>OY282559.1:402439127-403855793 GCA_958295665.1 Tipula vernalis
GAATTTTTATTTATTTTTTATTATTATTAATTTATTGAATTTTTTTGCAAAATGAATTGAAATACACTTTTTGAAATATGTACATGTTTTTATTTAACTATTATAATGAATTCATCAACTCTTCTCTGATTTTTTTTCGCTTCTTGTAGCAAATTGCTATTTGTTATAGTGGATTCTGAGAACACTTTAGCATCCGTATCGCTCTAATCTGCTGCGTCTTCTTCTTCTTGGTTATCCAATTTGTAAAATCTGCATAAATTGTGGAGAACGCAACACGCATTCACTATTTGCTTGGCCTTGTCTGGTGCATAATTCAGTTCTCTGGCCCCTAGTAGACACCTAAAACGAGATTTAAGTACCCCGATGGTCCTTTCAACAATATTCCTTGCAAGAGGAGTGTGCTTTATTGAATTTGGACTGCCGGCTTTCTGGGGCAGGTAATCTAAACGGAGTTATTAAATACGGCAATAATGGATATCCCGAATCACCTATAAAATAATGCACAGTAAAAACAAACCATTATATATATATATATATATATATTTATATATATATATATATATATATATATATATATATATATATATATATATATATATATATATATATATATATATGTAATACCAAGAATCCAGCTATTCCGCTCCCCATTTTCATACCTCTGGGCTAACATCTTATTAATCTGGCTATTGTTCCATATAAATGAGTCATGATTTGATCCTGGATATCGCGAATCTATACAACGTATAACTAGATTATGGTCGCAAATCTTAAATATATTGAAAAATGTCATTATAATTATCATACACTAACGTGAAATTATTCAGTTGCTTACTATCATCGCATTTAAGCTATAATATCTTTTTCGATTATAGTAAAGGTGCCGTTCATGTTTATTGGGTGGAATTATTTTAATATGTGTGCCGTCGACGCATCCAACCACACCCGGAATGTTGAATTTTGTCATAAACGTCATCTTACAATTTAATTTTTCAGTTTCGTTCATTTCGAACTTAATCCACTTTTCGCAGAGAAACTGTTCAAACAAAACTACAGCTTCTGTTATAGCTTCGGAAATTGTAGATTGCGCCATGCCAATACTAAAGTCATCCCCAATATTCTGCTGGTAACTCCCTGAACTAAAAAATCGTAGAGCCGCACGCACATATTTTTAAAATTGTAGGAATACTGGATATCCGTATACTTGGTTTGAATTTACCGTCCAATTCGTTTAATAAATAACGTAAACAATCTTTGTTTATCCGGAATATACTAATATATCTAAAATGACAACATATATTTTAGAAGATATGTATAGTTATTTGGTTTAAATTTATTTCCACATACTTGCCATCTGGAAGTGAAAATTAATCACTTTTATTTCGTAACGTTCTCCTGATCTGTGCTACACTAACATTATTTTCTTCTTCTTCAATATCAGGAAATAATAAATCCACACTGCTAAGCATGATAGGGAATTAATTATACCGATAATAATACGGAACATAAACTAACCAATTCAAACAATGTTAATTTTATAGTTTTTGTTTTTATGTAAAGTCGATTCATTCACCAAAACAATTATAAGAAAATTGTCAAAACTTCGAACGATACAATGTGACCAACACAACAAAAACAAAACAAAAAAAAGACGCGCGGCGCCGCATACTCACATTCGCCAAAATACAGGCGAAAACCATGATACCAAATTGGAACTCACACGAATTTAAACGTCACGGCGAATGAGCCGAAGAGTGAAAACCATGATAGGGGTAACCCCTATTATGGTTTTCACATTTGACTTTCACGGCGAGTTGAATTCGGCGAATTTAAAATTTCGTATTATGGTTTTCACCGTGAGCGAGCTGAAATGTCAAAATTGTTCGCAATCTATTTTTAGGCGAATCTATATAAAAATGTTCGTTTTTATTTTAGCAACATAAAAAATGGAGGGTATAATAAAAGATTTTTTGTTATTTTTACGTGTATTTTTACATTATTTTTATTTGTATTTTTTTAGAAAATCAAAAATAACAAATCAACGCTGCCTAACATATTTATTATACATAATTGAGAAACGTTTAAAAAATTTAAATTCACTGAAACACAACAAACTGTAAACAAATATAACATAACAGCTGCCAAATGATAGAAAATGACAAAAAAATTATAAAAAATAAAGAGTGGTCCTTTATGCATTCTAATATTACCATATAGATGTATTCGCCAAAATAAAGGCGAAAACCATAATAAGAAAAACTAACTCACACGACTTTAAGAATCACGGTGAATCGTTCGGCGAGGCGAGAATCATGATAGGGGTATAAAATTACAAACTACAAAATATTGATATATAGCTTGAGAGCACGGTAGCGAGAAAATTCCTTATCTGATCGGAGCAATCCTAGTTTAAATCTGTGCATGCAAAAACTGTGGCAGCTATTTAATCTTAAATTAAAATTATTAATCGTCATACAAATTTTAATTAAAATTACAAATTGCAAAATAGTGATTTACGGGCACTGTTCCAAAAGAACGCTACGGCACTGTTCCAAAAGAACGCTTTATCGGATCAGAGCATTTCCAGTGTCAAATTGTGCGTAAAGAAACTGTGACAAATAATTTATTTTAAATTAAAATAATTAGACTCTATATAAATTTAAAATTAAATTACAAGCTACAAAATAACGATTTAGAAAATATATATATATATATATATATATATATATATATATAATATATATATAATATATATATATATATATATATATATATATATATATATATATATATATATATATATATATATATATATATATATATTGTAACGTGCTGTCTCAATTGGTTCGGTCAACGCGCGATGGCTTGGGTAGACTCTGAATTTTTTTTACTCACTGTGCGTGATTTTGGGCGCCAGTCTACCAGCACGATAAGCCGGCTTAGCTCGATTGCGAGCAATATGACTCGGGCGGGGTGCAAATAAACACCACTAAAAAGCCACCGCGTGTTTTAGGGTCTTTCCCGAATAATCGCGCTAACGGTAAAAAAAACACACACAAAATCGCGTATCACGAAACCATGCGACAACCGTGATGGGACAAGAAACAATGATACGGACTTGCAACTCACCTGAAACCCTTCTGCTGGTTCAACCCCTCTGCAGCGAACTGATGATCTGCTTTTAGATGTATACTGAATTTGGTGCTCAATCACTTATGGTTTTTTTAAAATTCTTTTTTTTGAGCTTCACCACTTTACACGGCGATAGTTAAAAGTAAAAAAAAAACAATGCACCATCTGCTTTGTCCACATTTATTTAATGGCTATTTTATTTGTCTTTTATTGGTTTTCTTTTTTTCTTTTGATTCACCTCACAATTTTTCACCACAAACTTCTTTTTATGTTTATCACCGGCTTTGTATTAACAAAATTCTTTTTTATGTTTATCACAGTCTTTATTATTATTATTTCCACAATGAGAATTATGGCGGACTCAGTAACAAGCGGACACACAAAATAAATTTGCAAAACAAACGCACTTCTTAACTCGTTATAAAACTTATTTATTTATTTTACTATTTCTCATACAAAATTAATTTACATTCAGCTTGGTTTTTCTTTTTTTAATTTGTGTTTTAAAACCGACCCGTAAAAAAAAACAATTAGCTATGGATAATATAATGGCAAATACCAAATTTTTTTATACCATTATCCCATAGTTCACGGGCACACGCCAAATTTACTTTTTTCGATCTGACCACTTCTAAGATTCAGACTTGACTGCCCGTCATACGATCTTCCTCGTCTAAATATACGGCATCCCCTTCTCCTCGTCATCACCTATTCTTCAATTTCCTATTATTTTTCTATATTTTTCGCGCACTTCCATAGTTTTCGCCATTTCCCTCAAATTTTTGAGCGCTAATTTTAAATAATTGTTTGCTGCATGCCTAGCGCCATCTGTTGCCCCGAAACTGCTCATCCGAATTATTATTGTTTAGCAAGTTTTTTTTTTGTGATTCTGGGTTGGTTTCCCAGATTGAGTTGCCAATCTTCGTCGCCGTGCCATGGTGAATAAAATAATAAAAAAATATTTAATTATTGGATTAAAAATTGTTTGTTCTTGTTGTTTTTTTTTTTATTGCATTTATTTTATTGCACCGTTTGTTACACCGATCATCCAGATGAGTTGCGAGGAAGGATGGATATACAAAAAAAAAGGAAATGGTGGACATTTAAGTATGTTGAATGAGGTCGAATGGAAAGGTTCAGCCGCGAAATTTTATGACCCGCTTACCGTTTAATCCGCCAAAGAAAACATACACATGGTGGCTTTGTCCAATCATAAACACCTGAACACCTGAACGCTACAATATATATATATATATAGAGAGAGAGAGAGAGAGAGAGTGCCTAATCTGATAGGAGCAATTTTAGTGTTGATTTTTGGAGATGTTGTAAAATAATGGTACCGACGCAATAAATGTTTGAAATCTGATTCTAATTGTTATTAAAGAGACCGATACATATAGTATGCAATTTATAAAATATTTACAAGATATTTTTACACTTTTATGTATAAATTAAAATTATGACTAATAAACCTTAAAAGACACAAACATCTATTTCCCTTGGCAATTTCCCTTTACTATGACATTGGTCGTTTCATATCTTTTCATTTTGACCCGACGTATTAAGCAAAACCACAAAGCGCTAAATCTTAATAAATATAATTGGCACAAAGAGCAAAAAGTTGAGCAATTTAAACTCATTTTATTCGGGAGGGGAAATTTGTTAATGAAATGGACTACGTCGATTGGTTGTATTTTTTTCTACTGAAAATTTAGTAAACACTAGTAACCAATTTAGTTTCGCTGGCGATTTAGTCAAAAAAATTGGTATCAGGCACACAGTATGAATACGTAAATTGGAATAACGGTTGGAAGTCACAAATATATGTCAAAAAAAACCAGGAATTGTTTAATAAAACACAAGTTCTAACTTCAACCATAAAAATTTATTTTATCACCTTCAAAGTATTCACCATTCGTGTATATACTCATAATGCCAGCATTTTTCCAATCATCGAAACATTTTTTATCGGCACTTTCTTGTAGGGCCTTCAGTTCGCGTCGAATTTTTTTTATGGCTTCAACGGAGTCAAAACGGCGAAAAGTCACCTGGTGCTAAATCGATGGTATTTATTGATGTTGGCGTCACAATGAAAGACAGCCCTACCAATCAAGGAAAAAAAATTAAATCTCTTCAGCGCGGGCATTTTAAATTAACAACTCAATTACTAATTGATTTGTTAACACAAAATTGGCAAATAATTCGTTAAATTACACTGTAACAGCTTCACCAGTTATAGGGTTGCTTCCCAATATTACTGACCATACATATAACATTAAATCAATTAAATCGCAATATAAATATTTAAACAATGCTGTTTTTGTAGTTTTTAATCCTGGATTTAAATTTAATTCTTTATTTTACGAACTAGGAATATTATAAAAATGTATCTCTGATTTTCTAAAAAAAATAATTTCCCCTTAATACACCATAAATTAAATCACATCTGCTAGAATTCCGCAGTTTTTGGTCTAAACCATACACATGTATAAATAAACACCAGAGTTATTTATATATTAACAATGTTGTATGCTTTGTGCTTTTACTTTTGTGCTACAACATAAAATTTTAATATTAACAAAAAAAAACTTTTGGTTTATGAAACTTTAGTGTTAGTTCAACGGCACAAAAAAAACATAATATTCTAAATGCTAAAATTTATGTGTTGATTTTGTGTACTGTGTGAAAAAAGTTTTCGTTCGATTGTTGTTTATTTTCCGTTTTTTTTTTTTTTTGGACGAACAACCATTTTTGGATTAACTTTAACTTTTATATTCTGTTTTTTTTTCGTTGTTGTGTTGCGCAAATGGACAAATTGATTTTCAAAATTGAAAAGTTTTGAAAGCTCATAGAATAGAAATAAAAGTTTTAGACGTTTGTTTCACACTAAATTTACATTAAATTTTTAAGTGGGTTTTGCACTTCAAATTTGGTAATGGTGTCAGATGGTGAACGTTCGGTTCTTTCACATATACAATAAATACACATTTCTATAAATTTATACATTATTTTGATAACAAAATGAAACAAATTTTTATTAATTACCAAAATTAAAGATACATAATTTTGCGTTAATTGTTGTGTTTTTGTGTTACTAGAATTTATTAATATCCTGAGGTGTTTACTTTTAATTAATTCACAAAAAAAAAACTTTATCAACATGTACAACACATAATTGTAATTTCTATAATGGGGGCCCTTGGGTTATATTTAAAAAACATATCAAAACGAGCTTTATTGGCATAATTATATACTTTAATATAAATTCAGCATTTAACAGCTCACATGGCATTTATTATTTCTTAAAAATATTTTCAAAAAAATTGTAATATAACAAACTTCTAAAAAAATTTTGCAGGATTATGTCTTAAGACTAAACACGTTGTTTTTATTTTTGGTTTATTACCTGCCTACATGAAATACATAATAAATGCTCAAATATTCTATGTATACTAAGAAAAGGTGCTCAACAAAGTACAGATTAAAGATGTTTTTTTCATAAGTTTATTTCCATCAAAAGATGTGTACAATAAATTTTTTAAATCAATAAATAAACAGCCATTAGCTTATTTACTTCTACTGTATACACGAAATATGTGCGTAGCCTTTATAATAAGCAAAGTAAAATCCCAAATACATAAAATAAAATCTTATTACAGTTCAATTTTATTTTCGGTTTTTGTCCAATATTCGAGTATACGATTCCAATCGTTTTCTACTGTTGATTTAGGACGATCGAATTTTCATATATGAATGTACATATAACCAATATTGTTGGTTGAGTACCAAAGTTTACATGTTGTTTATGTTTACGGTAAATAAAACTTTTTAAAGTTTATTTTTGCTATTAACGATTGATCAAAATATAAATTTAAAGGGTATAGGTTCAGAAGTAAGGAATTATATTTCATTAAGTTTTATTGTGCCCTATTAGAAAAAGGCTAATTTTAGCAAAAAATGCGCCAAAAGTTAAACTAAATCTATAGAACCCGTATATGAATTTTTATCAGTGACAACAACAACACATTTTTCAGGATTTTTAGACGTTTCCTTTCAATTATATTTTTATGTAATATTCCCCTCACACTTTCTTTTATGTTTTGAGTAATCGTTTGATGTTGAAAGGCCGAATGTCGGAAGGCCCAATGTTGAAAGGCTGAACGCTGAATGGCCGAATGGGTCAGAAGGCCGAATGGGTCAAAAGGCCGAATGTTGTATGACCGAATGTGTCGTCTAATGGTCATTGGGTCGAAAGACCGAAAGTGTTGAAAGGCTTAATGTCTAAAGGCCGAATAGGTAGGAAGGCAGAATGTCAAAAGGCTGAATGGGTCGAACAGCCGAACGTGTGGTAAGGCCGATTTGGTAAAAAGGCCGAATTTTTATTAAATTTTCCTTCACTTAATTGATTGAAATCAATATTTAAAAATAATTGAATTTATTTCTTAATGTAAAATGATTTAAATAAATTGATAATACGTGCTAATAAATCCTGTGTACGAGGTAGCATATTAATGTGATCAAATTTTGTCAGAAAAAAATTTATTTCTTTTTCTTTTTTTATTATAATTAATTAATTAATTGAAAACATATATTTAAGGCGATTTACTATTAAAGTTTTAAAATTTTCATTCACTAAAAGATAAAAAACTAAAATCAATTTCGATACAACCGGCCTGTTAACGACGCTACTATAAATCTAAATACCAACACAACAAAAAATTGATATGTAAAAAGCAAAAAATTGGTTGGTTCAGTCCATTTTGATTCGCAGTAGAGCGAAATTCAATTTTTTCTTAAAATAAAAACTTTTGCAGAAACATATTATTGTTAAATAAATTAAATATCATTAATTAAATGATTACAATAAAAAGTTTATGTTCTCATGCTTGGACGGAAAAAGCTTCATTCGCTATTTAACATTGGTGTCAGATGTGGGGTACCCATAGGCAGTATCCAATTTATTTTTTGGCTATACAAGTAGATACAATCTCAAAAAGTCATAGGAGAACAACATTTTATAAAATTTCGAGTGTTCCTGTGCTATACAAAGCATTTTATTTGTGGCTGTTAATATACAACGCTCATTTGCGGTTCTTCAAGGTCAACGAGATCATCATTTTCATTTTAATGATTTTGCTGAATCAGAGCCAACTGTAATTCGACGTATCGCTGAGTTATTGCTTCCACATCTCGCTTGATAGTTTCATACCATTTTGAGTGGATATCGTGTCGCAGAATTACACTGTAAGTATAATTCATGTTTGTATTCTGGAAGTGAGTTTCTGAGTAATACTTTGACCAAAGTTAAAAAATTGTATTGTGCGCGATTAATATCCTAGCGATAATTTAGTTAATTTTGTATTCGTAGGTATACGGTTCGCATTGGTTGGTTCAATTTTCGAAACCACGTTGATTTGGTCCTTAGAATATTCATTGCGGTTGTTTTTTTCTACATAGCGGTTTCCTCCATCTTAAGTGTTAACTATTAAACGCATTCTTCAAATTTTTCTTAAATTTTATATCTGCTGCTGACCATGGCTAAGGAAACTCAAATAAAGCGATTAAAACAAAGCAATAAAGCATTCATTGATTCTCTATACGAATTAAACGAGTTTGTTACTAAAAAATTGGACGGTACTTCTGCATCACAAATTAAATTGCGCTTAATCGACCTCATCACTCATTACAGTTCATTCCAAAAACCTCAATTGGAAGTCGAATTATTAGATGATGAGCAGAGCACGCCTGATAATGGTTCAATTGTAAGCCGTTATTATTAAAACTTGAGACCAGCCCTCGAAGAACGGCTGGAAGAAGTAAAACAAAAAAATGGTACGGTCCCTGCCATAAAGCCTGATGTATTAACATTCGTTTCAAAATGGCCAGAAATCGCACTTGATAGCTTCTCTGGAAAAATCACTAAATGGAATAGTTTTATAGAGTCGTTTGATAACCATGTTCACAACAAGCCAAAGCTTAACAGTTTGACGATGCACCGCTGCCAAATCATTTGAAAACTTAGATTTCGTGGCAGCCACTTACGAAGAAGCCCGACGGTTGCTATTTGAGAGGTTTGATGGGCCGACTCAAATAACCGAAGAACAAATCAAATCGTTGTTTGCAATTAAACCTGTAGACAAAGCCAATTCGGTAAAATTGTTAAATCTTATCGATGATTTTGAATTAAATAAACTTGGTCGTTCAGTTAAATACTAGGATGATTTGTTGGTGTATTTGATGGTCACAAAATTTGATGCTGAGACAAAGTTAAAATGGAGAGATCAAGCTCCCCGAAATTCGCTTCCCATATTTAAAGATGTTTGCGATTTTTTGCAGAATCGTTGTGATAGAATGTATAGCAAGTTTGAATCCAATCCCAAAACTTCTTCTAAGCCATAGGCAAAATCCATCATCATCAAGCCAAAAACAGCAAGGTGCTACTGCATTCACCACTTTAAAGTTGTACAACTGCGTGTTGTGCAACAAGTCCGGGAATTCAATTCTGAGGTGCTTCAAATTTCTCTCAATGACAGCTGAAGAATGTAAAAAACCTGTTGAAAGGCTTCAACTATGCACACATTGTTTAGGATCCTCGCACAACGTGACGTAGGGCAATACTAAAGAACGTTGTCGACTATGCCAATCAAAACATCTTACACTTCTTCATCTACATCGGCAAGAATCAAAAACATCAAATCAAACAATTTCAAAGTAGCCAATCTCAGCACGTTGTTACTTCTCAAAATGACACATCGAACGTTATGCAAATTTCAGATGATTGTACAAATAACATTTTTACACTGGAGTCGAAATTTGTATTTTTAGCTACGGCGCTAGTGGATATCTCGGATAATCACGGTTTAAGAGTGACCGCTAGAGTACTTCTGGATTCAGGTTCACAACTTAATTTTATGACCAACTCACTTGCAATACGATTAGGGCTTAAAACAACTGTGACTCATACGAAGATTAGCGGAATAGGCGGTACGCCTACCTCCTTTTCATGTAGTGCTACCCTTAATATGTGATCTCACTCTCGTATAAACAATTTTTCGTCAATAATCGAAGCACCTGTATTAAAAAAAATATCGGGTTATCAACCTACAATGCAAGTTAATGTTTCTTCTTGGCCAATTCCACACAACATCCACCTAGCAGATTCCAAATTTTTTGAATCGCGTGCCATTGATCTCTTGTTAGGAGCAGAAATTGACGCGAAACTACAATCCACAGGACAAATTAAACTAGCAGAAAATCTGCCGTCTCTGCAAAATACAAGATTAGGGTGGATATATCTGGGAGCTGCGACAACGTCGGATCGACTAGATGAGCTATTAGAATGAATTTAGGAAAACGACCAATGTGATGTAATCAGCACAAATCCACTTGATAATAACGAGTGCGAGTTACATTTTCGAAATACATTTTAAAGAAATACTACCGGCCACTTCGTGGTAAAACTACCGTTTACTGAGACACTCTCAGTGCTAGGCGATTCAGCAGTTCAGGCACAGAGACAATTCCTAAATCTTGAACGTAAGTTACATCAAAATCCCGAACTTTCCGAAGTTTATGTCCGAGTATGAAAACTTAAATCACATGGAATTGGTGGCCACTGTCGAACGTGCTAAAGACCGTCACGTATGGAACAACCTTAGCCCCGTTTCTGGCTACTAGAGGTTTGTTGCAACTAGCAATTAACAACCAAAACAAGGATCGTTTCGCTAGTTCAGTTATCCAAGACGATATTTACGTGGATGATCTGTTGTCTGAGTCTAATTCTATAGAAAAAGCCGTTATACTAAAGTCATCTATTTCTTCCATCTTACAGTCGGTGTTCCAATCATGAGGATCTCCTGTTAGACACTCTTCCGGAAGATCTTGAAACCTTAGTGCCAATTAATAATGATGATTGACTGAAAACGTTGGGTCTGTACTGGAAGCCTACACGAGACCATCTCAATATTCAGGTCACTAGGTCCTTAGTACATACCTAACGAATAACAAAAAGAATTGTCATTTCACAACTCGCCAGTATGTTTGATCCAAATGGTCTTGTCGAGCCGGTTGTCGTGCTAGGGAAAATCTTCTTACAAAATCTATAGGCTCTAAAAATACACTGGAATGAAAGTCTTCCGATGGCTCAATGTACATATTAAATTAACTTTCTATCAAATCTGGACGATCTAACCAGTATTAAAATTCCTCGGCACATTTTCAAATCATGCCAACAGCCTCAAGATATACAGTTACATGGTTTCGCTGACGCCAGTGAGAAAGCATACAGGGCAACAATTTATGTACGCTTCCGTGATGCAGACAACCATTATCATATTGCCCTCTTCTGCTCAAAACCCCTTGTTGCTACATTAAAGCAACTCACCTTGCCACGACTCGAGCTTTGCGCCGCACTTCTCTTAGTAAAATTGATGGAAAAGGTAGTCGCTGTTGTTAATTTCACATTTGCTGATTATTTCTACTGGACTGATTCAATGATTACCCTCTGCTGGATTAACTCGTCATCCACTAGGTGAAAAACCTATGTGGAAAATCGAGTATCGGTCATACAATCGCGCTCTAATTCAAACAACTGGTTACACATCAATTCGAAACTAAATCCCGCTGACTTACTATCTGAGGGTATGATGCCTAAATCACTGTTGTCATCGGAATAATGGTGGAATGGGCCTCCATTCTTGTTCTCTGCAGACGAAGTGTGGAACGGGAACAATTTCAAATTTGGTCAGGGTATTGTATTTTCAGAGCAACGAGATATGACAGCTGTGTCGAATACAAGTACGGAGATCGTCGACGATCCTCTCGGTCGCATCCATTTCAAAAATTCTTTCAGGGCGGTATGCAATTCTATGGCGTATGTAGAGATTTATTAAGCACTCACGTAATCCTTGTAAAAAGAGAAGCGGAAAACTAACTACAGAAAAATAGGCCAAGGCTTAATGATGAGTCTAAGGTCAATTCAATCCTCAGCATTTCCAGACATTTACCATGGGCTGCAAAAAAAGATTGCATTATTTGCGATCCATCTTTAAAGTCATTATCCATATTCTTAGATGACAACAAGTTACTACGAGTAGGCGGCCGTTTGAATTTTTTATCGTTGTCATACGTATCACGACACGCAATTTATTGCCAAAAAATCATTTTTTTTCATATACAATAATGAAATATTTCCATATTAAGCACTTACACGTTGGCCAACAAGGACTTCTAGCAACGATGCGCCAAACCTATTGGCCAGTCAACGGGAAACAATTATCAAAAAAGGTGTGCCGAGAATGTGTATTGTGTACTTGAACGATACCAAGATTGTTGCATCAGAAGATGGCGGATCTACCTGCAGATCGGGTAAATGTTTCACCACCATTTTACAACGTCGGAGTTGATTACGCCAGTCCCCTATAGGTTTATCACCACGTACGTGGCAGGGCGCCACCGAAAAGTTATTGGGCAGTTTGTGTATGCTTGGCAACTAAGGCAGTTCATCTAGAACTTGCCTTAGACTTGTCCTCTGATGCATTTCTGGGAACGATTCGACGATTTATTGCCACCAGATGATTATGCAAAACCTTTTACTCCGATAACGGAACTAACTTTGTCGGTTCCAATTCCAAACTGCACGAACTTTACAATCTATTGCAAGCCAGTAAGACCAAATCCAAACTAAGTTCAAACCTTCATCATGACAAAATAATTTGGAAATTCGCACCACCATACTCACCTTATTTCAGTGGGTTAAATTAAGCAGCCGTTAAATCTGCGAAATACCACATTAGACAGATGATGGGGAACGTAAACCTGTGCTACGAAGAACTTAACTCTCGACCTATCACTTCATTTCCTACGGACGATGAGATCGAGATCCTAACTCCACGGCATTTCCTCATCGGTCGACTATTGAAGGCAATACCAGAAATGGCCGTATCAACTACCGATATGCTCAGCTATGCAGAAAGATGGCAACTGGTAAATCAACTATACAAACCATTTTGGGACAGATGGACGAAGGAATATTTGCAGAAATTACAACATCGTTACTGCTGGAAAAAGAAAACTATAAATCTACCTGTCGGTACCATCGTTATCATCAAGGATGAAAATCTACCGCCTTTGAAATGGAAGCTAGGCAGAATAGTCGAACAACACCCGGGGATTTATGGGCTTATTAGAGTCGTATCATTCAAAACCGACTCCGGAGTTTTAAAGAGAGCAATCAGTAGGCTTTGCAGATTACCAGTAAACATTGACCATTCGAATGCTCAAGGGGGGAGTAACAGTTTGTGTTCTTATGCTTTTTTTTTAAAAAACAACAAAGTACGAAGCCGACGGAAAAAGCTCTATTCGCTATTTAATACGGCCTTTCGACATACGGCCTTTCGACACAATCGGCCTTTCGATATTCGGCCTTTCGACCTATTCAGCATTTCGACATATTCAGCCTTTTGGAATTCGGCATTTCGATATTCGGCCTTTCGAAAGGAGCAAACTATACTCACAAGTACTTGTACGAATCGAATATGCACGAATCGTATTTGAGCAAGGATTTTGGTCCTAAAATTAAAATTGAAACCTAAAACTTTCATCCTCGTTTCATAAACCAAACAACAATAAAAAATTTTTGTTATACTGTTTGTACCAAATTAGATGTCCTTTGAATTTATAGTGATCAAAAATTACTGAATGATGCTCTAGCAAAACTGGCAATAAATTGCAAAGGCATTTGTGCGGACAACTTGGGGAATCAATATTGATGGACTCTACCTGTAGAATCACAAGTTCCCTAAAATGGGATCTATAGTTTCTGATAATATTAGTAAAAATTTCTTTTAATAATGAGTGAATAATATTTGGCGATTTAGATCCATAAGAAGGGAGGTCCGGAAAAGTATACCTCTTGCCCCCATTCTAACAAAACTTGCTCAGAAATTATTTCAAAAATGTTTCTGCAAAAAATCAGCAAATTTCCTTCGTCCTAGGTCACGTCCTAGGTGCTATGCATATAATATGCTATGCTATAAATTGATTTTAAACTGCAAACTGTGCAACACAGTCAACGTCTTTCGCCGTTTCGGGGTCAACGGTTCCCATAGTAGTAGCGTCAGCATAGGTCCCTCTTTCATACTCCTTACAAGCGTTTCCCAGTTTGATATTGTACTCCAATGTCCGACCACTGAAAAATGGAATTCAACGGGTCCTGATAGTTTGTCCTATATAGCTCAACTAACCAAGGTCGGTGACCAATTCGGAATGTTCCGAAGTGAGGAGTGCTGATAAGATTTTCTACATCAGTTAATAGCGAAAAACGAAAGAAATTGTAATTGTTAGTAGGTACAGCAAAATTTGGGACCGAAAGACTGTAATATTTTATTATTATAGGGAAGTTCAACATCGGTAAGGTTAGTAGTAGTACACTGTTCAGAACTGTCAATGTTATTGAATTTAACAATTTTCAAAAAAACTAAATCAAAAAATTACTAACAAATTTACCAACTATGGACTGCATAGGTTGCTGATACCGGGTCGAGTCTCTAATAAACATTCCTTTCCTATACTTCGCTGTTGTTATAATATGTAAAAGGATATAGAGTGGACCTGGCGTATTCCGAGCATATTGCTTAGGCTTGATTGTACACCTGTATCAATCAATCACTATTGATAGCATTTCTAATAGTATGAATCTCAGGCCCAGGTTCTTGAAACCGATTTTTTTGACCAAACTTTTGATTTTCTAAACAGCAAGTGGATTCATACCAGTAACTTATTAATGACAGTCGGTTTATTAAGTATGACATGCGGTACCTCATTTTTCATTTTTCTAAATTGTTGCTTTTCAAACGTAAACCGAATGTTATTGCCTGTGATTTATAGCGTTTGGAATTGAAGGTGCGGAATTCGCATCCCGTTAGAGGTGAGATGCAAAACGGTTTCCTTTTTTTTTTTTAAATTCTAGTTGTATAGTTTGGAATTTATCGATATTTTTAGCCCATAAAAGCCCATGATGCAATATTAGTAATTACAAATGAGGGGAAGTGATTGGAATCCTTGCAACCGTCAAATTGTACAAAACGTTTGAAAGACGAATTGTCATATTTGTAAGTGACGATTGGGCGATGATTGGTGACTACGAAAGTTATAACTGAATATAGCGACGTTAGAGAGGACCAGTATCGCAAAATCACATCGCATCTGCTGGGTCGGTCACTCGATTTTCTATCCTATCGACGATGAAGACTATACTCATCTTAGAGAACACTCTCGTGGAAATTTCGTCGTTTTCTAAACTTAGTAAGGAATCTCCATCTCCAAGAATCTCAGATTAATTAATGGATTTCTGGGATACTCCAGTTCCACTGTATACGATAGTCTGTAAATTTGTTTTTTACTTTGTTTTGTTTTTGTGTCTCCAGTATTTTTTATATCGGCGGTTGATAATGCGTTCCTTCTTTATCGTTTACTGGCCCTACCTTAATCTCCCAGGATCTCAGATCACTAAATCTGATCTGCATAACAATTATGATTAAAATTATGGCTTTTGATAGGTAAAAAGAGAAATTCGACAAGCTCGAAATGTAAAAGAATATGACGAGGCTGGGTTTATGCAATCTGCTAAGGTCTATTATGGACAAGTAAACAATTTTTTGAAGTTTACAAAACTTTTGACGTTCCATTTAAGTTCTATAGCCTCCACAATTTTAAAATGTTTGTATATACTTTAATTAAATTTCAAATCTCAGCTTTGGCTTCAATTGGCTTTTAATGTTGCATTAGATTTGAAAATTTTAAATTTGCAGTATATAATAAAATTGTTAAGATTCAATAACTCTCAACTTAGTACAGATAACTTTTAATTTTTATATTTATTGGATATTTCCAATGTTTTGCTAATTCAAAGAATACGAATTTTGAGTATAGTACTTGAGATTAACATTTCTTATGAAGCAAGTGACTAAAATTCATAAATTAAAATTTTTGATAAACTGAAAAATAGCTTCTTACAACATTGGTTGTTCTTCCCATTTGGTGCTTGATATATCGGTACTAAAACCATACCACTTAAGTCACACACTTACAACCCGATACATTATTCGTTTAATTTTTAATGTCTTTGCAAATACCAAGAAAGATGCAGATTTGCATGTTGTGACAAAATTTAGAATATAAGACTTCTTCTATATTGTATGCACACGATTTTCGTAAAAGATCAAAATGAATATGTAGGTACTTCAGTGGCGTCAAAAATAAAACTATCATTAACAATTATGAAGAAACTGAGTTCATTACTCGTAATGCACTGGGCATCCAATTTTAAAAGACCCATTCCAATATTTCATTAGGAAAGCTGCTAATCAAAAAAGTAAACCAAATGAAAGGTATAGGATCTTTTCGATTGGTGACCCTAAGTTTGATCTTAACATTTATTTGCAAGGTTATTCGAAGGGCATCTCTTGTTTTTTAAGAAATTTTTGACCGCGGATTTTGAGAGAGTGTAAAATTTTACATTCAACGTTCTTTTAGCATCTTTTAGCTAGAAATGGTATGAAATAACAGGCAGATGATGAGTTTTAATGGGGAATGACTCACTCTTTGCGCCCGGATAAAGAAACAAACCCAAAATATTATCTGTTTCTTTCCGCAAAGAAGGAAACGAAAAACTAATTTAAACACTCTAACTTATTATTGTGGAAACTTCTGGAAAAATCGAAAATTTGATTTTTAATTTGTTAACTTACGTCTAGTTGACTTTCAAATGGGTTGGTATCGTTATCCAAAATAAAAAATTCCCAAAAAATCCCAAAAAACCAAATTTTGAGGCACACAGGATAAGTGACAGTTAATCGTATATTTTTCGATTAGTTCAGCTCAGCTCTGTTTTTTGCAACTCCCAATTCTAAACCATGGAACAAAGTTCATCAAGTCCTGATAATTAAACATTAGTTTGAATTATATTTTATCTATTCAAAGTTAATTAAAATTAATTGGTTTATAGTTTGAAAATTATAATTTAGAAAAATAGTTAAAAAAATACATTTCTAAAGTTTCACGTATCCATATTTACCAAAAGCTTTTCAAATTAAATAATTACTACAAAAATCAATTAATATAGTTAATTGAAAAATTAAATATAAAATAATTCTAAACAGTATTTGTAAATAATGAAACTTTTTTTTTTATTGAAAACTAAATAGAAAAACTAAAGTAATTATAATTTCTAAATTATTTTCTTAAAATTAAAAATAAAAAACTAAATTTTTAAATATCGTTCTGACTAAATTATTTGCTTTATAGCTTTACAACTAACTGCAAATACATAACAACACGAAAGCAATTTAATATCTAAAAAAATTAGTTTCTATTTATGAAATAGAAACTACATATATACTGTACTTTGATTTATCGTATTTGAATTCTATAAAACTACTGCACTCGGTAAAGTGAAAATAGTTAAATAAAATACAGAAAACTTTTTTTTTTTATTTAGATATTTACATAAATATTTTATTTCTATTTTGTAAAATAAATTAATTGCAACACATTTTTAAATTTCTATTGACTTTCTAAAAATATTCTAAAAATTAATTATTTTGAGATGTTTATTTCAAATCGTATAAATATATCAAAACCGTGTCGAAGAAAGATTTTAAATGAAAATCTCTAGCCAAAACAATTAAGGCACTATGTATAAATAACAAAAGCTTTTCATTATCTCGCTGCATAATATAAAATTGTGTAAATAAATTTTGACAAGCTTTCACGTACTATACTTACATGGCATAAAATGTATGTGATTTCTGTTGTTTTATTAATTTTCAAGAACAAAATCTACAAAATGAAAATTCTCCATTTTTTTTTTTTTTTTTTTTAATGAGACATGAAATGTATGTACAAAATTAAATTAATGAAAAGAAAATTATAACAAGTTGGAAAAATAAAAGTTACACCATCATCACTAAACAACAACGGTATAAATAACAAATCATCTTTATATTTTTTTTTTTTTTTAGTTGGAAAAACACAACCCGGAAAATTCATTTGTATAAAATAGTACTCGTATATAGAAAATACATAAAATAGAGAGAAAATGGAAATTTTTATCCGCAAACATAAAATATACCGACATTGTTGTTGTTGCTGGTGCTTTTGTTCGAAGCTTTTATTCATATTTTAATGTTACAAATATATTTTTATGGTTGCCATTGATGGAATCGTACATAATATTTATATAAATGTATCATCATCATACTACTTAGATTGTGGAAAAATAGGTTTTTGTTTGTTGTTGTATTATATTGTGAGCTTTTATTTTTCACGAATGAGAAGAGTTGTATAATAGTGAAGGAAATAATTTTCAATTCCATTGTGTTTTTAGAAAATATATGTTTATATGTAACTCTTCATATTCTATCTGTTTGTTGTGTATTATGTTTGATTTGAAATAGTAGAATTTTTTGGTTATGTACTAACATTGTAATTAGGATAAATATTCTTGTCCTGTGCGAATCACAAAAAAACAAAAAAATGGGTTTTCATACTCGAATGTATTTATTTAAAATGTACGTGTGCGCTTGTTAACATTGTTACGAGTACGTAAATAGAGAATGATATCATGTTTCATAATTTTGTTTTTGTTTTTTGTACAGTACAAAATTAATTTTAGAGAGTAATTTTATGTATGTATGTATGCACTCTAATAGATCATTTTAAAATTTCAAAATTATGTTTCATAAATTTTTTAAAATTCAAAATTTGTAGTTCTGAAGTTTTGACATTTTGGACCAAAAAAAATATTAAAACTATTTTCTACATTGTATTTCACTTTATTATTTTTTCAGTACAGACAGGTATGAATTTGTATGATGCAATTTTACAATTGTAAGACTGATTGTATGTCTGTTCGAAAAAGATAACATACTTTATGTTGAGGTTTCTCTAGATGCGATTTGGCATACAGTTGAATAAGCTTTTTATAATTGAAGTCAAAATACTCGATAATTAACGATATGAAAAATGTATTTGATGTTTAAGGATCTTTTAAAATTTAAGTGTATTGTTATTGCCAATATCATATATAAGACGTTGTTGTTGTCAAATCAACGTAGGTTTGCCTTCATTTTTGTCGACTGCTTGGTTAATGTTTAGTCCTAAGAAGGTATTTGATTTTAATTTTTTTTTTTTTTTTATTAGGTTTGGCTCCGAAAATAACGAGCCATGTACAAGAAATATTATTAAGCTTTAGGTGCTTTTAAGTTTAGAAAAAGCTAATAACAAACTTTAATTATTTTATGATATATAACACTTGAAGTAATCAGAATTCAGGTGGTAGCAATATTTGTTAACACCCACTACATATCAAAATTTCTATTATATAAATATAATGTGTTGTTGTTGTCAAAATGTTACATAACGTTTTTTTAATTTTTTTTATTAGGCTTGGCTCCTACATAGAATAGAGCCATCTTACATAACGTTGTTGTCGTAAAATCTACTAAAATTTCAAATACTTTAAATTTTAGCGGTTTGGCATCATTTTGGTGCAATGTTTGTTTAACATTAAGTTAGGCAGCTTTTGCTAGTCTCGTTGAGCATAGTTTTCCATTTATTTCGCCTTAATATTTAGTTAGGCAAGTAATTTCATTTTAATTACAGGAAATATTATGATGCTGTAAGTGCTACAAATTGTAATTTAATTTTAATAAGCGGTTAAAACTTGGAACATCAAAATTTCCAGTTTATAACCATATTGTGTTGTTGTTGTCAACATCTTACATAAGACCTTGTTGTTGTCAATTCGGCTTTTTTTTTTTTTTTTATTATTAGGCCTTGGCTCCTACAAAATTAGAGCCATATTTCCATAAATTCAAGTTTGTATTACAATTTTTATTTACATTGTTTTAATTCATAATCCATATTTTAACCAAAAAATGTTTAATCTTTAAAATGGATCCGGATTACTCCCTACACATATTCTGTCGGCTCTGCCTATTTGTATCATATTGCTATTCCACTCATCCTAATAAATTCATACATTTCCTTGTAAGCCAAAAAATCACCCTCATTCATTAATTCACTTAGATTTCTTGCATTCCGAAGGATGTTGAACTTTGATCTATATTGGCTATATCAGGGACAAGCCAATATGAGATGTTCAACATCCTCCACACTTCCACACAACTCACAATCTTTGTCCTCACTCAAATGACGTTTCCACAAGCATTCCTTCCAGTTTCCATGGTTCAGCCTGATTCTCTCAACCGTTCGCAACATTCGCGTATCTCCTTTGAGCTCCTTAAAGAACGGAATTCTCAAAGGAGTACCACGGAGCACGCTGTACTTCATTCCTTTCGTTAGACTTTTCTCGTTAAATTCACTCTCCCATTTTCTCCACAGATTCATTTGAAACATTCGAAGTACATCTCTTGCATCATTCCTTTCGTACTCCTGAACCATGTCATTCAATGTACCCTTTTTAGCTAACATATCGGCTCTTTCATTCCCTTCGATCTGTCTATGTGATGGGATCCATTGTATGGTCACATCACGTTGACAGTCTCGAAGGCATTCAAAAATTAAATCAACATACACATTGCCTTCCCTTCCACCTCCACATTTTAGCAAACATAAACCACTCTGGGAATCGGAAAATATTACTATTTTCCTTTCCCCTTCATTCACAGCCAGTTTAATTCCTTCAAACATTCCAATCAGTTCAGCGTTCATTATACAGATGCTTTTGTCCACTTTAAAATACCTTTCCACATTCCTACCAGGCATAAATACACCAACACCCACTCCATTCTCATTCACACTAGCATCTGTATAAACTATATCATCTTGCACATACCGCTGACTGATTTTCCCAAACATAATTTTAGCGATAACTTCATTCATTCCCTTATTAAATTCCTCCATATTCAAACATACAGTAAGATTATTAGGAACGGGTTGCGGACCAGCATTGCCTATACTCAGAAACATGTTCAAGTTTTCAAGTGCAATGCTAGTTCTATATGTCGGTTTGTACACCGCCCTATTTTGTAATCTTACTATCATCTCGTTCCAAAACTCATTTTTCTTAGTTATCATTCTCACTGACTCTCTCACTGTGATCCACTCTCTCTTGTAATCAAGAGGTGAATCACCCATTTCAGACCACAAAGTGTGTATTGGGGTTGAGTTAATCGCCCCCAATACCACTCTTGCACATGCATTTTCTACTTTCATTAATTGGCTAAAAGCCCCTTTTGAACCATTCCCATACACACTAATACCATATCCAATTTTGGAGGATATAAGGGCCTTCCTTAACATGTCAGTCACACTCGGATGAGCGCCCCATTTAAGTTTGCTCACCCGTTTAACCACATTTAAACGTTCCTTGCAGTAATCTGCCAAAATTTTCATATGCTTCCCAAAATTCATACGTCTATCAATCCAAATACCCAAATACCTGTACGCATTTACTTGTTCAATTCTGTGACTATCAACACTTATATTAACATTTGCAACGTTTGTTCTGAAACTCGTATAAGCACACTTAATAGGATTCACTCTCAGATTCAACATTTTAAGTTTTTGAATTAAATCATCTACCCCCTTTTGCGCTCTTTGAGCCGCCACATCAATACTTCTCCCTTTTCCAATTATTACAAAATCGTCTGCAAATTGCAGAACGATTTGATTGTCTGTATTGATGTGGTGTATCTCGCTGGTATATAGGTTGAACAGAGCTGGAGATATTTTACTTCCTTGCGGAAGTCCAATATTTGCAACTCCCTCCAACCTAAAACCACTTCCATTCAGAACCATTTTTCTATCAGTCATGAAATCTTTTATCCACATACATACTTTCCGTGAAAATTAAAAATTCGATAGAATTTGTTGTAATTTCCACGGAACCACATAATCATAAGCTCTCTCAATGTCCAAAAATACTGCAACAGCTTTCAAATTATCCTTTCTTACTTCCCAAACAAACTTTTCCACACACTCAATTGCAGAGTGGTTCTTTCGAAATCCAAATGTTGTCGATGGTAACAAATTATTCTCATTCACAAAATCATCCATTCGTTCTTTCATCATTCCATTTAAAATTTTTATAAAAACATTTAACATACATATGCCTCGATAATTTGTTGCCACATTTGGATCTCTATCCCGTTTAGGGATAGGAACCACCCTGCTCTCTTTCCATTTGTCCGGTATCTTTGAACCCATCCACACTTTGTTGAGTATCTCAAGCAAATTATGCTTTGCTGAGTCACTCAACAACCGAATCATCTTATAACTTACTCGGTTCGTCCCTGGAGTGGTAGATTTTGATCTATCTAACACTTTCAGGAACTCTCCCCATTCATACATACAATCCATTCTTTCATTTCTACTCATTCTATCAACTTCATTTATTACATTCAAATCATTGCTTACATTCAATATCATTCTCATAAATTCTTCACCTTTTTCTCTGTTCTCACATACCACATTGCTCACCTTAAAATGTTTACCATTCACCCTATTAAAAAAAATCCATACATCCTTAGTTGTGGTTCTATGTGTCATTTGGGACACATATTCCCGCTAACTTTTCCTTTTTGCTCTGCGAATAGCCTTTTTCAATTTTCCATTCATTTTACCATACATAATCTTATTCTCACTACTCTTATTCCTATTAAATTCACGCAAGGCTATTCGCTTTCTTTCATACCAGTATTGAACTTCGTTGTTCCACCAACCATTCACATTAATCTCTTTCATATCCACAATTTTTGTACACAATTTATTTACCCGTTCAATTTCACTCTCCAACTGGCTTTGATTTATTTCATTTTCTCCGAGAATCTCATTCATTTGATTCACCCATTTCCTATTATTCATTAATTCACGTTTTTTCCTAAACACTCGATTATCATTCATGATCATTTTGATCATGAAATGATCACCACCCAAATTCTCTTCATCAACATTCCAAGTGACCCGGCAGGCCAGTTCAATAGTTGTCATAGACAAATCTATTGCGCTGGCCGTGCCTCCCACATTCGCCATTCTAGTTGGCCTTCCATCATTCAAGAGCACCATATCGGAGTCTTGAATCAGGTCGGCCAACTGTTTTCCTCTTGCGCAATTGTCTAAACAACCCCACATTCTCGCATGCGCATTCATATCTCCACATACAATCAGGTCACTTTTATCTTTCACCCACTCAAACAATTTTTTAAAGTCACTCAAGGCTTTTTTCCTTTCATCTTTATCACGAACCTGGGTTACATACACGCTCACTAGTAACAGATTTCTTTCCAAGTTCGTTGTTAAGGCGGCTATTGCTTCAATCACCTCAAAAGTGGGTAACTGAACCTCTTGAAATGTTATATTTCGGTCGTACATTATCGCCACTCCACCATAACCATCATTTCTTGGTTTGGAAAGAAATCTGTACCCTCTCACATTCAACGTCTTGTTCATTCTTTCCCACGTTTCGCTTATAAGCATCACATTCACTTTATTTTTGGCCAGATAATTTTCCAACATACTTTTCTTTGCGTAAAAACTTTGTATGTTTATCTGGCCAACAATAATTCTTTCACTCATGTTTCACATTCATTCAAATAACAATTTATACATACCAATTAAAATATGTGCAGAGAGAATCCATTAGTTTAACAAAAATTAATTTAAAAAATAAATAAATTTTGTAGCATAAAAATTTTGTTGTTGCATCCTTCAAATAAATGTTGCATTTTGTTGCTCTATGCTGCGCGTTGATGTCCATTTTCGTTTTTGTATAAAATCATTTTTTATTTTTGTTAATGTTGAATATTATTTAATCTGGTTTTATTGGAGGTAGTGGTGCCATAAAATTGTCATTAGTTTCGTCCTTGCTCAACGCTGTATTGTTGTACTGATCAATAATAGCTATACGGTTTTTTGTACTAGTATAGCGAGTTTTTTTGTACGGTCGACCTCGTTTATTCAAATTTTTGTTTACCGACACATCTTCAGTCTCCGTGTCCATACAAGATGAATCGGTTTCCGTTTTTCTCTCTTTGTTGTTGTTTTCTTTTAGATTGATCATTTTTTTGATATTTTCAATTTTATTTTCAGCTTCTGCGTGTAGCATGTTGATTTTTGCTACATCGCTATATTTAACTGTTTCTTGATTGGTAGTAGATGGTAACGTATTTTTATCAAGCGTGCTTGTTTGTTGTTCATGTTGTGATTGTCTTTGCGTTTGTAAATGTTGATCATCTGGTTGTTGTGGTGTTATTGTTTGTTGTTGTAGTGGTATTTCGTTCATATTATTGCACAATAACGGACAATCTTGTTTTTTATGACTATCTTCGCCGCATTTAAAACACCTCTCTCTCATTCCATCATAAAAAATTCTTGTTTTTATATTTTGAACATATATAAATTGCAGAATTTCACGTTCGATTTCCATGTACATACCTCTCACACCCGAAAATACTGGTAACAGCGAGTTGGCAGCAAATTTTTCTCGTCTCGTAGACAATATATTGCCAAACCGTTGCATGGCCTCACACAACGTTTTTTCGGTAATCTCTGGTGGTAGATTAAATACGCGCACATTTCGCATTACACCACTTGTACCCTTCACAGTAACTTCTGTTGTTTTGCCACTGGTATAAGTGAAGATCAGTGAACTTTTTTCCAATATAAATTGTTGGTACATTTGTTCATTATTAAATTTAATGTAGATACAACGATCATACAAATCTTGGTACAGTGTATGCACCTCTTTACTGGTTAATCCAACGTTCACCACAAATTTTATCATTTCCGAATGATTTGGCTTTGGATCCGTCTTCTGGAACTGCACCCTCGCCGTATTTTGCCTCAAACTTTCCATACTTGTTCCTCAACCTTGTTTTAACAGGTATATATAAATATTATGTAATGCGCAAAATTGCGCTAATTACTTTTGGTTTGCACTGATTTTACTTTCTAGTGTTTATTTGTTTTATTTTAAATTTGTTATTCACTGTGAACGTCTGTACTCGACGGATGTTGACAATCAAATGTATTTAAAACTGTTATGATTTTGGAGGTTTTCCTTCATTTTTCCAATGTTTGCCTAGTGTTCCGGTAATTTCATTGTCATTATAATAAACCTTTAGTAGCTTTAGATGTGTTTATGCTTATAATGAGTTAACAAAATAATACGATTTTATTAACATAAGTTACACTTGAAATTTAAAATTTATATAACCTAAATAAAATTATTTTTGTTGTCAAAATCTTCCAAAAGACGTTGTTGTTGTCAAATCTGTTCGAGACTTAGCTTAATTCTGGTGCCATATTTGGTTAATGTTTAAGTTAAGGGCGCTTTTAACTTTGAAAAATTTGAACAACAAAATATGATTTAATTATCATAAGTAACGCATAAAATAATTCAGATTGAGGTTCTAGCATTATTTTTAAACACTCACTATACATTAAAATTTCTGATATACAAACATAATGTGCTGTTATAATTGGTGTCTAAACCTTACGTAATTACGTCGTTATTGTCAAATACTACAACTGGTGAGTCTCGCGGTTTCGCTTCCATTTGGTAACATTGAGTATATTAATTAGATTTGTAGGTATTTTAATTAGCTTTTAATTGTAAGATAAATGTTGAAGCTTTATGTGATTTCGCGCATATAATATGATTTAATAATCGTAAGTGACACTTAGAGCTGAATATTCATTGATTTTTTTAACATTCATTACGTAATACAATTTTTATAATACCAATATAATATGTTATTGTTGTCTCTTCCATTAGACATTTGTTGTCAAAACCTTAAATTTCTAATTTACGGTTTTGGAGGTTTAGGATCATTTTGGTGCCATGTTTGGTTATTTTTTAGCTATTCGGCGTTTAGTTTTGTTTTAATAAATATAACAAAGCTTTAGGTGCTTTAAAGTTTAGAAATAGCTAATAACACAATACGATTTAATTATCGCAAGTAACACTTGAAGTAATTCTGATTTAGCTTCCAACATTTTGTCTTAAAGAATCACACATTTGAATCTCTATTATGCAAATATAACTTGTTGTTGTTATCAAAATCTTTTATAGTTTGGCGTCATTTTTTGTCATGTTTAGTTAAATATGAAAATTATTTGAATTACAAGAAATATTGTTAAGGTTTGAGGGCTTTTATGTTTAGAAAAAGCAAACAACAAAATATGATTTAATTATCATAAGTAACATTGGATGTAAGTCGGATTCACGTTCTATCAATAATGTTTCAACTTTAACTATATATTCAAATTCATTTTAATTTACAATTATAATTTGTTGTTGGTGTTGTCAAAACCTTAGATAAGACGTTGATATTGTCAAATGATCTCCATTGAATTATATACTTGTGACTTTGGATGGTTTACTTAATTATTGTGCTATGTTTGGTTAATATTTAGTTAAGTAGGTAATTTAATTTTAGTTACAAAAATTATCTCGAAGCTTTAGCAGCTTTTAAGCATAGAAAAAAGAAGCAAGAAACAATACTTGAAGTAATTCGGATTCAGGTTATAGCATTTTCTTATAGATACACACTACACGTTCAAATATTTTTTATACACATATATACTGTTTATTTAGAAACTAGTGCGCCTACCGTGGGTCGAAGCTAGTCCACGAATTCTAAATAAATAGTTTAATTAAATGAGAAGCGATATGTTTACTGATTTTATAACTTCTGTCTTTATTATTAAAAATTTCCAGTTTATATATTATAATTTACTTCACTAAACGGAAGTATCAGATTTAACGGTATATACGTTTAATTTATATGGTTAATTACAAAATATAAGTATGTGCTGTATCGGCACATTTATATATTTGTGTTTTACTCAACAAACAAAATTTAAGTAAATGCTATTTCAGCTTTTTGTCGCAATCGTTTCCTGTTACCAGCTGAATTGGTAACATATTCCCTGGGCCTAGTTGTTGCTGCCCGAAGGATTATCTACGGGCCTGGAAGTGGAGCTGCTGCAGCCGGAGTTGCTTTTCTATACTTAACATATATGATGGCTGCTGCGATCATCAATATTCCTATAATAACATAAGATATTGTATAGTGGTGAACGTCATGCATGTTCACTTCGGTAGTTGATGCCCTTAGATTCCTTTGTTGATTTTGGATTGATTCTTCAATGGCTTCGATATCCGAGTTGAATTGTGAACTTCGATTTACTCTGACGGTATGATCTAACATTATTTTATCACTTAAATTCAACCGTGGTGTGAAAGAGAGTTCCAATTTGCTGTTAAATGATCTGTATCCTGCCAATGTGAATGTTTCTCCCTTCAACACACAGTTTGGATCTAGTGTTAGGATTCCCTCTCCTTGGATGAAGGTGGTTCTTGTTTCAATCGTCCCGCTGCCGCTTTCGCAAATCACATTATAAATAACCTTGGATTTGATTACAAAGATCCAGGCGTTATGACGGCGTAACGGAATCCATAACGAGGTAATGTTTATTCTGTGGATTTCATAACTAGCAGGCACGGAACTGGTCTGCTGGAAAAGTTGCATCTCACAGCTACTTGTATCTGATTGATATGAATTCAGTGGTTGATGTATATCGCAAAGATATTCGTCGTTGAGGTTGGTACAAGTATTCAGTTCTTCGGACGAGAGCTGCATAAATTTATTGTCCTGTATTGCAATCAATAAATAATCAGAAGATGGCTTGATGTATATGTAGTCTTCCTGATGAATCGTTGGGACTGCCATAGAGTGGTATATGTTATATCGAGTCCTCTGTACTAATGGAATTTTGATCTCGAATATGACTGTTGCCCCTATTTTTATGGTTTTGACGGTGGCTATTTTATAGACGGCGGCTATATTCTCACTTCCGTATGGCATATCCTGACTTGGTTTCACGTTAGGAATGATTTGTTTTAATTGCTCCTGAAGTTGGTGAGGAGTTAGGATCAGGGGATCGAGTGTGCCTTGATGGACTTCTGTGATAGTGTTGATTATGGCGGTTTGAAAGTTTCATAGTTTCATCATCTCTAGCATTGTGTGTATAGCTAGATCGGTAAATTCTTCATGGAACAGGATGGTTGTTAGAATTTGATTATATGCTTCAAACTTCTGGATAGTTTCCTCATGGGTGTGTTTCATAATGTTGATAGTTGATTCTAATATCGACATCTGGTTTTGTAATAATTCCTTGTGGTGCTGCTGGTTGGCATTTAATTTTTCTATGCTTTCCTTGTAAGTTTTTCCATCCCTTTGATCTAGCAACTGTGTACTGGTTGTATAAGCGTTCTGTTCGAACATAAATTGTCTAGTTGACGAGCAGCGTTCTCAAGGTGGTTTAGTTCTGCCCAATAGGAAGTGAGATTATAGTAGGTTATGATCCTCCATTCTCCGTTGATTAGACATCCTTGCCCAATTTTATCAAGGTAGATCCCGGGATGGAAAGAGAATCTCGATATATTGTATCGTGTAGGTGTTTCTGCTGTTATTACTCCTAGTGCACAGATTATTGCTAGAGTGTGAAGTAGCAGCTTGGACTTGGTGCTTGCTCTTGTCACTCGTTTTTGTTGTTTTGCACTATCGTTGGCTTCAACTGTGTCTGTTTGAGTTTCTTCTGACAAGGGTATCTTCTCGCATTGTTCATTGTCCTCAATTGGCAGGCGACTGATCTAAGTAATTGGCCTTTAGAGTATTCCTCCGTTGGTGTTCTTTACTGTCACTGTTCTAACCAAACCATCGTTACCACAATGTATCTCATGAATTCTTACTAGGGGCCACTTTCCTGGAGGCAGATCATCATCCCTAATGAGTACTAGCTCTCCTTTCCCTATATTTGGTTCCGTTTTGTTCCATTTGCTTCGCTTCTGTAACAGCAATAAGTATTCAGTTAGCCAGACCTTCCAAAATTCTTGTGTTATTTTCTGCAGAAGTCTCCATCGTGCTAAATGGTTGATGTTTTGATTTAAATGGCTTGGTTCTGGCATCGTTCGTAGTGGTTCACCTATCAGAAAATGTCCTGGTGTTAAAGTTGTTAAGTCATTTGGATCTAATGACAGTGGAAGAAGAGGCCGGGAGTTGAGACATGCTTCTATTTGACAAACTATTGTTGTCATCTCTTTAAATGTTAGCAGTTGTTGTCCAATTATTCTACGTAGATGATACTTGACGGACTTAACTGCAGCTTCCCATAGTCCACCCATGAGCGGTGCCCTTGGTGGTATATAATGCCATCGGGTGCCATCCCTTGAAAGCTGTTCTGCAAGCTTTTCGGGTAATTGTTTCAATGCTGCGCTGAGATCGTTCCTCATCAGTTTTGACGCCCCTATAAAGTTAGAGCCACAGTCGCTGTAGATGTCCGAACAATTACCTCGACGTGCTGTGAAGCATCTTTAGAAGTTCACAAAAATTAATTAAAGGTACACAACTTTATTTATGGCAATCAAATTTGATTTATTTAATTTAATTTATTTATTTAATTAATTTATTTTACATTAAATTTATTTTATTTTATTTGTAAAAATGTATACACTTTTTAATTTTTAATAATTTATTTTGTTCATGTGTACATAATTTGTTTACCATTCACCACCACCATTTTGTGTTGTTTTTATTTATTAATTATATGAGCGCGCGTGCGCTCATCACAAAATCAGAGACGAGACTGTTTTGTTGTGTAAATGTACTTTTGTGATTTCGTTTTCGTTGTGTTTTGTATTTTTTGTTTTGTTTTGTGTAGTTGTACGCCTGCGCCTGAAGATGACAGACAGTCCGCGTTGTCTTCGACTTGTGGCGGTGAACGCATGTATAAATGCGTGACCGCCACACGTCTAAATGCCGCTAGAAAAGCTTCGGATGACAAGTTGCTTACTACTTCTAAGTGAACGGCCTTTATTGCAAAACAGATGAACACCGCTAAATATCCTTTATAGCTTTTGTTACCTCGTCCTGGCGCGCATCGGATCTGATAAGGCCCAGCATAATCTACTTCTGTGTGAGTGAATGGTCTGGTTGGAGTTACTCTTGCTGTTGGAAGATCTCCCATCAGTTGGTTCATAGTCCGTGCTTGATGTTTGTAGCAAACTACACATTTATTGATAAAAGTTTTTACTGCTAGTGGACCTTTTATTATCCAGTACTTCTGGCGAATGAATGCAAGCGTGAGGGATTTGCTCCCGTGCAGCGTCATCTTGTGTGCGTAGTCTATCAGCAGCGTTGTGAAATGACCCTTATGAGGAATAATTATTGGATGTTGAATGTCGAAACTCACTCTGGCGTTAGACAGCCTTCCGCCCACTCGTAATAATCCGTCGATGCCGATTTTCGGATTAAGAGTAAGAAGTTTTGATTCGCTTTGTTTTCCATAGTGTTTGTCCAACGTTCCTAAGCACGCCCCTTGTATTACCTTTAAGGCTAAACTCAAACTGTCGTTAAGTTCTTTGGTTGTCAGAAAGCTTGATGACGATTTAGCTGTTCTTTTTATAAACCTAAGAACATAAGCCATACTCCTTATTGCTTTTGTGAACGATGAACATCTTTCTATCAGCTTCAATATGACGTTTTCACCTTCGATTGTAGTAGTGAATGCGCATACTTCGTTCATGGATTCCTCTGTAGTTTCTTCAATTTGTGGTTGTAAGGCATATTCGAAGGAGTTTCTGAGCCAGCTTGGTCCGTTCCACTAGAGAGAGTGATCTATTAAGCTGGTAGGGTTCAATCCTCTCGATGCACAATCAACTGAATTGTGTTCGGATTTTACGTAGCCACATTGTAGCGGAGATAATACGGATTGGACATCCACTATCCTGTTCGCTATGAATGTTTTAAATCTATTAGGTTTACCTTTAATCCATGCTAACGTTATCATTGAATCGGTCCACGCAAATGTTTTTATATCCGGTTCTTGTAATGCTTGTTTGGTTTTCTTGACTAATTTTGACAGTAATACAGCTGCACACAATTCCAATTTAGGGATGGTTAATTTGGATTTTAACGGTGCAACCTTTGTTTTCGCAGTGACTAAAACTACTTTGCCTTGGTTGTTTGCAATCTTGGATTTGTAGTATACTACTGCACTTTTATTGTCAAAATCTTACATTCTATAAGACGTTGTTGTTGTAATATACACTAACATTTCAAATATTTGAAATTCTAGAGGTTTACCTTCATTTTGGAGCCGTGTTTGGTTAATGTTTGATAAGGCAGGAAACTTTTTTAGTTACAAGAACTATTACACACCTCTAGCGCTTTTAAGTTTAGATAAAGTTAATAACAAATAATTATTATGGTTATCGTAAGTAACTATTTAAATAATTCAAATTTAAGTTCTAGCGATATTTATTATAAACCTGCTATATATTAAAAAATTTGTTATACAAACATAATGTGCTGTTGTTGTCAATCATAAGCCTTTGTGTTGTCAAATGCACATAAATTTCAAATTTATTTTAGTGCTATGTTTAGCTAATTTTGAGTTTGACTGGTAGTGGGTGATTTTAGGTTTATAAAAGGCTGACAACGAAATACCATATAATTAGGATTTATATACTTAAATTGTTTTTAACTATTCACAATTCTTTAACAATTTTATTATACAAATATACAGTGCTGTTATTCTCAACACATTACATAACACATATTGTTGTCAAATATTCTTATATTTTCAAATTCTTTAGATTTTTGAGGTTTAGCGTTAACTTAAGAAATGTGGCGGAGCCTTAGAAGCCTTTCAGTTTAAAAGAAAGTTACAATAAAATACTATTTAATTATCATAAGTCATAAGTTAAAATCGCACTTCGATTACACCCCATAATTACATCACAATTTTAGATCCTTTATATAAAAACCGAAGTTCCACTTTATATAAATAAGGAATTCTCAGTAACGATAAACAACATTCAGTTACAATTTTAATACCATTCTATCTTAATCTTCCTAACGAATAATTTTGAGCTTTACCAAATGTATGTGCACGTCCATCTTGAGTAAATTACAAAACAAAATTGGTTTGTTTACGATTTTACACCTGAAAGTAGGACCAACCGTACATTTTTCATATATCCGTCCATCTCAAGCCGTCCACGCCTAAAATAAAATATACTCGTATATATACCTATATATATGGGGAAAAAAATCTGTTTCTAGTCGACGCAAAAACCCTCCATCCCCCACTCCCAGGTCTGTATGAATTTCTAGCATAACAAACAAAAATATTTGCTCGTTATGATGGAAATTCAGAGAAACCCGAGTTACGTTATCGCAACAACATCCTGTATTTAATTTCATTTAAACTAAATTATATTAAATTACTATTTTGTTCCCATCATTTATTATAACGTAAGCTAAATTCTTTAATGATAATTTTATTTGATACATTAATATACAATTCTTAGAATTATAATTATAATTAATTATTTGTTAACGTAGCACTTCTAAATACCATGTAAATCATTTTTCCATATATGATAAGTTAGTTTTACACGAACCTTCTAATAAAGAACATTAAAAATATATTAAATAGTTTTCTTTACCAAGTGATAATACTTAACTGGCGCAGTTGATAGGATTGATATTTTTAAATATCAATATATAAAAATAAAAGTATTTATCGTAAATTTTAAAAATAATATACAAAAATAACAATAATAATATATACATAATATAAAGTAAACCAAAAAGTATATAACAAAATAAAATAATATAATAAAGTAGAAGTATATAAACGTAGATAACGAAAAAGTAAATAAGTGAAAGAGAATAAAATAATTTAAAACAAAAGTGTGTGGAAACTTTTAAACGAAAATTTCGTTTACTGTGATATAAATTGTGAAAATTTTCTATCCTAATCTATATATATATAGAAAAATATCAAGAAAATTTATTCAAGTGCATCGCATAAAAGTGAGAAAAGTAAAAATCATAAACGGAAAATAACTATAGTTGTGGTATTCAATTTACAAAAATTTCAACATCAACGGCATATTGGTGTTTAAATATTATTGACGTCACAACGGGGCGATGAACAACTGGTATTGGGCAATAATCGGCAGTTTGGTCTGGTAAGTCTTATATTTTGTTATATTCGCTATCCTTTATATAGTTATTTCCTTTTATGTTCCCACCTTTTAAAAAACTTGGTAAATTGAAGAATTCGTGTATCACTCAACCAAAACATACCGCGGATTACGGTATAAGTTTAGAACATATTAAAATTAAAAGTAATAATTTAGTATCATTTAAATTAAATTCACTCAAAATGAATCCAGACGCGAATAACGCGATTTTTAATCACTTGCGTATACCCGACGCAATTAAGGATTTACCTCGATTCGAGGGAAATACTAGAAGTCTGTATGACTTTATCGACAATGTCGAAGAAATTCTTAGTTTAATGAAGGATATTGAAGGTACAAGTTACGCTAAAATTATATTAAGGGCAATACGGAATAAGATAGTTGGACCAGCCAACGACGTCTTAAACATGTACGGGACTCCACTGACATGGACTAATATAAAAAATAATTTAACGACTCACTATTCCGATAAAAGAAATGAAACTAGTTTAATTAAAGATTTACATTCTATGACCCAAATAAATGAAACAGTTGAAAGTTTTTATTCTAAAATAATAGATATATATTCTACAATAATAAACCATATTAAAATCCATGAAACAGATAATAACGTTGTTAAATCTAAACAAACACTCTATGAGCAAATGTGTCTAAACACATTCCTATCTGGCCTTAAGGAACCTTTAGGGTCAATCATAAGGGCAATGCGACCCAGTTCACTAGCAGAAGCATTTAGCTATTGTTTGCGAGAACAAAATATCAACTATATGAAAAATAATAAAATTCACATAGTTAATAACCAACCATTCAAACTTCACGGAAATGTTGGTTCAATCTCAAAGCCACAAAATAACCCACATCTGAGACAGAATATTTCATATAACCAAATACCAACTAGGAATATTTCACCTAATTTTAACTTCAGGACACCTTCAAATAATTTTTACAACCAATCTCCAAATAATTTTAATTATCCAAGACCACCTCAAAATTTTAATAATTTTAGAACCCCACAAAATTCCAATCACAAAACCTTTCAACAATATTATAAACCTCAACAATATTCAAACCAGTTTACAAAACCCAATTATCCAAAACCAGAACCAATGGATATATCAAGTGGACATTCAAAATATAGATCCCCTAATCAATATCAAGCAAATAGAACAATTCAACCCACTAACCAGCCAAGATTTGTATCGGAAGAACTATTTAATATTGAAGGCGAATCAAATGATTCTGTGACAGATACAACAGAATTAGATTATTTAGAATCTCAAGAAGATTATTTAGAACCTCAACAAGAAATCGAAATAGACGAGGAAAATTTTCGTTTAATCGCCTCGGAGAACAAATCGGATATTTAGACATAAATAATAATAATACTAATAAAGACCATCTTCTTCCTTACATTCATATTAGGAACGGTAATAAAAATTTAAAATTTCTTATTGACACAGGTAGTTCAAAATCTTTTGTAAACCCAATTTTAATCGACGAAAAAGACTTTATTGTTATTGACCCTATAGAAATTACGACTATATTTAATAAACAGAACATAGACAAAAAACTTGTTATACCTGGACTTAAAGAATTTAGAACAAACGAAAACTTGACCTTTTATCTCTTTAAATTCCATAATTACTTTGACGGATTAATAGGTACAGAAATGATGCAACAATTAAAAATTCGACTCAATTTCATAGACAATTCTTTAGAAACTGACACAGTTAAGATCCCATTACTTTCAAAGCCTTGTTTAATGTCAAAAACATATGAAATTCCCCCACACTCTAAATTAATTACACGACTACCAGTAGACTTAGAAAACGGAGACTTCTATTTAAAACCAACTATAATCACGGACGAAATACAAATTTCTGAAGGACTATACCATAGTGACAAATGGTATTCTAACATTGAAATAAAAAATACATCAAACGTACCTAAGACATTTAGGCTAGAACAACCCTTAAAAGTAGAATCAATAGAACAGAAATATTTCGAATTACATAATTATTCAATCGACCAATTTAAAAACCAAATTCTAACTAAATCAAACAGTGACCTACAAAATTTACTAAGACTGGACCACTTGAATGACGAAGAAAAAACTGAACTACTTAAAACTTGCAAAAAACATGAAGACATATTCCTTAAAGACGGTGATCTTTTAACATTCACCAACGAAATTAAACATTCTATTAACACAACAGATGATGTACCAATATACACAAAATCGTACCGTTACCCTGAAATCCACAAAGATGAAATAAAATCACAAATATCTAAAATGTTAGAACAGGGCATTATACAACCCAGTTTCTCACCCTGGTCGTCCCCCATTTGGATCGTACCAAAAAAGGCAGACGCTAGTGGAAAACAAAAATGGCGACTAGTTATAGATTATAGAAAACTGAACGATAAAACAGTAGACGATAGATACCCTCTTCCTAACATCAATGAAATTTTAGATAAACTAGGGAAATGCTTATATTTTAGTACGTTAGATTTAGCTTCCGGATTTCATCAGATTGAAATCAACAAAAGGGACATTCCCAAAACAGCTTTTAGTGTTGACAATGGGCATTACGAATTTATTCGAATGCCTTTCGGCTTAAAAAATGCGCCGTCAACGTTCCAAAGAGTAATGGATAACATTCTAAGGGAATATCAAGGGCGAATTTGTCTGTGTTATATGGACGATATTATAATCTATTCGACCTCCCTACAAGAACATACTGAAAATTTAAGTAAAATATTTCAAAGACTCAGGGAAGCAAACCTAAAAGTCCAATTGGACAAGTGCGAATTCTTACATAAGGAAATTGAATTTTTGGGCCACGTAGTGACACCGGAAGGTGTTAAACCGAACCCTAAGAAGATTAAAGCTGTAAAAGAATTCCCGTTACCCAAAACTGAAAAACAAATTAAAAGTTTTTTAGGGTTACTAGGGTATTATAGAAAGTTCTTAAAAGATTTTGCAAGAATTACAAAACCCCTCACTGAATGCTTACGAAAAGACAAAGGTATTGTTATTGATCAAACCTACTTGGAATGCTTTGAAACCTGCAAAAATTTGTTGTGTAACGACCCATTATTACAATACCCCGATTTCAACAAACCCTTTAACTTAACGACCGATGCTAGCAATTTCGCTCTAGGAGCGGTACTTTCCCAAGGACCAATAGGGTCCGATAAGCCAACGTGTTATGCCAGTAGAACTCTAACAAAAACCGAACAAAATTATAGTACAATTGAGAAGGAGTTATTAGCAATCGTCTGGGCAACGAAATACTTTAGACCGTATTTATACGGTAGGAAATTTAACATCGTAACAGACCATAAACCTTTAGTATGGCTTTTCTCGTTAAGGGAACCAAATTCCAAATTAGTAAGGTGGCGATTGAAATTAGAAGAATTTGACTACAACATACATTATAAAAAGGGGAAAATGAATACAAATGCAGATGCATTATCACGTATAGAAATTAATTTACAAGAAGAAACTAGTTCGAATGATTCAATTATTAATAATGTAGGAGATTTAGAAACCATACATTCTGGAGAGGAAAACTTAGATGAGGGAATACCAATATCTGAAAGATCGTTGAACGAATTCACGTACCAGGTTATACTAGAAAATAGTATAATAGATAAACCAGATATAAAATATAAGATATTATTTAAAACACAAAAAAGATTTATAATACGAAGAAATGACTTCATGAAAGAGGAAGTCATGTTAGAAATATTCAAAAACTATTTTATTCCGAAAAAAATAACAGGAATACTAACAGATGATGAGACCTTTAAACTCGTACAAGCAACATTTTCTAAATATTTTAGTTATTCTAAGATTAAATTAATTAGATGTAATTTTATAGTAAGAGACGTAGTAGAGAGAGATGACCAAGAAGATATAATTAGGAATTACCATATTAAATCCAACCATAGAGGTATTATTATTATTATTATTAACCGGAGGGCCATGTGGGCGATAAGCCACCTCGCACCGCGACCTAAAAGATCTATTGTGCTGGACCCTACTTAATTATCCGTCCAGTCAATATTCAGGCTCTTAATGAATCTGACAATACTACTGGCCGGTACAAGATACATACTATCCGGGCTCATTGTTCTCCCTCCTAGATGTTGCAGTCTTTGCTGGAAAATGGCTGGGCAATGGCACAGAACATGTTCCGCTGATTCCGCTTCCAGACCGCAGAAGCGGCATCCATCTGTCGTACTTAGGCCCATCTTCTTAAGGTGATACCTTAAGGGGGCATGACCTGTGAGGAAGCCAGTAAGCAGCCTCAACTCAGGTTTCCTAAGTTCAAGACACTCCTTAACCCTGACAGACGAAGGTGATATAAATTTCTTCGCCTGCCGTAAACCTGGAATTCTGCGCCAGTAGGAGGACTTTTGAACATCCTCCCAGCGTTATACCGTTGCTCTAAGGTGTCCCTTAGTGACACCGCAGAAGGGTTCTGGTCCAAAAAATGGAGAGGCAGAACCCTCACGGGCGAGGCCATCAGCTGCCTCGTTTCCTTCGATTCCAGTATGACCTGGCACCCACATAAGTGTTACCTTATTTGAGCCTGCCAGATGTTTAATAACCTTCAGACAATCCCATACCAGCCTTGACTCAACGGTACAAGACCTAAGAGCTTTTAAGGCTGATTGGCTGTCTGATACAATATAAATCTTTGCATCGTTTAGGCCTTTTGCTATGCCTATCCTAGCGCAAAGTTCTATAGCATGTACTTCTGCTTGAAAAACGGTAGCATTGGTACCCAAGGACTTCGAGAGGGTAGTGCCACTCCCGTGTATTCCTATCCCCGCCCCATCTTCCGTTTTTGATCCATCTGTAAACCATACCATGGACCCTCGCTCAAATGATGGTCCACCTGCCCTCCACACATCCCGGTCAGGTAACCTAACACAGAATGGTTTGTGGAAGTCCAGTTTAGCTGGCATACAGTCGGAAGGCATTCCTATTGTAGGGTCTGTCTGAAATTCCTTAAGGATTTCCATATGACCCACCATATTGCCTGGCTTGATATTTCCTTCCGCCTGCATTTTCAGGGCCATACTTGCAGCGTCCTTTTTAATATGCAGGTGTAACGGTGTCAGTCCTAGAAGTGTCTCCACCCCCGCGGTTGGACATGACTTCATTGAGCCCGTAACACCGATGCAGGCTACACGCTGAACCTTATTCAATAAGGTTTGCGTTGTCTTCTGCTCAGTTTTAGGCCACCATACAACCGATGCGTAGGTGACCATAGGCCTAATGATTGTAAGAAATGACCAGTAGATCATTTTTGGTTGTAGTCCCCAAGTACGCCCATAGAGTCTTTGACAGGCCCAGAGAGCCTTGATGGCTCTATTTTGAACTTTCAACAAATGTTGGTTCCAGTTCAGTCTTTGATCTAGGATAACCCCTAGATATTTAACCTCGCTGGAAAAAGGAACAGTAGTACCGTTTAACGAGGGAGCTGTAAGCGCAAGCTTTGTCCTCCTCGTAAAAGGAACAATGACAGTTTTGCTTGGATTGACACTGAGCCCTTCCTGGTAACACCACTGCCATATTATATTGAGTGCATTTTGCATGCGATCAGAAATGACCTCATCAAACTTGCCTCTGATTATGATAGCCACATCATCCGCATAGCCCTGGACATCAAACCCATGGCTACTCAGAAGGACCAGTAGTCTGTCAATAACCAATGACCACAAAAGAGGAGATAGTACGCCTCCTTGAGGACAGCCCTTTACGGCCTTGATGGTTACTGATTCGCCACCTAGTCTGGCAGTAATCTCACGATGTTCCAGCATGGAACGGATCCACCTAATTGTGGAAAGTGGAACCCTTTTTCCCATTGCTGCCCTCTCTATAGATCCATAGGAGGTATTATCAAACGCCCCCTCAATGTCCACAAAGGCACAAAGGGCAATTTCTTTATATGTCACTGCTTTTTCAATCCTCGTGACTAGCCCGCTAAGGGCCATAACCGTGGATTTACCAGTTTGATACGCAAACTGGTCCCGATGCAGCGGATTCTTTTCAAGGACCTCACTTCTTATTTGATAGTCCAGGATTTTTTCCATCGTCTTCAAAAGAAACGATGTGAGGCTAATTGGCCGATATGCCCTGGCCTGGGTGTCTGGACGACCCCCGCCCTTTGGTATAAAGACCACATTTACTTTCCTCCACAGTTTCGGAATATAATTAAAAGCATAACTTGCCCGAAACATCTGGATCAAGCTGGGGAGTATTTCCTCAATACCTTTTTGAAGTAAAGCTGGAAAGATACCATCCCCTCCAGCGGATTTGAAAGGTTTGAAAGACCCAATAGCCCATCGAACCTTGCTGGGTGTAAAAATTTTCCCAGAGAGACTCCAGATCCTACTGTGAGGGGAATAGGCCACCTCACTCGAAGGATCATATGAGTTCTCTTGGGCTCCTACCACTACTGAATCCGGAAAGTGGGTCTCTAGCAGTACCTCTAAGGTTTCCTTCCGGTTTTCAGTGAACCCCCCATCTTGCTTCTGGAGAAGTCCTAAACCATTTGAATGATCCCTGGAAAGGACTTTCTGGAGACGAGCTGCAGAGGGCAATTCATTGATTCCCTCACAGAAATTCCTCCAGGTAGCCCTTTTGGATCTCCTTAGTTCGAGATTATATTCCGTCAAGGCCATCTTATACTCGCCCCATTCACCGGTGCGTTTAGCCTTGTTAAATAATCTTCTCGATTTTTTCCTCAGTTTACCCAGCGTCCCGTTCCACCAAGGGACCATCTTTGTGGACTCTCTTCGCTTAACTGGACAGCTGTTCTTGTAAGCCAAGTGTATAGAATTATGCAGCTGGTTTGAACAGATCTCCAAACCCTCTGGAGACTCTATGTTCCCCACAACCGAGGGCATTTCTGATTCGAGTGAGACTCTATAAGAGTCCCAGTCGGTCAGTTTTGGAATTCTGATTTCCTGCCGCTGCATGGTCTCAGCCGCCAAATCGAATCTGATGTGCAAGTGATCCGATAATGAGGCCTCTTCAGACACATGCCAGTTTTTGACCAAGTCGCTGAAATGCGGACTAGCAAGTGTCAGATCTAGGACCTCTTGCCTAATCGCATTTATAAAAGTAGGTTTCCTTCCCCTATTGACAATGTCTACATTATTTGAGATCAGAAATTCAAAAAGGTACTCACCCCTGTTATTGATGTCCGTGCTACCCCACACCGTGTGGTGCGCGTTTGCATCGCATCCTATCAGGTAGGCCAGCCCATTGCGTTTGCAATGAGCTATGAGCCGCCTAACTTCAAGTGGAGGTATTAACTCTGAGTCTCCAGGAAAGTAGGCGGAGGCCATTATAGCCTCCTGTTTGCCTCTTTCACCCAGAACCTCCACCATTACTGCAACCAAGTCCCTGGAGATGAACTCTGAAATGGGAATAAAATTAATTTGCGAACTGGCCAACACAGCCGCTCTAGGACTCTGAGTTCCGTTATGATAAATTAACTTACCCACTTGATTTGGTATACCTCTAATCTGGTTACCAATCACCCATGGCTCCTGGATTAGAGCCATGCCAATGTTTTGGCAGATAAACCTGCGACAAAGGACGTCCGAAGACGCCTTTGCATGATGCAGGTTTATCTGCAGGCAGGCGATGTGTGCCTTCACTTCACCGAAGGCCCCTTCTGAAGGCCCTGCTCAGCCTCCTTTTCAGCACCGCCACCACCCGCATGCATTCTTTGTCGGGCCGATGGCTGACCAGTGTCCTCCATCGCCGTTCTGCTGGCCCCCGCTGCCTGAGAGCCTCCAGGCCTAACCAGTGGCTTGCACGGGAGGAGTCCTTGTGAGGCCTTCCCCCGCGGAACCCCTGACGCCTTCCTCTCCCTTTCCCGCCTTCTCCTCACCTGTCTCCTGGAGAGGGTGGTCACCCCGGTGGTCTTAGCTAAAGGTGCCGCTACCGTAGCTTCTACAGGCTTCACCACTTGGGTCCCGCCGACAGAAGCTGGCTTAGCCCCACTCTGACCACCCTTGGGATGCAATTGTACAGTCCCAAACTTGTAGTTGACCTTAAAGCCAACCCGCTTGAGCTTCTCAACTGACGAGTGGTCCATAGAGAACGTGAAAAAGGCCGAAGAGCCTTTCGCCTCTCTCCTGATCACTCTCCAGTTGATCGCCTGCATGCCCTCATTTTGGCTTTTTATAAAACTAAAAAGCTTCTCTGTGGGCAATTCAGCACTATTTGGGAAGGTGCCGAACACAATCCTGGCTCGAGGCAGGTTTTCCGCCTCGGCCACGATCAGCTGCGCACCCTCCCATGGCTTGATATTACCTATGGCCTCCCTGAGCCACTGAACAGTGGCCCGGTCAGCACAGGTTAGTACCAGCCAACCAGGCCGAAGCTGACTGCCAAGGAACTTAGGTTTAAGCTCCTTGGCCTCCTGCTCTAGCACCTTATCTAGGATGCCCTCCTGGACAGCCTTTAGCTGCTCTCCAGTGAGGACAACCTCTGGAAAACCAGTGGGCAAGATCCCAACTATCTCCGACTCCGCAGCCTGCCTGAAGGTAAGTCCAGACCGGACCGCAGAACCCGAGACCGTCGGGACAGATTCCTCTCCCCTGGCCTTCTTTTGTGCCGGTGGAGTACCCTCATCCGAGCGGATCCTCTTTGACGGTGGGGCCTCTGCGGGAGCACAAGACTCCCTTTGTGGCCGCATCGCCAGAAGCCTTGTCTCGCTTCCGGGCGGTTTGCCCTCAGCAAGAAGCCTCCTGTACCGCTTCTTCGCGGCCCCACACATTTTCACGCGAGGAGCCGCGGAAGGTTTGTCAGTGCTGCTGACAGCTAATTTCGGGTCCTCCCCGACGACTTTGCTTTCCCCTGCTTTCACAGAGGCGATACCCCCACTTACGGGGTCCGAGTTCTCATCTCCTGAGGTGTCCATGTCGGAGTTGAGAACTAATTTCTCAATCCCCGAACGGAGCTCCCCATCCGATAGACCACTCATCGAGAGTCCCACAGCGGAAAGAAGGCCGAAGGTCCTCGAACACCACCGCGGAACTATCGCTGGTATATGACGCTTTAGGAGCGTCATCATCCTTATTATTTTTTAAGTGTTTCGACATTTTGTTCCCACGAGTTGCTGGGAAAAGAGAGTCGCCTGTGGGACACCCAGCTTTACCACAGGAAGGCTAATAAAACTGGAGGGCGCCTGGTATCCAGAGTCCGCATACTTTGGACTGATTAACCTATCAGCCATTCATCCATCGGCATATGCTGTTCCACCTTAGATTAGGGTTTTTTATCAAGGGTTTCTCCTTTAGCGCCGTACTTTAGCCTGTGCCAAATGGTCAGAAGTACCAAAGGGCCTCAGTTACCAGTGATTGCCACGAGGAGGCAGTACGTACACTTGCGAATTGTGACCAGGTTACCCCTTCCACAATTGTACCCATCACGCCAGCTGCCTAAAACATGACCAGAACAGCTCGCGTAATGTGCACCCTACCGAAAGGTTACGGAGCTGGTAGATTACTCTACTCAACTTTGATCCCCCCCTCCAGTAGACGCCAAATCACCACCATAGAGGTATACAAGAAACTCTCTTACACTTAAAAAGAGATTATTTCTTTCCAAAAATGAAAAATGTTATTTCTAGTATAATTAACAATTGTGAAATCTGCCAAACCTATAAATATGAAAGAAATGTTAAACAAATAAAATACGAATTAACGGAAACCCCGGATAGACCACTAAAAATATTACACATAGATGTATATGCTTCACATAAAGAAAACTTTCTAACTATAATAGATAAATTTAGTAAATTTTCAAGTGCCTACCATTTAATAGGAAGAAATAGTATTTATATAGTAAAAGCTTTAAAACATTTCATTTCCCACCATGGTATACCCGTGAAAATTATAGCAGACAATGGACAGGAATTTCTCTCAAGTATTTTTAAGGATTTTTTTGAAATTATATAACATAGAAATACATTATACTACTGCAAAGAATTCCACAGGGAATTCACCAGTAGAACGTTTCCACTCAACATTAACAGAAATAATTAGAATTATATTTAATCAAGATAAGACCAAATCCATCAACGAAATAATGGACGAAGCAATTATTACATATAATAATGCCATACACTCGACGACCAAATTAACTCCATTCGAGCTACTAAATGGACATTATACCAAATCAAACCCATTAAATTTGGCAAAACAAAACAACGAATCTAGGGAAGATTTCATTAGGAACCATTCTAAAAATTATGATGATTTATGCAGGTTAGCACATAATATTAGCTTAGTAAATAAAACGAGAAACATAGAAAATTTAAATGAAAATAGAGTAGAACCAGAAAATTATGAAGTAGGTGAAGAGATTTATGAATTAGAAAACCGTAGAAATAAGTTAGCACCTAGGTTTATGAAACATATAGTTGTAAGTGATAATAAAGTAACAGTAACGACGGACAAAAGAAAGGTTCATAAGCAAAAGATAAAAAATAAACGCAATACTTAATTTATTTTCAGGACACTTAAACTTCAAAGTACGGTACAGCAAAAAATAGAAATTCATGACTTGAATAACAACAACGGACTTTTACCCCTAAAATTAGGAAATGCAAGAATAATAACGAGTTATTCGAAACTGCTTCACATAATCAACCTAACAGAGTATGACATAAATTTAAATTTAATAACAAGAAATATTGACTACTTTCACAATCAATCAATGAAATATATTGATTTTTTACCTAAACTAAATTTATTACGGAAGAAATGTCACACATTATCAAACGACTTAGATCTAATTCGGCCGAAATACAGAAACAAACGAGGACTTATCAACGGACTTGGAGGAATCATTAAAACAATAACTGGAAATATGGACTACGAAGACCACGTAGAAATTAACACCAAATTAAACAGTTTACAATCAACTCAGAATGAAATTAGTAATCAAATGAAAAATCAAATCTATATTAACACACAAATGTTGAGAAGATTTAACAATATCACAAAACACATAAACAAACAACAGGAGCATTTAGAGAAATACTTGAATAATTTTCATGACAATATAATCGAAAAATTAGATGTTATTGAACGAACCTTGCATATCAATCAATATTTTGAACAAATACTATTCAACATGGACATGTTGAGTGAACATTTGAATGATATTTCCGAATCATTACTTTTAGCCAAACTCGGGATCATATCTAAACATATCTTACACCCAACCGAAATCAATTACGTTTCCGTTATGTTAAGAGAACAAAGTGTTAATGTTTTTTCCGACGAAAACATTTACGAATTCCTCGAACTTCAAGCTTACTATAACCATACTAATATAATTTTTATTATTAAAATACCAATATTTCACCCAAATTCATTTTCTTTTTACCATTTAAAAGAATTACCAATTAACAATTCCTACACTATCCAAATTAAAACCCCGTTCCTTTTATTAAGTGAATATTTTCAACAATATGTGAATAAACCATGCCTCACCATCGAAAAGATAAGATATTGCCAAAAAGAATCCATTCAACCGAACACAGTAAATGGATGCGTCCCAAATATCATCAATAATCAACCAGCAAATTGCACCTTAATAACCAATACAGACATCGGTGACACAATAGAAATGTTTGAACCCGAACACCTGCTTATCATATCGCAAAATGAATTTGCTATAGAAACATCGTGTGGTACCAACATAAAACACAAATCATTGAAAGGAATATTATTAATTCATTTCAAAAACTGTTCAATTTCCATAAATGGCTTCGAATACAAAAGCAGAACTCCAATATATTGGGACACGATAGAAATAATTTCAACAATATACAACGACATTCAACATCTTGAGATAGTTGAAAAACCCAACTTTCAAAAACTGAATAATTGGACATTGGAAAATTTGAAGGAAATAATTGTATTGAAACAGACCACTAATGAATCATTTAAATCTTTAATTGCAGGATTTACTATTCTTCTAATAATCATATTTTATATAATTTATAAGATTGTCAACCAATTCAATTTAATGCAATGTAGGAAGAATCCAATCCAGCAAGATGAACCCACGATTACAGCTACAACCAATGACACCACAAACCCAGCGACCTTATGGCCGTCGCTTCACTCTTAGAGGGGAGGAGTTACGTTATCGCAACAACATCCTGTATTTAATTTCATTTAAACTAAATTATATTAAATTACTATTTTGTTCCCATCATTTATTATAACGTAAGCTAAATTCTTTAATGATAATTTTATTTGATACATTAATATACAATTCTTAGAATTATAATTATAATTAATTATTTGTTAACGTAGCACTTCTAAATACCATGTAAATCATTTTTCCATATATGATAAGTTAGTTTTACACGAACCTTCTAATAAAGAACATTAAAAATATATTAAATAGTTTTCTTTACCAAGTGATAATACTTAACTCCCGCAAGCCGCATGTAAATTGTCTTTTCATTGTGAATGCTCTAATATTTATTAATAGCTTTGATACCAAAAAAACACAATGACCGAATTTCACTAAAATTTACATCGAGAATGCACACAGACGTATTGTCAAAATAACTTCATAGACTCGTATTCGTTTCCTGTTTCCTATTTTTTTTTTTTTTTTGAGAGTGGCCGATGATTTTTGTTTTAACTTCTCGAAAAACAAAAAAATTGTTGAGCGTGTTTTAAACGAAACAGAAAATAAACCTTTTGTGTATTGACGATTGGAAATAGAGAGAAAGCACTATCTATCGGAATAAAATAAAGCTGCAATACCATACAAAAATTAGCATCAGCGCTCGTAGAACGACCTGAAATATGGCATAGTGGAAATTTTTTGAAGTTGTAATGCCGACAAATATTTTGTATAAAATCACGGTTCCAATTGTCAATTGATATTAATGAGAAACAGCCTACTTTCATTAAAGTCAGCCTACTTTTCATTACCAGATTTATGATTTTTTTTTTATTTTTTTTTTTTATAAAATTAAAACAAAAATTCGATTAATGATTGATTTACGTGCAAATTTTTTAAAACGAATTAACTCGTTGAGCCATGTAAAGGCGTATTCTATGTTTATCAGAATTTTATATTTCCTTTTGGATTAGCTGGTTATAGTTCGGTTTCAAAACAAATTAAACAATTTATACACTAATTGTTTTACTTTTTTTTTTTTTGTTTTAATTCAAAATAAATATATAAGAGCTAGGCACTTTTAGTAATTGGTTTTTGGTTTAACATCGTGTGTACATTTTATAATGGTGAAAAATACTTGAAATTTAAAATTTTTTGAAGTCATGTTTTAATTTTATGATTTTTATGTTTTGAATGTGTACCACTAAAATTTCATGTAAAATGATTGTTGTCGTTTTTTTAAGGTTTTTAAGGTACAAGGTGTCAAATATTTAAAAATTGCATGCATATAGCTCTTTGTATTTATTGCTGTATAAAATTGGGCTTATTTATTAAAGATAAACGAAAATGGATTATAAAATAGTTATAAAAATGTTCCATCTTTAATTTCTTCCTTTTCAAAATGGTCGCCGAAATGTTCTTTTGGAATTCTCTCCGGTAAACATACTAAAAAATCATCATAACATCTAGTTTTGTTCTTTTGTAAAATACGCTTAAGTATGTAGATCTACTCGTTTTGGGTAAAAATTTAGTTTTAATGATGTGTTTTTTCAATTTTCTCAAAACCTTTTTTTTTACCACTAATACCATAAAGTACGATGGACAGCTAATCGGTTTTAATGTGATTCCTGGTGGTAACTGTTGTTACAACTTTTAATCACCACTTAGGCTAATTCAATTATTGTGATAGTATACTTTGGGGTCCGTCAGGACTTAACTACTTTCTCGACATTTAAAACCGTGTTGATCTGGGAATTAAGTTGATGGCTTGAGATGAGGATTGAGTTTTAAATTGAGTTATATAATGAGTTAGGGTTAAAAATACTTTTGTTTGTTGAGCTGGGGTTCGCGTGTGGTCGACTCCGGATAGAGTTCAGGTTGAATAGGGTTTAGTTGAAATAGAGGTGGAGTTGAGTAAGGGGTTCATTCATTTAAATTAATTTGAGTTCATATATATATTGATTTTTCTTTTCGTTTTAATTTTGGTTATTTACGGATTGAATTGGCGAATCAAAAAGCTATGATGAGCCGTGGGAAGTCATTTCCCGCCGTTAACCACTTAATTAAATAAATCTTTGTCTAATAATCATTTAAAATAAGATTTGCCGCATTATAATAAATACATATTTTGAAAATAGTTGACTAAAGTGAAGTCATTGCATAATTAAAATTTAGTGTTGGTGGTTATTTAACAATAAATTTATTGAATTTATTATTTAATAAACTAAAGAAAGAAGTAAGTGAGTTTTCCAATGCAAGACGGCATGCAGCAACAGGTGGATCTTAGAATAATTGAAATTCCAGGAAATGGAAATTGCTTGTTAACGGCAATTGCAAACCAGCTTTAAGGAGTACATCCCTTTTCAAAAGAATGTGCTCATATGTCAAAAATAATGCGGATGAAAGTAATCGATTATCTATATGAGAACCGCGGTACGCCGAGGTATAATCTCAGTTTACTTTCGTCGGCGCAAGAAGTGCTAAGTATTCAGGGAACGGAGGACGTAATGATTCTGGCTTACATAGCGCACATTGCTGAAGATGGAGTTTGGTTAGGAGAGGAAACTTTATTGGTTGTATCGGAAAAGTATCAGGTAAGAATTGAAATATTTCAGGATTTTAATATGCCGATCATATTTGGGGACGACTATAATTGGATATTAAGACTATACTATAGTAATAATCACTATAGTACAGTAATAAATTCATTAAAAAATATTGGAGAAATGCCATTACAAACTTTACCAATCATTGACAAATACAGGAACGTGTACACAGATTCAAGCAATTTTAGACTTATGGACGAGTTAAATTTCCCTTCGCTAAACGAAAGTGTCACATTAAATAACATCCCCAAGAAGATTAGATTGGGCACAATGAATGTTAGAGGCTGTGCAAACCCTAAAAAAAGAGAAGAATTAGACAGATTGTGGATTGAGAATGAGTTAGATATTGTGGCTTTACAAGAAACAAATATAGTAGCTTCTGAATTTTTAAGCACCAATTATAGATGGTTTTTGAGTGGAAATAGGAAAGAAATAACCCCTACAAGTAGAAGAATATCAAACAGAAATGGGGTTGCATTATTAGTTAGACGGAACAGCAACATACGAATTATAAGATTTTTTGGAATATCGGAGCGTATGTGTTATGCAACGATATGCCTTAACGAGAGTAAGCAATTCATTGTAATATGCGTTCATATTCCACCAGGACTAAATGCAAAAAGGGCCCATTCATATTTCACAAAGCTTTCCAATTTACTTAATAAAATGTCGAGAAACAAGGAGTTGTTGATTGTGGGGGACTTCAATGCACATATTGGAAAGGATCAATTGAGCTTAGATGAACACAAACTACTCGGGCCAAATTTGTATCATGCAGAGTCTAACCAAATTGGACAATTAATGTTTGATTTTATAAATCAGCATTTTTTTGATGATTTGCACTTCTTGGGGCAGAAGATCTTGTCTGGTGACATGGCATAACAAGCACACTACATCACAATTAGATCACATCCTAATGAAAACGAGATCTTCTTTAAAAATTGGAAAATTACGTGGGAAATGGTCGCCACTATTAGATCATAAACTAATCTTATGTTCAGTTTGGAAAGATGTGAGGAAAGGAATGACTTTAAGGCAAGAGGAGATACCGGATAGAATGGGCAATACACATGAACTAGCAGCAAATACGTCGGCAAAACAATGGTCCTTAGAACAACTTAAAGACAAAGTATACCTAGACAAGTACCAAGAAGTGGTGAAATTTGAGATATCTCAAGATGATACAAAAGGGTTACCATCTGAAGCACTCTGGCGAATATTAGTTAACGCTATGCGCACTGCTGCAAATTGTCATTTAAAAAAACCACTTACACTTACTCCGAGAAGAAGAAAATGTTTAGCAAACCTTCGACATGCCACTTATTTGATGAGAAGAAATAAAATAGGCAGAAGTGTGGTGGTTCAAAAAAGACAAACTCTTAACCAGCAATATATTAGAGCAAGATTGGAACAGTGTCAACAATTTTTTACAGAGATCGGTCAATATAAACCCCAGGAAAGAATGAAAAGAACATTTCATTTTCTGAAACAATTCAAACGAGACAGCAGCCAGAATTCTTCCGGTTTTATTTCTATAACGCAGTGGGAACGAGAGTTACAAAACTCTCGAGGTACCCAAGTACCACTAATAAAAGAAAATGACTATTGGCCGATGGAGGAGCCGCCAAGTGCAGAGGAAATCTTGGATATTGTAAAGGGAATGAAGGCAAGAACGGCAGCTGGGTTAGACCAGATACCTTTACAACTAATAATCTCTTTGCCTGAGGAAGGGTGGAATCTGTTAGTAAGGGCCTTACAGTTAATCTGGCTCACTAACTCTAATCCAGATGAGTGGATGGAAACAGTTCAAATACCACTGAAGAAAATTCCTAACCCAAGAACATTATCTGATTTCAGAAGAATCACAATCACCGATGTAGGATACAGAATTTATGCCAAGATATTGCTTAATAGAATATTAAAATACTCGGTAACATTGGGTTCATATCAAGCGGCTTTCCTAAAAAATAGATCAACAGACGATCACATATTTGTGGTAAGAAGAGTGATGGAAGAGGAATGGCGACATGGAAGAACGCTTTTCGTATTGTCTTTGGACATATGCCGGGCTTTTGATAGCGTTGATTTGGCATCTGTCACCAGTATGCTTAAATTTGGAAATATACCGCACCACTTAATCAACAGGATTGTAAAAACATGTCTTTGGGAGAAAACATCTGTAATGTGGTACCAGCAAAGAACGCAAATGATAGATAAAAATATTGGAATGAAACAAGGTTGTCCACTGTCACCCCACCTGTTTAATATCGTTCTGGATAATGTGTTACAAACGTTATCAGAACTGCTACCATATGTTAAATTGAACCAGCATGAGGACATTGTGTTGCCGTTATTACTAGCCTATGCTGATGACATAATAATATTGCACACTAATATGTCACAACTGTCAAATATTGTAGAGGAGATCGTCTCGTTATTGGAATCGGTAGGTCTTACAATAAACGATAGTAAATCGGAGATTCTTATAAGATCTCCCTTAGAAGATTATCAGGAGGTTCGAGAATTGAATATAGGAGGAAAGGTAAAAAAAACTATAAAATATTTGGGTACGCATATTACGAGCGGTCTTAGTAGAAAGGAGACGGTAAAAGTGAGATGTGGTAAGGCATTAGGAGTGAGCAAAAGTTTATCGTTATTTATTAGAAAAAATAAAATACCTTCGGAGACTGCCATAAAAATGTATAAAGCCATCATAGCTCCACTATTAACGTACGGTTTAAAAGCAGCAACATTAACAAAAGCTAATAGATTAAAGCTTAAACGTTATGAAAGAAGAATTCTTTCAGAAATGTTAAAATTTTCATCCGTCAGACCGGCCAGAAAAAGTGTAAGAGAGGCACTATCAGGAAGAATAATTACAAAGAGGGTAACAGTTTATCGCATTTGCTATTGGGGTCATGTCTTAAGAAGAAACAGAGGCCATATGTTAAATTCGGTGATAAGGTATACACATGATAATAAGAAAATTGGACGTCCATGCTTCACATGGAATACATCGCTAAGAAGAGACTTTAGTAAATATAACGTATCTGATGAAGAATGGCAATTGCTCGCAGGAGACAAAAAGAAGATAAAAGAAAAAGCGGAAATGATTTACGATTTGATAGATGCATCTTCAGGGGATTCATCGAGTCAGGATTGGTCAAGTGAGAATGACGGGGTTTTAGATGTCATACCGAGATCATCGGAGCAGCCAAAACTGAATTGATTATTATCATATTGATGAATTTTATATTATTATTCTTATTTTGTTTAATATAAATTATTATTTTATTTTAATCTATTTATGAGTGAATTAATGAAAATTTAAATTTTGGTAGATTTTATTTATTAGGATTATGGAGAGGATGATCTGAGTAGATGTTTCTGACATTGTTGAAATAGATTGCAGATCCGAACCAAGGGATGAATTGGAGGAGGATTTTAATGCTAATCTTTGCATGATTGAAGAATTAATTATTTTTAATCTAAATTAGTTTATAACGTTATAGGTAGTACTTAATATTGTAATACTTTATTGATCAAGGTTTTCTGTAGTTTTCCTTGGTCCTAATCCACTGATAAGCCTTGATTACGTAAATTTCTCGCGATTAGATTTTGTTAGCCAATTTTATAACTAAATAAATATCAATGGATTAGAGAAATCTGAGTAAGTAAAGCGAAGCCGGCTACAGACGCAAAGAAAGTAAGTATTATTACTTGCAATCCTTATGTTAACGAATAAAATTTAAAAATATAGTAGAATGGATTATGATTTTCTCAAAATTAGAACAAAACTTGACATGTAACTGAAACAGGGTTTAAGGATGATGATCATGGGGTAAGTGTTCGGGGTCATAAGAATGTTCGTGGATTTCATTGATTCTAAAGGCGAAAACCAGAAGAAGGATGTAACAAATAATCATAAGCAATTATTTGGGCGAAGTACCCTCCTCATCTTTAAGGTGAGTGGAAGGAAGATTGACAATAGAAGTGTCCCAACTAACCAACTAACTTTAATAATATAATAATTCTTTACTAACAAGGGTCTTTTAAAGGGTTATGGTGCACTTGTGAGAACAAAACACCGAGCTGTAATGTGGATATACGACAGTTCGCTCAAGCAGGTTCTTCTATAAGTTAAAACATTTAATAAATCCTTATCCAGTAGTATTAGAGACCCTCGCAGGTTCAGGATTCCTAGTCAGTTCGGACACCGAATCGTGTCTTATGTAACAGATTTCGTCGAATAATTAGGTGATAATCGAATGAAGCAGCAGTAGTTGCATGTGCTCAAGTAACTCAGTTGCCGCGTTGCTCAAATAAATCTGTGATCATTTGACATGGGCATACTTAGCATGAAGTATGTTATAGGTAACCAGCTTAACAGCTGCCCTGCGTTGTACAAATCATATCTTATCTTATCTTATCTTTTGGTTATTTACGGATTGAATTGGCGGTTTTGGCTCGAGTTGAGTGAAAGGTTGAGATTTCGCTCCAAGTGAGTAAGGTGTTCAGTGTTAGTTAATTATATGGTGGTTGAGTTAAAATTGAGGTGATTTGTTAAGATTAGGGTTTAGTTAAGGTTTAATTTGGAGATTAGATTAAATAGATTTCAGTTGAGTTCACGTCCATTCAAGGATTCGGTTGTGAATTTATTTGGTGGTTGATTTGGAGGTTAAATTGAATTGACGCATCAAGTTTGTCCGAACGCGTTGAGTTGAGGATCGAGATAGGAGTTGAGTTTTATGTTGAGTTAAGAGTTTAGTTCAAAGTTGATTTGGGGTTCGATGCGAAAATGTTGTAATTGAATTAGTGCTTGTATTATAGATTAATTTGGGGTTAAGTGAGGAATTAAGTGGTGCAGCTAGAAATTGATTAGATTGACTTGACCTGGAACGTGTTTATCTAAGAACTTAATTTTTTGGAACGAAGTTGTGATCATCTCGTTAGATTTCGCCCCCTTATATTTTTAAACATTAAAGACAATCAAAAATTGGTTTTAAGTTTCTTTACGCTATAACATGTTATTTTTATCTCAGAAAATTTAATTTTTTTTTTAAAGAAGCACAACTAAATTGTAAGTATTTTTTTAATAACTGCCGCATATTAATTAATCCGTATTTTATCGTAACAGACGGATTGAGAGCCTACTAACAATAAAATCGATGAGTTGCAAAATCAATTATTTCCCCAATAAAATTTTTTAATTTCTTTAGGTTGGGTTTCTCCGATTGCTATAAATCAGTGAAAAGGGTTTGAAAAATCAAAATGATTATTCTATTTGTGGATATCGATATTAAACAAAATTTAAATGTAGACATAAACTTAATTAAAATTAACACATATACCTACAAAATGGTTTATATATTCGCTGCAATTGACACTGGTCCGTAGATCTAAAATTAGAATTTGAATTGTTTTTTATATTGGCAAAAATTTGGTCGAAAATGGTAATTTAGGCTATTTGGTCTCATATGTTTATAGCACGTGCAAATACTGAAAAGGGTCAAAGAACGAACGTTTATAATTAGGAGTTATACTCACTGAATACATAGCTACACAAACCTATTATTATAAGTCTCAATTTCTAGATTGTTTTGTTGTTGCTCTACATGCATATATGCAAAAAAAATAAAATTTTAATTGTGCGGTTTTATATAGTTTTCCAGGATTAATTTTTTTTTTTTAATAGTCAAAATTTCATGTTGAACTGGAAAAGTTAAAACCAAATTGTTTTATTGGTTTTGGAATTAACAATGCTTGCATACATTGTGTACAAAAAAAAAAAAAAAAAATCTGAAGCTTTATAACATCTGTTCACATTAAACAAAATTTGAATACATTTAGTTTGGTGCGGTGTAAGGAATTATAAGATTAGCTTAACGATGTTGATGCGGTTTCAAAATATAGTATGTATAAATAATTTATGCTACTTTTCAAGTGGTATACAGCTAAATCGAATTAAATCAATTTAACAAACTTTTTCTTAAATAAATGAAAGCTCAATTTAATTTATATATAAAAAAAAAAAATTTCATATTTTCATCTCGTTAAAATTTGGAAAGCTTTCAATCCAACTTTATTACTTCAATTTGTTTCCTTGTAACGATTTTTTTTTTCGTTCGTACAAAAAATAATCAAAAATTCAAGTGAATATTTCAAATTATTTTTCCGTTTTCGTTAAATAAAATTTTCGAATATTGAATTAAGTTAAAGAAAAGCACTTCAATTAAATTTGTACAGTACATAAATAATAAAAATGGTTGAAATCTTTTCGCAGCAAAATTTAATCAAAATTCATTTCCATTTCACTACGCACTATTACAAGTCTCATTCGTTTCCAGACATACTTTAGCACAAAGCATAGCTCAATCGGGTGGTTTTTGTTTTACAACACAAATATATTTAAATGTTTATTACAATATTGATTTAATATTGAAAAAGTAAAAAAAAAATTTGATGAGAATTTTCCATTTCATAAAGTTGTTTCATGTTGTCTGAATTGTTTTCTGGTCGATGCGGAATGTCGATTCGCCTTTTCAATAAACAGAATCTAGTAAAAGCAACAAGAAAATTAATAAAAATTGTAGTACAAATGAAAAATTCAATTAAATTGGATATGCGGACGCAGCCAGAGTGGAATAAAGCAAAACAATAAATCGAGGAAAATTCTTTTTGTTGTTGTTGTTATTTTATTGTTGATTTTATTTTGATTTTTCCTGTTGTGGGGAAAATTTCAAAAATCAAATTCAATTAAAGATCAAAATAAATCGTTGTGCATTGTTTATTATAGTTTTTACAGATGAAAGAGATTTTTTTTTCTGTATAGTTGTTGAAAAGCTTTATATGTAGGTATACTTACAATAGAGTTTGGCTGCGAAAATATATTTTAGTTCGGACGGTGTGACAGTCGAATATTTGCTTAAATTTTTTATTCTTTCTTTTCATTCTTTGTCTTCTGAGCAAATATTAATAGTATCTCATATTGTTTGTTTACCATAAGGTTCATTGCAAATTGGTAGGGTTGTGAAATAAACAAGTTGTGTCACCCAAACTCAGGTGAACTAAGACATGTCTTTTGTCTTTCGACCTAGAAAGTGGGTGTTTGACGATATCCCACCTAGTCGCTAAATGTACCCATATAATTATCACTTTGATTTATTGCCATAACTTCTAAATTAATTTTGCCAAACGTTGTTTGTCCGGTATTTGTTCAGATGAAGAAACTTATGATCTGTTTAATTCCAAATCGGTACCTTATTTTAATTGGTTCCAGTATAGATGCTGCAAGAGGTTTGATCACCTAAAATATTTATTAAAAACTCTCGTCTCTTTGCCGATGTCGTTATGTAACAGGTTATACATCCATGATAGTATATGCTATAGGTTAACGTAGTAACGTATATCTTGGTCGTAATTTCATCCTAAACTTTTCGGGATATTCTCAATGTTTCGGATAGGTTCGTCAAAAAAGGACAGCCAATATTGACGACATATTCGAGTTTAGATCTGATGTTGCCATAATACACGATCTTAGTCTAGGTCATTACTGGTCATTACAAATGCGGCGCATTTTCAATATGCCTATTAAAGCACATGTTTTCAACGAAACTAACCCTTAGGTATTTATTCTCGAATTCACACACAATTTTTATATTTATCTACCTTTTTTGAAACAATTGTTTATCTTAAGACTTTGGAAATTTATCACAAATCTCACTATGATTTTTTGATAGGCCTATACTAAGACTACAAACATGTAAAATCATCAAACTATGCATTCACAAATATGACAATTTGACTAAGTGAAAGGCATTAGCTTTCCATATGGTTTGGCATGCCTTACTATAGAACTATCAAAAAATCATACTGACTATTTAATTCTGAAAATAGGAGCATAAATCATATACTTGTTGCGGCTGTCGTGTGTTAGTTTATTGCATCACCAGCGGTCAATTGTTCAACAGCAGTCAAGTAAAATTGTTGCATTACAAATTTATAAATTTAAATGAAATGTTGACATCCAGGATTATAACCTAAAATATAAAGAGAACACACAAAGAACCGTTTGATCGTGAATGTAATTTCCATTTATACTTATCTGAATTAATTTTACATCAGACGCTTCTTTTGTTCCTATAATTTGTTAGCTGTAATTGTAAAAATAGTAACTAGTTTAAATTTAGTTTTATATAGAGTCATTTAACTTACCACAACCAATTTAATTTGTTTACTTACTGTTTTGACAGTTCCAATTTGGGTACAAACCGTGGAATGATGCTACATGTTCAAAACTTGTACTAAAATTGTATATTGTTCAAATACGTTTATAATATCTGTCAACAGATGACACTTTATATATTTTTGGGAATTTTTCCGTAAAATCATTGCATTGTATAAATTGTAATTCTAAAAAACGTTTTTGTTCTGTAAGCATCAGGAAACATTACCTAACCTAAAAATAGAATAAATTTTTGTGAAATAAATTTAAAGTGGATAAATTATTTTGTCTAATAATTTCCGATTATACTTACCGTGTATAATTTTTAGAGAATATACTTACTGTATATATACTTACAACCAAACCGAGTGTAATTAGTCGCCAAACGATAATTACCAACTGTATTTTTGAGTACCATCAAAGGTACAACAAAAGTAATTACTTTGTACCAACTGACATTGGTGATAAATATGGAAAATCTTAAGATACAGACTTTCTTAAAAAAATCCTAGACAGTAAGTTTACAAATATGGCAATTGGGCCATGTGAAAGGCATTACATTTTCCAATGGTTTGGTATGTTTGTACGCATGCACGATTGAAATGGGATTCTAAAATGATTTTTAGATATAGTTCTGGAATATGGTCATTTATTATTCGATTTTGATGAAATTCAGCAGGCCTGATGGAAAAGGGATTCTAAAATGAATTTTAGAAAAAATTCTGAATGAAATATGGCCGATTACGAAGGAACTTGGCTATTTCTGGTCCGATTTTGATGAAATGAAATATGCAAAATAGAAATGGGATTCTAAAACGATTTGTATATAAGTCCTTTTTTTATTTTTTATTTAGAACGATAGTTTAAAAAAAATGATCGTGTCATTTATCCTGCCGCCCAGGATCAGTTTTAAACCAAAAACTCATTTTGGTGTAAAGACATACTATTTTATCAACATTAATATTCTTAAAAAAAAAATAAATAAATTTACTTAAGGTTTTAAATCTTTACCATGATAATTTATTAATCTTCCAGTCTCATTATCTCTTATAAAATATACATTCGAACCCAATTTCTTTTGAAACGTTGCTGGAAACCATTTTGGTAATAGTTTGGACATTTTTTTTTTTTGGCATCTGACAGAGTAACATTTCTTCGCCATTCCAATTGGCCTTCTGAAAATGTTGGTGCTCGGGCTCTTAGATTGTAATAATGCCGATTTTTATTAAATGCATTTCCAAGTTTTTCAAATACAATTTTACATATATCCTATTTAGCTTTACTAACTGATCTTCTCTTTACGTTGAAGGTTTTTATAATCATTTCCATACCGAAATTAAGAAAATAAGGAGTGCACTGAGAGATTTCATGGACTGCTGATGGGATTACTACGCCAATTGAAGAAATATGTTTATCCCAGTTTTTATGGTTTGAATCTACATAAATGCTCGTATTGCATTACCAATAACTTGGCTAGTGCGTTCCCTGGATTTTGTGTGAGGAGTATCAACTGCTGACTTGTAGTTAGTTAGGTTGTGCTGTTTAAAAAAAAAAAATTGAAATTCCTTACAAGTAAATTGAGGAACGTTGTCCGAAATTATAGCTCTAGGTACTGAGAATATATCGAAAATAGTTTTTCTTATTTCTTTCGAAGAGTGGGAAATTTGGCATTCCTTACCGGCAAAAATAAGAGGATATTTTGAAAACGTATCTGTGACCACTAAAATGAATATATTTCCATTCTTTGATTTAGGAAATGGACCCATGTAGTCTACACTAATTAGTTCCCATGGTCGGGTCGCTTTTCGAAAATAACTCATTGGAGGTAATAAATTTCCCGTTGGTGATTTTGAGGTTTTACAAATACTACATTTAGAAATATATTCTGTTACATCTTGCATCATTGCAGGCCAATAATACCTTTCCAATAGTCGACGATAAGTTTTGAAGTTACCGAATTTCGGTTCATTATGATATTTATTCAGTAATGCTTATTGGTTTACTTGCGGAATGACTTCTTTCCATGTGTAATCTTCAAATCCGAATTTGTTTATATTTTGACAGAATTTAAATAATTTAGTTTCTACAATACGATAACTAGAAAATTTTTCTGGCGCTTCTTGAATTTGCTTTATTAAATTGGAATATCAAGGATCATTATGATCAATTTCTTCAATATATATAAACAATGCATCGCGATCGTGGTTTTCTTTCCCCGGTCGATGGATAACATCAAAATCAAAATGTTGAATTTTGAGTGCCCATCGTCCAACACGGCCTAACGAATCTCCTTGCTTTAAAAGCCATTAGAAAATTTTGAACCTTAAAGAAAGTGCCGCCAATTATTTAAAGCCACTAAAGAATACTGAGACATTCTTTTTCTAAAATAGTATAGTTTTGCTGAGCGGATGATAATTTTTGTTAAAGGTATGCAATAGGATAATTTTGGTTGTCAATTGTTTGATATAGCTGACTGCCAATACCTATATTAGAATAATCTGTTGCTACGAAAAATTGTTTAGTATAATCTGGGCTGTGGAACTTTGGAGCTTTCGCAATGGCCTGTTTTATTTGAGAAAAAGCGATTACAGCTTGTAATGTCCAGGCTATTTTGGCTGGTTTCCCTTTTAACAGATCGGTGATGGGAGCGACAATAGTTGAATAATTTTCAATAAACCAGCGATTCCAGCCTGCAACACCCAAAAACTGCCTAATTTGTTTAACGGTTTTTGGTGGCGGATATTTTACAATTGCATCAACTATATCCGGAGAGATTTTTATTCCTTGTTCGTTTATTACAAATCTCAATTATTGTAGTTCTGGTACACAAAACTTGGAGTTTTCCCTATTTATCGTTAAATTTTCGTCTGTTAGTCTTTTCGCAACTATTTTCAAATATTTGTGGTGTGTTTCAAAATCAGCCGTAGCTATAATTATATTGTCTAGGTATGTCCATACATGAGAGGCTAACTCCTGTCCAATTAAGGAATCGGCTAATCTAGCCATTGTAGCTGATACACCTACTAAACCAAACGGCATCCTAGCGAACATACATGTATAAGGGCCTACCCGTTAAAGCAAAAACTGCCTTTCCTTGCGATTCCTGATCTTATGGGATTTGCCAATACGCATCGGAAAGTTCGAAAGACGTTAAATATTTTGTCCCTTGTAGGTTGGGCAAACTATTTTCAAGGTGAGCCATAGGGTAAGAATCTTTAATAGTAACGGATTTCAATTTTCGTGCAACTAGGCACATACGAATTTCCCATTTGGTTTATACACTATGCTCATGGGAGATCTCCAAGGAGATTGAGGAAATGGTCGAATAACATCCAGCTGCAGCATACGCTGAATTTCTATATCGGCCTCTGTTAAGAGATGTGGAAAAATAGGATAAAATCTTTGTACTATGGGCGAATTTTCACAGACATTAACCAAATGTGTACATCCAACTTTGGTAGGGCTAGTTAGTGGAAATAGTTTAAGTATTTTTTCAATTCTATCTGATTGTTCTGCATTTAGAAATAGTGGATTAGTATTATTATTTTCCTTGAAATCCATTAGATACAAAAATGGATTTAAATCGTACTATTGCTAAAAATCTATGTCTAAGATCAACGGTTTTTTTAATTTTGGGAATAACATAAGCTGTAATATTTAGTTTAGTATTTCTTAGAAATGTTTGGGTATTTTCTCCTAAGACTGTAATTATAGCACCTGTATCTAAAAAGCCTGTTATTGGTTGATTATTTACAAACACATTCAGATATAAACGATTACCTCCTGGAGTTTGTGAAACGATGGTAAATACATCGGAGTTGTCTGACTTGGCTCCTTCAGTAGGAGCGGAAGTTGAAGTAGACGGTGAAGAATGATCAGTTTTCATTATTTGATTGGTAGAATTGGAAATAGGAATTTTATTTCCAGGTATTAATTGCGGATTCCAAGTATAGTACAATCTGGAAGTACAATCTAGAATGCGATTTGGTATTGCGATAGCGGGATCCTAAATTGAGACTTCCTGAGGCATTGTTTTGATGTTTATCAGAATACTTGTTTTCGGCTATGTAAACTTGATTAAATTGGTTTATACTACGATTTAAACTGTTTTCCCTACAGAGCTTTTCAGCTTTTTCAATATTTTTATAAAGTAGGTCAACGTTCATCAACAGACTGAATTTTAGACAAGTTTTTAAAACCTAACCCTCGAATATAGATTGGCCATAAGTTTTTATATAAAATTTTTAATTTTTCCAAGGAAGAAAGTAACTCCATTGAAGTGTGGTAGTCGCCATAGGTTTAATTTCTATATTGCTTCCTACGTCTAATCTTTTCCATTCGGGATCGGATTATTCCGATTTTAAAGCGTTTCTAAAATCGGGCCATGGATGAAATTGGTGCGCTACCTTCGAGTGTCAAATATATACAACCTAAGAGTTCTTGTTCAGATTACCACAGATTCCTTGAAAAATTGACATTCGGGTCAAACGAGAAAGGAAATCGTTCACATTTTCACCAGATTTACCATAAAATTTAGGTTTCCATTCCCTTATTGGAATTGGACGAAATCTCCTTTCATTTGGTAAAGGCATAAGTTCTGGTTGATTACATGCAGGCAAATCCATGTGTTTATTATTTAGTGGTGGTTGATAATTCTTATTACCTGAATTTAAAACTGTTACTGTTTTAAAAGGATTAGAAATGAACTGAGTGTTGTTTGAAAATGGTACCACGTTTGTCTGTAGAACTATCGTTTAAAAAAAATGATCATGTCAATCGAGCGTAAAAAAATGTATAATGATTACTCTCTCTCGTATGACCGGCCACGACTAATATTTCGGGTCATTTTTTTCCTTTGCATATGGCTGACGTAGTTCTCACTCAGAAGGATTCAGTCCATTGGTGCTCGGGTAACGTGATCAGCTTGTTGTAGTGTTTACCTTGGCTAAGTTATAAGTTTGTTTAATATTATCCTCTTAATACAACGAAACATAAATTTTGCCGCTTCTTGTCTGTTATTTGTTTTTCCTATTTTCCTACTAGTCTGCCACGTTGTTCTAGTCAATATTCAGCACTGGCGTTACACATTTTGAGCCGACGTTTTGTTGGCGGTTTCCCATCCCAATTCTCATATCTTTATACCTACATTAAAAACTGTTTGATTTATCATCCTACAATCTTCGAAAATTTTCGACAAGTTCCCTTAATTTCAACTAAGAAAAAAAATTTTCAATGCTGTGGTGTAATAACATCTGATATTCTGACCACTTTTCATCCATGTTCCAATTTTTAATACAGCGTTTTGGTTAACAAAGTGGTTTCTGACCTTTCTTAGTAAACTAAACTCTAAATTTAGGAACACATTAATATAATATAATCTGGAATTAGAAAATATGTCACACTTTCAGCCACAAATGAACATGTGCCAAGGTTCCAATCAATTTTTATTTTTTATTTTTTTTTATTACACCTGAGACTGCGCTCATCTAACAATTTTTCTTTCAAATACAAATTTTTAAGTTTCTAGTAAAATTCTCTTTTATTGGGGTGTAACTCAATTGACTAATTTTTATTCGGTAAGTTCACTAGGTTCTTTTGAGTCTTCTTTCACCGACAGGGCTATCTATCATATGGCGAATATAGGGGTGGGTTTCCATGATCCTAGAGCCTTATTTCGTGTTTTGCGGCATGCATTTTTATTTCATTCTTTGAGGTATTTCATCCGTTGGTCCCTGTGAAGGTCCTCATTTTTTGTGTACCACGGAGTATTGACGATTGTTTTAAAACGTCTGATTAATTTTGGCATTTCTTTGCTTGTTACATCACCAGAGTTGTATACCGTGGAGTTGGAAAATTTGCCGATATAGCAGCAGCTTGTTGAGAATTGTGACCTAAGAGCCTCTGCCTATGAGTCAATACATTATACTGAACTTTATGTTAAGTTCTTCTTTTTCATTTTTGACATGCTCTCTCCACTTGAGCTCAGTATCGAGGGTCATACCAAGGTATTTAGCTGTATTTGCATATGGCACGAACCGCGAATTAATTTTTCTAAGTAAATGGTAAGCCTTTTGATATGTAAAGTAAATATGCGTGGATTTTGTCTCATTAAGTTTGATTCGCTAAGGCCTTGTCCAGTTACCGCATTGGTCATCCTCTTGAGTTTGCTCGTTGCATCAGCGACAATACTTCCAATCGCCATAATTGTTGTGTCATCTCCAAAGGTGGCTACGTTTCCTTTAAATACAGGATTGGACCTAAAACACTCACAGGATTAGTCCTAAAACACTTCTTTAGCCCGGAGTATTCATCCTCATATTTCACTCGAAAATGTCTATTGGATAAGTAAGATCTTAGTACCTATGGCATAGAATTGGCCCGGCCGATCTTTATGCAGCTTGTATTCCAGGCCACTGTGGCAAACTTTATTGAACACTTGTGTGACGTCCAGGAATATGCTGGGGCATACCTTTTTACGTTCAAACGTTCTTTCAATTATGTTTGTGATTCTATGCACCTGTTCAATTGTAGAATGTTTTTCTCTGAATCCAAATTGATCTGGAGGAATTAGTTATCCGTCCTCAATTATTTGTTTAAGTCTCGTTAGTAATAATTTGTCAAAGGGTTTTGACATAATTGTCAGCAAAGAAATTGGCCTGAATGATTTTTATCGTTAGGTGGTTTATCAGATTTTTGCTATAATGATTACTTCTGCTACTTTCCATTGATGCGGAACATATTCTAATCGAAGGGTCGTATTAATTATGTGTAATAGCTTACGAAATCATTTGTCAGGTAGAGCCTTAATAATTTGACAAGTAATCAGGTCGTACCCAGTTGCCTGTAACACTCAAACAATTAAAGGAAGAATTGAAAAGTAACATGCATGTTAAAGCATGTTACTTTTCAATTCTTCCTTTAATTGTTTGAGAGTTACAGGCTGTATGTCAAACTCATCTAGCTTTTGAATTGACATTATATTTTCATTGGCAGTTTGTCTTGGTGTAGTGGTTGGAAGGTTTTCTGGAGATTCTCCGCGAAAAGGTCAGCTTTCTCTTTGTGTTCCCTTGCTTAGGTCCCATCATACTTTTAAGTGGAAGAACTTGCATTTTGGGTCTTTCGAGTCCCTTCGTCGCTTTCCACAGTGAGTAATCAGAATTTTTTTCATTATTAGGCTAACTAGATATCTACACTAGAGGAAATAAATATAACGGCAACCACGAAACATGTTAAATTATTAAAAATATAAATTTGGCAAATAAATATTTTGTATTATTTAATTCTCTTTGATATTCTACAACATTCTTATTTACTATTTCTTTCTCCTTCTTTCTTATTAGAGTATAATAACAATATTTAGTTTTTTTTCTTGTTTCCCATAGGAAATATTTATAACGGCACTTACGATTATCGTTTTTTTGCTATTGTGTCAATGTATTTTAGTTTCGTATTTTATCTTCTATAGTTAGGACCTATTCACTTTTGAAATTAAAATAGTTTTTATTAGTTTTTGTGGTGTTATAATTACATTAAATTAAAATGCCTAGAGGAGTATCGCTTAGCGAAATAGAAAAAGGCCGAATTCAATCCTACAAGTCAATGGGACTTTCTAATAGGCGAATAGCAAAAGAAATAGGAAGAAATCCAACCGTGGTGGACAATTTTGTTAATTTGGGACAATTTTATGGCAAGACAAAAAGACCAGGACGAAAACCAACCATATCAAAAAGAATGAAAAATGCCATCATCGAGAAAGCTAGAAAAGAACACAGCACATCGTCTGAGATAAAAGCAGATCTAAACGTACCAACAACAACAAGAAGGATTCGGCAAATTTTACAGCAATCTGAGAAGGTAAAATGGCTGAAAAGGAAAAAGAAACCTAAATTAACACCACACCATAAACAGGCACGATTGGAATTCGCAAAAAAACATATGCATTGGCGGTCGGAATGGCAGAATGTAATTTTTAGCGATGAAAAAAAATTCAATTTAGATGGGCCTGATGGAAATCAATTCTATTGGCATAATTTGTCTAAAGATGTTGAAGTTAGAATGAGCAGAAATTTTGGAGGAGGATCTCTTATGGTTTGGGCAGCTTTTTGTTAAAACGGTAAAACCCCAATTTGTTGGATAAGTACTAAAATGAATGCCGACTATTACATTAATTTATTAGACAACGTTTTGTTGGAGTTTGCGGATAGAATCAATGAAAATTTTATATTTCAACACGATAATGCTTCGATTCATTCTGCAAAGGCAACAAAAAATTGGCTAAGAAGTAAAAATATTGAAGTACTAGAGTGGCCTGCTATTAGCCCTGATTTAAACCCTATAGAAAATCTATGGGGTATATTAGTGCGAAAGGTATACGCTAAAGGAAGGCAATTTACGACGGTCGAACAACTAAAGGATGCAATTCAAAAAGAATGGAGGGATATACCTGTACCAGAGCTTCAAAAATTAATCAATTCGATGCCCGATAGAATTTTTGAAGTTATCAATAAAGGCGGCGCTAGCACACACTATTAGCTAAACAACAAATCATATAAATGCTCGTTGCCGTTATAATTATTTCCAATTATTTTGGTACAAAAAATATTGAATTTTAAAAACCGTTAATTGTTAATCTTAATGCAATTAATAGATATTATGAATCATTGCGCAATAAATATTATTTTAAGATAATAACTGAATTATTAATTTTTATAATCGTTATCACATGTTTAGATCATTTTTGCAGTTGCCGTTATATTTATTTCCACTAGTGTATGTTGATTGATTCATTTTTAACTTTTTTTCTGTTACCAACTCCCTAACTTCCATTGGGTAGGATGTGTTAAGCGTTTCTTTATTTTGTATAATGGGGGTGATTGCCAACGCAACATAGTGAATTATTTCATTGAGTTGTTCCAGTTCGTCTTCCAACTGGCGAGAATTTCTTATCGGTACCTGGAGATTGATTTTTTCCTTCACTAATTCACGAAAGAGATCACAGTTTGTTTTTGAATTTGTCAATTTGGGTGCATTTTCCCTTTGAATTTTCGTTTCACTGACCGTTTTGATAACCGGTGAGTATTCTGATACTAGAGAGTTGCTGTTTTCAATGTAAATGTAGCATACCTCCACCTAGATAAAAGTCTATTAGGTCCGGTGTCTTAGCTTCGTCACTGGGCCAGTATACTGGGGAACCACCAAAGTAAAATTTTCTTATTTTGATGTCTACCCAGTTTTAATCGATGAATACTTATATAGCTTTATCTGTGACTGAAAGGAAAAAATTGACGGATGCCCCAATTCCATTTATAAAGTTCAGTGGCAGACCAAAATTTATGTATCTGTTGTAAATGTGAGCGGCTAAACACAATCGGCTCAAAACGACTATACTATTTTTTTTTCGGCTGGGATAACACAATCCACATTTCCGATGTATTAATTTCGGCTGCTATGAACATGGTTTGGCATTATCGACTTTTTACTTTCGGTTAACTTTAAACAGTATCAAAATCCGTCATATTAATAAAAATTGGAATTGGAACTTAAAACTTAATATTCACTCATGTTGACTTAGAACAAAAGCTTTATTATAAATCCAGAAAATGGCTTAAAATGAAAATCATATTTTAATTTTAGTTTCCCTTGTTTTTTGTTTATTTTTCCGAATGACGGGAAATTGAATATCATTAATCTTGCTTTTTGCTTTATTTAATTGAAAATATAAAAAAAATTATTTTGTACAGTATTTTATAGAAAATTACAAAACACAAGAAGAGAAACAGAAAATTTTTGGATTGCGATAAGTTCTCGAATACTTAAAACCATTTTTAATGAGGTAAGCGTAAAAAATTAGGGATTATACAGAGCTTTAAATAAATAAAGCTTAGTATTATGTACACGATTAGTTTCCACACATTAACCGGTCTAAATTTGATAATATATTCAAAGCTTTTTATCTTGGTTCTAACACTCTTAAATAAATAGTAAATGGATAAAAATATGGATGGTTTCAGATACCATTTTAATGTTTGAATATATTTACTGTGTCCGGTTTCAAGGTGACTGTTTGGCTTTATTGATTATCTCTCTGAGCTTTATATTTTATTTTTTATAACTATGACTTAACTTTCTTTTAATACTGAGAGATTAATTACAGCAAACTCTAATATTACTCGTGGACTAAATTGATATTTACAACTATATTGATGGGTATTTGAAAACGATGTACCATTGCTAATGGGAAATCATCGTATCGTGTTCAACTGTATATATACATTTATTTTATATTTTAAATGGCCGATCTACCGCTTCAGGCAATGCCGAGGGAAGTTCGGCGAGGGAATTTGGACCACAAATGGAAAAATTGTTGTGATGTATACCACTCAACTTCGTTATCCCCCACCAAAATCTGTATCATTGATATGTATGTATGGTTTGGTGTTTATGAATATTATAATCAATAATAATGTACATCAAAATAAAAAAGTTCTTTTTGGTTTTGCTCTCGGACGTGATAACAAGGTAAATGGTAACTTTGTAAATTATAAATTATTCCTAATTTTTATAAATTCCAATATATATTTATAATTAATTTCCTATATAATTTATCATTATTTTTGAATATATAAATCAAGTGTACTGAAATAATTATTTCATTAATAAATTTTGTTATTTAAATATATCAATAAAAATTCTGTATGTGTTTATAATTTCAATCCACCGTTCGCAACACTGATGGCAGCGGATAAGCTTAAGAAAATTTTTTGTAAAATTTTTTATATTGTGAAAAGTGTGGATTTTTTTAATCAGCGTGAAATACAAAAAGAAAATCAAATAAATAAACATATAACGTATGTACTGTTCTTATAAGTGAAAATTATTTTAATAAATTTAAATAATAAGCCAAATAGTGAAATATAATCTTATTTGGTTGAACAGTTAATTCATAAAAATTCCAAATGGAATTTTGAGTGCATACAGTGAAAACAAGTGTTATTATTCAATCGAATTATAACATCATCTGTATACCATTATTTTTATGTTCGGCAGTTTTTGGTATATTCAACTCAACTACATATGCAAGGACCCATACAAAAAAAAAACATTTTATGTAAAACATTTATGCATAAACGGCAAATATATTTGAAGGCAATAAGCAGCTCTATCAGCTTTAAATTAAATTACTACGAGATTTGGTTCAATACAATATTAAAGGTATGCAAATTTTAATTATTTCAGGTTTTTCCTTTGTAACTACAAATATTTTTTCATCAGTTTTATTTTTCAAAATATCAAAATTAAATTTAAAGAATAATTTTTGAAATCGATAGTTACATAGAATTGTGTTTGAATCCAATAGTTTAAGTGCCTTAGAATTACGCGGTCGTACTATTAGAAAAGAAATTAGTTATGCTCTTAGTAACTTTGATCCTATAGCTTAAAGCCGAATATTGAAAATCCTAATGGGGGAGTTTTTGGTTCTAGTTTGTTAGACATTGATTATTCTAAATTATTATAAAGAAAAATACAAATTTTTAACATGGCGGGATTAGATATTAACTTGGCGTTAAAAATTATCCCGGAATTTAAAGGATCATCTGAAAATCTCCATATATTTTTATCATGTACTGATATGATACAAGATTCGTTAAAAAAATCCGAAATACCCAAATTTTTGAATTTGCTAAAAGTTAAGCTTATAGGAAAAGCTTACGAAATCGTGAAATTTGAAGAGTTTCAGAATTGGAAATCTCTAAAAGATGCGCTTAAGAAACAATTTTCATCTAAACGATCACTCGAATCAATTCAATTAGAATTAAATTCAATAAAGCAAAAGCGATCTGAAGACGTAAAAACTTTTTCAAATCGTATTGAAATATTACTATACTAGTAATTACCCGTCCAAACTGACGGAAGTTTCTGAAAACTCAATATATAGTAGTTCACATATTTATTTGCTTTTTATACCCCTTACTTCCCCTTCCTAAAAGATCGTATAACATATTTCAAAACCCCTCCCTCTCCCAGGCGTAACATAAAACTATTCACATTTTTAAATTATTTTAATCACGTGAAAGTGAATTTTGCAATTAAGAAAACGGGCTATCAATGATATGATCTATGTTCACTCCTCCCTATCTTTAAAAATCGTAACAAATCATGAAGCCACCCCCATGAATCGTTACGTAATATGGCCCCATAGCCTGAAAAGTAAAATGTTTTTTTTTTTCCTAAAATAATACGAAATAAGACAATTTAATATTAATTCAATAATTCTTTTATCACAACGTTTCTTGTAAATGTACAGTTATCATTTATTATTGCGCCTTGGTATGAGAAATTGTTGATCAGCACTCTAAGGTTTTCATGATTTCGTACTCGCGTTAAAGCTACATAAAGCTGGCCATGAGCAAAAACAGGTTCTGATAAAAACATCCCAACCTTATCGAATGATTGTCCCTGAGCCTTGTTAATCGTCATTGCAAAAGCCAAAATGATGGGAAATTGTCGTCGCATCATTTGAAATCCTAAGCTGCTCTCGCTTGGTTCCAAGTCGATTCGGGGGATGCAAACTTCCGCTCCCTTATTGGTGCCTGCGATCAATCGAGTTCCATTTAGAAGTCCCTTCTTTGGATCCAAATTCCTTAGCAACATGATGAACGCACCAACTTTCAATTTTAGTGAATGAGGAGGCATGCCAGAAGGGGTCTGAGAATTCAAAAATTCGACTGGAAAATCGATTGCATCGTTCAGGTCGTCGGAGATCATTGAGTCAATGCTCAGGAAGGTTGTTGCATCTCTCGGTAAAAGATCGAGAGTGGCATTGTTGGGCTTTGTGACATGAACATTTTTTGGACTGAGAATGATCTTGTTGGCGACATCGGCGATTTCATCAGCAGTTGTTGTTCGAATTTCAACTCCAAAAATTGATCGAATGATGTTTTCACGCTCTATCATTTCCTCAGGAATTTCGACTAAATCGGGATCGGCTTCTTCCAGATCATTTCGCAATCTGCCATCGCCCAATTGCAAAACCCATTCGTTGAACTCTCGTTGTCCAAATGCTCGCATGTTGGTAATGAGAGTTCGCTGCTTCACATGCCGCCACAAAAGAGAATTTTTCACGCACATTTCGATGATATCAGCATTTTTTTCCTCTGGGAACAACATTTGAGGTTTGTCGAAAGTCACCGCCAAGGATGAGAAGCTAGCTACCGAAAGGACGAATATTATTCATGATTCCTCGCAGAAGCAGATCAATCACTCGAAGAGAATGCGAAGAAAGCATTGAAGCCTCATCGATAATGAGCATTGCAGCTTCTCGTAATTTATTGAATTCCTGCGAGGGGATTTTCATGGATGACACCGATGTTTCGTTAGCAGAAAGCGGGATTTTGAAACCACGGTGGGCAGTTCCACCACCAACTAATAAATCCGCTGCAATTCCTATCGTGGCGAAAGCACGAACAACTTTACTCTGGCCTCTTACATAACTCATCAAAGTGTTGTAAAGGTAAGTTTTTCCCGAACCGCCAGGACGGTCGAGGAAGAAAAATCTCGACTCAGCCATCGAATCATTAATTACAGCAGCAATCTCTTCGAAAATGGCACGCTGCATTGGGTTAAGGGTGGCGATCAAGTTTATGGCCATTTGAGCTTGCTCTTTGACATCGAAAACATGTTCGACGTTTTGAATCGGGCCCGGTTCAGGAAGGCGAAAATCTGTGCATTTCATGACATTCATGCGCAAAATAACCTCAATGTCCTGAAGCAGTTTCTTTTTAGCGGTTATGTGATCGAAATACATGATGTAGTCGGCGATTAAATAATCCTTGAATTGCTCGAAAAGCGCAAGAGGATTTTTTGGCGAATTGAAGACACAAATCAAAGCAAATGTTAGGCGAATTTGATGCGGCATGCACACATGACTTGCTTCACTTAAATATCGTTCCCATTCGCTATCATCCTCAATAAGGTTCATGGCTCGTGCTGCATCATTGAAGGTGTCAAAAATCACTGAATCGACGGTCTTAAGATCGCGAAAACTTTGAGCTCCACGACAGCATATATTCGAATGATAATCCTATCTCTTCTCTGCTTGCGAACTTTCCAAATGCAAAAAGTTTTGTTAAATACGTAATGCTCAGGAATTTCGGAATACAAATATTCTCGAGCATTCTCGTCTTCGTGCTTGTTAAGCTCAAACCATGCAGTCAGATGTGTGTATCGGTGTTGAGCTCGATCAGCTTCAGCATCTTCTTGGCCGTCTTGAAAATAAACCATTTGTTCGTCAGGAAGATGGATGGCAAGACGATAAACAACATGCGATCGATCGTTTATTGGATTTTCGAGCAGTCGCCAAATTGCATCAGGAGCACAAACAATCATCATAAACAATCGGTCCTTGTGCACTTAATTCAACAAAAGCACAATCATATCCTTTGTATATATATTTGAAAATGTAATTGATTGCTTGAACGGTTTGGCAGGATTCGACGTTAATGTGACAATTGAATTTGCGTGTTAAAAATTTGTTGTATGGAACGACATGACGATTATCAATTTTCCTTTCTCCTATTTGAATCTCAATTCCTTCACGACGACGATAAATGGGAAAACCATTAACTTCGGTTAACGTTTCCTTGCAAAAGGATTTCGGAAATCTTTTTGCACATTCACGTTTTTCCATGCAAGGCGCAAGTGGGTTCTCATTGCCGCAAGGTCCATGTATCATCGAGCGAACAACGATTTCATGCAATATGGGTTCCAGTTGCTGTTCAGGAATCTCATCGCACACAAATCGATCAATCTTCTTGGCTGTGTCGATTTTTGAGTCATTGGCCAGAATGAAGAGCATGTGAGCATGGGGAAGTCCTCTTTGCGTATGCAATGACATTTCCAAAAACCTTGTTCTTTACTATGTCATCGAGTAGTGCTTTCAACTTAATGCTGAACACTCGAGCAACCAAATCTTGTCTATCACCGGGCTGTTGTACAGGAAAAAGGTTCTCTCGAATCTCTGCCCAATTGGGATTGCATGTCATAGTAATGAAAAGATCAGGCTTGCCGTACTTTGCCACAATTGCCATAGAGTCGTGATACTTTTCGCGCATGTTGCGAGGGGAACCTTGAAATGAAGATGGCAAGATGACAGATCGACCAACTGTAGTTCCATGACGAATTGCCACATTATTCAAAACGTCCATTAGACCTCGATATTGCTCGACTCGTAAGCGTCCCTGCTGATTGCGTACAAAGTTCAAATTGTTGGCTTCAACTTGCAGATGAGCATCAACAGCCCACTGCTGAAACAATTTTCCGCCATGGAGAATTGGATTGAAGCGACCGACTCGAATGGCAATTAGTGTAACTTTCCATTGCAGAAGAGTGATTTTAGTTCGCTTTCTCTCGGGACAATGAGCGGTATTCATTTGCATGTTTGGTTGCCAGCCAGCTTATCCAAAAGGATAGAATAGTACGTATGTCATCGGATCCAAATGTAAACTTAAAATGTTGAGGTTGATGAGAGGTTGTTCATCATTACGTGGGTAAACTCGAAAATCACGTTCAAATGGAGGCTGTCCGTCGGTAGAGCGAAAAATCATTGCCCCCTCGTTAACTGTTGGAAGATCGTAACGACGTCTATCGTCATTACGATCGCGCCGAAATGCCATGTTCACAACGGGAAGCGTTCGATTGTCGGCTGCCGCTGCTTTTTCTTCCTCCCGCTCAACCTCACCAAGATTTCGGTAGGCTTTCGCATAAATATTTTGCTCTCGAATCATTTCATCCAAAGCGCTGACAATAGTTGCGTTCAATCGCGAATTAGCAGGATGATTCATGCGATCTTGATTCGCCATAGCTGAGTCGATAACATATAGCTGAGCATATTGTCGTTGCTCACCTTCAGCTGGATGCATGTGGCCAGTAGGATGATAGATCTGATCGTGAACGCGAAAAACATAAGGGTCTCGTCCTTGAAACTGATGAATTTGCGCACCCATTGAAGCAAATGCAAGCATAGAGTTGTACGATCGAATGTTATCATGAAAGGCTCGAAAATGTGGGTGATGAGGATTACTGAGAAGCTTATGAAGAAAAAACGGAAATTGTCGCATTTGCTGGCAGCTAGTTTCAAGCAATACAGTTCCTTTGTGGCAACAAAATTTGAAGTTTCAATGTCGGCAATGTCGGGCAATGTCGACATTCAACATTCATCACACCACAACTGTGAGCATTAATTTCATTGTCTCGGAAGGTTTCATGATCAAAAATCGATGAATTCCCAGCGGCTCTCGATCTTCGCATCCGATTTGCATTTTGAGCTCTACGAATTATGCCTTCTCCCGGCATTTTATTTAAAAGTCGTTGGCGTTTTTGCTCATTATTGCGTTGACGACCTTCTTGCGACTGTAGATTTCTCCACCTTAGTTGTCGTTCACAATTCAAACGCAATTTCCGTCCTTCCGGAGTTTCTCGTTCCATTCTAGTTAAAAAGAGAAGAAGAAGAGAAGAAAAATTAGATCCAGAATCATTATTCTATCCCGAAAATTTAGATCCAGAATCATTATTCTATGCCGACTTCAAATGCATAATTACTGGAATTTCAAATCAACCTTTTGAGACCATTGGATTAACTAATTTAGAATTATATTTTCCAGATTTTTTTTTTCATGTAAGCAAAACGTACAGGTTGTTCCGAATAATTTTCCTATAGAATATTCCGGCATACTAGGCAAAGATTTTCTAAATTTTTATAATTGTAAATTAGATTTCGCATTAAAAAGCATTCAATTACTTATAAATAATGCATTAGTGACATACAGGTTATCGAAACTACCTACAATAATAACTATTCCAGCTCGCGCAGAGGCATGTGTTAAGATAAAAGCTCGTTGCCTAACGGAAGCCTGGAGTATATATTGCGAATTCCATTTTAAAAATTGAAAATGATTACGCACTAGTCAGTTTAGTAAATTCCAATGAATACGATGTTAATTTAAATTCTAATCTAAAGATCGAAACTGAACCTCTAGATAAATTTCATATCTTTCATTTGAATTCCACAAATCCTAATATTCAAAATCGTCTATCATTGTTATGTGTATTTAATGATGTTTTCTTCTTGGTTCTACCATATTATAATCCCATTTTTTGCAAACCATATCGATTACCTGAAGCAGTTAAAAATGAAGTAAATAAGTAGTTTCCGACATGAAAGCCGATGGTATAGTGGAAGATTCGAAATCTCCATGGAACTTTCCACTGCTCTGCGTACCAAAAAAATCAAAATCAGATGAAAGGAAGTGGCGTATCGTCATAGATTACAGGAAATTAAATGACGTCACTATTCCTGATATTTTCCGTTACCTAACATTACAGACCTTTTGGATAGATTAGGTCGATCTCACTATTTCTCTACCATCGATCTTTCGCATGGATACCATCAAATTCCTATAGATCCAAGAGACCATGAAAAGAAAGCATTTAGCACGGAAACCGGACTTTACCAGTTTACTCGAATGAGTATGGGACTTCGTAATCTTCCAAATACTTTCCAGAGGCTCATGAACAATGCACTATGTGGACTCAACGGATTAAAATGTCTAGTATATCTTGACGACGTTGTGATTTACGGGAAAACACTTCTTGATCACAGTCAAAATTTAACAGAAGTTTTATCTTGCCTACGGACTTACAATCTGAAAGCAAATCCGGAAAAATGCCAATTTCTTTCTCGAGAAATTTATTATTTAGGACATTTAATAACTAAATCAGGTATAAAACCAGATCCTACTAAAATTAACGCAATAAGGCATTATCCGACGCCAAAAACATCTCGTGATGTAAAATCATTTCTTGGCCTCGTAGGATACTACCGTAAATTTTGCCCAAATTTCTCAAAAATTAGTAAAGCTCTAACGGATCTACTAAAAAAAGATTCTATCTTCGTACGGGACGCATTTTGTGACGAAGCATTTACGAAAATGAAAGAATTTTTAATGAATCCCCCAATTTTACAATTTCCCGATTTTTCTAAAGAATTTATTCTTACGTGCGACGCAAGCGACATTGCGATAAGCTCAGTCACAGGAGACAAATGGTGCTGATTTACCGATCGCATATGCTAGCCGTATTTTGAACAGCGCAGAGAAAAATTATTCGACGATTGAGAAAGAGCTTCTTGCGATAATCTGGGCTACAGATCATTTTCGTCCATACATCTATGGTTGAAGGTTTAAAATAATAAGTGATCATAAACCACTGATGTGGCTTTGCAATATTAAAAACCCTTCTTTAAGGCTGGTCAGATGGTGAATAACGAATTGCTCTAGATATTCCTGAATGTAATGTGGTAACTCATTCTAAATCTAAATTATCTGTTCCACTCTTATAAAACGAAGTTCTGTCCACTCCAAACAATCAGTCATTGGTAGTAGATACAATTCCTATTGCCTCAAATTCTACACAAGTTAATTCGGAAAACCTTTTACCAACTTATACGAACGAAATTTGCTTTACTCAAAATCAACAACAAAAGGAAATTATTTCGTTGACGAATGAAGATGAGATAAATACAATTATTAAAGAGTATCACAATGGACACCTAGGTGCACATCAAGGCGTTATAGGACTTTCAAACGGTTAATAAATTTTTATTATTTTCTTAAAATGTTCGCAAAAATTGAAAATTTTATCAGAAATTGTCAATTTTGTCAGAAAAATAAAAGCTTCGAAAACAAAAATGTCCCTATGAAAATTACGAGTACATCGTCGAAAGCTTTTGGAAAGATATTTTTAGACATCATTGGGCCGTTCTCTTCTTCGCATCGCAATAATAAATACATTCTCACGATGCAGTGCGATTTAATCAAATTTTCCTTCGCAGTTCCCTTGCAAAATCAGGCAGCCGAAACTGTCGCTACAGCTTTCAGGGAACATTTTATTTGTATAATCGGCTGTCCTTAAACAATTTTAACTGACCAAGGGTCAAATTTTATGGGAAATTTAAACAAATTTGCAAAATGTTAAAAATACAAAAATTGAATACAAGTGCTTATCATCCTCAATCTAATGGAGCCCTTGAGCGTAGCCATAAAACGTTAGTTAAATATCTACGCAATTAGGTTGAAAACGATCCACTTGATTGGAATTCTTGGATACAATACGCGACGTTCTCTTATAATACCACTCCTTTTCAACCAGAATACATTTTCAATTATTCCAAAGGGAAGGTCCTATATGCTTCAAGAATTTACAGATAAAAATTAACGAAACTGGCCCTTATTAGCGAATTATACCTACTCGTTTAAGGGCAGAGGACAAGAATTGAATTTAAGAACTATCGTTCTAAATTTGGTTTTTTTGCCCTTGGACTTCAGAGTATAATTTAAATGAACGATTTAACGATGTGGATTTAAATGATTGCCGTTCTATAAAAATATTATTATTTAGGTAGCTCTAAAGATTTTTTAATATTTTCATTCGAAGCAGATCAAAATGTTCAATTGAAATGGAACCCTATTTATTCCTTCATTCCTTCGAAATCATATATTTAAATTTCTATATCCACTTGAGACAAACATCGTTAGAATTAGAATAATAAAATCGTTGAAATAATTTGTGTAGTATACCTACTAATAAATGAACATATATGTACACACCCACACTCTTACATTTATGTAGCTAATATTAAACATAAATATAAGAAACCAAAAGTTAGTGAATCAAAAAATTTAATTTTTTTTTTTGTTCATTAACAACAGAATCGATTCAAATCGAATTTAATATGCAAGTTCGATTTGAATGGTGATTGAAACAACGAAAACAATTTATTTAACCGGTGTCACGGTTCGATTTGCGTTGATATTCAAGTGAGCGTAAAATAAATTTAAATTCGTAAACTTTTTGTTAATTGAACATTGTAAATTCAATCATTTGATTAAAAAAAAATAGAAATGGTCATATGAATATTAAACCAACTGTAACAAATTTAATAAATCTGAACAAGGCAATTTATTTGCTTCAAACACATATGAAACCACGCAACGCCACAAAATTCATATAAAAAAATAGAGGATGATGAACTTGTTGTTGTCTATGGGTATACGAAAAAAAAAAAAGAAAACTGGAAAAGTTAACATTTTAATTAACTTGTGTTCAACATGTCTGTATGAGTAGGTATGTACGTGGTGGCTAATTTTTGATGGTTTAACTCGAAATAAATTGAAAGGTGCGGGATATATAACTTCCAAAACGGAATAATGATTGAAATATAAGTATAAGTAGGTCAAATACTCCTATTTTGAACAGTCATATTTCGGATAGAGGAAATTTACTTTATTCCCTAATTGTGTTGCTGATGTGGGATTTTTGTTTCCTTTATCCATCAAAAACAATTTTTAATTTTTTTTTTTTGCTTTTTTTTTTAGTCACGTATTTTATGTGTGTGCCCCATAAACATGTTCTATTACGCACAAATTCCTTTTTTTTTTATAGACATTTTTCTTAGATTTTCCTACCTTTGTGTATTTATTCTCCCGTACTCAAATAAAATGTTTGACGAAAATTTTGATTTAGGTTTCCGGGCACGATGATGCGATCGAATTGCGGATTTTTTATTAATTGTTTCCGACATTTTATTTTATATGATTATGACAGGTTTGGTTGGTTACATTTATGAATGGGAAAATGATTAACTGGTATTGATGCTGTATAGTTAAATGATCAACGTTTCTCTAAGATTTAACAATTTGTTTTAGGTACCTGAAATAATTTGACAGAATTTTTTTTTTTCGTCAACACAGATAAAATGTGTAATGTCACGTAATATCATTTTTAAATAAAGGTGCGGATTGGAAATTTTTTTAATGATCTGGAAATTTTGTCGCAAACGTTAAATCAATTGGAAAATAATTATTTTTGTTGTCATTATTGCCTATACTAAACGATATCAGTCTTAAAATTCTAATGTAATGTGAAAATCTTTTTTTTTTTTTTTTTGAGACATAATCATTACAACAAATCCTAATACATTCCTAGCTAAGGACTATATGAGAAATTTTCTAAAGAAGTACAATAAGATGGAATATATATATCGCGTGTACAATTTTTTCAGCAAACTAACACCTACATAAGCTTTTGTCGTTTAAGTTTTCCGCGTTGCCAAATACTCGTATCACAGTAGACAAATATTTTGTTTTCTCTTGAAGGATTTTTACTCATTTTGTGAAGGATTCAATTATGATGTTTATGGATATGTAGGCATATAGCTGATACACAATAATTTTTTTGGTCCCCGTAATCTATCAAAAAAATGTCTAAAAATCATTAAATTCATAAATTAATAACTTTTAATCAACATCAAATTAAAATCCTTCAATTCACCATCACCACACTGTTAGTAGTCACATAAATACAAAAAGAATTAATCGTCTTTTATTTTCCTTATCGTGATTGATGGTGATAAGCTAAAATATTCGGTATATATAACACATATAATATCACATTTGGATATCAGATTCATTCATTATTTCTATACAGTACTATACCGTAACGAGATATATGGGAGAAAGTTTGTTTGGCTTTCATTTAAGTCGTATCAAAATGTCACATGGCTTGAGAAATGAAGGATTTATAGGCAAATGAAATTTTGCATCATTATTCATGTGCGTTTAATGTATGTATATAACAGATACATAGTGTTTAAACCGGATTTAAGGAATAGATGAATGTGAGCATAAATATATATACTGGTGAAATGTAATAAATTATGTCCCTTTATTTATTTTCAATTTTCCTTGAAAACAAAAATTGTATTATATTCGATTTTAATGTTAATTGAAGTAAATCTTTTTTATAAAATTTATTGGATGAGGAGAAGAAAATTTATTAGTTTCTAATGTATCATTACCGCACATTTTATCTACAAGCTGTTATCGTATTAGTTAATTATAATATGTCAATTATACTTTTGAAAAAATACAAATCAAAACTAAGTCAGTAAGCAATTCAAATGTTAAGTAAAATATCAATCAAAAACCAAATCAAAACCAAGACATAAGATTATATCAAAAGTTGAGTGAAGACCAGAGTTTATATCAGCCAAAGGCAAATTAAAAACAAGTCAAGGTCTAGTTTAAGTCAAGTCAAAGGTAAATCAAATCTAAATCTACAGTCAATTCAAAGTCAATTCTAAGTCATTTCAAGGTCAACGTTAAAGTCAAGTCAATTTCAAGTCAAAGTAAAGTCAAGGCGAGGTAAAGTAAAAGAAAAGTCAAAATTAAGTCAAAGTAAAGTCAAAGTGAGGTTGAAGTCAAGTGAAAATCAAAGTCAATGTGAAAGCCAAAGTCCATGTCAAAGTCATACTCAAACTCAAACTCAAAATTAAAGTCTAAGTCTAAATCAAATTCAGAATTAAGGTCAAAATTAGCTCTAATATAGATTTCTTTATGCCATTTTCAATTTTCATGACTTTTATGATCCAAAAAAATCGACCTGATGTTTCAAGCAAAATTAACGTTTTTTGTCTGTGTAATAGTCATAATAACCCGGTTTTCTGTTCACTTATTTGACGTATAGAAACGTGATGTGTTTTTTTCAAACTTTGTTTGGGTTTTGTTCTTCAAAAAATATGGGTGGCTAACAATGCAAGCAATATATTTTGTATGAAATTTGACGTACTAACAGCTTCACCCCAAAACATATTAGACAAACCAGCATCGAATAACGGGCATCTGGCCATTTCAACTACAGTCCTATTTTCTCTTTCAGCAACAACATCAAAGCAAGCTTGATGGTTTTGATTTTTTTTTCTTTGCGTTCATTGTCAATTCTACCCGTTTAAATTAATACAAGTCATTTCTGTGAGTTTATCTACAAAATTGACGTTTCTACAAAAATTGACGTTCCTTTCGTTATTGGTGCTAGCGCAAATTGATCAACAAATTTCCAATTTTCTGTTTTGATATACACAAAAAAGGCACCAATAAAATGGTGACAATTTAATAAGTTTTTCATTTGTTTTTGATTTTTTTGGCGAAAATAAAACCACATAAGTCAGAGTCAAAGTCAAATCAAAGCCGAATAAAAATTAAGTCAAAGTCAGAGCCAAACCTAAAGTCAATTCAAAGTCAAATCAATAGAAAAAAAGGGAAGTCAACGTGAAAACGAAGGCAAGTCACAGCGAAGTTGAAGTTAAGTCAAATTTAAAGTAAAAGTCAAATTAAAAGTGAAAGTCAAAGTGAAACTAAAAGTCAAAGAAAAAGTTAAAGTCATATTCAAACAAGTCAATGTCAAATCAAAATTATGTCAACGTAAAAGTCAACTCTAAGTCAGAGTTAAAATCAAAGTCAAATTCGAGGTCAAAGTCAAAATCGAAGTAAAATCAAAGCCAAAACCAAAGCCAAAGTCAAAGTCAAGTCAAAGTAAAGTCAGATTCAAGTTAAAGTCACATAAAACTCGAGTTAAAGTAAAGTCACAGTGAGGTTGACGTCAAAGTCAAAGTCAAAATCAAAATCAAAATCAAAATCAAAATCAAAATCAAAATCAAAATCAAAATCAAAATCAAAATCAAAATCAAAATCAAAATCAAAATCAAAATCAAAATCAAAATCAAAATCAAAATCAAAATCAAAATCAAAATCAAAATCAAAATCAAAATCAAAATCAAAATCAAAATCAAAATCAAAATCAAAATCAAAATCAAAATCAAAATCAAAATCAAAATCAAAATCAAAATCAAAATCAAAATCAAAATCAAAATCAAAATCAAAATCAAAATCAAAATCAAAATCAAAATCAATGTCGAAATCAAGGTCAGCTCTAAGCCACAGTCCAAACAAAAATCACAGCCAAAGTCAGAACCAAATCCAAAGTCACAGTGACAGTCCAAGTCAAAATCAAAGTCAAAGTCAAGGTCAAAGTCAACTCTAAGTCAGAGCCCAAGCCAAAGTTAAAGTCAATGTCAAAGTAAAAGCCAAAGTCACTGCCAAAGTTAAAGTTAAATTCAAAGTCAATGTCAACAACGTCCAAAGTCAAAGTCAAAGCTAAAGTCACAGTCAAAGTCAAATTCAAATTCAAAGTCAAATTCATCGTCAAATCAAAGTCAAAATCAAAGCAAAAGTCAGAGCCCAAATCACAGCCAAAGTCAAAGAAAAGCAGTAGCTATATTCGGTTCATGTTACACGTTTAACGTTTATAGCTCTAGCCGAATATTCTAGAAGTTTGCCCAATGTATAATGCCCAGATAAATTTAACTAATATTTAAATTTATTTTTTTGAGAAAAGTAAATACGCCTGCAGGATTACCAGAAATTTTTGGAATATGAGGCTTATATTTAGTAAAAGGGAACATTGTAAATGTTAATGGCCAAACCACGTATATTTCTATATTTTCTTAATCGGCACTTGGCGAAAACAAAATCGAAACTCGAACACCTAATTCAAAATTCTAAACGTACAACGAACTATTGTTCTGAACTAATTTTATTACAATCCAGGTCCTCAGATGGCACAATCGAGATAAATTATTTATATTTTGTTTTTGCAGTATTCAGAATCAGGGAATTATTTATAAATTATGAACTTTGCATATTTAAATTAAATTCTCGCGAATATTATAAATAACAAGAGTTTATACATTTTTTAAGCACAAAATTTATTAAATTTAAAGCTTAAAATTATTATCTGTTCCACCCCTTTCAACATTATCTCCTCTATATAAATGTATAAAGACTCTTGTAGCTATATATACATAAAATAAAGTTGTACCTCATTAAATTTTTATAGCACAGAAGGAAGCAAAAAAAAAGCAACGGCAATTAATTGGGTTAATTTTACTGCTTGTCGACTCTTCCGTTTCCTCGTTCTCGAAATGAAAAACGGGATAAAGGCAAAAAAAAAAAAACCTGGACAAATATTTATGGTAGTAGAACTAAAAGAAAAAAAGCATACGATTGTTTTAGGGATAACCGCACAACAATGAAAAATGATCCTTAATTTTTTGTCACCCAATTAACCAACACAGTACAGAAAACCAGATTAAAGTATTATAGTTGGGGGTTCGAAATATCTCGTAATACTGAGGTAAAATAAGTTTCAAAAAAAAAAAAAATTAATAGTTGTGTAATTTATTTAAACAACTAAACGTCAATAAATCTTTGTAACTGATTGCTTCGGTATCAAATTTATTTCTAAAAATTCCGACCCTTCATATTACAAAATAGTGGTACGAGTAATGTTTCCTAATTGAAAGTAATTTTTCACCAAACCAACCTGCCATATCCAAACTAATGTCAATTATTTTGGGTACCATTAACAAAAAAATGCTGATGGATTAAAATTTTCTAATATTTAGACCATAGCACTGGTTGTTTCTGTGTAATTAATCGTTTTGTGCATTATCGAATGGATATTTGTTCGGTTTGATGAGGAAAGGCTAACCTAGCCCCTTTAATTTAGAAAAATTAAATAAAGTTAGCATGTTAATGAAGTGTTAGATATTCGTATATGCGACAACATTTCAAATCTATAAATTATTCATAAATAGACACATTCGTAAATATCATGTCGCCGTCTCATGGATAGCTACCGAAAGTTATATTCAACATCTTTAAACATTCTTCTCATCAAATATATTGTTTTAGTAACTTACAATAAAACAACAACAATGAAACCAACAAAAAAGCTTTTATTAGGTACTTTAAAATGGGCTTAATTTTTTTATACTTATCTCAATTGTTGTGAACGTTAAAAGGGTTTAAAAGGATTTCGAATATAACAAAAAAATAAAATAAAAAAAATTTGAATTCATTATCATTAAGCTTGCTCTTTATGGAGGAAGAAAGAGGATTAAAATATGTAATAATACAATAATTAAAGAGTTGGTGTATACCATCATTAAGATTTTTGATGTGGCGTAATTGTTCTAATACGAGCCGTATTTAATATAAGCTGATGAGAATTTATTAAATCATTGAATAATTTTATCAAATCATTTATAGTAACAAATATTTTACTTGAACTCGACTGGAAACCTTTTCGCACAAGCGTAGCACAAACTAAAAACGGCTAATGAGACCACAGAAGATAACAGCTTCCAGGTAGTTACAAACTGCAATATACTCGCTATCTGGACAATTTACAGTTTCATTCAAAAAAATTGTAGGAGAGTTCATCTGTATTAATATGATTCGCTAGTACTCAACGCACACTACATTCTGTAAATAGAGAATGTAAATTGTGGGAAAATCAGTCCAGTCGCCGCGGCCTGATGAGAAGATTGATTTTTTCATAATCATAAGCTCATCAGTTCGAAACTGGATTGAATTCTCTTACAATTTTCGGAACATATTAAAATCATACAGTTAAAATTAGTTTAGTGAAAATTGGGATAGTTTTAGGCCACAACGTATATTTTGCTATTTTGGTATAAATTATCTGCCTAGTGATCCCGATCCCTGATATCGTAGTCAAACTATACTTTTAGCTATTCGCTAAAACGCGTTTGTTATAAATTCCAAAACAAGCAAATGGAATTATAGAGCAACACCGGTATAAAGATCGGTTCTCCAAAAGCGCACCAACTCTTTAAGAACACGCCTTGCTTGCGAGCAAATCTTTGCTTTACCAGTCACCACTAAAGCACAGTTAACATGTATATAGGCGACCCGAATATTCGTCCCAAACCAAATAAGACAAAAATCAAAAATGAAAAATAGTCCAAAAATTTGTTCAAATATTTCTGAACGATTCCTCATTTTAATTTTACTCGATTATACTCGCTATAGTTATGGGCGATTGTTCATTAACCAAAATCGCCTTAACTAACAAAATTGAGAAAATAATTAAAGAAAGATCGGACTATTTTGGACAATTGCTCAATATGCATAATCACCCAAAAATATATGAACAATTGCTCAAATAAAAAATGTAAAATCCGCTAAAATCGAAAATTGGTGTTAATCCTCGATATTTACTTTTGCGCATTGTAAACCAAACCGTTGACATTCGTTCAAACTATGGGTAACTAGTGCATCGCATGTCCTGATCAAACAAAACGGCATAAAAAGGTTTGTAGAAGTTCAGTTTTATTGGCATACAATCGGAAAGCATTTCTATGGTATACGGTCAACTTGAAACTTCTTAAGGATTCTTAGATGGCCTAACATAATATCTGCCTGATTTTTACTTGTGGCGTCCTTTTAAATATGCATATGCAAAGAAGTCAGTCACAATATTTGCGTTTCCCTCTCCTTAGTAAAGATGCGTAATGACCATGGGCCTAATAATTGTTAGGAATGACTAGCAGATCAGTTTTATGAACTCAATGGTGTCTCTAATTCGAATTTTATATATACGCTGTTTTCAATTTAGTTTTTGATCCAGGATAACGAACCGTTTAACGAAGAAGGAGCGCAAGCTTTGTCTTCTCCTTAAAAGGCACACACTAATCGCTTGTTTGTATTGAGACTAAGTCTTTCCCGGAAAAACCATTGCCTTATTATAATGAGTGCATCTCGCATGAGATAGAGAAAGATTTCATGAAATTCTACTCTGATTGATAATGATACCCAAATCATCTCCTTAGTCCTGGACATCATACCAACGATTACTATGTTAGCTATGAGCATAGACATAAATAGGACCCACTTGTCTGAGATTTGAGTTGGTTGCTGTTTTAATTTTTGATTATTGTAAAAGCCCAAGATCAAGTAAAATTCTAGTAATAAGTCATAATTTGCAAGGCAATGGTTTGGGAACTTGGCTCGTCTCAATTTTTTTCAGAATTTCGTCCTCATTTTCTTGTCATTTGTATATTTGCATTCATAAAATAAACAGAAAATTGTTTTGCTCATATATTTTCATTTTTTTGAACGTGCCCCACATGACATCGAAAATGTGTAACATATTTTGTCACCTACCCATTTAAATCAATTGGCGCTTATGGTATGTGATTAATCTCGAAACACCCGTACCACTTAGGTACCAAGGTTGCCATGTTTCGTAACAGGTAGCTAAATATACTTCTAATTATATTATGGGATAATTTTTCAAGATACACCGAACTTTTTTGTTCCATCTCGCCCTGCCTATATGGTACTCGCATAGTCCAGATTTAAAACTTATGCTACTGTAATAATTTAATGTGGAAATCATAAATCAATTTTTTAATACGTATATATACATATATATATAAGATACGAATACAATATATTGTGATTGCTTGGCCCAGTTTTTCCATATTTTCATATTTTCTATTATCAAAAACATATTTCATTACAATTTCCTAGATATATTAAATCAGTCGTAAAGTCATATTTTATATGGAAAATATGAATTATATCCATTTTCCGAAATGTAATATTTACATACAACCAGAAATTATTTTATAATCGATGTTCTTGACATTTTTTGTTAAAAATTATTTTATGCAATTTATTTATGGGCAATTTTTATGCTGCCTGTAACCGCCTAATAAAAATCTACATGACCGTCCATCAAATATATACACAAACCATATACGAATATACTCGATTCAATTGAAAATCAAACATGTAACCAAAATTTGACGTATTTAGGTTAGTAAAATGGGGGTAGTAGTGTTGGTTACAAAAATCGAATTTACATTTTTTTTGTGTTTGAGGGTTTTTTTGCTCCAGCATTTATGAAACCTTTTATGGTATGTATAGAATTCGCAAGAAAAGTCCTCGCCGCGCAACATGAATTCTTTTGTTATTTTAATTAAATTGGAAACCCCAATTTTGTTGTACATATGGTTTCATTGTGAAGTAGAATTTTTGTGGAAACAGATCAAGCAATATTCTTTTTCTGGGAATTGATTTTTAATTAATTCAAAAATTCTGATAACAACAATCGTATTGTTGTTATCGCACAAAGCTTTATATTAAATCCAATTAAATTGAAATGTATGAAAAAAATCAAATTGATATACGTACGATGGGTATCAAGAGTATTAAGATTATAAATTAAGTAATAAAATAATTTTGTTGTTGGTAATTTTTTTAAATAATTAATTTTAACACTTTTTGTGTGAATTTTATAAATGGTTTGAGGTTATTTAGATTGATTTTGAAATTGTGGAGTAAAATTTGCGTAGGAAGTATTCTTAATCCTTTAAAAAAATTTATCGTTTTAATTCTTTACAGTAATATGATTTTACGATATTATTTGCATAGCTGTTTGCCAGAAGATTGAAATTTTGTATCAGTGTTGTAAAATTGTTAAAATATTTGTTTTAACAAATTCTTGTTTTATTTCGTTTTTATATTCTAATTTTCATTAGGTTAGGTAAGGTTGGAGTGGCTGCTTACGCACACTTAGACCGGTGACGGTCCAATGTGATACCACAGGATGTATCCCCTTTTACCCCTATTGGAACCATTTCGAGCTACTTATGTAGCGTAAGACGTCCCGCACTTTAATGTTTTCGAGATCCGAGAGGCAGTCCATCCTGAACTTACCTAAGTGTTTGTGCCTTCTGAGAGCCAATGCTGGACACGAGCAAAGGAAGTGGACCAACGTCTCTTCCTCCTCTTCATCCAAGCAGCTTCTGCAGAAGTCATTAGCCTCCAGACCCAGCCTTCTTGCATGTTCTCCAAAAAGGCAGTGTCCCGTGAGAATTCCTACGACCGTTCTTAATTCACGTCTTCGTAAGGATATTAATGCCCTAGTGCGCCCCAAGTCCAGCTTTGGCCAAACTTGTCTTGCAACTCTACAGGTGAGGGTGTTAGACCATCTTTCCCCCGCTGAGGATAGCGCCTGCTTCACAAGTGCTTGTCTCAGCGCTGTGATAGGCCTCCCCAGACTTGCCCTTTCCGGTTGCAGCTGGAGAGTCGTACCATGCCTAACAAGTTCATCTGCCCTGCAGTTCCCCATGACACCCGAGTGACCTGGGACCCAGACTACCTGGATGTTGAAATGCTCATCCATCTCATTTAGAGATGAGTGACAACTCAACGCTACCCGTGGCGCCAAAGACACCGATTCTAACGACCGGATCGCCGCTTGACTGTCCACATAGATTGTGATATCGTCTGAGGATAACACATTATGCTTCAACCACGTCATGACCTCCTCAATCGCTACGACTTCAGCTTGGTACACGCTGCAGTAATCAGGGAGACGAATAGAAATATTTACATTTAATTTGTCACAGAATACTCCAGCTCCTACTTTGCCGTCTAGCTTGGAGCCATCTGTAAAGAATTGCCACGCTTCGGTTTTCGATAACGGTCTATCCCTCCAGAATTCCCTTGAAGGGAAGGAGGTCCGAAATCGCTTCTCGAAGCGTAGAGTAGGTTTAATGTAGTCATCCTTCAACGATCTGACGATAGTAGAGTGTCCTATACTAAGACACCTCCACTGAGAGACGGCTGCAAGTCGTACAGCCGTATTTGCCGCCATCTGTTTGCCAAAAATGTCGACCGGAAGAAGGTGCAACATAACCTCTAAGGCACTTGTCGGTGTCGACCTCAATGCCCCGCTAACAAGCATACAGGCCGTTCTTTGCACCCTCTCAATCTTACTTTTGTAAGTTACCTTGTCCAGAGCTGGCCACCAAACACCCACCCCGTACATGAGTACAGGTCTTACTACGGCAGTGTAGAGCCAGTGTACCAGCTCCGGCTTCAGACCCCATCTATGTCCAATGGCGTTCCTACAGGAGTACAAAGCAATAGTAGCTTTGTTTATTCTCTCCAACATGTTGGGCTTCCAACTAAGCTTACTGTCCAAGATAATGCAAGATATCTAGCTCTATCAGTAAAAGCAAGTCTCGTGCCATTTAAGGTAGGAGGGACAACTACCGGGATTTTGTATTTCTTAGTAAAGAGTACCAGCTCTGTCTTGGACGGGTTAATACCAAGTCCACATTTGCCAGCTCATTTCGTAACGATGGTAAGCGCATTCTGCATTACGTCTACAATCGTGCCCAGGAATTTCCCGGTAACAGCTAAAGCTACGTCATCTGCGTACGCGATAACTTCAATACCCTCTCTCTCCAATTCAAGTAGTAACCCGTTTACCACTATGTTCCAGAGTAGAGGGGACAGAACCCCTCCCCCCTGCGGTGTTCCCCTGGTTACTCGCCTCTCGAAGGTGTAGTCCCCCAACTTCGAGCTAACAATCCTGATTTCCAGCATATAATTGATTAACCCTATCAGAGGAACGTCCACCTCTAAAAATGACAATCCCTCCTTGATTGCCTCCGCTTTCACATTATTAAAGGCGCCTTCTATATCCAGGAAGGCCACCAAACAGAATTCCTTTGAATTAATCGATTTCTTAATCGTAGACACCAAGGCGTGCAGAGCAGTGTCCACAGATCTACCCTTTGTGTACGCATGCTGAGACGATGCCCACTTCCTGGCACTAATTTTATCTCTGATGTATACATCCAGCAGCCTTTCCAAGGTTTTCAAAAGAAAGGATGATAGAGTTATTGGTCTTAGGTCCTTAGGATAGACATGTGAGCTTTTCCCCGCTTTCGGTATGAACACCACATTGACCTCCGTCCAGTACCTAGGAATATAGCCCAGCTTCAAACACCCTTTGAATATAGCTTTCCGGTAGGGAAGAATAATTACTGAGTTGTTTTGAAGTTCCGCTGGTATAATTTGATCCGGCCCAGCCGATTTAAATGGTTTAAAACCCCTCAGTGCCCATAGGATCCGTTTTCTGGTTACGATATCCTCTGTGGTTACTGACAGTGATTCCTGATGATTGCTACGCACCAACAGGTCTTCAAAGCTCCCTGGAAAGTGTGTCTCGAAGAGAAGCTCCAGAGATTCTCCACTAGAAGCTGTCTAAGATCCGTCCGGTTTTATCAAAAAACTAGGACAAGGCGGGAGGTTTCGGATACCTCTTCCATATTATCACAGAAGATTCTCCAAGACCTCCTTTGTGCCTTTCTTAATTCTTTCTTATAAATTCCGAGTTTCTCCTTATAGGAGTCCCAATCCTGAGACTTCCTTGTATTTTTGGCTCTATTAAAGGCTATCCAACAAGCCTTACGATAGGTTCCTAGTTCCCTGAACCACCATACCGGTTTTTGCCTACCCCTAGGCCTAGCCAGTGGGCAGGCAGCGCGAAAGGATCGGTTGCATGCGCTAGTAACGCTAGCCACCATGTCCTCCAGCTCCCCAACGGTCGTCGGGGGCTCCATAGCCCTCGTCGGTAACATTTCCTCCAGTAATTTCCCATATTTGCTCCAGTTGGTCCTTCTAGGGTTCCTGAAGGCTTCCCGGGTAGCAGGGTGAATATCGAGGCTATAGGTTAAATATCGAGGATCAGAAAATGAGTGTTCCTTATCCACCCTCCAATTTTTAACCATATGAAGAATATTATTTGAGGCAAGGGTCACGTCTAGAACCTCCTGCCTGTTGCTAGTAATAAATGTGGGTTCCCGCCCAATATTACACACTGAAAGGTTAGTACTCATCAAATAATCAAAAAGCGACTCACCTCTTTCATTAATGTCTGTGCTTCCCCAGATAGTGTGATGCGCATTAGCATCAACTCCCAGTACCACACCTACCTTTGATTGTTCCGCTTTACGGATCAGCTCCTCCAGGTTATCCAGAGGAACCTCCTTCTCCCGGTCTATGTAGGCTGAAACTAGCCAGAATCTACAAGTGCCTACTTTCAGGCTAACTGCAGTAGTGTCACCATTGCTGTATTGAGAGAGAAGGAATAGATTAATATTATTTTTCCCAAGAATACAAGATCTGATCTTCCCAGACTTACTAGAGGATATAATTTGGTACCCTTTGGTTCTGAGGCCACAGATCCTGTTATTGTTAATCCAAGGTTCTTGGATTAGTATCACATCCTCACCCGAACTAGTCAGCCTGAGGAGTAGAGCTGCCGAAGCAGCCTTAGAATGGTGAAGGTTAATTTGAGTTATCTTAATCATAACCATTTCACCTCTACCGCGCGTCCAAGCATGCAGTCATCTTTACACGCCCTTGTTACCATACCGCATCTCTGCAGGATGGGGGTGGTCCCGGATTTTCACCCAGGACCTTTAAAAAGACGAGGTTGAGTGCATTATACACCAACCTCCATTTTTCCGCCGTGATGCTCCCATATTCTTGACTTTCGTCAATGACGGCTAGCATCAACACATGCTCCCTCAGGACCTCGCTGAAAACTTTGTCCCTGAGTTGGAGCTCGGCTTCTTTTCAGTCCCCAACTTGGCCCGCTTGCTGCTGACTACTTCCACCTCGTCCTGGGACCGCTGTCTTTTCGACATATGGTCTCTTTCCGAGCTTCCGCAGCCCACAGTGCTCCTTGCCCAAGCTACTGATTTTCTTTGCTCTTCCGTAAGCTGCCCCTCGGGGGTCGCAGCCCACTTCTCGAGAATTCGGAACGCCGAGCGGCGATTCCTGTATAGCCTTTTCGCCGGAGGAATGTCTCTCGTCCCACTCCCCTGTGCTGCGTTGGTACTGCTAACTCCCGGGACTTGTGCCCTAAAGTCAACCACCTTTGCAACCTCTAGAGGCCCCACCCGTCTGGTTCGAGGTACCTCCCTCCGCTGATACCGGCTTTTGAGGAGAGCCGGTGCCCTTTGTTTTTGTGTTTGATCTGACCATTGGATTCTTATAAGTATCAGAGAAATAAAGGTCCGCCTGCGCAGAGATCCGTATACGCAGGTAAGACTAATTACAACTGGAGGTCGCCAGGTATCCAGAGGGCTCCGTTAGCGACTGGGCTTTGTTAAATGGGCCCCCAGCCTAGTTGACCATCAGCACGGGTCGCTTAGCACCTTAATCCAGCCCATTCGGCTCGCTAGCACCCCGGCCTCCCTGCACCCCCTTCCCTCCGCCCATTCTCTCCCCCATTCACCTAATCACATAAAAAGCCCAATCTAATGGGATCCATTCCATTCACCGGGTCACCCGTTTATAGGGTCCCCCACTTATCACCCGCGGAGACTCCGGAGGTGCAGAGAGTACGTAACGCCTAGTCCGCCGTGGTTATTGGTCGATGGTTTTCTGGCGCGATCTGTTCGCCTTTCCATGCTGGGCATCATAGGCACTCAGAATTTAATGAACTGAGGTTAACCACTCGCCAGACTCTCCCACCAGCTGGACTGCGGTTGGGGGCGGCTTATTTAATTCACCGCTAACCTACCTATCGATAGGTCGTCCACTATCCACCACCTGTGACCCCCCCGATAGCTGCAGTATGCCACGGATAATTTTCGTTAAGTGTCATTTAAATTTTTTACAAAAACTATCAAAAGTTTGGCTTTAATAACAAAGAAACAAACAAATACGAAATAGCTTGAAAAACTAAACGTTATTCAGTTATTATAATTCATCCGCATTTTAATTTCACTTACAATGGTTACATCTGCATATTGATTATACAGATCTGGCAATTCGAGTTAAGAGTTTCCAGAACTCGCAATTCATAAAGTCGCAATTGCGAGAACCCGTTATTATGTACGATTACTCGAACATAAAATGTCTTCGTTTTGTCGCATTTAAAAAAAAATATATATAAAATCCTAAATCAATCTTCAGCTCAACCTCCAACTCAATTTACAACTCAACCTCTATCTCAATCGCAATACAATCCGAAACGCAATCACTAAATTAACAGCCAACCCAGCCATCAACTCAATCACTAAATAACCCTTAATCAACTTTCAATTTCAATAACCAAACTCCAAAACCAACCCTTAAATAATTCCCTTACCGTACAACTAACTCACTAAGCCTCAATCGAAGCTAACTAATTCCAAACTCTTCATCAACTAATCTTAGCTCCACCCAAATCTCAACCTTCTGCTTAACTCTACACTTAATGGCCAACCAAATCCGAAAATGAACTCGATTTGAAAGCTATAAGGGGCCGATCAAAGCTCCAAAAGAGAAGACTCCTGAGGTATCAATCCTAACTAAGAGGCAGCGAAAGAAAAACAAATACGATGAAGAGGCCATCGTTTGGTGCACCATTGTCTGCCCACAAGGACCTCTCCTAAACATGCCTTTAAGGAAGCCTAATAATAACCAGACCTCGAAACCAACTACCTCGAAAGAAGCTGGGAAAATTAATCAGTGAAGAAGGCAATTCCGCACCTTCACAATAAGTTCGAAATTTATAAGGATAGAAATTAGTTGCTTACAGATAAACCTTCATCATGGCAAAGCAGCATCAAACGTCCTTTGCCGCAGATTTATCTACCATCACATCGGTGTGGCTCATATTACTGTATCATGCACTATAGATAATCATTATAATTTATTGCCAAAACATGTGGGTAAATTGATTTACAATAATCGAATTCAGAGTCCTCGAGTGGCCATTTTGGCAAGCTTGGAAATAAACTTTATTACCCCATTCCAGGAACTTGGTAACAGTGATGGTAGAGGTGCGGAAAAAGAGACAAACAGGTGGCTTTATTGGACTCGCTCTACTTTCCTGGTGACCAAAAAACAACGAATCCAGATCTAATTAGACGGCTCATACCCAACTGTAATGTGAGTCAGCGGTGACATAACAAAAGATGCGTATCTTCGTCAATAGAAAGAAAAACATCCCGCATTTAAGTTCATTATTCTTGTACAGCAAAAATAGTCCTTTACGAGAAAGAGGCCTCTTTATTTAAATACAGGCACTCGATTTTGGGAAACATTGGATTCCCAGAGGGGTGAGTTCAGTTTTAACCAGCTAGACACCATACAGAGCTGTCCTTTGAAGTGGAAAGAGTTCATTAATATGGTCCTTTTCTGGTACGGGGTAAGGCCACTGAGTTGATTGATTACAAGCTGACACTGCCAAAATCTCGAACTAAAATATTCTAGAGAGTAACCTGGCGAAGTTTTTATGAAACAATCAATGAATTGCCTTCCACAGCGCGTCTCCGGAAAGTCCTCTCTTTGGATCATTAGAACGGTACAGGACTGTTCCGAAGGGCAGATGGTGTAGCCTCACTGAGAACCACAAACAACAATCGATGTACTCTTTGAGACCCACTTTTCATTCTTAATAGTAACCGAATCTCAGAAACATTCTTACGATAATCCATGAGAAGCAAGTATACGTACTACATACTAGAATCTGGAAAATCTTCGTAATGATTTTCACTCCCTGTAAAGAAACATGAACTATTACCTTGTTACGGTTAGAATAAAATAAAATAAATGGTCTTTGAACTGCGAGAAGCAAGGCAGCAGACAATCCAGGTTGGGGGATCAAGATTATTGAACCCGCAATTAATACACCAATTCCCTTCAGCAATCAAGTTGCCCTGACTACTCCTAGAAGAGAATTGGGATCAAGAACGGGTCCTCCCCTGACCATCGCTGAGTCCCATAAGCCGATCCTACGCTACGTGTCGCACGTTGCCGTGGACGACACCCTCGCAGTATAGGATGGATGAACTGGACTGTCCGACGCGTGCTCTCGCTCCTCCCGCAAACAGATTATTTCCGACGACATCACTGCGGCTTTGTGCATTGGCTAGCACAGTCCTTAGGGGTGGTAATTTGGAGATGCCGAACGGGAACTGTACATTAAGCCGCTATTCTACGTCTGGCTGCATTTTCCGATGATCACACTCACTATCACTTACCTGAGGCCGAACTATTTAATGAAAAGGGAAAAAAACACACACACACATACTCGCGCAATACACCGATCACTCCCCGAAAATTTAGAAAAATTAAGAACACTTGGTTTTTTTTATATCACGTTATAAATATGCTTTTTATTATTTCTTTTACACAAAAAAAAACTTTTGAAACTTGAGAAAATTTGATTTGACACAATGTTTTAAATAAAGGTAATCATAAAAAAAACACAAAAAAAACCCGAAGACACTGAACTGGATCCCAATACGTTGGCTTAGAGATTGGTCAGCCCTGGCACAAGGTGGATGAATGCGTTAGCCATGTAGGTGACCTCCGGACGCCGAGCTCAACACCCGCAGATCCCTAAACGGAGAAAAAGATAAAGAAAAAAAAAATACGCTCGCGCCACACGAATTAGGTGCCTGCGCTAACGAACTCGTGCCACAAATTTTCCCCCCCCCCTCCAGTTATACTTACGTGTCTTCCTGTTTTTCCTGTTTTTCCTCTTTTTCCTTCTTTATTGTACGGAACGTGTTGTTTGGAGCACTGCAATCAGACGCGGGAATCCGGGATGTAGTTGAGCTTCCGTTAATCGGGGTTGTTATGCCTGCAATCTGCCTATGGTGTGTCAATCGCACTGCTTACGTGGATTCCTCTTACTTTTGACACGGTTGGACGCGTGGTGGTTTTTTTTTTTTTTTTTTTTTTTTATTCTTTTTGGGATCACACGGTATTGTCGCGTTTTATTTTTAGCCCACACGATAATATCGGACCGGTACTTTCACTTTTATAATGATGATTTTTCTTTTATTTATTATTTATTATTTAGTGGTATTACTGAATGATCTTGGCTTAATTAATACGAAATTATGATAATACGGTTTGGGTATTATTGATCCAAATACCGTCCGGTGTGGCTCCAGAGTGTGTCCGCGTGTTGACGATCGATGATCAAAAAAAGGCCAATTGACATCAGTCGCACGCTTTTATACTTTTTCCTTTCCAGTTTACAACAACACCACTAATTGTGTTCTGTTTGTCGATCAAGACGCCTCTACCCATGACCATCTCAACTCACATATAGGTACGCAACCAAACCAAGAAAAAAAAACAACGTTATGCAACCAACAACAAAAAAAAAAGAAAAAAAAATGTAATGAGCTTTGACAGATATATTTATACGGTGCAAGAAATGGAAATACGGTGCGCGAAGAAGAGAGAGAAAAAAAAAATTGCAAATAAAGGTAATGAAAGTACATAAGAAAATTGGAAGTTGAAAAGGAAAAAAAATGATGTTTCTGTGAATCTAAGCATTCAACCAATATACTTCGCACCGTAACATCCTCTCTCAAATTTTCTAGTCCTATCTGCCGAAAGGTACTCAGGAGACTCTCCTAAGCTTGGTCCGGTTTTTTTGGGCAAGCCATACCTTTCACTATATTCCAAAATTTTGGCGGAGAGTAAATGTAGTCTTAACACCAAAAATAAGGGGCCGTCCAGACACCCACCCCAAGGCATATTGCCCAATTAACTTGACATTGTTTTTGATGTCTCTAAGTTTTGGATCACTAAATAAGAAGTGAGCCCTTATAGTTAATACGCTTTATCAGAATCTATTTGAATACCTAGCTGGTAAATCTACAGTGATGGAACTTAATGGAATAGTCACAAAAATTGATAAAACGAGTGATAAAAAAATTGCCGTCTGTGTCTTTCTGGACATTTAGAGGGCAACAAGGGAATAGAGGATGCCGTCTTGAATAATCAAGCAGGTCAGTTTCAATACAAAACATCGAAGCAACATAGCTACATAGTTAACTACATAGTTTGCTGAATTTCTGGTCGGATGGGCCCCTAGAGAACTAAGTGTACATTTACTTGAATGGTTTTTTCATTGTTAATTTGGTTGTTGGCAGATTTTCATTTGTTGCTGTTGTTTTGCCACAAAAAAAAATTTCAGAGGAAACCGACGAAAAACAACAAAACGTGTTATCTATTATAATTTTGGTTGCTTTTTGGGAGTTCTGGAACATGGCCAATTAAGATGAGATTTGGCTTGTCTAATTAAGTTTTTTGTCACTTAACTGTTTCTTTGGTTAAAGCGAAGAAATAAAGAAATTTTGGAACTCTTTTTCAAGAAAATCGAGTACCTGCCTTACGAATTGACTCAAAAACTGCGTTATTACCACTTTCACTGTTTGGGTTGAATGAGTAATTCAATTGTAGAATTATTTTGAGAGTTGAATTGAGGTTTGAGTTAGAGTGACTTAGGATGATTTGAGTAGTCATGACGTTTGAATCTGCAGTCCATATCAATTTAGAAATTATTGAGTTTGGCAGAGTTGGGGTCGAATTTGGGTTGAGTTAGGTTAAGGATGAGTTTTCGGTTAGGTTGAGGTTAAGTCAGTGTTTCAGTTAGTAATTTATTTGGAGTTGTATTGAGGGTTGAGTCGGAAGTTAACTTGAGTTCCTTTCAACTGAGTTCACGTACGTATGCACTTTTTCGGATAATATTGATTTAGGAATTGCAAGGGGCGTGTGGGTTACCAGACCATTTCGATTTGAGGATTGAATTGAAGATTGAGTTATGTTCGGGTAGGATCTTGAGTTACGGTTGAACAAGGCGTTCAACTGAAGATTTATTTTGGGATTGAGTCGAGGTTTCAATTGGTGGTTAGATAAAGTTGAGCTCATGTACGAATGCAGTCTCCAAACCATGTTGATTTTGGCTTTAAGCGTTGAGTATGGAGTTGAATTGAACGTTGGGTTGGCGACTCGAGTTGGAGGTTGAGTTAGGATTGAGTTCAGTTTTTGTAGGCATACAGTTTTTGGAGAATGTTGATTTGAAGATTGAGTTGACCGATGAGTTTGCGTTGAGTGGAGGGTTGAATTGGGAGTTGAGTAGTTTGAGTTAGAGTTAAATTATAGTTAAGTTAAAAGTGCAGTTAACGATTTATTTGGATTGCGTTAGTTTTGAGTTTGAAGTTAAGTATTATTAAGTTCACCAATGAGTGTCTCTTTTTAAGCCAATTTAACCTGGGGGAAGGAGTTGGTTGTTAAGTTTAAAGTTAAGCTGATGACTGATTTTAGTGTCGAGTTCACGTCCTTTTTTGTATATTGTGGAGACTTGAAAAAATAAATTCTTCATTTGGAATATTTTTAAAGAATTTATCCTTCTAAACCAGTTTTTTTGCAAAGACAAATGAGTGATGCATCGCTTCCGAGTTAGGTTTATGTACGAATGTCGTTTTCGGACAGAATATATTTGAGGAATGACCTGGTCATTTAATAAAGTATTGAGTTAAGTATTAAGATCAAAGTCGAGTTATTGTTGACTTAGGTCGAGTGCATAATTCAGTTGGAGATTTGCTTGCCGTTTGTGTTGGAGGTTAGATCAAGTTGATTTATTGATGATTTAGAACCCAACCAAAAATAACATTTTACTAATCGACTTGCGCAAAATGTTGATCGACTTATCTCATTTTAACGTTTGTTTTGTTTATGAACAATTATGTTGACATAAGTTGATGGCTTGACGCACATGACCCAAATGAGAATTTCACCTTTTTGTCTTTCCCTGATTAGCTAGTTATTTGTGCTTGTTGTTTATGGTCACGCAACACATTAGGTGCAGGGAAGTAGTAATTGGCACTTGCAACATTACGCCCAAAAATTGTTTAACTTTGGACAACATTTGATCTCCAGTCGTTAAAAGGTTGAATTTTGCATTTACATTAGCAGTTCAGACAGGCCGTTAATTGGTTAATACTAACTTACCACCGTCTTTAGTTTTGAGCCATTTTAGGCGCTTCTAGAGAGGAGGCAAATATTCCATGGAGCAGAATCCTCCAGAAATATTGATAGGTTAGGTAACTGGATTTTATATTGGGTAGTGGGGGCTTTTGGGTTATTTATCTCACTAAGAAATATCGTGGCTTCATAGTGATTTGGGTCATTTGACATGCGCCATAGTGCCTAAAAATTTAGGCATGACTAGACTCGGCAAAGAAAAGTAAATAATTTTTTGAAGGTCAGTAAAACGTAACTTGTTTGATCCATAGTTTGACAGATTTCACCTACATATTTCAAAATCGAATGCCTTGGTTGATAGGCAGATGAACAATCCTATGTCTCCTTTGGTCGATCTGCTTCCGTAGCGCTAGAATGATTTGACTGACATCGGACTAGTATAATCCACAAGAATGTCATTAGATTGTCACTAGAATGAACACTCTATATCAATCTGAACTAGAATTCGGAGGACCCATTCGTTTCTGGTACTGTTATAGAACTGTATAGTTGCCCACCGCTTTGCTAAGAAGACAACGATGCAGAATTAAACATCTGCAAAGTACAGTATTATGAATCAGTTCGCCTAATGATGAGTATATTCCCTTGTTAGGCTGCGTTCTGCTATTGTGACCATTTGTGAGCATTTTCTCGTAGCCAGTCAGGAGCCCACTACCAAATAAAATAATTGGACAATAGCGCTGGATCGATGCAGCTGGATTCTGTCCAGTATCTATATAATTCCAATCCTTTGGTTCAAAATATGTCAGTGTTCGCGAAACTCTATATACTATACGAATGCCTTCCGTCTGTTTGGAAAACAACGAATTGAACCCAGTACCACTTGGGAATCAGTTCATGCGAATGGATGTACGTATGGTGGCGCATAGTTTCAAACGTGTCAGGCCAATATTTTTGAGTGGAGTTTCTTTGGTTTTTTGTCCATATATCAACGTGTTATAGACATACACCACCGCGGCAAAAAACGAAGTGTTATCCCGTCTAATATAAGTCGCACCTGGTCTTTGAAACCGTATATCTGATAATCGTGACTGTTGTGTTGATCAGCTTAGCCATTGCTTAGTACCTCGAATAACTCGTTTAAGACACCCAGAGCCGACTGACATATCCAATTTAATTTTAATACTCTCACCTCAAAACCGACCAGGTTCACGACTTCAACGGCGCCGATCTTCAAATCGTCCACTTTTAAATCTCTTGAAATTTGGCAAGATGTCCTGTTGGTGCTTGCGACCGATCTAAAGCTTTTCATTGAGCGACACGCCTGTGGTTGTTATGTGATATGCATCACACAAAATGATGTATTCCGCTGAATTTGTAGGCTTTTTGAGGAACGTTTTCCAAGCGCTTTAGCCCAATGATTACACATTCTCTGATGACAATATGTCGTTTTCGCACTGGTGTTGGTTTTCGTGATAAAGGAGCATTTTCGTGTGTAATCGTGATCAAACTGGTTGATATTTTGATCCAATTTTCCCGACAACATACATCCAAGTTTTGCGTTTTGGGAAAAAAAGGCGAACCATTAATGCTTTCAATGCGCCCTCCTGTAATTGACACAAATCATGTTCAACCGATTGGCGCATATTCCGTTTTCTGAAATCGAACCAGTTTGACCTTTGAAAACCGATGCGATTTGCAGCGCTTTCCGAAAAGAAGCTTACGTGTGAGGCTGAATCAAAGAGGCCTCATACGCAAACTCTCGATCCTTATATTTAATAATAGCGATTGTCGTGGCATGTAGCGCTCGGAAGCGCAATTGAAACCAGGACTTTTCTCTCAGATACCGCCCGAATTATGCTCGAATAATTTTCAAGGCTTGCCAGCAGACGTCCAAGATTTCAATGAGCTTAGGATATGTTAGATATTAAGTTCGCTTTACAGATAACTCTAACTGATGATTTGTTTCGGATTTAATTTGTCGTGAATACTTTGAGGCGGCGAACGGTGTCGACATATTTCGGAATTTCCATAAATGTCGGTTGTCCTGGTACCTGGGTATCCGTCGTTTGCCAAAAAAAAATATTTCAATTTCCTAATACCATTACTTCTCTGTTAAATCTTAAGGTGAAATTAATTTTTATTCGTAATCATGTCAAGGGGCCGTCCAAAAAATTTCCACTATGATAAGCAGAATGTTTGGCTGTCTTTGATAATCACTTATATGTTTGGAAAATCTTTATATAATGGAATCTTAAACTTTTCCTGCATGGCAGTGCCTTACTACTATCACTACAAGGTAAAAGTAATATATCACAAAACACTGAGTGGGGTTTCCAAAAAAACTAAGAACGGTTCAGTTAGAAATGATTATGAACCCTCTGAAAACTAGCTCAGTCACTTGTTACTGATTTTAAAATCTACTACTAAAGATCAGTAAAGGAAACCGCAAAGAAGATGAAGAAAAATTGGTTCAGCAAAGTGGAAGCCAGTAAATAAAACCATTATTAGCTAAATAGAAAAAACCCTTGCAGCAATCTTTCAATGGTTCAGGCTCCTAGAAGGCAAAAATCAGTGCCCTCATAAAAAGTATTAAAGAGTAACCAATACATTATTTACCATGAATCAGAAAGACAGAATCAGTGAACAAGAAAACAAGTTATGGATTTTATTTGAATTTCAACGATGCCTTGAGAGTTTACTTATTTTAATAAGAAAAGAGGTTTAAGTTAAGGCAATGCTTACTTACCTCACTGAAGGAGTAGTCATACAAAATGCTTTAATTTTATCAGGGACTGGCTCAAAAACTCTTGACAGTTCTCAGATACCTTCATCTATAGTGATATAAAACTAACATTCGCTTAATCAAATACCTTGAAGTTGCTTAAGACGTCAAGCTGTACAGAGACTCAAGCCTAAGCAATATTAACCAATTAAAGATGACCAAGGTCTAAGGCTTCTGACCTATAAATAAGAAAAATGTACTCCTTACAGTTACCATCATAAAAAGATTGACGATGCAGTAAATGTTGCATGTAGATTGTTCTATGAGGAACACAACCGATGCCGATATATTTCAACTAAGAATTAAAGGATTTTTTTTTTTTGAGGTAATTTGAAAGACGCTGCTTGTGCCTTGCCATAAACACAAAACAAATTATCCACTCTAGGTAGACGACAAGTATGCGACTCCCGTTTTGCGTTTAGCATTAAAATCAGTACCTTAACCGAAATTCGACAATAAGGTGCCCTTACCAAATTTAATTTTACACCTTTTTCACAAACATTTTCAAAATCAGTATCGGTATTAAGATAAACTGATGCTACCCTTAGAGATTACAATTTACTTTCAATATTACGAAAGTGCATATTACTATCCAAAATACCCATAAAATTGATTCAAATTACACATAATAAAAAATATAGGTATCTTGAGAGGAGGGGGGGAGGGTGGGGGAGGGGAACTCTAGAAAATTTCACGATACAAACAAAAAGAACGCATAAAACAATTTTGAAAAGAAAATTATCATAAATTTTATGTTTTCATTTTGTTATTTATAAATGGTGTGGAGGGGAGCAGCAGTTTTATTGAAATCATAAAATTTTTGTAGGATGGTCAAGAACGCTTTGTATACATGCACATCAAGATATACCATTTATATATGTAAAAGGTTAGAGCAAAGTGTTTTTTAAGAAAAATAGGAAATAAAATAAAACTTTATGGTTTCATGTGCTTGGTTCTTCGAGTGGCAACATAATAATATATTTGAAAAGTTTTACAAAAATTGTGTTGGTAAAAATTGAATTATTCGAAAAGTTTATGGTGCGAACTTTAATTATCATTTACTTAATTGATACATTGATACCATTAAAATGATGCAGCCATTGTATTTTGATTGATCATGCTTTTAACCCGTACCTAGCTCAAACTATCCATTATGAATATTCCGAAATCATATTTGTCTGACTAATTAATGTCCATTTATAAAAGAGTTAATTAAAATGGATACAATAAAATACTCAGGATTTAATGGATTTTATCGACCAACAAAAAACTATTTTTTATCAAAATAATGATTTTAAAATGGTTGATACCCTTATGGTTAATTAATAATTAAACTGAAAAAATATAAATTTTTTAACACACTTAATCCTATATGTACACATATCAATTGACCAAAAATAAATTATTAATGGTCAACTTTAACTTTGGGATACACAGAGAGCACAAAACGACCAAATATAGTATCGAGAAAAATCTGAAAATAGAAAAGTTCGAAGTAAAAAAGTCAAAATAGAAATGAGTTAGGTTGACAACACTTTAAAATTAAGTTTTTTATTTTCTCGGTTTGACAAATAATTTGACTAAAATGTAGTGGGACGACTGAATATATTACATGATTCTGTCTAAATGGAAATTCAATTTTAGATTATGGTTATTGGTGGACAGTTCATTATTATTTGGGATAAAATCGATTATTTTATTGTTTCTAAATTCTACCATTTCCCATTTTGCAGATCTTTGATTTTTTGGTTATTGAAAATAATTTGGGTCAGTTCGTTTAAGGACGTATAAATAAATCATGTTCCCTGTAATGTGTAATACAGGTTTACATTTCCAAACTAGATTGTTAAAGATAATTGTATTCAAATACAACCGCTGCTTTAAATGCAATAAAATGGTAATAGCCAAAGTAGGCAAGATGTTGCAGGGCACGATGCTTGCTACGGTCAATATGGAAGCAGTGGGGCAATCTGGACTAGATCTTGAGGATTTAGAGTAACCAAATGTTGGGGAATCCCTAGGTCCTCTAGATAGAAGGAATGGAATAATGACTTCGGTTTCGGATCGATAGCTCTTAATGCATATAAAATGATGATGTTGATGTGTGCATAGGAGACAAACTTGTAGATTACATCAACCTGCCCAAACAAGTGGTCGCCGCCAACAGTAGAGGGTCTGCGGAGGTTCAGCAAGCATAGAAGGACGAGGTTGACATCAGTACAGCTGGTGACTGGTTAGGACGATATACGGGGGGTGGGAGATTCCGGTGACATCACAATATAATGTTAGTCTGCGGTATCAGATTGTTACGCTTAGTACAGTTAGATTATTGTTCACCACACAAGGGTTGTCACGACGACTTTCATTCCCACACCGACGAGTTCTAGTGAGGTTATGCTACTAATCCAAGAACCTTAGATAACCAAAACCAGGATCCGTGGCCTCAGAATTAAAGGGTAAAAAATAGTATAGTTAAGGTTGAAGCACGAGTTTGGTTTTATATTCTGATGAGTTTAAAAATTTTTAACTTTAAAAATCCTAGGATTTAAATCTCAATACAGCAACGGTGAAACAACTGCTGTCAGCCTTGAGGTTGGCCATAACAGAATCTAGCTAATTTTAGCCTATACATACCGGGACCATAAGGTTCTACCAGATAATATAAGAAAAATGGTTCTCGAAGCGAAACAAAGCATAATAGGTGAGGTACTTGGATGTGAAGTAATCGAACGGGATGTATCATTTTTTTGTTTTTACTGTCTTGCTGGATACTAGCCTTTCAGTTTGTAATATTGGGCGACAACTCTATGACTTTCGCCTCAAACACTAATTTTCATTTGGTTAAGGAATGGAGGGCGGGAAAGGATACGCTCTTTCAGGCCATCGATTGATAGTTAATAGTCTCAAGACATTCACCCTGCTACTCCGAAAACCTTCAGAAACCCTATAAAGACCAACTGTAACTAGCCAGCCTGCAACTAGTCCTTAAATGCTGCTTGTCCAATGGTACAACCTGGGAGAAATCAAAAACTGGCGTTTTAGTCAAGGGAACTGAGGACCGTTTGGAAAGCTTAAAGGACATCCTTTAATAGAGTCAACACCTATAAGGTGGACCTAAGAAAGTAAAAAAAAAAAGAATTCACACAAGACACAAAGAAAGCCTTGGAAACTTATCTGTATTAAAACGGTGTGTGAGACTGAATTGGGTTATCGAGATTCTCTCTATTAACCCAATCCAGTTAATTAGTTGAACCGAACGGTTCTTGCTGACCGATTCTAACGGAGCTGAGTACTCATCAAAAAACCAATTCAATTTTTTAATCTAATGGCCCAGATCAAATAGAATCATACCATTTGAAACCCAAAACAACTCGGCTATTATCCCTCCCCCCCACCCCCCCCTAACTCGAAAATGAGAAAAATTTACTTGTCCAAACGATATTATACCTATTAAATACCATACAAAGGCTGTTCGATGTTCATATTCGATCAAATAAACCCAGTAATTTGCACAGTTTTAATTTGCGTAGTCGATATGAAAATTTGTGAACATAACTCGGCATGCGCTGGTACGGTTGAGAAATCAATTTACTCGCATGAGTTCTGTTTGTCACAATTCCTCGATATTGAGGGCGCCTTTAATTAAGTGAAAAAGGAGGCAATTAATGGGTCATTAGGAATGGGTCATTTTTTGAAATAAAAGGTATGGAATTCTTCACGGACTGCTCCAAGCTAGACGGGAAGATAGGAGCTAATGGCTTTGTGACTTTAGGTAGAAGCTAGAATGTTCTAATTACTGCAGTATGTACAATATTACATTGAAATGATAGCGGTTCAAAGAGTCTCGTATTAATTGAATCGTAATGCAGCATTTTCCGGTGATATTGCAATAAATCAGAACAGTCAGGCCCAATGATATCAGCTAACATTTCAACATCCAGATAATTCACGTCCTCAGCAACTCGGACGTCATCGAAACTGCAGGATTGATGAGTAAGTTGAGAAAATTGATGAGCAAATCCTATCACAATGCTTAAACAAACAATTAAGAACGGTAGCCTCAACATAAAACACAGCAAGACAACTTTGGTAAAAACTGGAGTTCAGGTGTACCAATACACTAATTTCGCTAAATAAATGTGAAATAAGAACGGTCATAGAGATGCTCATACGACACTGAATTTTGGAGAACATGCAAGAAGGCTGGGTCTAGAAGAAGGTGACTACTGTATAAACTGTTTCAACGAGGAGGAGGAATAAGCTTTAGTTCACTTCACATGCTCGTGTCCGACATTGGAACACAGAAGACTAGAAGATACATAATTGGGCAGGCGAAACAACATTTTCCGCGTAAGATGAATTATTCTATTAAATAGTTGCCCCAGCGTTTTTGAAGGGTAAAATCCGGGCGAAACATATATTCAAGAAGCTTAAAAAACGGCATATTAGTGAGAATCAGTGTTGTGCAATTACGCGTAAAAAATAATTGTTTACATACATTACGTAAAAAATTGTAAAATACGGTAAAAATTGTAATTAATGTAAAATATTGTAATAAATGTAAAAAATATTAAAAGTGATGCCATCTAAAAGAATTAAGAAATACTAGTACCACTCACATACTCAAACCACTCTAAAAATTTTCAATAGATTTAACGAAAATTAAAATAATCAATCATCATTTAATCAAAATAAAATAACATTGCAAAATTTATAATTATTAATTAATTAAATTATCATAATGAATATTGCATATGTTCAACAAACCAACATGAATAATCACTCATATGGATTAAACTAATTTCACCACTTGTAACAAATCTGAGTGTGGTGCAGAAAAAAGAAATGTCTGTCACGGTCCTATGCGTGCGATGTTTCTGTATTCATTCCCACAATTCAGATTGCTAACAGAAAATTTTGCTCATTCAGCGGCCTTCAGGCGGTCATCATTGGCCGGCTAGGGCTCAGGGTTAGGGGTGGGATTTCTGAAGGCATGAATAAACCTTGCTAGACCGCAACGAAGTAATAAAAAAAAACCAGAGACCAGCAGACGACAACTTACCTCATACACACTTACTATGATTCCATCCCACTATCGGATTGACTTTATCTCATACTGAAACTGTAAGAGCGAACACAAATTTTCACTTCAATTCGCAACGAAACAAAAATTTTCACCGGTAAATAATAAAAATAATGAAATCAGGAAAGTTATTATCAAATCAACTGAATTTAAAAAGAATTTATTTTGTCCATAAAATAATATTGGATGTATAATGAATTTGTTTGTTTTTTTTTATTTTATCAAAAATTAATTTCTAAGTTGATTGAAGAAAAAAACAAAATTCATACAAAATGAATGAAACTAACCTAAACTACGCCCTAGTCTAAACTACCATACCCCAACTTAAAATTACTTAACTAGAACATACTGAATATAATATATATAAATTAATATAATGAAAATTGAAATTTAATTAAGTTTATTATAATTTATAAATTAAATAAGAAAAAAAAAACCTTATCTTATTTTAGTAGATGTTGTTTATTACTGTTTTCCTATCACAACAATAACTTTATTTGCTGAATGTTGAATGCAGCGGCAGCTTTCGTTGGCCCAATTCGACGATAACATTGTACGTTATTTAATTTTTTTTTTAATTTTACAGTACACAGCCAAAAATATTAAGCCGCTAGTGTAATCAACATATACTTTAAAACTTTAATTGTTGAACTGTTACTGTATTTTTTTTTTTTTACACAAATTTCACTCACTTCTTATTATTAAATTTATATTATGATTAATTTTTTTTTTATTTTATATATAATTTAATTGTTAATGGTTAATTTTGTCGTTAATTACTATAATTTTATTGTTATTTTGTCTATTTATTAGTTGTTTTTTTTTTGTTTATTTTTAAGGACAGCAAGATCGAATTATACACATTCCCAATTTTACGGATATCTTGATTGGGTTACGGTGATTTATCGTGTGATACACTTAGCTTAGGCTATTTTAGTTTTTCCGTTATTTTTTGTTTGTTTTATTATTATTATTATAATTGTTTATTTAGGTTTCCGTTGTTGTTATTGTTCAACTGTTTTTATTCTTATTTATCACTTAATCATAAGTATTTCAACTCAGAACTTAAAGCTACTTAAAATACCAGTTAATTATTAAACTTTTCCACTAGAATCTCGACAATCAAAAAAAATTCACTATATGTACCGTTACTGATACTATTTTCTACTTAATAAAAAAAAACACACCGCTAAAATTGACCACGCTAATTTTAGCCTTGCCAAGGAGGTTCACACAAGCAAACTCACTTGATTTAATATATAAAAAAAAACAAAGTTTATCAAGTTTTATTTGATAACTAGACACTGATTTTAATTATTTTAATTAAATTAACTTTAGTTGCACAAGTCAACAACCAAAAAAAAACACATTTTATTTTTGAAACCAAATTGGTTTCGACCGAACTGTTTAAAATTTTGCATTCGACTGCCCACAATTTAAATATTTTTTTTTTTTCCTAAATTATTTTGCATTCCAAAGAGCAAAAAAAACAAAAAAAATACAATTATCGTCTAACAATTTTTCGTTGCCAAAACCAGTTCAAAAAAAGTAGTAGAACTATGTCATATTTATTGGCTCTTTAACCCCTTCTGAACGATGCGTCTATGTGGCATCGTTGGGCATATTCGTGTACAATTCCATTTTAATCATTTTTCAAATCAAAAATAAGATTCCTTTAATAGAAATATGCACATAAAACCATTGATTAATGATTTGATTAGTTAATTATGCTTTACCAGATAATAATTTTTGTAGTAGGTATATACACTGCGCGACACTTGATAACCCTCACTTGAAAATTTTCCATAAAACCTAAGATAATGCACCTAATTATTTGAAATTTTGTCATCACCTTGGTTTCTATCTTATCTAACTTTCCAAGGACTAATACGCATACTTGCTTGCAATTCGAAGTGGAAAATCCTCATTTCGATTATTTTACTTATTTAAACTGCGACACAGATGTCCACGGCAATATTCCAATCGAGCACTTCTATGTTGCTGAAGCAAACGTAGTTTTTTCTTAAGTTTTTGTCGCCGGAGATGTGAACACTTTTTTATTATTCTCTGAACAGTACGGATACTGGCTGAGACTCCAATTTTCTGCTTTATTTTTTTTGCAGATTGCATCGAATGCGAAGCTTCGCGCAAAATAGCTCTATGTTCCCGTTCTGTTGTCATCCTTGCTGTGCAACCTCTTCGATTTTTTCCGTAATTTTCTGGATCTTTGAGATAGTTATTGATGGTTAAAGAATTGTGACCAATTTTTTTGGAAATCGCACGATTGGAATAATTTTTTTGTTTAGGTGCCAGAATTTTTTCCAATTTCTACTTTTGTTAGGGTTTTTCCACGACTCATTTTCACAACTATGAACTGCAGCCGGTAATAAGCTTATTAAATTAATGGTAAACTATTAAACTGAACACAACTAAATTTATTTACACGCACCTTATGCCTTCGACGTCAAAAACAAAGTGATGAGGGTAATCAAGTGTCGCAGTTTAAATAAGCAAAATAATCGAAATGGCGATTTTCCACTTCGCATTACATGCAAATATGAGTATTAGTCCTTAAAAAGGGAGATAAGATAGAAACCAAGGTGATGAAAAAATTTCAAATAATTAGGCGCATTATCTTAGGTTTTATGAAAAATTATCAAGTGAGGGTAATCAAGTGTCGCGGAGTGTATTCACGCTAGAATTTATCGCAATGCCATCTGTGGTTAGTTTTAGCAAATAAATCAAAAAATAATTTTAACAGTTCAATTGCAATTTTTGTGTATATTGACAGAAATTCGCCCGCTTCTGCTCAAAAGTATTTCGGATAATGTAAATTATTTCACAGAGATACGGGCATTATATTATGTTAGCCGCATGACATAACGATCTTGTGCAATTGTACGATTGCAATTGTTTCGTGCATTTTTGCTTGATTTAACCGGATACATGATTTCCTAGAATCATTAAACTGCATAAAACACAATCATTATTACTGACACTCTGACAGTGACAGTAAATAAGAAACGATGTAGCAGTGATAATATGGATGGAATTGATTGTGATTGGAATTGGAATTACCTATTTACATGAATAAAAATATTGCGCCGAAAGAGAATTTAAATCGAAAGAATCATGCTGTCAAAAAAAATCCACAAATAGCGGGTACCAAATTTTAATATTATAACATATCCCGTTCCGATTATACGGCTGGCTATATATTCCCGTAGTGTTTAGTACACGAAAATAAACGTTTCTTCTACAACGGGATACGTTATAATATTGAAATTCTGTACACGCTATTTGTGGGCCAATATAAACTTGCATACTAAATTTCACTTAAATCGGTTAAAAAACACGGGAAGTTGTAGAAGAAACGTTTATTTTCTCATACTTAACACTACGGGAATATATAGCCAGCCGTATAATCAGAACGGGATACGTTATAATATTGAAATTCGGTACAGGGTATTTGTGAACGAATTAATTTGTGCGATTGCTTTCAAAGAACCGTACCAAAAACCAACCGGTTACCACAATTATGATTGCATTTCGCTGCCCCTGCCATGATATTATTTTAACAAAGTTAAACCTTGATGAAGAATGATGCGTGATCCAATTAAATTACTTATCGTTTTCGAGAACATAGCTGTTAGAATACCAATTGCAAAATGGTGGCCATCTATTTATAGGCATTAGGAATAAATTTTTTTGACCATCTAATATAATCGCGGCGGTGGAAAGTTAAAAGTAAAACATATACAGTCAAATTTTATAAATCAAATAGTATGGTACCTACGTGTGAGATGGCGCAGAATAAATTATAATTATTTGAACCATGTACTCGTATGTAAATAGAGAAATTATTTTTTTAATAACATTTTCGAATAGATACAATTTTAATATATAAAAAACAGAATAAATTATTCCGTTTTTTGTTAAATAAAATGCGTTTGGTCAGCATATTTTAAACATATAAAACACATTGTACAATATATATTCAAATTAATTTAAATAGATAGAGCTGTGAAATGGTTGTAATATCGACATAAAATTGTTTAATTCTGCTCTTTTCATATAATGTCACATTTCGCACAGATGTCGCTAATTATTTACAATTTTTTACTTTGTAACGTAAAAAATTTCAGGTAAAAAATACAATTATTTACACGTAAATAATAGTGTAAATTACGCAATGTAATTTACGTGCACAACACTGGTGAGAATAACATGATTCCTAGAAATGCCTTCAACTTGGAGGCTCCAAGTAAATTAAAAATGAATTTGGAGTAATTGGGATCATAACATTCAGCCCACACCGCCATCGTATACACTCACGGAGTTTTGGGTGTACAAAATCGTTTGATAATATTGCAAACTGGCAAATCAAGGGTCTAATTCAAGGTAAATTTGACGGAAGAGTAACAAGACCACCGTTAAGGCAAAACCAGAAGTTCATGGTGTGTTTACGCAAAATGATAGTCGCTTCTTCCGTCACTAATTGTTGCTTGTTAGATTTTCATTTATGTGTGTCTGAAATATTTTGGCCAACTGAAGAGAGAAAGAAGTTTTGAATCATTTGTTGGCGGTTTCACTCGAAGCACTTGAATATTGGTTTGGCTTAAGTTAGTTAAAACTTGATCCTGAAACTCTTGAAAATGTTTTTGCCTTCCGAAAACTTTCTATTGTAGTGGCATTTCCCAATAGCTCGTGTCTTATTGGTACATCATATAATCCTATTATGCACCACTCGATTCGATAACAAACGAAGCTGGTCATCAACCGCCCTAAAAGAATTCGACCACCTCTTAAATTTCTTAGATTAATTTGAGGGGAAGGATTGGTGGGTTGATTTATTACTTGATTTTTTTATAGTTCTCAACTTTCAAGTGTCAGCCATTTTCTCCACGAAAAACCAACAGTGTGTAGAGCGGTTCTTTGCAATGATCTCTAAATAATTCATTAGATTCCACCGAAACATACGTGCTGCTGGTTCGTCTCATACTTGTTTTCCGTTTATCGGCTTTCATGACCAATTTTTCCTGTCAATTATTTCTGTGTAAACCGCTCGATATTTGATAAGGCATTAAAGGCAGTCCTAAACTTAACGCAAGATTTGAATTAAACAGAAAACACAGTTTTTAGTATCTGGATAATTTTTTTATTGAATCAGAAAGTACATAGGACAGGGTTATTTATGTAATAACACATCGTAAACGGCCTTCACGGTTTCGCTGGCACATGCGCACTCTTTTGTCGAAATTTGCCATAACCACTCTGCATAAATGTGACTTTATTTCGTTGATGTAGCTTTCATTGCGGTTTGTTCACATAGACCTTTGACTTCAAATAACTCTAGAAAAAGAAATCTAAAGGTGTTAAATCACACGATCTAGGGGCCCAATTCTGATCAACGAAACGAGAGAGTACACGACCAGGAAATGTTTCATGCAGTAATTGAATTGTTTCACGGTCTCTATGGCATGTGGCACCGTCTTGTTGTAACCACTTATTGGCCACATCAATTTTATCAAATTTTTTCAAAAAGAACTGTGTTATCATGTCGCAATATTGAGTACCAGTAACAGTCACTGCTTGACCAGCCTCATTTTCAAAAAAAGTATGGTCCAATGATGCCTCCAGCCCAAAATCCACACCAAACAGTGACACGTTGTGGATACATTTGATTTTCGACAATCACATGTGGGTTCTCCGAACCACAAACACGGCAATTTTGGTGATTAACAAAGCCATCAAATCCAATTTGCTCGAAAAATCAGCATTCACTTGTTGATGTTCAATATTCGCTGTGCATGGTCATTAGGCTTCTGTTGTTGTGTTAATTTAATTTTGTAAGGATGGAGACACGGATCTTTTGTGAGTATGCGCTTAGTTGAGAGCTTCTTGAAATTTGCAATTCTTGTCAACGACGCCGAATTGATGTTTGGTTATTTTCACCAACACTCTCACGCACTGCTTCGATATTGACATTTGAACGGCTTGTTTTTGAACGACCAGTCTTTTTAGCGTCTCCAACTGATCTAGTCTCCCTGAATTTTTCAATTAATCTCTTCACAGTTGACGAAGGTAAAACCCTATTCCGACCATATTTTGTATTTAATTTAATTTAATTCCGACTTGATGTTTCGTGTGCTATCACGCTAACTTTTTAATTGGTACGCTTTTTTCTCCACTGAACAAAAAGTATGCTACAATAAAGTTGCATAATTTTGTAATAGGTCGCGCATCGATAAACAATTAAAAAATGTACATCTGGTACCATTGATTATATAAACAAAGTAGTGTAATTTGACGTTTCCAAAATAAATGTCAATGTTGTTTTTTCTTAATGATGATTTTTTTAATGGAATATTAATTTGTTTGTTGATATAATTTTCAGCATTGATGATAGCCACTAGCCAGTAATGATGAATCAACGACTAAAATAAGTTACAGTGTATGCAGTGTATGGTGTTGTGATTAACTAAAAATTGTCTCTTCATTTTAGCTACTAAGCGATGTTTGTTGATGATGAAGCCGAACACCAAAACTTTCAGCTGTCAAATTGTTTTTTTTCAGGATTGCCAGCAATTTACTGAACAAATGGCGGCAAATTCAAATCTTGCGTTAATTTTGGGACCCACTTTATATGTGAAATGTTTGCCTTGGATAATGAGTTGTGGAACACATTTATCAAGGCATACCATTTGAAAACGCTATTTTGTAAAAAGCGGAATTAATGTGAACTACATATTGGGTTGAATCTTAGCTAAAAATATACCTTACTATTTGACAGCAAATACCTTATTATGGTTCGAGTCTTGGGTTTAAAACACTTCATTTGGTTTGTGTATTTACTAAAATTAATTTATGAAATCTTAGTATGCGTATTATTTCTTAGTAGCTAAGAACCATCTGGTTTTATAAAAATGAACTAAATTTTGACATTTGTGTATAAATATTGATTTATAATCAAATACCTACTTTAATAATTTATATATTTTGGATAAAATATACTGTGTTAATAAAATAAATAATAAAAGTGCTTGTTTAGGAGGCAAACGAATTGATTAGTTCTTTTAATTCGATTGTCATAAAAATGTTTATGTTTATCACACATACTTATGATCATACATACAACACAATGCGAATTAATTTCCGAAATAATTTACTGTGGAAAATGGAGAAATCCTATCAAATTTAAATATTAAATCTCCATTTTCCGGATAATTTTAATTTAAACTATCGTTTACAACAATAGACAAAGTGATGCAGTAAAACAAAGTGATTTAAAAGACACAAGTAGCGGTCAACAAGGCCCAACATCTTCGAAAAAATTAAAACAATAAACGCCAAAACCCTTTCAATGTGTAATCTCTAGCCAGGAGTTTATAAAACATTGTGATTTAATAGGACATTTTCGGTAAACAACAATATATGTGTATGTTATTTTAAAATTATAATTGTGATTTATGATTTCAGGCAGCATGAAAGTGAAACTGATATCCTGGGTAGACCAATACTCGCATCAACTCTGCTTAAGTATCCAGCAAAAAGAGTTACATCAACCAAAATAGATTTTGTCGACTGAAAACGATACCCCCAAAGCATTCCCCATAAATTTTCAAAGCGATCGAACATAAATTCTATAAGCATCGATTCGAGGCGAATTATTTCTGTAAAAAATGCGGTAAGTTATTCCCGCTAAAAATCAGATTACGTCAACATGAAAAAATTGAACACGACATAATTGATGATTCGGCTGATATACCGTTCCTCGCTTACAGATAAAACTATTATCGAGACAACAACGGAAAAATCGGAGGTATTTGTGTGCCGTAACTGTGATACATTGTGTGAAAACCTCCAGGCCTTAAAGTTTCATGATAAATGTATTAATTGAATCGAGAAGCAATACCTTAGCCTACAATATGCCCACCAGGGTAAAAAAAAATCAAAATGAATAAAAATATTTTCGGTTAAACGCATTATTTTTCTATTTTAATAATATTTCAGAGGCTAATGGTTTCGAAAAGTCTCACGGGCACGCGGGACGTTGCTGCGCTCCTCCCCGCTTAGCCCTCCGAGGGACTCTAGATCTGAATTTCGTTTTAGGGCTTTCGATTTGAATTTAAAATCTCTCTTTTTATAAATTATGGAAAATGGGGATTTCGATTACAAACGAAAATAACCAAAAATATAAATTTTGGAAAATGGGGAATTTCTTCGGGGGACGTAGGAGCCGGGATCAGCAAACATGTCGCACTGCGTGCCGCACGTAGGAGCGGATTATATACAATCTATTAATCCCGAACTGTAGAGGCTAACGGCTTCGGTAACTCTCACGGGCACGCGGGACGTCGCTGCGCTCCTCCCCGCTTAGCCCTCCATGGGACTTTAGATTTGAATTTCGTTTTAGGGCTTTCGATTTGAATTTAAAATCTCTTTTTATAAATTCTGGAAAATGGGAATTTCGATTACAAACGAAAATAACCAAAAATATAAATTTTGGAAAATGGGGAATTTCTTCGGGGGACGTAGGAGCCGGGATCAGCAAACATGTCGCACTGCGTGCCGCACGTAGGAGCGGATTATATAGAATCTATTAATCCCGAACTGTAGAGGCTAACGGCTTCAGTAACTCTCACGGGCACGCGGGACGTCGCTGCGCTCCCCCCCGCTTAGCCCTCCGGGGGCTTTAGATTTGAATTTCGGGGGACGTAGGAGCCGGGATCAGCAAACATGTCGCACTGCGTGCCGCACGTAGGAGCGGATTATATAGGATTTATTAATGACACCTACTAAAAAGAAAAATAAGTGCATTATTTTGTTATGCAAGCAAGATTTTGAAGTTGCAACATTTTGTAATTGCAACATTTTGTATTGCAAAATCATTAAAGATTACCATTTCCACCGTAGCTGTCAAATTTCATCATAATAATGTTGTAAAATTTCCAAGTTCCATTAATTTCATCTGAAAATAATTAAAGAATACCATTTCCATAGTACCTGTCGAATTTCATCATAATCGTTTAAAAGTTACAGGATAATTGGCCATATTTCAAAAATCTATCCAGAAATCATGTAACAATTCCATTTCCACCGTACCTGTAAAATTTCATCATAATTGGTTAATAAATAGCAAAGTTACAAGCTAATCGACCATTTTCCAAAAATCATTTAAAAATCCCATTTCCAACCCATTACCTGTCTAATTTCAACATAATCGATTAAATAATAGCCAAATAACAAGCTAATTTTCCATATTAATAAACTTTAACCAAAAATCGTTATAAAATTCCATTTCCACCGTACATGTCGAATTTCATGGTAATCGTATTCAAAATCATCAAATTCTATTAATTTCATCTAAAAAACATTAAAGGATTTCATTTCCATCGTACCTGTTGATTTTCATCATAATCATTTAAAAAATAGCCAAGTTACAGGATAATTTTCGATATTTTAAAAGTCTATCCAAAAATCATTGACAATTCCATTTACATCATACCTTAAAAATTTCATCATAATCGGTTACAGACTAGCTAATTGGTCATATTCCAAAAATGTATTGAAAAATCCAGTTTGGATTTACGAAATATACGAAAAATAATCCATTATGTACTTATAAAAGTAATGCATTACCTTCAGTTTACAAAAATAACACAATAATCACCCCTATTATGATTGTCGAGTCGATCGTCAATCGACACTACTCTGTATAGCGTTTTCGTTTCTTCATTTGATAAAAACAATACGCAAAAGAAAAAGGCAACACAGAGTCGTGTCGATTGTCCATCGACTCGACAATCATAATAGGGGTGAATTTTTTTGGAAAAGTGGCATTTTCATTTAGTTCAATTTATTTCTACATTTTAAATCATTAGAGTTTTTAGTTTTAAAAATTAACACTTTTAATAAATATGGAGCTATTTTCTAGTTGAAAATATTTCTACCATTGTAAAAATTGGCGCTGTGTGACATGGTATGCCTTTCTAAATCATAGCCTGAGTTGTTATATCGAAACCACCAAAAATGTGGTATATGAGTATCTTAACTTGTGATATTCGATTATGTACTGTAACTACCGTACCACCCGAAAAAATATATTTCACAAAATTATTTATATCGACCGAATATTGTATACTAATTACATTTAACCTTGATTTATTACTTTAAACGAATTAAAAACTCAGTGCTTTTGGAAAATACTAAACAGTTTTGTTATTAGTCCACGTTCACCGCGCTGGACAGGCGGCAAAATGTTCATAAATAGCAACAGAAAGTAAAAATCTCTCGAAATAATTCAGAGTTTCTGCATATAGACAACGCAACAAATGCAACATAATCAAGCAATGTATCCAAATATCAATTCCTACAAATACACTCTTATCACATAAAACGTCAACACAAATTGAAAATTTGAATCGAAAAATCTTCTCCTTTTGTGGACGACATTTTTTACGTCTTCAACCTTTTTTTTTTGACAACTTCAGTTTTCTTCGTGATTGAGACTATTTCCATTGTTAAAGTTGGATTCTTTCTAGTTCGATAAACTTTTGTATGTGTAGAATGTATCCTTAATTTGTCTATAAGTTAAAAAGGTACATGAGATGAATTGCAATGTAAAATGTAGAATACCTAGACGATTGGACAAATCGACATTTTTTTTTTTTTTTTAAGAAATATTTTATTGAAAAGTTTATTTTTAAACAAAACTAAGACGAAGCTCGAATATTGTACTTGTTTTAGTATTCAGTTTAGAAATTTTATTTCTTTCTTTAAGAAACTAAATTTATTATTGTTGTTAACAACAACAAAAGTTTTTCTTTGTTTTATCACATAGATTTACACTTTAGGAAGTTGTTATTAAAGAAGTAGTTTACATTCTTTGTACAGAGAATGGTTTACGATATAATAAATTAGAATTCGTGATTGTTGCAAAATTATAACTGATTTGTAGGCAACATGATCATATTTACTGAGTTAGCAATATATCCTTGTGAATATTTTTACATAACTGGTTTATGCCATGAACCAACATTTTCCGAATAAAACTTTTTTTTTAGTACATTTATGCTGATTCATTACATAAATAAGGTTTTTCGTAATAACATTAGACATCATGTAGTATAGTAAAAAAAAGTTGACATTTTTTCTGATAGATTTTCACTAACCAAATAAAAATTCATATTACATAAATCTTAAAAATTAATTTTATCCTTATCCTGAAAGATGAGTACCAGTAAACTGAACACACGGCAAAAAGTGGAGAGCAATAAATATTTTTTACTCCAGGATATGCCGAGATGTCGTTGTGTCCAAAAAAAAAAAGTGAAGAATATTAAGCTGCATTTTTTTGTTGTGGTTGAGGATATCAGACAAAACCATATACATATGTAGAATATGCGGCTTTTATATAAAATGCTACTCGTTGACATTTTTTTTATTTTTTTTATTTATCTAGCTAGTTAATTTTTTGTTGAAGTTCAACAGTTTGTCGGTTGTTAGTTATTAAGTTTTTTTGCTTTAAATTTTTTTCTTTTTAAATTTGAACAAGCACAACGGAACCGAAAGTTAAAATGGTGACACTTTATTAGATTATTAGATTTCTTTCTGATAGTTTCTGAATTACAAAAAAATGTTTTTCGAAGGGGTTTACGTCTGTGGGTTTAATTAACGTCGATTTGTTGCCAATTTCATAAAAGACACCAAAACTAATCGCTATCAACAATTTGTAATCAATGTTAAGTAGGATGTCATTTAATATTGAGGCACAAAGCTTATACATTTATTAATCACATTTGAAATTCATTGTAATTATAAATACAATTCGTTATGTTTTGCAAATAGGATTGGACGCACTTTTTCAATTTAATTGGAATGTTTAATTTTATTGTTTTTGGGTAGCTACATTTTTGGAAATTTCGATAGCTGTAGATAGCTGTGTTTCGTTAATATTACAAAACTTAACAATTATGTCCTAATAAATTGTTCATTTTTAAGAACTAAATGCAGTTTGGATTTTAATCTTGTCTTAGGATTTTCAGGTTCTAAAAAATTAAAACTAAACTAAAATTGCAAAATATGTGGTTCCACATTCATACACTTAAAAATGTGTACTGGTAAGCGATATTTACTTCAAAAGAACACCGTAAAGGTACAATTAAACAATATCATTAAACTGAGATGCATGTTTATACCAGGAAAAAGTGAGATCGAATATAAAAATAAAAGTGATATGTCATTTGGAAAATTTCGCATCACTTACTCAGTAAACAATTACGCTATTAAAAAACTTAATTTAATTACATTTATATTATTGATATAGATCAGGCACAACCTGCAGCTTGTCTCGCCCTTTTACTGTTACAAAAATGTAAATAAAATACAAAATAAAGCTTCTAAAGGGAGGGTAAAGGAATGGTTTCAAAAACGAGAAGATTATGGGACGGTTGATAACCTCTTAAAGTAATTGCAGGAATGTGATAAAGAAAGCTATACAAATTTTATAAGAATGAATGCTAAATACTTTGAGGAAATATTATATAGATTAGCGCAATTAATTTCAAAAAAAGATACAGTAATACGTTCTGCCATCACTGCAAAAGAACGTCTTGTTGTCACAGAACGTCTCGTTCTTCAATCAATAATATTAACTTTAAACAATTTATAGCATTTTGATTCAAAATAATAAATATACATAAATAAATTATAGTAACTGCATCGATAATATATAGAATAATATAAAGGGCTGAAATGTCACGAGCTGATCAGAACATCGGTCTGTATTACGTGCGTTCGTGAAACTAACTTCCGAATTAATCAATTCTTAACTGAACCCCTTAATCCCTTACTCAATCTTAACTCAATATCCAACTGAACTCCTCCATCCCTTTACAATCTAACCACAATATCCAACTCAATCTCCACCTCAACCTCCAATTCAATCCCAGCATAATCTCCAACGAAATCACAAAACCGGTGCGGTGCATACCTGGTTATAGAAATATTTTCCAAATTTTCTATATATGCTGATTTGAATATTGAATTGAGTATTTTTTGGGTATTAAGTTTGGGGTTGAGTTGGAGGTCGAGTTACTGGTTAATTCAAATAAGCCGAATTTCATAATGATTGATTGAGAAATAGGCTAGTTCCATCATACCTGGCGATACTCCAGAACTTCACCCCAAAATCATTTTAGAATCCCATTTCCAATGCACGAGCCCAATTTCATCATAATTGCTTGAGAAAGAGGCAAGTCAAATCATACTTGGCCATATTCCAGAACTCAATCCAAACACCGTTTTAGAATCCCATTTCTATTGCACAAGCCGAATTTCATAATAATTGTTTGAGAAACAGGCAAGCCCAATCTTACTTGGCCATATTCCAGAACTTCATCCAAATATCATTTTAGAATCCCATTTCCAACATACAAGCCGAATTTCATCAGAATTGATTAAAAAATAGGCAAGTTCCATAGAATAGAAGTATAGAATCCCATTTCTAACGCACATATAAAATTTCATCATAATCGGTTGAGAAATAGTTCCAGGTTGAGAGAAGTTCCATCCGAATTGGCCATTCGTTAAATTCGCTAAAGGTTTAATTTGAAATGTAAAAGGTTCAATTTGGGGTTTGAGATACTAACAGTGACCTTTCTTAAGTCTTAAACAATATTTGTGTAAGGTTTGGTTCAAATCGGTCAAGTCGTGTGGATTTGTTTAAATAGCATACACATATTATGCTGTACTTACATACAAACACTCACTTTATATTATATATTGCTCAACTGCTCACTAAACACTGGTTCAACACCATCTCAACCACAGTTTAACCCGCAAATTGCCCCCAACTCAACCGTCAACCCAACCTCAAACTCTTTTTCAACTCAATCCTCAAATCACCATATATAAAAAATTGGTTAACTTCTCACTATATCTTAACCCAACCCCAACTCAACTCCAACTCAACTTGAACTTAACCCGCAAATTGACCCAAAACTTAACTTTCAACTTAACCCTAAACTCAATACCCAAGTCAATATTCAAACCAGCATACATATATGTATAAAAAATTGGTAAATATTTCTATAACCAGGTATTTTGGGTCAATTCCAATCAGTCAGCAGGTACCTGACCCTGTTCGCGCATAGGTTTCAAAAGCTTGTCAAATCTCGGCCTGGGCCATAGAAACAGATTGGCAAAAAAAATACTAAATTGAAAAAACCGTTCTCGAGATACCATGGGTACAGACATACAGACATCCAGACATCAGACAGACTCAGGGACTTTCAAAACTTCGAGAAATATGATTTCGGATCAACCAAATTTTTGATCATTTTTGACCGGATTTGAATACTTTGGTCTTTTTAAACCGAAGTAAAATTAAACAAGACACCATAAAATAAAATGAGATCAAATTTAAACAAGTTTAAAAAGTAAAGTGAGATGCAATTTACGTTTTGATTCTGTTTACACGTTACCACTTGGCAAGTGATATATCATTTTGAAATTATAAGATGACATAAAAGTGATGTCTCATTTTATGAATGAGATGTTAGTTTAGTCGTTATCATCGAGTGAGACGTCTAATTTTTTGAGTGAGATTTTACTTAAATGATATCGTCTAATTGTACGGTTGAGACTAAAATATTCACGCTATTTAAATAAGTTTTAAATTTAAAAAAAAAAACTAAATAACGCTCATATTTTTGCTCAACTCAAATTGTAATTCAAACTCAATTTTTAATTTAAGTTGCCATCACGATTACATATATTCAATTACAGTTTAGAATTCGTGTTCATGTTTCGTACTGCAATTTTTATTAATTTCAATTAAAATTTAGTTTGGAGTAACAAACTTACACTTCTCGTACATTTTAAAATGTAAACTGAAATTGAACGGTAAATTTTGTATTTTAAATTTCACTCAAAATTATACTCAATTCCACCTTGCATTTTGTCAAATCGAGTTTGGAACTTAGTTCAAAATATTAGAACATTTCTATGTAAAACAACTTTTTCTCAGAATTTTGCCCTCACTAAACATAAAATTTTGCTCAAATCTATTTTATAATTCTAACTTAATGTTTAATTTTTCTCTTGCCAGTCCAATTCGAAATAAAAACTCAACTTTAAACTAACAAAATCACAGTTATATTTTTGTTCAAGTAAAAATTATTATTCAAAAACAATTTCTACTCAATATTTTTTTTAATTAATATTTTACAAACCTTTTGACGCAGACTTGAGTTTTAAATTCTATTCTAACTCAGCATTACTAATAACACTCGAATTTTTTCTTAAAATGGACTTGCAACTAAAGCTGAAGTTGTACTCTAAATTTCTAATCAAACACATTTAGAGCGATTTGGAATTTTTACTTAATTGCAACCAGAATTTTGTGTTAATTAAATTTGGAATTCAAACTTAATTTTTAAATATTTTTTTAATTAAATTGTATCCAAAGTGTGCTCAAACTCTCGATTGTATTGAAATTTAATTTTTAGTACAAACTTTGCCCTGTTCTAAATAAAAAAATTTTAAAAATCACTCAAACTGTTATTAAAGGTAGTCCGGATTTAGAGCTTATTTAAGCTCAGATATTTACTTAAATCATTTGTAATTTAAACTCTATTGTTAATGTAAGTTCTTACTTAAAATTATATTGAATTACGGTTTAAAATTGAAATGCTTCTTTTATAAAACAAAAAGCATTTAGATTTTCGCTCGATTCCTGATTTTCTATTTGAACGAAAAAATTTGTTAAAATGTGTTTAGAATTTAAACTCAGTCACCTAAAGTGCATTAAATATTTTGAGAAATTATTTTCAAAATGTGTTTCTCAAATGCAATATAAAGAAGACAATTTCTACTTAAAATTTCACTGACACTCATCGAGTTTACAATTCAAGGTAATTTTCTCTCTTTAAAAATTTGTTATCTTAATCAATTTTCAAATTGTCGAATGCAGTTGACCAATTTAGACTAGATTTATGTTAAAAATTCTATTTATCTTATTATTTTGTTCAACGACGAAAACAGCTTAGAACTAAATTTCTTACATTTTGATTTTAAACTAAGGTACTAGTCTGAATACTATACTCATAAATTAAAAGGAAAATTACAATATACAATTAGTAGAATGCCTAACATTTGTTAATTGCAATTAAAACTATGTTTAGACCTAGTTTGGAACAACAAATTTGCACTCAAATTTTTGATCAAAAACAAGCAGAATATGCTAATCAATTTCTAATTTAAATTTCCAAATCAATTTTTAAAACTAGTAACACAGTACAATAATTTGTACTATTTAAATTCCATGCAAAATGTAGGTAGTTTAATCCAGAAACATTTTCTTAATTTATATTTTAAATTTAACTCAAAATATTGAAAGGTGTCGCGAATCGAATTGTAACTCAATTAAAATTGTATATGTTTAATTTCAAACTGAAAGTTTATGGATTTAAAACTGGTGTTTTTTTTTTAAATCCACTCAATATTTAGTCAATTTATCGTTGGAAATTTTATTCAAAGACTGAAATTCAAACTCTGTTTATAACTAAGTTTCTGCTGATAACTATGGTTAGCTTTTGATTCATATTGTTGTTTAAATCTAGTTTATTCTAATTAAATTTTTGAATTTTTAAATTTAATTTAAGTTCCTGCTCAAGAATTTATTCAATTACATTTGGGAATTCAAATCCTCATTTCGACTTTTGATCGAAATTCTGATTTTATATTCGATATGTTGAAATTCACAGACGTATATTGACTTTTCTCTCGTAAATGGCACTCAACTTATTTAAATTCATGTTTAAATTCTGAAATTTTTTATTTCTAATTTACAATAAATTCAAAATTTTGCCTAATTATTATACTTAAAATTTCATTTTTAATCATTATACCCAATTCAGAATTGAAGCTAATTTTGTTCCCTTTAGATTTCCCTCTAAATTTGGTCAAATCCATCATGTTTCAATTGTAATTCGAGATCGATTTCTAATCTGCCATTTTGGTCAAATAATGCAGTTAGTAAATCAAACTTAATAATCAAATTTGCATTCAACATTTCCGTCAAATATATAATAACTTGTAACTTTTCGGAAATTCATTTTTGAATATGAATAGCATTAAGACTGTTGCTCAAGTGCGTAGAATTGTATTTGCTACTTTTCTAAGTTAAGGAATTTTACCGCTTGTTTAATTTATTTAAATTCCGATTAATTATTTTACATGCATACAACGTGGATTATTTCATTTTTGATAAAGGCACATACTTTAACGAATATTGGAATAATCGGAAAATTTACTTTTCTAGAAAAACTCCGCATCGTCAAATAATGTGCATTAATTTGACGTTTATTTTGTTTTTAAATTATTGATCTAACTTAGCGGAGATTAGGCCAAAGTAAACCTTTTTTAACTTCTAGAAAAATATTTGTTGGCCTAAATTTAAAATTTGGCTTATAAAATATTTTTGATTTATCAAATTTTAAGCTATGAAATTAAAAATATTTGAAATAAACCATAAAATATGTGGTGCCATATGTAGCTCATTCGTTTTTTTTTGTTCTAAAATGAATAACTAGCTAACAAATTTTTGGTTCGGATTTCCCAAAAAAAAAAATGTTTTTTGACCTAAGAATCCTAAGCCTACTTATTATACATTGGCCAACACACCAGATCCTTGAGTACGTTCTTTGAAGCTTCTTACGTACCAATGTGCATTAACAATACTCCATAGAACGTTGTTTTAAAAAGTCAGAATTGTTTTGAAGTCCATTTTCTTAGTTCACAATTTTTTGGGTTTGGCTCAATAAAAAAATAACGAAAGAGATTTCTGTCCTCTGTTAAGCTCGGTTTGCCTGCGGTTAACCTATCATTATTACTAATAGAACTTTCCATTTATGTGAAACATATTTTAACCGTGCATGGTCAAGAATTCTTAGAAATTGGGCTAGAATGTTGGTGTGCCGCCAGAGTAAAAATCACACTTTAATGCATATCCTGCTGCAAGTAACTGTTTTACATTCGGTGTCCTAGTTCTGAAACCGTAGTTTGTATTTTTTACATTAAAATAACCTCTAACGGCAAAGCTATCAACTAGTGATTAAAGGAGTTTAACATAATGATCCGACTTCAAGTTGTGTTGAAGAGGGCAATCTATTGCTGATACATTAAACTCGTAACTTGCATTGCATCTTCTACAATGTGATTTCCTTTATAAACATTTTGTCTTTTCAGCAGGATGAATTATACGTTATAAATGATATTCCCTTATTTTGACATAAGAGGATCTGGTAGAATTGCTTTCCGAAATAAGCCGGATTTTATATCTCTCGGAAAAATATCGCATTCTAAATTGATATTCTTAGTGTGTTGTTTATTTTTAATGTTTGTTGCTTTTTGTATTCAGTTGCTTGATTTGATGAAATATTAATTTGTCTACGTTGTTCTGTTCTTCTAGCCGCTTTGATGATAACATCGATGGTTTTAATGATACTTTCAATGTTTTTATCATCGTTAGTTATAATTGACATTCCAACTTCTTTCTCTGCTGTGTTTATTGGCATTGATCTTCATGTCTCAGAATTCGAAATTTAAAAATTTGGTAGCTTTCCATGTTATTGTAGTTGCTTTTTAGTGCCGGCTCGATCATTTTGAAGTTGTATTGGTACCTCACAATCACAACGTAATTTATCTGGAATATTTTTATTTATTGTAAGGACTTTTGCCTTTTGTGCACATTTTACACATCGTAGGTCCGCGCAAAATTTTACGCCCGAATATGTATTTTCCATGACCCATTTATGCCATTTGAAGGCAAAAATTGCGTCTTCAAGTAGATAACCGGTATTTTACACACGAAAGGGTACATTAGAAAAAAAAATACTTGACCTGTGATATTGATCTTAGCCTGAAGATCAAGGACTTCACTTAGCTCACTTTGAGGACAAGTCAATTTTTTAAAAATAGAAACCCTTATTTTTGACCCCGGAAATGAAAAGAAAACACAATTCTTTGTTCCATAATTTAATCTTTTTATTCATATGACTAATTTTGACCTCCTAAGGTCAACACAAGGTCAAGAACTGCTTATTTTGTACAAAAGCATTCAAATGAAACAAATTTTTGAATAAATGAAACTTTCCATCTAGATAATGAAAATACATGTTTTGATGAACTGCTATAATTTCGAAGTACTGAATGCCATAACCCTTTTTATGGTATCAATTGTACTTGAAAAATTTTTTAATTAAAATTGGAAATTGATATCAAAACTTTTAAATTTCTGCAAAACTCGTTGGCTTTCGCTAACATAATGGTTGATGGAAGCCTAAAACTTTTGCAAACGTCGTTCGAAGTATGTTCAAAACTAGTCAAATTTTTCTAAACGCTGATGGCTCAGAAAAAATATTGAAGGAAACTGCAAAACGGCACATAAAATTTGTAACAGTACCAAAAGGTTAAAAATTCAATATTTATGAAAAAAAAAAATTACCTTAACAAAATTAATGACTGGCATTTGGTTCCATTAAAGAAACTTGGTTCTATTCCCGCCTGAAAAACCAGTGGAGCCAATTTCCCGAATTTGCGGAGTCTGTGAAAAAATGTTAGCTTCTATCTAGAAAAAACCACAGAGGATCAATTATATACTTCAGTATGAAATAATACGAATCTATTGGTGACACTGCCCAAATCAATGCAGCATATACCACACGATACTTTGGCATGGCCAGATTCAGCGATCGTTTTGGCGTGGCTCAGTGATCATCCGAGCAGAAAGACTTTATTCAACAACATGAACGGAATGAGCCTGAATGGTTATCACGCCATAAAGCATCTTCGCCAGAGTGTAAAATAAGAGCATAATTGCGAAAAAGGAAGGTTGTCACACTATGCTTTTAAAAAAGTAATTATTGATCGAATACATTTTAACAGACTTATTATCAGCGTTTCGGGCTTGATCGACTGCACTTTATTAGTACATATTGACCAGCAACGACCAATAAGTTAACAATCATATCCTATTTCTTTTTTCGACAAATCCCTAGATGAACAAGCCCTGTGGAGCCCAAAGTGTTTGCCATATTAAACTTTGCAATACCTTGTTGAAAATTACTTCGGTCTAAAAGGACCAAATATTTGGTTGGTCCAAAACCATTTTTTCTCGACGTTTTGAAAGCCCTAAGCAAAAAAAAAAAAATACCCGTCCGCCTGTCTGGACTTCTGGATGCCTGGTGGTCTGTATGTCTAGATACCTGGTTGTCTGGATGTCTGTACCTACGGTACCCCGAGAACATCTTGTCCAATTTGAATTTTTTTTTCGCCAATATGTTTCTATGGTCAAGGCGGGGATTTGAAAAGCTTTTAGAAACTGTACGTCAAGTTAAACCAAAACACCTTGTTATAAAAAAAAAATTACTTATTTTTATATGCCGGTCTGATAATTGAATTGGGCGTTGAATTTAGGGTTGATTTGAAGGTTAAGTTAGGGGTCTATTTACGGGTTGAGTTGTAGTTGAGTTTTAGTTGAGTTGAAGTTGGATATGATAAAGTGAGTTGTTGACCAATTTTTTATATATGCTGGTTTGATGATTGAGTTTGGTGTAGAGTTTGCGGTTGAGTTGAGGGTTAATTTGGGTTTGGTTTGCGAGTTGAATTAGGGTTGAGTTGCACCTTAGCTGGGGTTTCACTAGGGTTTGGGTTAGGACCAAAAAAGTTGTCGGTTGTAGTGATTGCTCAAATGATTTCTAGACGTAGTTCTAGAATATGGCCAAGTAGGATGGAACTTGGCTATTACTTAATTGGTTATGATGAAATTTGACATGTGCGTTGGAAGTGGGATTCTAAAATGATTTTTAGATAAAGTTTTAGAATATGGCTAATTAGGACGGGACTTGCCTATTTTTTAACGGATTTGAGTGAAATTTGTCATCTGCCAAGAAAATGAGATTCTAAAGTGATATTTGGATAAAGTAAGGTGGAAATTGGGTATTTCAGAACCGATTATGAAGAAATTTGACATGCTCGATGGAAATCGGATTCTAAAATGAGTTTTAGATAAAGTTGTTGCCATATTCCATAACTTCATCTAAAAATCATTTTAGAATTTCATTTCCAACGTACATGTCATATTTCATTTATTTATTTTATCTGGCCATATTCCAGAATTTTATCCAGAAATCATTTAAGAATCGCATTTCAAACATATTGCAATTTGAAATCTTAAAGTTATAATTTGAAGCGAAAAAGGAACAAATTGACGTGTAAAAGTTTTAATTTGAAGTGTACTCGTAAAACCTGTGTCATAGAAGAAATGTCTATCCGTGCCCGCTCTAATAAATTGGCAGTTTATCTAAGGGAGGTTGTCATTGAAAAACTTCAGTTGTATGAGAATTAAAAGTTTGTCCGCTAAAGAGATGGAGGTTGGTTTGTACATTGAGTTGGAGGTTCAGCTGAAAATTGATTTAAGAAATTCATTTCGGGTTTGATTTGTGAGTTGAATCAATCAAGACCGAAGTTCTTACCATCTCTTGAGGTTTCGGCCCTTTATATTTTTAAAGTTACTTTCGGCACACTGTTAGCCGAATATTTTAAGTTAAAAGTAAAAAGTCGATAATGCAGATTATGTTATTAACATTCCAGCCAAAAATAAAAAATTTACTGTTTATCAGCTGAAAGTAAATAGGATTCATCGATTGCCATTAAATTTTTTTGTAAATTGTCTTACTTGGAAGACTTTGTTTATACTAATCGTGAAAATTATCGGAACATCAGAAGGATCCAAGAAATTTGAATAAAATCTATCTAAAGTGTATATCTGAAGTTGAACGGTTTTTATGTGTTTGATCAATAGAAATCACCCTCCAGAGTGTTATGTCTGCAAAAAAATTTAAGTCAACTTTCCTGTGGGAAATGTGGGAAAATTCGATTTTCCAAATATTATCAGAAAATTTGCATGAAATCAGCCTCTACTTGTTAGTAACTATTGCAGGAAAAACATTCGATCAAGCTTCCCGTGTGAAATCTGGAAAGATTTGGTAAAGTTTTCAGCTGAATGTTAAAAACTAATGTAAAAAATCAGCCTCTAGACCCAGATTTTTGACGAGAACCTTGAATCGAATATTTTTCCTGCGACAGATATTGACAAGTTACAACAAGGCAACCCATCTCCACACTTAGCACTTTAGAGGCTTATTTTATACAAAATTGTCTAATGATTTCTTGAAAATAGAACTTTTCAAAATTTCCCACGCGGGAAACTTGAAATTAATTTTTTTCCAGCAACAGCCATTGACAAGTCACATCAATGCAATCCACCTCCAGACATAGGGGTTGATTTTATCCAAATTTTAAATTTTTTCTAGTGCTTCGCAAATTTTCCACAAGGAGGTTTTGCCATATAAAAATATTGATAAAGGTCTTCAATACAATCCATGCAGCTTAAGTCATTTTTAGGCTAAACACTACCGATTAATAACTACTTCATTTTTTACTTGCGGCTTAGATAACAGAACCTGCATTACCGTTTTCTTGACTTTCGGCTGGAAAATTTGGATGAGGAAACACAACCTGAATTACCTACTTTTCGCTTTCGGCTGGCATTTTTCGGATAACCTTAACCGTGCACTTTCGGCAAAGTTGTTGCCTTCAGTATCGGGAGAAATTCCAACCAATTTTTTAAAGTTGAGGAGCGAAAGTTTGGCCTCTATTGGAAAGGAGGGGGGGGGGCAAAGTTTAATAAATTGATCTACCAGCTCCGTAACCTTCCAGTAGAGTGCGCGCACACAATTGTGTAAAGGGTAATCTGGTTGCGCAAGTGTACGTGCTACCTTCTCATGGCAACTATTAGTAACTGAGGCCATTATAAAATGTTAGCTATTGGGCACAGACTATAGTACGGCGCTCATGGAGAGATCCTAAACAAAAATCCCTAATCTAAGTTGGAATAGCATATGACGATGGATGAATGGATACCAGGTACCCTCCAGTTTTATTAAGCCTTCCTGTATTAAAGCTGGGTGCCTACAGGCGACTTTCTATTCCCAGCAACTCGTAAGAGTAAAATCAAAAAGGAAGACGGGCAGCGCTACATACTGTGTAAACATCTATAAGGGAGGGCAATAACTCCAGATAGTTTGTATCGCGTACCGGCCGGCAGTATTATTAGGTTCATTAAGAGCCGGAATATTAACTGGACGGATAATTAAGCATTGAACCCTTCTTAATTATCCGTCCGTCGTAGACAAAAGTATTTTTATGTCACAGTCCATCTTAACATATTAAAATTCTGCGTGCGGATTTCGAGCAGAAAATGCTCACCATAAAACTGCAACCGCAGAATTAATCAAGAATTGTAAAGGAAGCATGTCGCAATCCATCTCAAAGCAATCGGCCTCGACTGTTGTAGATGAACAACATTTAGGCATTATATCCATTTCAAAAACAGTTTTTTAATAAATAAAAAAGCTTCATGACACAAATCATACAACTGTAACATTATAATTTTCTTTCGATTCATATTTCAACACGCTTAAATAATGTAAACGTGTTAAACCGTTCTCATCATTCATTTTATTGTGCTCTGTCCTCGCAGATTACAAACCATCAAGAATTCCTTGTTTTGTGTTTACAGAATTTTGTACATTTTGATATCTTTATCGTTTTTGGTTGGTTGGTTGTAAAAATGTGGGTAAACAAAACCAAATGAGGACAACAGAAAAAATTATATTCATATAAAACGGGGACGTGGAACATTAACTTTTTTTTTTTTTGTTTTTAACCCAGGTTGAATGTTTTCTTTCGACAAAAACTGTCTCTTGTTTTGTTAACAAATATTTTACCAGGAACAAGATTTTATGTTAATTGAGAAAATTTTCATTTTGAATGATATTATCAAAAGCTTTTACATACAACCTATGATTTTTTGTAATTCAGATTTTTTGTAAAAAAAGGCCTTTACACAATAGACCATTTCGGTTTTTTTATTTTCAGGAACAAAGGTTTCATAGTTGCCAAGTCAACATACCCCTAAATTATTTTGTGTTAGGCTAGGTAAAAGAAAAACAAAATACGTTTGTACATATTTATGGTTTTCCATATTATGAATGTATGTTAATACACAGAAAACTGCGGAAATGTACCAGATGTGTGTTTCATACATCCATTTCCCTTATTTTTTTTATGTGATTTTGATTACATAACCTTTCGTATACATAAATAAAAAACCTTAAAGGGGATGATGCTAAAAAGCGTTAAAGCAAAATTATATCGAAACCTTTTCTGTTAGTTACTCAAGCGAGTATTTTTTTTTTTTTTATTGAATGAAATTATTTGGTAAACAAGGCCTGCGGCTTTTTTTTTTTTTTTGGCGTAGGTTTACACTGAACCGAAATTTATTATGAAATTTTAAAATTCCACACACTTGACTAAACATATAATGATGAACAAAAGGGTTATTATGGAATACCTGGAAAATACGATTGGAAAATTTTGGAAAATTATTTACCCTTAAAGCGATATATTCACGTGGAAAAGTTGAACCTCTTTCACTGTATCTCCATCTTTCCAAATATAATATTGTATATCGGTATCTATAGATATAGACGAGTATATTACACAATTATGTTACCAATTCCCATGGAATTTGCCAATCCCACCTACATAAATAATCCACAACCCACATTAATATTCGGGGAAGCCGAAAAACAAAAAAAAAAAAAAATAAACAAACGATATACTTTAAAAAGGTGAGATAAAATTACTGTAATCTCATCCTTTTTAGTTCTGGTACTGTACATGTACGTATATTTTGTACACAAACATGAAACATCCTGTTTATATTTATTCCGTTGTTTTATTCATTTATTTGTAGATTTTTTTGTTGTTGTTAAAGTTAATGTTGTTATTTTTCATTTCCTTTTATTTATTTGTATATTTTTTGTTGAGGAAAATACAAAGAAAATGGGAAATAGGTAGGAAAATTTTGTTTAAACGTTAACTTATAAATTTTATTTTTGTTTTGTGTGGTCATAATGTTATTGCTGTTATATTCTTATAAACATTTTAATGTATTACAGTTTTTTTTTTTTTTGTATAATTTTCATTAAATTTAATTTACATAATAACAACAATTGTTTATGATAAATTAACGGACCAAGGGAAAATAAAATGTACTGTACCTTAGAAAAAATTTCCGCGTGCTTGTTGGGTTTTGAGACAAGACGAGCTATAGCAAAATAATATCATATAAACGACAACCATTGTGAGATAGGTTACTCCCGTAATAAAGTGAAATTGGAGCCTAAAGAGAGCTAAAGAAAAATTTGAAACCAACAATCCGCTCACTTGCGAGAACAACGAAATAATCCAAAAATGACAATTTTACAGTAAAGCCATTTGAAAGTTCAAATGATTATAAATTTATATTCATTTATCAAAAGTTTACAGTTCGGGTGTGATACGTTTTTTGGTTTTTAAGAAAAGCTCTTATTTACTACTAAAATTTTATATTCAAAGTTGAGCTTTTTGACTTAGGACTCTTTTCTTGCAAACTACTAATTTTAGGTCAGTATTTGAAATAGTCGTTCTCGCAATCTGGAACTTTGGTGCATATTATCAGAGCCTTCTAGAGTACAGAGCCATAATCATATTGACGTATTTCTTAGAAGCTTTTTAGTGGTATAACTTTTCATTGGTTTCCATAGGAATTCATAGTAAAAATGGTGTTTTTTAACTTTAAGTTTTTCAATGGAAAAACTAAAAACATTATAAAATGTTTATATAAATGTTTTCTACATACTAGCTACAGGAAGAGGTAAATACTATACTCTCCAGTTTAAATAAAATTTGTAGTCGTCATTGTATTGGGAATTCTCCCCTTATAAACAATAAAATTAATAAAAATATTAGTGTTATAAAAGGGATTGTAACAGCTCCTATTATCAATTGTGCAAAACCACTGTCACACGTTGCTATGGTAGATCAATCGGTAATAAAATTACCGATTAATAACAACGAATCTAACAACAATTGTAATTTAATGGACATCATAAACTCTAATGAAACTCTGCATCGATCTGTTGATCTACCGTGTCAAAAAATGCCTCCTTTGCCGCTGTTTCTGCACAAAATGAACTGGTACCTGCAGTCAAGGATAAACAGGGACCCAATGGTAACAAAAACCTTGCGGTTAATAGACGTTTTAACCAACATATGCCGTCGTCACGAACTACTAGATCTAGAGGTTCGTGATCCACAACAAAGGCTGAGTCGGTTGCTGCTACCCAATCAGTAAGTGTTATTAATAATAACAATTCTCCCAAAATTATTATTGGGAGTGGTGGTCTCAATGCTACTCTGCGCACTGTCGAACCTGTTAAATGGATTTTCGTTTCACGTCTGTGCAAGGATGTTGGTGACGATGATATGGTTCGGTATTTGAAAAATAAATTTGAGATTGATAAACCCTTATAACTGTGTTCACATTATTTAAAATGCAATTAATAATAATATATTTTATTTAATTTAATTTAATTTATTAATGAATGTTATTTAATATTATTTATTTGATTTAATAAACGTTATTTATTTTCTGCATAATTTGTTGTTATTTAATTAATTTTACAATTTATATTTTTTTATCACCCCATTCATGCGCCGCATTTAGTTGGCAGTAAACTATAGCGAGACGATGAGCGCGGGTGCGCTTTGCACCAAATCCGAGACGAGACTAATTAACACGAAATTTAATTTTCTGTATTTTGTTTTGTTTGTGTTTTGTTTTTGTCGCACAGTTGGTATAATTTGCTAAACGAATATGTGTGTTCATTTGCAAATGAAAACGGTGTTGTTTTTTGTTGTGTGCGGACGAACTAGTTGTGGCAAAGTGAATGAGTGGATGAACGAGCTGCCACACCCTTTTTGGTTCGGATGAGGCGAAGTGATGACCTTGACTATGTCTCATTTAAAATTGGGGTTCTTGAGAATAAATTCAACCTGCTGTTGGACTCATCATCGTGGCCTCCTGGTGTATTTATTAAAGAATTTTTAAATTATCGTCGGCAATCGTTGAATCATTTTTTAGTACCTCAGTCAGCTTTAACTGTTTAAAGCTAGCTTTTAACTCAAGGTCAAGTTCAGTTTTAGTAAATTCTAATACTTATCAGTGTAAAAATTCTGTAACCAACATCTTTAGTTTCTCTGTTGTCCACTAAAACATTCGTAGCATGCGCGAAAATTTTGATAAACTGGTTGTAAATTTGAGCTCATTTGATGAATACCCATCCATTATTTTTCTTTCGGAAATTTGGATTTTTGATCATGAGTTAAATTATTATAATCTTCCTAATTATGAATGTATAGATTGCTGTAACAATTTTTAAAGTTATCTGTTTCACGTTTTAAAGTTATATGTTTCAATAAATAATAATAATTATATTTTTGTTTGTGTGTATCGCCTACAATTTATTCCAATTTCATCATTTATTTGTGAGTTTTCCAATTTCATCTCGAAAATTAAAAATCAAAATGTAATAATTGTTAGTGATTTGAACATTGATATTTTGAACTTTCCAGCTTCCTGTAATGACTATATGTTTATGTTGTCGTCAAATGGATTTCTGTCACTTATTAATTCTGCCACAAGAGTTACTAGTAACACTGCTACTGGCATTGATCACTGTTTTATCCGTGTTAATAGTTGAGCTACTTTGGATGTATCATTGCATAATTTACACATTACGGACCATGATTTGGTTAAAATTGATATAGAGGTTCTTAGTAATTATGTTAACGAAAAAGAATTGTCGTACAGCAAATTTGATATTATTAAATTTGAATCATTAATCTCGTCACTTGATTTTTCTAGTTTATTAAGTCTAAGTAACCCCACATCAATTTTGACCAATATGGTTTCAATGCTTTCAAAAGTAGCTGATTCATGTTCCAAAAATGTAATTAGGCATAATTCAAACATAAAGCTTAAACCGTGGATTTCTAACAAGTTAGTACTTTAAATAAATAAAAGGAATAAAATTCAACTTACATGTAAAAAACATCCGGCGAATAAAAAACTGTATAAGTATTATCTCAAATTGTGTAGCGGAATCAATGATTCTATAATTTCTGTTAAAGACAAGTATTTTAGTAGGAAATTTAATGAATGTGGTAAAGATTGCAAGAAGACCTGGTTGGTTGTTAATGATATTTTGTGCGGGAATTTGAGTAGAACTAATATCAAAACAATTTTGTCTATTAACTCAGAGATTCTGTCTGACTCTGTATCAATTGCTAACGATTTTAATTTTTATTTCTCTAAAATCATTAGCGATTTGAGATCTTCTAACTTTTCTGCCCAAAGTATGAGTCCTAACGATTGTTCTTACTCTAGATGTTTCCCTTAGACAATCTCGTAAAATTCGATTTTCCAAAAATCATTAGAATATTTGTATAAAATCAGCCTCTAGAGTGTTATGTCTGGATATGGATTGCATTGATGTCAATTGTCAATAGCTATCGCAGGAAAAAATTCAGTTCAAGTTACCCGTAGGAAATCTCGGAAAATTCGATTTTCCAAAAATCATTAGAAAATTTGTATAAAAAATAAAAACAGCCTCTAGTGTGTTATGTCTGGAGATGGATTGCATTGATGTGATTTGTCAATAGATATCGCAGGAAAAAATTCAGTTTAAATTTTCAGTGGGAAATCTCGGAAAATTCGATTTTCCAAAAATTATTAGAAAATTTTTGTAAAATCAGCCTCTAGAGTATTATATCTGGAGATGGATTGCATTGATGTGATTTGTCAATAGCTATCGCAGGAAACAAATTCAGTACAAGTTACCCGTAGGAAATCTCGGAAAATTCGATTTTTCAAAAATCATTAGAAAATTTGTATAAAATCAGCCTCTAGTGTGTTATGTCTGGAGATGGATTGCATTGATGTGATTTGTCAATACCTATCGCAGGAAAATACTCAGTTCAAGTTACCCGCGGGAAATTTCGGAAAATTTAAAAAGTTTGCAGCCGACAGTAAGAAATTGATGAATAAAATCAGCCTCTAGAGTGTTATGTCTGGAGGTGGATTGCATTGATGGGACTTATCAATAGCTATCGCAGGAAAAAATTCAGTCAAGTTTTCAGTGGGAAATCTCGGAAAATTCAAAAAAGTTTCCAGCCGAAAGTAAGAAATGGATAAATGAAATCAGCTTCTAGAGTGTTATGTCTGGAGATTGATTGCATTGATGTGACTTGTTAATAGCTATCGCAGGAAAAAATTCAGTTCAAGTTTTCAGTGGGAAATCTCGGAAAATTCGATTTTCCAAAAATCATTATAAAATTTGTATACAATCACCCTCTAGAGTGTTATGTCTGGTGATGGATTGCATTGATGTGATTTGTGAACAGCTATCGCAAGAAAAAAATTCATTTCAAGTTTCCCGTAGAAAATCTCAGAAAATTCGATTTTAAACTGAATTTTTGTCCTGCGATAGCTATTGACAAGTCTCATCAATGCAATCCATCTCCAGACATAACACTCTAGAGGCTGATTTTAATCATCCATTTCTTACTTTCGGCTGGAAACTTTTTTGAATTTTCCGAGACTTCAAACGGGAAACTTGAACTGAATTTTTTTCTGCGATAGCTATTGACAAGTCACATCAATGCATTCCATCTCCAGATATAAAACGCTAGAGGCTGATTTTATTCGAATTTTGTGGATTCTTCCGATTATCCGATATTTTCTACGAATAGGTAAAGAAAAGTTTTACACGTAAAACTATTTATAAATTTTTTTATTTAAATCCATATATCCTATTTACTTTCGGCTGATAGCTACTAATTTTTTTTTATTTTCGGGTGGAATTTTAATATCATAATCTGCAGTATCGACTTTTTACTTTCGGCTGGGTTTCGACAAACTGCATTACCATTTTTTTACTTTCGGCTGGACTAACACAATCTACATTATCGACTTTTCACTTTCGGCTGGCAACTTTCGGCTAACTTTAACAGTATCAAGTATATAACTAAATTAACATTATTTTAAAAATCGATACATTGATCAAACGAGCCACAAAGGCACACTTTGGTTGGATTAGGGTTAAAAAATGACGTTTCACACAATTAAAATTGGTATAGAGCCATCTATTAGAATTTTTTAAACGAAAATCCCTCTTTCGTTAATTATATGCGTAACTACTTCTAAAAACTACACTAGAGCATGAGTAGCTGCGAGTAGATACAAGTACTTGTAGGTAGTTTGCTAAGGCCAATGGAACACGCTTAGAATTATTACAACACAATTTTTATCTAGCAATAATTCACAAAATCACTTTATTTAATTTTTACACAATTTTACTGTACACTTATAACTTTTATTTGCACTAAAACTCTTTTTAAATCACTTTTTATTCCGTTTTTAATCTTCACACTATCGCTTACCAAATACTAATAATAATCTTACAAGTTTACACTATCGCGTTCTAAATTCGAATAATCCAATTCGATATCGTTCGCCTTTTTATGTACAAAGACCAAACTTCTAGAAAGCTCATGACTTTTCCAGTGAAAATAGTGTAGAAACATTTAGAACAATTTTATCATAGAAAATTTCATTTTAGTACAGTAAAACATTGAGCTATTAATTTAACTTATTCTATTACACCCTAGGTGTCACCGTCATAATACGAAATAAAATTATTTAATCACAAAATTATCACATGTTCTTAATATTTTTTGAATTTCTTTTGCTTTTCCTACACTTTTTTTATTTGAAATTTCCCCAGGTGGTCATTTTTGGTATGGTTTTACCAAATTTGTATAGTTATCACTGCCATCTATGTAATGTATATTGACTTATGCTGTGTGCCTTATTTTTTAAACTAAACTTTTGTTAGACCCAGTAATTCATGCAATATTTAAATAGATGTCACTAGGTTAAAAAGTATTCAATTGTGCCTTATAGCCACCTAAACTTTTTCAATGTCTCGTTTGAATAAATGACGTCTAATAAAAAATAAACCAAGTCGTTTATTAAAAGTATGTTTATAATTCAAAATAAGATGTACCTATATATATATATATATATATATATATATATATATATATATATATATATATATATATATATATATATATATATATATATATATATATATATATATATATATATATATATATATATATATATATATATATATATATATATATATATATATATATATATATATATATATATATATATATATATATATATATATATATATATATATATATATATATATATATATATATATATATATATATATATATATATATATATATATATATATATATATATATATATATATATATATATATATATATATATATATATATATATATATATATATATATATATATATATATATATATATATATATCTAAATATATATATATATATATATATATATATATATATATATATATATATATATATATATATATATATATATATATATATATATATATATATATATATATATATATATATATATATATATATATATATATATATATATATATATATATATATATATATATATATATATATATATATATATATATATATATATATATATATATATATATATATATATATATATATATATATATATATATATAATATATATATATATATATAATATATATATATATATATATTATATATATATATATATATATATTATATATATATATATATATATATATATATATATATATATATATATATATATATATATATATATATATATATAATATATATATATATATTATATATATATATATATATATATATATATATATATATATATATATATATATATATATATAATATATATATATATATATATAGATAAAGGGTGTTCAAATTTGAGGTGTCTCCGTTCCGATTAATAATGAAAAAGAATGTCGTTCAAGTGACCTCCTCTGCTAGCTCGGCATGCTGTTAATCTTTTACTAAAATTTTGAATAACGTTTTGCATAATGATAGTTTAATTAGTGACATTTGCTCAATGATATTGTCTTTGAGGTGTTGAACAGTTTGAGGATTATCCGTATAAACTTTACTCCTCAAGAAACCCCACAAGAAGAAGTTCAATGGCGTTAAATTGCATGATCTTGATGGCCAATTATTCGATTATTAAACTTCTCTTTCAAAAGATCGATTGATTTCGTTGCTGTGTGTCATATTGCATAATCCTGTTGAAACCCCATATTCTGCACATCAATATCTTCCAATTAACTCCACAAAAGTTGTTGGTTTGAGGCTTAATTCAATTGATGTCCTTGGCTCTTCAGCAACACTTGTTCTAACAACTGCAATATTTTCACTTAAACGACCACTACGATAATAAATTCTGCTTCTCTGATCTTGAACTGAACCAGTTTCTTCAAATTTATGAATGATAAGTTTAATAGCACGGTTTGTCAGACCATTTTGTCTACCGTATTTTGAACAAATTTTCTTCCAACTTCTGAATAATTTTCACCATATTTAAAATAAGTTTTAATAATGTTCATTCCTGTAGTGATCCATTTTAACTAACCGAAATGTTTGTACTTGTCATCTGTGGTACTCTAGTACCAAAAATATAAATGGCAGAAGATTTTAAAAGATACCTCAAATTTTAACACTCTTTGTGGTTATGTTACGGTAATAATAATATGTTTGTAGTATGGGAGTTAATAGTATGAGATAATTCTGGTAAATTTATTAATATTTGTTATGTATACCACCGGGTTCCGTACACGACGAAAGGGATTTACGGAATAGTCAATTATATCGCAAACAAACATACCCACCTCATGGATTTTTTTGCATTATGTGACGGTGGATTTAAATGTTCATTATAGATCTGGCAGCTATAAGATGGGAGTTTTGAAGGAAGGAGGATTAAAAAAACGTGAAATAGCGGAAAAAATTGGTAGAGAGAAAACCGTTATTGGATCCTTTATCAATAATATTAAAAATTATGGTAAAAAATAGAGAAGGACGAATTCGATCAGCTTCAAAGTCAGCATGAATTCAATCAGCGTAAAAAAATAAGGCAAAAGCCGGAGTCAAAGCTAGCTTATCAACGGTTCGACGTGTGATTAACAATGCTACGTATCGTAAATTGAAAAAAACTTCAAAAGAAACCTCTCCATCCAAATTAATTTTTTTCTCGTTTATGTTAGTAATTTATTTTTATTTAATTTGTTTTTAATATTCAATTACATTTACTTACTATGTATTTTGTATGTCATACAAATTGAAAAGTCGTCGAAAAGTATCCTCCTAAACTTCCATTTCACCAAGCATCTATGAGGAACTAGCGAAAGCTTCAAAATTTAAAAAGTTTAGTTTGAAAATTCTTCTGAGGCACACAGCAATAATGACCAAAGGAATTGTTAAGCTTTTATAATAATTTGACCAGAATACTGTTGTTATGAATTTTTTTTGCTTTAAATCAATCAATTATTACAAGAAAATAAAAAGGATTTACTTAAACTACATTCATATACGTTGAAATTCAAACGTTTATGAAAGTATTTCAGAAATCATAATTAGGAATTTGTAACGTTTTCATTTAAAAATTTGTCTTAGGAAAAAAATTGATTTCCCATGTGATTTGTGTGTTTTACTATGAAAGGTTTGGTTTTTTCCTCGTTTTTAATTCCCTCATTAAAGCTTCCTTTTTTTGACTATGGCTTTGTATAATCAAGGTTGCTTTGATATAATGTCAGATTATGTCAATTTTCTAGGAAAGCTGGTTTGGGTTTTATAATTTTGCAAACGTTATGAAATTCCCGCAGTGCAGGACAAGGTTTAATTGCAATTATTCTAAGTAGTGTATTTTTCGGATCTACGAACACCAGTCGCCTTGGCATGTTGAGAATAATGTTAAGATGCAATGTTTTTAATAGAACTTAGATTTATTGTTTTCAAAATTCATAACAAAACTAAAAAATAATCACAAAGTTTTCAACATTTACAAAATACTTAACAAATAATTCACAGCGTAATTTACATTAATGAAATCAAAATAATTTACTGATCTTTGCTGTTTTTTTTTTGCTGATCTTATAGATGCTATAAGTGATTCTGGAGTATACATTGGTTTACTTTTTAGTTGGTTCCTAACCTGGCATTCTATAAGCGAATGAACGCAGTCACCCCCATTTTGAGTATGGCCTTTGATTAAGAACTTATGAGTAATTGTTGTAATATTTTCGAATTGTTGTACTGCGAATAAGTATAACGCAATCATAAATTTGTTCTTTTGCTGCCCTGGACAGTTGTCTCAAATTACATCAACTTTTTTCCATTTCCGCTAATTTTTGCTAAAGCATTGATACCTCTATTACCATACGACTCATCCCAAACATAACAGTCCATAGTAATACCTAAGAGATTATAAATAGTAAAATTTATTACGTTCAGTTTAGAATGGTAGTAAAAAAGAGATATGTCTCACTTTGGGCATTGGAAGACGGCTTGTAAATCATAAACGGACACTCTAGTGTCAGATTTAAATTTATCTATGTTTTTCTCGGCTCTGTTTTTTTCCATTTGGTGCTGATCGTAGATGCCCTTCAATTTTTTTTTGTCTTCTTCATCTTCGGAGGTGCCAAATGCCGTGCATAGGTCGCATAAGTATACTGTTAAAGTTAGCCGAAATTTGCCGGCCGAAAGTGAAAATTCGATAATGCAGATTGTGTAATCCCGACCGAAAGTAAAACGTCGATAATGCAGAGTGTATTATTAATATTACAGCCGAAAATAAAAAATGTTTTAGTTATTAGCCGAAAGTAAATAGGATACATGGAATTAAATAAAATTTGTTGTAAATAGTTTTACTTGGAAAACTTTGTTTAACCTAGCCGTGGAAAATATCGGTAAATCAGAAGAAACCACAAAATTTCAATAAAATCAGCCGCTAGAGTGTATATTTGAAGTTGAATCGTTTTTATGTGATTTGTAAATAGCTATCGCAGGAAAAAATTCTGTTCAAGTTTCCCGTGCGAAATCTCGGAAAATTCGATTTTCCAAAATTTTAAATTTTTCGAAATTTCCCACGGAAAAATTAAATTTATTTTTTTCCTGCGATAGCTATTGACAAGTCACATTAATGCTTTCCATCTCCAGACATAACACTCAAGAGGTTGATTTTAAACAAATTTTCTAATGATTTTTGGAAAATCGAATTTTCCGAGATTCCCCACGGGAAACTTGAACTGAATTTTTTTCCTGCGATAGCTATTGACAAATCACGTAAAAACGATTCTACTTCAGATGTACACTCTAGAGGCTGATTTTATTCCAATTTTGTGAATCCTTGGTTTTCCGATATTTTCCACGGCTAGGTTAACAAAGTTTTCCACGTAAGACTATTTACAAAAGTTTTTATTAAAATCCATGTATCCTATTTACTTTTGGCTGTCAACCACCAAATTGTTTATTTTCGGCTGGAATGTTAATAACATAATCTGCATTATCGACTTTTTACTTTCGGCGAGAAACTTTCGGCTAACTTGGTCGCATAAGTTATTCTTGCTTTGGAAAAATGAAATATTGAACTCTATAGTAAAAATTCTGTAGAATAAGGTGAAATTTAAAAATTCCTGTTTGTTTGCTTTGCAACTAGCTACATAATCACGATAAATTTCACTAATCGATTTGCGTCCATCAACATAATGTTGCGAAGTATTTGCTCTAGTATAAAGGCTCTCTATTTTTGAAATGGAACGACTATGTTTTCTTATAGATTCTTTTATTGACTCGTTATTTTTTTGGCGGTTTTCTTCCATTACGGTGTCAGCAACCATTTTTGGTTTCTCTAATGCGGTCCTTATAGGACGATCGTTGATATCCAAAGTATTTAAAAAAAAAGGTTGCAAACTCTAACACTCTTATTTGCCATACTAAAGTAAAACGCGTTGATTCCAAATACCCGAGTTCCACAACTTTAATACTGTTGGCAATAAAGTGCCGCTATTTTTCTAATATAGAAATTATTCGAATTGTTATTGGGTAATCGAGATTGATCTGCGATTTATTCTAGATTTCTTAAGTTTTTCGACATTTCTAAGATTATTCGGGAATTTTGAAAGATTTTCAAATTTCTGCGACTAGGTGTGAGAACCATTTTGTTCGTTTTGTTGGAAATCCACACAATCCTGTGAGGCAAAATTAAAAAGTCTTTCATTGGGGATGCGGTGTTACACATATAAATCTGAACCGTGAAATTTAGTAGATTTTTCGAGATTTCGAGATTTCTTAAATTTCCTAGGTTATTCGAGAAATTAATCAAGAAATTTTGTGATGCTTTGTCGATATATTTAGAAATCGTCATAGCATTGAGTTAATAGCAAGAAATTTCGTTTTATTTGAGACCATTAAACTGAATCAGGTGCTGTTTCTTACTCTCGAAATCAGACACATTTGACACAGTTTTTAACTAAAAGCTTGTTTATAAGAAGGATTTTTAAAAGCCCCAGAAAAATTTAACAGGGAGCCAATGTACTTATAAATGAAGTTATATTTTCAAACCGTTGAATCATCGGCTGATTCAATTCCACTTGTTCATTGAACTTGCTTGCGACTGCATAGTTTCCTGCTCCTAACCTGTGTATTGATTCCTGAATACTTATGTAATCATCGTTGTCTACATTTCCTAACATTGATTTTATCAATGTACCTATATGATTCCAAAGTCCTAGTTTAATTCTAACTATTTGCTTCATTTTTATGCTCTAGAGATATTACGAAGCTTTATATACTTTAAAGTTTATAAAAAGCTAGTAATAAAAAATAATTCAAATCGTTATCGGAAGGAACACTGGAAGTAGTGGTAGTGGTAGAGCTTTTTTTTAAAAGATATACTTTAAAATTATGATTAAACGAATATCATTTGTTGTTGTTGTCAAAATTTAAAATTAGATGTCGTTGTTCTTAAATTAACTTAAACTTCGAGAACAGTAACTAATCTCGTTTTAATAATAAGACGTATCACGGAGCTTTAGGAGCTTTAAAGTTTACAACATGCTAACAATAAACTACGATTTAAGTGTTGTAGGAATTTTTGAACACAAACTAAGCTCTAAACATTTTTTTGTTGTTGTCGTTGTTTGGCTTCGTTTTTATGCCATAGTTGTTTAATGTTTAATTTAGATGGGTCGTTTCATTTTTTTATTTATAAGAAATATTACGGAGCATTAGGTGTTGTGCTTTTCTAATCTATTCTAATAATTGATGTGCAATATGTAAATAATTGTTGTGAGGATGTTAGGAATATATTGAACGCCTATTGTATACATGCTAAAAACTATAAACCTACAAAATAATGAAATCCTCAAATTTATTTCGGTAATTGACTTCATAAAATAATAAATGGAAAACATATTAAAAAAATGCAAATAATTGTTTACTTAAATCTTATTAAATAAAATGCAAATATTTGTGCATTTATTTATGTATTTGCAAGGAATACGAAAGCTAACGAAAAAACCAACATAACAACAATCAAGGGCTAAATATGTTCCAAGTTACTGAGAACATTTATTTTATTGTGTGCTCTATGGTAAATAACCTAAAAATGACATCAACAATATAAAATTGTCTGTATGCAAATTTTTTAAGTAAAAATTTATTTGTTTATGAAAATAAGAGGAAAACCCGGAAAAGATTTGGATAAATGGAAAAGAATGTCTCTGAATATTTGTTCTTTACATATATATATGAATCTCCGGAATTTATATGAACGAGTATTATGGTAAATAAAGTCGTATATATGTAGACGTTGTCTTTCTGGATATGTGTAAGTAAGTATATAGATGAGTTAATAAAAACTGAAAATTGAAATGTAACAGAAGTAGAAGACGGAAAAGTTTTTCATCCTCCTCGAAAAATGGATTTGTACATTATACACATCCTATTGTATATTCGGAAAATGGAAATAATATATTCTGCATCCTCTTGTTACGTATTACGAATTTAGTATAATGTGTGTGTGTATATTATAGTAGTAGGTACATATGTACATATATGTATGTTTTGTATAGAGGCATAGCCAGTTTTTTTTTGCCATCGTCTTCTGCTTTTTCCTCGTGTCATCATCATCACCATCATTTAATAGAATAAACTGTATTTCTATATGTACGAATATGTGTATTACGTTTTATGTTGGGAAAATTTATTTTATGTTTTCCTTTAAAATGATGAAAAAATAAAAATGTAAAATTATAATGTTGATCTCTAACCGGAAGAAAAGTATGTGTCGCATAAAATAAATATTAAACGAGTTGGGTTGACACTTTCGAATTAACTTATTTTCTGCCTCGAATAAATCCAAAAGGATAGAAATGCAAATACAACTTAGGTTTTATTTTTTTACAACACAAACTGAAATCTTGTCTTAAGGGCACCAATTACAGAGGTCTATAATTAGCTGTAGCTCATAGTAGGTGGAACTACAACTGAAATAATACCATTCAGTTTTAAATAAAGCTCAATAATTGTAACAGTTATTTATGGTACTAATTAGTAAAGTGGGAGCCACTCTGGATTGTGTGTGACTCACGTTATCCATAGCAGGGTGTGCTTTAGGATAACAACGGGTTATTTGATATTTTCTTGATTTGAAATTAGCTTAGTTATTAGGTTATACTGTTTCGGTTAATTTAATTTATTCTTTATTAAAATTAAGGTTTCGTGTCCACTTGGACTTTTTGTCTTTCCGGCGTTCGAACCGTTTTATTGAATTATTCAACTTATGGAACATATTTTTTTGGTATTTGGCTGGATATTTTTTAAATCGCAATAGCCGCTGAAACTCAACAATTCAACATAAGGAGAGTTAGTACAAGTCATAGCCACAATCTCAAGTGATTCAATTCTAAGTGTAGTCATTTGTAATTTATTGATCTAGAATTATTTTACACCTAAAATTTATAAGCTCAACGATACAATTCGACATGATCGAACTAATAGCTTTAATGGAGAAGCGATCTTTTCACAAAATAAATTTTATCTTCATATTAAACGGTTTAAAAAATCGGGTGATACGTGCAACAAAGACTGCAAAGCGAAATTACATCGAGACGAGAAGCTGATGGATGAACAGTCGAGTCGTAGTCGACTTGTATCTCTCATGCATACATATAACTCGGCTTCCCTCTCACCTGTTCAAAAGCAAACTACATCGAAGCACTTAAGAAACTTAGGCAGCAGTACGAAGGCAATTCATACTATTATCGAGCAACCATTGATTAATTCAGCTAACATCAGTAATATTAAGCAACTGCTTCATACTTCCGTAGAAGTTCTCCAAAGATTAAATACTATGGTGCCACATGGTGAAGACCAAAATCCACGGCTCCTGTACATACTCAGCAATAAATTAGACGATGAATCGATGAGTTTATGGACTCAAGAGATGGTAACCAAGGACTGGCCAGCAATCAAGTACTTGTTGACAGCCAAAAAAATTCAGCTATTACACATCATTACCGACTAAATACGAATCAATCGATTTTTCCAACCGCGCTTTTATAAATTATTTGTTTCACAGCTCAAACCATGCCATACCGCAACCCGTTAGATTCGGGGTCACAAACTAGCTTCATGACAGAGTCATGGCTGCAGCGTCTTGGAATTCCATAGAAAAAAGGGTGAATTACCGTCAAAGGGTTTAAACAAGTAGATTTTACAAAAAGTGTTACTACCATTCAAATCAAAACGCTGCGTTCAGTTGTTAACGTATTTATAGGCATTGATCACAATTTTTCCCGTATTTGTCGAAGGTTAGATTTAAGGTGATCAAACGAACCGATTCAGCAAAATACAGTATTTAGTTGGATTATGGCAGGGTACCCATGTTCAACAACATCCAAATAAATATCATTCCACATTTGGGTTCCAAATTAAAACGGCTTTGGAAGTTAGAGTCAATTCCAAATAATGTGTCATTTCTGTCACCAGATGAAGAACTGTGTGATACAAGTTGAGGAGGTTCCAAGTTCGATAGCTTTTCAAAAAATCTACCACCGAATTAGGCAAGTCGCTGAACATGGCATACGAGACAATGAATTTCATAATATATAAAGAATTTGTGAATGAATATTTGGCCGTATCTCGGTCCTATATGCAAGAAATCCCTCAACCAGCAGTACAAGACACAGGTTTCTTTTTACCACACCATGGAGTTATCAAAAAAGACCGCTTATGCAGTATAATACGAGTGGTGTTTAATGGGTCGCAAATATAACCTCTGGCGTGTCACTTAATTATTATTTGGCAGTTTAGACTATACAGTGCAATCTACCATTTGTGCAATAATTATGCGTTTACGCAGGAACATCCTAAGATTTTTCCTGCCGTCATTGAAAAAAATTATCGGTTAGTTCTCATGCATATGAAACCAAATTACAAAAAATCATATGGAGAGAAGATCGAATTTATCCAATCAGGTATTTCAAATTAACCACGGTTACTTATGGATTAGCCTCAGCTCTATATTTAGCAACACGATGTGTCTAATAAATTGCTCTTTTTTCACTTAGTATTAATCCAGCAAGTAAAAGACTTCATGACGGGGGCAGACACCCTAGACAAAATAGATGGAGTGATAACCGTGAATTTTTGCACTGTATTTCGCCAAAGGATAGAGGATACCAAATCAAGCCAATTGCGGATATGTTTGATAAAGCCGTATAAATTTTGGGTTGGAAAGAATATACTACCAAACATACAGGAAATCAAAATTCCTCGGTTCGTGTACACAACTAAAAATTAAAGGATCGAATTGCGTGGTTTATTTACCGAGTTTTCTCCTAAACACTTCAATTGTTTTTCAATCGTGAAAAAAACAACAACACTAACTACAGTCTGAAGCCAGTAGTGATGGTTTAAATAGATCTAGTAAAATATTTCATATACTTTGCCTAAACAGGCAAATATTTTAAAGTGATTGTAGTCAAAGTTAAATTTCGTAAAGTAGATACATTAAAGAGTACCTCCTTCTCATTAAATTCTATTTATCATCTCAAAACCTAGCCATTTGTTAAATTGCTTATTATAAATTGTGGTCTTTAGCTATCCCCTGTAATTTTTTTGTTTTTACTTTAGAAAAAGACTTAAATTTTATTTTACTGAATTCTAACAATGTGGAATGTATTTTTAAGGATTATGTTCTCCAAAAACTATAATACGTGCTATCTGATTGTTGCAATGTGCGGTAATTTTTATTTTTTTTTAATTAGTTTTATGAAAAATTTTGCATCTGCTATTGTACACTTTAACCAATTTAGACTTCTAATCAGATAAACTGAAATGTTAAATTTTTTGGAAAAATCCCATTTTTTTAAGACCAAGTTAGGAAAATGTGCATAAAAATTAAAGTTTTGTGTGTGCGGTTACTTTTTTGTAAAAGGTATTTCTTGAATATCAAAACACAGCAGCAAAACGATAATTATAATAAAATTAAACAAAATAAGTACCTATGTATCTTTAATTAAAAGAAGTCAGTGAAGTTAGCCCGAAATATCAGCCCGAATTTTTGGTTCGTTTCTTGGATAAAATGTAGCTATCTCGAAAAAGTGTAAATTTTTGTAAAAAGTGAAGGCTTTTTAGTAATAAAAAAAAATTATTTCTATAAGAGTAAAAGCCATTCAACATATTCTACAAAATTTCATAGCTTTACTAATGCAAGTTCTGTGGTAGTGTATTCCATTTACTATGAAGAAACCTTAAGTTATATACTGCCAGTAATATACACATTGCAAAACGATTTTATATTTGGGAGCATAGGCCATGAAGCTAGCTAAGAGGTACTCAGCATCCCAGGGTCAAATCATGGAACTAAACAGACGATTTTTGAAAAATTTTGTTTTTAGTGTAGCGCATGGGATATGGAGAAACCTTAAATTATAAAGAGCCAATACTAGCTGAAACTTAAATTCTGTGCGGCGATACTAACGATATATACCCCCAGATAGGGATTGGATGTGCTAAGGAACCATGAAAATATGAAAATATAGTTTTCTGTACACACAATAAGCCTTTTCGTACACTGCATCCAGTTGAAACTTAAATTACTTTACTTATATCCATGATATGGATATGGGTCATGGTTACGAAGCATATAAAAAACCTATCTGGTGGTATATACCGTTAATGGTATTAATTTCTCGTATCGCCACACTGAATTTAAGTTTCAACTGGATGCAGTTTACGAAAAGGCTTATTATGTATACTGAAAATTATATTGGATATGGCCTATTCAAGATTCCTTAGCATATCCTAGACCTATATGGTGATATATACTGTTAGTGCTATTTATCTCTAGTATTGCCAAACAGGATTTAAGTTTAAGCTGGACGCAGTGTACGAAAAGGCTTAATTTGTGAAGTAAAAATTATATGTCTTATCTCCATGATATGGGTATGGCCTATTCATGATTCCTTAGCATATCCGAGACCTATCTGGTGGTACATACCATTAGTGGTATTTATCTTTAGTATTACCACACAGAATTTAAGTTTCAGCTGGATTCAGTGAACGAAAAGGCTTATTATGTGTACTGAAAATTATAAGTCTTATCTCCATGATATGGTATATACCGTTAGTGGTATTTATCTCTAGTATCGTCACACAGAATTTAGGTTTCAACTGGATGCAGTGTACGAAAATGCTTATTATGTGTACTGAAAATTATATGTGTTATCTCCATGATATTGATATGGTCTATTCATGGTTCCATAGCATATCCTAGACCTGTCTGGTGGTATATACCGTTAATGGTATTTACCTTACAGAATTTAAGTTTCAGCAGGACGCAGTCTACGAAAAGGCCTATTATGTGTACTGAAAATTATATGTGTTATCTCCATGATATGGGTATGGCCTATTCATGATTCCTTAGCATATCCGAGACCTATCTGGTGGTATATACCGTTAGTGGTATTTATCTTTAGTATCGTCACACAGAATTTAAGTTTCAGCTGGATTCAGTGAACGAAAAGGCTTATTATGTGTACTGAAAATTATAAGTCTTATCTCCATGATATGGATATGGTGTATTCATGGTTCCTTAGCATAACCAAGACCTGTCTGATGGTTTGTACTGTTAGTGGTATTTATCTCTAGTATTGCCACACAGAATTTAAGTTTCAGCAGGACGCACTCTACGAAAAGTCTTATTATGTGTACTGAAAATTATGTGTCTTATCTCCATAATATGGTATATACCGTTAGTGGTATTTATTTCTAGTATCGTCCCACAGAATTTAAGTTTCAACTGGGTGCAGTGAACGAAAAGGCGTATTATGTGTACTGAATATTATATGTATTATCTCTATGATATGGGTATGGCCTATTCATGATTCCTTAGCATACCCTAGACCTATCTGGTAGTATATACCTATATATTTTATAAAGTATATATTTTATAAAAATTTACACTTTTTCGGAATAGCTACATTTTATCCTAGAAACGAGCCAAAAATTCGGGCTGATATTTCGGGCTAACTTCACCGACTTAATTAAAAGAATAATTTAAAGTGGTGGAAAATGAAACAAATCACATTTGTTAGGTACACTTTACTTTTGGTTTTATTGGGAATTGATTAGATATAGCTAAGTTCAATAGAACTGGAATAGCGAGACGGAATTGTATAGATAACTTTAAAAAATAAAAAATAGTCGTTATGAGTGTGAGTTATATCCTGTCAATTCGCTTAATTTCAAATTGAACTTTTACCATAGCAACAATTTTTAACTAACTGAAATCAACGATAGAATATAAGATACCTGCGAAAGATTGGAATTACTTGGAACACTTTAAGGTTAAACTTATTCTAAAATTTAAAAATTGAATAAACATTTCAAATGGTACTGTGTGATTTTATTGAAAAGCGTGTTTATTGATAGGAAAATACCGCAAATTAGAGTTTAATGAAAATTTCGGTAGCACACGTCTATAATTTCATATGAGACGTACATATATAGTACATACAACATATAATAAAGCACGTATAGTCAAAGAATACATCTTTTATATCTTATGCCACAAGGTGAAGGTAAATTTACTATCCAATTTTAATTCTTAAAAACACGAGAACTCAGTCATCAATTTGTTATTTGTAAACTAACGTTTTCCTTAGAACCAGTAGGAAACAAGAGTACAATATTAAATATCAATACCAGCAACAGACAAAAATACTTTATCAGGAAGTTAAATGAAGAAGAAAATTGAAAATAATTGAAAAACTGCACAGCATCTATCAATGCTGCTTGTACTTAATGAAATGAAAATTATATTGTGCAAAACAGTGAAAAGTACGTAACATAAATTTTACCTGCAAGTTTATATAAATTTCAATTTATTGTTTTCGGTCTGTAATATGATAGTATGTCAAATGTCCATAAGTTATAATAGTGCATTCCCTATTTATTGTAGTACGAACTTTGGAAGAATAATTTTTGGAATAATCTATCGATTTTCGAAGAACCCTTTTAGGAGGAACTTTCCTTGGAGGTACCAATTTTGGCGAGCATCCAAAAAAAGTTCTTTCCAAAAAGTTCTCCGAAAGTCCCTCCGAAAGTGGGTTCCTCCTAAAAGCGCTCTTCCAAAAATGGTTCTTCGAACATGAGTACCTACAAAAAGATCTCCAGTAAAAACGTCCCTCCATAAAGGTTGCATCCAAAAAGGGTATCCTCCATAGATGAGAGATTGGATTGACTAATTGTTGGAATTTGTTATCTCACCAACTTTTGACGACAACACCTATAGTGGAATATAATCATTGCATTTTACCGAATCACTGTAGTTGTAAAATCAGAGAGTGTAATTCTCAAACTAAACTCCATGATTTTTAATTTATAGCGCAGAATCATACTGTGAACGTAGAATCATTTCTTTAATAAACTCATGTTTTCTGCAATTTCGTATTACATTCGAAGACAACATTTTTTCTAAGTAGCTGTCGGTTTAAAATTGAGTTAGAACAAACTAGAAGAACCCAGTGACGGATCTTGTGGTACACCAACATTGTTAAACTTTCCTCGCTGTAAATTTCATTAATACAAACCTGACCTTAACTTGATCTTGTTGTTGTTTAAACCCTCCGTTACTAATGTTTGGGCGAAATCTACCAAATGTGATCAAAAGTTACAGTGATTTTTGTTGAAACACCATACTGAATAGTGAAGAGGAAAATGTGGAAGAGTCAGATTGCAGTAGTGAGATAGATGATGAATTGCTTTTTAGCGAACACTAAAATTTTCAGAACTTGTTAAATCCCCTCTTTAGAGCTTCGAAGCATTTTTTAGAAACCTTTTGGGCTATTGGATATGTGGGCTACTGGCGAGACTAGATTAAAAATTTTCCAACACGTTTAGTTACGATTGTTTCCAATTTTTAGTGAGGGCACCTTACTCTGATTTGATGACCTTAACATTCGGTCGGCTCGGCATATGGTTGATAAACTTGCGCCTATCCGAGAAATATTTAATAGTACAATTTTACAAAATAGGTATCAAAAAAGGAAACAATCTTGTCTTACGTTTAAAAAAATAGGTTTCTAAGAAAACGGTTTCCTCCTAAAAAGGTGCCTCCGAAAAGGGTCCCTCCTAAAACGGTTCCCTCAATATGGGTTTCTCCAAAAATGGCGTCTGACTAAAAGAGTTCTCTCAAAAATGGTTTGGCTAATATGGGTTCCTTGACATGAAAAGGGTACCACAGTTCTTCCTATGCGTTCTTCCTAAAAGGGATCCTCCAAAATGAAGAGGAATGTATTTTCATTATTCTTTTAAAAAAGCAATAAAGTGTTAAAAGGGTTACTAAGAAAAGGGTTTCTCCAACATTAGATCCTCCTGCTTCCTAAGAGGTTCCCCAAAAATAGGTTCCTCCCAAGTTAACAAAAAATGGTTCCTCCAAAATATATATTCTCTCCAAAATGGTTCCTAAAAAACGATTCAAGAAAGATTTCTCCCCTCGGATTTTCTAAAGTTGCTTCCTCCTAAGAGGATGGTTCTGCCAACAAGATTCTCCCAAAATAGGTCCAAAAAACCGTTCCTCTACTTGAATTTATTTTACCAAATACCCAATGCACCAGTAAAGTTGTTATATCATTGTGCTATCTTTTGAGAAGACCTGATCAATAAATATAAGTTATTGGCACTAACTTTTTAATTTGAAAAACAGTTAAAGTCCGGAGACCTTTTATAGAGACGTTGATTAACTGCGCTGTTCAATTGAGTGTAAATCAAGCGCTTTATATCTTGCATTGGAAGTTTTCTTTTCTGACATAAAACCGAATTGGTGATGTTTGGTGCATGGTTACATGGGTTTCTTAAGTTTAACGTATTCAGCTATATGTTTTTCTATTTTTATATGTCAATGACACCTAGTATGTACATTGCTCAGTGATGTTGATGCAACAAAAAGCGTTTAAGAAAACGTGCAACGCAGGTTATGATTGAGCAATTGCTTAATAAGAATTCAAAGAGTGATACAGGAAACCTTCTTATGGCCGTACAAAGTCAGGTAACGAACATTAATACTTTTTTGTTGAGATCACTCCAAAAATTCATCAATGCGATAATTTGAATTGCAGAGAACCAGGATGGCCTGAACCAGGACTTGCATTAGCCGCTGATAAAGTTTATAACAAGTTTTCTCAATCGTCAAGCGCAAATGTCGAACAAGTCGAAAAAGGAAATTTGTCGATGTCTGATATGCAGTCAGTGATTGAAAGCATAACAAAAACTGTACAAGAAAATTTAACCACTATCATAATAACCAACAACGTTTTCGTGGAGCAAGCAGTAACAAAAATACGCGTAATTGTGACAACCGACGCCGCTATCAAATTTCAAAATGAATTTTCTTGTCTTCAGTTGCACCTGTTTCAATTTTCAACTAATTTCCAAAAAATTAAAATTTTATTTTGTCCACAGCTAATGGTACTGCAATTAGTACATACGGCAATCAGTTGATAAAATTAAAACTGTAGCTTAGGCGTAACATGCTCATTCCTTTACGGTCGCGTCAGTCATTAAGCCATTGATGCTGATTTTCTGGTTAAATTCGGTTTACTGGTTGATCTTAAACAAAAGTGTCTCGTTGATACGAAAAAAACACTGACAAGACATATCGTAGGCATCATTTATAATCCTGTTCGAAAGATATTCTAACCAATGTTAGATATTCTAGTTTCGGGCTAAATGCCTAGGCACCAAAATGTCTATTTGGTAAAATCCCGTGATGATATTAAATTGTCGTACGAAAAAGGTAGAGGCAATAAAACAATTTCCTCAACCTACAACCATACGCCAGATTCAACGATTTCTGGGAATGGTGAATTACTACCTTACATGCATACCTCCTGGCCAATTAAATGCAACATTGCTTTCGAATAAACAAAACAAACGCTTATTTCAACACCCTTCCTTGCATTCCCTTTAGCTTATTTGAAACTCATGATTTTGACAGATCTCTCGATTATCGCAGTGAGCGCCGTTTTATAACAATTGCTCTTAGGCATTTTCGAGCCTTTAGCCTTCTTCTAAAATAAGTAACCGCCAGCTGAAGCAAAATACTCAACATTCGACAGCAAATTTCTAGCTGTTTATTTATCAATTAAGCAATTCCGCCAATTAGTAGAGGGTGGAGATTTCACACAAATTCCTAACAAAACTGTTTGACATTCAAAAATAGGTTATAGTCCGCGTCAGACTCGGCATTTGGAGTTTATTTCGCAATCTACCTCAGGCACACCATATATCAAAGGTGAAGATAATGTAGTCGCTGACATTTTATCACGTCCAAATGACCTAGAAACTGCTACAACTACATTTACAGGACAAAATTTAAATATTTTAGCACAATTACAGGAACAAGAAAACTTAAATTTAAGCTTGAACTAAGAAAAATTAATTTGGTGTGAAACATTTGCAGGAATCGATAGCCCTTACATTCTAGAGCAAATGCGTAAAACCGTATTCGATTCCTAACATACTCTTTCGCATTCAGCTGAAGGAGCTTCTCGAAAACTAAAAGTTTTTAAATTGTTTTTGCCGATCATGAATGTAGATACCGCTTACTGGGCCAAATCACAGCTAATGGTCCTACAAGATTGCTTTCTAGTGCCTTTGATTTTCCATCAGGCTGATTTGAAGATGTCCATATAAAACCTTTGCCACCTTCAAACTAATTCCATATGTTAACACGCTAATCCTCGAAATTTGTAAGATGTTGGAGTTTGGTGATATTACAGAATTAGAGATAAGTAGATCGAGATTTTCTATGGGTTTTCGATAGGTTTTCAATTTAATTGACTTATTAAGATTTGTTTGGTACTGAGTATTCTCTAATCTATGTGACTCATATCGATTTTTTCGACTAAATCATTGACTTTTTGATTCGAAGCATATCTGCATTAAAACCCATTAAAAACGATTTTTCTATCACTAAAATATATTTTGTTACAAATAAAAAATAAATGTATAGGTTAAGGTTATGTTGTCTTCAAAATTTTAAATTTGTGTTTAGTGTCCGCTCGGCTTTTTTCCTCTCCGTTCGTTTGATTCACTTTGCCGTTTTTTAATAACATTTGACAGGTAAAACGGGTGTATTATTTGAACATTTTTTTAGATGTTTAGAATTAAGCACAGCACTGACTAGTAATTGGTATTATCCAAGATTATTCTAGAGATCTAAGTTGATTCGAGATTGTCAATGTTTTATTATTTTAGTTTTTTAGTTTTCTGAGATTTCCAAGATTGAAATTCTATAAAACGAAAGTCGGTTAATTGAAATATGATAGATTGAAATTTGATGGTGAGAAAATAAATAAATTAATTTCTTCGATAAATTATAATGTGACGGATACTTAAATTTCGATAATCGTTGACATGATGCCAAAAAATCCATAAAACTGTAGATCACTGGTGGTCTAATATGGCATTTCTAGCAGAATTTCCACTCTCTAATAATTTGTTGCCTTAATAACTATTTAAAAACACTAATAGCTGCCAGAAGTAGAGTTTATTTTTGAGTGGCGTGCATATTTCACGTTCTAGGTCTCACAGCGTACGACTTACGGTAATCCTTTATTTAAAACTTCCGTTACAAATAACTATTCATAAAAGTCTGAGGAGTTGATTAGGTGGCAGGTATCTTGTTGACTACGAACGACAGAAATATTGCGTCTGCTAATAAGTTCGCTTTATAATTCTTTTACTGTGATCTCTTTATAATGAATTTAAAAAAATCGGTCGCATAAGGTTGCCAATATTCTAAAAATTTCGTTCTAGGAAATATTGGTATACAAATATCATAAATTAATGTCAGATAGACATGAAATAGCTCAATTATTTTATATGAGTATGTTTGTGTTGTTAAGTATTAAGTACTTGGCCCTAAAATGTTCAATGTGGTCAGAAAAGAGTTTTAAAAAAATTGCCTCACAAAAATATAAAAGCTAACTATTAAGGCTACAATTAGCATGCTAAAAACCGCTTATTAAAAATTATGCTGCTGCTTTTTTCCAAATCACATATATACATAAAAGATCTGTTTAGAATTTTTTTTTATTTGATGGATTTTAGATAATATCGAAAGCTTAAACGAAACGAAACAAATACCCGTCTTACATATCCGTACATTACATGAGCGTAATATATAATGCAAAGTTTTATTTTCCTTTTATTTATTGTAATGGATATTCTAAAACACACAATAACAGATAAATATTTTTAAGATATCGAAAGAGAAAAGCTGTACAATTTGTTTGATTAAAATATGGAGAGATAAATCACTCCAGATGGATAAAACTTGAAATTAATTTCTTATTTGTGGAATAAAAGACGTAAATCAAGTTTTTATTGTATAATAAAATAGGATTGAGTATTTTACACGAAAGGATCTCCTTATACAGGATTTTAAACAAAATACGTTATTAATTTAGAACCCTATTACTAATAATAAATAAAATGTTTGAATACCAAAACATAAAATACAACTAGAGTAGGTATTTACTGCTAAATTTTCAAAATTGTTAAAGACCTAAAATGTTTAATTTCAGAAATATATAAAAATACTAAGTTTTTGAAAATCGCAAAACTTGGAATTTTAAATGTAAAAAACCTGAAAACGTACTTTGTTTCAAGAGCTGAAAGATGAGCGACATTTAACTCCGTCAAGTTCTTGTGCTGAAAAATTACAAAAAAAAAATGCCATTGACAGTTTTCCCTAACACATTTACAACAATAATCGGCAAATTATAAAATTTGCCCTTGTTGGCCCTTATAAAATTTATTTCAAGTGGTTGGCTAATTTTCAAAATGAATTAAATGTAGCTAGGCTGTTTCCTTGGAAAACAATAAAATCTAAAATACTTAGTGAGGTTTATCTTTATTAGAATACTAGTAGTAAAAACCCGTGATACGAAAATATTTACTTATTTATATGTTATTGGGTACTCGGTCTAAGAAAGAATAACATTGCAATTATTGAATGTGATGTTTGCAGAATATAAGTTTTCTCCCAGTGCAAGAGACGCGAACCCCTTGGATTGTAAATTAATATTATAATTTTTTTGAAAATACAATTTTATTAACATTTCAATTTACTTAAGGTTTTATAACATTTTTTATTTTGAAAATATTCCTTTATATACAATGTTTCGTGTAAAAATGGAGTCAGATCCAGCAATAAGGTTGCCTTGGTTTGGTCCATTTAATATTTTGACTTAAACACTTGCAGAACTTCGCACTCTAGACAAAGCCACATATAATTGGCTATGGGCAAATACAGGCTCTGGTAGAAATAAACCTACCTTTTCTATAGTTTGCCCCTGTGACATACTGTTAAAGTTAGCCGAAAGTTAAGAGCCGAAAGTGAAAAGTCGATAATGCAGATTGTGTAAGTCCAGCCGAAAGTAAAAAAAAAATGGTATTGCAGATTACCTAATCCCAGCCGAAAGTTTTCAGCCGAAAGTAACAAGTTGATAATGCAGATTATGATATTAACATTCCAGCCGAAAATAAAAAACTTAGTAGTTATAAGCCGAAAGTAAATAGCATACGTGGATTTAAATAAAAAAATTTATAAAAAGTTTTACGTGTAAAACTTTTCTTAACCTATTCGTAGAAAATATCGGAAAATCAGAAGAATCCACAAAATTAGAATAAAATCAGCCTCTAGAGTGTACATCTGAAGTTAAATCGTTTTATGTGATTGAGCTATTGAACGAAAATATTCTGTTCAAGTTTCCCGTGGGAAATCTCAGGAAATTCGATTTTTCAAAAATCATAAAAAAATTTGTATAAAATCAGCCTCTAGAGTGTTATGTCTGGAGATGGATTGCATTCATGTAACTTGTCAATAGCTATCGCAGGAAAAAAAATCAGTTCAAGTCTTCCGTGGGAAATCTCGGGATTTAAAATTTTAGAAAATCGAATTTTCCGAGATTTCCCATGGGAAACTTGAACTGAATTTTTTTCCTGCGATGGCTATCGACAAGTCACATCAATGCAATCCATCTCCATACATAACACTCTAGAGGCCGATTTATTTTTCACTGGAATGTCAATAACATAATCTGCATTATCGACTTTTCACTATCGGCTGGAAATTTTCAGCTAACTTTAGCCGGGTCCCGGTGACTTATTAATTGTATGGCAAATGCTAATTGGATTGGCAATTGTCTTCTCCGTAAAATAAATGGCAAATTAGGATTTACTGGTGCCAAATCTATCCTTGGAATAAATACCGTATCCTTTTCTACATTTCCTGTAAGTACTTATGCAATGATTACATTTGGTTTCAAATCTTTAACCTCCTTTCTTGTTCCATTACAAAGGCCGCATTTAATATAACAATGCTCCCAATATTTAACTTAGGCTTGTGAAGCGGCATTCCTGAAGGTGTCAGTTCATTAAGAAATTCAGTTGGCTATTTCTGCTGATCCTCATCGTTTGCATCGTCAATAGAGTCAGAACTGAAATAGGTATTAATTTCTCCTGAAAAACGTAACAAAACTTTTTCGTTTATCTTATCTACATCTGTATTCTTTGGGCATGAGATTGTCATTTTGGAATTCGTATCAACTTCGTTTGGAGATAATGTTTCCATAAAGATTTCGGTAATTATCGAATCTTTACAAATGACATCCGCTGGAATTTCAATAACGTCATCAGGAAGTCCATATTCATTAGTTAAAGTTCCATCGCCTTCTGAGGCAATGGATCTTACATTTTTTCCCCACAAATTAGTAAATGTTATACTGGCTTCGACAATTGCTGATTGATTACCAGGCACAACTACGGGAAGTGTCTGCCTGAAATCAATTCCAAGTAACATTGTTTTACCCCCAAAATTGTTGTTATTTCTCATAGTTTCCTTTAATAGTGTGTCAACTGTTTTTAAAACAACACCAGGAGCCATAGTTGATTCATCCCATATTATTAATTTAGGTTTGCGTATTGCTTCCGTGTCAACAGATGCTAATCGCATAGAGGATGTAGAAGTGTCCAAAATTGGAACAGGCAATTTAAATTGGAAGTGGTAAGTTCTACCTTCATAAAGAAGGTTAGCTGCTATTCCTGTTGAAGCAACAGGTAAAACAATATTTGACTCTCCGCGAATTGTACATAACAATGCTTTATATAAGAATGTTTTTCATGCATCTCCTGGTCCATCTATAAAAAAACACCTGTGGGAATGGCACTCATTGTTAGCAGCGTTCATTACAGTTTCAAAAGCTGTCTGTTGTACTCGATTAAACGAAGATTGCATATCTATACCTTTTTGTTGTTCGAGATGTGCATCGTAGTATTGAAGAGGTTCAATTAAATTGTTAGGAGGACACGGAAGTCCAAAATCAGAACAACTTATACCGTGAAGCTTAAGTGTATTTTGAATATCTTTTAGAGCAAACATCTAACATTAAAAACAGTGATCATTATTTCCTACTTGACGATGAATGTAATCTTGACATATTTCTTTTTTAAATTTGTTAGAAAGATCAGCAGCATTAGAAGGAGATGCAAAAACACAAATATATGCAAACAGATCTCGTAATTGGTGTGGCATACCTACAACTACAGCGTCTGCGGGTGAATTATTCCAAGTTGCGTCATCATTAAATAAACCACGTTGTTGAGCCGCTTCTTTAAATTTTCGGAAAACCTTTGCTACATTTTCCAGCGATCATACAGCAAAGACCGTTTGTTCCACATGGACCATGTATCATGTGCTTTGTTACAATAGCATGAAGTCTATAGGGTAAATATTAATATTCGGTATCTCGGCCGATATAACTTTGTCTATTGCCGCTGGATCTTTTGGTTCGTTTTCGTTTTTGACAATCCAAAGAACATGGGTATGTGGAAGCCCTCGTTTTTGGAATTCAATTACGTATATCTTTGCTGTTAGAATACCAAAAATGTTTTTGGTGGAAATATCGTCCAGTAATTCCTGAAGTTTTAATTTGAATAAACGAGCCACCAAATCAGGGCGGAATTCAGGGTCCATCTAATAAATTTTCTGTAATTTCAACCCATTTAGGATTATATGTCATTGTAATAAAAAAGCCTGGTTTACCATATTTTGTTAAGATTGCCATGGCATCTTGATAATTTTGAGCCATGTTTCTGGGACTACTTGAAAGAATAATGAAAGTATAATTGCTATTCCAGGGACTAAGCCTTGGTTGACAACTTCACTTTGTAGGAAAACTATTAGCCCACTGTACTGTTCAGCTCTAAGCTTGCTTTGTTTTTTCCGAACGTAATTAAGTTGGTTTGCTTCAGTTTTTAAATATGCATCAACAAAATATTGTTGTGTTATTTTTCCACTACATAAAAAAGCGTTTAAATCATTACGAACAGATAGTCGATATCGGTTTTGAGCTTGGCTAATTCTCATATTTAAATGTGTTGGAGGCCTGAATAGAGGCAGGACTACTCTTAACTTTGGTTTTCAAATGGAAAAAATAAAGGGTATACCATGGGATCTAAATTAGGGTCTAGCACGCTTATTCGTTCAGTTTTCCTGGAATTTAAATTTGTTGAATTTACTCGACAATGAATTAAAAGATCACGTTCAAGCGGAAGTTCTCCATCAGCATTTTGGAATACATAAGCAACTTCGTTGGATCTAGAAGCATTGTATCGCGGTTAGATTCTTTCTCTACTTCATACATCAGTTTAAAAGCCAGACCAAATGGGTTTGATTGTTGCCATGAAAGAACTTAATTCACCCATGAGTTGAGCATTGCACCTTGAATTTTCTGCGATTCCCATTCGCTGTTCCGATGCTTTATCTGGTTCAAGAACGTGCAGTTGAGCGAATTTTCTTTGATCTCTATTTTCCGGGTGCAAAGCTCCTGACCTATGATAAATTTGACCATGTATTTGAAAACAATACGGGCCATAACCTGGGGTGGTGCTATATTAACACCCATTGATGCAAACGCCAATGAACTATTAATAGATCGAATATTGTCAAGGAAATTTTTTGAATATTCATGTTGGTTAGTCATCAGTTGTTTTAATATAGGTGGTATTGGAATTGGGTCTAAAACAACCTATCCTTTTTGACAACAATGAGTAAAAAGTGGTCTTGTGGTAGCTCACGTGGAAAGTGTTTCGCGTTGCATGAACCACAACTTACATTCATTTCCCCACATTTAAATTCTATAACGGTTGTTTCATTAAATCCATCCGTCGGCTGGAGTATATGGTATTATCCGTTCGTTGCGTTGTACCATTTAACCTAATATTTTGTCGTCTTATTCTTTGCTGCTCTGTTTTTCTTTGCTTCGAAACAGCATTCTCTTCTTCTGTGATTCTTCGTCGAGGCATTTAAAAAATAATAATTTATTTAATAAAAATGATTTATTACATAAAAAATTACAGGCTCTAACTTACCAGCGAATAAATTCCCAAATAAAACGAAAAAAGATAATATTCAATTACATAAAGTAACAACACACTAAACAAAGTCAATAACGCTTCATATATAGTCGGCAAATATAACTAGTACGAACATCAAACATTAAAAGTTGTGCTTATAATATCGAAGCACGTCACTTTCAATCCCACTAAATATGGTTCTAGTAAAGCTTTGTAACGATTTTTGGTTGCATCCTGTAATAACTAATAAATGTAACGCAAACTAAAGTTTTATACAATTTTTATTATACGATTGAAAATATTCCCTAGGTGGCAGTTAATCAAATCAAAATGACAATTAAGCTCAACATAAATCACGATAACAAAAAAAAAAAAAAAGTAACAAACAGATTTTATAAAAATGAAAATCTATCAACTGGTGTTTTATAATTAAATCAATTTTCATTATTCTGTTTACGTTTCTGTTATAGTTTTCATTTTATTTAAATAAAAATAAAGTTTCAGGTATACAGGTAGGTATTTATGTAAATAGAAAAGTTTTTTAACGCTCTAAGGCATAAAACTACTGTTTATTTATTTATTTATATCTAAAATGACACGGGTCAGATTTAATAGTGTTGGGTAAACAATAAATATTCTGGCAATATTTTTTAACACTTAATAGAATTAAGGTTTTTTTTGTACTTGAGGGTATGTGTTTAAGCCAATTGTCTGAATAAGAGAATTACGTTTCAATTTAGTACAATTATAAAATCTGACATATACAAAAGCCTTGAAATTTTCATATGAAACATTTCACTGCTTTGTTTTCTAAAATAATCTTTTGTAACATATTTATAAAAACGTTTTTTATGGTAAACGAATGACAGCTTTCAATATACAGGAGATTCATATAAAACTATTTTAAATCTACCCTAAAGGCGTACAACAATTTCCAAGGAATAAAAATGTAAAATTAAAAATGAAAAACATAAATTCCCCTATAGCACATTGTGTGCTTTATTTTATACAATATTGTCCAAAAGCTTTTTGTTCTATGCTTAAAGACAAGTATGACAAGTTAACATATCTTGTATCCTCTTTTATGTTTTAGCCACCATATTATAACTCTTCCGTTTTTTGTTGTATCAAATAAAATTAACTTTGACGAATTACAGCCGTAGGGAATTCTATCTACTATATATAGATACAACCAAACCGTATATTTTATTCAGTACCGTACAGTATTCAATCTTCCATTGTGAATTTGCTAATTTTTTTTTTCTACGATACTTTTAAGTCATTTTTGTCTTGACTGGCTTTTATAAAAATATCATTTTGACTATGTATGAGTCGAACATATTTTATGTTTCTGGGAATAAAGTAACAACCAAAAATTGTTCAGAATTGACTAATTAGCAAAAATTAAGTTACCGAAGTTTTGCATTTTTATTGTGTTACATTGATTGATTAAAAGAGAATGAATGAGCATTTTGGTTCATCATCATTTCCTAAGTACTTTCTCAATCATGTTTTCAATCTTCTGCATGGCATTTCCTTAGACATAAACACAATACCGATGAACCATCATCAGGACCAAACATATATGCATATGATTGTACCAAATTCAATATCGGACAAACTGGTGGCAGTAAACATGACACGACAGAAAAACATGGAAACAAGAAAAATCAAAATATCGTTGAGTTTTCCGAAAGAGCAGAAAGTACAATATTTCTAATCATAAGAAGGAGCTTTCGTTAGAGCTTGAGGAATTAATTTTGCGATTTAACTATACTATAATGATGTTTGTACGGATAACTTTGCAAACTCACTTGGTATACCTCATCCTTATTCTTGTATACTTAATAAAGGAAAATAAATTGACAACAACAAAATTTCAACAATATTGACAACAACGATGTTTTGATTTTATTTAAAAAATTGGATTCCTTGATATTTCATTTGATTCATTTGGTTAATAACTGCTTTATTTACCAATCAGAAGCAAGTTATATAAATCTTATTATAAGAAAGAGCTTTTGTGAGACTTTAAGATTCTATCTTACGAAAATATTTTGCTATACCATAAACATTTTGCACGAATCACTAGGAGGAAACTAATCTGATAATCACTTTGCCTATTGTATACTAAATAAAGAAAAATTAAATTGACAACAACAATATTTCATAAATATCGACAAGCACTTATCTGGAGTTAATACAGAAGAATGATACTGCAATAAAAATCAAACCATGGGGTTTAGAGGTATAAGGGGGAAAAATTTCCGTAATCACTAGATGAATTTCTCGATAATTTTTTAATTAAGCTGAAAAATCTGATGCCACAGAAAACTTTCCTCCTATATTGTTTTTTAAAACATTTCAAAACAAAACTCTAGCTTCATGAAAAAACAGAAAAATAACATCTCAAGCCTACAGAGGTACGTGTTTCTTGTGACTTTGTGGTAAACTATGCATTTCTAATGCAAAATGCACCGAATTATACGATGGCATCAAAACCATTGCGAAAGGATTATTCAAATTGGCAACAATCCTTAGGCTACCTTAGGGCTTAAATTTTAACTGTCAATATTTTCAAATTTTTAGCTGTATTTTGTTATCAAATTTTGTTTTAAATTTAATTTTGAGATTCAACATTTAGTAGACTACCATACTTACATGTATTTTTCAATAAAACGGAACAGCCGAATGGTACTTACCCATCATCATTGAGGACACTTTGTTTATAAGAAAAACTAAATTAGGGAAAAGATAGAAAAAATTATTCTATTTAAATAACAATTCGATGGCCATTTTAAAAAGGAAAACACGAAAGATATAATTTATAATTATTTTATAATCCCTGTTCAATTATGTTTAAAATGAGCTTTATAATTTTTGGATACACACAATTGGTTTTTTTCTATAGCCAAAACACCAAGTGCATGCAATTTTTAAATATTTGACACCCGATATCTAAAACAACAACAACTAATAAAAATCATGTTAGACAAATTTTTTTTTTACACAGTGCTACCCATTCAAAATATAAAAATCATAAAATTAAAACATGACTTTTTTACTAGATTTGACATTAAGATAATTTGGACTTCTGTGCAAGATAAAAAATTATATTTAGTAAAGAGTTATGTCTTTGATTTTAAAACTATCAAGTTGAGAATACATTTGTACATAATATGTATGTAAGCATATATGCGTTAATCTCCACAAAATGCTTACTCAAAATAACATCATGGTAGCCTTTGATCAGTCACATAAAATTGCAAATTTTTCAGTTCTTTAGTCTCAAATGTTAACCAAAATTTTTTGAAAAGACATGGCTAAAGCAGGTGTCAGAGCAGGCTCTAGTTAAACCATTCATTACAGATTCTAAGCCATATGAAGCACTTAACGGTAAGTGAGCATCTCTGACTTTTGAATCATTTATTAAATCAATATTTTTGTTGCTTCAGATAAATTTATGCTTTGATTTATCACAACACATTTAGGCCTGTTGACCAAAAATCAAATTATGTGAAACAAAAGTTCACATTACCGCTCAACAATTATGTTGGTTATTGCAGTTACCAAAGAATGAGAAACCTTAAGTATGTCCTAAAATAAAAAATTAAAATTTAGGACAAACTTCACGCGACAGATAAAACGTGTGAAGTTTGTCTTAATCTCAAATAAATATCAATGTATTAGTAAGAATATACTAATAGTGTCAGAATATATAACAACGACATGTCGTGCGATTTATTATTTGTCATGTTTTTCAAAAAATGTTATCAAGAAATTGCTATTTAACCATGAATAAATTAAATAATTAAGTTAAATACGGATCCGACAACTTAAGATCAGAACTTAAACAATTTTAAGATTAGAAAACTATTTTCAAATAAAACAAAAACTAACTACGTATACATCAGTGACCCCGAAGTTTTATGGACCTTCCGCTGAGACCCATTCTATTATTAATCCACAGCCACATACAAGAAAGACATCAAATTATTTGGCTGATTTTTTGAAAGTAGGAACTGAGGATCTAAAATACAATTGTAAAAATTAGTTTGATTTAGTTGAGCTTATTAAAGAGCAGCGATATATGCTGATTAGCGTAGATGTGGTATTACTTTTTATGAACATCAACCTTGGGTTATCTTCAGATACAATTTCATAAAAATGGTTAACGCTTGAGCCATACACCAACATTCTCAGAACAGAATTTTTAATCTTTTGAAATTTTGTTTAAAATCGTGATACTCTACAGCATACAACATATTTTACAAACAAATCAATGGTGTTGCGATAGGTTCTCTTTTATCGCCGATTATAGCAGATATAATAATGGAAGTGCTGCTCTACACAAATCTTAAGTATCTCCATTAATTTGAATATTCTGTTTGTTCAAAAATATGTCGATGAGCTGTTGTAATTGGGTCCCTGAGGATAAAATCAATGAAGTTTTATCGAAATTCAATTGTAATTATTTTGGCCTAAAATTTGTTTTGGAAATATAAACATACAATGGCCAAATTGATACTGTCTGGTATGAAAAAAATTAATATTCCTGTCGTATTCGGTTTAACCAAATTAACCGTAATAATACTACCATTAATATGAATATTAAAGTAGTAAATCGCGACACCGCTACAAACCAAATTTTACCTTAAAAGCCAATCATCTATGTCCAAGGCCTTAGCGAGCATTTTGCCAAAGTGTTATGTACTGTAAACTGTAATTACCAAATCACCCTTTCGGCAACTAATTCATTTGGGAAAACGATTTTTAGTCAACTAAAAGACAGCACACTGGAATCACTCCGATCAGTGTAGTGTATTTGATTTTGTATCCCACCTGCTTTTATTTGTTGTGGTTGTAAGCCCGAAGGTAGTATAAATAAATATTAGTAATAATATTAAAAATCAAAACCCAAATATCATACCCAAATATTATTATAGATAGTCGAAGACCCTTTATAACCAAAAAATATAACAACTTCCAAAAATCTGGACGGTGAGTGCCTTAGGACAGCGTGTTAATTTAGATGAATTTTTAATATTTTTCTAAAATTTGTTAATCTGGCCCAAATATCCTAAATATATGTATATTCAAAAATTTTGTCAATCTGATCCAAATATCGCACCCAAGTGACCACATTATTGTCTGGATAGTTGGGGATCTTCTCTTAAAAATATATGCCCACTTGGTTATGATTTTTGGATGAGACTGGGAAAATTTGAATATACCCTAGTTGCCCTAAATCACTTATCTTCCAGATTTTTGAAAGTTGTAATATTTTTAAAGATAGAGGGGATCGCCCAATACCCTTAAAAAAGTCTGATAACTTGGGTACGTTCTTTGGGCAAGGCCCAAGAAGTTTTTTAATATCACACTTTATTCAAACTAACATAAGATGAAACATTTTTCACAAGGTATGATCTTTGGGTCAAACTTACGAATTTTTTTAATCTCCAACTCTATAAGAACTACAAGTTACTTATCTTCCAGATTATTGAAAGTTGTAATGTTTCTCAGAAAAGACCCCTTTATCTATACAAATATTACAATCCGCAGTACCCTTAAGGAAATACAATATGTTCACTTGGGTACGGGTCTTTGAGCCAGATTGAAATTTTTTTGAATGTCAAATTTCTTGCAGAGCAAAATGGTATTTTTAAGTTAAAACTCATAATAACGAGAGAACTAACACAAATGTTTAATTTTAGGATAAACTTCACACCCTTAATTTCAAAACTCCATTAAGAATGATCGAAGATTCGATATCTAGTGCTAAGTCAGTATATATCAACGTTCATTATGTTTATTTAAAAAAAGCTAAATGTAAAAGCTATTCCTACTGTAATAAAACTCTCTAATTAATATATAAAAAATTATTAAAACAAAGTAATTTCCATTCACAGTACGTTCCACAAGAAAGTATCTCAAAGAAAACAATAAAAATACAATAAATAAACAAACTCTCATAAAAGACATTAAAACTAGTTTCTAGTTATCTTAGTATGTAGTCCAGTGGCCAATGTGTTACATTATAGACTAACATCTCCTACTGTAAATTTCACTTAATTTCGCCGTACATTCCGTTGTAAAGTCTTTCCAACTATTTTTCGAACAATCTGCTGAGTATTTATTATTATTTTTCCTCTAAGCTTTTCATTCAAAATATCCCAGGCGTTCGAACATTTGATGGCCAGTCCTAAGTCAGAATACAATTGTTGCTCTTTTCACGAGGTGCAAAGGTGAATCCGAAGTTTAGAGTCATTTTATTGTATTTTGCTTCCAATCTCATATTCATTTTCGGTCCTTTGGGGTAAGTGGTTAAGAAGACCACTTCAAAACGATAAAATGCTGAAACTAAACTGAAGAAAGTTAGTTAACGTGAAAAAATTAAGAGAGTGAAGAAAGTAATTTTATACCTTAAGAGTTAAACGGAAAGAATTAATTGAAATTCTTTCGTGTCGCTCATACTGTACGTAATTATGTTAGAAATGTGAAACCATCTATTTATTTATATGCGTTATACCTAGAATGATCCAACATTACTGAATTTCAATGTTGTATAGGTAATTATATGATAAACAAATTAAAATTTAGTATAACATCAAATTATACAATGGAAAACTACGATATGTAATAAAAAGCTTTCAAATTAAAATAAAAAAGCTTTTATAGTTTATTATGTGTTTTGTTATTACATTTCATTTTGTGTATTGATTAAAGTGAACATAAAACGTGTTCGTTGTTGTTTTTATTTATGGTTTGGATTATGTTCATACATTGTTGTTAAATACAATAAATAATGAAAATGCATCCCACCAACACGTTATTTTATGAGTTTATGAGTTTAATTCTAAAGTTCAGTTTAAGTAAAATAACTTGTTGATAGACGATTAAATATCGAAAATTATTTAATAATACATGAAATAACTGTTGCTAGAATGTTAATTATACACTAATTCTGGAATTAATCCTACTCGGCCAATCACTTAATACTTTTGAGCTGTAGAGTACAAAACCGTTTAAGTTTTAATTGTAAAGGAACGAAAAAAATGTTTATGAAAAACCATAGTGTGTTTTGAGAAGATGAAAGTTTATTGCTGTATCATTAAAAAATTTAAATCTATTCTCCAAAACATCACAAAAATATGTTGAGTATGAATTTTTTGTGTTGCTCATACTCGTAGATGTTATACATTTTAACAATAAAAAGAAAAAAGAAATCCAATAAGAAAAATGGACAAAACGAAGTGTTTTTCTTATATTTTTCCAACGTTTACGTTTTTTTTTTTTTTGGTATACATTTTTGTTGTTGCCGTTGTCTTTCCAATAACATGACAGAAAAAGATTCATTTCCTATTAAGTTATTTTTTGTTGTTGTTGTTGATATTTTTAACTTATATAAAGAAGATGAAGAATAATGGCTTTATTCCATGTCTCTCGTATTTCTTACATACACACAAAATACATACGAGTATGTGTGTTTGCCTTTTGTACATTTTTTTTTTTATTTACATAAGAGTGTTTATTTTGTGTGCTTTTTGGTTCTTTCGTTGTTCCAATTCGTTTTGCAGCAACATAACACAATTTTTTATCTTTTTGGTTGACACCTTTTCGATATCTTGAAGTTACCGAAATAATTTTGATCATACGAAAATCAAATAATTTTACAATCGTCCCATTGTAAATAATATAAAAATACGTGTCCTACATAAAATTTGTCACATACTTAATTAAATCAAATTAACAAAAATTATTCCTAGTTTTTAAATATCTTGGTTAATTTGAAATATCGAGTTAAATTCACTAGATACGATTATTTAAAATGACTTGTTACAAGGGAAGATCAGCTGTGCTGACGAACCGGTCAATTAAGCTATTTAAATGATAAACGGCCGAAGCGTATTGTGGACAAACCAGAAGGTGCTTTGTTGTATTGCGGATGTGTTATTGGAACTAATCTCAAAGTAACGATTTGTGTGGCGTGGTTAAGCCTAATAATACGTATAAATACGTGAGCATAAGTAGCCAAATTATTTGGAATAAATATTTCGGTGTTCCATCTTTGTCTGGTGTCAGTGGGCAATAAGTTGGATGGTTTATCGAAGTCGGTTGATTATAACATGTGATTTTTCATTTTCTTTTGGATTCCTGATATAAATATCCCTTGGTACATTCAAAATCTGCTAATAGGTAAGTTCAGCTGGAGAAGCGCTTAAGTCCCCCTTTAATGCTGTTCGAATTTGAATTAGAGTTAGTGGTACTTCTTCGCTCCAGTGCGCAGTGTTTGCAAGAGCCTTAAGCCCTTAAACCTTTACTACATGGAAGATAATGAGATATCCGAATGCGACTTAAGCCAAGTAGTTTAAATAATTCGTCAAACAGATTCGACTCAAGTTAAGTGACTTCATCTAAATTTTCTTAAACATTTTTCTACATCACATTCACGTAGCTCTATTCCTTCTAATACTGGGTAAGCAAATTTTAACAATTAACAATTTTCTTACTCTAATTTGAATTAATTAATTAAGAAGGATTAATTTTAAAATATTCTGGAACAAGGAGATTTAATTTAATAATTAGAATGGAAATACTTTAGTTTTAAAATATTAAATGGAAATATATTAATTTTAAAATATTCCTGAATTTTGCGAATAAAATTCATTTTAAAATTCTAATGGAAATATTTTTACCAAAAAATGGAGATTTAGTTCTAAACTTAAAATGTAAATATTTTTAACTTTAAATTATTGTGGAAGAGGGAGGTTTAATTTTAAAATTAAAATGAAATTTCTAAAAATATTCTGGAAAATGGATATTTTATTTAATAATCAGATTGTATGTGATTGTGTATATTTTAATTTAATAATTAAAACGCAGGCAATACATAAATAAGAGGTCCAGATATTTCAATTGTCTAGCGGAAGAGCATGGTGTCTTCAAGTGCAGATCTAAAGGAAGATGTCATCAATGTCAAAAGAGGCACCATTCACTAGTTCATTCTGAACCAATCATTCCAACAGTTTCGTCGAAACCAGAACCATCAAGCAGCACTAACATTACAACACTGTTATCAACCTTTGGTAATACTAAACCAGTCGATGCAAATATAGTCAAGAGTTTGCATTTATCACATCATGGTAAAAGTGAAGATGCATTGCTACCGACCGCAATGGTTGAAATTCGCGATGGATTCGGCAAATGGCTACCATGCCGCGCTCTGCTGGATTCCGCATCAACGAGGTCATACATCACTGAAAACTGTGCAACCCGTTTGAACTATTCACGATCCAAGGCTAGATTCAACATCAACACGTTAAATGGCGGAAAGGCTGGCTGTTCAAGAGGAGTATCCTCACTCTTGATGAGATCCAGAACAAATACACAATTCACCATCGATCTTACTACTTATGTAATTTCAAAGATAACGTCAAACCTGCCCTCTAAGCCCATCAACCGCGACCAATTGACGTACTTAAATCAATTGCAACTAGCCGATCCTAATTTCCATATGCCTGGCACAGTTGACCTTTTAATTGGATGCGACAGATTTCTAGTTCTCTTATCTGATGGTCAGATAACAACTCGAGCAGATCAGCCTATTGCCCAAAACACAAAGTTAGAATGGATTGTAGGAGGTATTTACGAGGGAGGCGGTACGTCACACAAACACATAACCTGTTTGACTGCCCAAGCTGAAATTAATATCGACCAAACATTGAAGAAGTTTTGGGAGATGGAAGAATTACCAGCCGTCGAGCAATACACCGATGAAGAGAAATTATGTGTTGAACATTTCGACAAACACTTAAAAATTGAAAGTTCGGGAAAATTCACAGTCTCATTACCTTTCAAGCCTAACAAACCATTGTTAGGAGATTCATTCGCCCAAGCACTCAGGCGGTTCTACTCGCTGGAGCAAAAACTGTTGAAAAGCCCTGAACTCCATAACAACTATTACAAATTCATGACCGAATATGAATCGCTCGGTCATATGGAGCCGATACCAATAAATCAAATAGACCTACCAAACCATAAAAGGTATTTACTTACCGCATCATCCAGTAATAAAAGAAAATAGCACGACTACCAAGCTGCGCGTAGTTTTTGACGCGTCAGCGAAATCAACTTCAGGGGTATCGTTGAACGATTCATTGATGGTCGGACCGACTGTACAACAAACACTGCTAGAGATTTTAATTAGATTCCGGAAGCATCGGTACATTTTTACAGCAGACATTGAAAAAATGTTCCGTCAGCTGTGGATCGAAAGATCAGACACGGACTACCAGCGTATTATTTGGCGTGGCTCACCGGAAACTTCCATCAACCAATACCGCCTTCTCACCAACACCTACGGCACGGCATCAGCCTCGTTTCTAGCTACTCAAGCTCTTAGGAAATTGGCACAACTACATCTCAAAAGCCATCCGAATGCATCGAAAGTGTTCCTAAGAGATTTTTACATGGACGATCTCATGTCTGGGGCAGAGACACTCGAGGAACCAAAGTCAATACAGATTGAATTGAACTCCCTTTTAAGACTCGGTGGATATCGTCTTCTCAAATGGGCGACTAATGATGTAAAACTCCTAGAAAGTATACCAGAAGACGATCGCGAAATTTCAATACGAGAAATAAACGAAGGAACCAAATTAATATCAGTTCTGGGAATTAAATTTGATCCACGAGCCGATAGTTTTTCTTTCAAGGTTTGCCTGCCATCCACAGCCAATTTTACGAAAAGAAATTTGCTGTCCGAGACTTCACGGATATTCGATCCAATGGGATGGTTGTCGCCCGTAACAGTCAGAATAAAGATTTTATTCCAGAGTCTGTGGTTGCTGAAGCTGGACTGCGACGACCAACTTCCTGCTGATGTCAAAACCCATTGGGCAAGCATCCGTAGTAAATTGAATATGCTGGAAGAGTTGACCATACCAAGGTGGTTAAACTAAGCTACAACATTGCAGCTGTGTGGATTTGCTGATGCATCAAATGCAGCGTATGCCGCTGTCCTATACGCCCGCACTATAAACTCTGAAGGAAAAGTAATAATGAACATCGTTTCCGCAAAAACCAAGGTCGCACCAATAAAGTACATTACAACTGCGAGGCTAGAGTTATGTGCGGCTCTTCTACCCACCAGAATGCTAACACTGGTCATCAAATCACTGGAGCTCGCAACCCCTCCAAAGGTATCCCTATGGTCTGATTCCACCACCGTCCTTGCTTGGCTGGCAAAACCACCTAGTAAAGGAAATATATTTGTGCTTAACCGAGTTACCGAGATATTAGATTCTACAAATGTTCAGCAATGGTCTTATGTTCCATCCAGAGAAAACCCGGCGGACTGCGCCTTCCGTGGAGTGCTTCCTGGTGAACTTCTTCAAGATTTGAGGTAATGGCAGGGACCAGACTGGCTGCGACACGAACCAATTCAACCTCCAAAGCTTCGGAAAAAAAAAGAAGAAGGCGAGGGTGAAGCAACAACTAATTTTACCAAGGTGGAACCGGTAGACTTCAAAACTAAAGAAAACTCCGTAATCTCGGAACTTATTGAAAAGTTTTCAAGTGTCAACAAGTCAATTCGGATTTTTGCCTGGTTAAACCGGGGCAAGCACAATTTTCGCAATTTCAAAGCTCGAGATGTCGGTCCTTTAACAGTCGCAGATTTGTACGAGTCATACAAAATGATGGTGACAGACGCACAATTTTTAAGCTTCCCTGCCGAAATTAGCAACCTGCGCAATAACCTACCTTTGAACAAAGCAAGTATACTATTTCATCACTATCCCCATTCCTAGACAACGCTGGAATTTTACGAGTGGGTGGACGCCTAGAATATGCAAAGGAACAATACGATCTAAAACATCCGATAATCTTGTCTGGCAGTCATCGTATAGCACATAAACTAGTCCAAGAAGCACACTACAAGCATTTACATGCAGGACCAACCTTATTAACGTCAATTATCAGGCAACAGTACACCATAATCCGATGCAGAAAATTAGTCCGACGAGTGATACACGACTGCATAAAATGCTTCCGGCAGAAGAAAGTTACACAAGAGCAACTAATGGGACAATTACCACCACCACGAGTCAATCTAATCAGGGCATTTTTGCAAACAAGCGTAGATTATGCTGGCCCATACACAATCAAAACCAACAAGGCACGGAAGTTCTCTACCTATAAAGGTTATCTCGTAATATTCACATGTATGGCAACCAAGGCTATACATCTCGAATTGGCTACCGACATGACCACAGATACGTTTCTTGCAGCATTTAAACGGTTCCAGAACCGCCGAGGAATTTGCACGGATGTATATAGCGACAACGGAAACAATTTTGTAGGTGCCGCAAATGAATTAAGAAACTTTCAACAACTTTTAGCACGGGAAAAAGAGCAAATTACCAACTAGGCGACAACAAATAACACAAAATGGCATTTCGTACCTCCAGCATCGCCGCACTTCAATGGCCTGTGTGAGGCAGCAGTAAAGTCTGTCAAATTTCACTTGCGACGTGTGCTCGGCCAAGCTACGCCGAGATATGAGGAGTTAAATACACTTTTGACTCAAATTGAAGCTCTGCTTAATTCTCGACCTCTATGCGAGTCACTAGAAGAACACATTGAAACCCTAACACCAGCGCATTTTATTATCGGACAACCCATTACAACAGTACCAGAGCCAGATATCACACACTTAAAAATCAACCGCTTGTCCCGTTGGCAGATGACACAGCAAATGTTCCAGCATTTCGCTAGAAGGTGGCAGGCGGAATATCTCACTTCCTTAAATCGGTTGTCAAAGTGGCGATTGAAACACAACAATATTAAAGTTGGCGACTTAGTTGTTTTAAAGGACGACAATATTCCACCAGGACAATGGGCACTGGGTCGCATTACTGACATACATCCTGGCCGAGATAAAATCGTTCGAGTGGTCACAATCAAAACATCAAGAGGACAATTCAAACGGCCAATCACAAAAATTTGTCTACTTCCAATAATTGACTCATCTAATTCGTCAACGGCGGCGGCATGTCTGGAATTCTAATAATTTGTGATTATTATGAAGAAACCTAACCAACTTACCTCATCTAAATCGTCAATCAAAAAATCTAACCAAATACCTAAGTTGACAGTCTATTATTGTTTTGGTAGATTTGACATTACCGATTGATTAATGAAGCGATCTACTTTATCGATAATGTAATAATTTGTAATTTGTATAACAGCTGATCTTACTGTCATTTATGATTGAATAGTTAAACAATTGTTTATTCAGCTCTTTTAATTATTTAATATTGCCGCGGTTTTGTCGTATTTACTACCTTTAGTTTTATGACAAAAAAAGAAGCGAATTTTTTTCGTCTCACTTTTTTTCCAACTATAGAGTTGCAAACATCTATTATTCAAGTAATATTATTATTATTATTATTATTATTATTGGGGAGGCCATGCGGGCGATCAGCCACTTCGCACTGCGACCTAAAAGATCTATTGTGCTGGCCTCTGCTTAATTATCCGTCCAGTCAATATTCAGGTTCTTAATGAACCTGACGATACTGCCTCCCGGTACGTGATACATACTATCTGGGCTTATTGCTCTCCCTCCTAGATGTTTACTACAGCATGTAGTTCCGCTAGAAAGACGGTAGCATTGGAGCTCAAGGACCTCGAGAGGGTTGTCCCACTCTCGTATATTCCTACTCCTGCCCGTATTCCGTTTGATTTTACTCTTACGAGTTGCTCGGAATTGCAAATCACCTGTAGGTCACCCAGCTTTACTACAGGAAGGCTTAATAAAACTGGAGGGTGCCTGGTTTCCAGAGTCCGCATATTTTGGGCTGATTAACCTATCAGCCATTCATCTTTCGGCATATGCTGTTCCACCTTAGATTAGGGTTTTTTGTCAAGGTTTTCTCCTTTAGCGCCGTACTTTAGCCTGTGCCAAATGGCCAAAAATGTGCCAAGTGGCCTTAGTTACCAGTGGTTGCCACGAGGAGGCAGTACGTACACTTGCGAATTGTGAACAGGTTACCCCTTACACAATTGTACCCATCACGCAGCTGCCTAATGACAAGACCAGAACAGCTCACGTGATGCGCACCCTACTGGAAGGTTACGGAGCTGGTAGATTAATCTACTCAACTTTAGTCCCCCCCTCCAATAGTCGCCAAACCACCATTCAAGTAATAAGAAATTGTGCTCTCATTTTGTTTTCCAAATAACAAACTGAATAATCAATTCAATTAAAAATCATTGTGGAGATAATTAATAAATTATAATATTAAATTAAAACAAAGTTGTGTTTCTGTTCTTATAAAAGTGGAATTACAATCTATACATTTTTGCCATGTCTGCGTAAAAAAAATAAAAAAAATAAATTTAAAATTATACTGGAACAGCCAAATTTCATTTTAGAACTAAAACGAAATTTTTGCAAAAGAAGTTTTAATTTTAAAACATTATGAAAGAGGCAGATATAAATTAAAATTAGAATAGAATAAATATTTTAATTTTTAAAATATTTCTAGAGAAGGAATTTAACTTTAAGATATTGCAGAAAAGAAAGAATTTATTCTAAAATATTCTTGAAGATTGTAATTTAATTTAAAATTTGAATAATATTTCTGGAGAGGGAAGATGTAATTTTAAAAGAATTCTGGATAAGGGAAATTTTATTCAAAATTAGAATTGAAATAATATTTTTAACGTTATAGATACTCAATCTTATCAAAACTGATTGAAAAATACTGTTTACGTTTTTTTTTCAGTGTCGTTTTACATTTGTATTAATTCATCATTTGGTCTTTTGTTAAAGATATTCGTGTTGAATTTTTTCACCCTGAACTGCATCTTGCGACGTCATTATTTCTGTAATGTCGGGGGAGAAATTTCACCGATAACCTTCATGCAAGAGGCAATCAAATATTTTAAACAAAAATTTATTCAACGGCGTTTACGTAGTAAACAACGTCATATTGAGCGGCTACAGCCCAAAAGTATGAGTTCTATAACAAAAAAAAAACTTTTAATTTTACATATAGTGAACCACTTGGCAATATCGGTTTGTTTTCGCAATCCAGAGGCCTTACTATACAGATCGACGGCTATCTCCTTATAATAGAGATCAGATTTATAAAAAATAAAATACACTCTGTGTGCATTAAAACTGTAACTACTTATCGCGTTGTTGCATGATTGCAGCTTGAAAATCTATGCAAGCTGCTCTTTTATCCTATTTAACAAATTTGTATTAAAGTTTATAATTATCCAACACTAATTAAATAAGAAAATGTATACCACGTATGTGGTGTGGTACGTGAATGTACGATGTACGATGATAAAAAAATATACACACGAATTTTGTAAGATCAATGGATTTTTTTATTTACCTTAAGTGTTTTCACACTGCATGCAAAAACTTAAGTGTTTTCACACTGCATGTTTGTATTAATATTCCGTTCACCATGGAACTTGTTATTATTATAAACATATTATTGTAATTTACTAAATGTCCGACATTTTGTCAGAAAAAATTAATACGTATATTTAAATTTTACGTATTACCAAGAGAAGTATTGCGAGCCGACTATCTTAAAATCAGTCGCGACAAACTCAACTATTTTGATTAATATGTACCCTGTTAAATTGGATTATTTTCATACATTATGCTCGTTGGTCGAGCTATTACGTTTGAGGTTGCGATACCGCTAATATATGTGTTTGATATATCGCGGGTGATTGATTTCAAATATGCTTGCTGTGCGCGTGCTAATGTACGTGGCATTTATGTAATTAAATGTGTATGAAATATAAGTGATTCGCTGCAGGGCTCCTCCGCAAGTGATTTCCCCCTCCCTAGGGAATGATTGGGTGAGTAGTGGCAATACGAACGGTTTTGTGTACCCGATGGATTAATGCTTGCTCAGCCGAACTAAGTATTCCGTAAGCTGGCTTAAGTCGATCGATTGAAACGTTGGAATTTTTTCCACGTATCGATACGATAAAATGTTTCCTTGATGAGTTGTGATGTGTACGGACTCCAGGATCTAAAATGTTGTGTAATGTATCGAAAATGGTTTGACGTAGTGAATCTTTGATGTAAGAGCGATTAGTACTTCTGGCGTGAGTATTTCTGTAATTAAATGTGTATGAAATATGAGTGAGTTGCTACACATTTTTCTCACTTATTTAAGTTTAAAGAAACGGTTTTACCTCAAATTCTTCATAATTTCAAACTTCCAAGATATCTCTCGAAAAAATATGTTCGTTTCAGACCAACTGATAATAGATTATAGCCACAAAACGCTCATATTTTTGAGATTCTCGTTATTTGACTTAGTTTAGTTGGGCTTCCAAACTTTATTCGAATAATTTATTAATATTTGAAATTGTGCCATTTGAATTCAAACCACTGATTTACACACAATTAAAAATTGTATTGAATTAGCTTTATGCAGTGTCGCAATTTAATCATATTCGCCAAATTTGTTAATATTTTTTTTAGAAACCTATTATAATCTGAAAGATGTACCCGCCACTTGACAGACGTGTTTCTTCCTCTTTTTAATATTAAACATTTTTAATAGTGCTACAAATTAATTTAAATAAGGTATGAGTATATGACTAAGTCCTAATTTGATTAATTTTTACACTTGTTTAGATCTCTTCTACGAGCATATGATGATTGGTTTTTTATTTTCTCATTTGATGCTTTTGGTGTGGCTAAACTTTTTAACGTTAGTAAATTTGTTTAACTGCGAAATTCAGATATTCCTAAGATTAAAACCCAATACTCAGTATGTTCAGTATGCTATCAGTTTAATTTAGTGGGCAACAGGTAATATTTGTCTATGTGTTGTGTTACACTATTAAAAATCAATCTCTCACTTTTTTTTTTTTTTGTTACCAACCTCCCACCGTTGACACAATTCGTCAACGAATTTCAAACTTTGACAACATCAAAACAGTATTCCGCCGACATCTGTATAATAGCGAGGGTTTATTCTTGTTTTGATATTAATCTCGCATTCATTTTGTTCATTTCCGATGGTTTAATTATTAACTTTTCTTTCGATTGAAAAATTTAAATTTTAAGTGAAAATAATTCATTCATTTTTTTCTACTTACGATTAATCAAGACAATCTTGAATAATTAAAATAACATTGAAAAAACATTAATCCTTCCTTTCTTCTGTTCTCATGAAGTTCAGAAGTTCGTACCAGAATTTTTTTTTTTTGCTATAAATAAAATAACAACGCAAACAAGAGATGAAAATTATTGGTTGTCACTTTTTATGTAAAGAGCATGAATAGAAAAAAATTGTGAATTGTAGTGAGTTTGCATAAATTGAAAGTTTAAAAGTTCAATAAGTAAACATTTTTGTTTCTTGTTTCATTTTAAGAAAGTGAATAAAAGTAGGACTAATATCAAAAATGCGACATCCCAGTTCTGCTTGAACGTTTGATGGTATTCTTCCTTAGAACTTATTTTGTTTTGCCAAGCTGCTGTTGAGTACTGCAGAAATGTAGTTCGTTAGGATTATAGTGCATGGTTAAGATAAAAACATGGAGTGAACCATTAGCTTTCACGGTTTGCTCGAGTCGCAGAAGTTGATATTACCAAAACAATAGGCTACCCTAGGGAAGGGTATTTCATTTATGCTAGTTTCTATATTAGGTAGTCACCGATTTCGGTAATTCTCAAACAACAACTCTTTCCTAATTTTCTATTTAATTTTGTAATGGCATATCATTTTGGTTTCGAAATATATTAAAGTGTTTTGTAAAATTTCTAGTTTCATACAAAATGATTCAGCTGAAATTTGGTGAACTGGTTTTCACGATTATTGATTTAGACATTAATTCGTGATTATGTAACTCTGTGTAAATATTATTCATCGAAAGCGAATCGTGTTTGCGTGATACGATAATCCATAGGAAATCTTATATATTTTGTTGTATGGCCTCAAATACGTATGTATGTATGTATGTGAGGTACAAATTGCGTTGTCATTTTTCTTAATACAAAATACACCATCAATATACATAAACACAACAAAATTAGAAAATCCGCCCAGAAACGTGCACGCAAATCTTACAAATTACATTTTAGTATTTTGTAGGTCAATGCTATATACGCGCATGGAACACGCAACATGTTATTTTGATGATTAATGGTTATTTGTGATTTGAATAATAAAATTTTTGGTTTGTCGAGTTTAGGCTGGGAGTGAATAAGCAGATAAATTTGTCATCGCCAGAGTAAACGTTGGTAAAATGGCGAAAAGAAGAAAAACAACTATTGTCATTGTTTACAAGCTGAACAATTTTTCAGTTATAATTTATTCATAAGGCACCACATTTATCTTGTTATTACATCCTATGTTACACTGTGCTTAACCCACATATGTTCTTAAAATCCTTTTTTTAAACACCCACTATATATTAAATATTATATCAATCGACTGTAATTTGTTGTTGTTGTCAAAATCTAAAATAAAGATTGGTTGTTAATACTAAAATAACCAAAATAACGAAAATTACGTTAATAAAAATAATTCATATTACGATGAATATTTTTAATTGCCATCATTACATTATGCTTTAAGAGCTCCATAATAAATAGTTTGATTCTGCAATTCAATAAAAATCAAACCGGGCTCGAAAATGTACAGAAATACAAAAATAACGCCACTTCTTGATCGTTTACTTAATTATGACCCAGTATACCATATAAGAAATGTTATGAAGCTTTAGAGTTAGCTTTAAAGTTTAGAAAAATTTTGCAAATAACCATTTTTGTTTTATTTAGGTCATGTACAACATAGTGTCGATTTCGATAAGTATCAGGAAACCAAAATGTAATTACTTTTTAGTAAAAAATTATAAAAAATGACGTCTACCTGAGTCAAATATCAAAGCCTGGTATTTAATTATCTTAAGTGTAATTGATGTAATTCTGATTTAAGTTCTAGCACTTTTTTAAGTACTCGTTTTGAATCTCTCATCATTTGAAATTTTCATAAAACGTCGAATCCAATGAAATTTTCAAAAAAGAATATTTTGGAGGTTTGGGATCATTTTTATACCACATTTACCTAATATTTAATTAGGTAGTTAATTTGCATTTAAATATAAGAAATACTGCGGAGCTTTAGGGGCGTTAAAGTTTATAACACACTAATGACATATTACTATTTAGTTGTCGTAGGTAAATCATTCCAAGAAATTCTAATTCAGATTTTAGTAATTTTATAAATACTGACAATACAATAAACACTTTACTAAACGAAACGACGTGTTTGACCACTATGCCGGAAACATCTATTCTCCGTTCTTTCTTTTTTGTGAACGATTGAAATTTAGTGTAGTTTCGAGAAATGATTAACTATTCCGTTTTTATTGGCATAGAAACTTAACTCTTTGCAAACCAAATAACGAAAAGCAAATACAGAAAAGATAACATACATCAATCATTCGTTATTAGAATATATAATGGCCAGCACATTCATATATGAAAAACATTTCAAAATTGTTCGTCTACATCCTAAAAAAAACCAAAACCTAAATTTAATTTAAATAGAACAAAAAATAAAAGTTCTAAAATCATTAAAACATCAAAAGCAAAATGAACAAAGTTGTAAATGCTTAGTTTTTCTGTACTAGTTTCTCATGTAAAACTTACGAAAACGCAAACTTGCTTTTGTTGGACTAATTTTAAAATCTTGTCATGTTGTGTTTGTGCTATTTATCATTATCGTTATAGAAATTTGTTTGTCGTACGTTACCAGATGAGTAAAAAATTAACTGATTCCTTATGTAATTCCCCTTAACAATACCAAAAATTAATGTTGGCCTTTATCGCGTCAGAGACAAGAAATAGATCGAAAAGAAACGAATCAAACCACAAAAATCTTTTTTCATGTTTTATGCTTTTTAGAATAGATATACAACCAAACATAGATATATTTTTTATTTGGTACAAAGTAAATAAATCAAACGAAACAGCACAAAAAAAAAAAGCGGCAGCAAAAAATGGTAGTAGATATACGCATAGAAATAAGAAAATTGGAAAAATTTACAAATTTTATTGCTCAACCTCCTTATATTACGAACCGAGATAAATATAAGGTTAAAATAAAATAAGACAAACAACATAAATTGTTCTAAAAAATACATAAATCAATTTTAAGGGTTACAAATTAGCATCTTTTTCTAGTCGTAGTAATTTAATAATGATTAGAATTATCATTAATTGGGAAGATATACTTTTTAACTAATTGTGTTCCTCCCTTTTGCGATAAATTGTCTTAAAATTTTGAGTAATTAAGGCACAAATTCTTAATTGACTGATTAACATTCTGCTTTATTTCTTAAGTATACTGTTCATCGATTATTAGTAATTAGAGATTTATCATTTTAAAAATCATAAATTAGTTATTCTCTAATGGAGTCAATTAAATAAAAGAGAGCTTGGAGTGCAGTAGATTAGATAAATTTTCAAAAAGCGAGTCTCCCCCTCCACCCCTCTTATATTGGCATACGGGTATATATTTGAAACCACAAATCATCAATTAATTGATCTAACAGTTATTTGTTGTTACTTCATATATGAGAAGGTTATCAATATCTTCGGTCACAAAACAAAATATCTGTGATTTTTATCCTTCTTTACGTAAGTAAGCTAAAGTATTGTAATCATGAAAATAGTGGGTTTCCAAATGGTGTCCGTCGTCTGTCAGTCTGTCAGTCTGTCAGTCTGTCAGTCTGTCAGTCTGTCAGTCTGTCAGTCTGTCAGTCTGTCAGTCTGTCAGTCTGTCAGTCTGTCAGTCTGTCAGTCTGTCAGTCTGTCAGTCTGTCAGTCTGTCAGTCTGTCAGTCTGTCAGTCTGTCAGTCTGTCAGTCTGTCAGTCTGTCAGTCTGTCAGTCTGTCAGTCTGTCAGTCTGTCAGTCTGTCAGTCTGTCAGTCTGTCAGTCTGTCAGTCTGTCAGTCTGTCAGTCTGTCAGTCTGTCAGTCTGTCAGTCTGTCAGTCTGTCAGTCTGTCAGTCTGTCAGTCTGTCAGTCTGTCAGTCTGTCAGTCTGTCAGTCTGTCAGTCTGTCAGTCTGTCAGTCTGTCAGTCTGTCAGTCTGTCAGTCTGTCAGTCTGTCAGTCTGTCAGTCTGTCAGTCTGTCAGTCTGTCAGTCTGTCAGTCTGTCAGTCTGTCAGTCTGTCAGTCTGTCAGCCTGTCAGTCTGTCAGTCTGTCAGTCTGTCAGTCTGTCAGTCTGTCAGTCTGTCAGTCTGTCAGTCTGTCAGTCTGTCAGTCTGTCAGTCTGTCAGTCTGTCAGTCTGTCAGTCTGTCAGTCTGTCAGTCTGTCAGTCTGTCTCTCCCTTGTATTTCACAACTACTACAATAGCAATATCGTCCGCGAAACCGATCGCCTTGGCTTCTTCAGCTATTCGGAGCCTGAACACACCATCTTACATTATGTGCCACAGCAGTGGACCTAGTACAGAACCTTGAGGCACACCTCCCGTGATACTGTATTCCTTTGTACCATCATCCGTTTTATATAGAAGAATCCTGTCATGGAAATAGTCCTTGATAATATCTATTTAGCAAACAACCTGGAACTTTCCTACGACGTAATTCCCCCAATATGCAATCCCATCTTGCCATGTTGAATGCATTTCTTGTATCCAATGTAACGATTGCGCAATATTGCTTGTTACCTCCCTTCTATCTGCTCTAGGAAATCGCATTTTGTACAATACCCTTAACGAGATTAACAGCATCAATTGTTGAGTGCGCCTTTCTGAAGCCACATTAAAGTGTTGCAAGGTCACCGGAGCGTACAATTGCCTCCTGTAATCTACCCGAAATCACTCGTTCCAGTATCTTACCCGCAGTGTCGAGCATACATAAGAGTCTATATGACGACGGATCTTCAGGGGATTTCTTGCCTTTCGGCAACAGCACAAGCCTTTGCTTTTTCCACCGAGCAGGAAACACTCCTTTGCTTAAGCATGTCTCGAAGACATTAGCAAACAGCTCTGGTATAGTTCGAGTTGCTAATTTAAGTGCCAAATTCGGAATGTTACTAGGCCCAGGTACCTTATTATTGCCAACTTTACTGGCAGCTTCGACCACTTCATTGATTGTGACACTTGACCTTCTTACGAGAGTTAAAATTACTGCTTTTTACTTTTATTATGTTAATTTTGTATGGCCAACCCCACGTTTGTGATACACCTCATAACTTGTGAAACCTTGTTTTCAGCTACTCCCGAGATACTTGCGTTTTCTAAAATGTACAAGAACATACCTTTATCGAAGTGTTTTGTGCTCCAACCTGTATATCTGCTGTATTTGTTTAGATTTCCTTGAAGAGTAACACCGTTCAGCTGGTATATTATCGCCTGATCATCGCTGTGTGTTTATCGTTCACTCACCTCCCAAGTAGCGCCTTTACTCAACATGCAACTACTAACCCAAGTAAGGTCAACTGTGGAGTTAGCGTTGCCTCTGCGGAATGTTGCCGCACTACCTGTGTTTAGCAGCTCAATTTGTAATGTGGCAAAAGCATCCAATAAAGCCACACCACGATCATTTGACACTCTGCTGCCCCATTAAACAGCGCAAGCATTAAAGTCACTGGCGAAATCTTGCGGGTCCTTCACCAATCGATCCAAGTAAGCTTTGAACTCCTTTAATAAAGCACTCGGATGAGCGTAACAACTGTACAAATGAATACCATCAACTTTAACTCTGACAAAACCAGGTTTTTTCCAGCAAGTATTTTGGAACGCTAGTTGACCGCAAGCCCAAATAGCAGCCCTATTACTTGTGTCAGCTGCCCATCGCATCATCGCGGTTTCTATATTGTTCCTGTAAAATGGCAACATCTGGTCCAATCTCATGCACCACCTGATTGAGCAGGTCTTGTGCCGCTTCACAATGATTTAGTTGTAACAAAAGCATAACCTTCGTGTTTTTTGTAATCCCTTCTTGTATATCGGGCACTTGAAATTTCCCCTAAAATGCTTGGCATTGCCAATATAGTTTTCTTTTTCAAGACACACCATGCATCTTGTATCCTTTTTGCAGGCTTTTGCAATATGCCCCTCTTCACCGCACTTATAACATAGTTTTAAACGGTCTGTTTGACTGGAACACCTCTGTGCCACATGTCCATAGTGTAGGCATTTAATGCATTTTTTGAGTACTATCTTCTCTCTCATGGTACAGGATACCCATCCGGTTCAAATTTTGCCTTTAATGATGACTTTACCCATTAGGTTGCTGGGAAAGCTATCCACAGCAACTTAGGTTCCACGATACGCGGCTGTTAATTTCTTAACAGTGCCTCTCGCACTTCATCCACCGTGGTTACCTCATCAAGTTTTTTGGTCTCCTGTGTTTTGCAGCTCTAATAAAAGATCTCCTTGTGTAGTTTTGTGAATATATTTAACCTTTTCCCCCAGGCTAGTGAGATCAGGATCCAGCTTCACCTTGCTTAGTATGTCTGGGTATGAGATATCTGTTTTCGCTTTAATCAATAGTGCATTTGGACGAGAATATCTCCTGTGTTTCTTAATACGTTGTTTGGGTTCAACTCTCTTCCATTCATTAGTTTGGTTGGTGTCCCCGTTTTCCTTTTCTATGTTTAGCTCCCTCTCTGATGTTTGAGGAGGCAAAATATTTTGAGGAGTATTTTGTAGAGTCTCCTTTGTATGCCTCTTCTTCCATCGAGAGCGTTCGTCACTCTTGGGTGGTGCGGACAAGCTCCTTTTGTTGGATTTGGCTATTAGTGAATTTTCCTAATCGCCTTTTTCCACTTCCTACATGTCACGAATAATACGTTGATATGCGGGAACATCCATAATCTCTTTGCCAATCAGTGAAGTTTAGCACTCCTTTTCCGATAGCTCCATCTTACTCATAGGTCAATTATAGAGTGTGCTGATGACGCTGATAATCCTCTTGATTTCACCATGTAAATTGAGCTTAGGTTTGACAAACTCCGCAAGTTCTACAATTAGCTTTCCTAGTCTTGTCAGAGTAATTTTTTTACTGTCCACCTTGTTTCCTCCCAGAGACGATGATAAAAAACATCGCTCCAATGTATTGATCACTGCACCTTCTTCTGAGCTCTTGAAATATTTCCACTACTTTTCTGCAATGGCGCTGTTTCTCCTGTCTCTCATTCACACTCCCTTGTGATTGAGGTGGAGTTCTCTGCAACGCAGTCTTTCTAATGATCTGCTGGCTGCCTCCATAATTCGCAGAATCTAGAAGATCCGACATGCCAGTGATATCATTTACTTCGTTAATATTTTTGTTATTATTATTTGGTTCTATATTCATTCCCACGAGTAGCACGAGAAATAACGGTCACCCATGACTAAGCTCTCCCTTAGCCAGGCAGCCATCGGCGCATGCAGTGCCACCTTAGCTTGGGTGTGCTGGTTTTCGGTCCGCCCCGAGTATTTGATTTTCTCAGTACCTGCCATATCTGGCGGGCTGTCCCCTATCCGCTACCTGGGGAGGCGCCCGATGGAGGAACCAGCAAACCCCAAACAGTATGTGTCAGTCTGTCAGTCTGTGTCAGTCTGTTAGTCAGTGTCAGTCTGTCAGTCTGTGTCAATGTGTCGGTCTGTCAGTCTGTCAGTCTGGCTTCCAAAACTTTTGAAATACTGGAGAAGGCTGTTGGTTAAAATGCACATTCCAGAGCAAGTGTTTTTATTATAAGTTGTTCAAAGAAGGTAGAGAACGCGTTGAAGACGATGAATATCCTTGCCGTCCATCGACGTCTAGACACTTAAAAAAGTATTGATTTTTTAATGTAAATTGCGTTACATATAGGTCTAGTGGAAGGCTGTAATACAGAATAATACAAGCTAGCAGCAAAAAAGATTTAATACAAATTTGCATTTATTTGTAACACAGCAATCATATTAAATTTTACTGCAACATTCCATTAGAGTATAAAGCAAGTTGTAGAAGAACCGTCAACCAACTGCATTAAAATTTATAAAAGAATGTATTCATAAAATATTTTAGAAGTATTAAATTTTAAAGGAAGTTGCATTAAAAGTTGCTTAAGTTTAGCCCTGTTTTTCTAGCCAATTTGGTCCTTGTTTTTGGTGCCTTGAGGTCAAAATCTCAGAGAGCAGTTTACTTTAAAAAACCAAACATCAATCTTTCCACTGGCGGGGTACTTCACTTTAGCCCAAGGTAATAAATTTTTAATTAAGAGCTGAAAAGCTTACATTTAACATAATAGTCGGTTTCATTTAGCGAATTTTATATCAGTTAAGAAAAACACGTGCATGAATTTATTATTCTTATTTACATTTAGGTCCGCTTATTTTAGCGAATTTTATGTTTGTATAATTTTTGAACTTAAGCAGGTTGCTTTAAAATGTTTAATAGTTTTACTAAAAATGTTTTTTATTGCAAATACTGCTTAAAAAATCACTTTAATTACAGTAAAATTCATTTTAAGGCAATCATTACTTTACACTTGTATTACATGAGTCTTAATGCAAGGCTTGCATTAAAAATTAAGGTTATTTTTTTAAGTGTGTACCGATGAACATCACGCAAATATCGTTTGGGTTAGAATTTTGAACATACAACTGTTAATTTCTGCATCACGACAATGCAACGTGTTACACTGCTGTGGTTGTGCGTGCTCAAGGGCACTCAAATTGTTGAGATATTACACGAGTTAAGTTTCAATTAAATCAAACAAAGCAATAATGGCCTGGCCATATATATTTGGGTTTTAATAGTGTTAAGATGCTTGGCATTTATTTTATATGAAATTATCAACATAATTTTTAATATCATAATTATTACAGATTTTATGCTTTGAGTTTCTCAGCATACTTACTATTTGAAAATGAAACGAAAATGAAATGAATGAATATACTTGAAAGTATATTTGAAAATTTGTTGCCAAGTTAAAACCTTTAGCCCATTATTGAAAGATTGGGTTCACGACTATTTCTGGGTCGAGATTCAATCAATTCTCATTAAAACTGCTTATTTTTTCTTCAACTGTCGGCATGTTTTTTTATTACATCGGAGAGATCAGAAAGATACAAAAAAGCCTTTTGCGTGTTTTTACTATATCCGAACAATCACAGATTGCTGTGCGACGTTTAAAATAGTGAACACTTTAGACTGAGGTAACAACATGTAACGGCTCTATATGTATTGCTAAAATTAACGAGTACATTTTTCAGAGCAATTCGTTCAATATTAACGTATGAGGGGGTATACTTGTATAACTTCCAAATATTTTTGTGTTGTTGTTGTTATGGTACTGCAGAATTATTTAGTCCAAATAAAGTTGAGTTTTGTTGTTTGTTTCCACAATTTTATTTTATTTTATGACTTATATACATTTATTTTTCCCATTTCTCAATACAATTGTATTTGTTACCAAACACCGCGAAGAGAATTTGTCAACTTTTAGGTAAATCTGAGTATTGGTAAATCTTACGGGTATTACACTGTACATTGTATGGGATGATGGGATAGCTGCATTTTTGTACATAACATGACTCATGTAATTTCGGTGCGTGTATACATAGTATAATATTTGAATTAAATGTATATAATAGCTATGTACATAAGTAAGTGGAAAATAAAATCAAATTGTAGAGCTAATTGTTTAAGAGAGGCCACCGCGTTCAGTTCTTTTAAATAATAGCCAACGCACTATTTCAATATAAAAAACAAAAATTTATATATATATATATATATATATATATATATATATATATATATATATATATATATATATATATATATATATATGTATATATATATATATATATATATATATATATATATATATATATATATATATATATATATATATATATATATATATGTATGTGTATGTGTATATGTATATATGTATAATAAATACCGGCCAAGTGAATAAAATTGGACAAATTGGCTATCGAATCGATCGTGTGTATCGGGAACGCAATATATTTGCGGTAAGAAATTGTTCGTTTGGTGCATATTTTTTTCAAAGTGGATTTGGAATTTTTTTTAATAATTTATTTTTCCTTTCTTTTAGAAATCAGATCAGCTGAATAAGTTCCGTAAAATAGAAATCCTTGTCGGTATATTCCGTGGGTTGGAAGGGAGTTAGCGGGGCCTCAGGTTATATGGATAGACTTGAAAATCCCAAATTATCACCCTACAGAAAATTCACAGCTACATGGATTATTAACCTAGAGTGGTGAAATCAAAATAAAATAAAAAAAAAACATTTTTAAGAATAGCGGGAATAGCTATGTGCTTACAGTGACTGTGCTGTGAAAAATCTATTTAATTTAAGAAAATTTATTAGATGTAGTGTATTGTTATATATTAACTACTTTCTATTGTGGTTTTTTTTTCATTTTCATTTTTATTTGCATTTCTTAGCATATTTTCTTATATTTAAAAAAAAAAAAAATTCTAACGTAAATTAAATTCAAAAGTAAATCCAAAATTGTGTGTGTAAGTGAGTGTGTTGGCACCAGATTTTTTTTTCAGAAATACCATCGTAAGAGGAGCCACGGGTACCCTTAGAAATTTTACGGGTGAGTTTTTATATTATATAAATATACGCATTTTTTGACAGCGTATTAATCTTGTGGAACTATAGTTTGTGTATTCAAAACTATATTTAATTTATAATAAAATTCCAAATTTTTATTCACAAAATTTACTTTGCTATTTTACAAATTTTATTATTTTAACAAATTTTATTATTTTAGAAACTTATTATTTAAACAAATTTTATTTTTAGAAATTTATTACACGCCACCATTTGTTAATTTTTATTAAAAAAACAAATCGACTTTACTAGTCGATGATCTGAACGCAATTACAATTTTTTTTCCTTTTTGTTTCCAAAAAAAACAAAACATACATTGTATATGTATATATAAAAAAAACCGCGTCAAACTTGTTGTACGCGCGCACAGTGTGGCAAAACGAAACGACAGTATCAAAAATATTTTAAATAAATACTTGTGTTAGAAACACCAAGTATATGAAAGGTGTAGTCAACACAACAAAAGAAAATAGCACTCACACATGAAAAGCTTTACTGAGTACTAATAAACGTAAACTGTGAGAAAACATAGACTAAAAATGTATAGCAATTGTAATAAAATAATACACATCTGCAGTAAACTGCGTAAACTAAAATGGTTCCAATCTCCACTAATTAATAGTGTAGTTAGAAACATAAAATAAAATTCAAATTGCTATCGTTAATTCGTAGCGCGATTTAAAAATGTTATTTATGAATATATAAATATTTAATTTACATTTTAGATCGGCCGCTACAGTACTCCCCTTCTAGTTGTGTTCCAGTAAGACTTGAACACTAACGAGAAAAATGCACAGCTGTTTGGTTTCGAGATGAAAGTATATTATCAACCGAATTAATTATACCAAAAGCGGGTTTTAATCTATCAATCGAGATATTACAATTCTTATCCCGAATCAAGATAACAAAATGTTTACGAAGGCGCCTAACTACTTTAAATGGTCCTTCTTAAGGAGGAGTAAGTCCAACACGAACCTTGTCAGACCTTACAAAAACAAAATCACAGTTGTCCAAAGTTTTCGGGACAAATATGTCATCTTGTTTAGCTTTACGCGTAGGTGATGGTATAAGGTTCCTCATTGCATTACGCAATTGGTCGATAACTGAGTCGCTACAAGGCAAAAGTGAAAGAGGCTTCTCAATAAAAAATTCACCGGGAAGTTTAATGGTTTGCCCATAAACCATCTCGGCTGGAGAGCACTTTAAATCTTCTTTCACGGTAGCCCGGATTCCTAATAAAATAATTGGAATCTCAGAACTCCAATGAATTGAATCGCCTCTGGCCATAAGAGCAGCTTTAAGCTGCCTATGGAAGCGTTCAACCATGCCATTCGCTTTAGGATTATAAGCCGTAGTACGTATCCTATGAGCGCCTAAAAGAATTGTTAGCTCATTAAACAGTTTTGATTCAAACTGTGATCCCTGATCCGTAGTAATCTGAGAAGGAACGCCAAAGCGTGACACGTAATTATTGACAAAAGAAGTGGCAATGGTTGCAGCTGTCATGTTTGCTAAGCAGTACGCTTCAGGCCAGCGAGTAAATCGATCGACACATGTAAGTATATATGAACATCCATTCGAAATAGGCAAAGGCCCAACAATATCCAAATGTATATGTTCAAAACGACCAGGTGGAATATCAAATTGTCCGTGGGGTGAAATAGTGTGCCGTTGAACTTTAGCACGTTGGCAGGATAAACAAGAACTAGCCCAATGGTTTACGTCCTTGTTAATACTAGGCCAAAAATAACGAGCCGTAATCAACTTACGAGTGGCTCGGACACCAGCATGCGCTATATTATGTAAAGAGTCGAAAACAAGTCGACGTAAAGAATCTGCGATGTATGGGCGATTATTACCCGTCGAAGTTTCGCAGTAGACCTCAAGGCCAGGAAATTTAAATAACTCAAGCTTCATAGAAGCTGAGCGACAAACGGTACCAGAAAGTAACTGCTGTAGTTCTTCATCCGATTGTTGTGCCTTAATAATATCTACATAATCAAAAAAAATTTCATTTGTGGCCGAGTCAATATTAGTGGTTCGAGACAGTGTGTCTGCGACAACATTGTCGGAACCAAGTACATGCTGAATATCTGAGGTAAATTGACTAATATAATCCAAATGGCGTGATTGCCTTGGATTTCTTTCAGTTTTAGACTGAAGGGCTCTAGTCAAAGGCTTATGGTCAGTATAAATCGTGAAATCACGACCCTCAACAAAATATCTAAAATGCTTAATTGACAGATATATTGCGAGAAGTTCTCTATCGAATGCAGAATATTTAATTTCAGCAGTCGTTAATTTTTTTGAGAAAAATCCTAAAGGTTCCCACTTCTTCTTATTATACTGTGCAGGACAGCGCCAACGGCGGTGTTCGATGCATCAGTAGTAATACTAAATTTCGCATTTCCTAAAGGATGCGACAGAAGAGTGACATTTGCCAATTCATTATTTAAAGAAATGAATGCATCATTGCATTCTTCAGGCCAAGAAAAATTCTTGGGTGTCTTAGGCAACTTAAGCAGTGCTGACAAATGCGAATGAATTGGACTTAGAAATTCAGCCAACTTTGGTATAAATCGATGATAGTAATTAACCATCCCGATATACCGCTGAATGTGTTTAATGGAACTAGGAGTAGGAAAATCCCTGATGACACGTATTCGTTCCTCAGAAGGTTGAATACCATCTAGGGAAATCTTGTGGCTTAAAAAATCAAGCGAAGCTACGCCAAAAACACATTTCGGTGTCTTTATATGGACGTCAAAATCAACCAGTCTCTGAAACAACTGTTCTAAATGAACCAAATGTTGCTCTTCTGACTGGGATGCCACCAAGATATCATCAATATAAACAAAAACGAAGTCAAGTCCGCGGACAACTTCGTTAATAAAACGCTGGAATGTCTGCGCGGCGTTACGCAAGCCAAATGGCATTCGCGTAAATTCAAATAAACCGAAAGGTGTTGTGATAGCCGTCTTATGCACGTCTTCTTCAGCGACTGGAATTAAATGATAAGCCCTGACCAAATCAATCTTGGAGAAAATAGTACAACCATGCAAATTCATGGAAACATTTTGAATGTGGGAAATCGGATATCTATCCGGTACTGTGACCGAATTTAATCTTCGATAATCACCACATGGTCTCCAATCTAAATCCTTTTTTCTAACCATATGTAAAGGACTTGAAACACAGGATGCCGACGGACGACAAATCCCTAATTCCACCATATGTTGGAATTCTAAAAAAGCGGCTTTATGCCGATCCGGATCTAGCCTGCGAGGTCTCGCCACAGGTAAATGTCCGTTTGTAACAATATGATGTACAACAGAATGGCGGACAGGCAAATTAAAATTGGGCAACGCTGTAAGTGTAGGAAACTTATTAAGGAGCGTGCCATAACCATTGTCAATTGAAAAATGCACAGGAGTCGGAGTTTCAAAAATCTTCACCATCGCATCCACTGACAATTTAGTGGTCGAATCTATTAATTGTTTATGCTTCAGATCCACCAAAAGACCAAATTTTGCCAAAAAATCAGCACTAATGATTGGCCTATCCACAGAAGCTATTATAAAAGCATGTGGAAAATCTCGTTTTAAACCGAGATTGACCTTAATCAACCTTGTACCATAGGTACGAATGGTTGATCCATTTGCTGCTGTCAGAACTAGATCACTTGAAAAACTGTTTACGTTAATATGAAAAAATTTAACTGGTATCACTGAAATATCAGCGCCAGTATCGATCAAAAAAGTTAAATTAATATTGCTGTCGTGTATAAAGAGTCGACTGGTTGGGTTTCTAATAAAATTAGTCGACTCGACCCTGTGCGGCCCTACTCGTTTTTTGTATTTTCAAACGATTTATCCTAATTATCTAGCTTAGACTGCTTGTCACGATAATATGAGCAAGGTTGCTTACAGAAATGTGCCTTTGGGCCAAAAAGACGGTGTAACTTGCACCACGGATTATCGGGTGTCAGCTTATTGTTACTATCAGTCTTATTTTGTCGAGAATTGTCAAAAGACGAATTTCGACGATAGTACCTTGAGTTCCTTAAAGTGCTCCGAGACCTGCCCATATCATTATAAAGATTATTCATACGGGCTTCTAACGAATTCAATCGAGATTCGATGGTTTTTAATGTCGTCGGCGCGTCTCGCCCATTCGACTTGGCTGGAGTCTTTTTTGAAATAGCAGCAAAATTTGAAATATTCGACAAATTGGTTGGTTTGGAGGTTGAATTCGAAGGTTTGTTTAAAGTCGCTAATCTGGGAGTTCGATTAATGGCTTCATGAATCTTATCCGCTGTCTTAGCGAGATCATCGGGGGTAAATGTATCGGGTTGTGCTACAAGTGCCAACATTACGACTTCAGGTAAACGGCGAATCCATAAAGCCTTAATGACTTGGTCGCTAATGGAACTACCCGCGAGTGATCGAATATGCCTAAGTAATTCGGAGGGACGTCTGTCGCCTATATCTAACCCGCTCAAAAGTTTCCATAATTGGGCTCCACTCGAAGGTGAGAGGCGGTCTAGCAAAATTTTTTTAATTGTTTCGTAGTAATTATCCTTCGGTGGTGTTCGTAGCAAATCTGAAATCAGATCGCTGGTCTCTGGTGACAGAGAAGCCAACACGTGCAAAAATTTTGCCTTGTCACCTTTTATTTTCAAAAAATCAAACTGCAGTTCAGCCGCATGAAACCAGTTCTCCGGGTTCGTAACCCAAAAAGGCTGCAATTTGATATTAATAGAGGCTGCATTGCCTGGTACCTGTGGCATCTCGACATCTGTAGGTTCCAATTGTTTTGTTGGGTCAGCGTCTGCTTGCGCGGACGTTCCCGGTTTATTATCATGCATTTTGTACCAAAAACTAATTGGAATCTATAAAACTTGACTATTATTATCTAGAACGATTTTTCTTAGATAACTGGCAAATTGTCAGTGTTAAATTCGAGCTAAATAGTTGTGACAAGTCAAAATAAAGAACAGTACGGCGAACACTATCTGCTCGTAATGTTAAAATAAACAGAAATATAAATTGATTCTACTGCGAGATGCCCTCGAATATCGTTGGGTGCTAGCGTCCAACACAGAAATTGGAGGGGCTCGGCTAGTTCAATTGGTGCAATGTGAAAATGTTACGTGGGAACAGTCGGAACGATATTGTTGTAATTGGTTAATAAATTAATTAGAGAACGTTTTCTTCATATAGCGTGAATTAAAAAATAAAAAAAAATTAAAAATATGTAAATGAGTCACTACAAAAATCTAGCGTTCATTAATATTTTGTACCGTTACGAAATTTTGATTTTTGATTAAATTATCGCAAAAATTAATGTAAAATTAATTAAATAAATGGCGTTAAATTTACATTTACTTGAAGCTACGTTAAAATTTCTAAAGAAAAACTAAAAATTTTAATTTTATATATGAAATTAAGTGTATGCAATAAAAAAACTCTTTATTTGTTTAAGAAAAAAAAACTGTTAAACACTTAGCTGATTTTAGTTCAGTTGTATAACTTAGATGTATCGGTTTAATCCTCGCTGGACCGGGTAATGTCACGGTATAATGTACCACGCTGAACCATTCACTATCTACGGTATAACTGTCCCACGATGAACCGTTCACTGTCTACAGTATAACTGTCCCACGATGCACCTGGTAATATTCTGGTGTTGAATTATCTCAAGGTTACCACACGGTAATATCCAGTAAAATTATTGTCCAAAATTGTTTGATTTTTAGGAAACGGTACTGTAATGTGTTCCCGTTTAAAAAGGTGTGTACTCCAATGTATAATGTCGACAAAACTTTTAATGCGATGAATTCCGGAAATATTTAAAATGTAATTTGAAGAAAAAAAATTTTAGTATTCATTAAATTACGGCTTATATATTGTACACTGCTATATATCTAATCAACGACACGTACCTTTTTCTTGATACGGTGGGCCGTATACCACCTGTAGACAAGAATATTTAAGGTAAGGTGATACCCATAAAGACCTTCTTGGGTCGCAGGGAGGCGGGTTGCAATCAAAATACGAAAAATCAACAATAAACGAGTATTTATGTGCATGCAAATTCTCTATTCTACTCCAGTTTAAATTATTTGAGAAAATCTCGTTAATATCTTAATATAACTCTAACGACTTCATATAGTACGGATGGATAAAAATAAATATTTTGATCGTTTTAAGTAGAAAATTGTTGAATGAACCGAAATAATAGAAAATGTGATTTTACGTAAATTTTAAAGTATGTCTCATTAAATTTTGCTTTAATATTGTTGGATGGATACCTTCTAGGAAAAATTACCTTGATTATAAAATATTTTCTTAAGCAGACGATATAAACAAAAAAAAAAAAAAATAAACAAATTTTTTAAAACATGATACGAGAACCGTATACAAAACAAAAAACTGTATCAATATTTATTTCCCAAGCAAGTGAAAAAACTTCTGGGAAGTTCAAAAATAAAAACCTACCTTATAATAATAAGGTACCATTTTACCTTTATGTACTTTAATCAAATAAGGTTAGAGTATAAAAACACTTTGGCCCTGCAAAAAAAAAAAAAAATAAATAAAATGAGCACGTTTATGAATAATTTGGTCATTAAAGTTATATATGGGGGACAAGGGTGAAAAGCTCATTACAATTTTAATTAGATTTTCTGAATTCTTGTTATAGACCCAATGTAACCTAAAATTATAATGTATTCAAAACTGCTACCAAATTATGGTGAACAATAGTTTACTTTTACTTTGATTAATAATGTTCCGCAAAAAATCACTGTCAGCGTAGAATGAATGGTCGATTGTTATTGTTGAATGGGAAAAATCTTGTTTTGCTAATTCATTATTACTGTGTTAAGTAGTCGATGTAGGTTTTTTGAACAAAATTGTGGCACTATTTTGGTTTTCCCGTGGAGTAGTATAGTAAAAAAAAAAACAATCCAACTCCCAATTCTCGGGGGAAAACCAGAATAAATATTGCCAATGGAACACTATATTCAAAACATTACATCTAATTGATTAAAAAATACAAAACTACTCCTATATATGAGTACATTGTTAATAAAAATTTTATTCGATATTTCCCACAATAATATATGTATGTGCTAGCGTGTACTATAAGCGTATTTATGTACCTATTACATAATAATCTTCTATTTAATTTATTATTGAACGTAATCCTTATTATATTTAATAAATAATAATGAGTTTATTTTATTTTTATGTACTTTTCCAAAAATTTATTTTCGGAAAACCAACCTATGCACACATTTATGTATTTTATTTTGATGTAATTTACGAATTATACGTATATTGATATTATTTAGAAAGCTTTTACGTACCATAATTATGTAGGATCATAAAAATAATGCTTTTATATTGTATTATCAACATTTTTGTTGGTATTTTAAGACCATTCCAGGAATTTTGAATTTGTAGGAACAATATTTTTAAGTAATATGATTACGGTATATTATTCAGTTCATGATAATATTTCAATCTGATAAAAGCTTTATGTAATCGTAATGTAAAGAAAGCCCTTTAAGACAACATAATTTCGTACCGTAGGTAATGGATTTAACCCTGTGCTTTCGTTTTTGACACCCAGTGAAGAAGCAATATTGAAATCAAACGATTATTTGTTTATTTCAACCAACAGCATGTATATGCAAAAATGGCTTACATCATCAAAAAATTAAAAGGTACTAACAACATCAATATTTCTAACAATTAAAACAAAACATTTTAAAACAACATTTAAGACAAAAGCCTATAGCGATTCGTTGTTTAAATTGATCTCGGGAAATATTAAAATCAAAACAATCCAATACGGTGTTGTCACGCACAAATGTGGTACTTGCGCATGTATGCCTAGAACTTGACATCGATTTACATTTGGTGATAGTCTGAAATTATTGTCACGCTCGAAAGACGGTAATTTTTATAGAACAAATAACAAAAACTGCTTTTGAACACTTTTAATTCTGTTTGAATGAGGCTCGTAGAACGGGGACCATATGACAGTCGCATACTCAAGCTGTAAACGAGCAAATGAAGTGCACAGTAGTTTGAAAGTTAATGTGACGTGAAAATCGATCGAATTTCGTTTAATAAATCACAACATCGAAAAGGCTTTATTAACAACCGCATAGACGTGAGAATTAAACGTTAAATCCGAGCTAAAGATAACGCCCAAATCAGTAACCACATTAACTCTCTTCAATCGTCTGAAAATAAAATACAGAAACAATCCACAACATTGTTAATTAACAATAAATATGAAAGTGGACCCAAGTGCAATAAAACCAGTGAAAATAATTTTGAGATCATATCGTCAATCTTGACATACATTTTGCGATCCGATAACTAAAATATAAGCAAATTTAAGGGAATAATGTGGCAGTTAAGTTCACTGAGTTTATTTAATAAAATCCTGTGGTTAAGTTTATCGAATGCTTTAGTGAAGTCGGTATGAACCACATCAACTTGAACTTTCAAGGCAACAGAGTTAATTAAATGATTTTGAAATACTGCTTAATTAGTGACCGGTCCGTTGAACGGTCCGGAAAAATTCCATGCTGACGTGTGCTAATATGTTGCTTGGAGTGGAAGTGGATCACATGGTTAACCATCGACTAGAATAGTTTACAAATGCAAAATTGTATTGCAATTTGATGATAATTAGTTACCTCACTGCGGGGGCTGTTTTTGTGAATCGGTATGAAACTTGATCATTTTCCAAAGATCTGGAAATGCGTGAATTTTGACCACGGTATTCTAAAAATGACGGTAAGCCGTTATTATTGTTCTTAAATTTGACAAATCTCCAGAAATTATTGGGATTATATCGCAAATCGTCTTCAATGTCAATTATGTAATTGTTATACAGGAAACGGATGAGATTGCCAAACTGTTTGCGCAGAGACTTCAACTGGCTATATTCATGGACCAACCCTGTACGCCAATACTTCTGGTTATATTTATTATGCAGGTCTTCTAGTTGTTTAATTTCTTTAGTAAACCATGGGACGATCCTGGGACGAGACTTTTTAATTATTTTTTTAGGAACCAATTTTTCAAAAGCAATCTTCAACAATTCATTGGAGGTCTCTAATGAACAATTGATATGAATGTTTGATAGAGTACAACCTCAATCGACTTCAGCTAAAAAATCATTTAATAAGTTGTGATCGGCGTGCGAATAATCAAACACGGTACAATTTTCAGTATAGTTCAAATTATTAGCAATTTTGTAGAAAAACTGAATTGAAACTTGGGTATGATAAACACTCGAAAATCCTGCAAAGTTTCACAACATTCGAGTTTAAAATATCTATTATTAGTGTAGAAAATCAAATCCAGATAAGTGCCATGGCTCTTTGGAACACTGTTAATTTGCCAAGTACCCATGTTTGCCATAAAATCACAAATTAAGGCTGATGAATCGTCAGTATCAGCAAGGATGAATATATTGTAATCCTTCATCCAAATTAGATCTACGGAAAGTTGAAATCGCCGAAAATAACAAAATCAGTGCTATCACACATAAAATGACGAGGTTGGTTCTAGATGAAAGTATCAATCCCTCTTTGAGGGATGGGAAAGGAATGTTAGTGAGGACAGACTCGGCCCGGTTACAGACACCTAATAAAGCCGATAGTTAGTATTTTATGACAGCACAATGAAAACACAATTAAAATATTAATAATAAAACGTTGGAACCTGATAGATCTGAAATAATATCTTAAACCAGAATTTATATTTATATAATAATCCAAACTTCCGATTAACAAAATTGATGATAAAATATATTTCCATGTTCTTCTTAAACCAAAAAAACAAATTAGTTATTTATTTCTACTCTCACTTAATCCAACCGCTGTATAATTTTAAATATTTCAGTATTAGCTTTCAACAATTAAGAGAAATATTAAAACAGCAATAAATATGATATAATCTAAATTCAAATGTAAAGATGTTCCTATCCCTAAAAATAACATTACCATTTATTAATCATAATTTAATTCTAAGCCTTAAGGCATTAATTACATTAAGAATCAATTACAGTGGTGTGCAGTGAAATAGCACATTTGCGAATTATTTTAGAAATTGTCAAAAATAAACAAATAGTTAATTATTTTCTATGATATTTTTTTATTTATAGATTGTATATATATGAACCTACAAATAAATAAAACAATTAAATTTCAATTCATAATAAGAACATAAAAAAAAAATTATCAAACATTTTATGGTAAAAAAAGTTTGTTCACAGAAATAGCACAGTAAGTATTAATCTAAAAACATTTTAAATAAAACACTTGTTTAATATTTCGCAAATTTGAGATACAATTTATTCTCAATCGATTTCGACTTGCTAGGTCATCATCAGGGGTTTAACTCCTGATGATGACCTAGCAAGTCGAAATCGATTGAGAATAAATTGTATCTCAAATTTGCGAAATATTAAACAAGTGTTTTATTTAAAATGTTATTAAATGTGTTTCGTCAAGTGCCGACGGCAATAAGTGTTAACAATATTAATCTAAAGTTTCAACCTCAATTCAGTCTTTTTTGTAAATAATTTAGGTAGGTAGATGGTTTTCCTATCTAATATTTAGTCGTGTGACCTTTTCTCTTGAGCACTTCGTGACATCGGCGGTCCATGGAATCCACAAGCTTCTGGCATTTAATAACCGATATCTTCTCCCATTCTTCTTTAATAACATTTAATAATTACTACTTTAGTTGATTCCACAAGTTCTCGACCGGATTCAGATCGGGTGACTGTGCTGGCCATTGCAAAACGTCCACTTCATTTTCCCTAAACTAATCTTTCGCCTTCCTCGAGGTATGCTTCGGGTCATTATCTTGCTGAAAACTCCAGGCGTGCGGCATGGCGTCTTCAGCATATTCGAGCAACACGTCGTCCAATATTTGGACGTAAACATCCGCTGTCATAAGATCTTTTATCCAATAAATGGGACCGGTACCGTACCACGAGAAAGCACCCCACACCATAATAGAACCGCCGCCATGTTTTTTTTGTTTTTTTCGTGTACTGTGGCGACAAACTTGTAGTCGGTGGACGTCGTACATAATGCCGGCCGTCAGAACCAAACAAATTCACTTTTGTTTCATCGGTCCATATTATTTTCCTCCATTTTTCAGCGTCGGCATTAGCTAAGTGATTTTTAGCAAAATTAATCCGGGCTCTGATATTTTTTTTTTGATAGAAGTGGGACATGCTGGACAGCGCAGCCCCTTAAATTATGTGCCAGCAGCCGTCGACGAATGGTGGAACCAGAGCAATTAAGGTTTAGTTCCTTTTTTATCTCGTTAGAACTAATAAAATGATCTTTTTTTGCGGTTCGGATAATTAAAGCATCCTCTTTTTTGGTTGTCTTGCGTCTACCACGACGATTTTCGACTGGGTTCTCCGGTTTTAGTGCATTTAATACAAATTTCCGTGATCTAGCAAGTATTCTAGCGATTTCGGAAATTGATTTTCCCTCGGATTCTAATCTTCTGGCAATTTGCCTTTCTTTATCGTTACAATGATTTGCACGACCCATTCGACTCAAATAACAATATTTTTTTCTAAATTTTATAAATCTAAATTTAAATTTTGAACAGTGGGTGTTTCTTTATGTACGACAGGTGAAATAAAACCAAAAACCCAATTGTACAAACTTATTGAAAATTATTTATTTTCTTAATTATTGTGGTAGCTTAATTGTTGTTTAATTTATATTTTTACAAACTTATACGGCTGATGGTCGGAAAACAAGTGAACGAGTTTTATTTTTTATACACATACATAAATCTAAAATATGAATACATTATTACAATTTGTACTAGAACTTAATCTAAAAAATATGAAATTTACGTAAGTATACATTGAGCTGTCAGTAGACATTTGTTATGTAAGTATTTTTATAATATAAATATTCTTAATTTAATTTAATTAATTTAATTACAATAATATTTCTTAATTTCAGATTTGTGAATGAGTTATCATAATGGTTGTAATTACAAATAAAGATAAGTATAATTATATTAAACTGGTATGTTGATCGAAATTCGAGTGACAATTTCTTTGGTTTATTTTAGGTAGCGCCAATAATACGCAGAATGGGATGCGATATTAAACTTTAATGGAATAATAGCGATATATTGCTACATGAATGTATGTATGTTGTTAACCGTGGATTATTGTGCAGTGTGGTAATTAATAAATATAAACATCAATAAGTATAGTTGTTTTGCATTTCTTGATTATTGACCTTGAACTTGGTTGAAACTTGATACAGCTGATTTAACTTTTTATGATGACGATGTGCATTCATTAAGCATGAACAGTGGGTCTCCAAATTTATTTATTTTTTTAGTTAAATATTCGATGTGTTTCTCACAAAAACCGAACTAGTACTGATGTTCTATTTCATTGAACAAGAAAATATGGTAACACGTTTGTTTTGGGTGATTTCCCTAAATGTACGAATATATTAAAATTTTCCCTATACGCATTTCTTCTAGTAGAAAACATTGCTATTGTCGACACCAGCATAAAACTGGAGATTTTTGAAGATAAATTTGAAAAAGTTGTGTTAATGAAAAAGATGCATAGTGTGCTATTTCACTGCACACCACTGTATATTAAATTCTTCTTATTCCAGCATACTTCATCTGAAATAAAATTTTGAACCATAAGTACACTCCAACTAGTTCTAATAGATGTCTCTCCGCTCATTATTGATGACATTTGTTAGTTGTTATACCTATCATCAAAAATCTTAGACATTAAATACTTGCTATATAAAGCCCTTGTTCATCCACAACCTCACCATTTGCCTTTAATTGAAATTTGTGAAAAAACCAAAATTACTCGTGATATTTGATAAATAAAGTTTAAATTTAAAAGTAATGAAGTGAATTTAATAAAATTGGAAATATAGTGCAGTGATAATACAATAAATTAATAAATTAATAAATATACAACTGTAACAATAAACAACACAAAAACAATTAAAAACATGCAAGTGAGAACTATTATAACGGTAGGTAGCAACTTCTGGTGTCCTATATTATATTCTTTTATTAATTATTCCAATATTAACATCTTATCATATTCAGACTTAAATCCATATAATTTCCACCTGCTAATGTAATTAATTAAATAATTAGTTAAACACACCCATACTCCTAAATTAAAAATTTGTTGTCCCAACCACAATAATTTCAACCAACGTCCAATAACATAACGGTCGATAGCTGACCATATTTAAATCATTCCAATCCCCTAATTCTACATCCTGAAAATTACAGTTAATATTATTATTAATAAAACATTTATTTTTCGAAATTTGTTATTAATGTGTCTACTCCTATCACTTATAATAAAAGTTTAACAAAAGTTTAATAAATATTTAACAAAAGTTTCACAAAAGTTTGATAAAAGTTTAACAAAAGTTTAACAAAAGTTTACCAAAAAATTAATAAAAGTTTAACAAAAGTTTAATAAAAGTTGAATAAAAGTTTAAAAGTTTACAGGTTTGAAAGTTGAAAAGTTTAAAAGTTTAAAAGTTTAAAAGTATAAAAGTTTAAAAGTCTAAAAGTATAAAATTCCAAAAGTTTAAAAGTGTAGAAGTTCAAAATACAAAAGTCTAAAAATTTAAAAGTGTAAAAGTGTTAAAGTGTAAAAGTTTAAAAGTTTAAAAGTGTTAAAGTGTAAAAGTTTAAAAGTTTAAAAGTTTAAAAGTTTAAAAGTTTAAAAGTTTAAAAGTTTAAAAGTTTAAAAGTTTAAAAGTTTAAAAGTTTAAAAGTTTAAGTTTAAAAGTTTAAAAGTTTAAAAGTTTAAAAGTTTAAAAGTTTAAAAGTTTAAAAGTTTAAAAGTTTAAAAGTTTAAAAGTTTAAAAGTTTAAAAGTTTAAAAGTTTAAAAGTTTAAAAGTTTAAAAGTTTAAAAGTTTAAAAGTTTAAAAGTTTAAAAGTTTAAAAGTTTAAAAGTTTAAAAGTTTAAAAGTTTAAAAGTTTAAAAGTTTAAAAGTTTAAAAGTTTAAAAGTTTAAAAGTTTAAAAGTTTAAAAGTTTAAAAGTTTAAAAGTTTAAAAGTTTAAAAGTTTAAAAGTTTAAAAGTTTAAAAGTTTAAAAGTTTAAAAACTTAAAAGTTTAAAAGTTTAAAAGTTTAAAAGTTTAAATTTTAAAAGTTTAAAAGTTTAAAAGTTTAAAAGTTTAAAAGTTTAAAAGTTTAAAAGTTTAAAAGTTTAAAAGTTTAAAAGTTTAAAAGTTTAAAAGTTTAAAAGTTTAAAAGTTTAAAAGTTTAAAAGTTTAAAAGTTTAAAAGTTTAAAAGTTTAAAAGTTTAAAAGTTTAAAAGTTTAAAAGTTTAAAAGTTTAAAAGTTTAAAAGTTTAAAAGTTTAAAAGTTTAAAAGTTTAAAAGTTTAAAAGTTTAAAAGTTTAAAAGTTTAAAAGTTTAAAAGTTTAAAAGTTTAAAAGTTTAAAAGTTTAAAAGTTTAAAAGTTTAAAAGTTTAAAAGTTTAAAAGTTTAAAAGTTTAAAAGTTTAAAAAATTAAAAGTTTAAAAAATTAAAAGTTTAAAAGTTTAAAAGTTTAAAAGTTTAAAAGTTTAAAAGTTTAAAAGTTTAAAAGTTTAAAAGTTTAAAAGTTTAAAAGTTTAAAAGTTTAAAAGTTTAAAAATTTAAAAGTTGAAAAGTTGAAAAGTTTAAAAGTTTAAAAGTTTAAAAGTTTAAAAGTTTAAAAGTTTAAAAGTTTAAAAGTTTAAAAGTTTAAAAGTTTAAAAGTTTAAAAGTTTAAAAGTTTAAAAGTTTAAAAGTTTAAAAGTTTAAAAGTTTAAAAGTTTAAAAGTTTAAAAGTTTAAAAGTTTAAAAGTTTAAAAGTTTAAAAGTTTAAAAGTTTAAAAGTTTAAAAGTTTAAAAGTTTAAAAGTTTAAAAGTTTAAAAGTTTAAAAGTTTAAAAGTTTAAAAGTTTAAAAGTTTAAAAGTTTAAAAGTTTAAAAGTTTAAAAGTTTAAAAGTTTAAAAGTTTAAAAGTTTAAAAGTTTAAAAGTTTAAAAGTTTAAAAGTTTAAAAGTTTAAAAGTTTAAAAGTTTAAAAGTTTAAAAGTTTAAAAGTTTAAAAGTTTAAAAGTTTAAAAGTTTAAAAGTTTAAAAGTTTAAAAGTTTAAAAGTTTAAAAGTTTAAAAGTTTAAAAGTTTAAAAGTTTAAAAGTTTAAAAGTTTAAAAGCTTAAAAGTTTAAAAGTTTAAAAGTTTAAAAGTTTAAAAGTTTAAAAGTTTAAAAGATTAAAAGTTTAAAAGTTTAAAAGTTTAAAAGTTTAAAAGTTTAAAAGTTTAAAAGTTTAAAAGTTGAAAAGTTGAAAAGTTGAAAAGTTGAAAAGTTGAAAAGTTGAAAAGTTGAAAAGTTGAAAAGTTGAAAAGTTGAAAAGTTGAAAAGTTGAAAAGTTGAAAAGTTGAAAAGTTGAAAAGTTGAAAAGTTGAAAAGTTGAAAAGTTGAAAATTTGAAAAGTTGAAAAGTTGAAAAGTTGAAAAGTTGAAAAGTTGAAAAGTTGAAAAGTTGAAAAGTTGAAAAGTTGAAAAGTTGAAAAGTTGAAAAGTTGAAAAGTTGAAAAGTTTTAAAATTTGAACAGTTGAAAAGTTAACAAAAGTATGACAAAAGTTTAATAGAAGTTTAATAAAAGTTTCATAAAAGTTTAACAAAAATTTTACAAAAGTTTAATGAGAGTTTAACAAAAGTTTAATAAAAGTCTAATAAAAGTTTAAATTTTAGAAGTTCAAAAGTTCAAAAGTCTAAAAGTTTAAAAGTTTAAACGTTCAAATTTCAAAAGCCCAAAAGTGTAAAAGTTTAAAAGTTAGAAAGTATAAAAGTTTAAAACTGTCCAAGGAGTAAGGATATTTCTTAGTTGAAAAACCCTAATCCCTACGAATCACAATTTTTTTTTTTTTTTTTTGAAACCGCACTCGACTCTCAAGGACCAATATCGGCCATTGCCAGCAATGATGACAAAGGTTTGGCTAGCATATGGAATAGACCTCTATTACTTAATTAAAAGCACTAATCCATACGAATCGTTCATTTAATAGAAGTTCTACAAAAGAACCCTCTTTGAAATCACACTTCAACTTTAAAACGCCATATACCGTTTTTTAATGAACAGTCTAAAAATAAATTAATTATAATTACTTTAATATCGAACGAACAAGAATTTGTAATATATTTTGATTTGTTGTAATTTAGATGGAGCTTGATTTTTAAAATACTTTTCTAAATACTACTCAATTTTTTTAAATAACACTCAATCCTCGCATAAGAACCCGTCTCAGCAGTTCAACACTAATACATTGACAAATGTCTGGAATGTCTGGAAAACCTCACACTTGTAGATCATCATTATATTTAAAACAAAATACGGTTCACTCCCCATTACTTAAAATACCGGAGCACTCACAATACGACATGCTTTATATATACAAACTTGTTTCAACCAAAATCAAACAAAAATATGCGTTGTTTCGCACAAAATACAAAACAAATCTCAAACACTTTTCTCTCTTACCAATTTCATTGTGACAATATTGTCTAATCACAATAATAATTCACTTTTGATTACACTTTCAACACACCACTTGTAGCTTTATGATTTTTTTTTTTTTTATCAATCAAATCAAAATTAACACAGGCCACTTCACTTTAGAAGCTCAGATTTTATTTTATTTATAAACGACTGTTGCCCTCAAAATTTCACGTCTAACTTACATTACATGCATCACAAACCACTTTATTATTACTTTTAACAATTAATTAATCTAAATTAACACTTACTATTTTTTTTTTTTAAATTTTAATTAGCATAGCAAAAAATATGATTTCTATATCCTGCACTACCTGTGTCTATGATATTATGTTTAAAATTAAAACAACCACCATTTAAAGTCAGATACACAAGAAACAATAGCCTTTTCACTTTCATTAAAACTAAATAACTACACAATATTTTTTAATTTTAAAAACCAAAAAAAGAATTCACAACACACATCAGCAATTTTTATATGCCATCTTTATATTTCTCTAACTTAGCCACTTTTAACCTTCACTTTTATATATAAAACCAATCATTCATCACTTTTAATTGTAGATATTTTTGTAATTCTACACCTATTTATTTAATTTAAATTAATTTTTATTTAATCACTAAAATCACTAAAGAAAAAACACATCAACTCTAACTCAGGGCTACTTACCGACCCCATTAAAATTTAATATATTGATTGAAATTAAATTGATACTTTGCTGCGAGCTCCTTCCTCGTTTTTTGAACGGCGCCTTCCGTGAAAATCGCGCACTAAAACCCCAGGCGGCAAAAAATCATGTTTTTTTAAGGTACTATGCAAATTTTCGATGACTCCAATCTTGAAAGGCACAAAACATTAGTACTGCTGGATCCCGGTCTCTAGGCGACAGTGAGAAGCAAGAACACGTTTGATATGGTAGTTACTGAAACCATACAACTAACAAAAGATTTGTAAAACATAGACATAATTAATTGTATATTAATGAAACATATCAGACAGATTAAATTAAAGGAAAATTTTCGTTTTATGTTTAATTCAAATGAAAACTTTTTCATTAATATTGCGTTTATTGAATTGAGGAATTCAAAGAATTCTGATATGCATCTCGGTCTTTCATCTTCTTATTTAAAATTAAAAATTTATTTTATTAACAAATTTATTCATTTTAGTAAAATTGCATTTTATCTTTTGTATAACAAATAATCAGGATGATGAAAATCCTTTGGTATAAATTTATATTCGAAAATAAGCTTTTCAAATTAAGATTTTTTTTTTTTTTTTTTTTTTGTTTCGGTCAAAAATGTTCGTTTAATCATTTTCCGAGAACACAAAATTAATTTAGAAAATTCCTTTATGGGGAAAATTAAAATGTTATTTAGTTACGTTGGGTTGGGTTGGGGTTATATGAATACGATGAGATGGTATTTGGATTAAAAGGATTAAAATTCGTTATTGAAGAAAGATTCGCTTAATAAAGGAATATGGGATTGTACAGTCGCATAACACCATCTCAATATGGCGCAAAATCCCATAAACGTATTCAAATGTTTCTACCAGTACAAGTTTTATGTGGGTTAAATTGAATGGATAGTATACAAAACAGAAAAACATCAATTTTCAATTATGCTGCAAATTTGGACATGGACAAAACCCACGTTAAATTTATAAGACATTTCCAGCAATAGGAAGAAATTTCGTAATTTTATAATGAAAATGAAATAAAGATATAAACTTGGAAGTTGAACCAACAGACAAAAAAACAGATCAAACTGATTCAACAATATTATTCCAATTTATGTGACTAATGTTTTTGACAGCTAATTACCGAATTATATTTTAAACTGTTTTTAATGAAAACGTTTGCGATTTTTTTGCGTTAGTGCATGTCTCTTCCAATTCCACGCCTGGTAAATAATTCCAAATACTGATCCTGCTTACAAAGAAAGAAGTGTCGTCCTATTAAACGTAGATTTAATCATTTGTATACGAACAAATGCCTTCTAAAATTTTTCAATGATGTAATTTGGTTACTGGTACTTCAAAGTTTTAAAATGTAGAGACATAACCAAAATATGTATAATTCATGCATCGAACACCCCAGTTTAGAATAATAAGAAAATTGTTCGTATTTTCTTGTTAATTATTGTTAAAAAGCATTTGGAGTTCATTAAAATACTTTTTTTGAAGACCAAATAAAATTAAATCTCCGTAAAGGAAATGTGGCAGGATGTATGTCTTCATCAACTGTAGTGTAGTCTATTGAGTGAAGAACGTTTTGTCGGAAATGTTTCATCAAAAATTACCCCTTGATTTTTTAAAAGAGAGCCCGTTCCTCAATGACCAATCTCAAGTTAAACCTACATGGATCTCATACTTTAATGATTTTTTTTTTTTTTTTTTTTTTTTGACCCTGCCCAAAAGCGGCTAGCACTACGACCTAAAAGATCTTTTGTGCTGTTGGGTACTGTTACTCCAGGAGCTTCTCCACCTCTCTAATAAAGGCGAGAATGCTGTTTATAGAGGCCAATTTACATTTCTCCGGGGTCAGATACCTCTCTTCAAAATGAATCCACCTCCGTGTGCACAGAGCAACACACTCACATAGTATGTGTTCTGCGGTTTCTGTCTCTTCCAAACAGAGTCGGCACTCCGTCTCTGTGGACAGGTTCATTTTGTTCAAATGATATCTCAGGTTACAGTGACCTGAGAGAAAACTCACAAGTTTCCTAATATTTTCTTTGCTGAAATTGATCGCCAAATTTTTGTGGTGAAATGGTCTGATCAAAGATTTGGCTTGTCTAAGGCCGGGAATACAGTTCCAATAAGTCAAGCACTGTATTTTTCCCATTTACTGATTGTGTAGGTTGCAGAAGCCCACGGGATACCACAAAAAGGCTCAGGGCCAATGAGTGTAGTCGACGAGCCTGCCCGTGCAAGTTCGTCGGCTATCTCATTTCCAGTGATGCCCATGTGACCAGGCACCCACCACAACCTTACTTTGTTTTGACAAGAGAGAGATTGTAGCAGTTTATAACAACTTTGAACCGAGTTGGAATCCAGGCAGTTAGAAGCCAATGCTTTCAGTGCTGCTTGGCTGTCAGACAAAATGTGGATGGATGCGCCTTTAAGACCTTTGGTCATAATAGTAGAGGCGCAGATTTCGATGGCGTCAATTTCGGCTAGAAAAACACTGGGGTATGTACCCAGTGATTTTGATATTTTGTGATTGGGTCCAAAGACACCAATGCCGACTCCACTATCCATTTTTGATCCATCAGTGTAGCAGACTAGGCTGTTAGGTTCCATCTAAGGTAACCCAGTATCCCAGCCTGTTCTATCGGGGATTGTTACCACGAAATTCCTGCCAAAGCAGATTTCTTTCGGCATAACGTCCGGGACACTAAAGAACATATTCAGGTCTGGAAGTTCATTCAAAATGTCCAGGTGACCCATATGGTCATCATGACTGTATTGATTCACTAGCTTCAATCTAGCTGAACAGGTAGCAGCTGATTTTTTGACGTGGATAAGATGACTGCATGCTCGGACTCTAGATCTGTGGATCTATATAAAAAGGCTATAGCCAAAGTAGGACAGGTGTGGCCAGGCGCAAAACTTGCGGCAGTTAGCCGGGAGGAAATTCCCAGCAGGCTGAGGGCACGTGTATGGCTGCAATCCAAACCGGCTAGCCCTGACGAGGCTTTGAAAATTATTTAGGCCAATAACCCGAATCTTCCGACCGGAAATTGGAAGATCGTCAAGCAGGTGGAGGCGAAGGGGGGGGGGGGGAGGGGCTCGAAATTATCAATTATAGTAATAAATAAGGAGTCCCTTGCCCTCCTGCACAAAACGAAGGGAGTAATTGACTTCGGTTTCGGGTCAATTACTTTCATTGTTTATAAAAAGGATGGGGCGGAAGCGAGTACAGGAGATTCACCGGAGGATGGTGGCAACCCGCCCAGGCCTGAAGTGGGTACCAGCAGCATTAGGGGAGAAGCTGAGGGTAAGGGGGAGAGTGAATCCGGTGACCTCGGCCGAGCAAGGACTCCCTTAAAGGATGAGGAGAAGCACATAAGCGAAGGAGCTGGTGTACCGATGGAGGAGGATGCCGGCAGCCCGGCCATACAGGGGAGCACTGACAAGTCCTATACAGAGGGTATGAGGGGTGGCGAGACGGGCGGATCCGGCGCATCCTAAAATACCGAGAAATAATATTCCTGCGGTAGCAGGAAAATACTATAAAGGTAGGTAGAGTTTAAATGGTTATGATTAAGATAACACAAAATAACCTTCACCATTCTAAGGCGGCCTCGGAAGCTCTACTCCTCAGGCTGACTAGTTCGGGTGAGGATGTGATACTAATTCAAGAACCTTCGATTAACAACAACAGGATCTGCGGCTTCAGAACCAATAGGTACAAAATTATATCCTCTAGTAGGTCTGGAAAGATCAGATCTTGTATTCTTGTGTAAAATAATATTAATCTTTTCCTTCTCTCTCAATACAGTAATGGAGACACTACTGCAGTTAGCCTGGAAGTAGGCACTTATAGATTCTGGCTAGTTTCAGCCTACATGGACCGGGAGAAGGAGGTTCCTCCGGATAACCTGGAGGAGCTGATCCGTAAAGCGAAACAATCAAAGGTAGGTGTGGTACTGGGAGTTGATGCTAATGCGCATCACACTATCTGGGGAAGCACGGACATTAATGAAAGGGGTGAGTCACTTTTTGATTATTTAATGAGTACTAACCTTTCAGTCTGTAATATTGGGCGGGAACCCACATTTATGACAAGTAACAGGCAGGAGGTTCTAGACGTGACCCTTGCCTCAAATAATATTCTTCATATGGTTAAAAATTGGAGGGTGGATAAGGAACACTCCTTTTCTGATCATCGATATTTAACCTATATCCTCGATACTCACCCTGCTACTCGGGAAGCCTTCAGGAACCCTAGAAGGACCAACTGGAGCAATTATGGTGAATTATTGGAGGATATGTTACCATCGAGGGATATGGAGCCCTCGACGACCGTTGGGGAGCTGGAGAACATGGTTACTAGCGTTACTAGCGCATGCAACCAATCCTGTTGCGCTGCCTGCCCACTGGCTAAGCCTAGAGGTAGGCAAAAACCAGTATGGTATTCCAGGGAACTGGGAACCTATCGTAAGGCTTGTAGGACAGCCTTTAATAGAGCAAAAAATACAAGGGAGGCTCAGGATTGGGACTTTTATAAGGAGAAACTCGGAATGTATAAGAAAGAATTAAGAAATCCCGCCTTAGGAAGATTCTTTCCAAAAGTACAATCAGTCCCAGTTTTTTGATAAAACCGGACAGATATTAGACAGCTTCTAGTGGAGAATCGCTGGAGCTTCTCTTCGAGACACACTTTCCATAAAGCTTTGAAGACCTGTTGGTGCGTAGCAATCATCAGAAATCACAGAGGATATCGTAACCAGGAAACGGATCTTATGAGCACTGAGGGGTTTTAAACCATTTAAATCGGCTGGTCCGAATCAAATTATACCAGCGGAACTTCCAAACAACTCAGTAATTATTCTTCCCCACCTGGAAGCTATATTCTAAGGGTGTTTGAAGCTGGGCTATATTCCTAGGTACTGGACGGAGGTCAATGTGGTGTTCATACCGAAAGCGGAGAAAAGCTCACATGTCTGTCCTAAGGACCTAAGACCAATAACTCTATCATCCTTTTTTTTAAACTTTGGAAAGGCTGCTGGATGTATACATCAGAGATAAAATAGGTGCCAGGAAGTGGGCATCGTCTCAGCATGCGTACACAAAGGGTAGATCTGTGGACATTGCTCTGCACGTCTTGGTGTGTACGATTGAGAAATCGATTAATTCGAAAGAATTCTGTTTGGTGGCTTTTGGAGGGATTGTCATTTTTGGAGGTGGACGTTCCTCTGATAGGGTTTTGAAGTTATCGCTTACGCAGCTGAAGTAGCTTTAACTGTTACCGGGAAATTCCTGGGCACGATTGTAAACGTAATGCAGAATGCGCTTACCATCGTTACGAAATGGGCTGGCAAATGTGGACTTGTTATTAACCCGTCCAAGATAGAGCTGGTACTCTTTACTAAGAAATACAAAATCCCGGTAGTTGTCCCTCCTACCTTAAATGGCACGAGACTTGCTTTTACTGATAAAGCTAGATATCTGAGCATTATCTTGGACAGTAAGCTTAGTTGGAGGCCCAACATGTTGGAGAGAATAAACTACTTTAGCTTTGTACTCCTGTAGGAACGCCATTAGTCATAGATGGGGTCTAAAGCCGGAGCTGGTACGCTGGCTCTACACCGCTGTTTTGAGACATGTACTCATGTACGGGGTGGGTGTTTGGTGGCCCGCTTTGGACAAGGTAACTTATAAAAGTAAGATTGAGAGAGTGCAAAGAAAGGTCTGTATGCTTGTTAGCGGGGCATTGAGGTCGACACCGACAAGTGCCTTAGAGGTTATGTTGCACCTTCTTCCGGTCGACAAGAAAAAAGTGTTTTGTTTTATTTTTAGTCGAAGAGGGATTTTTATCTCTGGAAGTTGTGAAGTGTAGGCGCCGCATAAAAGTAGACTCGACATAAATATGCTACATACACAGGATTTATTAGGACGTATTTTGAATTTATTTAAATCGTTTTATATTAAAAAATAAAAGCAATGGTTTTAAATAATGATTTTAATCAATTAGGTGAAGGAAAATATAACGAAACTTTGGCCTTTCGACCCTACCGGCCTTTTTACATTTTCGGATATTCGACCCAATCGGCCATACTACATTCGGCTTTTCGACACATTCGGCCATACGACCTTCGGCCTATCGATATTCGGCTTTCCGACCCATTCGGCCTTTTGCCATTCGGCCTTTCGACAATCGGCCTTTCAAGATCGAACGATTTCAGATTAATTGTTTAAATTTATCGGCGATGGTAGGTTTTTTGAAATTGTAATTTGACATACGAAAACAAAACAAAAAATGTAAGTTTCCTTAAGATTAGTGATTACAATCGAAGGTGGCAAGTAAAGAAAGTAATAAATTTACAATCTGTAGCCTCGCAAACAATAAAAATGTTTACGTACATATCATAAATAAAATAAGGATATTGTCTATTTTTTTATTCTTTGTAACAAATTGAAAATGAACATAAAGGCAATTAGAGTAATAACCAAATGGGAAATTAAGATTGTGTTGTTTTATTTATAAGATGAATTTTCTTCTTGAACGAACACAAATTAAATATATAATTTCATGGTTCTTGAGTTTTGACTATCCCATGCGATTTGTATATATAAGATGTCTAGTTATAAATATCTTAATTTTGTTCTATATACACTAATTTCTTATTATGTTGGGATGCTAAGTTCAGGTGAATAATTTGACTTTGTAAAATAACAGTCATTATTTTAATGGGCCCAAATATTTATGGTATGTTTTCCCAACAGTGTAAATAGATGAATCTTATTTAGGATTACGTAACGGTTCCTGATTAGTGATTTTAAAATTTTTTTTTTATTTTGTTCAATATCCTAATACATTTAAGTTTAGGAGTACAGCTTGACATAGTTTTCAAAATACGCTTTGCATGATTAAAGTTCACAAAATAAATCTTTTTCTCATAATTACAGCGAAAGTGGTTCAAATAATATATTTTATTAAAAAAAATGAATTGGTTTAATTTTTTTATACCCGAGATTGCTTTTCATCAATTTGCTTACCTTAAAAAAACCTTTTAATTAAAACTTATATAAGGCAAGTAGTTGGGAACTTTTGTAAAAACGTATGAAGGAGATAGGAAATTCCCAAAGTAGTTTTTTTTTTTTGAAAACTGTTCTTTATACTTTGCCGCAGCATAACTATGTAAAAATGCAATAAATATATTATGAATGCAATGGAATGTATGTTATACGATTTAGCCTGAACCTATACCATATAATGTACGAGTATAACACATAATAAGATGAATATTTTTCACATTCTTTGATGTACTATATACAAATTTTCCGCAATTTAATTAAAATAAAATTTAATTTGGTTACAGAATATTTGAAAATGCGAAAATGCGAAATTAAATTTTTTTGATTTATTGCTCTTTGTACGATATTTTAATATCGATTTTATCTTCTATGGTCTATAAAATATGCTTACTTTAGAAAAAATTGGTGATTTGGCGTCTACTGGAGGGGAGAATCAAAATTGAGTAGAGTAATCTACCAGCTCCGTAACCTTTCGGTATGGTGCACATTACGCGAGCTGTTCTGGTCATGTTTTAGGCAGCTGGCGTGATGGGTACAATTGTGGAAGGGGTAACCTGGTCAAAATTCGCAAGTGTACGTAATGCCTCCTCGTGGCAATCACTGGTAACTGAGGCCCTTTGGTACTTCTGACCATTTGGCACAGGCTAAAGTACGGCGCTAAAGGAGAAATCCTTGATAAAAAACCCTAATCTAAGGTGGAACAGCATATGCCGATGGATGAATGGCTGATAGGTTAACCAGTCCAAAGTATGCGGACTCTGGATACCAGGCGCCCTCCAGTTTTATTTAGCCTTCCTGTGCTAAAGCTGGGTGTCCATCAGGCGACTTTCTTTTCCCAGCAACTCGTGGGAACAAAATGTCTAAACACAGTAAAAATAATAAGGATGATGACGCTCCTAAAGCGTCATATACCAGCGATAGTTCCGCGGTGGTGTTCGAGGACCTCGGCCTTCTTTCCGCTGTGGGACTCTCGATGAGTGGTCTATCGGATGGGAAGCTCCGTTAGGGGATTGAGAAATTAGTTCTTAACTCCGACATGGACACCTCAGGAGATGAGAACTCGGACCACGTAAGTGGGGGTATGGCCTCTGTGAAAGCAGGGGGAAGCAAAGTCGTCGGGGAGGACCCGAAAGGAACTGTCAGCAGCACTGACAAACCTTCCGCGGTTCCTCGCGTAAAAATGTGTGGGCCGCGAAGAAGCGGTACAGGAGGCTTCTTGCTGAGGGCAAACCGCCCGGAAGCGAGACAAGGCTTCTGGCGATGCGGCCACAAAGGGAGTCTTGTGCTCCCACAGAGGCCCCACCGTCAAAGAGGATCCGCTCGGATAAGGGTACTCCACCGGCACAAAAGAAGGCCAGGGGAGAAGAATCTGTCCCGACGATCTCGGGTTCTGCGGTCCGGTCTGGACTTACCTTCAGGCAGGCTGCGGTGTTAGAGATAGTTGGGATCTTGCCCACTTGTTTTCCAGACGTTGTCCTCACTGGAGAGCAGCTTAAGGCTGTCTAGGAGGGCATCCTCGATAAGGTGCTAGAGCAAGAGGCCAAGGAGCTTAAACCTAAGTTCCTTAGCAGTCAGCTTCGACCTGGTTGGCTGGTACTAACCTGTGCTGACCGGGCCACTGTTCAGTGGCTTAGGGAGGCCATAGACAGTATCAAGCCATGGGAGGGTGCGCAGCTGATCGCGGCCGAGGCGGAAAACCTGCCTCGAGCCAGGATTGTGTTCGGCACCTTCCCAAATAGTGCTGAATTGCCCACAGACAAGCTTTCTGGTTTTATAAAAACCAAAATGAGGGCATGCAGGCGATCAACTAGAGAGTGATTAGGAGGGAGGCGAAAGGCTCTTCGGCCTTTTTCACGTTCTCTATGGACCACTCTTCAGTTGAGAAGCTCAAGCGGGTTGGCTTTAAAGTCAACTATAAGTTTGGGACTGTACAATTGCATTTCAAGGGTGGTCAGAGTGGAGCTAAGCCGGCTTCTGTCGGCGGGACCCGGCGGGAAAAGCTAGCACGTCACAGGATCTCACCAAAAGCTGTCGTGCGGGTAGTCGATGATATTGGTGGCGAACATTAATTTAGGATTCTCGTAGATTCGGGTTCCATTTCAACCTTTATATCCGAACATTTTTGTACTCGGTTGATACTACATAGATGCAACAATCGCACATTGGTATTAGGTATCAGCGGTTCCGGAAACCAAATTACGAAAAAAATTGTTACACTTTTTTTGGATGGACATATTTTTTGCAGATCCTGAATTTAATGATTCGAAGAATATTGATTTAATTTTAGGTGTTCAACATGTATTTTTGTAAGATTAACGAGATTAATGGAGGAAGAGGAAAAATCTAAAGAATTGCTCGTTAGAACAACATATCAAAATTCAGATATTAGATTTGTAGTACAACTACCGATGAAGCAAGACAAAGGGCAATTACGAAGCTCAGTAGCTCACTAAGTGCAGCAATAAGTCGACAGAGAGCGATAGAACGAAAATTCCTGAAAAATCTAGCTTCAAGCATAATGACACAAAGTTCATGGAAGAATATCACCAGCTGGAACATATGTTAGAAGTTAAAGATAAGGACGTAGAAAATTTAAACTACCTACCCAATAACGGCATCTTAAAAGCATCAAAGTTTAGAGTTATGTTTGATGCCTCCGCCAAAACAACGAATGGGGTGTCACTGAACGATTTGTTAATGGTGTGATCTACGGTACACCCAACATTGTACGCTATACTGTTATACTTTCGTTTAAATAAAATAGCGATTAGTGCCGACGTGATAATAGGAAGTACCAAGCAATATTCTGGAAAACAAATGACAAAGAACCCATTAAGTACTACAGAATAACAACTTTGACGTATGGCACAGCAGCGGCTCCATACCTAGCAACACCAGCATTGAACGAACTTGCAGCCGCATACTATGAAGGATGGCCTTTGGCTGCAGATGTGGATAGAAAATGTACGTATGTAGACGACATAATGGCAGGCGCAGCAAACGACGAAGAAGCCATTGAACTGCAAAATCGCCTTGTTTGTATCCAGAACGTAGCCGGAATGAAATTGGGAAAATAGGTTTCCAATTCAGATACATAGGATAGAGTAACAACCATTAATGATTTTTCATAGTATGACATAACAGTAAATGTGTTGGGTTTTCAATGGGACCGGAAATTGGATATATTTTCGTATCGTGTCAGCTTGGGTGCTCCAGTATAAACCAAAGTTATCTGAAGGCAGACAAATTTTTGATCTATTGTGGTGGTTGTCTTTTGTAATGATTAAAATTAAAATTTTATTTCAGACTCTTTGGTTAACCGCTGTAGATTAGGATGAGGAATTGCCGCAGACAATCAAACAGAAACGGTCATTTATAAGAGATGAATTATACCGTGTAGAAGAAATTTAAATTCTACGACGGTTGAAGACAGCATATTGTAGTGCAAACATCAAGTTTCTCGAATTCTGCAAAGCAAATGAGCCCGCCTATGCTGCGGTGGTTACCATGCGGCAGTTGATCGGCCCAGAGATAGGCTGGAACATTGTGCAGCACATTGTAGCAAAACTGATAAGATCTCTGAACCAAATATTACTAGTTACAGTGTCAAGCATAGCTTGTTGGGCCGATTCAACGATTGTTTTATATTGGCTGTCTCATGTTCCGGTACGATGGGAGACATGTGTTTGAAACGGATCGTCCCAAATCTTGGAAGTTGTTGCAAGAGACCCCAGGACACCAAGAACAATCCGAACTACTAATCCATGAATTGTTATGGACGTCTTCTAGGTAGCTGGCCAGTGCGTAAGATTACCTACGATTCTCGAAAAAAAGAACGATCACGATTCGGCACAGTATTGATAACAGACTGCCAAATTATCTAGTTTCCTTTAGACTTGGTCGAGAAACTTTCCTCATATACAAAACTTATTAGAACTGACACCATTGCTCAACGATTTATAAACAACATCAGCAGGGCCAATAACAGATACAGAAATAGAAGAAGTGGTCAGACTATGTTGTAGACAAGTTCAACGAAGTTGTATGGGAGAGGAAATCCTCGCTGTTAAAGACCCAAAGCTTATCAACGGATTAATAAGATATCTTAATCCGTATATTGATGATGAGGAAATATTGCGAGTAGGAGGAATGATCCCAAATTCCAAGGTGCCATATGGAGTAAAAGAGATCCGGAAGGTAATTAGGATGTGTTTGCATTCCATTACCAATGGAAATGGGTAATCTACCAGTTTGCAGAGAACAACATATTCGAGCATTTTTCCAAGTAGGCATATATTTCGCTGGACCAATACTGGCTTTCCATAAAAGAGGTAGAGGGAAAAACCATTTAAAGCTTATTTTTGCCTACTTGTTTGTACCAGTACTCGTGCGGTCATCGAACTAATGACAGATCTAACAACTAATGCATTTTGGCTGCTTTAAAGAGGTTCGTCTGTAGATGCGGCCTCTGTACCGATATCTACAGTGATTGCGGATCGAACTTCATTCGTGCCGAGAAACAATTACTGAAAGAATTTACGTTTCTAGAAACAAACACTAACAAAATCTACAATTGTCTGTTAAGAGAATCGATTACGTGGCATTTTAATCCGCCGAATTCTCCTCATTTGGGTGGGTTATGGGAAGCAGCCATCAAATCAATGAAATATCATCTAAAGAAAGTTCATTTCATCGTAGGCTATCCTGAAGTAAGTATTACGAATGAAAAAGTATCCCGGTTAAATCGATGAGAAATGTTGAAGAGCATGAGACAACATATTAGGCAAAGGTGGCATATTGAGTACTTAACAACAATGCAGCCACGAGTCAAATGGATTTAATCCAAACCTAATGGACAGAAATCTCCCACCAACAAATTGGTTACTTGGTCGAATAATTGAAGTCTTTGTTGAAAGGATACGGATTATAAGCAGGGTAACATCTGTGAAGACTAGGAACAGCGTGTCCTGTCGTGCAACACATGCATTATGCAAAATTCCAATCGAATCGGGTGATTCAAAGTCGGGGAGAAATCTAAAACATACCGGAGTGAAATATTTCACACAAAGTGTAGCTACACAAAGTGGACAGGCCAAGCTATCCGAAACGATTTTTCTTATTAAAATAATAAGGGTTGGGTATGTTCGACGATAATTTGAAAATTGTGAAAATCAAATAAACTGTCGAAACCTGATGCTACACTATTACCATTTTCAAAAATGTGTCAATTTTCATTTTGATTGCTCGATTATTCCTAAACATTTCTTAGAAAATTCAATTTTATTGAAAATTAACTGTGCTATAGCCCACAAGTTTTTGGGCAGCAAAAATATAAAATGGTCCGATGACGATGGTTGATACCTCTATCAATAGGTTTCTGGACCTGTAATTGCTGTGACAATTGTCATTTTGATTGCACAATTATTTATAAACATTTTTTAGAAAATTCACTTTTATTGAAAATTAACTGTGCTATAGCCCACAAGTTTTTGGGCGGCAAAAATCTAAAATGGTCCGATTACGATGGTTGATACCTCTATCAATAGGTTTCGGGACCTGTATTTGCTGTGACAATTTTCATTTTGATTGGTCGATTATTTCTAAACATTTCTTAGGAAATTCAATTTTATTTAAAATTAACTGTGCTATAGCCCACAAGTTTTTGGGCGGCAAAAATCTAAAATGGTCTGATTACGATGGTTGATACCTCTATCAATAGGTTTCGGGATCTGTAATTGCTGTGACAATTTTCATTTTGATTGCTCGATTATTTCTAAACATTTCTTAGAAAATTCAATATATTGAAAATTAACTGTGCTATAGCCCACAAGTTTTTGGGCGGCAAAAATCTAAAATGGTCCGATTACGATGGTTGATACCTCTATCAATAGGCTTCAGGACCTGTAATTGCTGTGACAATTCTCATTTTGATTGCTCGATTATTTCTAAATATTTCTTAGAAAATTCAATTTAACTGAAAATTAACTGTGCTATAGCCCACAAGTTTATGGGCGGCAAAAATGTAAATTGGTCCGATTACGATTTTTGATACCTCTATCAATAGGTTTCGGGACCTGTATTTGCTGTGACAATTCTCATTTTGATTGCACGATTATTTCTAAACATTTTTTAGAAAATTCAATTTTATTGAAAATTAACTGTGTAGCCCACAAGTTTTTGGGCGGCAAAAATCTAAAATGGTCCGATTACGATGGTTGATACCTCTATCAATAGGTTTCGGGACCTGTAATTGCTGTAACAATTTTCATTTTGATTGCTGAATTATTTTTTAACATTTCTTAGAAAATTCAATTTTATTGAAAATTAACTGTGCGATAGTCCACAAGTTTTTGGGCGGCAAACATATATAATGGTCCGATTACGATGGTTGATACCTCTATCAATAGGTTTCTGGACCTGTAATTGCTGTGACAATTGTCATTTTGATTGCTAGATTATTTCTAAACATTTCCTAGAAAATTCAATTTAATTGAATTATTTTATTTCTCGATTTTTGATACCTCTATCAATAGGTTTAGGGACCTCTAATTGCTGTGACAATTTTCATTTTGATTGCTCGATTATTTCTAAACATTTCTTAGAGAATTCACTTTTATTGAAAATTAATTGTGCTATAGCCCACAAATTTTTCGACAGGTTTCCCAACAGGTTTCGACAGTTTATTTAATTTTCACAATTTTAAAAATAGCGTCGAACTTACCCAACCCTTTTTATTTTAATAGGAAATGGTTTCGGATAGTTTGACCTGTCCACTTTATGGAAATATAAGTTTACACTAGGTAACATTTCTGAAATTTTTGTAAATGGTCATAGTGTTTAGCATCAGGTTTCGGCAGTTTATTTGATTTTTACCATTTTCAAAATAGCGTCGAACATACCCAACCTTTTTTATTTTAATAAGAAAGATTGTTTTGGATTGCTTGACCGGTTCACTTTATGGTAATATCGCCCCATGCCTGGTTCTACTCCTTATTTACACTTTTTATGTAGGCCTACACTTTTCAGTACACTTGCACTTTTCGTTAATTTGTGTAGCTACACTTTGTGTGAAATACTTCACACCGGTCTAAAACATATCATGACATTATCCGCTGAAAGAGCTACACCCGGCATAAACAGTTCTGATAAAATGAATAAACTGTCACATAATATACAGGAACTTATCCACGAAAAGCGACAAATTCGTCGTCAATGGCAGCAAACAAAATCATTGTTATTAAAATGGAAATTGAATCGAGCTATTGAGGCCCTAAGTTTTGCTTTGCGAGAAGAAGGAAACCAGCGCATGAAAAACTATTTAAGTGATCTCTCGGCAACCGAGAGGACAGATTATTCTTTGCGGAAGGCAACAAAAGACTTAAAAAAGTCAACAAATTCGAATCCACCGATTAGACTACTAACTGGAAATTGGGCGAGAAGTGATGAAGAAAAAGCAAATGCTTTTGCTGCTCATCTAGCAACAGTATTCGTCCCACACGAAGACTTTGGGTTCCGAAACTAACATGGTACTATAGAGCAAGTACACAGAATTGTAAATGCAATCAAAATCACCTTCGAGGAAAAGAAATATTGTGCTGCTGCCTTTTTGGAAACGCCCAAGCTTTCGCCAAAGTTTGGCACGATGGACTAATTTACAAAATTAAAGAGCTTCTACCGAAGAAATTTTACTCAGTTTTGGGAAACTATCTTCTTCAAAGGCAATACATGGTCAAACAAAACAGCGCAACTACTTGCTTAAATCATATTAATGCAGGGGCCCCGCAAGGCATTGTTCTAGGACCAATATTATAATTGTTGTACACATCTGATATACCTGTAACCAACAAAGTATTAATATCAATATTTGCCGATGACACGGCAATTCTAGTGTCTCAGACTAATCCTGAAATTGCCATTTAAAGAAGGTCGCGGACTGGCTAAAGGCATGGCGAATAAAAGTGAACGAAAACAAATCAACTCACGTCACATTCACGCTAAACAAACGCACCTGCCCACCAGTGAAATTAAACGATAAAAATATTTCTCAACAAACGAAGGTAAAATACTAAGGTTTGCATCTGGATAGAAGGTTAACGTGGAAAATCATATTGAAACAAAGCGCAATCAAATAAAAATTACATTTTCCAGAATGTATTGGCTGATGGGAAGAAAATCTCAGTTGTCATTAGCCAATAAAATTTTGCTGTACAAAGCGATAATCAAACCCATATGGACATATAGTATTCAGTTAAGAGGATCCACCAGCGCTTTAAACAGAGAACTCCTTCAACGACCCCAAACGAAAATACTTTGCAGTATTACCAATGCGTTCACACATGCGTCCACCCTGTGCGTTCAGTAAGCATACTACTATAGTACAAACAATTCAAGAACGCGTTCAGTAAGCGTACTACTATACTGCAACAATACAGGTATACACACGAGTCAACGAGTTAAGAAACACGGGGTAGTAGCGGAAAACAAATCAAATCAAAATCATTTAAAAATAAAGTGTTAATAATAAACGAAGTTGAGGAACTCTTTTTATTTTTGACTTGAAAATCCATTGAGAAGACTTGTTTGTTCTGGACAAGAAGTTGCAGTAAATAATCCAGTAAATTACAGGTGATTAGAAATTCCATGAATTAATTAACATTCAACAAAAAATTAATAAAGTAAAAATTAGCGTACACAAAAATAGAGCTGTGTGAATATTGTGAAGAAGAAAAATTGTAAGAGATTTCATCTGTATTAGTATGATTCGCTAGTACTTAACGCACAGCACATTCTGTATATATAGAATGTAAATTGTGGTATAATCAGCCCAGTCGCCGCGGCCAGATGAGAAGATTGATTTTTTCTTAATCATTAGCTCATCAGTTAGAAACTGGATTGAATTCTCTTACAATCTTCGAAACATATTAAAATCATATAAATTACAGGGCCTAATTAAACTATTGACTAAGTTTAAAAATTGTATCATGGATTTCAGGTATCTACATAAATATATAGATCAGCAGATACGGACTACACAACATACATTCAGTTCAACTTTGACGTAATAATAAACGCGATTCCTTTATTAGGTGAAAAGATGTAGGGTCTAATTTAACTACTGACGAAAACTCTTGATAATTTCGCTTTTCGTCAAAAATAATTATTTCCAGGGTATGATCCAGAAGAACCTAACATTTCGTTTCTGAAAATTCATCCATTTCAGAGGAAAATTTATCCATTACATATAAGGGGAATATTCGACTCTGTTATTATTATTATTATTGGAGGGCCATGCGGGCGGTCAGCCACTTCGCACTGCGACCTAAAAGATGTATTGTGCTGGACCCTGCTTAATTATCCGTCCAGTCCATATTTAGGTTCTTAATGAACCTGACAATACTGCCTACCGGTACGTGATACATACTATCTGGGCTTACTGCTCTCCCTCCTAAATGTTTACTACAGCATGTAGTTTCGCTAAAAAGACGGTAGCATTTGAGCTTAAGGACCTCGAGAGGGTTGTCCCACTTCCGTATATTCCTACTCCTGTCCCGTATTTCATTTGATTTTACTCTTACTAGTTGCTGGGAAGTGCAAATCGCCTGTAGGTCATCCAGCTTTACTATTGGAAGGCCAAATAAAACTGGAGGGTTCCTGGTATCCAGAGTCCGCATATTTTCAACTGATTAACCTATCAGCCATTCATCCATCGGCATATGCTGTTTCACCTTATATTAGGGTTTTTTGTCAAGGTTTTCTTCTTTAGCGCCGTACTTTAGCCTGTGCCAAATGGCCAAAAATGTGCCAAATGACCTTAGTTACCAGTGGTTTCCACGAGGAGGCAGTACGTACACTTGCGAATTGTGAACAGGTTACCTCTTACACAATTGTACCCATCACGCAGCTGCCTAATGACAAGACCACAACAGCTCACGTGATGTGCACCCTACTGGAAGGTTACGGAGCTGGTAGATTAATCTACACAATTTTGGTCCCCCCCCCCCTCCTCTAATAGTCACCAAACCACCTTCGACCCTGTTACAACGATTTATAATCGCTAAACTGAATTTTATCCATTTTTATTCGCACATTCGCCGGTCTTCACAGAATAATTTATAGTAATCCCAACACCTCTAAAACTACTAACTGTCTTCTAACATATTTGTATGGTAGTCTAAAAATGATTAGTTTTATGTACGAGGTCTCGCCATAGATATTTGACCTAATTTCAGTAAACAGGAGAAAACAATTGCAGAACTAATTCAGTTTTTCACTTAATTGACTGATAAGTTAATTCCGACTTCAAAAGCTTTCTGTTAGATGAAAAATAATTCCACATTTAGAAAACTTCTTCAGTGTATTAGATATACTCTTCTCTAAAATTTTACAATGAATCCAAATTATAGAAATTATAACTCAGGATTATATTTTAACCAAGGTTATGATAAATTCTCAAAAATTGTTTTCAATTTTGTGCCATAAAAATATTTTATAGACTTTAACCATAAATACTTATAATGGACGTAATATAAATTTCACGTTTCTTTTTTGTTGCGTATAATTAAATCCTATTATAGAACACATATTTTGTTTAACCGAACATAAAAGCTACAGCTGTAACCATTTATTTTGGTGGTTTTATGTATGCCAATGCTATGCCGGGGCTGCTCGTTATTTTTTTTTATCTCTTATTATTATTACGGCGAGCATATTTTCATCACACAGAAAAAAAGCTCAATAATTAAATTTGTGTATCGTTTCCGTCTGGTTTATTGTGGAAATTTTATTTATCTATTGTTTCGTAATAATTATGACATAATTTAAGTACTTACTCAAACAAAACAAAATTTTTTAGACAAAATATGTATCTTGTACGTTACAAAAGCTGTACCACTACTCACATAAAATACCATAAAATTGGAAATTTCGAGTTTTTTTTTTTTTTTGCTTGAATCTCGAGAAGATTATACACGATTTTGAAAAACAGACCGCATAGCATAAAACATAAAAATTTATGATCAATAAATAATTGAAAGATAAATTTGGAGGGGTTTTAAATCATAGGGAATTAATATTCGTATTTGTTTTGTATATTTATTGCTTTTTGCGGATGTTGTTTTTAGCTATAAGCTTAGTTTTATTTCCAAACTTAGACACTAAATATATTTTATTATGGTATAAAACGATATTCAGCTTGTTTGTATATTTTTGATAACGGTATTAAATATTTCTGTATAATATGAAATTCCAAATTAATTAACATAAATTATTTGGTTTCAGGGAAGTAACGAAATCAATCATTTCGCTAACAGACACGAGATCAGAGGTCTGGTACGGTCTGGTATCTGGCCAGAGCTCAGATGAGGAAAAAATGTCTATCACATCTTCAGGAGCTAAAGCAAAAAATAAATTGGGTGTGATCGTTCCAGATGATAGAACCACCATGCTCGACAATCAGCAGTCTGCTAAGAAGGCCTCCTTTTCATCGGCCCGTCTACCGGAGCCTCTTTCCGGTTGCAACGGTCACCGATGCCGATAGAGATAGAAGGAAGCCTTCCCAACAGACCACCCGGTGGCCTCACAACAGGGTATAGTTTGAAAAACTTACCAATTGATAATTAAAGATTTTAGAGTGGTTCTGAAGACAACTATTGGCCAAATCAAAAATTAAATTCTTACTTAAACATATTTTTATTTTATTCAAATTTACTTTGGCACATTTTGCACTTTCTACTCCGAATCTGTCAGTGCGATTTTCACTAAACTTTGCTTCGGATTGATATTTCATGAAAAAATACTAAATATGAAGTATCTCTTCGATTGCTGATGGGATGTGGGTTACCTTTGCTGTAGAAATGAGACAGACAGATAGACCAATAGACCAATCAAAAGGCTTAAAGAATTACAGAAACGAAAACCGATAAATCCCCAAATATCTCAAAGTCACAAAATTTTTATGATTACAAAACTTTATTTTACTAATGTAAGAGAAACAAAAATTGAGGTGTTGCCTAATATGAATTGGGTAGGCTTCTTCTTACAATTTTTTTTTTTTTTTTTATGATAATATATACAACGTATGTTACATATTTACATATATTATTATCAATATTTAATATAAATAAAGTTAATAATTTTTATGCTAATACTAGTTTACTTTGTGAATTTTAATATTAATATTTTTTTTATACAAGTCAATTTTTTATACTGATATCAATTTATAATTTTTTAACTGTTCATTTATTTGTTATAATATATTTGGTATATTTTAATGTTTTATATAATAAGGTTAATGGTTTAATATTAATATTTATTTATTTGTTGAGATTTTTATTTATATAAAAGTTTAAGTACTTAAAATTTAATAGTAAAAATACAGAGTGTTTTAGTAAATTAATAAGATTATTGGTATGAATAATACTGATATTTAATAATTAATTAAGTTATTTGTTTATTGTTTATATTTTAATATTTTATAGTAATTATATGTGACTGATAAACCCTATAGCTTTGATAAATTTCAGAGTGCATCGTAAGAATTTCTTATTATCTCCCAAGGCTTCTTTAAGGTTTGGAGAGATTTTTGTTTTCCTTCTTTGGTGATTATACTTTGGGCAATTTATAAGTATATGATGAATACTTATGGGACAGTGACATATGTCACATTGAGGTGGATTACATTTTTTTTATTAAATAATCATGTGTGTATCGAGTGTGGCCAATTCTGAGTCTACATACAATAACACTTTCATAACGTGATTCTCTTAATGATGTTTCCCATGGTGCTGTTGTTGTTTTAATCTCATATAGTTTTATGGTCAATGCATTCATTCCATCGGCCGTTCCACTTTTCCATTAAACTATTCCTCACATGCTTTTTAGATCATTAAAAGGAACATGATCTTGTATTATTTCATGTAGATTTACAATTGATTTAGACAAAGAGTCGGCTTGTTCATTACCGAAGATTCCTGAGTGGCTAGGAACCCACAAGAATATGATGTTCTTATCATATAGTGAATGTAATTTTTCTTGTATGTCTTTGATAATATGGTTATTTATTTGGGAATTTTGGAGAAATACTAAACTTGAATAGGAATCTGATACTATAACAAACCGGGTGAAATTTGATCTGCACGCCTTGGATAAAGCAATTTGAAGTCCTACAGCTTCAGCTGAGTAAATAGACATGATATTTGAAAGTTTATATTTTTCCTGTTGTATTTCATGGTAGATTCCTACTCCAACCCTGTCGTTAGTTTTTGAACCATCAACATAAATAAATTGGAAATTTTTATATTGATCCTGAATCTGTTTGAATTCTGTATGGTAAATGTAATTGTTGGTCATATTCTTTGGAAATTTTAAAAAAATTTTAATTACGATAGGTAGTTTTAGTTCCCAGGGAGGAATTTTACGTGGATGTAGCGCCATAAGGTTTGGTAATATGAGGTTATAATTTTGGATTTGAAACAAAATGGTTTTAAATATAGGATCGGCAAATAATGATCCTTGTAGTGCATGGAGTGCTTTTGTTTGGAGGGGATGATCTGAATAAGTAGATATTTTTGTTATAAGGTTTATTGCAGTTATTGCACGACGATAAGAGAGAGGGGTTGACCCAGAATCACAGATGATGCTCTCGACTGGGCTGCTCCTAAAAGCACCAATCGATAATCTTAGACCCTGAGTGTGAATTGTATCTAATATTTATAAATTAGTGGTAGATGCATTTTGGTATATGACACTGGCATAATCAAGCCTAGATAAAATCAAGGCATTATGTACTCTAAGTAGTAGATTTCTATCAGACCCCCAATGAATATTTGATAATAGTTTAATTACATTAAGAGTTTTAAGGCATTGTGTTTTTAATGATGCAAGGTGTAGTTTAAATGATAATTTTTGGTCCAGTATTACCCCAAGGTATTTATGATTATTATTAAATGAAATTGGTTGACCTTTTAAATGGATATTCGGACTTGGGATGGAGCGATTTGTTCGACCAAAAACAACACCTTTGGTTTTTCCAACATTAAACTCAAATCCATAGTTTTCTGTCCAAATACAAAGTTTATCAATGGAATTCTGTAGGAGAGATTCACAGTCGTCCATATTTTTAAATCTTATAAAAATCACTAAATCATCCGCAAACATAGTTACCTTAACAGGTGATTCAATTTGTTCAATTAATGGATTAATTGCTATGAGAAATAAAATTACGCTTAGTACTGATCCTTGAGGGACATCGTTTTCCTGTTCGTATGTGTCAGATTGTTTATTATTGGTGATAACTTTAAAACGTCGAACTTTTAGAAAAATTTTAATAAACTAAAATAAATTTCCCGATATGCCATGTTGATCTAAGATATTTAAAATATGATGTTTCAAAGTTTTGTCATATGCTTTGTTGATATCAAAAAATATTGCAATTATTTTTTCACCGTTTCGAAATCCCATTTGGATTTCATTAACAAGGTATCCCAAAGCATCAGTAGTTGATCTATGCTTTTGAAAGCCCATTTGATACTTCGAAATTAGATTAAATTCTTTGGTTATCCATTTGATACGTCCAGCTACAAGTTTTTCCATAACTTTACACATAGTGTTGGTCAGTGCAATTGGTCTATAGCTTAGGGGCCATTTTTTATCTTTTCCAGTTTTGTTAATTGGAATAACATCAGCTATAAGCGATTCATTAGGAAATGTATGATTTGTCCACAGATTATTGTAGAATTTTAGAAGGAATAATTTTGATTTTATTAACCACGACATGTTTTCATAATCTGGGTGAGTTGATTAATGTTGAATCCTTTATTGTAGCCATTATTTGAAAAACAATTTTGGTTCATAAATAGCCTATTTTCCGTAGTAGTCTTTATATTGATAAAATGATTGGAATATTGATTTGTTTGACTCGTTGTTGAGAAATGGTTAGCGAGAATATTCGCAATTTCTAGTGGCTCGGAAAAACACTGCCCATTTGTTATAATTGTAGTTATTTCTTTAAATCTAACAATTCCTTGGATGGCTTTAATTTTTTTCCAAATTTTTGGTGGATCTTCATTTTGTCCAAGATTATTTACAAATTTTTGCCATGATAGTCTTTTAGCGATACGAATACGTTTCCTAACAAGAGCTCGACATTTCCTAAAAAGGTGTAAATTTGATGGGCTAGGATGGCGAATAGCGTTCCTCTGTGCTTTCCATCGAGCTTTCAGCACTTCAGAAATATCCCGAGACCACCATGGTATTGGAGGTTTATGACAATTAGTTGATGATATAGGTATAGAATTTATTGCTGCATGTCGAATTTCATCAACAATATATTGATTTGCAATATCTGGATCGTGGAAATGGTAATCATTTTTAAATTGAGTTGTAGATTATATTTTTGCCAGTTTGCTTGATTTATTCTCCATCTCGGTCGAGGAGGTGGAGGTGCTGCATTGGTTGGTATTTCTGTGGATAGTATAATGGGAAAGTGGTCACTTGAACAAAGGTTGGGATATATGTGCCAATCAAAATACATAGATACAATTGGTGATGCTATTGTAATATCAATCGCTGAAACAGTCCCATTAGAATAAGTGTAATGTGTTGGTTCTCCAATATTTAAAATATTTAAATTGTATTTATCAATTAGATTTACAATGTTGGTGCCACGTTTGTCGAGGCGAGTTGCAATTCTATCCCAAAGCGGATGATGGGCATTAAAGTCACCCAAGATTATGAATGGAGTTGTTAGTTGATTGATAAGATGTTCAATATCACTTATGGTTATATTATTATTATTTGATAAATAAAGTGAGATCAACGTGATTTTAATTGGGTAATAAATTTCGACTGCCACGGCTTGTAGATCGGTATCAATCTCAATTTCAACACTACTGTAATTATTCTGTATAAGTATTGCTACTTCACCTTTTGCTCTTTCATCATGATCCGTAATAACATCGTTTCTATAGACTTGATAATTTTTTAGAGAAAATTTATTTCCAAATTTTAAATGAGTTTCTTGTAGGCAAATGGCCAATGGTTTGGTTTGATTTATCATTAGATGTAACTCCTCAATTTTATTTGTGATTCCGTTAGGATTCCATTGAATTATGCTATTTGAGTTAAAGTCACACATAATTATATAATTTAAGAAAGAGATATATCATCATAATCGATATTCCCATTTCCATACAAGGAATTAAATGATTCAGTAATAGTGTTACCAAAAACATTTGTTTCATATTTACTTTCATTGATCAGATTCGGGTTTGCATCAATACTTGTAAGAGTACGGTTGCAATTTCTGTCATAAATATTATTATTATCAGTATTATTATTTTCTATGTTATCGTTAGTAGGATTTGTGTTAGTTGTATTATTTGGGTTATAAGGAAAATTTGAATTAATATTACTGTAATTGTTTTCTATTTCATTACTGTTAGTGTGGTTATTATTTTGATTATTATTATCGTTTACAGTTTTAATTTTTTTATTTGGTTTTTCAGAGATTTGTTTGTTAGAATTAATGGGTGGTCTGATGGTGATATTTTCACAAGGTTGAATGTTATTTTTTAAACTGTTTATTGGTATAATTTTTGAAGGTCCTCCTTGTACAATTTGTTTTTGTTCATTAGTTTTAGATTTTTTACTTTCAGTAATTCTCGTTTTTGTAATGTCAGCATATGTTATATTTGATTGATGGGTTGTACTTAAAGCCGGTGTAGTGTTTGCAAAGTTACGGAAATATTTTTTCCTTGCTTCAATAAACGGTATACGGTCGATGGTTTTGATTTTGGTAATTTCCTTTTCTCTTTGAAATACTGGGCATGAATTATTAAAACTAGCATGGTCACCACCACAGTTTACACATTTAAGACTACATGGACTCATATGTCTTTCATCCAAAATTAATGATCACAAACCACAAATAGGATCCACTGTGCATCGATTTTTACTGTGGCCATATTTCTGACAGTTTGTACATATAAGGGGGTTTCGTATAAACAGACAAACGTCTAATATTAGATACCCAGCTTTGATTTTCAAAGGGATTAAAGGTGAAGAAAATGTTAATATTATTCCAGGAGTATCTTCCAATTTCCCATCTCTGTGTTTTTTCATTCGTCTGGCAATAATTACTTTCTCGCTTGTGAGTCCATCAACTATTTCTTTTTCTGTAAGATTAAGTAGCTCTTTGCAATAAATGAAACCCTCAGAGTTATTAAGAAAGGGATGCTCCGTTACAGCGATGTTAACTAACCCACTGAGAGTTTTAACTAAAATTAATCACTACACAAAATGTTTTAATATATATGGTATAAGTATTTTGAAACTGTTCTTATTATAATCCTTCTTTTTTGTTTTTGTTTTTTTTTTTTAATTTATTGTTTAAGAGCACTTATTTAGACGAGAGTCGAAACAAGAGTGCTAAAATTTTTTTTTTTTTTTTTTTTTTTTATTTAACATTTTAAACTTTACAATTTTCCCATAAATCTCATATTTTTTTAAATATTTATTCTAATCCACAGAAGCTGCGACTTCCGATTAGCTGTTTTTCATTAAAATTCATGGCGGTCCCTCAATTTATGAATAAAGTTTGAGAATAAGACTGACTGATAGGCCGACAGACAATCCCACGAAATCCACGAGAACCCGAAAACGCATAAATTCCCAAAAATCACAACGCCTAAAATTTTTTCTTGATTACAAAACTTTATTTTACTAGCTAACATAGAAGAAAGAACGGGACTGTTGATTATTTCGGAGAAACTGCAATTACACTTTCCGCCCCTCTATACGACTGTTGATTTAATTAAAAATGTTTTTTAGTTTTTTATTTTCTTATCCTCCTAGACGCTATGATACTATCTGATCTTTTTTTAGTTGATCATTGAGTTTTTATAAGTTTCTTTTTATCCCTACTACAAATTACATAAAAACAAAAAATTAACCAATAGAAATTCCCTAACTAAAACTAATATAGATAAGATTGGTAACAATAAAACATGTATTTCTCTATAACTCCCTGTCTTGAAGGACTTCCTTCAATATCGTCTTTTAAAAGCAATGGAAAAATTTTTGATATTTTTTATTTTTTTTTTATTTTTATTTATTTATTTATTACCAACTTATATATAACTGGTTACATCACTTAATAAAAAATTTAATAAAATTATATAATGTAAAGATTACCAATAAATCAAAAGAAGCTACGACATCAATTCCTTAAATGCATTTCTAGACATATTAAAGTCAAAAGCCGGCCGTATTTTATTAAAGGAAGCAGAAGAATGATAAACCGGCTCACATTTACCGTAGTTTTGCCTACAAAACGGCAACTTAATTTGGAAATCTTTATCGCGCAGCACACGTAATGGAGTATATATATCAAGCAAACTCAAAATTTCCGAACAATCGATTTTAGACACCAATAAATCTCGAACAAACATTGCGCTAATTTCAATTCAACGAATAAATAGCGGCTCCATATTTATTAATTTACATCTACCTCGATACGCTGGGAGTATGAAAGCAGGTACATTCGAATCTCTAGCCAACCTTCGTAGTGCGTACATTAAAAATCGCTTCTGAACCCTTTCTATGCGATCTGAATAGTTAATATAAAACGGATTCCATATTACAACACCATATTCCAACAAAGAATGAACAAAAGAGACATATAAAGTTTTAATCACGTAAGGATCATGAAAATCCTTAGCAAACCTTTTAACAAATCCAAGCATAGAATTCGCTTTAGAAATGCAACCTTCAACATGTTTATGGAACGATAAATTCGAAGTAAAGGTTATACCTAAATCTTTAAAAGTATCAACAGTTTCAATACTACAACCATCAAAGAAGTAATCGTAACTAGTGGGTAAGACTACGCGGGTGAAACACATTGTTTTGCATTTGGAGATGTTTAGAATCAAATTATGCGATGTACACCAAGCCTTGAAGTTTGTCAGGTCAGACTGAAAGTCAAGTGCATCATTGGCGCAAGAAATAGTTTTGAAAATTTTTATATCGTCCGCATAAATGAGAATGTCGGAATGACTTAGACAGTTGACCACATCGTTTACGAAAAGAATGAAGAGCATAGGACCCAAATGGCTGCCTTGAGGGACTCCTGAAGAAACATCAATAACTCTTGAAGTGAAGCTGCCAATTTTCACAAATTGAGTTCTGGATTTTAGATAAGATCTAATCCAATCAACTGGCAAGTAGTTACAATTCAATGAAATAAGTTTCCGCAACAGCAAGTCATGATCGATCTTGTCAAAAGCCTTACAAAAATCAGTGTAAACGACCTGCACAATATTACCATTTAATAGAGCCCTTGAAATACAATTAGTAAACAAAACTAAATTAGTAATAGTTGACCTACCAGGGAAAAATCCATGCTGTTTGGAAGAAATGAAAGTCTTAACATGAAAGAATAATTGATCTTTAACTAGTTTCTCAAAAAGATTTGGTAAAACTGATAGAATACAAATACCTCTGTAGTTCTCGACATCGCTTCGAGATCTGGATTTGAAAATCGGCTTAATAAGTGAGCGTTTCCATGCAATAGGAAAGCAACCCTCAGCGAGACTTTTATTAAATAGTACGGAGATATGGGAAGAAATTACCTTACCGGTTAATTTTAGAAAAATGGGTGGAATAGAATCGAAACCGGCACTTTGGTTAATATCAATATTAGACAATTCGGATAAAATAGTATCCACTTCCAGACGAAACATTGAAAACTTAGAATTACTTGCAACATTACTGAAATTACCAAGATTTGATTTCGAACTATATACACTCTGAAAGAAATCAGCAAATAAATTACAAGTATCCTGTATGTTATCACAGGAACGGTCGTTCAAATACATCGTAGAAGGGTAACCATTAGACCTACTTTTGTAGTTAACAAAATGCCAAAAATTATTTGGCTTCGATTTAATTAATGATTCAATTTCCAGAATATAACAGCTGTAAAGAAATCGGTTTAGACATATATACTTCTTACGTAATACATCAAACGAGTTGTAATTAACAACATTAGGATGCAATTTATATTTCTTGTGAGCCTTGTCCTTTCTATTTTTTAGATTTATCAACTCATTATTAAACCACGGTTCCTTCTTAACGCTAAAAGCTTTCAGTCTAGGGATACATTTCACAATACCTAGATTAATAATTCTATAAAATTCGATTAACATGTCATCAATACTACTACAAGCATAAAAAAACGACCAATCATACGTATCCAGAAATGCATTTAAATAATTGTAATCGCCCTTTATAAAGTTGTAAGTCCATGAATTAACATTTTCTTCAACTAACTCGCAACATTCAAACATAAGTGAAATATTCAGTGGAGAGTGGAAAATACTAGACGATCCAGCCAAATCCTCACACATCGATACGGTCACCTTATGATCAAATGGTACAAAAGCCAGATCCAACACATTACCACTATTATTCGTAACACTGTTACATTGCTTTAACCCCAACGAAAATATTTCCGAGATGAAGTTATCCATTTCATCGTTCATGTTAATAGGAGTCAAATTGTGATCAACATACTCCCACACAATATCCGGAATGTTAAAATCTCCAAAAATAAATAGACGATCCTCCGGCTGAAGAAGTGGAGCAATATTTGATTTGACAGTGTCCACAAACCTTTGATAAACTGGCATACTCGAATGACAGGGTATATATGTAACACAGATGATCAGCGAATATGAATGGAATTGTATACGTACAGCAACAATTTCGGCAACGCAATTAGCCAACGTTATCAGACTGGATGAATATTTGTTAGAGACTGCGACTACAATACCGCCACCCTTTTCGTAAGTGTCCCTTTGCAGATGCCTGTCCCTCCGGAAAACAGCATAAGATGACGGAAAATACTCCTCAGTTTTAAAGTGGATTGTTAACCACGTTTCAACAATGCAAATAACATCAAAGTCTTCCTCTAAAATTAACAAATACAGAGATTTTGATTTGGCTCTGATACTATTCGAATTATGGTAGTAGATATTTAAGAATGACCGCGGCTGGGGAACTGCTTCACTGCTACGAAGAGTAAACAATCTTGTCTTCAGTAACGGGGAAGTTACTTTAGATGTTGAAGCACGGTCCCTGTCCGGTTTTTTGCTATGCGTGGATAATTAGTAAATGGCCGGATTATTACACCAGGAGGCCAAGCATTGGAGTTATTAGCAGGTCGAAATGGGCCTCCTTCAACCCAATTTTAAAGGAAACGAATGTGAGTGAACTGTCCAATATGCGGTCTTTGGAGAGTAACAGTTTACAATTAATTTCCTCAGGTGACCAATTTTTCAGTTTTTCACAGATGTAGTTAACAATCAGATGAGATGAGACGGATGGATCAATACGACTGATATATAAATATTTCTTATCAGGTATAGAAACAGTTTTAATCGAATTGACAGGTGTGCCTGTCCCTACGACAACTTGCGCTAACCTCGGCGATTCGTAATTAACGGAGTTGGAGCCAGACTCTACAACTTTTGACAAAAATGGTTTAGTGGCGTTATCGTCACCCAACTTATTTATCAAGGTATTGATCAATTTGCGGTTTTCAGCAACCTCCGTTTCAATCTTCTTTAAATCTAAATTTTCAGCGGCTTTGTCTACAATGACGTCAATTTTCTTCAGAATCCTGGACATGTTGTCATTCGCGATCAGTGGTTTGCAGCAATCCCCAAGATAGCATATATTGCCATATTTTTTAATTGAATTGATCGCAGCACGGTCAATTCCATTGCAGTCATAGCAAAATTGGTTCTCGCAGAGACTACATTTAACGATGTCAGTATACGGAGCAGGAAACATTTTTTTGCAATTATTGCAAGACATTATCGGTGTATGTATTATATTAAACGTTGACAGAACTGTATTATATTTATTATTTAATTATTTAAATTGATAATTATATTAACGATCAAATCGTAGTCAATCACAGTGTAGATGAATTTATGAATAAATAAAAACAGTTATGTAGATGTAAATTGTCACGATTACGATGGAATGACACAGAACAGATTATAAAATAAATAAAATAAATAAACAGCTATGCACAATTATCACAGTTATATAAATTATCACGATTATGTAGAAATATCACAGTTATTTTGAATGTGTGTGTGCACTGCGACACTATAAATTATCACAGATTATTAGAATTATCACAATTATGTAGAAATATCAAAGTCAATTTTATAGTTTTAACACAGTCGGTTTAATATAGTAACCGCTTCTCAAAAACATGAACAATTTAATTGGCAACGGTTTATACAATATAGCACTATATGCACAACAAAAATATTTTTAATTTTTTAATATTAATTTAAAATAAAATAAAATACGTCTGTAAGCTTCAACGACCAAACGAGAATTTTTAAAACGTGACGTGCAGTAAAACGTTTAACTTTCATTTTGAACGACGATATTGAACGACGTATTATTCCGCTTGGTGTTTTTACATCACAAACTCTCACTATTCCATCTGTTCCTGGATACAGTTTTGCTATTTTACCTCTGGACCATTGAAGTGGTTGTAATTTATCATCTTTAACATGTATTAGAGTACCAATGCGAAGATTACTATTAGTTTTATTCCATTTGTACCGTTTTTGAATAGAAACTAAATATTCACTGCAATATTGCTGCCAAAAAAGCTGCTTCAGTTGTTTATTACGATTCCATAATCTGAATTATAATGTGGTTAATTCCTCAAAGGTTACAAATGTAATTTGACGATTTTTACCGCCGATTACCACAAATCTCCAAAGTTTGGTGAATAGGCCGGAATAAAATGCCATTTAATGCCTTAATGAGAATTACTGTCGATTAAACAGGCTTGTTTTTGATAATCTCGTAGTAAATAATTTAACTCCTTTAGTTGAGAATTAGCTCCTTTAAAATTAGACCCATTGTCGCTATAAACATCTGACGGTTTTCTGCGACGGCTTATAAATCTTTGAAAAGCAGCTAAAAACCTATATGTACCTAAATTGCTGACTAATTCCAGATGTATTGCCTTTGTTGGCATACAAATAAAAAGTGCGATATAAGCTTTATATAATGTTTGTGAACGCCCATACATCCTTTTTACCTTATAGGACCGGCGTAGTCTATTCCTGTGGTCTTAAATGCTCGTTCGAACTTTAACCTTACAGATACAGTAAGTTTCCCAATAAAATTGTGATTGCTTTTGGTTGACTTCGAAAACATGTTATACACTGTCTATATACTAAATTTGCTAAATCTTTTCCTCTTAGTGGCCAATATTGTTGCCTTACTATTGCAAGGAGGCTTTGTGAATCCACATGTAGATTTTTACAATGGTAATACTCGAATATTAATCGTGTGAAGTGATGTTTTGTTGGTAATAGTATTTGATGCTTCAAATCCTGATGTAACTTAGCTTCGTCTAAACGGCCACCGACACGTAGTATATTTGCTTCATCTAGATATGGACACAAAAGAAATATAGAAATATTTCTATTAACTGTTGGTCGCCTTGTTGTTCTACTCGATAATTTCTGGATTTCCTTGCTAAAATACGAAGACAGGACTTGCTTTATCAAACAGAAATTGGCAGTTTTGATCTCTTCTGCACATATTGGACGAATTTCCGCCACTTGTGTGTTTTGCTTGTCTCTTTTACCTGTTCCTTAGATATTTTTCTGATTGCTTAAAAATCTCAAAACAAAGGCGATAGTACGTTGAAATTTTGTAAGACTGCTCAATCGATTGATGATATCGCATTTTTGTGGCATACATGTAGATGACAAAATAATTTATTTTGTTTCGAGCTCATTTCCATTGTATATAACATTCGTTGGATTTTCCGGCCAATGTTCCTTGTCTGCTCTTAAATATTAGGGTCCATTCCACCTTCCATTCGGAAGTAGACCTCTTGGTACCATATCTGCAGGATTCGATTTTGAACCTACATGTCTCCATTCAACCTCATGTATCATATTATGAATTTTTGTTATCCGATTCCTAACAAATTGTTTCAGGTTATTCGGATTCATTTTTAACCAGTACAAAACAATTGTGGAATCAGTCCATAAATAAGTTTTTTAGAAATTAATATCCATTGAACTTTCATTGAGCTACCTTTGATTTTGAACAGAGTAGCCTGCAATGGTTAATTCCTTGCCCATACGTCGTTCTTACATAAATTGCAGCTCCATAAGCGTCCTCTGATCCACCACTGGATCCATGTAATTCGATATTGTTGTACGGTATTACTGGTATAACTAAACGTTTAATATTTATTTCCTTTATAGACTTTAGTTGATTTTGAAATGGAAGCCATTTTGAAGTAATATCTAGAATTAGCTCCGCATCCCAATCAATTTTTAATTTCCATAATTCGCGAATTATTAATTTTGTAACGAGGATTACAGGGCCGATTAATCCTATTGGATCAAACAATTTTGCAATAGTTGTTAGAATTATTCGCTTAGAAGTAGTTTGACTCTTATAGCTGAACTCTTCATCGTTTGTATTCCACATAAGCCCTAAAGTTTGTCTATCAATTTTTCGTTGTATGAGTTCCATTCATGTAATTCAAAACCTCCTAGTTTACGTTGTTGTTTAATTTCTTCCATTAGCGTTAAGGCATCATTTATATCATCTGTGCCCCACATAAGGTCATCTACATAAAAATCCCTTTTTATCACTTGAGCTGCTTCCGGAAATTTGAATTTCTCATCATTTGCTAATTGCTCCAAACTTTTTGTCCCAATCCGTACATTAATATTTTTAACGCGAATCTTTTTATTTGTTGATCACGATTTGATCTCCAATAAATTTGTTGTAAGCCTTGTTACGATTTATCAATCCATATTTGTCGGTACATTTTATTAACGTCACTTGTAAATACGAATTTATGTTGTCTAGATCTTAATATGATTAAGATAAGGTTTTGTTGTATTTTCGGAGCTACCAATAATGTGTCATTAATAGAAATTCCGATTGATGTTTTAGCAAAGCCATCAAATACGATCCGGCATTTTGTTGTAACTGCGGTTTCAATATGGCATGATGTGGTATAAAATTTTGTTTCTGGAATTCATTTTCACCGACTTCCCGCATATGTCCTAACATCTGATACTCGCCCATGAAGCTAACATACTGCGTTTTAAGTTCATCATTTCGCTGTTATTTAGTTTCCATACTAAGATATATATGTAGTGCCATCCTCTGAGAATTACCCAAATTATTTATATTTGGTTTAGTTGACATTTGTACTATGAATTTTGCATCCTTGCCTCTACGATGCGTATTTTTAAAATGTTCTTCGCAACATATTTCTTCGACGGTTAATGATTTGTTGATTTTCTCGCAGTTTTCTATTTCCCAGAATTGTTCTAAAAGATGATCAATATTATCATCTGTTGATAGATGGCATTGATTTATATATATTTGTTGAATTTTAGTTATTCCAAATATGATGTAGCCAAATTCACTATCCCGCAGTGCTGGAAAACGGTGCGACTAGTTGTATGATTCGTTCTTTTTACTGTGGTGAGTTACTGTTCAGAAGACCCTGCAAGACTTAACCCTGTTAAAGTTAGTCGAAAGTGAAAAGTCGATAATGCAGATAATGTTATTGACATTCCAGCCGAAAATAAATCAGCTTCTAGAGTGTTATGTCTGGAGATGAATTGCATTGATGTGACTTGTCAATAGCTATCGCAGGAAAAAAATTTAGTTCAAGTTTCCCGTGGGAAATCTCGGAAAATTCAAAAAAGTTTCCAGTTGAAAGTAAGAAATGGATGAATAAAATCAGCGTCTAGAGTGTTATGTCTGGACATAAATTGCATTGATGTGACTTGTCAATAGCTATGGCAGGAAAAAATTCAGTTCAAGTTTCCCGTGGGAAATCTCGGAAAATTCGATTTTCCAAAATATATTAGAAAATTTGTATAAAATCTGCCTTTAAAGTGTTATGTCTGGAGATGAATTGCATTGATGTGATTGATCAATAGCAATCGCAGGAAAAAAAATCAGTACAAGTTTCCCGTGGAAAATCTCGGAAAATTCAAAAAACTTTCCAGCCGAAAGTAAGGAATGGATGAATAAAAGCAGCCTTTAGAGTGTTATGTCTTGAGATAGATTGGGTTAATGTGATTTGTCAATGGCTATCGCAGGAAAAAAATTCAGTTCAAGTTTCCCATGGGAAATCTCGGAAAATTCGATTTTCCAAAAATTATTAGAAAATTTTTATAAAATCAGCCTCTAGAGTGTTATGTCTGGAGATGAATTCAATTGATGTGATTATTCAATAGCTATCGCAGGAAAAAAATTCAGTTCAAGTTTCCCGTAGAAAATCTCGGAAAATTCGATTTTCCAAAAATTATTAGAAAATTTGTATAAAATCTGCTTTTAAAGTGTTATGTCTGAAGATGAATTGCATTAATGTGATTTATCAATTGCTATCGCAGGAAAAAAAATCAGTACAAGTTTCCCGTGGGAAATCTCGGAAAATTTGATTTTCCAAAAATTATTAGAAATTTTTTATAAAATCAGCCTCTAGAGTGTTATGTCTTGAGATGGATTGGATAAATGTGACTTGTAAATAGCCATCGCAGGAAAAAAAGTCAGTTCAAGTTTTCCGTGGGAAATCTCGGAAAATTCAAAAAAGTTTCCAGTTGAAAGTAAGAAATGGATGAATAAAATCAGCGTCTAGAGTGTTATGTCTGGACATAAATTGCATTGATGTGACTTGTCAATAGCTATGGCAGGAAAAAAATTCAGTTCAAGTTTCCCGTGGGAAATCTCGGAAAATTCGATTTTCCAAAATATATTAGAAAATTTGTATAAAATCTGCCTTTAAAGTGTTATGTCTGGAGATGAATTGCATTGATGTGATTTATCAATAGCAATCGCAGGAAAAAAAATCATTACAAGTTTCCCGTGGAAAATCTCGGAAAATTCAAAAAAGTTTCCAGCCGAAAGTAAGAAATGGATGAATAAAAGCAGCCTTTAGAGTGTTATGTCTTGAGATGGATTGGATTAATGTGATTTGTCAATGGCTATCGCAGGAAAAAAATTCAGTTCAAGTTTCCCATGGGAAATCTCGGAAAATTCGATTTTCCAAAAATTATTAGAAAATTTGTATAAAATCAGCCTCTAGAGTGTTATGTCTGGAGATGAATTCAATTGATGTGATTACTCAGTAGCTATCGCAGGAAAAAAAATCAGTTCAAGTTTCCCGTAGAAAATCTCGGAAAATTCGATTTTCCAAAAATTATTAGAAAATTTGTATAAAATCTGCTTTTAAAGTGTTATGTCTGAAGATGAATTGCATTAATGTGATTTATCAATTGCTATCGCAGGAAAAAAAATCAGTACAAGTTTCCCGTGGGAAATCTCGAAAAATTTGATTTTCCAAAAATTATTAGAAAATTTTTATAAAATCAGCCTCTAGAGTGTTATGTCTTGTGTTGGATTCAGTTGATGTGATTACTCAATAGCTATCGCAGGAAAAAAATTCAGTTCAAGTTTCCCGTGGAAAATCTCGGAAAATCCGATTTTCCAAAAATTATTAGAAAATTTGTATAAAATCTGCCTTAAAAGTGTTATATCTGAAGATGAATTGCATTGATGTAATTTATCAATAGCTATCGCAGGAAAAAAATCAGTACAAGTTTCCCGAGAGAAATCTAGGAAAATTCAAAAAAGTATCCAGCCGAAAGTAAGATATGCATGAATAAAATCAGCCTCTAGAGTGTTATGTCTTGAGATGGATTGAACTGATGTGACTTGTCAATAGCTATCGCAGGAAAAAAATTCAGTTGAAGTTTCCCGTGGGAAATCTCGGAAAATTCGATTTTCCAAAAATTATTAGAAAATATGTATAAAATCAGCCTCTAGAGTGTTATGTCTGGAGATGGATTCAATTGATGTGATTACTCAATAGCTATCGCAGGAAAAAAATTTAGTTCAAGTTTCCCATAGAAAATCTCGGAAAATTCGATTTTCCAAAAATTATTAGAAAATTTGTATAAAATCTTCTTTAAAAGTGTTATGTCTGAAGATGAATTGCATTAATGTGATTTATTAATTGTTATCGCAGGAAAAAAAATCAGTACAAGTTTCCCGTGGGAAATCTCGGAAAATTCAAAAAAGTTTCCAGCCGAAAGTTATAAATGGATGAATAAAATCAGCGTCTGGAGTGTTATGTCTGGAGATAAATTGCATTGATGTGACTTGTCAATAGCTATCGCAGGAAAAAAATTCAGTACAAGTTTCCCGTGGGAAATCTCGGAAAATTCAAAATAGTTTCCAGCCGAAAATAAGAAATGGATGAATAGAATCACCCTCTAAAGTGTTATGTCTGGAGATGGATTGGATTTTTGTAACTTGTCAATAGCCATCGCAGGAATAAAATTCAGTTCAATTTTCCCATGGGAAATCTAGGAAAATTCAAAAAAGTTTCCAGCTGAAAGTAAGAAATGGATGAATAAAATCAGCCTTTAGAGTGTTATGTCTGGAGATGAATTGCATTGATGTGACTTGTCAATAGCTATGGCCGGAAAAATATTCAGTTCAAGTTTCCCGTAGGAAATTTAGGAAAATTCGATTTTCCAAAAATTATTAGAAAATTTTCCGAAATCGGAAAAACGTATTTTTCGAGATTTCCCACGGGAAATTTGGACTGAATTTTTTTCCTGCAACAGCTATTGAGTAATTGAATCCATCTCCAGACATAACACTCTAGAGGCTGATTTTATACAAATTTTCTAATAATTTTTGGAAAATCGAATTTTCCGAGGTTTCCCACGGGAATCTTGAACAGAATTTATTAATTCGACAGCTAATTGACAAATCACATAAAAACGATTTAGCTTCAGATATGTACTCTAGCGGCTGATTTTATTCCAATTTTGTATATTCTTCTGATTTTCCGATATTTTCTACGAAGCAAAGTTTTACACGAAAATTTATTTACAAAAATTTATATTTATAGATTTCTATGTATCCTATTTACTTTCGGCTGATAACTAGAAAATTTTATATTTTCCGCTTGAATGTTATATCATAATCTGCATTATCGACTTTTTACTTTCGGTTGGATACTTTCGGCTGGGATTTGACAATCTGTTTTACCATTTTTTTTTACTTTCGGCTGGACTAACACAATCTGCATTATCGACCTTTTACTTTCAGCTGGCATTTTTCGGCTAACTTTAACAGTATCACGACTAACGAAAACCAAACGAAATTTTACACTGGTACTGTACTAACATCACAACGAGTTTCTAATGCTGCTCTTCAAATTCTAGAAAGGTTTAGTGATGTACTTCGTAAATTTCCTTAGAACCGACGTTTCTCTTTGCAAATGGCTCCCAATCGGTGTAAAATTATTTTTCCCTCCGATGATGTAAAATGCCTAATGGTCTTCACACTCCGAATCTCTAGAGCTTATTTCCATTTCATTAGAAAGGGAAATTATTAACTGGGGTTTCTGTGAGAAAATCTAAAATATTTCGTTTAATAGTGCTCCATATAACTCAGATCAAAGGAATCGTCAATATTACACTCGTTGGCGGCGGTCTGTTGTAATACTGGGAAATTTCCACCAAGCTTAATTTGACCGAGTAGAATTACATACTGCAAGGATTCAGCGCCTTGATTAAAAAACGATTTTTTGAGGTCTGAAAAAAAATAACGAACCATTTGAAAATTAGCTGCGATCTCCAAGGTCGTTGTTGAGATTGGGATTACTGAATGTTGTTTTCATATTTTTCGTAAAAATCTGTGACTTCCAAACTAATAATTCACCAAATCTACCGGTAACTATAACAGCATGCAAAGGATAAGCACTGATGATGTTTTGTGTGGTGGGACGGTAGATGATGAGTCAAAATGTACCCTAAAATTCTCTTTGAATTAATTCACCTTAAGAGCCCTTTCCTAGAAATGAAAAAATGATATCCCATGTTGCGATTTTCTTAGTCATTATCTGTACCGAAGCCCGATTTCGATAATATTAGTTGGATTTTGACGTTTTTCGATACCTTAATATCAGATCCTAAAATTAATAAAAACCAGACTTATCAATAAAGAAGCCTTGTAGAATGGTTGGTTTCAGCCAAGACCTTTTTTGCGATTGCATTGAGGTTTATCTCTTCTTTACAAACCATTAGACATCCGACGCTAACGTGCTTGTGATGTTTTGTGACATGTGTACTTTACTTAAGATCTTCAGTAACTTAACTTATGATTTTCAGAGTTTTGCTTGTTTGACCAATGGTCTCTAAAAATTGTCACTTTTCCGTAAAATCACTGGAACGCTAAATATTTTAGCTTAATTCATTGTTTCCGTTGTTTCTAACATATGAATGTGGTGAAAATTGTTAATTTCGTTCTAAATAGATTGAACTGGAAGAAATTGTCCAAAAATGTTCACTTTTCCATAAAATCTCTACATCCCGTTGGATTTTAACTAAGTTTATTGTTTCTATGATGTTAATATGTTGAAAATTTTTAATTTATTTCTAAATCGATTGGAATTTCTGAGGTTCCAATATTTTCCTCGGACAGCTCATTCTTTAATTTTGGTGCGGATTGTCGAATTTTTTGCTCATTGTTGGATCGTACATCATCTGACGGTCTGGGCACTATACATTGCACAGTGGTTCAAGCGGAATTGATTGCGCTCACATGTGGTAAGTAATTCTTAAGCCAAGAAACTTGCCTAAGGCTGGAAAATTCGATTGTGTATAAAGAGAGTAAATTTAATTTACAATACTAATAAAACTTTACGCAAGTCAGAAAGCAATCATTTTTCATACAATAAGCTTTTTCCAAAATCTCTCAACTATTTCGAATTGTTTACCAAGTATTTTAGCTTTTGTTTTCAAGGAAATGGTTTTATTTTCAAAAATAATTTTGTCTTCTATATTTTTCATGTACTCACTTGATAATAGAATACATAATCCTTTGCACAAAGCACTAAAAAACTCACAAAAACACAAACAGAATTTTAATTCAATGGAAGTAAGCATATTTTCCATTTTCATCTTAAAATATTTATTTTTAACATTTTTCTTTGTGCATATGAAATATATTTGATACTCATCTCTTAAAAGATATTGATTTATTCAATTTCCATTTGATAATTTATACAAAAATTTGTAATTTGGGTGTGAAAGCCTCTCTACAAATTATTTTAGTTGTATGTAAAAAACATGTAAAAAATATTTTTTTTTACTTGTTCAAAATACTACAAACATTTTCTTTTCATATAAAGAAAAAGCCTTCAGGACAAACAAAACTACTTGCTTTGCCAATTTAAGTAGAAACAAGAACTTTAATATTTGTTCTAAAAACTTTTAATAAATCTTAAATTACAATTTAAAGTTTTTATTTGGTATTTTATACACAACAAGGAGTATTTTTGGGAGTGCGGTAAGTTTATAATTAAAAATATGATTTTCCCTCAGGTTATGCATATTGATTTGTGTACAGAATTTTAACTAACGTACGTATACACAAAAGAGAAAAACATAATCTTTTGATTTTGATTTAATTCCAATTAAAACAAACAAAGCTTCCATTATTCGTTAGAAACTACAGATATTTATATGACACCCGCACTAAACCGGTTCTTAGAAATTTTTATTAGGATTTCGTACTCGTAATCGTCTTGAAACTAAAAAAAAAAAAAATCAATTTTAAAACTATAAAAAGTTGATTTATTACTCTTAATTTGGAAACATTACAAGAAACCGTGCTAGACGATTTTTTGTGCCGTCTCAAGTTTTTCTGTTCCAAGAAAATCTCTAAGGTAGGTCGTAAAAACAATTTTAAAATGTGGAAAAATTTTATGTTTTCACAGCTAAAGACATAACAAGAAAAGGAAAACAAAAAAAAATGTTTTCGTTTTAATGATTTTGAATTTAAAAATTACAAAAGTTTGAAAATCTATAAAATTTTATGTAAGTTTTCTTTGTAACATGAATAAACACCACTATACGTCAACAGTTACGCTGTTTCGTTCTTATTTTGGGTTTATTTTGTTCCATTTATTAGGTTATTTGCGGCCATTAATTACCTAAAATTAAAATTGCTAGATGGTACACACATATTGCTTCATCCAACAAGAGTACCCTTGTCCAAAACTTTGCTACTAATCACACTGTCCTATGATACACAAAATAAATTAGTTTCAACAGAGGAACAGTTTCAAAAAAATAAAATTATGGCCAAAAATTTTATTTTTTTTTAATATCTTATATACGATAACATGTTAAATACATACCAAACCATCAATCATCTCATAAACGATTATTAATCTCAATCACAATAAATATTTATTACATACATCAAAAACATTAATATTTTTTTTAGGATTATAACAACGAGCATAATCAAAATTGAAGCACTTTAAAGCAAACAGATTTTGCTAACATTAAAAAGAAGAAACCTAAAGAGAGCATAAAATTTGATGACTAAAATAGACAAACGTACAGTATGCGAACATAGAAATGTAACATGATGTTTAACCACCCAAAAAAACGAACTAATTTTTTTTCTTTGCTTGTTTGCCTTTTTACCATAAAAGCGGTTGTTGGATGGGTGCAATTTATAAGTAGTCTGTTTTCCAAAATTAGGAAACCGTTTTAAAACGACTTAATTTTCCATTTTCATTGATGACAATAAACATCAACCTTTGTTGCTTTTTCACAGACATACACATAAAACAAAAATATGCAAATTTTTAACATAAATTTTGAAGAAAATCAAGCAGAACTATAAATTTGCTTAAATCCATTATACACTCGGCCTTTTGAGTGCTATTAATTTAATAAAAAAACTAACGAATGGTCGTTAGTAGTTAATTAATAAGAGAGTTAGTACATAATTCCTAAACGTTTCTTAGTTAAACGATATTTGGATAATTTATTAAACATAATTAGATAGTTAAATTATCTTGACACGTAAGGCAAAAAAAAATGCAAATGTATAAATTTTCAAACTTTGATTTACTTTTCGATTGTTTCACTGTCGAATTGTAAAAATTACATAAAATTTGTTCATTAAAATTTTTTTATGAAACTATCTTTCCATTTTTGTGGCAAAACTGTGTGTGTGTGTTTTGGATCTGCTCGCAATTTAAGCAGTACATATAACGAGAAGAATACGTAGCTAAATTAAGATTTATTGTATTTGTGATGAAAGTCAAACGTTAATTTTTGGCCCATTTTTGACAATAAATATTTAATTAGATTAGGCTAAAAATTTATTTTGTTTGTTGAATGGCAGAGTGATTGGTAATATGATGCTACACATCTTCTTCTAATAAACCAAAGCACGGTACTTGCAAACATCAAATTCAAACTTTAATAAAAACAAAAACAAATTTGTAACACAAAACAATTTTTAACAAATAAATTGTGCACAAAATTTTACCATCAAAATAATTTATTGTTCAGAAAAATAAATACTTTGTAAGAAGAATGAAAGAATAAAGTTTTTGTTTAGTAATTCTGAGGTGAGATTCGATGAGGCAACCGGTAATTTAATTTTTGTGATAGTACCGCATGGTGATCAGTGATAACAACCAAAATTGGTATTTTATAAAGCGATTCACTGGAGTGTACGGCTAGGCCTAAGCTTGTCTTTCGGACACCTGAGTAAATGTGTTAATAATAACTTAACTAGAATGGAAGCAGCTTCCGATCATTTGCCTATCTAAAACTAATACATAATTTAAATCAGTCTCAGACGGACATTCTTCAAAGAAATTATAAATTAATAAATAAAATTAAAAATTAACTTCTCAACTAGGAAACTAATTAAAAATTTCAAATAATTTTATAACTTAGTAAATAAACTCTCATTATGTAATATGTATCTAAAAATCGAATGACTAACAAACAATATGACATACTCTCTACTAACACGCAACATGACTTACATCACGCAACACAGCTAACTGGGAATATTTTAAGCAAACGTTTTTCTTTCTAAGCTTTTAAATTACAATTATGAATATTGCTAATTTAGATTTGTTTTTAGGGTAATCGGATGTAGCTTAGGGTTGGATTATTATTATTTGTACTTCCTCTATTATACAATATACTTATTGGTGGTTATGTTTTTGCTTTTAATTTGATTTTTTTTTTAGTTTATCTTTTGGAACTTACATTTAATATCAACTTATGCACCTTTCGGCAGTTTAATATCAAATTAGGCACCTTTCGGAAACCTTATCCAATTTCCGTGAGCATTAGCCGGAATAAACCGGCTAGCCTAGTCGCATTGCAATACCTCAAATACAAACAACAAAACGTGATTACTAAAAAGTGATAATTGTGGTAGTTATCACCTTATCAAAAGTAATTTTTGAACAGGTGATAAGTGCGTGTCACGGTCTGAAACCTCATACATGTTCTCACTTTTAACATTTTCATTCTTGCCCTTACGGTGATCGCTTCCTTATACTCAGGCCGTGTAATCTACATAAAATAATTTTTCAATTGTCTATCCGTGTAGACAATGTATGTCGACAGTTCAAACAATGGCGTAGATAATGTAGACAATGTCAACAATGTAGAGAATGCGTCGGCAGTTTCCAGTAGCAAAAAAAAAAAAAATTTTAAACTCGAGTATGCCATCTTTTAATTTTACAAATAATTGCTTGTTTTGTTCGGAAGAAATTGAGCAGATTAACACGAAGTAAGTGTTGTTAACCTAGTTGCAAACATAGTGATGCAACAATCAAACATATGATAAGTTGACATGCTCTTTCGCGTGCTCGAGCACATATTTTGACCATTTATATCAGTGATTGCAACTATGTTGTTCGGTACACCAAAAAAATGTTTTAAAAATCGACGTTTTTTGTGTCGTGTTATTCTTAAGAAAAAATGTTAATTTGGTACCTTTGAAATAAATATCAAATATTTCCGACAAACACGCAAAGCTCGAAAGAAAATTACTAGCTGATAAAAGGCATGGCTTGGAGACGAGGGGATATGTAAGGCGAATATCGAGCCTGAGGCGTCATGATGATGTCGCTTTTGACAAAAAATTTTCGGACAGGCCAAAAAGTGCATTATCATGGTATAATGACCATGAGTTGTTTCGCCACAAATCCAGTCGTTTCATTTAGATTACTTCAGGCAAACAGCGTATAACTTCCAGATGGTGAGAACTCATAGTGTGCTATGCCCAGAACCATCACAATCCATCAAACTTGAAGAGCTCTTTTCGGTCTTCCCTCTTCAGGAAATTTCCGTTCAGACGATTGAACCTATGTTTCGACGTAATATGCATACACTATTGTTTTAAAACCGTTTGACCAGTTTTGAATCGTCGTTGATTTCATTCAGCAACTTCTGTGCAACGAACATTCGGCACTACTTTTGGTCGAAATTCAACAATTTCGGAAACAACTTTGCTGTCACACGTTTGATCCACAAAACTTTGGAAAAGGTATTTGGTATGAGCAAAATGATATACCGCTCAAGTGCAACTTCTCTGATAGTTATTTAGCAATTATCCATAAACATTGTGTAAACTTTTTCGATGATGCAATCGGTTGTTGATGTTCTTGGATATCCAACGAGGTCGTCATGGTAGATACTTGATTAGTTCACAGATGACTCGTTAAATCACACAACATTTCCATTTCAGCTATGCTCTTCATTCCATTGTTAAAGCAAAATTCAATTCAAATTCTTTGTTCCATTTTTTCCACAAGTAAAAATTGCCGAGCACACCAAACCGCATAGAGCCTTTTGAAAACCCACAATAAAATAAGCATCCGTTGCTAACACAAGAAAAAAATTCTAATGAACACATTCGCGTATTTTGATCAAATTTCGTACTTTCAGCATTTGAAACTATTTTTGTTAGATATCGAAGTGTTTCAAATTGTTCAGTCATAATTAATAATATATTTGATGAAAAAAATGGTTTGCTAGCGACGATCATCCACTGGCTAGAAAATAGATTTGTACTGAAATCTCTTCTACAACAATTGTTGTTGTGCTGCAACTAATTTAGTTATCATCAAATATGTTGGTTAAGTTAGGTATCCAATTTCAATGGAATTAGTGCCTAATCGCAGAAGTTCCGCTTGGCGCAGTAATGGAGTTTGTTAAATAAAACATGGCCAGAATTCAACGAAAATTCCTGGACACTGCTAATAATACTTTGGCCCATAATTAGATTTTCCAAAGAGAAATTTGTTTTTTAAATACATAACCAGTCCAAACCTTTTCAACATTATCAGCACCAAACTAATCATGCACATTTGCCAATCGATTTTAGTGAAATTTTATATCTACGTTATTGAGCCGGTTCTGTAAATATGTAGTTCCTCGTATAAAATAAAATTTTTCACGTTCTGAAGAGTTCCTTGGGTTATAACATTTGCGGTCGGATTTCCTCAATAAAATAACAGACAAATTCAAGCAATATTGAAGAACTCCGCACAATGGAACTGGGCAGAATGTTTGTGGATGAATTTTAATAAAATTTTACATCTAAGGTTTTTACTTTTATCCTAAAATAAAATGAATTGCTGCTCTGAAGTATTTCTTAGACCTGGGTTGGATTTTTTAATTAAATCATGGCTCAAATTCAAGAAATATGGTGGGACACTCCCAATGATGATTGTTGGTGGTTCTTAAATCACGTATGACGACGAAGTAACCACGCGCTGGGAAATTTTTTTTAATACGTTCTATACCCAAGAAAATACAAAGTTATTTCTATTGCAGCTCAGGTTCACGGAATTAGAATAAATAAATCCACAATTGTTGCGCCACATAAAACCCATATTTAAAATATAAATATTACCAAGGTCAATTTTCAAACAAATTACAGAATTGTTGTATGAATATGGCCAATATAATGGTAATATGGCCAAAGCCATACGACATAAGGGAATTATGTTTTGATGCATTATTGTAGAAATACAACGGTATTATTTGACAGTTATCCGTGTAACACCACCACAAAGAGCGAAGAGCAAAAGAAATGAACAATTGCTAAAATTTCATCAAACATCGAGCTAGAAAATAAGTGATGTGCACTACTACGGTAGTTAACGGAACTAACTTTAAAAAAGTATGTGTTCTACAATTTTATGCACAATTTAATTCGGCTTCATTTGCGATATCCGCAGTTTGTGCTATGTACCGTTCAGAGGAGATTTTTTCATTTCTCCGAGACCATAAAAACCTTTTTTCAAACCCTGATTGCTAAATTGGTTCAATACTTAGAAATGGGATACCTAAAATACTTCTATCAACTAGTTCTACAATCCTGAAAAAATCACCAATACCAAATTTTTCTAGAAAGATGAACACGTCATGATTTGAAACTTTTATGATCTTTTTTTTAATATTATTATTCATTAAATTGAACATATATAATTGTATTTAATTATATTCTGGGATGATGTTATCAAATATCAACTTTACAATGACAGTCTTAAAGTCTGCAGCAGATACTGTATCTTCCCTTACATTCCAGAGATAACAGAATCCATCCTTGGTTTTAAGACTAAACACACAGAAATTGTGAACATTCAATTTTATCTTATAGTATAAAGATGATACGATCGATTTAGGTGCTGTCATCGTATCAAACATGGCTCTCCTAACCACCCTAAACCCCTATTTTTTCCAATAAATATTTCTTGGAAAGATCGAAATGTTTTAATTAGATTTTTTTTCTCCTGTAATCTTTGCCATCTTATTTTAACTTCTTTTAAAAAAATTTCAACGTTTATTACCCAAAAATAAAATTCTTAATAACGAGACATTCTGATTTTTTACTAATACATGCACACACAGTATGTTTTTTTTTTTTTATTTTTAGGACACATTTAGGACAAAATTCACATACGTACAAGACTAAAATGCTGAAGGATGGAGTGCTATTTAAAAAATAATTGAGCTTTATCCTAAACTTTTGTATTATCAAGGAGAACTACAAACAAATAAATACAAAATGGCTTACAATAATGTTTAAATTAATTTTTTGATTGGTGCTGACTTCATGAAAATTACGGGATCAGAATTAGATGACCTTACCAATAGTTTCAATTGTAATATGAAATATTTATTGAAAAACACCACAATAAGGCCGAAAATCAAAAATGGCTCGTATGTCTTAAATAAACTTATGGTTCAGAGTTTCTATGAGCTTTAATTGGATTATCCAAAATGCAACTAAAATCACTTTTTGATGAAATAAATATTTAGTTTGCTGGATTAATGAATGTTTTTAAAACCATTTGATTATATAATTATAATACTGATCTAAGAGGCTGTTTCAAAAATCACCAATAAATATCCTTATATAAATATCTCATATAATATGTAAGGCTGACTGCTGGTGCAGAAGGATCTTACTTTGTTGTGGTCGGACTGTCAATAATTCACTTAAAGCTTTTGAATGCCTCTTTGGTGTTTTTGGGTATTTAATACACATATTTCTGGAATATAAAGCATTTATTATTAAAGTAAACATTTTAAAGTCCGTTCAGAAAACCTATCTTAAGATTGTGAATAACTCATAATTAATTTAATTTTCTGATTTATTTAATGTATATAATTTTTTAAATATGTTTTATTATTTTTATTTTATAACATGAAATATACATATTTGTTTAAGTTGAGTTAAATACTTTTTTGCAAATGGCAGCCGGATGATAAACACGTATTTTTGAACAATGAATCTGATAAATTCAATTATTATTAATTAAGAAAAAGGCTATGCTATTATTAAAACAAATTTAATAATTATCAGTTGCTTATAATTTTATTTGAAGTCTCGTGTTGCGATATAAATTGTGCGTCCATTGTCAACAAAGGCGAATTGTTATAAAAAATAAAAAAATAAAAACAAAACAACTAATAATGCCACCTAAGGTTAATCGAAACAAAGAAGAACCAATTGCAAACAATATGGATGAGCCCTCAAATAAGAATTTAATGTGTGCAATTGGTGCGGTAATATATCCAAATCTAATATATTAGATAAAAAGATGGACGAAATCCAAAATGAAGTGACAAACCTGAAAAATGATTGTCTGGTGTATAGTGAACAAATTAATCACCTTGATCTTCAAGTTAAACAAATTAAACAAGAATTAAACAATGAGAATTGATTACTGATGTCATCATTATGGGGCTACCAGTTAAAATCACTACCACAGAAGATTTCCTAAAACGGGTAGAGAACGCATACAACTTTAAAATTGAAGATATACATTTTACGTTAAAAAACAAAATTACATTGTCTACCGGTACGAATGAAACAAACATTGTAATCCGGTTCAAACCTGCCGGAAAGGAAAAATTCATTCAAAATAATATAAGGAAATTTGCGTCGATTACTGTTGAGCAGCTTTATCCAGAAAATCGTATTAAAGGAAAAATGTTATATTTTCAAGATCGTCCAATATTAAATTACGTTAAACTCATAAATCAATTAAGGCTCATTCATAAGAATAAAACAATCCATAAGTTTTGGAATCGCAATTGACGAAAATATGTACAATTAAACGAAGATTCTTCATCAATAAAACAAATCAACAGTTTCAATGGCGTCAACGATTTATAACCATCATAATTTCAACATCAATCAAAAATTTCACATTCAAAATATTACCTAAATACTGTAAGTTACATTGCACTTTTTTTACTTAATAGTAATGTAATTTTAATTTTTTTTTTGAGCAATAGATCTTTACTCTTTATTTTACAATTAAAAGAATTTGGTGATTCAAGGTAGAAGTAACGTATGGAGGATGATTAGAGAATGTTTTGAGTTCAAACGTAAAAGTAAATTATTTTCTTAATAATGAACCACATAAAGGCCTACATTTTTTCAGAGTTGCCCATTTAAATGCATGGATCTTGCGAAATAAATTAGAACCTTCTGACATTATAGTAATTGGTGAAACAGTACAGACCGCCTTTTACATCTGAAGCACGTTTTATCGATACATTGGATGGAATACTTATTAAATTTCCCAGATCTATAATTTTAGGAGACTTACGTATAAATTATTTAGATAAAATGGATAATAATACGGTTAATTTAGAACATTCAATGCTTAGCAATAGTTTTTTTATTCTGAATAGTACGGAAATACATTATAGCATCCGTGTATCTAAAACGATTTCCACATGTCTCGATTATGACATTTCTGACTCTATTGATGAAAAATTCTCAATTAGCTTACATGATGTTTGGTTTTTCGGACCATCGAATGATTATCTGTGATATAACTTTTATAAAAAAAAACTCAAGCTTAATCTTATACAACCGCAATATGGATAGTAAATCAAGATAAAATAAAGGAAACATGCGCATTAACGAAACAAAATCTTGTTTCTTTTGCACAACTTATAAATTCGGTCAAGTCTGTTATCAGCTGTAACACCAGGGAAAAAAATACTAAAGTCATAGAATAGCAAGCCGTGGTTTAATCGAGACTTTTAATATACTAATAGAAAATCCTGACAGGACGTATGTTTTACATAAAACGTACCCTAATCACGTATTTATTGGAAGTCAATTTAAATACCTCAGAAATAAATGCGATTCCATGGCTACGAGAATCATTAAAAAAAGAATATTTCTCGAAGCATAAAATTAAAAATAATGGTAATTGCAAAAAAGACTAGACTCTAATAAAATCACTTGTTTTTAATAAATCGGCGACGATAATTTGACATCTGATCCGTTGGTTGTAGCAAATTATTTAAACATGTATTTTGTTAATGTATCGAATAATATTAATAATTCCGCCATTTCATCTCAAAGTTTAACAATCCCTTTTCATAAATATATAAATAGACGAACTAAAATTTCTTAAAACATACACAACCCAGGTGGAATCAACTGTTAAATCACTCAAGCTAAACTCAGCGGCTGATTATGATAATGGTACACCAAACTTTACTTCTAAGCCATATTTCGTTCCAATCGTAACTTCTCTTATAAATAACTGTATTTGCAAAGGCATCTTTCACGAGGGAAAACAATGAGCTCCTATTTTTGTAGAAACCGTGAAACAATTAGAAACATTTTTTAGTTGCTCAAAATATTTTATATCAAAACCAATTTGGATTTATGAAGCCAAGCAACACTCAAGCGGTTGTAGCTAACTTATGTACTGGTATTTAGAATGGATTCGCTAATAACTGTTCCGTAGCAGTTATATTCATTGATATATAAAAGGCCTTCGACTGTGTTAATCACAGGACTCTAATTTCGAAGTTAAAGTCATTGAATCCAAATAAGAGAACCTAAGATATTTTAACTGACTACATCTATCTAATCGTCAGCAATTTATTATTATTGAAAATAAAAGTAGTGATATCCTTCCGGTAACTTTTGGTATACCGCAATGATCAGTACTGAGCCCTGTATTATTCAATCTTTACAACAATGATATGTTTCAATTTAATTTGTCCGGATGATGCTGCTATTGTATGTCAGGCTGCAAGCTCGTTGGAAATTCTAAATAAAATAACGGCTATTTCATTGAACATTAATTTAAAAATAAACCAATATACTATTTAAAAATAAAAATTTAACTGTCGATTTACAGTAGTGTACTTGTGCCGATTCTACCGAATTTGGGAGTATGAGCTATGACGTAACGTATACGTACCGTTTTATAGTATATATTCAGGGACAAACGCATGCATTCAGGCGACAATGCATACATTTAGGAGTAAGTTCTATTACAAGCATACTTTGAGGTGTAAACCCAACATGCATTCAGGTGGTAAGTTATACTACAAGCATAATATCAGGCATAAAACCATTCATTAAGGGGTAATAGCATGCATTTGGATAGTATTGTCCACATTCAGGTGGTCAGTTCTATTACAAGCATACTTTTAGGGAAATGCAGGTGTAGACTGCATAATTTAAGGGTACATTTATAAGCATACTTTCAGGGGAATTGTGTAATTCAGGCGGAAAATGCATACTTTCAGTGTAAATTAATTTGTGACATATGTACATTCAGGGTTGAATTCCATACATTCACGTATAAAGTTATATTTATAGCCTAGTTGTATACATGCGTAACTTAGGCGTTACAAAGTATACTTTAAGGAGAATAGCTAAAATCTTTTAATACTAAAAATAATATAATAACTGAAGTTACCAATTTCAATTTATTATTTTTGGATATTCTTGAAATACTAAACAGTCAGTTTCGGAACATATTCGTCTAGTTATTATTACTAGACTATTAATACTAGTGGTACTACTACGAAATATTTTCTGCATTTTTGAATCTAGAATCTAGTTGCTTGCACTGGGTATGTCAACAAATTAGAATCACTAGAAAACAACAAATACTACTTTTGAATAATGTTAATATAACTAGCCTTCAACTGTGTTATCTAGTTACACAAATCTAGTTGTTCATTCTAGTTAGAGTTATGGTGTCATGCTCAGCTAGTCCTGTTATGATCAACTAGTTCCTGTTATTTTAATTTTGCTTATATTGCTTTGAATACCACTTCAAATAAAGGAAAATAAAGCTTCTGCTAAAAATAATAAGCGATTATCGTTCTAAATGCCGCTTGAAAACATAATCACTTGACAAGTCAATAGCAAAAATCAAAAAGCAAACTAAAATCTTAAATAAACAACAAATCTAGGCTTTTTGCTTCAATGATAATTTAAACATCAAAAATTAATATTTTTAATAAGGCTTTTACTAGTTTGTAGCCAGCATGTTATATTAAAATGACCAATTATTAAGGATATGTGGAAGCGACATATTCTTTTAAGTTTTCGATACCGTTGTTGTCCGATTTGTTAATAATATTTTATAGACAAAAATAAATTGTATCTCATACTTGTTTCGTTCACCCCAAATACTGAAAAGAACCAGAATTAATATTTGATATCTCAAAATCACACCATCTGGAAATGTGTAATTAGGGACAACAACAATCATATCTTTCAGTACCCTAAAAACATAAAAAAAAAAAATGGGTAAAACAAAAATACAAAATAAAATTCCTTAATCTGATAAAAATGAATCCCAAGCTTATATTAATAAACATATAACAACACCAACAGCAACAACAAAGTTATATGTATTTCCTTATCTAATTACATATTTTATATTATACGTAAGACACAGACAATATTGAATTATGTACCTTAATTTAGACAATAGCAGAGAAGAAAATTACCCTATACACAAAATAATGAAACATTAAAAATTATCAACAAAAAATTGAAAATTGTTTGAATGTGTTTTATGACTTTTTATACTCTCGCCTACCTATAAGATGGGTGTTCTTGCGGAATATTTGCGATAACAAAATTTTATAATTTGGGTTAAGACAATAAAACTGAGATATGTTTTAAAATACAGCATTGCTTTTACGTAATCTTATATAAATAAAGGTAATACAGCAAAAGTCTAAAAGTTTCTTATAATCCTTATGATAACTTCTGTCTAAGCAAATTTCAAAAAGCTCGCAACTTCTTACTTTGAAATGTTTATGATATAATGTAACTTTATGTAATTAACTAAAAAATCGGAAATTTATTAATGCAATTATTTACCATTAGACCATTAGACAAAATGTGCAACCAAAGAGCACGATTTTGTTAAACATACAACATATACATACAACAATAATATGACAATAAAAAAGGTCGTATATTGTCATAAAATTTAAAGCACGATTCCAAAAGTATTTTTAATTTTTGTCTTTTTTCTGCTAAAAAAATGTAATCACATAAAAAAGTTGAATTTACACAGAGAACGAAGAAAGCACACCGAAAACAAACTTTTTATTATTTTTTAATTCTGACTTTAAAATTTTATTGTTTTGAAAGAGTTAAAAAAAAAAATTTATTCGTACCGTATTTCGAATAATAAATTAATTAAAATAATGCAGGTAATTTTTTATTTTTAATTTTAATTAAATTTTTTATATCTTAAAAAATATTGTTTGTATGCTCTTTTCATTTTATATACCTAGTTAGTAATTTATTCAAATAGTTGTACATTCGTGTACATTGTTTATTGAAGGTTATACTCAAAATACTTTTAGACAATTTGCAGTTTTTTTTCTAGTCTAGGTACGTATGAATATGTAAGCCCTAAACTTGTCCTAAACCTTTATACTGTTAAATTTACTACCATTAAGTCATGTTATCTGAAAACTGACTTCCAATTCTATTTACAAAATTGAAAGGAGTAATTTGAGTTCTACCACCCTTATGGCTACAAAATGTTATTTGGTGTATCGGGGGAATAGAAGGTATACTGAGCCAGCATGACAAAAGGTACAAAATAGTTTATTTCATAACCGATATTAATGATATGAAAATCGCGCGAATTAATCCTTGAATCTTGGCTATTTCTAAACAGGTTATGAAGTCCCAGAAATGGGATTGGGATGGGGCCAACCAAAGGACTTATTCTCTCTTACAATGTTTGGAGCATCTAATGCTAAGTTCATTTGATAATTTAGCGACCTAAATAGGTATCTGAAAGCCAAAATTACTTATTACGCTTTATTAAAGACTGCCCCTTCAAAAATTTATTATTTGCATAACATACGATTTTGAAAATTGATATATGTATTTATAAGTAAAGGGTGGCCCATCTAAAGTTTACAATTTAATTTGGCTCTAAATTCAAAGACGAATGAATATTTTTCGAAGCGGTTTGTTTTATGAGAAAGAGCTTTCATTCAAATGACTTCCACGGCTGGCTTTACAGTACCCCATTAAGTCAACCCAATTTTTGAAAACATTTTCGATCGTATGGGCTCCTATCTTATCAATATCAACTTCGATTTGATCTTTCAAATCCTGGATAGTCTCTAGATGGTTAGCGTAACACTTATCCTTAACGGCTTCCCACAAAAAAAAAGTCCAAAGGAGTCAAATAACTGCGTGGTAGCCATAATTGACATCTCCTTTACGGCCAATTATTCGATCTCCGAAGACAGTGTACAAAAGATCTCATGTGTCGGTTGATGTGTGGTAAGTGGCGCCGTCCTATTGAAACCAGATGTCGTGTGTGTCCTCCTCTTGAATTATGGGTAACAAAAACTAATTTATCATGGCTCGGTAACGCTCCTCATTGACTGAGGAAATCCACACCAAACAGTTACTCGTTGTGGATGCATCGGCTTCTTCTTGGTTTGGTGTAAATTTTCTGGGCCCCAAATGTGACAATTTTGCTTGTTGACATAGTCTCCGAGGTGAAAATGATGATTTTTCGGTAAAAAAGCTCATTTTCTTCCAAGCGCTCCACAGTCCAATTAGCGAATCGAAAACGTTGCGGATGGTCATTTTGCTTCAGCTCCTGCACTAATTGATCTTTGTACACCATCATACTGCCGTCTTTATGAAAAATTCTCATCACAGAACTGCGTGAATTGTTCAATTCTTGAGCACGATGGCGAGTTGATGTTGACTGTGACTGCGCTATAAATGCACGTATATTTATTGGTTTATCCAATAACAATCCAGTTTCATGAACTCGTTTTACAAATTGATCCACAAATTGCCTTGTCTAGGCATTTCATTTCTACTGAATTTTCCACGTAAATTTCTTACAGTTTGGGCAGAAGACTCTCCATTTTGAAAGTAAGTTTTCAATATTTTCTAATTTTGTTCAAGCGTATAGCGTACGACTTCGTAAATGTCAAACATTAAACTAATTTTCTGACCATAACACGAATGAAGTAAGTACACTCTCGAAATAACCGAAAGTTGAAATTGTAAACGCTAAACGGACGGACAACCCGTTATAACGTTACTACTTTTACTTTAGTTTACTAGCAAAAACCTATCAAATTAAATACGTGAGTAGGTTAGGTTAGGTTAGGTTGGAGTGGCTGCTTACGCACACTTAGACCGGTGACGGTCCATTGTGATACCATAGGATGTATCCCCATTTACCCCTATTGGAACCATTTCGAGCTACTTATGTAGCGTAAGACGTCCCGCACTTTAATGTTTTCGAGATCCGAGAGGCAGTCCATCCTGAACTTACCTAAGTGTTTGTGCTTTCTGAGAGCCAATGCTGGACACGAGCAAAGGAAGTGGACCAACGTCTCTTCCTCCTCTTCTTCCAAGCAGCTTCTGCAGAAGTCATTAGCCTCAAGACCCAGCCTTCTTGCATGTTCTCCAAAAAGGCAATGTCCCGTCTGCGTAAGGATATTAATGCCCTAGTGCGCCCCAAGTCCAGCTTTGGCCAAACTTGTCTGCAACTCTACAGGTGATGGTGTTAGACCACCTTTCTCCCGCTGAGGATAGCGGCTTTGGCTTCCCAAGTGCTCGTCTCAGCGCTGTGATATGCCTCCCCAGACTTGCTCTTTAATGTTGCAGCTGGAGAGTCGTACCATGCCTAGCAAGTTCATCTGCCCTGCAGTTCCCCATGACGCTCGAATGACCTGGGACCCAGAATACCTGCATATTGAAATGCTCACCCATCTCATTTAGAGATGAGTGACAACTCAACGCCACCCGTGACGCCAATGACACTGATTCTAACGACCGGATCGCCGCGTGACTGTCCATATAGATTGTGATATCGTCTGAGGATAACACATTATGCTTCAACCACGTCATGACCTCCTCAATCGCTACTACTTCAGCTTGGTACACGCTGCAGTAATCAGGGAGACGAATAGAAATATTTACATTTAATTTGTCACAGAATACTCCAGCTCCTACTTTGCCGTCTAGCTTGGAGCCATCTTTGAAGAATTGCAACGCTTTGGTTTCCGATAACGGTCTATCCCTCCAGGATTCCCTTGAAGGGAAGGAGGCCCGAAATCGCTTCTCGAAGCGTAGAGTAGTTTTAATGTAGTCAAGATTCGCCAGCTCATCCTTCAACGATCTGACAATAGTAGAGTGTCCTATACTAAGACATCTCCACTGAGAGACGGCTGCAAGTCGTACAGCTGTATTTGCCGCCATCTGTTTGCCAAAAATGTCGACCGGAAAAGGTGGAACATAACCTCTAAGGCACATGTCGGTGTCGACCTAAATGGCCCCATAACAAGCATACAGGCCGTTCTTTGCACTCTCTCAATCTTACTTTTGTAAGTTACCTTGTCCAGAGCTAGCCACCAAACACCCACCCCGTACATGAGTAGAGGTCTCACTACAGCGGTGTAGAGCCAGTGTACCAGCTACGGCTTCAGACCCCATCTATGACCAATGGCGTTCCTACAGGAGTATAAAGCAATAGTAGCTTTGTTTATTTTCTCCAACATGTTGGGCTTCCAACTAAGCTTACTGTCCAAGATAATGCCCAGATATCTAGCTCTATCAGTAAAAGCAAGTCTCGTGCCATTTAATGTAGGAGGGACAACTAACGGGATTTTGTATTTCTTAGTAAAGAGTACCAGATCGGTCTTGGACGGGTTAATACCAAGTCCACATTTGCCAGCCCATATTGTAACGATGGCAAGCGCATTCTGCATTACGTCTACAATCGTGCCCAGGAATTTCCCGGTAGCAGCTAAAGCTACGTCATCTGCGTACGCGATAACTTCAATACCCTTTCTCTCTAATTCAAGTAGTAACCCGTTTACCACTATGTTCCAGAGAACAGGGGACAGAACCCCTCCCTGCGGAGTTCCCCTAGTTACTCGCCTCTAGAATTTGGAGTCCCCCAACTTCGAGCTAGCAATCCTGCTTCCCAGCATATAATTGATTAGCCCTCTCAGAGGAACATCCACCTCCAAAAATGACAATCCCTCCATGATTGCATCCGCTTTCACATTATTAAAGGCGCCTTCTATATCCAGGAAGGCCATCTGTGGTTACTGACAGTGATTCCTGATGATTGCTACGCACCAACAGGTCTTTAAAGCTCCCTGGGAAGTGTGTCTCAAAAAGAAGCTCTAGAGATTCTCCACTAGAAGCTGTCCAAGATCCGTCCGGTTTTATCAAAAAACTGGGACTAGATGTACTTTTGGAAAGAATCTTCCTAAGGCGGGAGGTTTCGGATAACTCTTCCATACTATAACAGAAGATTCTCCAAGGCCACCTTTGTGCCTTTCTTAATTCTTTCTTATATATTTCGAGTTTCTCCTTATAGGAGTCCCAATCCTGAGCCTCCCTTGTAATTTTTGGCTCTATTAAAGGCTGTCCTACAAGCCTAACGATAGGTTCCCAGTTCCCTAGACCACCATACCGGTTTTTGCCTACCCCTAGGCTTAGCCAGTTGGCAGGCAGCGCGAAAGGATCGGTTGCATGCGCTACTAATGCTAGCCACCATGTCCTCCAGCTCCCCAACGGTCGTCGGGGGCTCCATAGCCCTCGTCTATAACATTTCCCTTCAATAATTCCCCATATTTGCTCCAGTTGGTCCTTCTAGGGTTCCCGAAGGATTCCCGGGTAGCAGGGTGATTATCGAGGCTATAGGTTAAATATCGATGATCAGAAAAGGAGTGTTCCTTATCCACCCTCCTATTTTTAACCATATGAAGAATATTATTTGAGGCAACGGTCACGTCTAGAACCTCCTGCCTCTTACTAGTAATGAATGTGGGTTCCCGCCCAATATTACACACTGAAAGGTTAGTACTCATCAAATAATCAAAAAGCGACTCACTCCTCTCATTAAAGCCGTGCTTCCCCAGATAATGTGATGCGCATTAGCATCAACCCCCAGTACCACACCTACCTTTGATTGTTCCGCTTTACGGATCAGCTCCTCCAGGTTATCCAGAGGAACCTCCTTCTCCCGGTCCGTGAGTAAAACTTGAACTAAAAAAACGATGTATTAGATGTTCAAAAAAATATACTCAGGCATCATTTTGTCTTGGGATACTAAAAAAATGTTAATTAAACATCTAATTGTACATTTCAGCTTTAATAGTAAACTGAGATTTTTAGTTACTATTGAAAAATTGAATGGGACTTTCTAAATTTTACGGTACCTACAGCGAAACTGGCGTCATTCGACATAACCAACATGTTTACCAACAAACTAACTCAAGGGACAATTCAAATATCCAAGGAACTGTTACAGAAAAAGGGAATCAGGAACGAAAAATTGACGAAATTATCACTCTAATCAAAGCAGTTACAGAACAAAACTATTTTCAACACAACAACAAATTATATTCACAGACTTATAGACTTCCAATGGGGAATCCTCTATCAGGAACCTTATATGTGAATCACTTTGAAAATTGGCATATATTAACAGAATCGAAGAACAAAAACCAAATAATCAGGTACTGGCACAGATTCGTGGACGATATTCTAATACTTTTTAACGACAAAATGAGACAACTCAGCAATCTTCACAAGAACATAAACAACAAACATCCGAACATAAAATTTACTCTAGAATCAGAGACGAACAAAGCCATTAATTTTTTAGACTTAACAATAACACATGTTAACAACAAGCATACATTCAAAGTATACAGAAAAGCCACGCAAACGGATCACGCCATTGACAAATCATCTAACCAACCACACCAACATAAGATGGCAACTTTCAACTTTTTAATAAATAGACTAAACACGATCCCGATGAACAATCAGACTTATATGGAAGAACTAAAAATTATTAAACACATAGCAATAAAAAACGGTTATAACACGGACTTAATTCACAAAATGAACAATAGGCACATCTGGAAGAAACAACAAAATATGATGACCACATCACCATAAAGTACAATAATAACATCAACAAGAATATAACGAAGGTTTTTAAAAAACACGGATACACAATGTCATTTAAAACAAACAACAAATAAGGGAATCGACTCAAACAACGTAACATAATTACCCCAATACCCCAAATTATACATCGGACAAACTGGTAGAAGTTTCCAAGTTATGTTTACAAAACATATGTATAAATGAAATCAGGAAACCAAAAATTTTCTCGAAATATGCGCAACACTTGACTACAGAAAAACATAATTACACTGACATCAACACAAACTCACAGGTATTACACAGAATACGAATAGGGTTACTAATGAAGAGATTAGAAGAACGGGAAATATACAAGGAACGATATAATCCATTTTTACTAAACGAGAAAATTGGCCGCAACAAAATTTACGACCTCATTTTAAATCCGTAATTAATATCATTTTGCACATACGATGGTCAACAAATTCTTCTCTGTTTTTTGTCATAAAGATCTGGTGGTTTGGCGTTTATTGGAGGGGGGACCAAAGTTGTGTAGATTAATCCACCAGCTCAGTAACCTTCCAGTAGGGTATGCATCACGTGAGCTGTTCTGGTCTTGTCATTAAGCAGCTGCGTGATGGGTACAATTATGTAAGTTGTAACCTGTTCGGACTCTGGATACCAGGCACCCTCCAGTTTTATTTAGTCTTCCTGTAGTAAAGCTGGGTAACCTACAGGCGATTTGAAATTCCCGGCAACTCGTAAGAGTAAAATCAGACGGAATACGTGGCAGGGGTAGGAACATATGGGAGTGGGACAACCCTCTCGAGGTCCTCGGGCTCCAATGCTACCGTCTTTCTAGTGGAACTACATGCTGTAGTAAACATCTATGAGGGAGAGCACTAAGCCCAGATAGTATGTATCACGTACCGGGAGGTAGTATTGTCAGGTTCATTAAGAACCTAAATATTGACTGGACGAATAATTAAGCAGGGTCCAGCACAATAGATTTTTCAGGTCGCAGTGCGAAGTGGCTGATCGCCCGCATGGCCCTCGAATAATAATAATAATCATAAAGCACACACCAGATGGTATATACTAAAAAGAGAGGCGGCATCACCCCTTTTTAAAAAGAAAAACAAAATAAGGGGGAAAGAACATTCAAAAGGCACGTAGGCACAAAAAATAGGGTATAAAATCAGTTTTTTAGCATAATTTTAGTTAATGATTGTTGAATATTTGATAAAGGAGTAACATCCGAAACGATCGTAATTTCATTTACAAATAATATAAATATCATATTAAAGAAAGTGACAAAACCGAAATAATGTGTTTTATTATATAAAAAAAAAAATTTTTAATAAACTGTTAAAATTTTCGTAAATGCTAACCTAGAGGAATAAATCCTTATAAGTAAATAAGGTGGTTAGTCTTGGTACCTACAATCCGCAGTGACACCAGAACAAATTCGCACCACTTGAATCTGAGCTTTTCCCAAAAAAAGTATTACGCTTACAAAACAATAAAGTCAAAATCGATAATCTCAAGCACGAAGACCCAAAATGAAAGATATGTTATTGGTATGCAGTTCTATGCAGGGATTCAAAGAAATGCTAACAAATATTTGGTATATTCAAAAAATCAATCAATTGTGCAGATTTTTTAGCTTTATGTCCAATTATATTAAATGCAATTCTAGATTCGAAATTCAAATTTACGAATGTGGCCATAACACAGTTTAGCAGTCTTTTAATACCGTTTGCATTGTTGCAATTTTGACCACCTTATCTGGTACCGACTGCTGACTGCAATAGATTTGGGCGCAGTTTCTGAATTGACAGGACAGAATTATTTTAGAAATTTATGAAACTTTGGTCAATCCCGCCTTTTTAGTTTGATTTAGAACCAAATTTTACTCAATAAATAAAACACTTATGAATAAAAACTTAACCCTTAATTTTAAAAATTTCACTTCAGAAATATAAACAAATCTTTATGAAAGTTGACTCAACCAAAGTTTCAATAACCAAGAAACTCTAGAATCTCACTTAGACTTCGTGAAAATTGTGTCTACATCGAGTAAATGGTCATCTGTAATGCTTCACTAATCGAAATAAAATAATGTTAAATCTGTTAAAGACACCACAATAATCTAAATGGAGACAACGACTAATGCAAAAAAGTTTATGGAAAGCTTTGTATTCTCATACATTTCTTAAAAAATTATTGTAATGAATTTTTGCTTGTTTTTGAATATTCGACGCATCTGTCGACAGTTGATTAACTAACTTACTTAAACTACGCAGCAGGATGTTGGGGATGACTCCAGCTTATTCCATGGCTAATGTTAAAAGCAAGGGTTGGAAGAGGGTGGAAGAGGCGGTTCTTAGCCTATTCAGACGTATTTGCTTTTATTTTCTACCCCAGCGATCGTTGTCCATTTTATATATCATCAGACAAATTCGGCCCTTGCATCACGAATTGTGTACTTTGCGAACTTCCTCATCTCTTTTCCGTTTGCCAAAACCTTGGAGCCTTCTTTCTAAAATAAGCAATCTCATCGGTTCAAAAATATGGCCATCGTCTATCAATTTATTATTTGCAACTTGGGACTGAAACTAAATTTAAAATTAATCAAAAAATTCAAATTTAAATGCAAATCAAAATTCAATTACAATCATAGTTACAATCACAATTACAGTTATAGTTACAATTACAATTACAAATACAGTTACAATTAGAATTAAAATTACAATTACAATTACAATTACAACTACAATTGCAAGTACAATTACAGTTAAAATTACAATTACAGTTACAATTACCATTACAATTACAATTTGAATTACAATTACAATTTTTTTTTTTAACAAATTTATTTTCTTAAAAAAAAATATACATTATTTCATACAAGAAAATATTATTTTATTTAGATACTAAAAAAAAAATTCACAAGTAAGTATTCTATTTTACTTTAGGATTATATAATTCTAACTATTTCTTCATTATAATCAATCTTAAAATGTAAATCGGAAAATAGCACAGCAATTCAAGACACCCCAAACAACAAACAATCTCCCCAGTGGAAGCAAAAGTATAAATTTTTTTTTTCATAAACAACACTTAATGGCAATTACATATTATGTGATAAATTATATTCATGAACAAACTGACCAAATAAAAGCTTTTTGATTTCTATCTTAAAAATATTTATAGGAGTTGTTTTTAGGTTTTCTGGCAAGTTATTGAAAAGTTTAATACCTTTATAAAAGATACTACTTTGGCCAATATTTGTTGTGTAAGGAGGAACGCGATAGTGGCCACTAAAACGAGTTTGCCTGTTGGTCACACTGTAGTTTTTTGTAAGGTCATTATTGAACTTTATTAAATTATAAGTCATTTTATACACTATAATTAAGTACTCATAGTCAATTAGCTTAGATACAGGCAGCGTATTTTCGGAGTATAATAAAATTATGGGTGTGTTAGTGATTTTAGTTCTTTCAATGCTTTAATAGCCTGATTTTGTAAAACTTGCAATTTTTCTACCTCAGTTGGCATCGTAGCTCCCCATATAGTAATAAGATACAGTAGATGTGAGTGTACATATGAGAAATATAGGTTAAATAACATTTCTTCAGGTAAGTATTTTCCCACACGCCGAAACACACATATTATTGGAGCAATTTTGGCTTGAATATGGTTTGTATGCTTGTGCCAATTGAGTTGCGAATTGATGTATAGCCCTAAATAGCAAAACTTGTCGACTCTTTTAATTACTTTATTATCAGCTATAGTAAGTTCACAGAGTAAATCATAATCCATCGGTTTGTGTCGTATATAAAAGTTGATGAAGTTTGATTTTTCATAATTTATCTGTAGTTTGTTCATTGAAAACCAGCTTTGAAGAATTTTAAGGTCAGATTTTATAGCAGGTACTAACATTGAAATATTTTAAGTTCCATATACCAAAGCTGCATCATCTGCATAAAGCTGTAATTTACCAACTAGGGTAAGTTTGAAAATGTCATTATGCAGAGGAATAGTAAGGGACCCAGAATGGATCCCTGGGGAACTCCACATTCTAGAAATCGACAACTGGTAGATTGATCCTAAATTTTAGTAAAATGAGTTCTGTCAGTCAAGTAACTCTTCAACAGTGACAAGCTTTTGCTTTTTAATCCCATAAACTTCAACTTCTTAAAAAGTATTGTATAATCCATGCAGTCAAAAAGAGCAGCAGTAACTTGTTTTCTCTCAATATTATTAAAAATGTTTTCAGATAGATTTAAAGTTACAGAGATAGTGCTAATCTTTCTCAAAAATCCAAATTGATTCGAGGCAATTAACTTGTTCTTTTCCAAATGAGTTACAAGCTGGTTTTTTATAACCGTTTCAAAAATTTTAGAAAAAAATGGTAGGATCGAAATGGGCCGATAGTTATTAGGGTTCAGTCTACTTCCTGATTTATAAAGGGGGATAATTCTTGCTTTCTTAAACTTATTCGGAAGCCTGCATGTTTCAAATGATTCATTTACTGCTGTTGCAATTGCCTTAGATACACGTATTTTTATCGATTGAACAAGACTGGCCGATATATTATCCCATCCAGCAGCTGCATCTGATTTCAAACCAGAGATTATTTTGAAAATTTCCTCCTTATTTACTATATTAAAATTATTCAAGTCATACTTGGTATTATACTGTAGTAAACCAATGTCATATTGAACATTAGGGAAACACTCGATAATTTTTTTACCAGCTACGTTGAAATGCTCATTTAATTTCTCAGCAACTGCTAACTTATTATTTTCGATAATCCTGTTAATTTGGAGTTGAAATTCTTCAGGTATGTTGTTGAAAGATTTATTTGATATTAATTCACGAAAAAGAGTCCATGCTTTTTTAGGATTACCTATACTATGGTTAAATTGCGTAGTGTAATATTCCTTCTTTCTATAAAATATTTCTTTTCGAATTTCTATTTTCAAAATACTAAATCTCTCTGCATAAAATGCATTTAAAGCGTATTTCTATTTAAGTTTGTAATATTTACCTAATTTTAATTGTATTTTTTAAATTATTGATAAACCAAGGCTTTTTAAATTCAATTTGTTTCATTTTTTGCGTAATAGTTTTGGAGTTACTTAATAATTTATCAACCAGCGCTAGATAAATGTCTTGAAAATGAATTTCTTGGTAATCTAGGCAAAGTGATCAATGATAACTTTTGTTAGTATTATTTCTTTATTTCTAATAGGAACAAAACACTTTGTAAGGATGAATTTATGGTCACTAAAATGTAAATCACCATAAAGAATTAGAAACGTATACTTACTAGAAGTTAAAACATGATCTATTAGTGTTCTAATTTGATTTGAGACACGAATGGCATATTTGGACTCCATTTTATTCACGATCTCAAAACCATTTACTGTTAAAACGGATTGGTAACTATAAACTTCCGAATCAGATGTATTCAACAGATTAATATTAAAGTCTCCAAAAATTAGTGATGTTTTATATTTTTCAAGTTTTTGATTTAAATAATCAAAAAATTGGGATAAGGAAGTATGCGGCGGTCTCTAGATTCCAATTATGTTAATATTAACAAGCCTACGGTTAATAACCAAAAAATTATTCTCCATTAAATCTGAAGCTTCTAACAATTCACATCTCAGATATTTAGCAGCAAATATACTAATCCCACCACCACCACCTCATCCGTAACGAGTTACATGAAATGAGTCAAAACCATCAAGGTTAAAAAATTTCACTTCACTTTGGTACAAAAAAAATTCAGTCAATATACATACTTCAATTTGAAAGTTCAATGTGCTTAAAAATTCTTCCAGTTTAGACAATTTGTTCATAAAGCGATTTATGTTTATATATAAAATATTCATCCCTTTCTGACTAGAAAGTTTTAGTTCATGGTTGAAATCATTAAAGTCAGTGAAATGCTTGTTGCTGTTATCATCATAATTACCGTTGCCGTTCCGATTCACATTGATATTCATATTCTAAAGTTGTAACGCAATCCCCCAAGGGATTACGTTAACAGACATGAGAATAGCGGTCTGATGCGGTATAGTAGCTGGCTAGAGCTCACGGTGCGGCGTGGGAGTTTTCAGATATATTTCCCATGCTTGAATAACCGCATGAAGAACAAAATTAAAGGGACAAATGGAAATTAAAATTAAATTGCCACGGCCTCAGCGGCAAAAAAAAATGATAAGCTGGGAGTGATCGTTTCAGAGTGACCGTATCAATCCCAGGCTTCCCCTCATCGGCCCGCCTACTGGGATGCTGTTTCCAAGCCGCGACGGCTACCGATGCCACTATGAGGGAGGGACGCCCGCATGACAATCCCAGCGACAATCCCCCGGAACAGAGACCGTCACCCCGACGCGTTCAACTCATATGGCGTGCCGCCCTCCAGCACAGCCTGTCCTGGAGGAACGAACGGCACGCACGGAACAAGGTGGAATAAAGACCGACCCTTCACATGACCCCACCTCACATCATCCGATCAATTATTTTGTTTACGCGCACATGGTGCGGCGTAGCACACTACAGTTAGAAATTCAAAGAAAAGTTTTGTTACGGTAAAAGTAAAAAAATTGATAATTAGGTAAGATAAATTACGTTAAAACTGATTCTACGTTATGTTATATTTTTCTTTCACTATTCACTGTTTAAAAATTCATGAAAATAACACAAAAGTACCTGAAAAGAAAATGAACCGCTATGGGGTCGAACCACACCCAAAAACGGACACTCGAGCCGAAGCGAAAATGAAAAAAAACGGAAACTCCAAACGTAACCACTCAAATTTGAACCAAAAAAAAAAAGAAATTGGCTAGAGGATTGCTCTGCGTGGGATTTCCACCAAATCGGTGCACCACCACGAATCAAGAATATAACCGCCAAACAAATATATAATATATAGAAAAATAAGCGGAGGAAAAACAACTGTTACAATATAAAATTTACAGGTTGTTTTTCCCTTAATAGCGTACCTTTTTTTTTTATGGCCCGTCCGACCACACCGCAAACAGCGCCGACGCAGGATCCCCCTCACAAGAAATGCCGCCCTGCCGCCACGGGCGGGAACACTGATTCAATATCACCAATCGGCAAACAAAACCAACGGAAATCTTTTAACACCGAAATCACGTGGCCTAAGAAAGCTCCGCTTGACACTGCACGCGTCCAGATAATATTTTGTTTGATATATCTTGGTTTTTTTCACTAATTTTCCCACCGGTATGCAGTAATCGCACACTCAAGCAGACAAGAACAATTAGAAAAGAAAACAATGCTGCACATGAATACAACTGTACATATGTCGGGAATTTAGTTGTATTCATTGACTATTTTCGTCAAAAACATTATTCAGATAAAAGCACACAAAGTCATCAGAATACAGTTTTTTTTTTTTTTATGTATGTTTGATTTCACAACTGAGGTAATTATCTCGGAATACAGTTTTATTTAAGTAATTATGCACAATTATATCGTTCCACCATTATTTATTTAATTAATTACCAAAAATAATCAGACTATAGTTTTTTTTTTCATTTATTTAATTAAGCACAACATTTTACAAACTTCAACATATTCTTTATCAATTATTTATTGATTCATATTCTGGCTTATTTAGTGTTTTTTTTTTTTTCTTTTTTAATTTGATTATAATAAACTACAAAAAAAAAATAATGGTCGTGGAGTTACAACAATCATCAACCACCCGTTAAAATTTTGACTTTCACTATCCAGAATATTTTTTTTTTCTTTCAGTCTATCACAAATATCAATTAATTTATTTTTTTTTTATTTATAAACATAACTAATTTTATGTTTATTTAATTTTCATTAAGAAAAAAAATATCTAATCATATTTTATTCAGTATTTTGAGTTTATAGAAAATAATAATGAATTTGAAACGGAATTAATTATAACTTTACAAAATTACACTAGTCATTATCTTTTTAAAATTCACAACCAGACTCTATATAAACCAAAAACTGGTCTTAATCGACCGCGTTCAAAACTAGACTAAAAAATCTAAAAAAAATATTTTACATCACTCCAAAACCAACACTAATGTAATACTACAAGCCTGATTCAGTGATGAAGCACACAGATACCTTCTTTCATTTAATACCTTATCCTTGAAAGTGTTAGTGCGAAAATAGAATAAAAATACTCTCATCTAACCAATCCAATTAGTTTTTTTCATTATTAACAAACCCAATTTTCCCTCCACAATTCGTTTGTTTTGTTTTATCTACAATTTGTATGTTTTTCTCACTCATTTATATAATCTGTCGATCACCAATACTTTCATGTATAAGGGCAAAATAAATTTATAATATTGGTGACAATCAGGCTTGTAGTACATTAATGTTGGTTTTGATCAATCAGAAAAAATCAGAATTTTTTTTCCCCCTCCTATTTTCCACTTCGCATCGCTGTTCGTCCCAGTCGTTGTATTTGTGCACAACTTTATCATTTTTTTATTTTTTTATTTTTATTATTGTAAAATCTTTATTCGTATTTATGTTTTTTTATGTACACAAATACAACGAATAAGACGAACAACGACGACGAACATATGTACATACTTATCGGTACGGACGGCCGCATCGGATTCATGTTGAATACACCGATCGGCTTGTTTCCCACACAGAGCAAATATCACGCGTTAATTTAAGCCAATGATACCAGAAAGAAAAATGGAATATTCCAGATTGAACATTTTAATAACGCAAACCTTCCATCTCATACTACACAATACATGTACACACACCAACTCGCGAGCTATATGTATGCTTATACATGACAATATAGAAAACAAGTAAATGCAAAAAAAAATTTAAAATATGTTTACATAGCAATCGGAGGGAATATTAAATTTAAATTTGGAAATCATAAAAGCGAGCATAGGTATAAACACCATGGTGGTCAGGATATTTTATAACGATAAAACAAAATTCAAATTATATGAGCGTTTGGAATCTTCGCAAAAAACTTCTTTTTCCTCTGTATGAAGTGGAGACGTATGCCAGTCGTAACAAAGTTAAATAGAAATAAATAGTTAAAATAAAAATTAAAATAAGAATAATAAGCAAGAAAAAAAATAATAATAAATAAATTTATAATAATAAACTTTACTATATGTATTTGTAATTCAAAAATGTTGAGCAAATAGTCAGTTGTGTTGACCATCAGAAAAATAGGTTTGTAAATGTAACTACAACATGACAGTTAAATCGTCTATTTAATTATTTATTTAATTTGATCCAAAGAGTGAATAAGAATAGCGAAATCGTTTTCTTTCACTCGAATATAAATTTTTCCGTTCGTAATCCAACAGTATTTGAGTTTGTTATTTCTCTTAAGGTTCCTAAGCTGTTTCAATATTTCTCCATTTGCGGCAGTTACTTTTTCACTGATGTGGATTATATTCGCCTTATTTGTGTTGTTGCATAAATCGGGCTATATTTGATTCCACAATAAAGGTCCCTTATCTTTAGCATTTTTAAGTAGGATATTTTTCGATTTGTGTTTTTTAAACTTGATGGTGACATAAACGGATGATTTTACTCCACTACGTACTTGACGCTGGTTTTTGATTTGTTGTAAATAAGATGAAAACACATTCTCATCCTCAAATTGATATAATGTGTCTAATTTGGTTACCATATCTGCAGCTGAGGGAACCGCTGGTGGTAAGCCAGTTATCACTACATCGTTCTGTAATTCCCTTTGCCTCAAATAATTCACTTCAGCTTGAAGCGTTTGAATAGCTAGTATTGTGACTTTGCAGACCATTTTCTATTTTATCCACACGTTTTTTTTTGTATTTTTACTGTCGGTGATAATACTATTCACAGATTCTTGATGGCTAACATGAATTTGTGATAGTGAAATAGATAATTGTTTAATAGCTGTGAAAATATCAGCATTGGTTGGGTTAGGATTTTCAAGAAGTATTTCCAAATTCATTGTGTATATTTTATTTATTTACGTGAAATATAATTTAAAGTAAAATAAAACTGATCAGAATTGTATAAAGGTGTATCTACTCGTATTTACGTGTCTCCTATTTTAATTTTGCTTGTTTGTAGATTTAAAATATATTAGCACTAACTAAAGCACTTTATATAATCACTTCATGCATATCCAAAATACAGTAAATTTGTGACGTATGTACATTGTATTTATTCATTCACTAAAACTGAACAGGTTTTATTTCTATAGCACTGTATTTTATCAGTTTGTAATTCACACAGTTAACGCGATTTTTACAATCGGGCATAGTAAAACTATTATTCATTTAGTTTAATTTTCAATAATAGTATGTATAGCAAATAATCAATATTATTTAATTATTTATTTATTTCGATCAGCACACACAACTTATTCAGACGCCATCTTTTTCCTTCTCATTAAATACAATTACATTTACAATTGCAACCACAATTACAGTTATAATTACAATTACAATTATAGTTACAATTACCGTTACAATTAGAATTACAATTACAGTTACATTTACAATTACACTTACAATTACATAATTAAAATTAAAAGATTGGTTAATAATCCGAATTTGCGTAATCCACTTTACGTTTTTATGTTTATGGTATTACCAAAAATCTATAAATTTGGAGAAATCTGAGAAGTTTTCTCTTCCATATATAGAGCACAATAAAATAAAAGCTTGATTTTAGAAAGTTTTACTTTATTTTTATTTGTTTAAACGGTCTGTATTGATAAGTAGATACGATTGGTTGGAATTTAGTTTATGACCATACGTATGCGGTCACATCTAAAAACTATATTCATCACATTCTTAATTTCAGACTATATTTTAATATTCTAGATTAGTCGGTTTTGGATTATGAATTTAAATTTTTACAACAACAAATATCAAGTTAAACGGATTAAGCTCGACAGTTTTTCAACGCTCGAAATATTTTTGTTTATCTTCATTCTTAAGAAATTTGTAATGTGGAGTCATATTAATTGCCGAGAATATCTATATAAAGATCTCTAGGGTGAAACTGTACTACTCACCTAATATAATTAATAAAATAAATCGTAGCTAGTTTTATTGATTTTGCAAATTGTTAATGACGCATCTATGCAAACTCTCTTTATTGGGGTGAGTGACGAGTAAATAAGATTTAGGTCAACAAAACCAAAAAAAAATTAAAAAAATTATCGATAAATAAAATCAAATTAAAATTAATTTTTCTTGATTTAAAAACCAATCAAAAATATAATTCGAAAATAGAAATGAACAAAATAAATCAAATTATTGTGATAACACAACAATAGAACAAACATACTCTTATACGAGTAAAACAAACGTGTTAATTATAATTAAAGGATTTATAAATAAAATTGTTTTTTTTACAGTTGAATAAAAATTTACGTTCAACTCTATCCTAGTGGATATTTAAAATTTTAATCGGGTTGTAACAATACAAAAGCACTGTTATTGTATTTTATTTAATCAGAACAAAAAAAAAAAAATCCGCAGCTTTTAATTGGTTACAAACGATATAAAAAAGTAAAATGCAACAATAGGGTATGTTATATTAATGGATTACCAGAGTGGACGGAAAGACTAGCCTTGTATTATTCGAAAAGCTGTTTTCATTAAGTATATACATTTCCAAATATATTATTGATTTGAAAGGGAAGGGCAGAATAAACAAATAATGAAAAATTATAAAGGGGGGAAAAGGGCTGCCAGAATTCTAAAGTGGATAGAATAAAGTTACCGGTTATTTCGCTGTTTCCTGTGAAATGAATGTCGAAAACACATAAGCTTAGGTGATTTATTCGATATCCATCAGCACAGGTACTTTATATAGGTATGGGTAAGTTAAATGTAAAATAAGTACGCTTAAAGCTTTCCATGTTTAGTAAATGATTTGGATATTCTAAATACTTGTGCGTTAAAAATTTTAAAAATTTCCGAAAGATTGCATTTACATAGCTCTATATAGATACATATATATGAATTACATTTAAATACCTTAAGGAATTAAACACATTCTCTCTCACATTCATATTGGATGCAGAAAGATTACAAATGTATCAAAAACCGTATGCGAAAGCGACATATCTTTACTCTAGAGCATTAGAGTAAAAATAAATAAAAACCTTCACCAAAGCCACACGTTAATATACCGCAAAAAAAACTAAAAATTTCCATTAAAAATATTAAATTTGTTTCCACAGAAAGTCGGAAATAATAAATTTCAAACAATAAAATTTTATGTGCCCATGATTTCCGAGATCAATCTTAATCATTTCAATAAATTTAATTTTTTTTTCTTCTTGAATTCGACAATAAATATTCGTGTGGGTATATGAATATGTGAATGTATATGTGATTCGCACACTTTAACTTTTGAAAAGACATTAAAATAACACAAAAAATAAAATACAGAATACATTCAAGAAAAACGAACGTGAAAAGCTTTTAAAAATATAAAATTATTCAGCAGTGATATGGTGCGGTTAGTATGTATATACGATTACAGTATACAGGTAAAATATATCTGTCAGAAATTGAAAAGTGTAATAAAATAAAATTTGTTTACAGGCGAACGTAATATTCTTAACATTTTTAATGTTAAATTTGGCGAGAATAACATTTATTGTGGGAATGCCAAAGATTTATTTATTGGTTTTTGTGTGGCTTACACAAAAGTACCATAAACTCGTACCACACAATTTTATTAGACATATTTTTCGTTAAATGGAAAGCGACTTATAGGGTTAACATCACAGGTTATTGGTTGGAAGCGGAACTTTATTGAATTCTGGATATAAATGGATTGGCTGCTTGAAAAAATTGAATACGCCGACATGATCGACGTGGAGTTTTAGAATACAATTCGACAGAACAATATTTGTTGTTAAACAAATTGGGTAATATAGATGATGGAGACTTTTTAAATTTATTGGTGCAAAGAACGACAGCGAATATCAGGATTAGTCATGCCGATGCATAACAGTGGGAACAAAGAGAGTGTACTGGTTTTGTTTTTGAAAAGGTGCTGAATTGGTAAGAAAAATGAACGCTAAAAGGCAGTTAGAATTGAATTATGATAACAGTGTTAAGCAAATTTTAAAGTTGTAAGCTGGGTCAATGGCAATCAAAAGCCAGTGACAAAGAAAAATGTAAATGAATTCGACAAAAACGAAATATCCTCAAGTAAACGTGGTACAAGAACTAACTAGAAATCTTAAGCTGCAATGATGCGAAAACACATTATCAAGGTTTCGAAAACGGATCATTCAAACAACAACAAGGTTCAACTATTACATTTTGGAATACAAAAATTACTGATCTTCTGGGACTGCACGTTATCATCAATTGCAGAACAAAATAACTTGCGACTCAGAAATAAAATCTATATTGCCCTATAGGCGACACCTAATGCCTTAGAAACATTCAAAAATAAAATTTATTAACCTGTTCATATAAACATGGATCAGTCAGAGAGACGTGCACCTATAGGTGCTTCAAAAAATGTTCAGTTTAAAAATTTATTTAGTCGCATTAAAAATTCTATAAAATATTTTCGTCAAGAAATTGAGTTTTCTGTGCATCTTAATATTAGACAGAACGGACAATAAATTCTTAAGACAAGACACTAACATTTCTAGGATACAGCTAAAATGAAACAATAGCAAAAAAATGGTTAAGTTTAATTTAATAATTCAATTTATTTTTGCTACGTTCAGTTTCTGTAAATTGTTGCTGTTCAACATATTGTCGAAATATAACTTACTGAGTTGAATTAATTATCCACTAGGCCTTGAAATATTAAATAGTATTGAAAATAAGTGAAAATATAAGTTTTCACTAGAGGACAATTACATACTTATCAACGTGTTCTACCACATAACATTTACTGTATGTACAACTAAAAAAACAAAATATTATCGTTCAAAACAATAAGTTATTCTTCCAAAGCCAAGATGGTTCGAGATATGAATTTCAATCATATTAACAGGTCATCAACATTCCGAATCCATCGGCATGGAATAGTAAACATAATATCTATTCCAATTAGGGTATGCATCTTCATAGCAATGTAGTCTAGACCAAATATAACAAAACATAATGGATGGATGGTTAATTCATATTTTTATGATATTCAATTAGCAGTTGAATGACATTTCATTTTCGTTATTAACATCAATAACTGTTAAGTGCCTAACTGTAGGTACTTATATTGAACATACTCGTATATATGGAAAAATACCATACCGTTCATTTTAATTAGTATTACTGAGATAAAATTGTAAACAGATTTTTTTAATCAGTCGATGATACTTCAAATTTCGAAATAATTATAATTTATCATAATTTTATGAAGTATGTTTACCGTATATTCATTAGAAAATTTTCCACCCGAATTATCTCGAAAAACAAGGGTTTTTGAAAAACGCATTTCACACAAAATCTGTATGCTTTTGAGGGGGAAGGAGAATAAAATTATTATTTTTTTTACATTGTGCGGTTATCCAGAATTGTATTTTACGTAAATAGTTGAACATCTTTTATTTAAAATATTTTTTTGCTCGACGTTCATTATTCAAGAAATATGTATTAGTATCGAAGTACAACAGCCATAATGCAATTCTAGTTGGCATGGAGCCATTAAAATCTTGCAGGTACTCGATGGTCGTACAATTCTCTATTATTGAATAGAGGTTTTTGGATGATAACGGCAACTGTTTATTGTTTTTCATCCATATTATTTGCCGAGGTTTTCAATGGGGTTCAAATCCAATGAATTTCCTGGCTTATCCAGTATGGGAATGCGTTTCCTCAGATAAATTGTCCATCTGATATCTCTTATCTCTCCGAAATAATAAAAAAAAAACAAGACCATGGTATGTATGATGGTATGCTTGCGTGATGATATGATCGAATGATTATGTGACTATCACATTGATGGCTTAATTGCAAAATTGTATGACGGTATGTAAAATGTAAAATGTATAAAATGTATAAAATGTATAAAATGTATAAAATGTATAAAATGTATAAAATGTATAAAGTATATAAAATGTATAAAATGTATATAATGTATAAAATGTAAAATGTAAAATGTAAAATGTAAAATGCAAAATGTATAAAATGTATAAAATGTATAAAATGTAAAATGTATAAAATGTATAAAATGTATAAAATGTATAAAATGTAAAATGTAAAATGTAAAATGTAAGTAAAATGTAAAATGTAAAATGTAAAATGTAAAATGTAAAATGTAAAATGTAAAATGTAAAATGTAAAATGTAAAATGTAAAATGTAAAATGTAAAATGTAAAATGTAAAATGTAAAATGTATAAAATGTATAAAATGTATAAAATGTATAAAATGTAAAATGTATAAAATGTATAAAATGTATAAAATGTATAAAATGTATAAAATGTATAAAATGTATAAAATGTACAAAATGTATAAAATGTAAAATGTATAAAATGTATAAAATGTAAAATGTAAAAGGTGTATAAAATGTATAAAATGTATAAAATGTATAAAATGTATAAAATGTATAAAATGTATAAAATAAATAAATGTATAAAATGTATAAAATGTATAAAATGTATAAAATGTATAAAATGTATAAAATGTATAAAATGTATAAAATGTATAAAATGTATAAAATGTATAAAATGTATAAAATGTATAAAATGTATAAAATGTAAAATGTAAAATGTATAAAATGTATAAAATGTAAAATGTAAAATAAAAAATGTAAAATGTAAAATCGCCGACGATCTGACAATACCTGCTAACTGACATTTTGATGAAAACGAGGTTTTTAATCAGTTAAAATTATAATACGCATGCGCACGTATTGTGATATCCTTCTAACTGTAAAAAAAGTGTTTGTTTTCATTATTTTACTTAAACAATATCTGCTATCTACAACTTCTATAATAGGAGAGAAAATATCAGTTATCTGTCAGTTCTCTTGTTGAGTTTAAATCGCTTTTACTATAAACGTTCAAAGTATTGTTTTGGTGACAATTTGGAAACGAAATTTTAATTATAAGGTACTGTAACATATTTCCTAATATTTTGAATTAAGTAGTTTAGTGAAACTAATAAAAATACGATAAAAAATAGTGTTTTCTGCGAGATGTAGATAGCAGTTATTTCATGTTTGGTTGTTACGTAGGTAGCAGGTATTTCATGTATATCGATCGTTTCGTTTATGAGTCGAAATTCATGAAATTAATGTAATTAAGTAATAACAAAGCTGGTCTTACTGTTTTCTTAAATAATTAAATATATTTTTTATTAAAGTAACATTCATCATTTCGCACTTTACCTTATTTGGTTTTCAGAAATTAATATGAGTTCACGGGCAGAACGATTGTTAGATCTTGCTCTTCAACAACTTCAGCAAAACAAACGAGCCGTTTCATCTTGCAAAGACCTGAAAGATTTAGACACTGATGATGGCGATAATGAAATTGCAGAAAATCGTTTTTACCAAAATATTCAAGCACTTGACAATCTCGATTTTAATACTTTACCGATTGAAATAGTCGAAAATGGTAATATAATAGAATTAAACGAAGGAATAGAACAAGAAATTATAGAATGGGATAATCCTATTCCAAATGAAACTGAAGAAAGTTATTCAAATTTAAATGATATTAATAATAATATCAACATTCATCCTCCTTATCAAGATGTTGAAAGAGAAGTTAACAGTCATTCGAGTAAAGGAAATAATGATTCTGACACAGAATATATTCCTAATACTGGAAATGAGAGTAAAAGTGATCAAGATGATCAAGACGAATCCTACAATAATCAAATAATGAGAACCTGGATGTTCAAGAAAACAATGTAGATGCTGATTGTGGAGATATGAATGAAGGTCGAAAAAGGAGTAAGATAGTGGACGAAAATAAATGGAAGAGGATGAAAAGCCAACGATCTAGAATAAAAGGTAACCCATATTTGGGATTCTCGCGCGACAAAAACAAAACTTTCAAACATAATGTGCCTCGTTCTGCAAGACAAATTGGAGAACGCTGTTCATCCAAAATGTGTCTGACCTACAAGAAAAGATTTTGTAACAGTATCACTCAGGCAGCTCGAAATCAAATTTTTACAAAATTCTGGAAAAATATGCCATGGGACCAGAGAAAAGTTTATGTATCCGGACATGTTAGCCTTCAAAACACTGTAAGAAAAACAACCGAAAATGAAAGCAGAAGAGCTAATACCCTAATTTATAAATTGAATAATGGTAAGGAAATGGTACAAGTTTGTCGGGATATGTTTCTCAGAACTATTGGACTAGGGCGCTTCACAGTGGAATCCTGGATGAAAGACAGCGCATATGGAATGAATGACTCAAAATGCGAACAAAACGAAAAGCGTTATATTAAGAACTATCGCTTTAATTGTTTTGAAAAATATAAACATTTCTTAAACAAATTTTTTGACGATTTGTCCAAACAACCTTCGCATTATGTTAGAAAGCATGGAGTCTATAAAGAAGTGTGCGAAGAAAATCAAACAGAATGTCTTGGAATTAAGACGTTTAAAAAAATATTCAAGGAGAAAAATCTAAGCTTATTCACTCCAAAGAAAGATCGTTGCGACTTATGTATCGGGTATGAAACTAAAAATATCGACGAAAGTCAATGGAAGGAACATATTGATAAGAAGGACAGTGCGCAAAAAGAACAATCGAATGATAAGGCGAGAGCATTACAGAATGAATGCATTATGCTTTGCATGGATCTACAGGCGGTAATAGTAGCCGATCATCGATGAATGCTACAAAAATGTATTTTAAAACAAAATTATCAAATTACAAAGATTTCACTAACCCTGAATGGCAACGCTATTCCGCAATTCGACCTAACAGAAATGCTCAAGTTACAGACATTAAAGCCATTTATTATGACCCTAATGGTCACATAAACATTCAAATTGATTTTAATGATGAGTTTCAAGACCTCCCAGTGAGATGTGAAAATGTGGCTCCGGTTTTGAATTATCCAAAACTATACAATCATCCCTTACCAATTACCAAAAAGAAATGGAACCATTTACAAGACTTAAAAAGTGTCATTTCAAAGGATTGCCACTTGTTCTATGATTTAATTCCACATAGTCAGGAACCTAATTTAGAAAAGGAAACAGAGAGGGACATGATAGAGCCTGCTGTGAAGAAATCTAAACAAAAAAATTAATAATTTTTAGTTTGAGTTGGGATTTTTTTTTTTTTTTAAATAATATAGATGTTATGTTGTACAATTATTTGAAATACATGTGTTCCTTAATCATTTTTATTATTTATATTTAACTTGTTTCTTTTAAGATTGCTTATCTTTTGTAATGAACCCAACCAAATTGAAATAATATTCTAGCAATATCTGCTAACTTTACAAAAAACTAAACGCAATATCTGCTATCTACATATTCCTGGCAATAAAACAATTTTTTGTTAAAATACAACTAAAATCTATTTAATTACCATAAATTATCAAACGATATTCGTTACAATATTTTCTATATTCGTAAAAACTTAATTTATTCAGTTTTTTTATCCTCCTGAAAAAAAGGATAAATGAACTTAGCAGGTATTGTCAGATCGCCGGCGAAATGTAAAATTTAAATGTAAAATGTAAAATGTAAAATGTAAAATGTAAAATGTAAAATGTAAAATGTAAAATGTAAAATGTAAAATGTAAAATGTAAAATGTAAAATGTAAAATGTAAAATGTAAAATGTAAAATGTAAAATGTAAAATGTAAAATGTAAAATGTAAAATGTAAAATGTAAAATGTAAAATGTAAAATGTAAAATGTAAAATGTAAAATGTAAAATGTAAAATGTAAAATGTAAAATGTAAAATGTAAAATGTAAAATGTAAAATGTAAAATGTAAAATGTAAAATGTAAAATGTAAAATGTAAAATGTAAAATGTAAAATGTAAAATGTAAAATGTAAAATGTAAAATGTAAAATGTAAAATGTAAAATGTAAAATGTAAAATGTAAAATGTAAAATGTAAAATGTAAAATGTAAAATGTAAAATGTAAAATGTAAAATGTAAAATGTAAAATGTAAAATGTAAAATGTAAAATGTAAAATGTAAAATGTAAAATGTAAAATGTAAAATGTAAAATGTAAAATGTAAAATGTAAAATGTAAAATGTAAAATGTAAAATGTAAAATGTAAAATGTAAAATGTAAAATGTAAAATGTAAAATGTAAAATGTAAAATGTAAAATGTAAAATGTAAAATGTAAAATGTAAAATGTAAAATGTAAAATGTAAAATGTAAAATGTAAAATGTAAAATGTAAAATGTAAAATGTAAAATGTAAAATGTAAAATGTAAAATGTAAAATGTAAAATGTAAAATGTAAAATGTAAAATGTAAAATGTAAAATGTAAAATGTAAAATGTAAAATGTAAAATGTAAAATGTAAAATGTAAAATGTAAAATGTAAAATGTAAAATGTAAAATGTAAAATGTAAAATGTAAAATGTAAAATGTAAAATGTAAAATGTAAAATGTAAAATGTAAAATGTAAAATGTAAAATGTAAAATGTAAAATGTAAAATGTAAAATGTAAAATGTAAAATGTAAAATGTAAAATGTAAAATGTAAAATGTAAAATGTAAAATGTAAAATGTAAAATGTAAAATGTAAAATGTAAAATGTAAAATGTAAAATGTAAAATGTAAAATGTAAAATGTAAAATGTAAAATGTAAAATGTAAAATGTAAAATGTAAAATGTAAAATGTAAAATGTAAAATGTAAAATGTAAAATGTAAAATGTAAAATGTAAAATGTAAAATGTAAAATGTAAAATGTAAAATGTAAAATGTAAAATGTAAAATGTAAAATGTAAAATGTAAAATGTAAAATGTAAAATGTAAAATGTAAAATGTAAAATGTAAAATGTAAAATGTAAAATGTAAAATGTAAAATGTAAAATGTAAAATGTAAAATGTAAAATGTAAAATGTAAAATGTAAAATGTAAAATGTAAAATGTAAAATGTAAAATGTAAAATGTAAAATGTAAAATGTAAAATGTAAAATGTAAAATGTAAAATGTAAAATGTAAAATGTAAAATGTAAAATGTAAAATGTAAAATGTAAAATGTAAAATGTAAAATGTAAAATGTAAAATGTAAAATGTAAAATGTAAAATGTAAAATGTAAAATGTAAAATGTAAAATGTAAAATGTAAAATGTAAAATGTAAAATGTAAAATGTAAAATGTAAAATGTAAAATGTAAAATGTAAAATGTAAAATGTAAAATGTAAAATGTAAAATGTAAAATGTAAAATGTAAAATGTAAAATGAATGAAATTGGCGATAATTTCGATAAATTATGTAAAATTATTCGAAAAATAATTCTATAGAAGTTTTATCGCTGTTTGCTTACGATTAATTTCGCTATTATTTGAGACACACACCGATTAAATCTAAAATTTCCTACAGAAAATTATTTGTACGGATAGAAATGTTTCATTTATTTTTCAGTATACCTTTAACCTTACGCAATATTTATTTGGTTAAAATTAATTAAAAAAATTTTCAGATGATTGTTCAAAAATTGTTTTTGAAATTAAACTTTCTGATTAATGATGTACACAGATTATACACTTTTCTTTCAGATTTGAGTAATGATACCGCGGACCGGTGAGGTCGAAAAAATTAAATTTTACTATGAACGCGGTGGTTGATTAATTATTTCATGAAATGACTGGACATTTCGTCTTATGATTAAAGGATTTTATCATAACTCAACATAAAATAATTTTCCAAAACTGTTTAAAACTAATATTTGCATATATAACATTTGTTAATGTTGTGCTTCTATAGAATATCTCAATTCACAAAAAAAATTAATGACCGAATCTCCATGTTCATGTGTATGTCGCAAATACGGATTTGTTCAAACTTTAATTTGTATTGTGTATATATGAAGATGTACAGTACAGCTATTGTTTTACTTAGCACAATAAAAAGGATATAAAGGACAAAAAAAAAATCATATCATAATGATTATGTTATATAAATACTCGTATAAACATTACATACTCGTACATACCAGTAGATACAGTGTCATACACCATCCGAATGATTTTATGATGATGTCGTTGATTATTATTAATAAAACAGTGATGTTGTTATTAATGTTTACTAATACATGAAAATGGGAAAATGAATTGTGAATGAGATTTTATTTATGTAAATGTGTATATATGTATCGTATCATACCCCAATTGCTTTTGTATTCAGTACAGCAAATCATATATGGAAATTATTTTTTTGAGTGAGGTAAAAGATGTTTAGAATTTTTGAATGAAAATATATAAAATTCTTTTGTATTCGGGAAAATTCCCAAAATACATATCACAACGACACAATTGTAGTACAATACTCACACGATCTGACAGCAAAAATATATTTTTGGATTTATTATTTTTAATTGCATATTTTATTATATTATATTTGAGATGTGAATACGTGAATGATTTATTGTTTGCGAAAAGTACGGTGGTATACATACGTACAGTGCATACATATATAGGTACACTTTATGTACCATGGACATATTGTATACTGTTGGGATTTTTCAGGAAAATCATAAAATTGTACGACATAATAGGACGTTTAAATGACAGCATAATATTAATAATGATTTTATTATAATTGTATGATTTGACCATTTGTAAATAAATTGCTGTTTCAATAACAGAAAATAATATTCTAAACAATGACATGTTTAGAATAACATAAAATTGTTTTATAATAATTTATGAATGTAAATAGGTTTTTGTTACGACGAAGTGGAAAACATTCAATTTTACAAATGTAACTCGAAATATTTTAGAATATCTGTTTGCCTCGGAATATTTATATAAAATATTAGAAAAGTCCAATATATCAAGTTTAGTACTTTCCTTGAAAATTTCCTTATTCAATAGACTGCATACGCTGCATAAGCCGAGTTGCCTTACATTTTCTTTATTCCAATTCCCCGCTTACAACGCAAAACAAGATACTTATTTAAAATTTTATTACATACGCTAAATGTAATTCACTTACCTATTACCACTTTACTTGCTATAAACAATCACTTACATCGTTAACTTATTTTTTTTTTGTATTTTCCTCAAAATGAAAAACTATGAAATTTAATGAAATTTTTACCTTTACAGTTCTTTTTGTATTAAATGTTTTATTCCTTTTGGTATATGGTTGCTTTATATCGCATTCAAACATTTGTATGTAGTATAATACAGTTTTTTTTCCATTTGTGATCCGGTGCACGAGTGTAACAGCAGCCAGCAACTAACGAAATATGTTTTTCGACTTGCTGTGAATGAATCACCAGAACGTGAAGGTAATATTATATCCTTATTTATACCATTACCATTCATATATTATTTTCTTACATAGGTACATCTTTGTTGTTGCATAATACAAAAATAAAATTATATTACAAATTCAAAAGCATTTTACCTGGTTATTTTATGTTTTTCATACTTTTCTACCGGTTTTTCTGTTCGCTTTATGTTTTCAAATTTTACTTTTTGTTTTTAAATGAAAAGTTTTTTTTTCTTATATATAAACTTTGTATAGCCAAACAAACTAGACGAAGTGAATTTATGTTAAAACCATTAATTTTAGTTCTCAGCTTTAAAAACTCTTATAAGATTGTTAAAAATTATAAAATTTAATTTCATAAAGGTATTTTGTATACCATTGCTCTATTTTGTGTTTAGTGATTGAAAATGTGTATGGTTTCCACCCGCCTTCTTACTTATACCGCGAGATAGTAAATATCCTAAGAGATATAATTTTAATATTAGGCTTAAAAAAAATATTGCTCGTGTTTGACATTAATCTTCTTAATTTTATGATTTTTATTTAATTATAGCGTAGGTTAATCCAAATCCATTCGAAATTATATTTAATAAATTTCAGTATAGACACAATTAATTTTGAAAGAAGCTGTTTAAGTACAAAATGTAAGTGTGGCCACAAACTTATTTCATTTTATAAGCTTATGTTTAATACTTTCAAGATAGTTTCACAATAAATTATAAAAAGAAGCCAAACATTATTTGTTTAATTAGGTTCGCCTGTAAAGTAAACTTTTCGTTGTGTGAATGATTTTGCATAGCTTTTAGTTTTCAATGCTTTTAGTTTACAAAAAAGCAGACTGCATTGATATAAAGTAAATAATAATTGCTGAAATATACGATTAAATTATGTTTAGAATATTTTTTCGAACTTCCACTTTAAAAATTACATGCGCATCATTGCAGAAAACCATTTCACTCAACCATTTTCACCTACAACATGAAAATGAGTATAATCTACACGGTAACAATCTTCTAGCAGAAGTTATAAACAAAAAAAAATGTCGAGATCAATAACAACATTTAAATATAATCTAAAAATGACTGCGGTTCATTGATAGGCGCCTTTCTCAGTTATCATGCTCAGCGAAAATAATTATTTTCATTAGTCATTACACAAAAGGGTGTATCGATTTTCTTCACAATAACAATCTCGCCAATTTCAATAGTGGGTAAGTCGTGAGATAACAAAAATGTTGAATTATGTTAAATAATTTTTAAGCGAATACATTTTATTATGTGAATTAAAATCGAATTATTGCAGTAACTTGGAAATCAAGATAAACAGTTAACAAATATTTCTATGTGTATAACTGCTAATTGAGAATAATTTTATATTTTGTATTGTGGATTAGATAAAATTAAGGAAGTTTTTCTAAGTATTTTGATGGAAAATTAAAAAATTACTCAATTAGAGGAAAATCATTTCATTTTTCCAGGTTTTAGTTTACAAATTTCGCATAACTCAACATTTTCGCTCAAACTACGTAATAACATACTCCATGTAATTTTCCATATTTGTTCCTCATTTTTACGAATTTTATTAATTTCAGTGATGTCTGGCTTAAACGCTTAATATTATAATTCATCAGTAATTTCGTACTAGCGTTAATGTAAGCGTTAAAAAATTGTAATAACTCCAAATTTCCGTTTAAACTACGTATTAACTGACTCAATGTGGATTTCAATATTGTTACATTTTTGCCTTGCCAATCAAGGTTCATATCACTGGATTGTGAATAATACAAAATCAATTCAATTTATCACCAACGAATTTATTTATTTAGCACAAGAATTATTACAATCAAAATTCACAAAATCACTTTATATAAATTATTCTCAAATTTTACTGATCACTTTTACTTTTTATTTTACACTAAAACACTTTTAAATCACTTTTTAATTCCTTTTTAATCTTCACACTGTAACTTACCAAATACTACTAATCCAATTCGACTTCATTCGCTTTTTTATATACACAAACCAACCAAGCTCATGACTTTTCCAGTAAGAATAGTAGAGAAATATTTTAGTATAGAAAATTCCATTTTAGTACAGTAAAACATTGAGCTATTAATTTAACTTGTTCTATTACACACTAGGTGTCACCGTTACACTACCCCCACCTAAGCCTGTTCGTCCCGAACAGGACCCAAATCACCTCCTCTGTTTATACCTACTCTTTCGAATGGTGCTCCGACGTTATATTGTTTTATGGTTCCACGACTTTTGCGTGCGGGTCCCTTCACCGCCGCACTTTGCCATCGGTGCTTTCCCATAATCGTTTTAAACACCCATTCTCAAGATGGAGGCCATCCCATTGAGACCAATAAGCCTTGACAATGGGAGTTTTGTCCGCGATCTCGCTCCATGTTGGCCGGTGTTTCTTTTCCTTTCATTTCATGATAGCTGATAAATCTGTATCCTCCAATTGCTCTTTCCTGATCATTTCATCGGTCCACTCCACATCAGGTAGCACTTGCGTAAGCCTAACGTCGACGAGGCCTTCCTTTGCTTCAACGTGACCACAATGCTCCTATTCTACTGGACATGGCCGCTTTGATAATATGTCGGTATTTCCGTGTACACTTCCCTTCCGATGTTCGATTTGGAAATCGTTGCTTTGAAGACGATCGATCCAGCGAGCTACCTGTCCCTCGGGGTTCTTGAATGGCAACAGACACCGTAAAGTGCCGTGATCGGTCCATAAATGGAATTTTTGGCTATAAAGATACTTATGGAAATGCTTGACACACTCCACTATAGCCGACAATTCTTTCCATGTCACGCAGTAATTATACTCCGGTTTTGATAATGTTTTGGAGAAGTACGCAATAACTCGTTTTTGGCCATAGATTTCCTGAGATAACACACCTCTCGTACCGTCATTACTTGCATCAGTGTCCAAAATAAATTTCACGTTGGGTATAGGGTCTCCTAAGTTCCACGAATGCTTTCTTCTGATCATTCTTCCATTCGAATGCCTTGTTCTTCCTGGTCAACTCGTGCAAACTCTTGGCGATGTTGGCGAATCCGGGCACGAATCGTCTATATTAGGTACACAATTCCAGAAAGCTTCGTAATTCGTGTAAATTTTTAGCTCTTGGCCAGTTCTTTACCGCTGCGATCTTTTCTTCGTCGGTGTGAATTCCATTTGTCGTTACCAGATGACCCAAACATTTGACTTCAGTTCTGAACAGTTAACACTTTTTTGGGCTTAACTTTAATCCGGCGGCCTGTAACCGATCCAAAACTTCCGCCAAGTTCATTAGATGCTCCTCAAAATCCTTCCCCATGACGATGATTTTGTCCAGATATATTAGGCACTTCATCAAATGTAATCCCTTTAACACGCGCTCGGCGTGTTACCCACACTGAACGCCGTTTTCTCGCGATCTTCCTCATGGACTTCTACCTGCCAATAGGCGCTTTTTAGATCTAATGTAAAAAATATTTCAGCACTCGATAATGTGTCTAATGTATCGTCGATCCTTGGCAATGGGTAGCTATGTTTTTTTAGTTACAGCATTGAGTTTTCGATAATCAACGCAGAATCTCAAGCTACCGTCCTTCCTCTCGACCTGTTACTCTAGCTATTACTCTACCTCTCTACCTGTTCTTCTCGACCCTGTCTTGCCTGTTAGATGGTTCGATTACTCCTGTTGCCTACATATCGATTACCATCCGGTGGACTTCTTGTTGTTTGGCCAATGGTAATCTTTTGGGTTGTTAACGAATTGACACCTCTGTTTGGGTATTTGTTGTGCAGAATTTTTCTGTGCCTCGGTAAGATCTTCGGTCTATTTCTGCATAAGTTGTTCTACCATTTCTTTCTGGCCTTGCATGTCGGCTTTTTCAATCGGACTTTTCTGTTCATACTTTACTATAGTTGAAACCTCGTTACATTTGCCGATGACTGTCCCTTTCTTGATTGTTTTCGTTTTACCCGAGAGATTTTCCGAGAGTCTTAACTGGTAATATGTGGTCGTTGTCTGGTTTAAATAGGGATTTTCCGATTATAATTTCCTTGGCTCCGTTCTCCTCTTCGTTACCTTCCACAACCCACAACCTGGGTGACCCAGAACCTCCCTCCAATCTTCTCTATAGGATCGTCTCCGAGTTCGGTGGCAGCATCTATCGATGATCAATAATAATTCGCCTGATAGTTGCTTCTGCACTGCTAGAATGAAGTGGTAACTCGATATTATCGTAACTTAAAACTCCTCGTCCATCATCCATCACGAAGCCATTTGCCCTCATGAAGTGTATTTTCATAATGACTTCATCCAAAATATCTGCAATCAGTACTTCGTGTTGGAAAAGAGTTCTTCCCGATCTTTATTTTCTCGATCTTTTTGGCTGTAATTATTGAACTACCTCTAGTTGCTGTTTGTAACTTCAATCCATTAGCTGGTTGTATACCTCACCTCCATCGATCAGATCTTTACGGACAATCGTGCGATTTGCTCCCGTATCGAGGGTGATGATGCAATCCGTGGTCTTTGATTGTTAAGCTGTCACAGCCTCTTGCTACTTTCGAAACCCGAATGGAGGTTATGGGGCAATCTGTTGTGGGAGTCAGCTTCTGCCCCTTCAAGCCGAATTTTTGTAGTTTAACGGCTCCGACGTCATTTGGCCTTCTTGCCTGGCCACTGCCTGCTCCCCGCTTGGTCGTCGCTGCATTGGAAATGGTGATCTTCTCCTGTTTCTTCTTATTTCCCAGCAGTCCCGAGAGATGTGACCGATTTTATCACAAGCCCAACATCTAATTTTGCCGTTTCCGTCTCGGTATCTTGATGTTAACTGTTCTGTGTTTATGCTGTTGGCGGTTTAGTGATGGCTTGTGCAGTTTTATTTGTCAACACACAAGCGATGGTTTCCGCGAAGGTGGCTTTAGGTGAGAACATTAACGCCTTACGTGTCTCTGGATCTCGAATGCCGTCAATGAATGCGTCAACTTTTAGCCTTTCCATATAATCGGCTGACGTACCGATATTTACTAGATGTACTAATCGTTCGATTGCCTATGAAATTTCCTGTAGCGATTCTCTTCCCTTTTGGTAGCCGCTTTCAAATTCCATGGGATAGATTGCCGGCTTGTAGTCACTGCAGTACTTCCTATTCAGCTCTGTCATAATTTTGAGATAGCTGCTACGCTCTTGTTCTGGGATGGTTTGTAAAGCAGCTGCTGCTTCACCTTTAAGGGTTACTATTAACGCTGCGACAAGATGTTCATCATTCCAACAGTTTTGATTGGCTGCCGTTTAAAATTGAAATTTGAAAATGCCGAAAGATGTTGTTCCGTCGAATGATGGTGGCTTTAACTTAATCGGCTGGATGGTCTGTACCACTTACGTCGTTGTTTCACTTGCTTTGATATCAGTCAACTTTGTCTCGAGACGTTGAAACTTTTCTTCAACCTGTTGAATCCCCGTTATAAATTTAGTACTAACATGTTGAATTTCTGATTGTAATTCCGTCTTCAGTTTCTCTATTTCACCATGAACATTTGTAGACAGTTCCAAAATGTTATCGTCCATTTTCTTTTGACCTTCTGCAATTTCCCCCATCTGACGCTCTATAATTTGGTTTGACTCCTTAAATTCGCCCAACTGTTGTTTCATTTCGTGTTTTATTTCTTGGTTGGACTGATTTTGTTGTTCCAATTGTCGCTCATTTGACTGCTCAATTTTCTCCATTTTCTCCGTTTCCTGCTCATTTCTCGTTTGTTTTGTTGTTTCATTAGACTCATCTGTCCTATCATTTGGTTCATAGCAGTTCAGCAGTTCTTGTTACCGCATTCGTTACTTCGACGCCAAAAGCATGATGGTCAGCATTTAACCCTTCTTACTCCATGGCGTCACTTAGTCGCGCTTGTAAAGCTGCTTTACTACTATCAGTAGCCAAACCCTGTTTCTCAAGTTCTGTCTTAAAAACTAAGATCAATTTCCTGGAACATGAGGTAACCTCGGAAGGAATTAAGCCGCTTCCGGAACGTGTCGAAGTCATAGCAAAGATGACCCAGCCGAAAATGGTTAAGCAGTTACGGCGGTTTCTGGGAGTTTTGAATTTTTATAGAGCATTCATACCGAACGCGAGCAAACACCAGGCGAGTCTCAATGACTATCTAAAGGGCAGCAGAAAAAACGACTCCAGAGTCATCGAGTGGTCCAAAGAGGCGGAAGAAGCGTTCGAACGATCAAAATCACAGCTAAGCGAGGCCACACTATTGGTACATCCATCGCCATCAGCCAGGTTAGCCCTGATGGTCGACGCGTCCGATACGGCAACTGGAGCCGTGATTCAGGTCATTATGGCAACCATTACAATTTTTGTCGACAAAATTATCTCCCACACAGCAGAGATACAACGCATATGATCAAGAGCTGTTAGCTGCTTACTCGGCGGTAAAAAAAAGTTCGGCATATGATTGAGTTACGTCCATTCACGTTATACACGGATCACAAACCATTGGTTTACGCGTTTTGCCAGAATCCAGCAAAGGCGTCACCACGGTAGTTCCACTACTTAGATTTTATTGGTCAATTTACAACCGATGTACAGCACATTTCGGGATGCGATAATTGGTGGCCGATACCTTGTCACGATTGGACAGCATCCTGTTACCAGAGTCGATAAATTACGATGCAATTGCAGACGCAAAGCAAGCCGATGAGGAACTGAAGGAATTAAGAAAATCATCAAGTGAGCTAAATTGGGGGGGGGGAAAACCCGTAGCATTCAATTTAACCAAAAATGTTGTTATGCGATGTTTCCGCAAGCAAACCACGGCCTTATATTCCAGCAGATTTTAGGAAAGTAGTGTTTGAGGCTATACATAATTTATCGCATCCAGGAGTACAAGCGTCAGTAAAAGCCATAACGGATAAGTTCGTTTGGATCGGGATTAAGAAAGATGTAAAACAAATGGCTCAATGCTGTTAGGTGTGCCAGCGTTCTAAGGTGGCAAATCACACCAAGAGCCCCTTAGAAAATTATACACCGGTATCGAAACGATTTGCGGAAATTCGTCTAGACATTGTTGGTCCATTCCCTGTGCCAGAAGGGCAGCGGTACTGCGTAACATTAATTGACCGTTTCACTAGGTGGACCGAAGCAATTCCACTTGTAGACATCAGAGCCGAAACCGTAGCGGTAGCAGTTTTCAATAATTGGATTGCTCGCTTTGGAGTACCTGAGTCGATTGTAACAGACCAATGTTCCCAATTCGAATCAAAACTATTCGTTGAGTTCTCTAAATTACTAGGTTTCGAACACAGGCGAACTACAGCATACAATCCAAAGTGTAACGGATTCATGGAGAGATGGCACAGGACGTTGAAGGCGGCCATTATGTGTAACGGCAGAAACGATTGGACACAAGTTTTACCTACTGTTTTGTTTGGACTTCGCACGACATATCGCGAGGATCTTAAAAGTACCTCAGCCGAATTGGTTTTTGGCGAACAAGTGCACACGCATCCCTAGCCAATTGCTGGTAGAAACAAAAAATCACATTGAGCAATCGGAATTCGTAAAAAACTAAGGGATCATTTTAGCAAAATTCGTCCGACTCGTATGTTTTTGTGAGTCTGGGGAGTGTGTGTCGTTTGAGTCGATTTAATAAAACAAAAAAAACTATTTTATTGATCTAAACGGGATGAAATAAAATATGAAAATCAGTAAATAAAAATGGTGGTAAAAAAAATAATACAAAAATTTACAAAAGAAGAAAAAAAAATTTTGGCGATGGTGTTGTTGTTCTGCCTGGATTTTGTTGTTGTTGCTGCTGATGCTATTTTCTGTTGTCGCTGTTTTTGTAGCTGCTGTTGTCGTCTTTGTTGGCTATGGCTCCGATGATGAATACGGCGATAGTGTTGATAGTGGTTGTAATGGCCATGGCAATGATTATGGTGCGCTGCTGCTCGTCATTGTTCGCCATGATGATATTGGCAATGACGGTGATGATGTTGATGTTGTCACTCGATGTGATAACGGCAATGGCGATGTCCCATTGCTGGTCCCGTTGGTGTTGGTCATGCTGCTGCTGTTGTTAAGGCGGCGATGGTGGCGGTGGTGATGGTGGTGAAGAAGTTGATCGACCGCTCGACCCGTTACGTTTATTGCTACTGTATTAGAAATCATGATGCAAGTGATAGTGGTGATAATTGATGGTGTGAATTATTGTTTGGTGTATTTTTAGATGTCTATGTTATGTGTGTATGTTGAATATAATTTATGATGACTGCGGTGATGCTGACTCCATATATTTTCTAGTTGAGATCGTACGGCTTCATTTATGTATGGCGGTGTGATAAAGTTATTGCCATTTACCGTATACAGGTCTGTACCTTGTGTCCAAAAAAAAAATATTAATACGAAAAAAAAATTCCAAAATGGTTGTGCCGATTTTTATTATTATATTTAGGCGTGGCGTGTTCGTGTCTATAAAAAAAATGTTAGAACACAAACCTATATTTTATTTATTTATTATTACTTTCTTTTACTCTAGTAAAATAAAGTATAGTAATCATGAAAATTTTGGACCTTGAATTTTTAGAGATTTATTTGTTTGGAGGTCCACTGAGTCCGAAAAAGTGGGTTTCGAAAGGGTGTCTGTCTGTCAGTCTGTCAGTCTGTCAGTCTGTCAGTCTGTCATTCTGTCATTCTGTCATTCTGTCAGTCTGTCAGTCTGTCAGTCTGTCAGTCTGTCAGTCTGTCAGTCTGTCAGTCTGTCAGTCTGTCAGTCTGTCAGTCTGTCAGTCTGTCAGTCTGTCAGTCTGTCAGTCTGTCAGTCTGTCAGTCTGTCAGTCTGTCAGTCTGTCAGTCTGTCAGTCTGTCAGTCTGCCAGTCTGTCAGTCTGTCAGTCTGTCAGTCTGTCAGTCTGTCAGTCTGTCAGTCTGTCAGTCTGTCAGTCTGTCAGTCTGTCAGTCTGTCAGTCTGTCAGTCTGTCAGTCTGTCAGTCTGTCAGTCTGTCAGTCTGTCAGTCTGTCAGTCTGTCAGTCTGTCAGTCTGTCAGTCTGTCAGTCTGTCAGTCTGTCAGTCTGTCAGTCTGTCAGTCTGTCAGTCTGTCAGTCTGTCAGTCTGTCAGTCTGTCAGTCTGTCAGTCTGTCAGTCTGTCAGTCTGTCAGTCTGTCAGTCTGTCAGTCTGTCAGTCTGTCAGTCTGTCAGTCTGTCAGTCTGTCAGTCTGTCAGTCTGTCAGTCTGTCAGTCTGTCAGTCTGTCAGTCTGTCAGTCTGTCAGTCTGTCAGTCTGTCAGTCTGTCAGTCTGTCAGTCTGTCAGTCTGTCAGTCTGTCAGTCTGTCAGTCTGTCCGTCTGTCAGTCTGTCAGTCTGTCAGTCTGTCTGTGTCCTCTCTACAGCCCAGATGGTTTAACCAATCGAACTCAAACTTCAGATTTAAGCTTTTTTGATAAATTGGGAGGTCCCAGTGGACCGGAAGTGGCCACTCCCTTGGTCCAGAAAATTTATTTTTGCAAATATCTTAAAAAGTATAAGGTTTACAAAAAACTACTTAATACAAAATGTTTCCAAAAATTAAAAACAAATAAAAATAAAAAAATAAAAATTAAAAAAAAAATTAAGAAAAAAATAAAATTTCTCAAAATTACCTGTTCGTAAAAGAAATTTGTGTGCTAGCCACACCTCCATTATTTTTAACAAGACTATTTTAACAAATTTTATTTTTATATTTTAACCACCATTTTATGTCGGCACCAAAATCCGGCGAGCGCGCGTGCGCTTTATACCAAATCCGAGATGAGACTGAGTTTTTTATTATATATATTTTTTTATATCTTGTCATACTGTCTGGAAGAGACAGTAGTTCATTGATCTTTTGTATTGGGTGTTTTCATTTGTTTTGCCTTCTGTTCGCGTTTTGTTTTGACCGTGTGGCGGCGAACGCATATGCAAATGCGTGAACCGCCACAACATATTTCGTCGCGATAGCAGCGCGAAACAATTGCTGCGTTGCATTTAACGTGGCAAAGTACATACAAGTACTTCTGACTGCGCGCAGCTACTCTTGCTAAATTTTATGAGTAGTTTGCTTTTTGAATTTATGGCGACTTCGTTATCAGAATATTTAGTACAAATAATCGGGAAGAAATGGCTCATCAGTTTTCAAATTAATAATTAATTTTCCAACTTTCCACGTTGCACGTAAATTTTTTAAAATTAAATTTTATTTTCGCAACTAATTTTCTGCGTTCCATTTACCATCTACACCCAAGTACTTATTTGTACTTTCCCACGTCAAATGGATTGCAGCAAATATTGCGGGTATAAATGAGAATTTTCATGAAAAATAAAAAGAATCGCTTATGGTCGCTTGCACGTAATATCCAGGACACTTTTACACAACGTGCATTGCGATCTATCAACAAGATAATTAACTAAACCTTAGACTGGTTAATATTCTGAATTGTGAATATTAACGAGCTTTGTTTAAATTAAAAATAAATAAGTTTAGCGTATTCATTTAAAGTATATTTAATTGTGGGGCATTACTCAAAACCCCACAAGCAGAACCAACTAAATAATTTAAGAAAAATTTATTGATGCTGCGGGCAACACAAAAATATATTACTGCATTGTAATAACAGTTATGGGCTTAAATTAAACAAATTCAACCAAACCATCACATCAATCAATCAAAATAAAACTTCACATCAATTCGGCTATAAAGCAAAAACAAAATCTTGTTAACATCAAATTTGTATTTACAATTTGCATACGCTAATTTAATTTATAAATTGTCACAACCAAAAATATGATTCAAAATTGCATCAGTTTGATTTGTTTTGTATACGCCAAATTCGCACATTATGTAACTATTTCCTGCAATGCAGACGTAATATTTTGTACATCAGTTAAATAATATTGATTTGTTAGTTTTACAAAATGTTTGTTATTTATGTGCAATTAAATAGATTTAAAATTATTTGTTTGAAATTTAAATGTTTTGATTTATTTATAGCCTTAGTAGTAAAGTTAGTTACCAAATACCTCGTCAACTTATAAACAGTTCTAAACCAAAAAAAATTAATTTGGTATTTTATACTTCAAAAGATAAAATCGAGCTCCAACCAACTGAATTCTAATTAATTAGCTTTGATATTGTAATATAAAATTTAATTAGTATGCCAACAATTTTTCTAAACTCAAAACAAATGTGGATAATTTTCGAGCTAATTAGAGGAATATTTTAATTGAATAAATTAAAACATCAAAGTGTGTTTTTGTGGTATTAATGCTCTTTGAGTGTGAATTAATTATATTAAGAATTTCGCTAACTTTGATAATCAAAGGCAGATCTCTGTCGGAAAGGGTAATAATATAACAAAATTGATTTCTGCTGCATATTTGTTTTAAACTGTGATGTGCTCAGTTGGTCGTTCAAATTATTAAACCAAAATGTGAGATGAAATATCTGTTCATTTCGCTAAGCTGGAAAGCTTCAGAATAATTTAGAACATGATATCAGACTAAAATGTAAAAATATAGTAAAAAGCACATAAATCAAAATGAGTAAAAAAAACTTTTGGGATTCTGGGATATACGATTTGGTGTAGCAGTATACAAAAGAACGAGGAACTTTCTTAGATATTTCATCCCAGATAAGGTGGAAATAACAAATTTTCTTCATAAATCAATTCAAAATATATTTTTTTAATTTTTAAAATTGTTGCTACAGCTTATTGTATTCCAAAATAGTTTTGTATTATAAATTGTTGAGGTATAAAATCTAAATCGATTTGTAAGTTTAATTTGGAAGAAAATAAAAAATTGATAGCATGTATTATACGGTTCAAATACTTTCGATTGACTCTTAAAACAATAAAAGAGTTCTAATGCTTAACGAAACATTTTATCTTACAGTTCAAATGTAAATTTAGTTTGAATGTAATTATCTTATCAGCAGGCAGAAGGTTAAGTTTAGTAGCCCCACACCAGAAATTAAAATTCCGTATAATATAAATTACAAATTAAAATTTGTACCTAAAAATAAAATCTCTAATTGAAAAAGGGCGAGCGCGCTAATTGAAAATTTATGTAAATCTGTTACAAAAAATTAAATAATAAATTGGGATGAAAAATGTTTTAAAAATAACAAAATTTGTATTATAAATTACAGTTCAGTTTCCAATATTCTCTCGAATAAGTTTTTTGTTTTGTTTTTAATTTAAAACACATAAACAACATAAAAAGCTTTTCATATACCCAAATCATACAGGAAAAAATCCGTTTTTTTTTCTGCATCAGTGTGTGTGTAATTTGTACATTTTTATACTTTCAAACCATATATATGACACGCAAATTGTACCATATACACAAATTCATGAAAGCATTAAATCATCAGACAGACATCAAGTCATCATTCGATCATTAATCAAGAACCCTAAAAAAAAGCAGATTTTAAGCGGAAATAAAGATGGAAATATACATCATAAACATAAATTTTCATTTTTTTATGTTCACCATATTTTATACCTCGCTAATCATTTAGCAATCTCCCATCCTAGAAAAATAATTTATCATTAATCATAATACTAATTTGAAAGGAAATGTGTAAAAAAAATTAAAACGCTCCTATTGGCATAATTTTGGAATGCTCATTATGATAATAGGCCGTATTTAAATTTAATTATAGAACACGTGAAATCATCGATTTCATTTCCGACCTAATCAACGAGTTTTTGATTAATCATTGAATTATACACAAAAATACCTCAGCTTTTTTTTTTTAGTACGGATACGAAATTCGGCTGAATATATATAAGCAAGCATATACTGGATGACTGATTTTTTTTTCAATGCTTAATTAAGAGCAATCTATGCTGTCCAATCGCGTGCAGGCTGTACTACAATCAGCAGCAATATGACGCGGCTTTAGATCGAAAATGGTCGATTTTGCCAAATGAACTTGCCAAATTCAAGATGGATTAAATTCCGCTGTGCCATTAACTGTGTAATTATTTTACTGTTAATTTGACAATATCCAAAGTAAATAAATAATAAAATAGCTCTACCTGCAAACCACCAAACTCCTAAAACTTTATGATCTTTTTCAAATTTAGCACCTGCATCTAATTCGTCAGAAGAACATAACAATCAAAAACATCATCACCCTGCCAAGTGGAAATGTGAGTTTGATAGATCTACCGGAAGAATTGGAAATCGCCATCGTTGCAACATAGCGAAAACAGAGCTGCATTTGAGAGTGCAATTATTAACCTGGTTCAATCAAATTCGCGTAAAAACCGAGTGTAGTGTACATATATATCAAACAAGCGTGGTAATTATTTCGGATTTAGAAGCCTTGCGTCGTATTCGGAGTACATATAGATCGTCATTGACAAAGTTGTGCACGTTCGCAACAACTTGTGCTGAAAATATTGAGGCAAGCACCCAGGATAAAATCGAGGTAAAGCTGAATCATGCAAACGAGTTATTGAGTTTAGTGATAGATGTTGAACGATACATATTTAAAATTAACCCACTAGAGCCTTCTATAATGGATTCAATAGAAGATAGTTACTATCTTATTTCAACAAAACTAACCGGCTGCTGTCGTAATAAAAGTTTAGCTGAATGTGTGCAATTGAATAATACCAACTTGAAAGCTACTACAAAAAAATCACAATTATCGCCAGTTGATATCAGGCGGCCGAAAATTAATATACCATTCTTTGATGGGAACTATTTAGAGTGGCAGTCATTTTATGACATATACTGCACTACTATACATGAAAAGGACAATTTGACTCCATGCCAAAAATTTCAGTATCTTAAGCCGTTTTTGAAAGGTGATGCTTTAGCGCTCGTGCGCAATCTCAATGTAACCGATGCAAATTATTTAGAAGCATTTCAAAAATTGTGCAAGAGGTTCGATCATAAACGTCACAGTGTTAGTGCTTACATGAATTTATTTTCAGGTCAGCCAAATCTTCATCAATCCAATGCCACCAGTATTCGTAAATTAGCTGATGTAACGGATGAAGTAATCAGAGGTCTAAAGGGTTTAGGCGCAAATGCTAAATCGCGTGATCCATGGCTAGTTCATCTACTAGTTAACACACTAAATCCGGAAACAAAGGCCCTATGGGCACATAATGCAGCAGAGAAGGATTTTCCAAAGTTGAGCGAATTGCTCGATTTCCTCAGCAAGCGGTCAGACGCATTGGAGTTATTAAAATGTACCGAAAATTTAACGAATAAGAAAACAATACAAAAGTCACATGTCTTAACTACAAATGTTACGCCAGCCACCAGTTGTTCCATATGTTCTGGAGAACACTATAGATTATTCGATTGTCCACAATTCAAAGCCATGAGTCCAGAGGAGAGGAGCAATAAGGTCAAGGAAATCAAAGGATGTTTTAATTGTTTGGGGTCATCGCATCGAGTAAATACATGTAATAGTCGAGCTAGATGCTTGAAATGTCAACGTCGTCAACATTCGATGCTGCATTTAACAGCGGGAATCAATCCAAACAACACAAACCCACAACAGAATCAAGTTACACCTCAAACAAAAGTTGTGCATTCAATCGTTACCAGCGAACCTTCTACACAGACGTATTGTACAAATATACCAAGCACTGTATCAGCCGTTGTTTTTCCCACAGCAATAATTCATATACAAGATGCCTTTGGTAAACATCATCGTCGTGAACGTTATTATATACCGCACCATGGCGTTTTAAAGGATAATAGCTCTACCACGAAACTTCGCGTAGTTTTTGATGGTTCTGCAAAGTCAACAACAGGAATTGCTTTAAACGAGGTACTAGCCGTTAGTCCAATCGTACAACAGACGTTATTTTCAATTCTAGTTAGATTCCGTTCTCATAAATTTGTCGCTTGCAGTGATCCGGAAAAGATGTACCGACAAATTTGGTTAAACCAAGAAGATAATCAATTACAAAATATTTTGTAGCGGTTAAGTGCTACTCAGTCAGTCCAAACTTATCAATTAAACACAATAAAATAAGCTTCCGCGCACTGCAAGAGTTATTCGAAATAACTTCTATATTGACAATATGTTAACTGGATCATATAACGACAGCCAGTTACAAAAATCAGTAGAAGAAGTTAAAAAGGTATTCCTGAGGTTGACATCGGTGGGGAAACAGATAGGAGAAAATCACGAGCTAGCAAAGATTCTAGGATTATATTGGAATCCTACAAATGATTGCTTTAGTTATAGTATGGCACTCGATGAAATTTCAAGGCTAACTAAACGATACTTTTTATCAGAATCCAGCAAATTGTTTGATCCATTGGGTTTACTATCACCCATTATTATTCGTGTTAAAATTCTCTTCGAGGAATTGTGGCGCCGGAGTGTAAAATGGGATGAACAATTACCACCGGATATTAAAGATTCATGGCAAAAGATTCGTCTAGAAGTGATGAACGTGAACAAGGTGATTATTCCAAGATGGCTGAATACAAAAAATTTTGCACATCTCCACGGTTTTTGTGACTCAAGTAAAGAATCATATGCAGCAGCTATATATGCGGTCATTCCAGGCATTCAGAGTAGATTCGTGGCAGCAAAAAGTAAAGTAGCACCAATAAAGCCGATTTATAGCATTCCCCGTTTAGAACTATTGGGCGCAGTTCTATTATCAAAACTGATGACATCAGTTACTCAAGCTCTTCAAATCGATTATATTAAAATATTTTTGTGGACCGATTCGTCAATAGTGCTAGATTGGCTAGCGACTCCTCCAAGAAGCTGTCAAAATTGGGTTACAAACCGCACCAGCGTTATACAAATAAATTATCCTCGAAATGTGTGGCGGCATGTCCCGACCTCTTCAAATCTTGCGGATGTTGCCACTCATGGCATGAACATATGTGACTTAAATAATTGCTTTTAATGGTGGATAGGACCTAATCAACGAACAAGATTGGCCTAAACAAATTCGTAACACTAACCCAACGCAGGAAGAAATGAAATTAACAAAGCACATGTATGCTACAGTTCAAATAAAACCGTTGACAGATGCAATAGCTAGTTTTCATAAAATGAGAAATGTTTTGGGGTATATACTACGGTATATACATAATTTGCGAATACAGAAATGCAACAAAGGTGAAAAAAATTCCGGTATACTTAATTGTGCAGAATTGAACGAGGCTGAAAATCATATTTTACGAGCTATTCAATCATGTGAATTTACAACCGAACTAACTCAACTAAGGCAGCAATCCCAAATTTCATCAAAAAGTAAATTGATCAATCTAAATCCATTAATCGATCATGATGGATTATTAAAGTAATATTGTTATCTACGAACGTCGTTGCACGAGCAATGTCTAATGATTTACATAACTTTTACCATCATCCAGGTGCTGATCTACTAACAAATTTAATTCACTGTTCAATGTAAAAACTTAGCAAAGTCCGTGCCACATAACTGTATAAATTGTATCCAACAGCGTCCGATTCCGCAAAGGTAACTAATGGGAAACTTACCTGAGCGTCGAGTACAATTTTTGTATCCGTTTCGTAATTCAGCTGTTGATTTTTGCGGCCCCTTTAAAGTACAAATGATCAGATGAAGAGGTCAACATCCGCAAGACAAGGTTTATGTATGTATTTTCGTATGTTACGGAATTAAAGCGGTACATATCGAGGTATGCTATGATTTGACCACGGATAGTTTTCTTGGAGCATTGAAGAGATTTATCGCTCGTAGAGGAATTTGTAATAGTATATCAAGTGACAATGGTATACCAACATACAGCCCTCATAAACGTGTATAGTGCCTTTAACAAATAATTAGCTCCAACATAATTATTTGTTAAAGGCACTATACACGTTTATGAGGGCTAATAATAATAATATTGCATCTTATCTCACCTTGAAAGAGTTTCAAACGTTGATAACCCAAATTGAAGCGACACTTAAACTCATGTCCATTGGTATCGGGTAGCTCAGATGATATGGATGCCATAACTCCAGCACATTTCTTTATCGGGAGAACATTTGTCGATGTACAGATTTTTTTACCAGGCATTTAACACGGAAATGTTTCATGATTTTTGGAAGAGGTGGCACCACGAATAATTAATCACTTTGCAACGAAGAAATAAATGGAGTGAGAAACAAATAAAAATAGAGAAAGGCGACGTCGTACTAGTTTCCGAGCCAAGTACATCACCAAATAATTGGCCACTTGGTAGAATCATCGAAGTTCATTCCGGTCAAGACGGCAAGGCAAGAGTGGTTACGGTGCAAATCACCAATAATAAAATACCAGTTAGAAGATCCATCCACAGGCTGGCCAAGTTACTAGTAAATATTATTGAATCATCCGATTCATTGGGCGGCGGTAATGTTGAAGACATCACTGGAATTATTGTCAAGCAGCTGTATAATTAAAAGAAAATACACAAAGAACCATTTGTTGAAAATGTAATTGAAATTTGTACTTATCTGATAATATTTGGGTCCATCAGACGTTTATTTTCTTATATTCTGATATCTGAAAAGTACAAATTTTAATGCATATATTAATTTAAAACTTGTTTTATATCGAGCCAATTTTACTTACCATCAAAAAATTAGCTAGTTTGTTTACTTTATTTTGACATTTTGCCATTTTTATATACAAGAGTATAAAATATTGTTAGGTTTTTGCCTGGTCAATCAAGGTTCGTATCACTGGATTGTGAATAATACAAAATCAATTTAATTTATCTCAAACGAATTAATTTATTTCACACAAGAATTATTACAACACAGTTTATCAATAAAAATTCACAAAATCACTTTAAATAATTTTTACACAATTTTACTATTCACTTAAAATTTTTATTTCGCACTACAACACTTCTTAAATCACTTTTTAATTACTTTTTAATCTTCACACTGTCGCTTTCCAAATACTACTAATAATCTTACACGTTTACTCTATCGCGTCCCAAATTTTAATAATCCAATTTGATTTTGTTCGCCTTTTTATATACACAAACCAAGCTTCTCGAAAGTTTATGACTTTTCCAGTTAGAATAGTGTACAACAATTGTATCATGGAAAATTCCATTTTAGTACAGTTTAACATTGAGCTATTAATTTTACTTATTCTATCACACGCTAGGTGTCACCGTCACAATAATATAGTAGGTGTACGGTGACATGTATAAATAATTCATGATTTTGAACTAAAATTATTTGTATTGTAACCAGTTTTGTAATAATAGTTAAACTATTTATTTACAGATGTCACTTATTATTTGAATATTTTTTTGTATTAGTGGCATTCCAATAGACCACCGCAAGTACTTATAGGCACTTATGGTGCATGTCTTTACTAGATTATCTATAGAAAATTTAGCAATGACATGAACCATAACTGCTTATAAGTACTTGCGGTGGTCGATTAGAAAACCACTATTGGGTGTACAAATTAAATTTTCAACCTTTTTAGATAGGTGTCGTTAGTATCATTGCTTCCATATTATTCAATCGGGCAATACATGTTTTTTGGAGGTTAGATGTCAAGCTTGAATAATTAGTAGTGACATTTTTTCAAAGCGTAAACAACAATTATTTCCATGTAATTGAAAATGTCGAATTTTGTTCCAAAAAAACAAGATTTGCGGGAAGTTTTACTTCATTTTCGTTTTACTTCAAGTTTACGGTGAACATGCTCCATCGAAAATAACATGCAAAGAGTGGTTTCAACGATTCAAAGTTGGTGATTTTAACGTAAGAGACAAAGACCGTGAAGGCAGACCAAGAAAATTTGAAGATACAGAATTGGAAGAATTGCTTGATGTGGATCTTTGTCAGACTGAAAAACAATTGGCAGAAGAGTTGAATATTACCCAACAATGTGTTTCGCAACGTATACATGCAATGGGATTGGTTCAGAAGCGGGGAAATAAGGTGCCAAACAAATTGAAAGAAAGAGACATGGAACGTCGGAAAACCATGTGCGAATTGTTGCTTCAACGACAACAAAGGAAGAGGTTTTTGCATCGGATTATCACTGGGAATGAAAAATGGATCCATTATGACAATCCAAAGCGCAAACCAGCGTGGGTCAACCAGCGTGGGTCAAGCCAGGTGAACCAGGGCCGTCGACGCCAAAAGCAAATATCCATGGTTCGACGGTGATGCTTTGTATTTGGTGGGATATGAAGGGTGTCGCCTATTATGAGCTGCTGAAAGAGCGTGAAACCATTACGGGACAAGTTTATCGGCGACAACTGAGCTACAAAACGACCGGAATGGGACAAAATGCACAGTAAGATTATTTTGCAATATGGCAACGCTAGGCCACATGTTGCAATACCTGTCAAAAATTACTTGGACAGGCAGAACTGGGGAATTCTACCCTACCCGCCGTATTCACCAGACATTGTTCCCTCTGATTACTACTTGTTCCGGTCGATGCAATCAGCCCTGGCACAGCAGCACTTCACTTCATATGAAAACGTCAAAAAATGGGTCGATGACTGGATCGCCTCGAAACCACCAGACTTCTTCCTTCGGGGAATCCGTTTATTGCCTGAACGATGGGCTAAGGTTATAGCTTCCGAAGGAGCATACTTTGAATAAAACTTTGTTTCATTTTCTACACAAACTAATGTCTTTTATTTCAGTAAAAAAAACATCGGAAATTTATTTGTGCACCCAAATACATATATTTTATTGTAAAATTCTTTCATTCGAAAATCAGTCATTGTAAAAATCAGTGGTTTTCTACTGATACTAATAAATTTATTAAACATTAAATTATTTTTACTGACATAATTAGAACATTTTAATCCATCCGGAAATAAAAATAATACTGTTGAATTCCTAAAATTAACAGTTCCTGTTCAGAGTCCAACATCTCGCTCGAAAGTATCAAGTTACAGAAAATAATTTGCTTAATGAATTTAGTGTTCTTTTGAAAGGAGCTCCGTCCGAATCCGTCTTCTAATTGGCTTCATATTAAAGCAGCGTTTGTCGAAAGATGAAGATATTCGTCGACTGGTCGATTCGAGGAAGCTAAAACTGAATGAAGAATTCTTTATCGAATTTTTCAGCTAAATGACAAGATTGCCTTTTCTATTTCGTTCTGCCATATCGTATAGATCTCCAAAATCATTTAGCTGGCCAAGAAATTGAGTCTATTAGCACACCATATTCGATTAATCACAGCATTTACCATCCTACGGCTAGATGTATGACAAAACAAGTCAATGAATTGTCAACCAACTTAATCTAAAATTTCAGTCAAATATCAATACTTGTAAAAATTATCAAAACTCAACTTACCAAATTGATGCAGATACGAGTAAATCTAATCAAAATTTAAATTTTAACAAAATTCCAATCCTGGTACATATATGTTGGAATTGTTTAGATATGAGATATAAGTTTTATCTAAGTGTTGTACACCCGTCAAGCCTAGGAATCAAACAGCTACAAAGCTTAAATTATCAGAAAACCTACTTTTTTTCGAAGGTCTTCGTACTAAACATTATTGGGAGTAGTGCAAATGTCGAAAATTAGAAATATGCGAAACATTTTTGACGACTAAAATATGTAGGTTGAAGACCATTTGCAAAAGTAAGCAATTACGGATTAACTTATATCGGACTGATGGATAGTGGAGCGCCTATAACTATTTTAGATCATGGATGTTAGAAATTCCTAAACAATATACTGTTTAAGTTAGCCGAAAGTGGCCAGCCGAAAGTAAAAAGTCGTTAATGCAGATTACGTTATTAACATTCGAGCCGAAAATAAACAATTTGGTGGTTGATAGTCCAAAGTAAATAGGATACATAGATTGCAATAAAACTTTTTGTAAATAGTCTTACGTGGACAACTATGTTTAACCAAGTCGTGGAAAATATCGGAAAATCAGAAGGATTCACAAAATTGGAATAAAATCAGCCTCTAGAGTGTACATATATCTGAAGTTGAATCGTTTTTATGTGATTTGTCAATAGCTATCGCAGAAAAAAATTCAGTTCAAGTTACCCGTGGGAAATCGAAACCTCCATTTATTACTTTCGACTGGAACTTTTTAAAATTGTTCAATAAATTTTTCTTTCCGAGATTACCCACGGGAAAGTTGAACTGAATTTTTTTCTGTGATAGCTATTGCCAAATCACATACAAACGATTCAACTTCAGATATACACTCTAGAGGCTGATTTTATTTCAATTTTGTGAATCCTTTTGATTTTGCGATATTTTCCACGATTCGGTTAAGCAAAGTTTTCCACGTAAGACTATTTACAAAAGGTTTTATTGCAATCCATGTATACTATTTACTTTTGGCTATCAACCACCAAATTGTTTATTTTCGACTCGAATGTTAATAAAGTAATCTGCATTATCAACTTTTTACTTTCGGCTGTGCAGAGTCTCAACAATGTTGATTTCAAAATTTTTAATATATCGTCTAAAATTAAAACAGGGAGTGAGCACAAAAGTTAAACTTAATGGAATTTAAAAATTTCTGCCAATTTATTTGGTGCCTAGATTAAAACAGGCGTTATGTTTGGCGATTAATTTTTGGAAGCATTTTAATATATTTCAAAGAATTAAATAAAAATATTTCCGGGACACCAAATTTTCATATATTCTTTCAAACCCGTCTCGATTCCATTATTGAAAATTTCTTAATAATCCATCATATAGATGCAGAAGGAGCTACACCTGTCAAACAAAGATATTATCCGATGTCTCCTGTTAAACAAGCTGCAATGTGTGCTGAATTGGACTGAATTGGATTGAAAAGTCAAAGAGTTCACGGTGTTCCCTCGTGATCTTAGTTCAGAGCGTTAATGAATTTATGAAGAGAGACGCGTATCCGCTGCTTATTGACGACGGACTCTTAAACCGGCTAGAGGCTTCCAAATGTGTTACATGTTTAGACTTAAAATATGCATTTTGGCAAATCCCTTTGGGCGAAGAGTCTCGTGATCAGACAGTGTTTACCGTTTCTGGTCGACCGTTATAACAATTTACATTATTGCCATTTGGTCTTTCGGTTCACCAAGTCATTTGAGGAACATCTTGATTTGTTATCAATGGTTACTGACAAATTGTCGGATGCTGGTATTTATTGTCATTTTATATTTTCTTACGCATCTTTAGAGCACCACTCACAGATCTAACCAAACCACATGAAATATTTATTTGGACCAACAAATCAGCAGCATCTTTCTAAAAGGCCAAATTGGCTCTAATGTACTCACTTGTACTACTACATCCAAATTTTAATAGGCCGTTTGTGATCCAGTACTGCTGGTTGCTGGAGATGGGAACGTGTTACTTTAAAAGGAGAGGACGGAAAAAAGTAAACGCAGCTCAGCGTAATTATTCGATTATCCCTTCGAGGGTTGTCCTTTCGTGATTCTATCGGATAATACGGGCATTAAATGGCTTATGAGTGATAAGGAACTCATAGGCAGCTGAAGATGGAGTTTGAGGTTACATGGTTTTTACTTTACAATAGAACACCGTATAATGTGTCGCAAATAGTAGTTCCGAATTTAGTCTCAAGAGTTTTTTTGGAACAACACATTGTTCATGAGTGTGGGTTCAATATTAATTTAGATTCTATTTCTTATTACATATTTAGATTTGGTTAGCAAAATTCAAAATAATTCAGTGGAATTCTCTAAATTTTTTATTAAGGACGGCAAGATTCTGGTGAATACCACAAATCAAAAACTAACCATTTCTTCAACTGATCTTCTTAAATGGAAAATGTATTTAACTCAACCATTAGTTTTAAACATTCTAAATCAAGCCCATAACCCTCCAACGTTTGCACATTTTTGTTCTAGAAAAATGCTGTAAAGATGGCAGCGGACGTGAAAGATTTCGTAAATATAACTGTACAATTTATAAAGAAGTTAAACCGATTAATTACTTTACTTGGACTGAAATGGGTGAATAGAGGTTGCCTTTTAATCGATCGATTTTATTGGACCGGATCCCAGATCAAAGAAGGGGAATTCCTACATGCTAGAATGACGTTTGCTTATGTTTTTCGGTCCCAGAATACATCTGTCTGAATTTAACAAAAAACATTCATTATTACCTCGGTATTGTCCTAAAGCCAATGCCTCGGTAAGTGTCAGTCGGTCGGTTCTTTCTGCCATCAGAGTATATACATATTACGGATTCTTAATTAACGTCGGCGTTAAGAAATGTAATTCATGACTCAACGAAGCACTTCTCATAATTTCTAATGTTTGAACAACATTTAATAACAAATGGTAAAGATTATGAGTTGTTAAAAATGTTGAACCCTCAAGTGAGGCGACCATTCTTCCTGAAGATAAACCTTAAAATTTGAGTATATACCTCAATACACCTGAAAGAAGCTTATGAGAGATGTTCCCCTAATTATGATCTCAGAAATCAATTACGAAATTTAGAGGTGGAACAAACAGGGTTTATATGAAATTTTGTATATAGCAGTGCGTTTAATAAATTATCGGCAAAAACAGCATGTAAGCTCCTAGAAGGTAGTGTTATGTGTAAAGTAGGAAACACGGCTTATGAGGTTGTGAGAAAGAATAGTAAGAATTGTGGAATTTGTCATATTAAGGATATAATTTTTTCCCAGGTGATTGATGCCATGTGATGTGGCAGCAACTTATTTCGTTTTCTTGCAAGAAGAGTGAGTATAGATTGTCTTACTTAAACATATTTTGCAAGAAACCGAAACAAGATGCTGCAACATTTATGTACAACCAGCGGCAGTATGACACGGTCGTTTCGTTCGGTAGTATTGCATAGTAGAAATCTGTGCCCGTATAATCGGTGTAACGAATCATTTTGGTGGCTAATATGCGTTTTAATTTAGGTATGCTACGGTTGGCACTAGGGAGTTTCTTTGCCGCCAAAAAGATCTGCTAGAAAGAAGTTTCCGACACCCAAAAGAAAGTTTCTCATCAATGCAGAGTGACATCATTTGGGCTGTGTAATGTCGGCTGATGCACCAAGTAATCATCCACAAACTTCAAGATAGAGTTTTTGTGTATCTAGATGATTTGTTGGTCTTAACTGTCACATTGAGGGAGCACTTTGAATTGCTAAAATTGGTAGCAGACTTATTACAGGCTGCGTGACTGACTATTAACGTCGAGAAAATCAACTTGATATGCAAGAAATTAGATATTTAGAATTTAAAGTAGTCGTAGAGGGCTTGCGACCTGACATGAACAATATAGACGCATTAATTAACTTAACTGCACAGGTTTATCCTATATTTTGCTTAAGTCACAGCCTTTATCACTGATTGTTTAAAAAAGGAAAGTTCCGTTGGATTAAAGAGGCACAAGACGCTTTCAGCAAGCTAAAAGCACTTTTGACGACAGCTCCCATATTGGTGAATACTTCTTATGACCAACCTTCCTTAAGTAAAGAAGGCGTGGATGCAGTTATGTATCAATAGACGAAATTAACGGCCCCAGCCTACATATCTGAAAAGCTAAATAAAGCACAAAAAAAAATATTCCGTCACTGAATTAGAATGTTTGGCAGCGAATTTAGCAATAAAAAAATTTAGACCGTACTTGAAGGGACATTAGTTCACCTTGATTACAGATCATGTAAGTCTCAAGTGGCTCATACCGGTATCATACGGGTTGTATCATACCGGTTTACGATAGAATATCAGAAAGGTAAAGACAATGTGGTTTCAGATAAGGTTTCACGTATTAACAATTATTTCAACAAACGTTGTCCAATATCCTAAAAATTAGTTTATTAACAGTAATAGCGCATCGTCTGAGTTCGAAGACGAAGAATATGGAATTAAGTATTAATTTTATACGACACGAACCAAAATTAAAAGGCGAGACTATCCACTCGGACAATGGATCTCAGTTTAAAAATGCCGAACATATAAACATCTACTTAATAAATTATGGCGTAGCTGATTCGAAAACTGCTGTCAATTCACTTCAGTCAAACTAGTCTGAACGCTGCATCACAGTGCACATATGTAACAAACATAACCACTGGGATTATCTTTTTCCTGAGATGGCTTTTGCACTTTGCAATGGTGTTCACGAAACTGTAAGAACTTCCGATCATTTTCTTCTTTTCGGGTACCACAAAATAAATCAAGCCAACGGTTACAGACTGCTAAGACCCTGTAAAATTTAAGAACTCAACCTATACCGCCTATAATGTTGGTCGGAGCGTCTTTGTGCATACTCATCCACAGAGTGATGCAACAAAGAAATTGTGCGTCAAATTTGGATGAATGTGACAAAATTTGAGGCGTGCACGGCAAAATTGGCCACCATAGTAAACATTTATAAAAATGCATTTTATTTTGTTGTATTTCATGGATGTGAAAAAAAAAGAATGAATGAGAAATGAATTCTTAGGGCTTATTGAAATTCTTAGCTTCATATTTTGCGATATTGCTGAAATTTGGCTTTTGCATCCCTATTATCCCACATGAGAACTGCGATTTTAACTTTGTTTTCGAAATCATTATCATCATCTGGAATCCTGTAGAAGGAGTTGTCCGCTCCCTCGTGTTGTTAATTTTCTTCTGCCAGCTGCTTTTCTTCCTCAGATTGGCCTGGTGCAGCCCTTTTTTGAGCCTCAATAAGTGGATCTTTCGTCTCCTCTTATACATCTTATTATCAAGATATGTGTTAATTCGGCATCCACTGGATGGTCTGCTCGCATTTATTTGTATGTAAAGTATCTTTAAAGTTGATTAATAACTCGAATAACCAATGTTTGATGTCAATTTACTAAAATTAGGTAACATTTTGCTGAAGGATTGCTATTTTCCGCTTACCCTTAGTCAGTGCTACATAAAAATAACGTTTGTTGAGCATGATTAAAACACTAGAGCTGTTGAAATGATAAACAATAACAGATATCACGGCTAAATAAAAATCAAAACTGAATACTAAAAAACTCTCAGCGATTTAATTTTTTCCGACTTGGAATTTTATTATTAGGTTTAGATTGAATTTTTCGAATCAAATTGGTTTCATAATGTACCCATCGTCACTCACAATAAAAAATATTCGTTTATTTTACGTTTTATGGAGATACTTGCAGGAATCAAAGTACCTACCACACACAAACACACCAAAACTGAAATTCACGTAAACCAAACAATTTTGAAAGGAATTGATAATAAAATTGTTCGTCGTCAATTTACGCGAATTTTTATTTTTATTTTATTGTCAAGAGTTTAATTTAATTATTCAATTTTCGTATCTCGTGCGACAACATACATTGGGTGTAATATTGAGTATATAGTGGCTTTGTGATGTTGATATCGTTACTCGATAACAAATCCATATACCTATATATGCACCATGCACGAGTGAAGATCATAATCCTGTTTCATAAAATTTCGTATTCTATGCTTTACGTTGTATTCAAGTGGACGAAGGTTTATGGAAATTATTTTGAAAAAGTTTACGTACCTAACAACAACGAAAATTGAGCCACATATACTTTTTAATCAGATTAAAACTATCGTAAATATTTTATTTGCGCAGATAATTTTTTTTTAGTTTATTGTTCAAGTATAGGAATGCAACTAAAAATTAATTAATTAAATTATTGAAAAATATTCTTTTTGGCTTTTTTAAATAATTTTGTATAGGCAAAAGGTGGAAAAAACTATCGCTGGTTCTACTAGTGGATTATTAAATTGTTGGCTGAATAAATCCAAGCAAGTTTTTATTTTTTAAATCATGAGAATTAGATGGATTTTAGTAGCTGTTTAGTAGTCAGATAAGTTTTTTTACTAAGAGGGGACTACATGATCGCTGTCTATACCGAGTGTCCATTTGAAAAGTTTCCACCGTAATTAACTTGAAAACCCAGCGTTTCTGAAAAATGTGTTCCACACCAAAGTTTTATGGTTTTGAAGGAGTATAATATTATTTATTTTTTATTTTTTGGGTTATCTTAAAGGTTATTTCAAGGTCAAACTACCGTGGCGATATGTGCTAGAACAAAAAAAAATTAAAATTTGTATAACGGTTAACTAATTTTCTTTGAAGACTCAACACACTATGCAAACAAGTGTAATTTAGAAACGTAAACAAATTGGTAATTCCATTTATCGCAAGGCACTTGCTAATTTGCTATTCGATTTCAGACTAAAACGTAAATATTCCAAACAAAAAATATTTCCGATGAAAAATTTGAGTGATTTTACTTTGTGTAATTTTCATTTAATATCAACATATTGTTACGTTTTTGCCTTGTCAACCAAGGTTCGTATCACTGGATTGTGAATAAAACAAAACCAATTCAATTTATCAATTTATCACAAAATCACTTGATTTAAATTATAATTAAATTCTACAGTACACTTATAAGTTTTATTACCACTAAAACACTTTTTAAATCACTTTTAAATTCCTTTTTAATCTTCACACTGTTGCTTTCCAAATACTACTAATCCAATTCGATTTCGTTCCCCTTTTTATATACACAAACCAAACTTCTAGAAAACTGATGGTTTTTCCAGTTAGAATAGCGTAGCAACATTTAGAACAATTTTATCATGGAAAATTTCATTTTAGTACAGTTAAACATAGAGCTATTAATTTAACTTATTCTATTACACACTAGGTGTCACCGTCACAATATTTTTTAATAATGGAAATTTTAAATATTGTGACGGTGACACCTAGTGTGTAATAGAATAAACTAAATTAATAGCTCAATTTTTAACTGTACTAAAATGGAATTTTCCATGATAAAATTGTTCTAAATGTTTCTACGCTATTCTAACTGGAAAGGTCATGCGCTTTCTAGAAGTTTGGTTTGTGTATATAAAAAGGCGAACGAATTCGAATTAGATTATTAGTATTTGGTAAGCGATAGTGTAAAGATTAAAAAGGAATTTAAAAGTGATTTAAAAAGTGTTGTAGTGCGAAATAAAAATTATAAGTGTACAGTAAAATTGTGTGAAAATCATATAAAGTGATTTTGTGAAAAATCATTCGTAAATAGTGTTGTAATAATTTTTGTGTTACATAAATAAATTCGTTGCTGATAAATTGAATTGATTTTGTTTTATTCGCAATCCAGTGATACGAACCTTGATTGACAAGGCAAAATCGTAACAATATCGCTATTGGTATTCTACGTACTAACAAGTAATTTAAGTAGCGAAAAACCTTTCTTGTGAACACTTGTATTCCACACAATTTTATTCCAAATACGTTAAAAAAACAATCTAACACTTTAAATTACACTATGCAATAAATACGCGTTAAATGCATTTTAAAAAATAACGTTTTCTGTCGAAGAAGATAATAGTCTAAAAATATTAATAAAGCCTAAAATTCATACAACATAACGAGTACTAACCAAAATGTAGCTTGTATTAAATTCCCGAACTTAAAAATAACGAATCATAAATTTGAGCGATTGTTATTAAAATTGAGTTCTTTTTAATTTTCAGTCAAGCTATTTGTGAAATTTATTTAAACTTCCTCAATTTTTCTAATTCGTGAGTCTTTTAAAGCTGCCTGAACTTCACCTATTTTTCTATCTACGAATCTAACAATACTTTATAATTTTCTTCTAACCGAATATTGAACAAAAAATGGATTAATTCAATTTTATCTATTGTACGTAACATCGAATAATTTAAGTTTTTTGAAATATCAGTTCACAACTCAAGTGTTCTTATATTGGGTCCAAATTATGTTAGTAAAAATAATTTAACACTTCCAATAAAATTATTTATTAACCAATTTCCCCATTACACCACATTGAATGATGCTGTATTGTATGAAAATTTACGTTAGGCTCAATCAACGAATTTTGAGTTGGAATTTTTTTGTTATTATGAGATTTGTTAACTAATTTACATTAAATTTAGTACATATGAAAAGTAACGGTATTTCCACACTGACTGCGTAATAAGAGAAATTCCTTTAAAATCAAATTGTTAAATGTATTTTAACAATTATTAATAAGGAACATACGAGTAATTTAATAAGTATTTAAGCCGAATAATTTTACAATTCTAAAAATTAGTAATAAAGGGTAACAAATACTGAAATCGTTTTTGGGCTAGTTATTTCGTAGGTTGTGTAAAAACTTTTGTTAGCTATTTTACATTTAAGTCATTACATCAGGGGATGTGATGAAATTTCCACTCTAACTCGTAAAAACCAATTTATCGAAAACCACTTCGTTTAACGCACCTATTTCAAAAGTACTCATAGGAACTCAAGTAGGGTTCTCATTTTTGAAGAGTAATACATTTGTGTAACTCTTTGTCTTTGGGTTAAAATAGGGGGAGGGAGAAATGTTATATTTCTACTTTTTTTACTAGATATTTTATAAGGGATTGACATGTCTGTGAAGTTAACACGAAAATTCATTCCAAAAAGTTTTTTTTTATTTATTGGTTGGCTAAATTAGATATCAGCCCAAAAATTTTATTTTAAATTTTACAACTTTTCATTTAATGAAACACTTAATATTTTGCACTACAAATAATGCTTTAAAAATATATTTTAATAACAGGTGTTCGTTCGAAAAAGATTATTAAGAAATCACGGGGTTCACTTAGTGAAATAAGCTATTCTCTTACAATTACACACATTTCAAATAAATAAAATTTGAACGTTTTGGAAATCACATAGCGCCGTTCTCAGAAATGTTTACAAATAAAATGCAAAATCTATTTTCAAGAAAATACCAGTGCGAATCTGAACTAGTTACAAAAACACGTTGGCTTGTTTAGGCTCTTACGACTGAAAGAAAGACTAACCATATATTTTTCGTAGATCCGTTGCTCTCCAACTGTCCACGCTTGAAATAGCCAACTTTATACGGAGAATTTATTTTTTTGTGATTACTGACTTTTGTAACCTAAAACACAATCTACTAGGAAGCAATGTCAATCACAATTAAAATTTGTTTTTAACACTAACACACTATGAAAACACATTAACCTAATCCATTATACAAATTTCTTTTAACTTTCAAAGTTTAATTTCATCCCTTACCAAAAAAGCGTTATTAAAATAAATCCAAATCCAAACACAGCTGATGTCAATAATACATCACTCAACTTACTCAATATTTAAGAAGCTGCTTCGATAATCACATAAGCAAAATGGTATCGGTAATGTAAAAACTTACTTTACCACCTATTATAAATCATCTCTAACCTTCTAAACGTGGCGAAACGCTAACGTAATGCATGCGAAGACATTTATGTCTGAAACTCTTCGCAAGCGTAACGCCAAGGCGAACCAAAAACGTAACGTTTTTAGTCCATCTGTTATATGAAAATTAAATTGAAGACGAAGTATAATTGGTCTGATTAAATAAACAGTTAAATTATTGATTTTTAATGTTGTGCCAGTATGCGAGCTTCCCTGTCATATTGCCACACAACAGCCTTTAAAAATGTTGTGCTTGCTACAATAGAAACGCGATTCTATTTATTTTAATTTTTTTGTAACAAATAAGATTATTAATTCATAATTTGATTTTATTATAAACAAATAATCTTATTTGTTACAAATAAAATTAAAATGAATAAAATTGCGTTTCTTTTGTCGCATGCGAAACATTTTAAAAATACTGTTGTGCAGTGATAATGAGGAAACTCGCAACTTTATAAACAATTTTTTTTTTACTATGTATTTAGTTTTTATACCTAACCAATTATTCATTTTAGCTGGCCAAAAAATAAACTAATTAATTTAAAAAATTTGAATAAATAGACTCACAATACAAACTAATTATTGTTAGCGTTTGTTGCGCATGCAACATTGAAAAAGTTTGTTGTGCGGCATTACAAAACATGTACATGGACTGTTTATTTAATTAAAATGACCCATTATTTAACCGATTGCAAGCTTTGTTTTTTTTTTGCAATTGATTAATTTGGGTAAGTTAGCATTGTTGTATGACCTTGACATTTTTTGAATCATAAGCTTCATGCGGCAGTTTATAGTTAGTACGAGTATAAAACACTTTCTCTTGCTAATAAAGATTTACAAATTTCAGAATTTCGGTACAATACCCCAAATATTCCTTTATTATTAAATAACTTTAACAAATTGTACAAAATTTAGCTATGAACGATCAAAATTTCCCTTATAAGAAGCTATATGCTTCCCAAAAAAAAGTATCAAACTATCCAATTCTTGCTACTTACTTGACTTGAATGTAACTTGATACAATTGACTTCGTATAAATTATAGAATGAAAAGTATCCTGATTTTAACTAAACAATTCTATGTAATGGGCCAGCTGGGCTTAGCCCACCCTGTTTCCTTGCCAAACATCGTTATAAAAATATTAAAAATGTATTCATTTTATTTTTATTTCTCACTGACTAAAAATACTTTCAACTATTTTGGGCCATCTTTAAATCATTCCAAGTGCAATAGATATCAAGCTGCACTATACCACTTTAAGAAACATGTCCGTGTTTATGTTTTATTTTGCTTAATATTGAATCGCTACGGACTAGTTTCCAATCATACCGATATTTACTACCAACTGTCTGTCGAATAAATCACTTCGTAAGAAAATTAGAGATACCTATTTATACATAACAACAACAATAGTCGTTCCTCATCAATTTCAAACTTTCCGGATTAACTTTAAATTGGTTAATTTGTAAAGATACGCTTACTACACAAAACCTTTTTAACAAAACTTTTTCATGTTACAACAAACAAAAACAATTTGTTTAATTAATTACAGAGCTAGCAACGAGTAAGGCCTGCGAAAGCACAGCCGTACGGCTACCTTCTCATCTATATATAGTATTATAAAATAACGCCAGAGGTCATTGGTTATGTTTGTTTTTGGAAAAAAATATTTGTCAGGAATGATGCAGAGTATTGTGGTTCTCAAAACGTATATTAAGGTCATGGCGTATCGACGATATAAAATTAAGGATCTAGGGATTTTAATTTGCCGAAATTTACTAAAATACCAAATCCTGTATTCATCACTCTGTGTTAACTCGAAATTACTAAAACTGAATGTGACGTTGCAATCACTATTTTAGTATGGATTGCTTTCCTCCCTCGTTTCTTTGAGGAAGTTTATTGCCAAAATAAGGAATTCCTCAGGAATTCAATGAATTGGACGTTGAACTGTCGCACAACTATTAAATACAACATTCCATATTTGTCAAGGTTAGATCGATTGTAGTTGAAATTGTTACATCTGATTATCAACAGTACGCAAATTGTTTGACTAGTGCTGTCTGATCAATTATAAACCAAATATTTTATAAATTCATTGATCTCAATTTTCATTTCCATTGTTGGAATATATAATGATGATAGATAAACCTTTACTTCTTCGATTGTAGCACCAATTCTTGCAAGCACCTAGTAGCCATGTACGACGCCGGACCTAAATTGTAAGTAACTTTGTTGAACGGGTAGTTTTGAACAGGATCACTGGAACTTAATCTACAATACAAGACGGACGCTAGATCGCTTTGAATTACAGGCCCAACCATTAATATTTGATTCAAGGACATACCATAATAGGTGTTTTGGCAGACCCGTCCAATAAAACCCGTAATTTGGTTAACGTTAGTTCGGAGTAAACTACAAACGGTGTTGTGAACAATCCGAACATTATATTAAGGGAAAATGATGAAATTTTCTTGATTGATGCACAATTTTCAAATTTGCCTGTCTTTAGCACATAAAAAAGGATATGTCTGATACGTACAATTTGCTGAGTTGAGTCTCTTCAAAGTTCAGCTATTCTACACAATACTAATTGTCACAATAAGTTTGTTATTATATGTAGATTTTATTCAGAAATATTCGAAACTCCGATATTAGATAGTTCCTATCCTGGATTTAATGTTTTTACTAAAGATTCGCTTATTGATGTGCTTAAGTTGAATGTTATAAACATATCACAAAAAGTGCTCCGATTTGCTTAACAGTCAGTCGTGAATTCTATAAAAACTCATAAATTGAAGAAATTTCTAGAAGCATGATTTCAACTGCCTATTTCTTCTTCAAAACAATAAATCCTTTATAGCCAATAAGGATCTCTCCTTTCGGATTCTTACCCAATGGCGTTAATCTTTCTAATAGTCTCATCTAAAGTATATGTGCTATTCATTACAGATAGTAAGTACTGCTAAAATAAATCGACTAAAATTAGTCGATCAAAAATATATTATCGACCTTTGTCGTAAAAAATTCGAAACAAAAAAGTCAAAAATTAACATTTCACCGGTTAAATTTTAAAACTCTCAGAAAACCACCATGCAAAATTTAGTTCAGTTCGGTGAAACAAAACTTCTTCTCTTATACATTTGTGGTTTTCCATTATAAAATATGACCTTGAAATATCATTGATTTTTTGCTGGTTCTTTTGTGAGACAAACAAAAATAATTGCTCATTCAAAAAAAAACAATTCCACTAATTCAGCAAACCATCATCACCACATACACCAACGAAAAATACATATAACGTGAAAAACATCATTGAATAACTAAACACCAACCATTTACTACTCGATACTCAGATTTTTGGGTGCCAACAAAGACGATTAGGCTGTTGTACGCATAAACTTCACCCGAAAAATATTTGCCCAACCAAAATAATACCATTACAGCATTAATCTCACACCCTAACAATCCCCAACAACCTAAAACAAAAAAAAAAAACAGAAAAATTAAGAAAAATTACCAAAATACACATTTCTTAATTTACCACAGATGTATAAAAATAATCATTATCATCAACATCATCATCGGCGAGATAATCATCGTTTGTAATATGACGAAATTTTCGTTATTTAGTTATTTCGCCGCTGGAGAATATTTTGTAGGAGGAAAACCAGGGGAATAGCAAAAAATGTGCGCATGAATTTCCCCGCATTCGATATCGAAAAGTTACAAAAAAAATTTTTTGTGTTTGTTACATACTACCGATGCTTTGGTAGTATAGTCCCAGCTATCTTGCTCATTTAATACGGGCAGATATTTCCGATTTACATCGAGTTGTGTGTGTTGTTATGACTTTTTGGGGTGATTTAAACGTGAAAATAATAAAACATATTTTTGGTTAACATTTGGATAGTGGTCATATTTACTAACGTAAAGCGGGAAAATTCAGGTACAAAAATTTTTTTGGTTTTTTTATTATTAGTTAAAAGCTCGTTCATGTTACATATAAGCACAAAACGTAATTTTAACTTAATTTATTTGAGAAATGTTAACATTTCATATAATTGGAATGGGATATTTTCCATGTTACATAAATTATTGGTTTTTAACTGTACATGTACATACATAAATTCGAGTATATAAATATGTGATGGCATGACATGGTTAATGGATTGTTATGAGCTTAAATTTAATTACTTTGAATTGAGGTTGTGTAGTTTTTCGTTTTTTTTTTGTGTTTGTTGGGAAATTAGTTTATGTGGACAATAGAAATGTTCAAGTGATATTGTGTATGTATCTGTGTGTATCAATATATGGTGAATTCTATTAACGTAACGTTTTTTATATGGCGAATAATTTTCCGAGTAAATGTGTTACATTCAAGCTATATGAGTTTTTGTTTGGTTTTAACTAATGGCCGTTATAAATCAACCATATACGATTTTTAAAATAATTACACGGTAAATGTCCAAAGTTGATTTTTTTCAAACAGACAGCTCCAATACAATTAACCTTAGTACAACAAGCAACAGGGGAAAAGTCTGTAGCCGATTGATACTGAATTTTGCTTTCAAATCTCTTTAGCAGTATCGTATTGACGACTAAGTTTGCTCGAGATTTAATATGTGTCTCATGTAAAATTTATTTTACCCTGCCCATTCATAGCACGGTCTATTGTTAGGTGATTGATTTATGTTGCCTTAGGTCCTCCACTAACTGCTCTATTGTCCAAAGATATTCCGGATGAAGCCTGATTTACTTAATTCTAACAGTATATCCCTACTTATCCCATCTGGTACAATGCTTTCGTTGAAAAATGTAATGCCTAGTGGATATTTCATTTGCTTTGTTAAACAACAACCTCCATCGACCTTGCAGTTGTCCAGCTGATTTCATGAATATACACTGTAAAAGTTAGCTGAAAATTTCCAGCTGAAAATAAAATGTCGATAATGCAGAACACTGCAACAGGCAACCGGTAATGTCAAATCTGCATTACCGATTTTTGTTTATGTTAAAATAGAAAAATTATTTGTTATCAGCCGATAGTATTCAGACAAAAATACACAGACATATGTATATACATCCACATATTGCTTTTATGGATTAGTTTAGTGTATAATGAGATCCTGTTAGCCGAAAGCTTCCGCTCGAAAGTAAAATGTTGATAATGCAGATCACTCTATAAATATTTCAGCCGTAAACAACAAATTTAGTGAACATACCCCTGTTAATATCAGCCGAAAGTTTCTAGCCGAAAGTGAAAAATCGATAATGCAGATTATGCTACCCCACCCGAAAATGAAAGATTAAGTCGCAATCTGTCCTCCATCCATAGTATAATTGCATGGATTACTTTGGACACTATTGTCAATATTCTTAAATGGCAAAACCTGCCTCCAGTTTCTCGTGGAAAATTTTCGAAAATTTCTCAAGTGTTATGTCAATAGCTATTGCAAGAAGAAAATTCAGTAAAATTTTTCCGTGGAAATCTGTGAAAATTCGATTTTCCAAAAATCATTAGAAAATTGGTCTAAAATCAGCTTCTAGAGTCTTATGTCTGGAGATGGAATCAGCATCAAGAGTGTTAAGTCTGGAGATGGAATGCATTGATGTGACGTGTCATTGGCTATCACATGATAAACATTTAATTTTATTTTCCTGTGGGAAATCTAGGAAAATTCGATTTTCCAAAAATCATTTAAAAAATCATTAGGCAATCCTTTTCCAGAATTAACACTCTATAGTCTGATATTAATGAAATTTTTGAATGATTTTTGGAAAACCGAATTTTTCGAGATTTCCCACGGGAAACTTGAACTAAGTTTTTTCCCTGCCATAGCTAGAGATTTTGCCAATTGTCCACCTAAATAAAAAAGTAACAAGAAGCTATTTGAGTATCAAAAAACACCTCCCTTAATTTTAGTTTAACCAATTATTGTTTAGAACGATATGGTTAAGTTGTAAGCCCCTTGCAATCCGCAAAAATAAGCGATGTGTTTTTGATACTGGGGTAGTTTCTCTTGCACAAACTCCAGACATAATAGTTTTCGTCTTACACAGGTAGTTCACTAACACATCTTCTGACATTAACATTTTCAGATTTTGTAACCTGAAGTTAGGCATGGAGTAGTATTTCAATTATTATTTAATATCTGTATGTGTTAATGTTGTTAGCTGAGTTCACGGAATGGCTTAGTTTATCTTTCCTGGAACCGCTCTCTTGTTATAGCAGATTTAATACCAGTTGTACCTGTCGATGACATGTAAAGTATCCACAATTTGATTCAGTTTTCTTAATTTATAATCGATTTCATAACTACAATCCTCCAACTCGAGACGCCATCGGATTAAGCGTAAAGATGGTTTCCAATTTTTACTGAGCCAGACAAGATGAGTCCTGATTATAAATTTTCTGACGTACAAGTAAGAATGAAACATTTGTGAAGCCCATAATATTGCTAAAAGCTCTTTTTCTACGGTCGGAGAATTTCGTTCGGCATTATTCAATACTCCACTCGCAAATGCAGTTGGTAGGTCTCGATTCCGATGTTACGAGATAATATCGCCCCAATTTCGTAATCGCTTGCAGAATGTTATAACAGCTTTTTACTCGACTCAAATTTGCCATTCTTCCGTAATAATTTCCATAATGGTTTTGAAATTTTTGAATACTCCTTAATAAAACGACGGTAATAACCCGTAAATCCTAGAAAAACTCTTACATCCTTGGTATATTAAACACGTCAATTAGAAGATTGGCACCGTGTACCCAAAACAATTCAGGCAATTTAATCCAGACAACGTATAGTTCATCAGTCGTTGAAAAGTTCCTGAACCACCTTTTAAGCCGAACTGCATACGAAAGAAATGGAAATGAGTAGGCATTTCAGTAATGTTTGGCAGAGGATAATACTAATCGAGAGTAATAGTGTTGAAAATGAATTGAATTTGAATTTAAGATGGGTACACGAGACATGTTAGCCCTATTGAATTGTAAACACTCTCTAGTTATGTTAATCTGCCGAAAACAAATTTTGCATTCAGGAAACAATTTTGGGAAAATTCCTGATTGTTGCCTTGGTTTATTCTTCAATAGTCTTCTGCCTTTGCTTTACTTTTAGCCTTTTTCACCGTATAACAAGAAGTTTTGACAGCAATAGCAATTGAATTGTTTAGGGCAGTCTTAAATGGCCGTAATGCAGTTGCTTCATTTAAACTTTGAATAACTTTCCAGCTTATTTACTAATTTTAATTATTTTTTGGATTTATAAGACATTTCTACACGAGTAGGTGGAACAAGGTTTTCCATGTGAATCTATGAATTCCACCGCCTGTTAAGGACTATAATTTTTTATTTAGGATGCCATCAACGTAAACAAAAGCCAGTGCAGGCTGACTTCTCTTTGTCGTCTACATGAATAATTGGTACTAGCCAACACCCTATTTTAAGATCAAATGTACTAGAGAATTTAGTTTTTGATAACGTTTCCAAAGTGGCATCAATATGTGGCAATGAGCAAACGCCCTTTTTAGTCACATCGTCTAGTTCGCGGTAATCAACACTAAGCCGAGTTTTGAAATAAGATCTTGAGCTATTCGAGTGCTCCATCCACCTCTTCATATGTCTAACCAGTTCTTCGGCGTCTTGGTTTTTGGATAGCTCTAATCGTCTTGACGTTTGGCTGATTGAAAGTTGCACTTCCTAAGTGAAATATATGTTGGGCCACGTCGGAGGTTAAAATGTCCACAACACAGATGGCAAAAACGTTGGGCAATCCTTCCACCGATTATTTTATTTCTGTTTTTGAGAGATAATCACAAATATCGTAATACAGTGCTGATGAGGTGATGACGAGGCATTTGGCTATCTCAAGACGTTATATATTTGGTAGGAATTTCACTGAATATTTCGGGATGGTTAATTATTTTGGTAGATTTTCCGTTCTAAAAGGCTTTTATTGTATGTACACATTTATAAAATTTTGAAAAAAGTTTCGGCATTAAAGCCTTTTTCAGACTAGCTTTACGTAAATCTAATTGGTAAGGCTTTCAGGACGCATTGCAAAACCTAAAACTCTACCAATTAAGCATTGAAATTACCTTTCTAGATATAGTGCTCCCACATGATCTAACTGACTTTTTTGGCAGGCTCTCGATCCTTAGAACGCAGGATTTCCAAACTTTGTATAAATATTTTCCAGTTTGTGTCAGGGATGCGTTATTAGAACATTCCTTAAACTTTAGAAGTTGACCATGCAGTTGCCGTTGTAATATTCCTGATCCATATACTGAACTGAGGCCGGAGTTCAGTATAATACCCTAAACAATTTCGATTAATTTTTAATTGGAATTGAGACTTTTTAATTTGGGATAAACTGTATACCGACTGTTCATTTTCCACCTGAATTATCACGAAAACCAAGCGCTTCTGAAAAAAAAATTCCATACAGAAGTTTTATAGTTTCGTTGCTTACAAAAATAAACATTCCTTTTCAAAAAATTATTTTGACCTTAAAATTAAATAACCTTAAAGATAACCCTAAAATGTAAAATAAATATGATTACCCTCCTTCCCCCCAAAACCAACATTTGTGTAGAACACATTTTTCAGGTGGAAACTTCTCAAACGAAGACACGGTATAACAATAGGAAAGTGACCCAAAACTTAGAATCGTTTGAAAAGTTGTAATATTCTGCAAAATGTCGAATAACCTCGAATATTTGTGAAATTCTCGTATAATCTTGAAAATCTAGAATATTGTAAAATTTTGAAATTCCCAAAAATTTCGAATTTTTGAAACAATTTTACTTAATTTGAAACCTTAACAAATGATCGTGGAAAAATCTCTTGCAATACCCGAAAAATTTGAATAATTTCAAAAATCGGGAAAACCTTGGATAATTTTGAATCATTTTGAGGTCCTCAATCTTGAATCAAGTAAGATATTCTTTAACAACTCAAATAAGTTGAATTAATCGGAAAATTTAGATATTTTTGAAAAACACCGAATAGCTCAATGTAATTAAAGCCAGGAAATAAATTATTCTGCTATAAGTTTGCCACATCTAAATATTAGACAGCAAATGAAAAGGATTCCAGATAACCATTTTCCGGTATCCAACTAAAATTAAAACCGAATAAAACAAATCATTCACAATATTGCACATCTGTTAAAAAATAATTTAAATTAAAAGCCAATCACTGAGTATACCCAGCTAATTTAATGTACATCCCATACCGACGAGATACACTCATAAATTCCTAAAGATAGGAAAAAAAAAATCCCAACAACAAGCACAACCAATTAAATTTAAACAGCATCAAAAATATTTTTATTTTTATTTTAATTAAAATATTATTATTTCCAAAAGAATTTTCTTGCAAACATACTTTTTACTGATTATACATGGACGTTTGTTTTTGTTGTTTCGATTTTCTTGTTTTCCTTTTAAACGTTTCCGTAATTTTTCCTCAATTTTTTTTTTGTTTTTTTGCAGCTTTATAAAAACTTTTTGTTTATATGTTCCAAGCAAAAATTTTCCTGTGTTTGTTGTTTTTATTGTTTTGGAAAATTGCTTGCTATGTATATGAGAATATATATAAAAGTACCGTATTATATCGTCATAATATTATTATCCTGTGCATTGAAAATTGAAAGCGATCTCGAATAAGATTTCTGTTTATACTTATAAATAAATATTATGATGGGAGGGAACGGGAGGAGAAACAAAATTAAAATATGTACACAAAATGTGTTCATTGTTTTGAAAGTTCAGGGGTCAACATTATACTTATAAGGATTGAAAACGTTTTAGATAATCTCCCGCGATATTATTTTGCAATAAATGTTCAATAAATTCATGTTGTATTAAAGACGGGGTAATATTTTTATTTCAAATTACCGTGTACGATGAAGTGTAGAAAGAAAAATGAGTTTTGACCCGCGACACAATATTTTGCTCATGAACACATTAATTTCGGTGACACCATTAAACCAGAACCAGAAAAATTTGAACTAACTTAACATGAAGTAAACAATTTGTTGTGGTATGTAGCTGGAGACTAAATGTAATTAGTATATTTTGCTGTTTCGCGTTCATTTGCTTTATTTGCCATACTATATAATTTATGTTCCCACGTCGGAGGGTAAATATGTATATTTAAATGGGATGCTAAGTTGTTTATTCTCATTCGATTGTCAACCTTTGTGGCGTATAGAGCGAATTTCAAAATAAAAATAAAAATTAGTGATTTTTAAATATTGAAAAATATTGTGATATTAGTGCTGTCCAAATTTCATAAGCGCAATTCTGCGCAGTGGTTTAATATAATACCTGTTTATAACAAGGTTGTGGATTAGTTAAAATGGATAGTTTAAGACAAAACACTGTAAAAGTACAGTTTCAAAAGACAGATGCTAAGCCGTCAGATCAAGAAATGATGCAATTTGTCTTGAACAATGGGCTAACGGCTAAAGATATACATACGCTGTACCAGGATTTATACGAGCGGTGTATTTATATAAAGTTCAACACAGAACAGAGGTTCCTTGATTTTTTACGAGAAACACATGTTTTAACGTTCAATTATGTTAATGGAACATCAACCGAGGTAACGGTAAAAGGATCAAGTGGAATAATGCGGTACGTGAGGGTATTTAACTTGCCACCAGAAATCACGGACAAAACACTGAGTGAGGCCTTGCACCGTTTTGGTAGTATACATTCAACAAGACGTGAAAAGTTTGGAGTGAACTCACTGCTACCAGTTTTTTCGGGAGTAAGAGGAGTATATATAGAGATCGAGAAAGAAATTCCACAATTTATATATATACAAAACATTAAAGCAAGAATTTTTTACGACGGCATGAAAGAGAGATGTTACAAATGTGGAGAAGATTCACATAAAAAACAAGATTGTCCACTTTTAAGTAATATCAACAATATAGCAGAACAACAGCTACAACAACAAACACTACAACCACAAGAACCAGATGAGCAACATGTACACACGCAAGGACAATCACAACACGTACAACATACAAACACGGTCGACAAAAATACTGTAAAATCAATTACCACTCAAGAACGAGTTAAGTATAGCGATGTAGCGAAAATTAACATGCTACATGCAGAGACAGAAAACAAAATCCAAATCATAAAAAAAATGGTTAATTTAAAAGAATTTAACTGCAAAGAGAAAAAAACAGAAACAGATTCGTCGTGTATGGACACAGAAAATGAAGATGTGTCAGTAAACCTTAATTTAAATAAACGCGGTCGACCACACAAAAAAACTCGGTACACAAGTACTAAAAACCGTATAGCGTTCATGGACCAATATAACAGCACAACGTTGAATACGGACGTTAACAATGAAAATTTTATTGCACCACCAACACCGATGAAAACAGATAACAATGCACATCATTAATAAATAATAAAAATCAATATTACGTACAAACGAAACTCGGCAACAATACAAAAGATGGGACAACAACTCGCAACATCAACATCTATATGAAGGATGCAACATCAGTAATTTCATGCAACAAAATTTTATTGTTTCATTAAAATTTATTTTTGTTAAATTTTGGAAGCGGATACTCCCGGACAGATTTTTAATTGGTATGTATAGATTGTTATTGGGGTGAATGTGAGACATGAGTGAAAGAATTATTGTTGGCCAGATAAATATACAAAGTTTTTATGGCAAAAAAAATATGTTGGAAAATTATCTGGCCAAGAATAAAGTGAATGTGATGCTTAAAAGCGAAACGTGGGAAAGAATGAACAAGACGTTAAATGTGAGAGGGTACAGATTTCTTTCCAAACCAAGGAGTGATGGTTATGGTGGAGTAGCAATAATGTACGCCAGAAATATAACGTTACAAGAAGTTCAGTTGCCCGCTTTTGAGGTGATTGAAGCAATAGCCGCCTCAACAACAAATTTGGAAAGAAATCTGTTACTAGTGAGCGTGTATGTAACCCAGGTGCGTGATGAAGATGAAAGGAAAAAAGCCTTGAGTGATTTTAAAAAATTGTTTGAGTGGGTGAGAGATAAAAGTGACCTGATTGTATGTGGAGATATGAATGCGCATGCGAGAATGTGGGGTTGTTTAGACAATTGCGCAAGAGGAAAACAGTTGGCCGACCTGATTCAAGACTCCGATATGGTGCTCTTGAATGATGGAAGGCCAACTAGAATGGCGAATGTGGGAGGCACGGCCAGCGCAATAGATTTGTCTATGACAACTATTGAACTGGCCTGCCGGGTCATTTGGAATGTTGAAGAAGAGAATTTGGGTGGTGATCATTTCATGATCAAAATGATCATGAATGATAATCGTGTGTTTAGGAAAAAATGTGAAATAATGAATAACAGGAAATGGGTGAATCAAATGAATGAGATTCTCGGAGAAAATGAAATAAATAAAAGCCAGTTAGATAGTGAAATTGAACGGGTAAATAAATTGTGTACAAAAATTGTGGACATGAAAGAGATTAATGTGAATGGTTGGTGGAACAATGAAGTTCAATACTGGTATGAAAGGAAGCGAATAGCCTTGCGTGAATTTAATAGGAATAAGAGTAGTGAGAATAAGATTATGTATGGTAAAATGAATGGTAAATTGAAAAAGGCTATTCGCAGAGCAAAAAGGAAAAGTTGGCGGGAATATGTGTCCCAAATGACACATAGAACCACAACTAAGGATGTATGGAGTTTGTTTAATAGGGTGAATGGTAAATATTTTAATGTGAGCAATGTGGTATGTGAGAACAGAGAAAAAGGTGAAGAATTTATAAGAATGATATTGAATGTAAGCAATGATTTGAATGTAATAAATGAAGTTGATAGAATGAGTGGAAATGAAAGAATGGATTGTATGTATGAATGGAGAGAGTTCCTGAGAGTGTTAGATAGATCAAAATCTACCACTCCAGGGACGAACCGAGTAAGTTATAAGATGATTCGGTTGTTGAGTGAATCAGCAAAGCATAATTTGCTTGAGATACTCAACAAAGTGTGGATGGGTTCAAAAATACCGGACAAATGGAAAGAGAGCAGGGTGGTTCCTATCCCTAAACGGGATAGAGATCCAGATGTGGCAACAAATTATCGAGGCATATGTATGTTAAATGTTTTTATAAAAATCTTAAATGGAATGATGAAAGAGCGCATGGAAGATTTTGTGAATGAAAATAATTTGTTGCCATCGACAACATTTGGATTTCGAAAGAACCACTCTGCAATTGAGTGTGTGGAAAAGTTTGTTTGGGAAGTAAGAAAGGATAATTTGAAAGCTGTTGCGGTATTTTTAGACATTGAAAGAGCTTATGATTATGTGGTTCCGTGGAAATTACAACGAATTCTATCGAATTTTGGATTTTCACGGAAAGTATGTATGTGGATAAAAGATTTCATGACTGATAGAAAAATGGTTCTGAATGGAAGTGGTTTTAGGTTGGAGGGAGTTGCAAATATTGGACTTCCGCAAGGGAGTAGAATATCTCCAGCTCCGTTCAACCTATATACCAGCGAGATACACCACATCAATACAGACAATCAAATCGTTCTGCAATTTGCAGACGATTTTGTAGTAATTGGAAAAGGGAGAAGTATTGATGTGGCGGCTCAAAGAGCGCAAAAGGGGGTAGATGATATAATTCATAAACTTAAAATGTTGAATCTGAGAGTGAATCCTAATAAGTGTGCTTATATGAGTTTCAGAACAAACGTTGCAAATGTTAATATAAGTGTTGATAGTCAAAGTATTGAACAAGTAAATGCGTACAGGTATTTGGGTATTTGGATTGAAAGACGTATGAATTTTGGGAAGCATATGAAAATTTTGGCAGATAACTGCAAGGAACGTTTAAATGTGGTTAAACGGGTGAGCAAACCTAAATGGGGCGCTCATCCAAGTGTGACTGACATGTTAAGGAAGGCCCTTTTATCCTCCAAAATTGGATATGGTATTAGTGTGTATGGGAATGGTTCGAAAGGGGCTTTTAGCAAATTAATGAAAGTAGAAAATGCATGTGCAAGAGTGGTATTGGGGGCGATTAACTCAACCCCAATACACACTCTGTGGTCTGAAATGGGTGATTCACCTCTCGACTACAAGAGAGAGTGGATCACAGTGAGAGAGTCAGTGAGAATGATAACCAAAAAAAATGAGTTTTGGAACGAGATGATAGTAAGATTACAAAATAAGGAGGTGTACAAACCGACATATAGAACTAGTATTGCACTTGAAAACTTGAACATGTTTCTGAGTATAGGCAATGCTGGTCCGCAACCCGTTCCTAATAATCTTACTGTATGTTTGAATATGGAGGAATTTAATAAGGGAATGAATGAAGTTATCGCTAAAATTATGTTTGGGAAAATCAGTCAGCGGTACGTGCAAGATGATATAGTTTATACAGATGCTAGTGTGAATGAGAATGGAGTGGGTGTTGGTGTATTTATGCCTGGTAAGAATGTGGAAAAGTATTTTAAAGTGGACAAAAGCATCTGTATAATGAACGCTGAACTGATTGGAATATTTGAAGGAATTAAACTGGCTGTGAATGAAGGGGAAAGGAAAATAGTAATATTTTCCGATTCCCAGAGTGGTTTATGTTTGCTAAAATGTGGAGGTGGAAGGGAAGGCAATGTGTATGTTGATTTTATTTTTGAATGTGTTCGAGACTGTCAACGTGATGTGACCATACAATGGATCCCATCACATAGACAGATCGAAGGGAATGAAAGAGCCGATATGTTAGCTAAAAAGGGTACATTGAATGACATGGTTCAGGAGTACGAAAGGAATGATGCAAGAGATGTACTTCGAATGTTTCAAATGAATCTGTGGAGAAAATGGGAGAGTGAATTTAACGAGAAAAGTCTAACGAAAGGAATGAAGTACAGCGTGCTCCGTGGTACTCCTTTGAGAATTCCGTTCTTTAAGGAGCTCAAAGGAGATACGCGAATGTTGCGAACGGTTGAGAGAATCAGGCTGAACCATGGAAACTGGAAGGAATGCTTGTGGAAACGTCATTTGAGTGAGGACAAAGATTGTGAGTTGTGTGGAAGTGTGGAGGATGTTGAACATCTCATATTGGCTTGTCCCAGATATAGCCAATATAGATCAAAGTTCAACATCCTTCGGAATGTAAGAAATCTAAGTGATTTAATGAATGAGGGTGATTTTTTGGCTTACAAGGAAATGTATGAATTTATTAGGATGAGTGGAATAACAATTTAATACGAAACAAATATTTACTAGCCGATGGAATATGTGAGGGGATAATCTGGTTCTTTTTAAGAGTGAGAAAAATATTATTAAAAATGTAAATTGAATTAAAATATGTAACAGAAAATTATAAATATGATTTTTGGCGATATGGCTCTTTTTTATGTAGTAGCCAAGCCTAATAAAAAAAAAAAAAAAAAAAAAAAGTTTGTACTCAAAACAAACCTGAAACCGTTTTAAGCTTTTCTAACCTTAAACTACCTAAAGCTTTAGAATATTTTCATAAGCAAGATGATATTCGTTGCCGACCTCTATTTAAACCATACATGTCATAAGAATGAAAATAAACTTTGAAAATATGAAGAATTTGATATTTTAATAGATTTGACAACAACAACGTATATATTGGTTTAACTTAAGTGTTTAAGTAAAGTTTGTATTTAAAACCAAATTTGTGCTTTTGCTAATTTAATCTTAATTTGTAAGCTTTTTCTTAACTTAATGTGCTTAAAGCTTTATAATATTTGAATAAGGAACTTGATATTCCCTGATAATTTTCATTTAAATCACAAGTGTCACAAAAATATAGTTTAACCTCGAAAATCTGAAGAACTTGAAATTTCAATAAATTTGACAACAACAACATTCCATTTGGGATTTTGACAATAACAACAAGTTTCAATCGTTTAACTTAAATTTGTTTGAAAAGTTTGTATTAAGACCAATTTTAAACCGAATTACTTCAAGTGTTCCGAAATTAACGAGCCACATTGCCAAGAATCGAATTTTACAGTTTTTAGATATTTAACTGTTGAACTAACTCCCTCAACGATGTTTTGGCCGGCGAAAATCAGATGATGAAGTCTCAAAATCTTTATCTTTATTCAACCGACGTTTCCATAAGCATTCTTTCCAATTACGATGGCTTGATTCTTCCAATCGTTCTCAACATTCGCCTGATTCCTTTAAGCTAGTTATAGAATGGGTTTCTCAAAGGAATGCCATATATCTGTACTTAATATCTTAAATTATATTTTTAAATTCATAGTCCAATTTTCCACACAGATTCATCTGATGAATTTGAAGTACATTGCTTCCATCCTTCGTATCGCAATCCTGCACTATGGTATTCAATGTTGTCCTTTTTAGCTAACATATCGGCGCTTTCATCCCCTTCGATCTGTCTATGTGATGCGATCAATTGTATGGTTACATCACGTTGACAGCCTCGAACTTACTCTAAATTCTCATTTAAAAAATCTCCAATGTCTACTCGGCACACTCATAGTAATCGTCTCGCTATTTTTTCCAATTTTTCTTCTGTCGTTCTTCTGCCGCCAGCTTAATTTTTAGTTGCAAATTTATCGCACTTAGCATAGATATCAAGCTGTGGTTAAAATTTTTTAAAAATTTTGTCGATATTTAGAAACGGTCAAAATGTTGTTCAAGATACATGTCATACGAATAATGTGTCTCATATTTTGGGAAGCTTTGAGTATGGGTTTTAGAGCTTTTCTTTGCTTAACTGATATTTTATGTGTCTTCACGGATTTACCTTCCTTATCACTGAATTTTGAGCCTTCCTGCGATTCGCCAAACGGAAAGAAGCTTTTCAATTGTTTCATTGTTAATCAAATAATATTTTACTGTTCAATTTCGAAACTTTTTGGCTGCTTTTAAATAAGTGACGCAATATGTTGATGGTATTTTTAGACATTTCGTAATAAACGCAAGCCGATTTTTCCTGACCAATACTATCAGACACATTTTTGATTTAATTCATCTGATACAAGTTACAAAATTGGTTTTATATATAACTTATTCATGTGATTCTTTATTTCTCCGACTTTTCCTTTTGCTTTCCATTTATGGCAGTTTAATCTTAAGTTGCAAGTGTTTCTAAGATTAAAGCGCCTAAAGCTTTAAAATATTAATATAAGGAAAAGGAATATGACGACTTACATTTAAACAAAACATGATACTGAAATGAAACTTCTACTAGAACACCTGAAGGATTTGAAACTTTAATAGGTTTCACATCAACAAAGACTCAATTGGTAATTTGACATCAACAATATAGGTATTGGCTTAAGCAAAGTGTTAATGTAAAGTTTGTTTTAAAGCCCTAATCTTAAACCAAATTGCCTAAAGTGTTACTTACGATAGTTTAATTTTAGTTTATGTTAAGCTTTCTCGAAACTTAAAGCATCTAAAGCTTTTAAAAATTTTCTAGGCATTAAGATAATCCTTGCCGACCAATCTGTAAACAGAACATGGCACAAAAATAAAGCTAAACCTCGAAAATCTCAATAATTTGATATTTTAATAGATTTGACAACAACAATATCTCATTTGTGATTTCAACAATATTGTATTGGTTTAACTAAAATTGTTATGTAAAGTTTATGTTTAAGTCAAACCTGAAACAAAGTTACGTAATTTGTTACTTGAGATACTTTAATGTCTTTTAAACTTTTTCTAAACCTAAAAGCCCAAAGCTTTTAAAAATTTAAAAAGCAGCATGATATAAAAACCTATTTTAAAATAAAATATAACACAAAAACGAAGATAGGCCTCGAAAATCTCAAGAATATGATATTTTAATAGATCTGGCAAAAGCAAAATCATAATTGGGATTTTGACAACAAAAACATATTGTTGTGAATTAATTTATAATTGTTTTAAGCTTTTTCTAAACTTAAAGCGCCAAAAGCCTTGAAATATTTTGAATAGCAAAATGAAATTCCCTGCCGACCAAAATAGAACATGGCAGCAAAATGAAGCCTATCCTCGAAAATCTCAAGAATTTCACATTTTTATAGATTTCATAATAACAACGTTTCAATTGAAATTTTGACAACAACACTTTATGTATTGGTTTTCCTAAAATGTTTATATAAAGTCTGTAATATAAGCAAATTATTGAATCCTTACAATATTTAATTCTAAATTCATATAATTTTTTTAATTTTTTTTAGAGCCTAAAGCTATGCAGTATTTGTATATGGAAAATAATAGATTTGACAACAACAATGTCTCAACAAGGCGTTTTTGTCAACAATAACATTATTTTATTGATTTAACCAAAAGTGTTATGTAAAATTATGATTTACACAAAAATTCTAGAATCTGAAACCGAATTATAGAAAATGTTTCTAAAGGCCTTTCTTTATGGGTAGCTTTTTCTAAATTCAAAAGTCCTAAAGCTCTGCAATAATCTTTATAACTAAATTATTTCAACTTTAACCAGTTAAGGCACAAAATTGAAATTAAAAGTCGAAAATCACAGATTTTTGAAATTTAAGATGATTTGACAACAACGATATCTCATTATTTTGTGCTTCTAATAACAACAACATCATATTGTATTGATTTAACTACAGGTTTAGCGCAAAATTGGTATTTAGCAAAAATGATAAAATCTGAAATCGAATTACTTATAGAACAGAATTTTCTTAAGTCGATGTTTTGTTTCCAGGTGCACTGAGACCCCTTATAACTGTTCAAAAACATTTAATTGAACTATTAATATAGGGGCTTACTAATAAAATCCTATAATCAACTTGAAGTAAGTATAAAGCGAGTCCATTTATCTAAATCATGAACGATAATAACACGTCAAACTATTATGTTGCAAAACACGTCTTCAAACTTTTTTTTTTATGTTATTGGAAATTTTTGTTTTTAATCAAAAAGTGTTGTGCTGCCTCACCTTGTTTCTATACACACCGATAGAAATATTGTAATACCTAACATTATGCATACTACCCATTTAATATCTCACCAATCGATTTTCCATAAAATTTGTATATACACAAGCACTTTATTCAACCTACATTCAACAAACAATTTTTTAAGGTGAGACAAAGATGATTTATATACAATATATAATAACCTCATCTCTTTTGGGAGCATCCTTTTTTATTTCTTAAAAAAAAAAACAAAAAAAAAATTTCCAAAGCTTTTCCACACAATGGCAAAAAAAAAACATTCTCAGAAGATTTTCTTTTAAAATTTCGTTTGATGATATTCTAATTTTTTTGTTTAGGTTCATGTTCTCAAAATAATATTCCCTTTGATTCAAGAACGAGAAACGAATGTAATCGAATAAAGGTGTAAATTGTGTGCCAAATCTCGGATGAAAAACAATTTTTTTTTTTTTTTTTTTTTGTTATGCAGGTCAACGAGTTTCAAGGAAATTCATATTTTATAATTATTTCAATCGTGGGTGAGGGAGTTAAAATTTTTTTGTAACCGAAGGTTTGTTGTTATCACAATAGGTTTTGTAAAAGTATTGATTTTATGAAATCGAAACATTAAAGCGATTATTCCACCAATGAGCAGAAAATATCAGATATCATTCACATTATGCAAGCAGTTTTCATTACAGCCTCAGCCAAGCTTTTTTTGGTTTATATCCAAGCTTTTATTTAAAATTTGCAATAAATATGATAAAAAATGTTTCCAGGTTAAATATTTTTCATTTTTTTTATGGGTGGCCTATTTATTTTCTATATGGGATTTACAGAGTTCTTTTTTGTTTATTTTAGGTAGAAAATCAATATATTTGGTAGCATATGTGCTTTGGGTTTTTATGTGAACGAAACTACTTGGTTGGATGCATTATGATTTACGAAGCTTTTATCCTCTTTTTAGATAGGTTAATCTAATAGCTTGTAAATGCAATAATGTTTGTGGTGAAAAAAAGTTTAGTGGACCTATCGACATAATACTACTTTACTTGCCGTAATGTAAAATCGATTAAATGATGTAAAATCGATTAAATGATTAAATAACAGGTTTCACAACGACAATATTGTTAATCTAGATGCTAACACTAAATAGCAAGCTCATTTAAATAAAGTACTGATAATAATCCAACTAGTAATTATATATATATATATATATATATATATATATATATATATATATATATATATATATATATATATATATATATATATATATATGTGTGTGTGTGTGTGTGTGAAAACTATACGGTATATCTTTAAATAAAACTAAAGAATCAAATTAAACAGCTTTATTTTATTTATTAGTATAATTCTTTCGGCTTCCCAACAATGATTGACTTTATTTTTGTTGCGTTAGTTATATTTCCCTCTGAAGATAGAAAACCAGTGTTTTGTATCCCGTTTTGAATAGGTGTTTTCTGTACAGGGTGATCCCACAATTCGGCCATACTCGTTAACATCGCCTCGATGTTTTCCGTCTTTCAGCATTGTCGTTGTGGCGGTTCACGCATGTGTACCTGCGTTCGCCGTCACACGGTTACAAACAACGCGCCCTTCCTATCATCTGCATTCAGGTGTACCAACCGCGTAACACAACATAATTACAAAACAGATAGGCGAAAGAACGAAATAAAATAAAATGCAACATTAAGCAGTGTGCTCTTGATCTCCAAAACGTCAACATGTCGCCCAACGGCCCAACTCACACGGTGGTGGTAACAAACGAAAAAATGGTGACAAAAATACTAAAACAAATATGAATAAATAATTAAACTAAAATAAAATTTATTAATTACACATTATTAAAAGTATATAATTTACAAAACAAAGCAAAATAAAATTTTATTAATTAAAAATATTTATATACAATTAAAATCGTGTACAACATTAAAATATTTGTGAACATACATATTGTTATATCGTCTTCTTCTTTAAACTTCTTTGATTAACGTCTTTATTTTCACCTTATTCTTTAAGTAATTAAGTATACATTTAAAGCTACACAAGTCTTCTTCATACATTTTCCTTTATTTATAGATTGTCTTCATCGAAGGTCATCTCACTAGGCAGCAAGGATACATTGTCATTCATTGGGCCTAGGTTATATTCTATACTGTCATTATCCTCAGAGTCGATTTCGATTTCTCTCAGTGTTGTTCTCCACATTTTCATGTTGTCTGCACTCGTTGTGGTTTTCTGTGAGCCAGGAGAATCGCCAATTTTCTCGACAACATATCAATCATATGCATACTTCGGCAGAATTTTTTTACCAGTTCCAAATTGCGTTTTCTTGATAGCTGTAACATCGCTCAATTTGTATATGGTTGCTTTTTTCCTTTTCTTGCTAATAATCCTCCTGTTATCCAATTATACACGCTCCAAATAATAATTGGTAAGGACTCATTCGTATGGCACGTTGCCATACGAATGAGCCCTTTCCAATTATTCATTTGAGGTAAAAGCGGTTCCTCGATCTGTAATCACCCTGGCTGGGCTACCAAAATTTGTTTTTTGAACTTCAAGCTTCTGGATTATTTCGTTTGTTGTTAATGATTTCACAGGGTAAATCCACACGAATTTTGTGAATCCATCAATCACGACTAAGATGTATCCATATTATTTTTTGTCGAGGTCATTGGCCGCAAATGATCAATGTGATAGGTCGGCAGCGGTAACTCTTCTTTTGGTATAGGATTTAACAAACCTTCTTGTTTGCCCATCTTTTGTTCGGATAGAATACAAGATAAGCAATTACAAATTACATTTTGAATTTTTGCCAGCAAACCAGGTATATAATATTCTCGTTTGAGCAATTCAATTGTTTTCTGTTGTGTGTTTGTTTAATAATCCCGTATTGCATTCCTTTAGGTATACATAACATGTTGCAACCATCATTTTCAATGCGATAGACTACTCCTTCATATAAGATATGACAGATAGACATTTCTTTAACAAGCGTAGGTGCTCTTTGGTCTGATGAGCAATTTTAACCTTGTGAATAATCGGCATCGGCAACAACAGCTATTATTCGATATCGACTCAATGCAACTGAATATCTCATCTTGGTAGCACTCCTATGTTCGATGGTATAATCAAAATCTTGAAGAAACATTGCCCAACCAGCGATTCATGGAAGCAAATCCCTCTTCCCCATTGTAGCTTTAAACGCAGCGCAGGAACTTCTTTAATGCGTTTATTATGGCCAGTACTTCTAACTCGTAGCTACTATAGTTTTCTTCGGCTTTTGTAGTTCGCTTACTGAAATAATAAGTAGGATGATACGACTGATCTTCATTTTTAAATTGTAAAAATTCAGCTCCGAAACCAAATTTTGAAGCATTTGTATGAACTTCTGTTTTTCGGTTAGTGCTAAAAATATGAAGGACCGGCAGAGTAGATAAACAATTCTTTAATTCCCTAAAAGCTTGTTCTTGTTTCAGATCAAAATCGAACTTTTCGTCTTTTTTCAGCAGTTGATACAATGGCCGTGCAATTTCAGAGAAACCTTCGATAAATTTGCGAAAATAACTGGTTAAACCAAAAAAACTTTGGAGAGTTTTTATATTTTTCAGCTCTGGAAAATTCATAATTGACTTGGCTTTGACTACAGAAGGTTTTATTGTGCCGTCTGTGATGTCGTAGCCTAAATACTCGATACGCGTCGACAAACATGAACGTTTCTGCCACTTAATCATGAGCCCATATCCTGCAGCCGTCTTGAGGACTTCCTTTAGAATATTTATATTTGTTTCGAAATCGCGGGTCGGAATAATTATGTCAGCCAAATAAACTTCGATGAGATTTTGCTCCATTAATGGTTTTAAAACAACATGAACAAACCGAATAAATATTGCTGGTGCGTTACGTAATCCGATTGGTATAAAAAGAAATTCGAATTGGCCAGACGGAGTTACAAATGATGTATATTTTATACTTTCCTTATCGATCGGTACATGAAAGAATCCGTTTTTGAGGTCTAATGTAGTGAAAACAGGCGCTTCATGTAAATGGTCAATTTGGTCTTCAATAATCGGTAAAGGGTATCGATCCATTATTATCCTCTTATTCAGCCTTCGATAGTACGACTGGTCTTGCAAAATCTGAGTTACTAGAACGGCCATCTCGTAACCATTCCAAAATTTGATCTTCGACGATTTTGTTCTCGGCAGGCGGCAATCTCCTCGGTGTTTGGTATATGTTAGAATCATCCGTTAAAACCAGGCGCATTTGTGCAGGGCATTCTTTAACATTTAATGGCACGTAAGCAGTTACCAAATCGTTAATTTAAGGGTAATAATTTTGGTTTCAGATGCTCAAAATATTCTCTATAAAAGCGCAGTAACAAGACGAATAATTGTCTAACAACTTGCTGATTTTGATTTCACTTTTAATTCTATTTTAGTACCATGAAGAACATCATTTCCTACAATTACTCTAAGGCATGGCAGATTTTCATCTGGTAAAATATGAACAAAAACATCAAATATCTCACCATCAATATCAAAAAGTCCATCAAATGTAAGTAGTAACCATTGCTAAGTTGCCAACACTTCTAATAGTGGTACCGTTTCCATTAAGTTTTGGACTTCCCAAAGTTGATTATCTTTAAATATTTAATATTCCTTCCATTGATAAAATTTTCCTCATTCGACATTGCCGCGGCAGATCGTGTATTCGATGCTGAGATATTCTCGGGCTTGGTTTTATTTTCCTTTTGAATCTATTTCCTTCGATGTTCGTATTGGCAACTTTGCGGTTGCTTTTTACAATATACAAATTTTTCCAAATCGTTCCATCTCATAATAATCGCCATACTATCAAATGTTTCAAGCCAGTTTTCTACCGGATAGATATCAGAACCACTAAATGTTTGCATTGAGTCTAAAATATCTTTAAGATTCATCAGACTAAGACCTTGTGTACCATAGGTAAGGAATCATTGCATTGGTTCACTTCTCCGTTATCAAGATGACCTTTTAGTTGTTCGTTGTCTAATTGAAGCCTTTCGTTTTCCCTTGTTTTACTAGCCAGTTGATGATCTATAAATTCTTCTAATTGCTTCGCCTTTAACTCGTATTGAAAGATTGAGATAAATCTAAGGCAAAACGAAAATAGAGCAACAGAGGTTTAATGAATGGATGAATCTCAATTAGTCGAATACAGAACATCTATTGCAACATCAACAAGAAGGAGTGTTACTCATAAAATAACAGCTATAAGAGGAGATCGTGAATACCTGTTGTGACCAATGGATAAAGTGTGCCGTTGTAAAGCATTACATTTCTCCGGCGAATGCAATATCAATGGAAGTTACAGTATGTGCTGCCATAAAGGAAACATTGAACTATCACCAATCAATACAACTGATACAATAAAAAGCTTGCTGACCAATTTGGATTTCCTTTGCTTAATGGGGGGGGGGGGAATTGAATTAATTGGAGGTCACGGTCCACCTGTTATAAAAGGTCATGGCCAAGTTCACCATGATTTGGAAAGTTTGTTACCACACCCAGACAACCAACCAAGATTTGTACAGATGTGGGTGATGCAGCAACAGACATAAATAAGGTTGCAAAATGAAACAGTGAGAAGATTAAACAGAGAATTGCTCGAAATATTAGACAATGAATTAATAGCTGTAAATCCATATATTGCTTATGTAACATTGAGAATGTGACAAATTCGCAAATTCTATGACTGCAGCATCCACGCATTATGTTCTAATATTCAAGAGTCAGTAATTTACTTACGCGTTGTAAAACGAAACAATTAGTTTTCATACTTGGATTGTTTGAAGAAAAAAAATTAAAAATAATCGGTATAGTACGTTTAATTTTGAGAAAAATCCCCCCCAACAGACTGTTACCTAGCCAGACAATGTGCTGCCCCACCAATAAAATCCATGAAGAGATTCTGTTAACAATATGACATGCGGTTTGGAACTGAATTGTTTCAAATTACCAAGCCGTGTGCCTGACCGTTACACTTACTTAAAGACAATGCAAGAAGAGATGAAACAGTGGCATCAAGATGCGGCAGAGTAAACCCGATCTGTGAGGGAACCTATTATGGATTTAACGGAGAAACGTTACAACATGTGGCAATACAAGAAAAAGAAATGTTTTTTTCTAGATGAAGACGGAAATGTTCCAGTTACCGAAGATGTGGATTTGATAATATTTGAGTGTAGTTGTTGGCATTCAGAGACTAAATTGGTTGAATAGCAATTGTGATCCTTTGTGATATTAAATATTGTTTCCTCATGGTGATTTGATGTACAGATGAGTGCATTTTACCAGTTCGATAGGGAAAATATCTTCAATCCATTGATTCATGCAAAACGATTGAGTCAAGAATCCTAAACGATTGAAACAAATCAACTCACATTTATTGAACAACATGCAGATCAGATACAAGCAGAGCGCTATGATGACCTCATCAACTTTGTAGGACACGAGGCCCAAAATAAGGAATGGTTCCTGGGAAAAGAGTTATTCTTCCATCAAGCTTCGGTGAAAGTAAAAGAAATTATGGGGAACTATTACCAGATGGTTTAGCCGATCTGTTACAGAATGGTTATCTAACTCCTTTTATACCTATCTATAACCTGCAATTCACAGTGGTCAGAAATCACTGACAACTTACTGTTTGATAAAGGACTTCATAATCGACCTGATTTAGTAGCAAGGGTAGACCTGATTTAGTAGCAAGGCATTGAATTTCAAAAGTGTGGTTTTCCGCATCCAAATATTATTCTGACATTTAAACATGAAGATAGAATTTATGATTGTGAAACAATTGACCAATTTATTTCAGTAGAAACACCGTTTGAGGTAGATGAGCCAGAAATATTTGCATTCGCGACTAAATTTATGATGACTTGTGGTGAAGTATATCTGAAGGAAAATGAACAAATTATTTTTCAAAACAACATCGCGAATTCAATGAAGTAAGAATCAATGCCTATCCAGCGTACAAACGACCAAAATGAATGTCGGTGCAACTTGGACGGCGATTAGTTGATATTCATGGGATAGTTGCAACGACACTTACCGGGCCAGGAAGCTTATGCAAAGAGAAATTTACTTAACTATAAATTGGCAGATAAACAGAATGGTTGGATGAACAGACTAAATAACAAAAGATTTTAATTTCCACGAATGTATACTCAGTGTGCCCGTCACAAACAGTCAAGTTTAACATTAGATTATTGGTGAATCATGTTTGCCGTGCTACCAGGTTTGAAAGGTTGGGGACGGTTATTGATGTTCTTTGTAAAACTTATAGAAGCATGAGGAGAATGGGAAAAAGCATTAACAGAAGCAGCAACTATACCAGTTATGGTTATGATTAACGCAAATTATTTGTTTCATACTCGCATTATGTTATCCTAATGAACCGAAATTGAATATCAACAACTTTATGAAACGCTCAATAAAGTACAAAGAACAGCATTTGATAATATTGTAGAGGACATCCACAAACCAACACTTATGTGACTTTCACATGAGAATTCGCAGCTACAATACTTGAAAATTGTTAAACGTTATCATCCAGATTAAAAGTTTCTTTTCTACTGGACGAGAGTTCAAGTTCCGGTGTTAAAGTAGGAACACTGCATTGATCAAGTGTTAGGTCATTATTATTGATGAAGGCCCAATAATATGCTTACCAGTTGTGAAGAATGCAAGCAGAACAAAAATACTGAAATATTTATTACTCTGGAGCGACTTTGAAATTTTTACATTGCATCAAGATATGCTAGCAAATGCTGATGCTGAAATTGCTGAATTATTATAGGAAATTGATAATGGTGAAACATTAAACGATGATGGATTACAAGAAGATATAGTTGAAAGCATTGGAAAATCTTCACCAAATATTTGAAGGATCACAGCTTATTCAGATGCGGTATTTATTTTGTTAACCATTGAAATTAACCAGGGATCTCTCGTTTCGGCTTGTAATTATATTATTTTCAGGCCTTTTAACACTTCTTCCATTTTATCGGACATGTCTGATTGATCCGTAAATCGTTTTAACAAACTGGTTGCATCACCACCACTTAATAAGCCTTTTAAATATGGAGTACGTGACCTTCTGCTAAGAAGTTCCTCTGACTAACGAGTAGATTTGGCACCGTGTATTCTGCAGTTTTGCTAACTTATTTTTGGGTGAAATCAAAACAAGGCGTGTCTTCCAACCGAAGTGTTGTCTTCAAATTCGGCGCATGATCGTTTTTATCGCTAATCATTTTTGATATATCACTCGCTTACTTGAAAAAAACACCCGCGTAATTTAGCGTTGAAATTAAGTCATTTTGCCCGCTGTTGAATTTCATTAACTTTACAACCAATCGTTAAATTTATTCGATGATCATGGAAATTTTGTTTTCTAGTCATCCGAGATGTGCATGTTCAGAGCGTGAGGCTAGATATCATTTTAGTACTGGGGAACACTTTATGGAGATCGATCAAAAATAATCGAGAGATAAAGATCAATACTTGAAATTCGCATTATTTGCGAAGTGATCCTCTGTGTAAGAGAGATTACTCTTTAGAGGAAGCATGTTGATTGGCCCATCGGATGGTTGCTTCAAAGGTAAGTAAGTAGATATGCCATTCGAACTGTGCATCGAGATTTTTTTAACTAACTTCAGACAGTTAAAGTGTTAATGCCGGTGTCATCTAAAATTGTGTATTTTCTCAATCGATGTTGAACTTGCGCTCAGCCCCAAGAAAATTTAATTCTCTGTAAATAACTCACAGTGCACTACTTAAATCCTATGATAAAACTTTGACTTTAACTCAATACCAGAAAAGTACTTAAACTACTTAAACGAACCCCTAATAGAACCTCTTAACTCAATCTTCATTTCCAACTCAATCTTCCATATGAACTCAACTCAAATCAACTCAATTTAATATCCCACTAAACCCTCGACTCCCTATTACTCCCAACCTGAACCCCACAGTCAAATTTAACCCACCTTCAACTCAAACCCTAATCAATCCTAATTTTACCCCAACTCAACCCTCAACCCAACCCTCAAGTCAACCATAACTTAATCCCAACTCAATTTTTAATTAAGGAACTCAATACAAGCTAACTTTCAACTAAACCCACAACCCTCCCGAAATAAATCCGCTACTGAGCGACTCACTAAACTTCAACTCAACCCCAACTTACCACCCAACTCTATCCTAAGAAAAACCGGAAACTCAATCTCGAAACCAGCACGGTCCGAAAACTGCATATGTCAATGAACTCAAATAATTCCTAACTGAACCTGTAACTCGATCCCCAACTCAACCCTTAAGTTACCCCGAAATTAATGTCCAACTCAACCCTCAAACCAACGCGGTTCGTACAACTATATTCATACATGACCATCTCGATTTCAACTTAACCCCTACTCAGCTCTAGTCCAATTCCAATCCAATCTTAACTTTATCTGCAACTTAGCCCTTAAATCAACCCCAAACTCACGCCCAACTCAATTTCCAAAATCAAGGAACTAAGCTTATGGTAAGCCGAGTGCAATTCAACTACAGAAAGTAGCAACCCTCAATCCAACTGCAAACTGAACTCCCAAATGAGATTCATAGGTGAGAATTTGGGACCGTTCTTATGGCAGGTACTCAATCTTCTGACTTACAACTCCAAAGGCTGTTCAGTTCTCTGTCTTGACCCTAGAAACAGAAAATCGTTCTCGACATACCACGAGTACAGACAGAAATGTCGGATTTTTTTGCTTTTTCGGGCTCAGGGATTATCGAAACGTCGAGAAAGGTGGTTTGGACAATCAAAATGTTTGGACAAATCAACATGGTCTTAAAAACTATATGCATACATGAACCAAACTTAAGCTTATTCTAATTCAATACACAAATAAATCTCCAACCGCAACCCAACTCAACAGAAACTCAACCCACAAGTGGAACCCAATTCAACAGATGATAAAAAATTTCTTACTATACGCTAAACCATAATTCAACCCTAGATCTACTCCAATTCAACCTCAAATTGGTCCGCAAATTGAACCCAACTCAACCCTTAACACATCGCAAATTCAACGCTCAACTCAAAAGTCAAACCAGCATATATTAAATAATTAGTATGGCAGGTACCCGATCCTCTTGACGAAGAGCTTCCAAAGCTTTGTAATTTTCCGCCTTGACCATGGAAACAGAACTGCGAAAAAAAAAGTCTAAATCGGAAAAGGCGTTCTCGTGATACCATGTGTTCAGCCAAACATCCAGATATTCAGACAGGTGGGCGGACATTTTTTTTTTTTTTTTCGGTCTCAGCGATTTTTAAAACGTTTAACAAAAATACCGTTTTTCACCGAAGCAACAAAATTGTTGTTATTTTGGACAGAATTTCAATAATTTGGTTCTTTTGGACCAAAGTAAAAGTCGCCATGGGATTCTGTTTTTAATTTCGAGGTCAATTTTAAAAAGTTATATTTAAGGCTTGAAACTGGCTTAAGGTTTTGTGATCCTTAAAGCGTTTTACATTTTACTTTTCCTTTCTTAATTGCTGACCAGATATAAATAACCGTTCAACCTCGAGAGAAGTTTAACACCGAAACATATTAGCTGTCACGGTTTTTCCCATCTACAAATTCTTGATCGCATAAATGACAAAATATTAAAAAGTTTAAAACACAAACTCAGAGGAATGGTCTAGACATAATGCATTCGCTTTATCAAAAACTGGCATTAAGGTATACTGACATGTTAGAAGTTTGAGAGTCTCGGAATTCAAAAATCATTGTCAATTGTTTTAAGAAATTTTCATAACTTTAAATTCCACAATAAATTCAGGCATTATTTGTTCCCAATTCTACGGAAAAAAAAATTCGTTTTTGGATTTTGGTCGCAACATGAGACTTGAGAGTTAGAATTTTCATCTAATGCTACTAGTGTCTAAATGAAAACAGCAACTCTCAAGATGAGTGTGAATTTTGTCCTAAAATTAAACATTTGTCCTAAAAATTGATTTTCATGTGAATGTATTAGTAAGAATAATAAATCTCTCGGTATTATGAATTTGTACGTAAACAATTATTTTACTTATCTAATTTAAATTTATAAAAAACTTTTAAATATACTTAAGCCCTTATTTAAATTGTCCAAAAAAAACAATTTAAAAAATCAAAGTTCAGTAGAAAAGTAGACCAAAAGGTCTTAACTTAGTGGATACAAGATTTACAAACAGTCGGCGGACCCCTCTATCCTAAAACAATGATAAAGACGTCATTCAGGATTGTGAACGATGTCCCTACCTAAAAAAACAACACATTTAAAATCTAGAAGATAAATGACTCAGGCAGATGTTTTGCTTCCCTATACTATATGTCAATTCGTATAAAGAAATTAAGTAGTATATATATTAGCATAAAGTTGGATATTAAAAAATGCCTCTGTCTGGCCCAAATATCGTACACAAATGAACATGTGAGTTTAAGTGTAGGCGGAGGTCCCCTCAATAAGATTAGAGGGCAATACCTTCAGTAGATAAGTGACTTAGGACAGACGTGTTGCGTCCCTATATGTAAGTTCGTATAAACTTGGATATTCAAAAAATTTTCAATCTGGCCCCAAGATCGTACCCAAGTGGGGACATGCATCAACAAGGGTAGAGGGCAATCCTACCTACCTAAGAAATATTACAACTTTCAAAAATCTAGAAGATAAGGGACTTAAGACAGACGTGCTGCGTTCCAATATGTAGGTTTGTATAAAGTAGGATACTAAAAAAAATCCAAATCTGGCCCCAAGGTCGTACCCAAGTGGACATACGTTAATAAAAGTATAGGGCAATCCCCTCTATCTTCGAAATGTTACAACTTTCAAAAATCGAGAAGATAAGTGACTTAGGACAGACACATTGCTTACCTAAATGTAAGTTCGAATAAAGTCGAATATTAAAAAAATTCTCAATCAGGCCCAAAGATCGTACCCAAGCGGAGATACATCAATAAGGGTAAAGGGAAATTCCCTGTATCTTCAAAATATTACAACTTTCAAAAATCTAGAAGATAAATTACTTAGAACAGACGTTTTGCGTTCCTATATTTAAGTTTGTATAAAGTTGAATAATCAAGAATATTCTCAATTTGGCCCAAAGGTCGTACCCAAGTGGACATACATTAATAATGGTATAGGGCAATCCTCTATATCTGAGAAATGTTACAACTTTCAAAAATCTAAAAGATAAGTGACTTAGGACAGATATATTACTTACCTAAATGTTAGTTCGAATAAAGTGGAATATTAAAAAAAATTTCAATCTGGCCCCAAGATCGCACCCAAGTGGAGATACATCAATAAAAGTAAAGGGAAATCCCTTGTATCTTGAAAATATTAAAACTTTGAAAAATCTAGAAGATAAGTGTCTTAGTACAGACGTGTTGCGTTCCAATATGTAAGTTCGTATAAAGTTGGATAATAAAAAAATTCTCAATCTGGCCCCAAGATCGTACCCAAGTGCACATATACCAATAAGGGTAAAGGGCAATCCCCTCAATTTTAGAAATGTTACAACTATCAAAAAAGTAGAAGATAAATGACTTAGGACAGGTGTGTTGCTCCTTATATGAAAGTTCGTATAAAGTTAGATATTAAAAAATTCTCAATCTGGCCCCAAGATCGTACCCAAGTGGACATACATCAATATGATTTTTGAAAGTTGTAACATTTCTAAGATAGAGGAGATTTCCCTCTTTGCTTATTGATATATGTCCACTTGGGTACGATCTTTGGGCCAGACGGGGGCATTTTTTAATATCCAAATTTATGCTAATATACCATATGTGCATACTACTTAATTTCTTTATACGGATTTTCATGTAGGGATGCAAAACGTCTGCCTTAGTCATTTATCTTCTAGATTTTTGAATGTTTTTTTTTAGGTGTCGATGTCCCGCCCAATATTCTTAATGACGTCTTTATCATTGTTTTAGGATAGAGGGGTTCTCCGACTGTCTGTAAATCTTGTGTTCACTTAGTTACGATCTTTTGGACCAGATTGAGTAATTTTTATATATCACTTTTCTAATGAACTTTTATTTTTTAAATTGTTTTTTTGGACAATTTAAATTAAGATTTAAGTTTATTTAGAAGCATTTTTGTAATGTCTCGCCCAATATCCTTAATGACGTCTTTTTATTACCTTTAATGGCGACATTTAAATTACATAAGTAAAATAATTGTTTACGTACAAATTCATAATAACAAAAGATTTATTATTCTTACTAATACATTCACATGAAAATCAATTTTTACGACAAACTTCACACATTTTTACAGTCGCGTGAAGTTTGTCCTAAATTTTGTTTTTGAAATTTTAGAACAAATTTAGGACAAACTTCACGCGAATCTTTCAAGCCTCATTTTATGGTATGCCTGTTAGTTTTAATAATTTTTGTATAAAAATGGTATCTAGAGGGATGAACATTTCACGGCTAATTTAAATTGAATTGCTTAGCCACACATCATTCTACTTTCAAATAATAAATTGGCAACCACATACAAATCGTTAATTCTTAATTAAATCAATTAAATATAAATCCCAATCACTTTTAGCAGATTAATCTACCAGCATACACACACATTAAACAAGTATTTATTTTCATTTTATCAGGAAAATTTTCATTTCCACTTAATTCAATTTAGACTAAAATTGATTAAATATACGCCATATACTACTATTCACCAATCTATACCAACAACTCTTTAGTATATGGATATGTATATAGTTTTTGCTACATAAATAGAGTAGTTGTTGGTTTTCGAGAATAAAAAAAAATCTAATCATCTTAAGTAACAATGAATCTATCTCCTCCTACACATAAATATAACATCTTAGAATAAAATAAGAAGATTTTTTTTTTTATTTACCAAACCCCGAAAACAAAAAGATTATATTGACTGATAAAAATGATTAAAAATTACTGTATACTTCCACCGCTTAGGAAAGACAGACAGACAGACAGACAAGACAAGTAACTTCTGCTGCGACGGACTTTAGTGAATATATACATACATCTTACTGTTGTACTTTTTTCTGTTTGTTTTGTATGTTTTATGTCCAAAGAGATATACAGAAAAGGATTAAAGTAGAATATTTGTATTGTGCGAGATAAAAATGAATTAAGTTGAGATTTCTTTGGTTTGAAATGAACTTGTCTATAATGGACAAACTTTAGGGTAGTTTATATTTTCCTTCATATGACCTTGTCATATGGAAGACACGATTCATAAATAATGACTTACATCATATCGACATTGGAAATTAATTTTATTACATTTTCCGAGCATAAATCATTTCAGGTTTTTATAATTCTGGCGGCTTGTAAAATATTACGGTCTTGTTTTTCTATTTTTAGTTTGGTGTCTCCTAATAAATTCTCGTCCCACTTTTTAATAAATTTTACTTTTCTGCTGTCACTGTACAACAGAAGAGAACAGTTTTTTTTAATGTTCTGCAATATAATAAAATAAATCATTTTATTGGTTATTTTTAGATGTTTGATAAAATTTTGGAAGTATATGAACTCAAGGTCAAGATGATGTACGTGAAATGTGTGGGTGGCTGTTTGATTGGACAGTAGTTGTAACAAATTCATTTTATGGCTCAGGTTGTATGCAATATTGGTACTATTATAGGACATGGAAATGTATGCGAGTAGCTTTATGCAAATGCCAAAACTAAATCAAAACAACGACCTCCGCTATTAATCATCTAATTGTTCAGTATTCCATGTTAGACGCTGTTAGAAAAACAATTCAACTATACGAGTAATGTTTCACTGAAATATTTTCCGTCGTACTCTGAAATTTGGTTCCCTTTAATAGAATCAACATTCCGGATTAGTAAGATAACCAAAGATAACGTTATTCTCTTCCACCTAATCCGCCGTTAGAAAAACAGTTTAACTATATTAAAAAAGGAATTTTGTCCAGACATAGCGAAGGCGAATCAAAAAAGATAAAACAACTTTTAGATGGTGTTGATATCGGAGATGATACTCCGTCAAGGTTCTATCGGCGACTCAAATCTATGGCGGGAAAATCAACTTCTTTAAATACAAATTTATCGAAAGGGCTTTAGCTAAATGGTATTCCACCAAATATTAAATCCATATTCGGAAAAGTTACTCATTTCAAATATTTTATCGGCTGGCCACCGCCGATAAAATATTTGAAATGAGTAACTTTTTTTAGCAAATTTTCTTCACGTCACTTATTTATAAAATACCGCTAATCTAAATTGAATTTTCTGGTCGATACAGGATCTGATGTCTTGGTTATCCCTGCGACTGAAATTGAACGAACACTATTAAAACGTTCGGTAGCAAATTTCTCAACATCGCCTCGGTTTAAGACTGGAGTTTTCCCATGTGTATAATAGGGGCTGATTTCTTAGCTAAATTCCATATGACGGTCGATGTAAGAAAAAAAAAATTGATCGATACCAAAACAAATCTCGAAATAATTGCGAATTGCCCTTCCGTATCACTGCCATCATTAAAATGTTTCAGTATTGAAAATGATTTTCGTGCAACACCAGATTACTATTCTGAGATTAAATACAATATTGTCCTTTATTTTTGCACTAACGGTCCACTTCCTGCTCATTAACCTCGACGTTTACTCCAACGTTTCATCACCTCTTCATCTTGTCAAGAAGAAGAATAGTAATGGCTGGAGACCTTGCGGTGATTATCGCCAACTGAACAACTGCACAATTCCGGATCGATTTCCTGTGCATCACATTCATGATTTTGCCCTAACTACTATATGGTAGTAAAATCTTTTCAAAGATTGATTTAGCACTGACCACCCCATTTGGATTGTATGAGTTTACCCGTATGCCTTTTGGGCTCAGGAACGCAGCACAAACGTTTCAGAGGTTCATTAACCATGTTCTGCACAGTTTAGAGTTTTATTAGGAATATCTAGACGATATTTTGGTATACAGTCGAAGTGAAGAAGAACACATTGAACATCTTCAATCGCTTTTTAAGAGACTTGCGGAGAAAACTAATTTGCGCACGCTACTTTTGGCCGAAGATGAAAAAAGATATTGGAGTGTAGGCTAAATCGTTCATAAAATGTCAATCTTCAAAAGTAATTCGACATATGAAATCTCCTATCGGAACATTTGACTTACCAATAAACCATTTCGATCAAGTCGACATGGATCTCGTGCAACCACCACCCAGATGTCAGGACAATATTTATCTATTAACCATAGCCGACAGATTTTCAATTTAGCCGGAAGTTTATCCTTTAAAAGATTACACAACGCAAACGGTTGCAAAAACATTTATTTCCGAATACGTGCCACGTTATGGTTGCCCAAGCACAATTACAACCGATCAAGGAGGTCAGTTTCAACCAATTTTATTTCGGGAATTGAATAAACTATTGGGCAGTAATCGTATACCGACATATATGAAGAGATGTTATATCTGTGTAGTGTCATTTTTCAGAATTCAACAGCAGTTAACCTTTCGTGTTGTATTCACTTTATACAAACCTTATTAGTCATTCTCTGCAGTTTGCTGACTGCTTCTTTAACGTCATGTTGCAATATTTTCTGCTCTTAGTTTTTAGTAGTTCTCTTGTATCAACTTTACTCCCATTACGGTTTTTTCAAGGCGAAGTTTTCCTTATCTTATTACACTCGAAAGATTCTATCAGTTATCGAACGAAGCAGCAGTAGATTGATTTGATGATGGCATTCCCAATTGATTGAGAACTTTGTTAGCGATTTTTAAGCAAAAATCCTCAATCATTATCAATGCTTTGTTGTAGATTTTTGCTGTGAAATTGATGTATTTGAATTTACCTCGCATATTCGACGAAAAATATCTACAGCCATGCGCGATTTATATTTATCCCATAACTCAGTTGGAGATGAAGGAGGGCAAGCAGTCAATATGATTGCAAATAATGCACGAATTTGATTTGGATGTGAAGTTTTGCACCCGTCATTATTGCATAAATCCCAGTATCGGTTGTTCTCAAATAAATTCAGAGCTTGACATGCGTTACGCCGTTAATAATTCTGAATTCCTGGAAAGACGTTGAACCGGGAACATTTACCAACAGCATGCGAATAAAACAGCATTCATCTTGATTGTGATGCACGGTGAACAGTCTGCCTATCGTAGTTCCTTTGAATATGCCAAGTTGTCCGTCGACTTGATCTCCCCGTTTTTATCGTTCTAATGATTTTCTACTCACATTCCATGTGTAATACTTGGTAGTCACTTCCGAATACAGCAGTGTTTCCGCAAACGCGTCATTGTGACATAGCGTGAAAAAAGCAGTTATCGTTGTAGGCGGTGGTTTTAGGGCAATTTGTTGCACATCTGCAGCTGTGAAATAACCGCGTTGTTCATTTTATAGATGTATTGCTAGGTGAACAACAGCTGGACTTCGTTCATGTATGGGAAATTAATGGATTCGTCATACGGCTTCATTGCTGTTTATGCATCTTCCAGCCAGATACGGTGCGATTTCATCGATATGTATGACTGCATTCCTATCACTTCTTTTTGGTTGAACACCAAAAACTGTCATGTCGGTGCTTTTGTTCACATACTTACAAATGTATTTGATCTATTTAACGGAGTAACAGTATTCCACCTTTATGTGCGCTTTGTATGTTTTTGATATTTTTGATAGCAAAGGCGAATATGTTGCCAATTTATTATTTTTATTTTTATGTAAAGGATATCCATCATTTCCTGTAACTGTATTGGATGCTTATGCTCGACGATATTGCTTAGAGCATCTTCCGTATATCATGCATGGTGAATTTAGATTCAGTGTTCCGCAAGGTCCATGTATCATATTTTTCGTTACAACTTCAAGCAAATCCTTATTGTCGTCGGCATCGGGTATTTCAGCCCATATTACATCGTCAATTTCGTTTGAAGTAATTTGGTTATAGAGCCAGATTAGTATATGTGCGTGTGGCAATCCTCTCTGTTTCCATTCCACTGATTACATTCAACAGTACAAAGACCCAAAATACTTCATGTTTTACCATCAAATCCATAAGCGATTTCATCATCTATCTAAAAACAGGTGCTGTAATGTCATCCCTATCCATCGGCAATTGCCCAGGAAGTAAGAACTGTTGTATATCGTCCCAAGCTGGATTGCATTTAAATGTAATAAATAGGTCTGGGCGCCCATAGTGGCGAACATACGTAACTATATCTCGGGCGTACTCATGTATATGACGTGGACTGGCAGTATATGAAAATGCAAAATCGTTAGTCTTCTAACTTTAGTTGTATTACCGTCATTTACAACTGTATCTCGCAAATGAACGTATTCTTCAGAGCGAAGCATGGTCTGATTCAAACGAATGAATAACAAACTTTCTGTTTCAATTTTCGCATACGTATCTACAATGTATTGGTGAAACAATTTACGGCATTTCAAAATGTGATTGTCATTCTCTCGAATCATTAATCGGCATGAATAATAGTTCATTGCGCTGCATTTTTCATTTCTTTCTTCGCCACTGACGGGATTTATCGTCTTAACGTTGAATTGATATCCATCGGTACCATCCCAAAAAAATATTGGATATTCCAGGGCAACGTAGTTTCGATGAATTTCTGCAACTATAATCAATTTATCGTTTCTTAGATGAATTAGGTTGGAATTGATCTCCGACTATAACAATTGCCACTTCGTCTATAGTTGAAGCATTGAATCTTCGCACAAGTTATCCAGCAGACGTTTTGTCAGAATGAATAACAATCTTGTGTGTATTAGATGACATCATGTCAATTGCTGTTTTGAACAAACAAACTAAATGGTTCTTGACATCTTTCGATTCAATTTTGGCATGTTATATCACAACTTTTAATATTAAAAATAATTTTAACACAAATTATTGGTTTTAAGCTTTCTTTAGTTATGAAAGAATATTTTTATTTCTAAAACAACAAGTAGTTTCGAGCACTTGCTGCTCATCATCAGGTTATTTTCTTAAAACTCTTTAAGAAGAGTGCTCGAAACTAGTTGTTGTTTTAGAAATAAAAATATTCTTTCATAACTAAAGAAAGCTTAAAACCAATAATTTGTGTTAAAATTATTTTTAATAAACTAAATGGTTTTTACGTGAAGAAGCTCTTGCAGTTGGGAAACAATAGACCTTTTTATGCCAGTAGAATTTCGCAGCGTGTATTCAATTCATCATTGCCATCACCGATGAAATACATTTGTAGGAATTAATGTTGACCATCTGGGAATGGAAGCAGGGAACGGGCTTTAAGATAAATTTGTCCTTTTATTACGATTTCTGCGCCGAACAACGTCATTTGGAAGCATGAGTTGCATTTCCTGGCGTTAGACAGGAAATGCTTTGATTCGGCGGTTAGGCAAGCAAAGCTTTTAATGGCCCGGGCGGTTCTCCAAATTGAGGCAGTTTAATTTTTCCGGGCGAAGCAACATATTCCTTTCTTTTCTTCATTAAATTTCAGAGCCTTGCAATGAGCTCAAACTTTAATAATCAGCTATGTTGTACCGGAAAGCAAAACGATTGTAATCGCTTGATAACTAAGCAGGGGGCCGTGTTTGACGCTGATCTGCTGTTTTTCGTTGACGCCTTTTAGCCATCGGCTCCCTGTCGCATTAATTCTGTTGAGAACGAAGCGGATCTGAAGTTGCAGGACGTGATCACCGTGCCCGCAAACCGTGTATCCTCAAGTCTGGCTGAACATCGCACTTCTGCTTCCTTGGCACGTATTTCAGCCATTCTTGGTCTGTTTCGCTCGTTTGCTGATGCCCGTTCTTCCTCAGATTGATCTGCAATTAAGCTTGAATTTCTGCGAAGCATTATTTTGATGAAATAATCAATGCAATCGGAAATATTTAAAATTCTAAGTGACAGCAGTTGTCGAGAAACATACTGTGTGGCAAGAGCAATGTTTAGTATTGCGTGTGTTGCTGTTACGTTCAACAGATGGTGCTGGTTTTCAAAAAAAAAAAAAAAAAAAAGTATGTTTTACCTGTCAAAGACATGTTAGCTCGTATTGTCAAACGTTGTGTCAACATTTCAAAGCAATCCTTGAAGGACTTTCGGAGATATAAGAGTTTGAACAAGCGAACATTTTCATTTTTATTTATATATATTACCACACCTCATTAAATTATTCCCAGAAATATGTTTTTCGATAATCGAATTAATAATCGAGGCACGATTTAATTTTCTAATGACGAGTAGAACATGCCGAAAGTATACCAGTCTACATTTTCTAGAGCTGCATCTAAAGCCACTGATGTTTTGCCGCTGTTTACACCGGTGATTGATGTAAATCTCGTTTTGAACCTTGTCCGTTGTTGGATATAAGAGTGTTATTTTTGTTCATATAATGTACAAAACGTCGGGGACACTGTTATATTGATTTATCCAAATTTAGTTCAGGTCGAAATCATTTTAATACTAAGCTTCTACAGACTACACAATCTTAACGTCAAATTTTTTCTTTTTTCTTTCCAGATGATAAAAATTGTCGAATAATATCGCACAAAAAAATGAAGACAAAGAGCTGATTTAGGCTAAGAGACTTGTGGAAAATGACAACACAAAGAATATAAATATAACACACTTATCAATAACTGAAAATGTATCACTGTTTCACAGAAATGAATCATTTTTATAATTAATAAAGAAAGAAAGAATTTTATAAATAAATTAGTTTTGATATTATTAGTCGAGCTGATTTTTTGACAAAGGTAAGTAAGTATCTTTCCTCAATTTCAAGTGGCGTAATTGCGAAATGTTAGTAAGATAATATTTTGCAAAAAACAATAAATGCTTTTATGGAGTCTGAAAATCATCAGCATTTGATCTAAATGCAAATGCGAATAAGCAAATCCTTCAAAAGTATTTACCTGGAAAAATAATAAATTCAGCGAATGAGTCAAAGGATAGGCGGTGAGCTCCCTTTATTTAATCATTTCGTTGAATCATCGTAACTATCGGAAGTAACGAGCCTCATGACACGCTCGGCAAACCACAACTCGGCTTCTAGGGCATAAACTTCCACAACGACGTAAACTTATGCATATCACAGTATTTGCTAAATATTATTTAAAAGAAATCAATAAACAATTTCTTGCTGCAAATTTATTGGCAAATTTTACCAAAATGATAATTTAACAAAGAGTTGGGTTTTACAAAAAATAAAACAAATCTGAAAAATGATTAATATGAACGGGTTTCCCGGACTCCAGCAATATCTAAATGATCCTTTACAAAATCTCAAGAAGACGGCTTAAATAAATCAAAAACATAGCGGCGTTTAAAAATCTGTAGATGAATCAAAAAAATGTTTGTAACTAAATATAGGAAGTTTACGATAAAAAGCTTACTAAAATAACTAAGACAATATTTTAAAAATATGAAACATAGAAAATTTGAAAATTTACTTTTTCTAATATACAAATTGAAAGTGTTCAGATTTTGAAATAAAGAAATTGAAAATTATAAGATTTAATAAATTTAAATGTAGGAACACTTTGAGTTAGAGAAGTGAATACATTTTAAAAAGTTTAAAAAAATTTGTAAAACGAAAATTTAAAAATTATTTAAGGACTGAAACCTAACAAGGTGGTCAGAACTTCGATGTGGAATATTACATGCATACTTCAACTCATCTCAAGCGAACTCAATCTAACCTCCAACTAAACTCCCATATCGTTCCCAAACTTTACGCATTAATCCAATGGGCACTGGGCGAGAATATTGTCTCCTCCCTCCCACGCCATGCTTCTGTATAGTATGCGGATGGGACAAAAACAGACGGGGGTACCGGTGCAGTGATAATTGGACCCGACCTAGAACTATGCATACCGCTGCATAGTAGCACCCCCCAGTTTTTCAGGCAGAGACCCTTGCTCTTGAGGTATGTGTGCTTCAATGTCTCAAAAAGAAATATAAGAAGACCGAGCTCTATATAATCTCGGGCAGCCAGACAGCTCTGCTAGCCTTAGGACCGTTAGTGTTCAACTCGAAATTGATACGGAGCTGCTTCTGTAATTTATTAGAACTAGGTAAAGCAAATAATGTCAACCTTTTGTGGTCTCCTGGCCACTCCACCATTAAAGGAAATGAGGCAGCAGACCGATGTGCAAAAATGAGAGCAAGCCAAGATTTAATAGGTCCCAGTCCTAGTATTGCTTTTTCCAAAGCCCACTTGGCAGATGGTTTAGGGGACTGGGAGTAGAACTATAGGAAATAACTCTAGGAGTCCTCCATTGGGATGAGACAGACCAAGAAATTATTCAGTTATAATATTATCGTCTGGGAAAGGCACCGAGGATAGACCGCTAAACCCCTAAAATCCCTTACCTGGTTTTGAACAGGGCACGGCCGTTTTAACGGTCATCTATTGGGTGTGTGAATATGCCTCCGCCCTTTTTTGTTAAAATAAAACACATTTGCTTGTTTAGAAAATGAAAGAATTATTTATTGAAATTATGCTCCATTTGTAGCGACAACTTTCCTCCATTTGTCAGGCAGTTTACGGATTCCCTCTCTGAAAAAATCTTGGTCTTTGGAGGCGATCCAATCATTAAGCCAATTTTCGATCTCTGCGCGAAAACTGAACCGCTGTTGAAAAAGAGGCGACTGCATCGACCGGAATATGTAGTAATCTGAAGAAGCTATGTCTGGTGAATACGGCGGGTGGAGTAAAACTTCCCGGTCCTGTCCTTGTAAATAATTTTTCACAACGTTTGCAACATGTGGTTTTGCATTGTAATGCTACAAAATTAATTTGTTGTGTCAATTCACCCATTCTAGTAGTTTTTCCTCTACAGCTCGCTTCAAACGAATTAGTTATCGTCGGTACACACCGCCATTAATAATTTCACCTGATTCCAGTAGTTCATAGTATACCACACCTTTCTGATCCCACCAGATACGGACCATAACCTCATTGCAATGGATATCTCGCTTTGGTTGCGATGGACCAGCTTCATCCAAGACTTTTGGCGTTTGTGATTCTCATAATAAATCCATTTTTCATCTCCAGTAACTAACCGATGCAGAAAACCTTTTCTTTGTTGTCTTTGAATCAGTATTTCACAAATGGTATTTCGACGTTCGAGGTCTCTTTCTTTTAATTCATGTAAACCCAGTTGCTAGCTTTTTGTTATTTATAAACGTTTTGCAACAGTTGATCGATCAACATTTAATGCTACAGCCAATTCTGATTATGTTTGAGAAGAATCTTCAGCCAATAACGTTTCCAATTCAGCATCTTCAAATTTTTTGGGTGGTTTTCCATGCTCTTTACCTTCAATGCCAAAATCATCATTTTTAAATCGTCGAAACCATTCTTTGCACGTTATATTCGATGGATCATGCTCACCGTAAATTTTCCCAAACAAACGATAAGTTTCCGCTGCACTTTTCTTTGCAATAACATAATGTAATAAAACTTCCCGCAAATGATGTTTATTTGGAATAAAATTCGACATTTTGAAAGAGAAAAAATACGATTTGTTTACACTTCAACCAAATGTCGTATACTGCGTCTGATAGCTGACATCAAGTACTTTAGAATACAAGTATTGCGCATTTTTAGTTTACGTAAGCAGTAAAAATAACGACACCAATTTAGAAAGGGCAGAGTCATATTCACACACCCAATACATAAAATGGGAAGGTCCCTTACGGACCAGTGCAGATTCTGTGACTGCGGTAAGAGAAATCGGAACACTTCTCTTCACATGCGATGCTATCATCCTAAAAAGATTTAAGTTTCTCAACGCGTACATAATCCAGTGGCCTACCCGCTGGATATGCATCAATCTCTATGGATGCACAATAGGCCTAAATGGTCGCAGTGCTCTGGGATACAAACACCCACCATTTTGGAGAAAAAAAAAATGCTGCTCAATTCACCCTGAACATAACAGTCAACACTCTCCTTTTCACACTTAATGGCCAACACAATTGCCTAATCAACATATGCATACCTAAACTCAACCCACGACTCAACAATCAGACAACCTCTAAGTCAACGGGGCTCAATCCCAACTCAATATTCAACTCGACCGCAACTGAACCGCCAACTCAACCCCAACCTCAAAGCCCAACTAAATCCCTAAACTGCAACCAAACCCGAGCTAGGCCCCAACCCAAAGCGTTGAATACACCTGACATCCATTTCATGGAAATCCGCCAGATGGCGGCCGTAAATAAACAAGTTGAAAACTTCAGGGTTCAACTTCTCTTCACTCAGCCAGTCCCCTCTGGAGGGAATAATAGTACGAAAGCTTTCTTAAAAAGATGGTAATAGAATCATGTAATCGGTGGTACCATGAATATCTCTGTTACACTAAGTAGATGAGTATCTTATATTACGACAGGTTCACCTATGCACAACTAATTCAAAAAGTGGAAGTTCTCTGAATTTTCATCAGCAACTGTTGGTTAGCCATCCTGTTTAAGGCTGGTCACCAAAAAACAATTCCATGTAAAAGTATCTGCCTTATCACTGAAGTATAGAGCCAGTGTACGATATTTGGTGCAAGGCCTTATCGTTTTCCAATACCGTTGTTACAGGATTTTAGCCCTATAGAAGCTTTCTTTAGCCTTTCTAAAATATCAGGATTCTACTATGTTTCCTGTCCTAAACAACATCCAGGTATTTCGCTTTAGCATTAAATGCAGAGCTACTAATACCATTTAAAGTGCATGGATCATTCTGAGGAAGTTTGTGTTTCAAACTGCGAGTCTGACACCAAGTTCTCCTGGAGTCCACTTAGTGTCCCCAAGCATCTGGACATCTCGGAATTTTAGTACTCTGGGACCAGTTTTGCTAGAACTTTTGTCCTTCCCTAAAGTGTTAGAGGAACGCTTTGTTGTCTAGACCTAGAGGTCAACGCTCCCTCAGCAGTTGTTACAGTAGAGATATCAGTAGTATTTTTGCTTATGTCTCGATTCATAATTTGACTTTTAGGGCGGGGCTTAGAAGGCGATGTCCCTCCTGCCGCAGTTTCTGGGTTTTTAATAGTACCGGCCTCTATATTTCTGTGTAGATCCCACCATAAGAATCCCACGAGTAGTGGAGAAAATGTCCACCTATCCGCGATGCACAGTTAAGGCTACATAATCCGGAGGGCGCCAAGTATTTGGATACACTGTTAGAGATTAGCTGGTTTTTAGTCTGAGCCCTAGCCAGGTTGTTTCTCAGCACGGTACGATTAATACTTTAACCCAGCCCAGCTGCTTAGCGCCGCGTTTTAACCTAACCCATCCAGTTAAAGACACTCATGAGGTAGTTGCCCAATGGTGTCTGCGAGGAGCTAACACGAATACCTTTGGAAGCTGCAAGATACGGTGTGTAATCCTTGAAACACCATGAATACAGCCATCCAGACATTTAACCACACATTTTATTTTTGCTTTATAAGGACCTTCAAATTGTCGAAAAAAGTGGTTTTGGACAAAAAAAATACATTTTTTGACAAGATTTCAATAACTTTCGCCCTTGCACCGAACTTAAATTAAAAGTACTTTATTACCATTTAAGAAGTTTGATGATTGGAAATTTGCTGTTGCAGATTCAGCATTAGAATTACTCAAGCAAGAATTAGAGATGGTGATTACAGAAAATCTATACGTCACACTGAAAGCAAAATTAAGCGAGCAGATAATGTCCAGATTACCTTAAGAATCTGTAAACAGCAAGGATTTTAACGATACTTTTTAAGGTTTGCTGAATAACAGCGAGAGTTTTTGGATTGGTTAGATGAACGCAGTTTTATCCAGAAAGAAGACCTGCGTCTAAATTACATTTTCATATCACCATTTTCCACCTTTCACGAATCTTTCCAAGGTTACGATTCACAACAATTCACTGGCAAAAATCCATAAATTTAAATATCTTAAAGGATTGCTTCGATATGACGCTGCTATACTATTAAAGCGTTTAATCATAACGGAAGAAAATTATGACGGAGTGTGGGAAAAACTAGTTAAGAGGTATTTCTGCATAATTTCTAGGTCAATCAAATATTCAAGGCAACATTTCAAAACTGCGACAGCTGGCAGATGAAACCGATGAAATTCTAAGAGGTGGCTTTGGAAAGTGAAGCAGAACAACGCGACTGCTGGCTTATATCTTTACTTCTGGAAAAATGTGATATACCATATGTAGAAACGAAGCGTGCTTGGGTATTATTTAATGAAAAGGGTTTTCCTAGAACACAAGAATTTGGAGATTTTCTGACCAAACATGTAAATTCACTAGAACAGTCGAACCTGCTGAATATCAAAAATATACGAATAGGAAACATGTCTTTCTTGCCTCTGTTTAAGCAGTCATCACATTATGAGAAGTTTCTAAAATTAAGTTGTGATGAAAAAAGAAATTTGGTTCCCGAAAAACTTCTCTGTTTCAATTGCAAGCAGGAAGATATATAAAATGAGTTCAAGCAATATATAAACTAAGTGGGAAAAGGTATAACTCTTTACTTTGTTCAACCCAGATTGTACAGGAGAAACTTGCACAGTTAGAGGCTGAAACTAAAAAAATTGACTTATCCTGAGGATGGTTGCGAATCCCTCTCCAGCAGTGGACAAGTTCAGGACAGTTAACTACTTCAGCGATTACACAGTCAAAATTTTAAACATATTTGGGCGAAAGGTGGCAAATTAACTACATTTAGATAGAATGAATTGTCTTGTGAACATATCAGGAGTATCCATTAATAATGTTGTTTAGCAAAGGTCGAAATTGAGTCCAGATTTGCCGGTGAAGAAACAATAAAAACAGATGTCATCATAGTTGTCAACAACTCAACAGTTAGACGCAATTGAACAACTAGAATTAGCTGACGTTATGTTCAGATGTTATTCGTGACTATACAAAATTATTGATTGGTGCTGATGTCTTCATTAATTCAATACGAGACGGGCGGATGGATCTTGGATATCAGGAAATTATTATATCAGGAAATGTCAACCAGGATTACACAAGCAATTTGAGTATATTGGTTAACGTTGATGAAATATGGAATTGTAGGGGTTTTATAACTAAACTACTACTAGAAGTACAACAGGTAGATTTATTGTAAAGCTTCCTTTCAAATCTAATATGGGATAATTGGGTCATATGTCTCCACTAATATCTATCGATTCGATTGGTGGACAACATTCAACATATTACCTGATACACCACACAGTTGTCAAATTAAGTAGCATGACCACAAAGGTACACATCGTATTGGACGGTTCATGCAAAACCAGTTCAGGCTAGGCTTTAAATGGCATATTAATGTGTGGTCCAGTCGTACGGTCAAGTATGTATGGGATATTTTATTATTACTGTATTACTCATATCTGAATCAGGTAGACCATAGCAAAACGATGTCGCTGATTTATTTTCAGGAGCAGATGGTATAGACGATCTGAACAGACTAAAGTCGCAAATCACTAAAATTCTAAATTCCGCTGAGTTTTGTCTACGAGGACATAAAATTTAGAGTTAGCAAGCATACAAAATGCGTATGAATTTAAATCGAAATTATTGGGAGTTAGATGGGTTAGCAGCTTCTGATTTGATCAATAGTTCTTATTCAATCATTTGATTTAGATGGTCAGCATCCAATTTTATAAATTGGCATTTCAGCCCATCCTTCGCACCACATTTCGGAGGTTTGTGAGATGCAGTCATCATGCCCGTGAAAATGCACTAACGAAGAAACGTTCACTCTATTAACTCAAATAGAAGCGAACCTAAATTCTAGGCCACTGGCTCCCTAATTCGATAGTGATTTATATTACGAGGCGATTACACCAGATTAATTTATAATCGACTCCGCGATGACCATCCTCCTTTACTGTTAATTATTTCAAACCCGATAAAAATATGGATTTCAACAATTAGTATAGAAAAAAGTTTTAATCACACCATTTTTATAAATTAATAATTAAGCGGAATACAATAATCTTAGGATATCCAAGCAAATAACAGATATAGAAACCAGCAAAAAGCAAAGCTTTTCGACACTTGCTGTTAAGACCTTAATTGTTGAGTGACATAGAAAATTCTGTTTTTTTTTTTGGTTTTTGTTATTTCCGATCTCGTTTTAATTTTTTATTTGTCAATTTTAATTAATTTTAATTGACAATTCAAAACACAAATGAAAAGTTACAATATAAAAAAAAAAATACGGAAGTTTGTTATCTGAATACTCTTCTGGAAATACACCTTTATTATTGTATATCCGATATATCAATTATATGCTTGAATAGATTAAATATTTAATTATTTGTTCTATCAAAATTATTGGTATCAATTTTCATCATCTCTCAAGTGATTTGAAAGTAGGTTAATTTTTAATTTTTCATGTATAGTGATGATAAATTATATCGAAAATTTATTATACATGTTTAATATACATACCGTCTTATTATACATAAAACATAAAAATTTTGTTGTGGTAGAAATTTGGTTTTGATGTTACCTTTAAGCAATATTCGAAGAAGATATTCGATATACGAATAACATCGTCATGACTGAAAATTCACAATTCATGTCGGTTTTTCTTAAAATAGGACAAACCTGATCAGTATACGTTATTAGAACGAACCGATCTTAACAACACAGAGACTTAACAAAACTGGGACAACTCCAAGAAACTTCCAAGCTTTCGGAAAAATTATCATGACTATCATGGTATCAAACAGATAATCAAAGTTGTTACTAGCTACTTTGAAAACTGGAATAACTATAATTCCAGAAAATTCTCGTAAATCATTACATTAGGCTGCTTGCCATCGAAATATTCACACAAACGTCAAGGTTCGAAAAGTTTAATTTATAAACTCAAGTGAAGCCTTATGACAATAGTACTGCAGTACCATTTCATTAGAGGCAAAAGGTTTATGAACTCTTCGGGTATTTCAAAAATAGGTTCTCCAAGATCATGTGAGTTGGTAGATTTATCATCATCCTATTTAATTAACCAATTGGCAAATTCTTTCTCTTCCCCAGTTTTCTAATTTATAGCCAACTTCACTAGGGTAATTGTTGACCAGAGAGAACACCTTTTTATGGTCCTTCCAATATTGTAACTCGGCTACCATGTGGAACAACTGGCAGTATTTACCTAAAATCTCCTCCAAAGAGGATTACCATATTCCCAAACATTTTTTTCACTAATGAAAACTTCCTCAAGAACTCTATTGACTACCTCAAGTGCGATTCGATATGTCATTCCAGCCTCATCCCAAACAATGAGTTTGGTAGCTCTTATCATATTTGCCCCTGCAGATTTCATTCGACGTTTTGATGAGCTTGTGTCCGCTAGGGTTACTGTAATTTAAATTGAGAGTCATATGTTGTTCCACACTACAAAAGAGTTCCAGCAATTCTAGTTGAAGCTACCGGTAATACATTTTGTCCCTTTCCTCTTAAAACACTTAATAAAGTGTTATATAATACAGGTTTTCCCATTTCCTCCTGGTCCATTAATAATTACTATTTGCTCCTAATTGACCTGAGATACAAATAGTTCTCCTTTTTCTCGCTCAAAGTCCAAATCGTATTCAGACAGGATATCATTAATTGGTGTTCACTGCGGTAATACCAATTTATTATAGTGTACAGAGTTTCGATCACCTTTCTTGTGATGTTCAAAATCCTAAGTCATAGCTGATTTGTGTTTATTCCAACGAGTCAAAATATCTCCTGGATTTCCATATGTGCAAATAAGAGCAAAGATCAGTTTGATGTCTTTTGCCGACCGCAAATCTGCAGCTGCGAGGGCATTATCCCACTCAGTATCATCAGCAAGTAATTTTCTAACTATGCAAGCCTATTTAAATGTACCATATAGCACACCATCTGTAGTTCGTAGACAATCAAAAGATTTTGCGCCTCTCATTTGTAGCAAGAGTAGTATCAAATAAAATCGTTTGGGATCATTCATTCCCACTGTATACATTCTACTAATAAAATTTTCTCCTCGCTGCTGTCTGAGGATCCAATACCCTTTTTTGAAGGGCGTTTAGTAATTTCTGATGTGCATCACTCACTTTTAACAAAACCTTCGTTGTCGTTTTCATCTTCTTTAGAATTTTCTCTTACTTGTTGGGGAAGTTCAATATTTTCGGCAGTATCAAAAGCACTTTCATTGTTAACACCTTCCTGATGGTTTTCTTGGCTTTCCGCCACCATTGATGAAAAAATAGTACCTTTAACTTTCTCTACCGCTTGCTGTTCTTGACCTTCTAAAAAAACAACAGATTGTTTCTTTGGTAAATGTACTGTCAAGCAACCGTTTTTACGCCACATACCCTTAGGGAGGCTTATGTGTTATATGGTATTTAATATTGTTACGTTTTTGCCTTGTCAATTAAGGTTCGTATCACTGGATTGTGAATAACACAAAATCAATTTAATTTATCACCAACGAACTTATTTATTTCACAAAATTTATTACAACACACTTTTTCAATAAAAATTCGCAAAATCACTTTATATAAATTATTCTCAAATTTTACTGATCACTTTTACTTTTTATTTTACACTAAAACACTTTTTAAATCACTTTTTATTTCGTTTTAATCTTTACACTATCGCTTACCAAATATCACTAAATCCAATTCGACTTCATTCGTCTTTTTATATACACAAACCAAATTTCTAGAAAGCTCATGATTTTTCAAGTTATAATAGTGTAGAAACATTACGTAACAATTTTTATCATGGAAAATTTCATTTTAGTACAGTTAAACATTGAGCTATTAATTTAACTTCTTCTATTACACACTAGGTGTCACCGTCACAATATCTTTTGTACACATATTTCTATAAGTAATAATAGATAAAGGATTCCATAGTTCCAATTTACTTCTGGCTCTTCGTTATCACAAAACAGCACGTATCAATAGCAAATTAACGTGTGGCTGCATCCAGGGCACCTCCACGTGGTAACGGTGGGCAACGGAGTTGTCCCACTATCCGGCTAAGGCCCTGGGTTACGGCTTTCGTGCCCTCATCGCAACCACACATAAAAATGTAACGATGCAGGGGAGGGATACCCCAGTATCGGCGGCTGGTCAGGGTGCAAAAGCGGACCATAGCAAAGGTAGGCAACTTGGCCTTTGAGGAGTATACGGCTACAAGAATACATCAGTGTGATAGGGACCCGAATGTCTTTTGGTAGTTTGTTGTATATTTGAAATAGCTAAATGTCGGAAGGCTATATCTGACTCGACTAAAAATATATTCACGAATATTTCGGTAAAAAGATCCTTGTGAAAAATATGTGGACTCCAAATATTATATGCAATGCATGTTCAACTATTCTAAAGCGGTGGAAGAATACTAAGAGTATACCAAATATAATGTACGCAGATGTATGTACGATGACGAAACCTGTAAAGTCCAATTACTTCAACTCAAGTTTTTCAAACAATGAAGTAATGGAATTCTCAAAGGAAAGCGTAGGTGAGACTGAAGCGTCCAGCGGTGAAGAATTTTACAGTAGTGAAAATGAAATGAAGGAGGGTGAAGAAGGATATATTGCACCTAAAGAAGAGAAAGTTCCAATACTATTCACTTAGAATGACCTCAATAATTTGATTAGGAGATATGCATTACCAAAAGATATATCTGAAGAATAAGTTAGTGAACTGAAAATCGAAACTAGGTATTCCCTGGAACGAAATCTTCGAGAAAGAGAAAAGACATTCCGGAAGCAATTCACCAAAGATAAAAAAACTTCATTGATGAATGATTTATAACCTAATATTCACAAACCTAACAACTCAACTTAAAAGTGGTACTACTGCACAATGGAAATGAATATGCCCTATCCCAATAGCCCACTCAATCTATATGGGAGAGAATTATGGAGATCTAGGATTTATGTTGCAAAAAATCAAGTACTCGCATCAAGTGGGAAGTTTGTTAGGACTTAAAAATTATAACAAAACTGCTAGGGCAGCAGCCTGGTTTTGTGAAGTACCCTTGTTTCAAATGTCTCTGGAATAGTAAAGACCGAGAAAACCATTACATTAAAAAAAGTGGCCGCTAAGAGACTGTCTTCAGCCAGGAAAGCCTAATGTAATTGAAGAACCTTTATTAGATCCCTCACAAATTCCCTTACCTCCATTACACATAAAACTTGGGCTGACGAAGCAATATGTGAAATATGTTTCCAATACATATGTGTAGCACAACAATTACCAAAACTGACAAAGGCTAAAATTAGAGAAGGTATTTTTAACGGACCTCAAATACGAAAACTATTTCAAGACAAAAATTTCGTTAAAACCATGCAAAAAAATGAGAAAGCTGCCTGGCTCAGTTTTAGAGAAGTTTGTGAAAACTTCTTAGGAAACACCACAGAGTTGATAGAAAATTACAGGCAATTGGGATGTCTTATGAACTCAAAGCTCCATTTTTTTGGATTCCCATCTTGATTACTTTCCTGATAATTTAGGCAACTATAGTGATGACCAAGGGGAGCTTATTTACCGGACCTTCTCTCCCGATCCAGCGATCATTGAAATCACGATCAAGTACTGCACGTGCTACCCACGAATATTGTGCGGGACAACCATCATGTCATCATGTTGAAATAATGTTGGCAGTTCATTTTCCAAAATATCTCAGTACATTTCACCATTCAAGTTGTCTTCGATAATATGGGACTCGATGAATTTGTTGCCAATTATTCTACACCACACATTGACAGTCCAATGACGCTGATGTTCAACTTGGCGAAGCCAGTGCGGATTTTCAACACTCCAGTAATGAATGTTGTGGCGATTAACCGTTACATGGTTTGTAAAAGACTTCTCATCGGAGAACAATACGTAACGAAAAAAATTTGGGATTTGCTGAATTTGTTCAAGTACCCACTGACAAAAAGTTACCCGATTTTAGAAATCAACACCATGAAGATCTTGGTGTAAAGACACGTGATACGGATGATAGTTATGACGTTTTAAAATTTTCCAAACACTGGTCTCGGACTATTCTTCTTCTATTCTATTTCTGCTATTAATTTATTATGTACTAATATGAGTATTATGAGGCACTGCAGCCAATACATCAATTTCATTATTTTCTCCAGAGACTATTGCTGGACGAGTCCTTTTTTCGATTGAACACTTCCATCAGTAATAAATTGTTTGACATTACGCTGAAATGAAGCACGTGACCGAATCCTATCCGGAAAACGCGAAGCGTAGAGAGTGGAAGTATTATCAAGACTCCGGCCAGCTTCTCCATAAACCAGAATCATTTCAATTTTCTCTTGTACAGTTAAATACACCATTCTTAAGCAGTATTGATAGCTTTACACAGGCATTGTTGTTTTCGAAATAATCTTCGGGCTGAATCGGTGTTTTTAAAACAAAATACAAACAATTTCATTAATTTGCAAACCGATTTAATTGCATGTTCCTGGGTTACGATAATGAGAAGCCATTTTCAGTAATAGAAAATTTAAGAAATACAAATTGTTTATGACTAACTTCGAGTATTTACAATGAAACCGTGGTATTTTTATTGCAGAAGAATCGCAGAATCGTTTGCATAGGTTCTCAGTAGGGGAAGTCGAAAAAAATTAAATATCGTCAATTACAACGCCATCTATCATGAATCGAAAAAAATGTTTCAGTCATATCCTGCGTAGTTTTAGCCGTAGAATCCGAATCTGCAATAAAAAATAGGGGTTCATATTTTAGTTTCAAAGTTAACCCCCGCCCCACCGACAAGAAGGAGGGGGGGGGAAGGTTACTAAGTTTAACACTAATGTATTTCCCCCATGGAATAATTAAATTTTGATCGGTATAATCGCGTTTTGTCGCAATATCGAAAAAATTCTCAAGACTCGTTTTATACTTATATAATACACCTCCAGTAGTCCCAATTTTCGTATTTAGGGGTTTCTTTTTTTTTTTTTTGTTTACAAATTTTATGTGATTTTTGGAGGTTTATAGGATTTGTCGAAATTTGTTTGGAGTGTTATGTACATGGATAGTTTAATTAAGATCGAATTAAGTGTAGTATTGGGTTTGATTTTTGAAATTAGAGATTATGAGATTTTTGGATCAGCCTGCCCTATACAGATTTCTATAGATTAAAAGCCGTCCTCTCTTTATACGGGTTGTTACATTAACACGACTTTTTGATTTTTCAAAATTATTCTCGAATTCTAATTTTATCAGAGAATATTCCTGTTTTCCGTTATTCCTCGAAATTAACAAGGGCGAACTACGTCTTGTTATTATTACAGAATTTGTGATTTATCGAGATTTTTAATTTTGCAGCTTTCCGAAATTTATATGTTGATTTATAACTTTGAGTTTGGAAGATCAAATTTTCCAGGGTTGCTCGGTATCGAGATTATACGTTACTTCCGTGATTATTGTTGAAGAGTAATCAAGATTTAAGAAATGTTGAGATTGGTTGTTTGAGATTGATGATTGAAGATAAATCGTAGATAATGAAATTGGACAAAAATGTTTTTGATTTTCGAGTTTAATTTCTGTCGAGAACTCTAAGTAATTGAATTCATTGGAGCCACTTGAGTCCTTTCATTTTTGTTGCTGGGGCGATAATAACCAAGGTTCGCACACTATCAAGATCTATTTTCTACTGAAGAGCCACATTACATGCAAAATACATAAGAATCCCATCGAGAATATGAGAAGACAATAGGTTAAATGTTTGTGGTCTGGTTCAACACTTTTGTTTTAATCATTTTCCTTCGACTTTCCAGAACCAAGCAATTTCTCTTTGAATGCTGGGAAACATGATTTGGCTTTGCAAATGTGTTAGTGGAAGATTGTAAATAATTTTTTTTTTGGTTTTAAAGGAGAGGATTAATGTTGTGCTTGGGATTATTGCACACGCTGCACACCCGCAGACATTCAACATAACATTTTTTAAATTTTTTATTGGGAATGAAGGAGGGAAGTAAATTTACGAGTAACTCGATAGAGAGCAGCAAGAGAGTCCACTTTCCATAATTAGGGCTGTCTTCTCTTTTATAGTCTTTGGTTATTGACAGACTACTGGCCCTTCTGAGTAGCCGTGTATTTGATGTCCGTGATGGGTTCATCTTTGATCTCATGCAAAATGCTCTCGATTTAATATGGCAGTGGAGTGACCAGAAGGGAGTCAATATCAATCCAAATAAAACTGTCATTGTCTCGTTTGCGAGGAGGAAAAAGCTCCCGCTTATAGCTCCCTCGTTAAACGATACTATTGTTCCTATTTCCAAAGAGGTTTAATAAAACTAAACAGTAAATAGCACAAACTTTATTGAATAAGGTTCAGCATAAAGTCTGCAGCAGTGTTGCGCAGTAAATAAAAACATGTCCAACCGCAGCGATGGAGGCACTCCTACCACTGATTATGTTGTTTCTGAATGTTAGAAAGGATGCTGCAATTGTGGGCCTTTAGGTGCAGGCGAAGGGAAATATCAAACCGGCAACCCTTCCTTATGAAAGGTTTCCGACTGTATGCACGCTAAACTGGATTACACAAACCCTTTTGTATTGGTTTGCCTAACCGATATGTGTGGAAAATAGAAAAACAGGGCGGGGTTAGGAAAATACGGGAGTGGGACGTCCCTCTCATGAAAAGGTATATATTGTATCAGACAGCCAATCGGCCTTAACAGCTCTTAGGTCTTGTACCGTTGAGTCAAGGCTGGTATGGGGCTGTCGGAAGGTTGTTAAGCTTCTGGCAAGCTCAAATAAGGCAACACTTATTTGGGTGCTAAGTTATACGGGAGGCAGCGAATGGCTTTGCCCGCTTGGGTTCTGAATCTCCATTCATTGAACCAGAGCCCTCTTGCAGCATTAGTAAGGTGCACCGTAGAGGAGCGGTTAAAATTCTCCTACTGGCGCAGAATTTCACGTTGGCGACAGGAGAAAAAATGTATATCACCTTTGTCAATTAGGGTTAAGGAGTGTCTTGAACTTTCCAATTGTTCCTAATGTAGAAAGCTTAAATATCCCGAATAGAAGTTTATCTAGCAATAGCATTTTCAAGTTAAATACAGGCCAATTAGTAATGAACATGGTTATAAATTTGATTTGCATGAAGTTCTGAAATGTGGCTAGTTGGATACATAAGTGCCAGTAAGAAAAGAAATAAGATGGATACTTTAAAAATGCGAGTGATTAAGTTAAATAGCTTAGATTCAAGATGGAGTCAGGAAAAGCCGACATATGTAAGAGTGTATAACATAGGAGAAGTGTATAAAAAACATAACCCACTTCCGATGCTTATCCAAATTTCTAGTAAATCCAGAAATAAAGGGGTATTGCTTAAGCAGCAGTTTAGAACTCGAAATGAGAAAATGAGGTAGATAAATTAGCTTGCGGGGAAAATTCTTTAAATCAAAGGACGAACTCCCAATTATAACAAAATCGGTAGTACAGACGGATTATACCAAATTTCATTTAAATCGAATCATCTAGGATCCTTACTCTAGAATAGGATGCACTGAATAACATTTCACTAATACAATGCAGATACTGAAGTAGGATAAAGAAACTTGCTAGGTGCTTTCGTCTCTTCTAATCGAACAAGGCAGACAAACACCAACAATCACCTAAACCCTCAAAAAATTCAAGAAGGACAACATGTGTTATAATTAGGGAAACCCAATTACGTTAAGAGGCTATTATAAACGGAAATGTAGAGTAGCCAGAAACCGAATTCCTAGTTTCGTAGCAAATTTGTTCTAGTGCCGTTTTGAAACTGAAATATCGAGAGTCAAAACTTCCCAAAAGTAAGTGTTCAGATACGTAGATGACATCACATGCATTGTTGACAAACAGAAGCTTGAAAACTCTTTGTTCGAGAGATGAAAATGGTAATATCGCATTCCTAGAGACCACCCGTTGCTATCCTATACTTATTTTAACCAATATCAAGACATGTTGGTGAATAAGCTAGCTAACTTGAACTACCGGAAAGGGATATTTCAAATCCTTTCCGTAGGAGTCAGAAAGTATCGCGATCTCCATTAAAAGTCTGTAGTTTCTTACAAACGAACAAACGCTTTCTAGTGAATTGTGTAACCTTTTGGTTTTGTGACCTAAAAGTGCAAGTATAAAAAGCAACTGAAGCATCAATTAAGCTAAAACGGCGAGGCAAAGTACTCCTCAACATTTTTATGTAGACATTCGATACTTTGGGGTCCAAAGTTGTTATTCACTTCGAAAGAAGATGAAAATATTGTCAAACCTATACGGAGAAATAAAAAGATATTGCAACAACGGACCCAGGTGTCTCTAAAAATGTTCAGTCTAAATGCGCCCACTATGGAGAAAGCCATCCGACTAACTAAAGAGCTTGCAGCGTTGCTGTGTATAGAACTGCAATTAGACAAAGAAGTTCATCAAAATGTTTAAATGTCCCTTACATTAAAAGAAAATGAAGGAAGACAGCTACCATTGAAATTAGGGAACTCCTGGTAGATAATCCTCCTGGTAGTGAGAAGAATAATCCAGAAAACAAGGGCCCCTCATGAAAGATCAAAGAAATGAAAGATACATCAATCAGTAACTATTTAAGAAAATTAACTAATGATAGCAGTAATAATTATTCTCCTTGGAAAGCAACCAAAAGATTTAAAAGACCAATAATTGAGATTCTTCCAATAAGAACAGCAGGTGAGAAAACCCATAAAAACTTAATTCCAAATCATTAGTTTTGTTTTAGTATCAAGTAAACAGAATAACCAATATAATCGAGAAAGTACTAGGGAGATGAAAATCTGTTCAACGATATTTCTAGATATTTCACAGGCATCTGATAGAGTGGCGTAAAGGCGTTGGGCGATAAGGCTGAGTCTGGAGATCACTGGTTTATTTTTCTGCTGGTTTTGAAATTGGACGAAAAGTTTAAAGTATTATGGGTTCAACACATAGCTTATCTTAAGAAACCGCAGTTCTCGAACTTTATGAATTTTCTTTCGAAACGAATCGACACCTTGGAGACTGCCAATATGTCGCTCAAAAAACCAACCACACCAGCCACGTCACGATTGAAAATAAGGTCTACAATTGTGCAATGTGCAATGAAAGCGATCATTCATTGGTCGCATGCAGACAACTGAATCAGATGGAAACTGAACAACGCAGGAGTTGGGCAAAGGAGCAAAACAGATGCTTCAATTGCCTAAGTCGACGTCATCGAGTTGAAAACGGCCGGATGATACAAAACCGGGAGTCAGTTCTATTGAGGCATCCGCCTCTCCCCAATCAACCACATCATATTGCTCACAAATGAAAATAAGGCATAGGTACGACGATATTACCAACAGCCCTTATAAACATTCTGGATTCAACTGGACGCATATCCGTCTGCCGTGCGCTACTAGACTCAGGCTATCAAGCCAGCTTCATCACGGATGCCTGCGTACAGCGACTGGGTCTGAAAAGAACAAACGCAAGTTTATCGATAACATGATTGGGAATTTCCAGTGCTGAGTTTACAAAAGGAAAAGCCTCCTTTATTGAACGACCAAACTGCTATCCAGAATACAATTGGCTGACCCACGGGATACAATTGGCTGACCCACAATTTCACAAATCGAGTCGTATAGATGTCTTGATCGGTGCTGATTACTTATTCAACTTGTTGGAACCTGCCAAAATCAAAATAAACCAAGGTGGATTACTTGCCCAAAAAACAGTATTAGGTTGGATTATGGCCGGAAGCTATGAAAATAGGGCACAACAAAAGTTGGTTTTAATGTTCGCAGCCCAAAATTATGTAGATCTGGAGCAAAGCTTGCGCAGATTCTGGGAACAAGAATCTATCTCAATATCTAATAAACCAATCGAATCTTCAGAGTAGTCACTCTGTGAGAACCATTACAACGCCAACGTGAATCCAGACATCGACGGCCGATTTATTGTAAAACTACCCTTCAAAAAGTCACCAGACAATCTTTACAAATCGCTGCACACTGCTATCCAACGAATGAGGGCTATGGAAGGCAGCTTTATCCGATAGCCCGAATTTCACGCCTTATACCGAGATTTAATGCATGAGTATCAAGACCTTCATCACATGGAAGAAATTTGGCAACCTGAAGCAATTAATATTGGCCACTACCTACCGCATCACGGCGTATTAAAGCAATCCAGCACAACATCAAAATTAAGGGTCGTCGGATCCGCCAATACAACTACTGGAATTTCACTGAACAATTGTTTACCAATTGGCCAAAACGTACAAAGTACATTATACTCGATTATTCTCAGATTCCGGGAACATAGTCGTATCCGAAGCTAGTCGGTTGTTCGATCATGTTGGCTGGTTGGCTCCCATCATTATTGTAATCAAACTATTTGTACAGAAACTTTGGGACGATCCTCTTCCACAAGATGCGTCCAGCCAATGGCAATATATGCGAAGTCGATTTGAAAATGTCAATCTAATTTTAATACCTCGTTTCATGCCAGTCAACCTGAAGGATACTATCGAGTTAAATAACTTCTCTGACGCAAGTCAGAACGCATACGGTGCAGTAGTATATCAAAGGGTAACAACAATTGGAGGAAAGATTTATGTTCATCTAATCACCGCCAAAACCAAAGTAACTTCAATTCGACAAGTGAGCCTTCCTAGATTTGAGCTGTGTGCTGCTGTAATACTAACGAATTTAATCAGTTTAGTGCGAAGTGAAACAACAATCAAAATAGAACTAGTGTACGCGTGGATAGACTCGCGAATTGTGTAAGACTGGCTCTCCAGCCACCCGAAACGATGGAGCACATTCGTGGGTAACCGAACCTCCGAAATTTTATCCACACTTACACGAAAAAATTGGTATCACGTTCCCTCAGCCCATAATCTGGCAGATTGTGCATCCAGGGGTTTATTACATACTTGGCGTTTGGACATACTTGGCTACATCAATCCAACGATCATTGGCCTTCACAACAAAATAACTACGGTTTCAACGAAGAGGAAAATAAGAAGGCCTTCACATTTACTAGTACGATCGAAATCGATGCTCAATCACAATGGTACGAGCAGTTGATATTAAAATAATCAACGGTAACTAAACTCAAAGCGGTCTTAGCATACGTACTAAAATTCATCATAATTATGAAAACCAGAAGGAAACCGATAGTGGGCCGCCTCACCCGAGTAGAGCTGTTTAGTGCCTTGTCTAAATTTTATCGAGAGGAAGTGTGACAACTGTGCCCCAGCCAGAAAATCCAAAAGACAAGCAACATAAAATCACTGAACCCCTTCATTCGCGTCAGTGGTTGGCTAGAGAATGCCTATGTATCATTCTCTACTAAGCACCCAATAATTCTACACCCCAAGTCCCGACTTAGTCGGTTAATAATTTATTCAATCCACATGGACAACAAGTATGATGGACCGCTATTGACATTAGCCATCTCCAAGCTAGATTATTTGATACTAGGGTGTTGCAACGTTGTCCGACAAGTAATTAACCGGTGTGTCATTTGTATAAGGTTTAAAGCACAAACAGCAAACCAGTTGATAGGAAATCTGCCAAGCTGCCGAGTGGAGTTGATTCGACCATTTCTAAGAATTGGGGTCGACTACGCGGGTCCAATTCTAATTCATATGCGAAAAGGGCCAGGACAAAAGCCATTCAAATCATATATAGGGTGGGCCATCTAACTTTTTTTTTTTTTGAACTAGCGGTTATTTTGAGTATGGCAAGGGTTCTGTCACTTTTGATTTGACAGAAAGTTGGGCTTGCAAGTGGGCTTGCAATCGACTTGAAGCAGATGTCGATTTTGGCAAAAAAAATCATTTTTCCGGATGAGGCGCATTTCCATCTTGGCGGCTATGTAAACAAGCAGAATTGTCGCATTTGGGGCATGGAGAACCCGTACGTGATCGTATAGAGAAGCCGATGCATCCTCAACGAGTGACTGTTTGGTGCGGATTTTGGTCCGGTGGCATCATTGGGCCATTTTTCTTTGAAAATGAGCAAGGAGCCGCCGTTACTGTCGATGGTGAGCGCTACCGCGCCATGATAAATGATTTTTTGTTTCCGGCACTTGAAGAGGAGGACATAGGCAACATTTGGTTTTAACAAGACGGCGCTCCGTGCCACACAGCACACGTTTCAATTGATCTTTTGCGCACTGTCTTCGAAGATCGAATTATCAGCCGAAATGCTAATGTGATTTGGCCGGCTCGGAGCTGTGATTTGACGCCGTTGGACTATTATCTTTGGGGTATCGTTAAAGATAAGTGTTACGCCGATAAACCAGCAACGATTGACGCTCTCAAGAACAATATTCGCATTGCCATTGAAGACATAATGCCGCATACCATCGAAAATGTGCTCAAAAATTTGACCGACCGTATGGGGTAGGTTAAGGCCAGCCGAGGCAGTCATATGAATGAAATAGTATTCCATAATTAATCGGAAGGATTGTTCTTTACAATGAAAAAATAAATTTGAAAAAATATTGAGAACGTTTTGTTTTATTGCATTAAAAAAAAAATGTATTTGGCCCACCCTGTATATGCCTCTTTATCTGCCTAAGTACTAAGGATATCCACCAGGAATTAGTTGGAGACTTTTACAGCGACGCTTTTTTGGGAGCACTAAAAAGATTTTTTGTCCAGAAGTGGTGTTTTTCAAGAGGTGCTAAGTGACAATGGCACGAACTTCATCGAAGCTGATCGTAAGCTAAGGGTAGAATTCAACAGAATTTTCAAAAATTCAAAACTTATCTCAGATTATCTTTCCAGTAAATTTATATCGTGGCAGTTCATTCCCCCTAGTGCACCGCACTTTGGCAGCATTTGGGAGGCAGGTGTAAAAGCAGCAAAATATCATCTGCGGCGCGTAATTGGCAACACCATACTAACCCAAGAAGAAATGGTCACTTTATTCGCTGAGGTCGAGAGCATTTTAAATTCGAGGCCGTTATGCTCCACAAACTCTACAGATATCGATGTCCTCACGCCGTCCCACTTCCTGATAGGATATGCAGCCACAAAAATTTTCGAAGCTGACATAACAGATGGCAAATGGTGCAGCAATTGACTCAACATTTTTGGCGACGATACTTTATTGAATACCTACCTCATTGCAGCCAAGATCAAACTGGAAAGAGCAACAACACCCAATAAATATAAATGAAGTAGCCGTTATAAAGGACAATAATTCACCCGTCAGTTAGTGGCCCCTGGAAAAGGTAATTAACACGACACGCTAAAAACAAAATCGGGAGAATTAATACGTCCAATCCCCAAATTATGAATATTGCCTACATCAAAAGAAAATAACTCCAATGTTTCTAGCGTACCCCCGTCATCGCGGTGTTCACGCTCACGGCGATTCCTGCTAATTAAAATAAAACACTACAAAGAATCAAGTTTATCAACAAGTTAAAATTTATACTTATCTGAGGGATTATCTTCCATATTCCAAGTTGTTTTGTCGTCTTCTAAAATACTAAAATATTTATATTTAATCTAAATTTGCATTATATAAACTAATTAAATTTAAAACTTACAATTAGCAACTATTTTCTTCTACATGTGTTTACATAACACTTTGACAGTTCGACATTTTATGACCAAGATAATTTATGTATAGTAGGTATGACTACAAGTTGTAATAAATCAAAGTAAATTACATACAATGTAACTATGTTAATCGAATATAGATGTCACCTGTTTACTACACCAGAAAGAGAAAGTTGTAAGAGTTTTTTATGACAATTTTCTGGAAAAATAAAAAGGTGACATTGCATTCGAAAACGTAGCAGCGAGAACAAGTTAAAATTATAAATTATTGAAAATAAAAATAAAATAAATTATTAAATAAATTAATAAAGTGATACGAATTATAAAGTTGAAACTGGAGGTGTTTTACTTATTCGGTTGATGAATCCGCATTCAATTATCCTCATACAGTCCACAACATAGAATTTGGTCCTTCGAGCCGGATTCCGAAACGGAATCAACCAATAAATTTATTCAGCCCGGTGGAAAATCAACCGTTATCAAGCTACCACGCTTCGCCGTTTGTGCGTCAGTGATTTTACAAGCAATCTATAAATTTACAACCAACCAGTAAATTCACGCCCTAACCAGTGGATTTATAACCGGTAAATTTACAAACCAGTAAATTTACAAACCAACAGTAAATTTGTGATTCGACCACGAGGTTTTACAACTATATTACAACCATATTGAAAAATCAGGAAGGACACCATCATTCAACACCATCCAAACCTTAAGTATCATTTTATTCATTTGTTTTTATTTTTTAATTTTTTATCAATAAACGATCAATAAATTTAATTTATATATTATTAAATTCAATTTGGTTCAAATAAGGTTGATCCTCATATCCATTATTGTATTGTTTTCTATTTATCGCAAGAAGAAAGCCATTGTTCGCTTGTCCAATCTAAATTTTATATAAATTACATAAGTGCGAAGTTTTTAAGGTTAATCATAACCACGCGGTATCATATCTCGATAATTCAGTGCATAGCGTGCTCAGTGTTTTTATAAGCCATTGCTCGGTGAAATCTAAACGTTTTTATTACAAGTGCAAAGTTTTAAGGTTAACCATAACCACGTGTTATCACATCTCAAAAAGTTAATTCACATTGTGCACAACAGCAACGTCATGGACGCTCTTAAAAGGCAGCGTGCTTCCATCAAGGGACGAATGACAAAAATACTCACGTTTGCCCAAACTCTTAAAGCTACCACCGACCACGAGGACATCAAAATACGAGTGGATAAGGCTAACTTACTATGGACTGAGTTTACAAGAACCGAGGAACACATGTTCAAGTTAGATCAAGATGTTGAATCCCAAGCTGAGGCATTTGACGACACATATTACCATGCTGTTGCTTTGCTCAATGGATGCATACGGCGTTTCCATTCAAATCAACTAACTGCCACTGGTAGTAACGGTGAAGTCTCCTTTCATTCAACCATGATGGAAACCAAATTACCGAGGCTACATATCCCAGTGTTCCAAGGGGATTGTCAAGATTGGCAAAGCTTCTTCGACCTCTTCAACAGTTGCGTCCATGACAAGATTTCGCTCTCCGCCGCCCAAAAGTTGCAATACTTAAAAAGTTTGTTAAAAGGGGAACCACTGGGCCTGATTAGGCATTTAAGCGTAACGGAGGCCAACTATATTGAGGCGTACCAAATACTTATTAAGAGATACGACAAGAAAAAGGCTACAATCAACAGCTACATTGACACATTTTTTCACATGCCAGCGATTTCCCGTGTTAACTCATCGAACATACGCAAGTTAGCCAGCACAACAGAAGAAATCACAAGGGGACTCAAGGCGATCGGAACACAAGGTGAATTAAGAGACCCTTGGCTCATCTATATTATCGTCAACAAATTAGACGATGAAAGTCGTCAATTTTGACAACACCAAGCGGCTAAGAATGATCACCCGACGTTACAAGAGCTCATCGACTGCCTCTTAATGCGAGCGGATACACTTGAGGGCATACGTGATGTCGTGTGTAAACCAACTCTTCAAATAGCTTCATGTTTCAGGCGATCACATACAATTATACCAATTTCTGCTGTACTTTGCCCAATGTGTAACGTAGAACATTTGTTATACCAGTGTCCTAAATTCAAAGAGATGAGTGTGTCAGAAAGACGTTCCTATATTCAGAAAACCTCACGCTGTTATAATTGTTTAAGCGACACTCACACAGTCCAATCATGTCGTTCGAAAAGATCCTGCTATATTTGCAGAAGACGTCATAACAGTCTTCTACACTTACCAAATCCGTCCGCTCACTCAGTCAATACCAATTACTCAAGTCCACCTAAAGCACTTATTACCACATCACTGTCATGCGAACATAATTCATCAGTCAACACACCACATGACTCTTCAGTCAACAGGTTATCACCCAACATAACAACAGCATCTATCAACATACCAGCAAAAGCAGCTACTCAATTAGTCAACGCAACATCAACCACGCAACTAGAGCCCATAACCCATTACCAATTACATCTCGGCAGCAATCGTAACGAAACTACCATACCAATCGGTGGCGTAGGCACTGCCAAACGAGCTACCAGTCTAGACGTATATAGTCGTTACCAATCGAATCACCATTTAACAGTTCAAGCTCTAATATTACCGCAAATAGCAATGCCATTACCGTCAGCAAGAATTTGTCCACAAGACTGGGATCACTTAAAATCACTGCAGCTTGCTGACCCAAATTATTACGAAACCAGTACTGTAGACCTGTTAATCGGCTCAGACCACTTCTTCGACATCATCACCGACGGTAAGAAGACCGGGCAAACTGGCACACCGATTGCGCAGAATAGCATATTCGGCTGGGTCATAGTCGGCAATATCAACGAAGACAGCCAAAACTGTTGCTCAACTATTACCGTCCTTTCGGAAATGGATATTAATTCGTCCTTACAAAAATTTTGGGAAACCGAAGAAATTCCTATTAAAAAACACCTAACCACCGAAGAACAATTATGCGAAACTCATTTTGAGCAAACACATTTACGTTCACCTGAAGGAAGATTCATAGTTAGCCTTCCCTTCAAACCAAACAGAGGTGAACTAGGAAATTCATTGAACACAGCCAAACGACGTTTCTATTCGTTGGAGAACAAACTGCAAAGGAATCCTCACATAAAGGAACCCTATACCTCATTTATGCGGGAATATATTTCAATGGGCCACATGAAACTGATACCACCAGATGAAGTTGATGTCGCAGATACCAAATCTTACTACTTACCACACCACGCAGTCTTAAAGGAATCCAGTACCACTACAAAATTAAGGGTGGTATTTGATGCGTCCTCGAAAACATCAAACCACCTTTCGCTTAACGATACGTTGTTGGTAGGACCAACTGTTCAAAATACTTTATATTCTATTTTGTTGAGATTTAGAAAGCATTCCATTGTATTCGCCGCGGACATCGAGAAGATGTACCGCCAGATCTGTGTCAGTCCAAAAGATACTGACTACCAGCAAATTTGTTGGCGCGAAGATCCATAATCCCAACTACAGCATTATCGATTACTAACCGTAACCTACGGAACTGCGTCTGCTCCCTATCTCGCAACAAAAACGTTAATCAAATTAGCCGACGAATACCAGAACCAATATCCTGCAGCCTCAAAGGTTATCCGAGAAGATTTATATGTCGACGATTTAATGTCCGGATCAAATACAGAGGAAGAAGCACATATGCTGACAGACGAAATAATGGAAATTCTTGCTGCCGCTCGATTACCGCTACGAAAATGGACCTCAAATTGTGCATCACTACTCAACACGATCCCAGTAGAAAATCAGCAATTCACACCAATACAAATTCACGAAGGAAAACAGTCTGTAAAATTACTTGGATTGGAATGGAACCCTAAAACGGATAATTTTCACTTCAAGGTTTCAATTGACCCGAATCCAGCAACCACTAAACGAGAACTGTTATCCGAAGCGTCAAAGATTTTTGACCCAATTGGTTGGCTGTCTCCATCCACCATTATAGTAAAAACTCTGTTTCAATCATTATGGTTGTTAAAGTTAGAGTGGGATGATCCCTTACCAACTACTATTTCCAAAAGATGGATATCTCTAAGAACCGAATTCAAATACCTAGAAAAAATCCCTTTACTACGATGGCTACAGACTAAAACTTTAGAATTTCAACTGCACGGGTTTTGCGATGCCTCGGAAACAGCATACTCAGCAGTTATTTACACTCCGTGCACCAACGAAAATGGAACTATAAAAACAAACATTGTCACAGCAAAAACAAAAGTGGCTCCCATCAAACCCGTATCAATTCCTCGCTTAGAATTGTGCGCTGCCCTTCTTCTCACAAGATTAATGACAACGGTTGTACAAGCACTCCAATGTTCAACGGCTGACATATATTTGTGGACCGATTCCGCCAACGTATTATGGTGGCTCTCGTCCCTTCCTCGCTCTTGGAAAACATACATAGCAAACCGTACAGCTGAAATTTTAGAAAGCACAACCAGACCAAATTGGCATTATGTACCTACAAAGGAAAACCCAGCTGATTGCGCCAGTCGCGGCATACTGCCTTCCGTATTAGTAGATTTCGAACTTTGGTGGAGGAACCACACTCATGATAATCACGAGAAGAAAAGATCAAATGTACATGAATACATTGCAAACATTAGGAATGACTTCTTTGTTGATCTTGCCGAAAAATATTCTCAGTTTTCAAAATTAATTCGAATCGTCGCCCGTCTACTGCAATTTATCACTAACGTAAGAAAGTCTCAAAATCATGAAGAAAAGGAGGCTATTCTATCTCCCACTAATTTTAAAACCGCGACACAGCTTATCATTAAATGGGTACAAAATCGCTGTCGAAATAAAGCTATTAACTGACAAGAAATATTTGCCAAAATCAAGTAAAATTATTTCGCTCAACCCATTTCTTGACGTTGATGGTATTTTGAGGGTTGGAAGTCGAATTCGACACGCAAATATACAGTATGACGCAAAGTTTCCAATAATTATCCCAGCTGATCACATTGTTACTCAACTCCTGATAGATGAAACACACACCAGATATCTTCATGCTTCCCAATCAATATTAATATCAATAATTAGGCAAAGATACTGGATCATTAATTGTAAAAATGCTGTTCGCCAACGTATCCGAAGATGTATTTCTTGTACCAGACATCGAGCAGATACTATGAATCAACTAATGGGCGATCTTCCACCAGAGCGCGTCAACTTCAAATACGCCTTTCTTCAAACCGGAGTTGATTACGCTGGGCCTATTTGGTTAAAATCCATAGTCGGCAGAAAGAATACCCCACACAAAGCATACATTGCGATCTTCGTATGCCTAAGTACTAAAGCTGTCCACATAGAATTGGTTAGTGATCTGACCACTGAAGCATTTATTGCCGCGTTGAAACGCTTTATGTCTCGGAGAGGCGTATGCGCTGATATTTTCAGCGATAATGGCACCAATTTTGTCGGTGCTTCCAATATATTTGCTGAAATTCGAAAATTAATTAATTCAAAATCACATAATAATTCTATTTCAAATTTCTTACTAGATTTCAATACGAAGTGGCACCTTATTCCTCCATCCGCACCCAATTTTGGCGGTATTTGGGAGGCAGCGGTTAAATCAACAAAGTACCACCTCCGACGGGTACTTGGTAACACCATATTGAATTTTGAAGAGATGACAACACTTCTGACGCAAATTGAATCCATTTTAAACTCGCGTCCCTTATGTTTACTATCGCCAGATGAAGAAGACGCTCTAACACCAGCCCATTTTCTCACTGGCCACCGTTTAACAATGTTGCCTGACCCAGACTACAAACCAGCTCAACAAAATCGATTGTCACGTTGGCAACTTGTGCAACAGCTGATGCAAAATTTTTGGGCCCGTTGGCACACCGAATATTTAACGTCATTACACAATCGCTCTAAGTGGCAACACAAACACAAGAACTTGAAGATCGATGACATTGTATTGATACGAGATGAAAATATAAGACCAACAAGTTGGCCACTTGGACGAATCATGGAATTACATCCAGGCAAAGACGGAGTTGTACGAGTCGTTACCATTCGAACAAAATCCGGTATATTTAAACGACCAGTAACTAAACTAGTAATGTTACCAGTATATTGAACCAAATGGTTCAACGTCGGCGGTATGTTCACGCTCACGGCGATTCCTGCTAATTAAAATAAAACACCACAAAGAATCAAGTTTATCAACAAGTTAAAATTTATACTTATCTGAGGGATTATCTTCCATATTCCAAGTTGTTTTGTCGTCTTCTAAAATACTAAAATAATTATATTTAATCTAAATTTGCATTATATAAACTAATTAAATTTAAAAATTACCATTAGCAATTATTGTCTTCTGCATGTGTTTACATAACACTTTGACAGTTCGACATTTTATGACCAAGATAATTTATGTATAGTAGGTATGACTACAAGTTGTACTAAATCAAAGTAAATTACATACAATGTAACTATGTTAATCGAATATAGATGTCACCTGTTTACTACACCAGAAAGAGAAAGTTGTAAGAGTTTTTTATGACAATTTTCTGGAAAAATAAAAAGGTGACATTGCATTCGAAAACGTAGCAGCGAGAACAAGTTAAAATTATAAATTATTGAAAATAAAAATAAAATAAATTATTAAATAAATTAATAAAGTGATACGAATTATAAAGTTGAAACTGGAGGTGTTTTACTTATTCGGTTGATGAATCCGCATTCAATTATCCTCATACAGTCCACAACACGCGGATTATCACACCGATTCATCAATCCGCAAACATAAGCTGAATATTGAACCCTGCGGTTCAAGGGCGGCGGAATGTTGGAGCACAGACCTGAAAATACTCACCAATATAAAATCTCTTCCTGAAAGCATTAATCATTTTTTAACCTAAAATTAAAAAGAAACACAAATGTAATTATTGTAATTAATTTATAATTAAACCCATTAGCAATTTATAAAGTTTATCCCTCCCTGAAATGCAAATTAATTATTAATAATTACATTTGTGTTTCTTTTTAATTTTAGGTTAAAAAATGATTAATGCTTTCAGGAAGAGATTTTATATTGGTGAGTATTTTTCAGGTCTGTGCTCCAACAGATTTGGTTTACTTCAACTTACCAGATGCTATGGAAACCCGCAATGAGAAAAAGTGATAGATTAATTATAAGTAAATTAATTCAGTATCAAATTGCTCATTAGACCAAGAACGTAGATTGTACTTATCATAAATAAATTTAATTTTAATTTACATATCGTCACGTTTTTGTTTTTGTAACTGATATTTGAATTGTGTAAAGTTTTTAACATTTTTTTTTAAATTCATTTTATTATTCCGCTATTTCGTTACGTTATATGTAACGATTCCCATCACAGCTTATCTGAAAACAAGTACGGTTTCACCGTACTAAATATAAACGTAAAAATGTTTTTTTTAGCCATTAGAAATATTTAAGCCTTTTTTGCATTTGGTCCCCTAAAATTGGTTTTACTCAATTCACAAATTTATTTCTCAAATAGTATTGTCAAGCGAATCGAAACGACATAAGTTATCGGGAATTGGGCCTAATATACATTACAAAACTAAGCCTAAACCAATGTTACGTTAATTAGAAACTAATAGAAAAACCGTTTGACATAGAAACAATTGTACCAATAAATAATTCACAAAACTCGAAATTTATAAACTCATGTCTTTAGAAATATAGGGTGGGCAAATAAATTGTGTTATTATGCTGTAACATATACCTTATAACCATATACCACAGATCGCCAGTTTTATAAATTTTGAAGTGATTAGCATCGAATAATATTTTCACTTTTTATTGATTTACCCTGTACATATGTTGCTAACCATTGCTAACCATGCCAACCGGATTATTAAAAAATTTATAAATGTAAAATTATTTTAGACAAATTAATTCATAAAGACTATGCATGCATACAAAAGATAGAATATACCAGAAGATCAGAGAAATGTGAACAAAACCAAAATTTTCTACATTTCCTAATTGAAAAATTTCATAAAATCTAGATTTAGAAATTTAGACTTTGGGTCATTTAGTATTTAGTTTTTTTTTTAGGAATTAAATTAAAAAAAATTTTTTGAAAACATTATTGTGTCCAAAAATTTATTATTTCTACAAATTTTTCATTTCTAATTCAATTAAAATTTTAGAGAAAATGAAAAAAAGAAAAAGACAAAATTGCTTTTAATTAAAAGTTGGAAAATTATTATTTTTTCGAGAAATCTATTTAGAAAATAATAATTAATATTTTATTAAACTTGTGAAATTATATGTTTGGAAAGTATGAACAGGTATGTATGTCTTCAATTAAATGTACATACAAAGAGTTTTTATTTTATTTTCAACCTTCAGCACATAAATGAAAATTGAAAAACAACAAATATGAATTAGATAAAATAAATGTTGGAGGTAAAAGAACCTCTGTCCGCGGGGTATAATATTGTTACGTTTTTACCTTGTCAATCAAGGTTCGAACCACTGGATTGTGAATAAAAACAAAATAATTCAATTTATTTAGTTAACATAATTTATTATAATAATTCACAAAATCACTTTATATAATTTTCACACAATTTTGCTGTACACTTATTATTTTTAAAACGCACTAAAACACTTTTTAATCTTTACACTTTCGCTTACCAAAAACTAATAATCCCATTCGAGTTCGTTTGCTTTTATATATACACAAACCAAACTTCTAGAAATTTCATGACTTTTCCAGTAAAAATAGTCTAAAAACATTTAGAACAGTTTTATCATGGAAAATTCCATTTTAGTACAGTAAAATATTGAGCTATTAATTTAACTTATTCTATTACACCCTAGGTGTCACCGTCATACTATATTTGATTCTTTGATTATATTTTCTCCAAATTAAGTCGAAATTATTTTACCTAAGCGTAGTTAATTAAAATGCATAAAATACCGCCAAGTAGATCTTGACCACTTGTACCTATAATAACAAAATTAGCACAAAATATTTGTCAGCCTTTTATAAGGACTCTTAACATGGATAATCTCTCCAATTAGAGAGTTTCAGGGCGCTCAGGCGCGACTAAATAGATTGGTATTATGAAACATTTACGATATCCACAATGAAAGGCCTTACTATTCGCCTTATTGTCACACACTGAAATTAAAACGAATTCCTAACAATATTATTCTGTCGATTGAGTTGTGAATGTAATGTATTTTGTTGATCTTGTTTAAAAATCTTTTGAATCTCGTGAACCTTATGAATCTTATAAATCTTATTAATCTTTGTGAATTTCAAGAATTTTATGATTCGGATTAATCTCTCCAATCTCATCAATCTTCAAACCTGATGAATCTTTTAAAACTTTTGATAATCCTATAAATCTTATGAGTCGCTTGAATCTATTATGAGTCTTACAAAATTCATAAGTCTTACGAATCCTATGAGTTGTGTAAATCTCATGAATTCTATTAATCTCTTGAAATCTTGAGCGTTTTATGATTCTTATGACTAGTAAAAATCTTCTGAATTTATGGATTTCATGTATCTTATAAAAGCAAGCCGGAGGCTAGAAAATGTAGTAATTGTGGAGAAAATCATATCGCAAACTACAGAGGTTGCATGGTGTATAAGCAATAAAGAAAATAAAATGACTAGACGCCAAATAGCGGAACAGCAAACACTAAAACATCTTTTGAAAAGTCAAACCAATGCGGCTCAAATGTCTGCTGGGTAATTAGTAGGTAATTCTCATAATCTAACTCCAGACGACGACCAGAGTACTTGAAAAGTGATAATAATACGCTGAATGAATCATTGAACAAGTTTATGTACATATGATGATGAAGACCAATATTAGTTTCATCAAAAACCAAAAATGAATGAACTTAAATTAGCTGTTTGGAATGTCAATGGGCTAGTACAACGTAAACTATATGTACAAAATTTCCTTATTGAAATTAGGAGATAAGTTCCTTGCGGGAGGTGACTACAACGCCAAACATATCCAGCGTGATTCAGACTAATATCTTTGAAAGAAAAACTACTGTGGGAATGTATGCAAAATTAGAAATTAGATTACATATCTACTGGCCACCCAACTTACTGGCCAACTGAGAGACGAAAAATTCCTGACAAAGGTATAGCTAGGCCTCTTGTAAAGGCCGAAAGTTGTTACGATATATCTTCTGATCACTCATCGGTATTAATAACATTGAACATGCAAGTGCTAAACCTATCGCCAACTATCGCTAATTGAACCCAATTCAAGTGAAATTGAAATAAAATTGATGTATCAGTACAAAGCCTAATGGACATTTTAAAGCAAGCTGCAGCGAATGCGACACTATGCAGCCCAATTTACTTAAATTTGGACAAACTGTCTCAGAATATTCAGCAGCTGTTCGTGATAAAAAGCTTAATACGCAGGCAATGGCAACTACACAGAACATCTACACTTAAATCAAATTTTAATAAAGAAAAATAAAACAATGTGATGATACAGCAACAATGTCTTCGCATCAAAACCATACAATAGCATGAAGAACAAGATACTATACAAGATCATTTAAACGAAATAGCAAAATGGCTAGCTAAATGGAGAATTAAGGTCAACGAGCGTAAATCGGCGAACATTATATTCACAATCGGTTAACTTACCTGTCTACCACAACACCGAAACGTTAAGTATCTTGGCTTACATTTAGATGGAAGGCTTACATGGAAAAAGCATAGCGATGCTAAACGTCAACAAATCAAGTTACGGTGTTTTAAAATGAACTGGTTTTTAGGGAAACATTCCAACTTAAGCCTAGGCAGTAAGGTTTCCTGTATAAAATGGTACTTAAACTTATCCGGACGTATGGTATTCAATTATGGGGGTTCGCTTGTGTTATACCAACATAATAAAATTGCAACGAATGCAGTCAAGAAGAGTCTGTAAAATTTGATTATATTTTGTGAGTTTCTTAGGCAGTTTAAAAAAAATAACAAAACATTTATTGTGACGATTATGGCCATCATATAACGAGTTCACGTTATGAACAGCGATAGTACGATGGTTCGACGCTCGGCGTAGCCATCGAAACATGTTTGTACACCAACGCACAAATGCATAATGATAAAGCATACAACAGGAGGCGTGGTTTATTGATTGATAAATAAAATGAACAACAACACAAATACATACACAACGCCCGCCGACAATATTGAATGATGATGATTATGACCAGCCATAATCCATATTTCCAGATGATTATGGGTCGTAAACAGAATACACAAGAATAAAGAAGATTTATGAGACGCAATAAAGGAAATTTCGAGAGCAGTATCAAACTGGTATATAAACACGACCATTGGCAAGCCGAGAATAGTTTTTGCTTTACTTTAAATCGTAAAACAAGTGAAATAAATCTGTTATCATAGCCCACACCAGTCAGAGGCAAGTGGACAGATTTAAATAATTAAAGTAAAAGTGAAAAAAAGTCAAGTGCCAGTAAAAGTACACAGTGTTTTTAATTGTAAAATTCAGACGAACTCAGAAGCCTAGTTCGTATCACTGGATTGTGAAAGACAAAACGCTTCGGTTTAACACAATGAATTTGTTTATATAACATCAAGAATTTTTCGCATAATTTTATTATTCACTTTTACTTTTTATATCTCACTAATTCACTTTTTAATACACTTTTTAATTCCTTTCTAATTTTCACGCTATCGCTTACCGAATACTAATGCTCCAATTCGACTTCGATCGCCTTTTTATATTCACAAACCAAACATTTACAAATTTCATGTCTTTTCCAGTAAGAATAGTCTAGAAACGTTTAGAACAGTTTTATCATGGAAATTTTAGTACAGTAAACATTGAGCTATTAGTTTAACTTATTCTATCACTCCCTAGGTGTCACAGTCATATTATGAATGTTGTGAATTTTTGAATTCTATGAACTTAAACGAATCTTTTGAATCTTGTGCGTCTTAATGTTTTACTGTACTAAAATGGAATTTTCCATGATAAAACTGTTCTAAATGTTTCTAAACTATTCTTACTGGAAAAGTCATGAAATTTCTAGAAGTTTGGTTTGTGTATATAAAAAGGCGAACGAAATCAAATTGTATCATTAGTATCTGGTAAGCTATATTGTGAAGATTAAAAAGGAATTACAAACGTTAAGTTGAAATGATTTATTTTATTCACAATCCAGTGATTCGAACCTTGATTGACATTGCATAAACGTAACAATACATTTATATAATGAGTTTTCGTTCTCTATTCCTTTTACTTTTTAAGTTAACGTATATTATGTATAAAAAAATATAGTGTCACTCTCATTGAGCTGGAAATTCGACAAAATAAGCGAAGCTACAGCAATAACAAAATCGACAATTATCTGCAATCTAGAAAATAATCGTGACATCATTTGGAATCATAACATAGTAAAATACTTAAACCATAACAGTAAAGTTCATTGGTTAATGTGAGTTTATTATGAGATTGTTTAATTATAAGCATCTAATTTTAAAAGTATACAGCGACGACTTAAAATTAATTCTTTACTTACATATGAAAAAAAGCTCCAACTTTAAGAATATTGTTTGTTTTTTTGATTACCATTAACAAAAACACTAACAATATTCTAAATGAAAATCAATAACTTGGTCCTGAAGAGTTTAGCAAAACTTTATTTAGAAGAAAAATATTTGTAAAAGTTGAATTTATGTTTAAGATTTTCATTTCAAAAGTTCACCGTTTTTATGCAAGTTTGTGTTATTTTGTTATAGAAAACTATGATTGTGTTAAATGGAACATTGCAAAGTTTACCAGTCCAATACAGTTATTTTTCTCAATAATTTTCTTAAGTATACCATTGAAACATCAGTATCTAAATAGGGTTTGATTTGTAATTTTTTTTTTATGTTTAATGGTGCGGGAAAGCCATGTCGAAAACAATTTTTTTTTCAGTTCCACTCCGTCACATCTCGCCCAAACAACCTCAACTAAGCATCGCATCAACATTAACTTCTCCCGTATAAATCCGCTGTGAGTCAGATTTTCCAAGTCCCTAGCTCATAGTAGAATAATAAATCTTTTAAGGTAAACCCAATAGAAATTTTTCGTCTGTATATAAAACGTTTTTCGGTCACCGAATTTTTAAATAACGCTGTAGAAGCATATTTGAAGCAACTTCAACTCCCATTCCATAATATCGTAAGTACAAATGTTGGGTACCCTCAAAATTTGTCCTGGGCCCCTAAAAATACTTTTTGCAGAGTGTATAATAAAATAATTTACTGAATATTTTCATTTCAATTCTAAAATTAAATCTCCATTTTCCAGAATATTTCCAAATTAAATTTTTGTTTTTCAGAATTGCCACATCCGAGAAGGAAGTAAAGTCTATATAGGCATCAATTTCAACCCAAATCACCAACAGAGGATGTCTTGAAGAGTATCGAAAATGCGGTTATGAGTACAAATTTGAACCACAAAACAGACGTATTAGAACCATGATAGTTGACAATATTAAAGATGAAATTTATCAAGCACCATTGTCGAAAATCAGCTACGTCAACTCATGGTGAGTAAATCATATTTCACTATAATACGATTCTGCTGTCAAAGTTAATTGTGAATGAGTCTCACCAAGTGTCAAATTTAATCACTTTAATTTACACACTGGAACCCCAAAAAATTAAGGAAGCAATAATTTTTTTAGTGATTTTTGAATAGCTGTATCTTAGTGAAAAATGGTGGTATAGAGATGGAGAAAAAACATTTTAAAGCTTCAAGTTTCTAATTTCGAGATTTTTTGGCAGACGTTTTTCGTTGGCTACGGTTATCGCAGAATCATAAGAAATACAGCGAGACACAATTTTTCCACAATTTAATTTTTTTAAAGATCCAAGGGCTCGGGAATATTTCTATTAAGTTAATTTAGCTTTAATTTGGTTTTTTGGTCTCTCTGCGCCAATTTTTTGCTCAGATATCTGAGTTTAAATGAAAAAGAATCCTTTAGTAAATCTCAGCCACCAATGGTCGTACAGTAAATTTTAGGATAGTTTTAAAAACTTGAATAAATTTCTTAGTAGAGCTTTTTATGATTTTTCGAGAAAAACATTCTTTTTACTAAAAATGACAGTTAATGAAATTGATCCATTAAACCTTTTTTCTGGACTGATTGATCAAAGTTTTACAAAGTTTGAAATAGAAGTTTAATAAAAAAAGAAAAACTTTCGACTTTTTTATTAAATTTTTAAACTTTGAAACTTGTTTTTGTAAAGCTTTATCAATCGGTCCGAAAAAATGGTTGAATGGATCAATTTGGAAATTTACTGTTTTTTTTATAGAAACCCCATTTCGTACCCTGGATTCTGAAAGAGCATAAAGTTTTACATTCAGCGGTCATTTCAAGGTTAAATTACGAAATGGTATAAAATAACCAGCATATGATGAATTTTAATGGGGAATGACTAAACTTACAGTTGTTCGCGCCAAAATATAATGTGGCGAGCTAGTGATCTTGACTCTTCCAGTCAAGGTCATTTGAAGGAGAATCGCACTTCAGCGAACAAATTAAAAATTTATAATTTCGATTTTTTTTTATTTTTCGCTTCTTCTCCTATATTTTGTTGTTTATAAATGAATTTTTGTTACCGCTCTTTAAAAAAGAAATAAATCGATCGCTATTTCACTCTCTTCTCTTTCTGTTCTTTGGGTTGACTAGGGCATTCCGAAAGGTTCCCTTCTGTAATCCCTCTTTGCGGAAAGAAACAGAAAAAAATGTTTTGTATTGTTTCTTTCCCCGGGCGCGAAATCAAAAATAAAATAAAATATTAGTCTCCTGGTATAAGACACCAAGGAAAGAGACTGAAATTGCTAGACCAAAAAGTAGAGGAGAAGAAGCGAAAAATAAAAAAAAGCGATATTATATTTTTTAAATTTGTTCAAATAAGTCCAGTTGACCTCTAAATGGCCTAGACTCTAATGGTCAAGATCACTAGTGTACTCGATTCTCTTGACAGTTTCCAAACACTTTTCAATTTTCGGTTGTGCCAAAAGAACCAGATTGGCGAAAAAAATCCAAATCGGTCCAGCCGGTCTCGTGATGTGTGGAAACAAATATCTAGAGAGAGGGGGGCGAGCTAGGGTTGAACATGGATTTAGGTTTTAACTGGTAGTGTTGTTTTGGGTTTAGTTCAGGTACGCTTGCATTTTTGGAAACGACGTTGATTTGAGGATTGAGTTGGTTGCTGAGGTCAAAATAAAGAAACTGGTTGAGTTGGAGGTCGAGTTTGAAATTTATTTGGGTTTATTAAGAATTTATTTCTCGGGGTTTAGTAGTTGCATTTGAGTTCAGATCAAGTTTTAGATTGAGCGGGGCTTTATTTTGGTATTTATTTCAGGGTTGAATCGAGGGTTGATTTGGAGGTTAGATGAAGTTGAGTTTATCTACGCATAAAGTTTTCAATCATATTGAGTAGGAGTTGAGTTTCAGTTCAGTAGGAGTTGTCTTGTTGAGTGTTAAGTTGCGATTTAGTGATTGCTTTAGGATTGAGTGTGAGTGGGGATTAAATTGTTCAGTTAAGGATTTAGTTGAGTTGAGCTTTGAATGAGTTAACCTGAGAAGAGTTCACGAATGCACTTAATTTTGCGTACCAACAATTTTTATTTTCAATTAGAAATTCAAATTTAGCCTTACCAGACTACTCTAGTAGATACGTTTAATAGACCAGAGAACATTTTTCAAATTAGTACACAGCATTCTCTTGCAATATAAAGGACGTCTCCTCCTTGTCGCTCGTATATGTCAATATTGTCTCGGCGTGAAACATATACCGATAATTTTTATCCCTGAGTAACTACCCCTTTTAAATCACATCGTATCGTTTGCGGGGTACTAAATTCATGTTGTTTAAGAGCTGAGTTCCCTCAAAATTCACATGTAGGTTGAGCCTTTCTTCATGGCTCTGTGCATTTTCCGTTATTTCATTTAGAACAACGTCCCTGTGTAGGTCGTTGTTCCTGACATACCAAGGTGCATCAACAATGTTCCATAATATCCTATTCTGAAATTTTTTGATGATATGTATCTTGATTTGTTTAGTACAACACCAAAGCTGAATAACATAAGATCACATCGGTTTCAATATTTGCCTATAAGGTCAAAGCTTGTTGTTATTTGATAAAGTAGAGTTCCTTCCCATCAGCCAACATTTCTGTCTGTATTTTCGTCTTCATCTCGGTCTGTAGTTCTTTATTTTTCTTCTTGATGTTGTGCTTCCCAGTTTAGTATTCAGGGTCGAGCCGAAATATTAGTTGTGAGAAATATCTAGACAGACGACATTTTTTCTTAACAAGTGTCGTTTTGGACAAAACAAAGTTTTGATTATTTTTGGCACGATTTCATTAACTTTGGTCTATGAGGACCGAAATTAATTAGAAAATCTAGGTGTTAGTTAAAGTTTCCACGTCGGAATGGAGAGTTATCTGTGTTAAGATACATATAAGCTATCTGATGAATTTAAGTGAAACGCTGATTCGATTATATGTCCAATATATATGAGATGTAAAACAATATAAGGATTTAATCAGTCTATTAACAGCTTGATATTTTGATTTTTAATATTTGTTACAAAATTTCCATAGATGGACCCCCGGTGAACACAATCGTGCATCTGTAGTCATTTAAAATCAGATGATGTTTAAGTGGTTCGATTTATCTTCAGCAAACCTTCTAGAGTTGTTTTGGTATGCCAGCCGATTTTTGCCTTCCAGTAATCGAAACAGTGTTGAGACACCATATATGGACAACCTTCTGTACTAAAATGATTTAATAATTTTTTTTCACAATAGTTTTAGAACTGGCTGAATAACATTTGGAAAGTCTAAATTTATGTCTCAGAAATTCTCGTTCTTAAGTCAAGTAGTGTTGTTCTGCTATATGCCTCACTGAATAAAAAACCTCAGACATTATCCCTGCACACACTATTGGCAAATTATAAATACTTTCACAATCCGAATCCAAATTTCAGAACCACGGGAGGACATAATTATCATCTGGGCTGTGGAGTCTGGGACAAATGATCGATGCTGGCTCCATCTAAGCAAATTTATAGATTTATTAACGACTACGGCTCTGACAAGAATTATAATTCAAAGTATGTAATACAAAAATTTAAAAAAAATTCGTAAATTCATTTTCAAATTAATAGTTCAAGCACGTCTGAAAATGTAAAACACAATGTCAGATCCCGAACATTTATCACAATTAAGGGTAATAGAAAAATAGGGGATCCGTCCAACATGGCATAATTCACAACGGTATAGTTGAAAACGATATAAGGTGGCATATTTCAGTATGGCATGTAGTATATTACGGCACAAGGTACACTATAGAATATTTGAAAACAGCAAATTTTAATACGGCATATGGTACACTATGGAATAAAATTCTCGTCGGCATATTTCAATATGGCACGTGGTGCAATATGGCATATTCTAAAATTTGGCTATTTCTTAGCAAAGTGCAATGAAAATGGAATACTAAAATGGATTTTAAACGAAGTTCTAAAATATGGCCAATTACGGTGGAACTTTACTGTTTATTAACCGAATATGATGAAATTCAACATATACGGTGGAAATTCTGAAATTTGGCCAATTTTGATGGAACCTGACTGTTTCTCAAAAGATTATGAAGAAATTCGACATATATGACGGAAATGGGATTCTAAAAATGATTTTAGTTGAAGTTCTGGGATATGGCCATTTATTATGGAACTTGGCAATTTCTTAATCGAGTATGGTGTAATTCGACAAGTAAGATGGAAATGGGATTCTAAAATGAGTTTTAGATGAAATTCTGGAATATGGCCAATAATAATGGAACTCGGCTGTTTCTTAACCGATGATGGTAAAATTCGACAACTGCGATTGAAATATGATTTTAAAAAAGTTTTTTGATAATGTTCTGCGATATGGCCAATTTTGATAGAATTAGGTTATTTTTTAACCGAATATAATGAAATTCGACAAATATTGCGTAAATGAGATTCTAAAATAAGTTTTAGGTGAAGTTCTGGAAATATTGCCAATAAGGATAGAAATCGCTTATTTATCTTAACCGATAATGATGAAATTCATCAAGTGCGATGGAAATGGGAATCTAAAATGGTTTTAGTCAACAACTGAAAAAAATCAACTCGCTTAATATAATTTTCCTTCACTTAGTGCAATTTAATTTATTCTCCCAACCCAAATAAAAATATTGGTAATGAAGATAAGTATAATCGGGAAGTGCTTCATATCTATAATTTTTAATTTTTTTAGATCTAATTTTAAAATTAAAAATATGTATATATAGTCCTTTAGGTTCATTTTTATTCATTGAAGTTTTTGTTATAGAAGGAATCAATTTTGTAACAACATCAAAATTGAGAAACATAATTAGCTATTCGCGAATTTAGTAATGATTTTTTTTCGAACCACTAGTATGAACTTGTTTAGCATTTAAGGAAGTACTTAAAAAGAAATCCTAACATAATTCAACATATTCGACGAAAATGTAGATCTTAACTGGCGTTTAGATAAAATTCTAAAATATGGTCAGTAAGGATGCAACTTGGCTGTTGATTTATCGATTATTACGGAATTCGATAAGTGCGATGGAAATTATTTATAGATGAAATTCTGAATAAGGTTAAATTAATTTGGAACTTGACTGAAAATCCATTCTTTTAATAGAATTTGCTTTCACTTAACGGATTTTACTTTAAACCTTCAACTAACAGAATTTCCTTTCAACTAGTAGAATTATAATGATAAATCATACATGCCGTAGTGCACCTTATGCCCTAATCTACTGTGTGCCGTAATGTACCATATGTCATTTTGAAATATGCCATTTTAAAATATGCCAAAGTGTACCATATGCCTTAGTGTACCATATGTCGTTTTGAAATATGCCGAATCGACCGGGATCCAAAAAATAGAAATAAAACCAAAATACGGAGCCGGAGCCGGTGGATTCCTTAGGGCTTAAAAATAGGGCCCTTTAAGGGCCCTTAAAAATACATAAATAATCATAAAATCAAAGATGATTGATATTTACAAAGAATTAAGCCTGCCCCAAAATAACTGATTCTTTTAACAATTAAGCTAAGCTAATCGCGAAAGCTAGTCAGATCCCGAACATGAAGTTCAGAAGCTTAAATTTAGAATTCAACTATTCTCACTTTGTGAAAATATTGAACGGGAAACTTTAAATTAATTGCCAAATCAAATAGATTTGCTAATAAAGAACACCAATTTCGTTTTTATCGCCCTGTTACATAGTTTTGAACCAATAACCATTTTACAGTTATTTATCGTTGCACGAAATTGAAGTGCAATAAAAAAATTGCGCTGTAATCTCAATCCTACCTGGGTACATACAAAAAAAAAAAATGTTAAACTTTCAAAATTAAAAAATTAATTTAACAGTTGTAGAAGCAAAAGTTTGTTTCCAAAAGATTAAGCTTTTCCAATTTCTCGTTGTCGCGGATTTATTTAAATTATAAAACAAATGTTTTTCAAAATTTCCACTTCATTTGCAATAAATTTTCGTAAGCCGCGTGTATTTGTTGTTTTTGTCAAATTTAAATATAAAATTTAATTTTTTATTTTTTTTTTTTTGATATTTCAAGAGGAATTCATTCATTAGACGATTTTATGTAAGCTAATAAAAGTTTTTTAATTTAAAATACTAAAAAAATACAGTTTTTGCATTCCCACATTAAAAACAATTCTAAATCAAATCGAATTTTTCGCAAAATTATATGTGAGCATGCTAGGTAGCTAGTACGTAAATACTCGTATGTAAATAAAGTTTTTCTGTTCACGGTGATGATTGATTTTTATTCAGATTTCGTATCCGTGGCATTAAATTGAAATTCTCGATGGTAATGAACTTTTTTTTTCATAAATAGTTCGACCGGATAAAACACTAGCTGTATATGCTTCTAACATTTCTTCATCGTCCATAAAATAAATGGAAAAAATGTAAATTGACGTTATCAAAACTACACAATAGTCTTATTTAGTATTCAATTCATGAAGTTGCCGGATAATACGGAGTATAGGTATAACGATAAAAACTTTGTGTAAAAATAAAAAAATAAAAAATTCTTCTCAAAGTTTCCGCAGAGATAAAAAAGCAACGGTAAACGTTGAATATAAAATATTTGCTATATAATGGAACAACAAAATGTAGTTTAAGCGAAAACGGGAAAGGACTTAAAATTGAGAAGGTTACAAGAATTAATAAGTTGTGGCAGGTCACGAAGTGAAAATTTGTGAAAAAGACTTTCGCTAAATAAGTTTTTTGTAGGTATATTGTATGTAGGAGAGTTTACGATGTGTTAAAATTAATTTGGTTAGGGAGACAATAGCAGTGACAACAAAATTTGCACTTAAGTATTCGCTTGTTTGATTACAGCGGCACACAAAGTTTCTTTTTTCTACCGTTTACTCCAGTACATCGTTTCCGGAGTATTTGTAACCGCAAAAAAGGATTCCGTAGTCCAAATTTACTTGTGACGCTTCAATAGCCCAAGAAAATCCCAACTTTAGGTCAAAATAGCCAAAAAAATTCCAAAGAAATTTACTTTTCTATTTTGGTTGCTAATGTCTCTTAACTAAACCATTGTTAGAAAGTCAGAAAAAACTCATACAAGACCAAGACACACAACTTACACTGAAACTCAGACAATGAAACTGTTATTCAAACCGAGACGGAAAACTAACACTTGAACTATGACAAGCAAACTGAAATTCAGAGAGTATAAGTTACAAATAGGCTTGTGTGACTGAAGCAAACTTACTGGCAATAGCAAAGTCAAACTTAACTAAGAAAGTTTAGCTGAAACGAGTTCCTCTAACCTTGCTGCAGTTTGAGTTTGTCTGCTCCAGATTGAGTTACAGTTTGTTGCTTTTCATCAACCATTTTTTTCCATTGACCTATCACGAGCGTTCAAGTGAAGTTTTATTGATGTCATTTCTTGCGTTTATAACGTACTCTCTTGTCCTCGAATGACCTATGTTGTGGATTTCTACGTCTTTTTGTCAGATTTGTTTCTTCATATCTCTTGAGTATTCAACAATAGTCTGCTAACATGTTAACGAGACACCTTCCCTGATATCTCCTTTCCGTTTCCCTTATATCCTTGCCAGATCACCAGATCTTACTTCGCCAGATTTCTTTTTGTGGGACTATCTCAAAGACCAAGTTTAGAAACAAAATCCAACAACACGTGAGATTATGATTGAGCGAATCAAAAATGTCTGTGCTGAAATTCAAGCAGACACTTCTCAGTTGTGTACAGACATTTGAAATGCGGATTAATAAGTCTATTGAAGTCGAAGGCCATCATTTTGAGCACTTTATTTAATTTAAAGATGATGAGGCGAGGGGACTCATGTAAATCAAGCACCCTTCTCCCAGTTATTCGAAATATGCAAAATGAATAAATTTTTAACGAACAATTTCGAGTATTTACATGAAACCGTGGTATTTTTATTGCAGACGTATTGCAGAATTGTTTGCGTTGGTTCTCAGTAGGAGAAATCGATAAAAATTGAATATCGTTAATTACAGCGCCATCTTCCATGAATCGAAAAATATGTTTCAGTCATATCCTACATATTTATAGCCGTAGAATCCAAATCTGCAATAAAAAATAGGGGGTTCATATTTTATTTTCATAGTTAACCTCCGCCCCACCTACAAGTAGGAAGGAGGGAGGTTCTAAGTTTAACACTAATGTATTTCCCCCACGTAATAATTAAATTTTGATCTTGACCATTTTTCTCGTAGAGTGCTTATTTTCCGAGATATTTGAGTGGATCATGTTAAAAAAATTACCCGGTATATTAAAACATGTTGAGCTCTTGTAAGACATATTCGGGTTTTCCTATCATTGGGATCATGAAAATTGAGCTCTCAAAACTCGCAACTCTCCATGAAAGCTGAATCGAGGACTAACCTTGTTCAACGGAAAATTATTTTATTCATTTTCTGAAAAAAAGCAAAGATCACATTGATAGTATCTTCACAAAATTTAGGTTCGTTTTTGGTGCCCCTGAAAACAATAAAGTCAATGGATCAGAATATGGTTAAAAACACTTTACATCATACTCATTCCTATCACGAAACTCATTCCTAACGCTGAAATATTTCTATAAGACAATTTGCTATCGCAGAACCTATTTGTAGACTCAAATAACTTTAGCGAATGTACGAAATAAATGTTCAGTATTTGAAGCTAAAATATGCGTTTGGAATGAAATAATATTCTTCAATATCCAGTCGTTGTTTTGGAACAAATTTTATCGTCGGTCCACGTACTATCCCTTCAATTTCATAAGCTTTTTTAAAAGGTGAGTATTTCACTTTCAGCTTGTTGAAAATAAAATTGATATGTTGTAAATTCGTAAGATGATATTTTGATTTCAAAGTCTACGTTTCACTATGTCAATAATTTTCATTCAAATTGTAAAATCAACATCTCAGACAACTCATAAATTTAATTTCTTCATTTCTACTAATCTAAATACAGTGTGAATATTCTTAAATTAAATTTGGTGTGCGCCATGTTATTGAACCAAGCCCAAATAAATAAACAGATTAAAACGCTGAATACAAATAATTACTCAAGTCTGGCTCCAATCTTTTTTTCTTCATTTATGTAAATCATCAGAAAACAAAATCCTGTCTCTATAAATGAATTAAATTTACAATTCAACGTAATTAATTAGAGAGGCAAAAATATTCAAAAAACGTTTTTGTTGTACGAGGCGTTAACTGTGCAATTTTCCTTGTCATAATGTATTGTATCAATCGCGAAGAATTAGCAGAGGGCAAAATAACAAAAACATGTTTTTTAATCAAGAAACGAATACATATTTGTAGACGATGTAAATAATTGTTCAGACATTTCATGAACTTTTTTTAACGAAAAAAAACATAATGAATACCTTCAAGGTGGGTAACTTATACCAAGAATTGAACAGCACAATATTCCTTTTAATACCTGTCATTGTAATAAGAAATAATACAACAAGAATAATAATAACAGTAGTAATCAAGGTATATAAAGTTCATCGTATCATTGTACCAAGACGATCAAGTATAATTTATGCGAAGAATTGTTTAATTTTGAGGATATTTTCTTAAGGATTTAAAATAATAACAACATCACCTGAAACAAAGCTTTATATCAGAACATGTCGAATGGAGAAAAGCTCAAATATTTTACAGTTTATGTTTACAGAATATTTAATCTCAACAGTTTTTGTATAATGTGTATCTATGTACATGCACATACATACTTCATTCAACAAATAATAAACAAAACATGCAAAAGTGCAAAATGAATTACATAGTGAGGTAGAACAAAGATTTTTGTAAAATTATTTGGTAAATATCTTAAGCAAAAAATAAATCTCTTACAGGTTTTCAGTATAAGATAATTTACTTTGTTGTGTTCGCTTTAATATAAGCAAAACGACTCAATGTTTTATGTGATCAACAACTTTTCTTAAGATTTTCATTTACTAATTATTATGCTCTATTATGCTTAAAGCATAATTTTCAATTTTCAACAATTTATAAAACCATTTGCAAATATCCTCCCAAGTTTTCTTATCAAATAAATAAGATTAGAGCGTATGGGTTTTTTCGGAATAAATCATGCCAAAATTATTCAACCGATTTTAACGAAATTCGGATATGCTAACGATGGTATGAGGCATTAAAAGAATATTTCACGAGATGCTCTTTTGTTACAAAATAATCTCGAAAAAACAAAATCGAAATTTCATGAATATTTATGAATCGCGAGAATATGATTTTACGTTGATGAATATTACAGAAACTCTAAATACTCGTATTTTGTTACATTTTTTGACTTGTCAATCAAGGTTCGAATCACTGGATTGTGAATAAAACAAAATCAATTCAATTTATCAGCAACGTATTTATTTATGTCACACAAAAATTATTACAACACAGTTTATTAATGATAATTCACAAAATCACTATTTATAAATTATTCGCACAATTTTACTGATCACTTTTACTTTTTATTTCACACTAAAACACTTTTTAAATCACTTTTTAATTCCTTTTTAATCTTCACACGAAGAAAATACAGCGATCCCAAGACGAATTGGAAGCTGGGGATAGTAAGCGACCCAGATTGCAGTGAGCCCAAGGAGATACTAGGACGCACGGGGCAAGATTGTTCAGTGATTTCCTTAAAGAGCATCCAGGGATACTAGCCGTCATTGACAGGAGTCAAGAAGATTGGAGTATCACTCTCGATAAATGGAGGCTAGTGTATAACGTACTAAACTCCGTTTTCCTAACGGTCCTCGGAGAAAATCCGGGGCCACTTCCATCTTGTAGGGATGCAGGACGGCGCCAAGGGCGCGTTAAGCTAACGGCGTGCGCAGATCAAAGATCGGCAGACCTTTAACGTCTGGCCGTAGCTAAGGTAGGAAAAGTGTGGCGGGGCGCGAAGCTTGCAGTGGTTCAGAGGGACGAGATCCCTAGCAGACCAAGGGCACGCGTCTGGCTGCCAATCGAGCCATCCTGTCCGGATGAAACAATACACATAATTCGGGCAAGCAACGTTGATCTTCCGACGAACAATTGGAAGATCATTAAACAAGAGGAAGCGTAGGGAGGAACTAGGTTGTCCATTTTAGTGGTGAACAAAGAGTCCCTAGCCCCTCTAGCTAAAAAGAAGGGGGTAATCGGCTTCGGTTTCGGGTCAATTATGCTAAAGGTATTTAAAAAGGTGCTAACACGCGGGTGCTAACACGCGGGACGTTGGGAGCCCAACGATGGAGCGATTGACTCGAACGATGAAGATCGGGTCGAGTCGATGGGAGAGAAGGGTGGCATAAAGAGCCAACACGGAGCACCGGAAGGGAGCGTCAGGATTGATATCGTCCCCCAAGGGCCGAGAGATTAAACCCTGCAGCGACAGCGGAGGGTATATGAAGGAAGGTGAGTTGATCTGTTTATGCTGAGCACGGTCCAGATTAATCTTCACCATTCTAAGGCTGCTTCGGCAGCCTTGATCCTCAGGCTGACCAAATCGGATGAGGATAAAATCCTAGTTCCTAATATGTAGGAAAGCATTCAATAGAGCAAAAGGCTCTAGGGAAGCTCAGGACTTGGACTCCTTTAAGTAGCACCTTAAAAAGTATAAAAAGGAATTAAGGAAGGCGAGGAGAAGGTTTTGGAGACTGTTCTGTGATAAAATGGAAGGTGTTTCGGAGACTTCGCACCTCAGCAAAATCGTATCTAAGAGTCCAACGAGCCGTAGTTACTTAATTAAACCAGATGGGCTGTGGACAACGTCTAGTGGGAAATCATTGGCGCTTCTATTTGATACCCATTTCCCGGGTAGAGGAAATCGTGTGCAAAAACCGGATCCTATGTGCACTGAACGGCTTTAAACCCCTATAAATCGGCAGGCCCGGACGGTATCATCCCAGCGGAATGGCAAAAAACACTCGTCGATCATTCTCCCATGGCTGGAGGTGATCTTCAGGTGGTGTCTAAAAACGAATTATGTTCCTAGGAAATGGACGGAGGTTAGGGTGATTTTCATCCCGAAAACGGGGAAGAATTCACAGGCCTACCCCAAAGGACCTAAGACCAATAACTCTATCATGCTTTCTGTTGAAAAACATTGGAAAGACTAATCGACGTATACATACGTGCAAAAATAAAACCCAGTAATTGGGCGACTTCTCAGCATGCGTACTGGAAAGGGAGATCTGTGGACACGGCTCTGCATTCCCTGGTGCGAACAATTGAGAAATCAATCCACTCGAAAGAGTACAGTATGGCAGCCTTCCTCGATACAGAGGGCGCCTTTAACAATGTCAGGACGGAGGCAGTTCGGGGAGGACTGTCTTTCTTAGATGTGGACTACCCCTTAGGAAGGTTGATAAATCAGGTGCTAGAATGCATGATTATTAACGCGGATATGGGGGAATTTACCATTAAGAGGCGAGTAGTTAGAGCAACTCCGCAAGGTGGTGTCCTATCACCTCTTCTCTGGAACATAGTTATCAATGGATTACTTTTGGAACTGGAGAGGGAGGAAATAGAGGTGATAGCGTATGCAGATGACGTAGCAATCGCAATCTCGGGGAAGCTCCTAGGCACGATTAAGAAAGTCATGCAACACGCGCTCGTAATCATTACAAAGTGGGCCAGCAAATGTGGGCTGGGTATAAATCCATCCAAAACAGAGCTGGTATTCTTCACCAAGAAATATAAAATTTCGGTAGTCGCCCCTCCTACCTTAAATGGCACGGCACTGGCCTTTACTGATAAGGCAAAATTTCTGGGCATAATCTTGGACAGTAAGCTGAATTGGATGCCCAATATTTTAGAGAGAGTAAAGAAGTCCACTATGGCTCTGTACTCATGTAGAAACGCGGTCGGTAGGAGATGTGGTCTTAAACCAGAGCTGGTACACTGGCTCGTCACCGCTGTAGTCAGACCGATTCTGATGTACGAGGTGAGTGCGCGGTGGCCAGCACTAAACAAGAAAACTTATAAGAATAAGATAGAGAAGGTACAGAGAACGGCCTGCTTACCGGCGCTACGTCGCTAATTACATTGAGGCGTACCAAATCCTTTGTAAGCGATATGACAAAAATAAGGCGACAATCAATTATTATTTCGAAACATTTTTAAAACAACGGATAATTACACGTGTAAATTCCTCTAAAATTCGAAAACTGACTGATACCTCCGAGGAAATTATTAGAGGGCTCTCTTGGTTAATCTACATAATCGCTGAAAAGTTCTGGCAACACAGCAGGCAGTTCTGGCAACACGAGTCGTCAAAAATTGAGCACCTTGTCCTTCAAAATTTAAATGATTGTCTCCATACTAGGGCAGATACCATTGAAGTGGTAAAGGAAACCGTATGTAGGCCGTCATCTCGAACAACTTTGGCCGTAAGAGGCTCTCATAGTACATCCATCAATACCGGTAAAACTCCAAATTGGCCGATGTGTCACGTAGAGCACTTCATGTATTTATGCCTAACATTTAAAGACATGAACATTGCCGATAGGAGAGTATTCGTCAGGGAGAATTCACGCTGCTATAATTGCCTAAGTGATAACCATACGGTGTCAGCCTGTAGATCTAAGCGTTCGTGTCAAATTTGCAGAAAGCGGCGTAATAGTCTTCTTCGTGTACCAGAAACCTCAAAGCCAAACCAAACAGTTTCACATCCATCATTCATCTCGCAGGCGGCTAGTACTGTCCAAACACACCAATTAATTTGTCGTCATCCTCACTAATGGCAACCAACGCACCATCAACCACCAAGTCAACAACGAATGTATCACCACCATACGAACCTGAGTCTGGTACCCAGTCTCACACTACCGCTGCTATTCATAAAGCTCGTTTACCAATTACTAACCAACTTGAATCGAGCAGACCTAAATTTCAATCACTGTGCCGAGCTTTATTAGACTCAGGATCACAGGCATCATTTGTTACCAAAACCTGTGTCCAACAACTATCCTTACCTCGGCACGAAACAAACATTTCTATTATCGCTGTGGGAGATACTAAAGCTGGCACCGCACGTTCATCAGCTGTTCTCAAGATTTCATCGAGATTTCAACCAAATAACCGAATCCAAGCTCATGCGCTAATACTGCCCAAAATTACCGCAGTATTGGCGCCAGTAAACCTCAACCCAAATTTCATGGACCAGCTAAAAACGCTTCAGTTAGCCAAACCAGTATTTGATGAGTCAAATACTCTAGATATTCTACTAGGAGTAGATCACTTTTTTAATGTTTTGACAGAAGGAAAAATCTATCAAGGTCAAAATATACCAATCGCACAAAATAGTATTTTCGGTTGGATAATTGCCGGCACTGCTCCATCCATTGAAAATCGGAGTTCATTCAGTATCAGTTTTAGCACTGAATTACAAATAGATCGATCACTTCGCAAGTTCTGGGAGATGGAAGAAATTTCACCAAGTAAATCGAGGAAGAAAAATTGTGCGAAACTCATTTTGAAACCACTCATCAACGAACCAACAAAGGCAGATTTCTAGTTCACCTAAATTCAGAGTGGTATTTGATGTATCGGCTACGACTTCAAACAAAATATCGCTCAATGATAATTTAATGGTAGGGCCTACCGTTCATGGCAGTTTATTTGTCATATTGCGTCAATTCCGCAAACATAGAATAGTGTTTACCAGTGATATAGAGAAATTGTACCGCCAAATATTAATTGCACCGAAAGACACCGAGTTTCAAAGAATTGTTTGGAGGGAGGATCCAGAGCTACCAATAAAAGACTTTAGGCTGCTGACTGTTACCTGCGGGACAGCCTCGGCACCCTATTTAGCCACAAAGACACTGGCAATAATTACCGATGAAAATACCACCAAATTTCCAGTAGCGTCAAAAATCATTAAAAATGACGTATATCGACGACCTGATGACGGGGGCGAATACTGAAAAAAAAGCTCTCGAATTACAGACTCAAATTATGAATTATGCGTACCAATATAGTTTGCTAAAAAACCAGAGTTGCGCCAATCAAACACTTATCCATTCCGCGGTAGGAGCTATGTGGTGCTCTTCTGCTAACCCGATTACTCAAAACCTTGGTAGAGTCACTTAAATCTGAAGGAAGTATTGATGTTTATACTTGGACAGATTCAATGAATGTATTGTGGTGGCTGTCGTCGCATCCACGATCTTGGAAAAGTTTTGTCGCTAATCGCACTGCAGAGATTTTGGAATCTACATCTAGAAAAGATTGGTAGTATATACCCACTAAAGGAAACCCGGCCGATTGCGCTTCTCGTGGGCTATTACCGTTGCGGAATTTTAACCTTTTGTGGAATGGACTGTTTCGCACCAAACCATTTACCAACGAGGAGAAACCGGAGAAGATAAAACTCATGCAGGCGACCATGCCAAATTCATTACTGGAAGAATTATCACAAAAGTGCTCCAAATTTTCAAAGTTAGCGAGAATTATTGCTTTATTGTTGCAATTTCATAACAATCTAAAAAGGTCTATGAATAAAGAACCAAAATCTATATTGTTGTCACCCGACCTTTATAACCAAGCTACAAATATAATTTTCAAGTGGGTTCAGACTGATTGTTTTACTATGGAAATTGGGTGCATTGAAAAGCAAAAACCAGCTCGCACTAAACCCTGTTTTGGACAACCACGGAGTATTGCGAGTTGGAAGTAGAATCAAACACGCAAACGTCGAATATGATCAAAAATGTCGAATCATATTACCCGCAAAGCACTTAATTACCGAGCTGGTTGTAGACGAGATACACTTGAAATATTTACACGAAGCACAGTCGTTGATGGTATCCACATTGAGGCAAAAATTTTGGATCATCAATTGCAAAAATATTGTACGACAAAGGATTAACCGTTGCATTCCGTGTACCCGAAATCGACCTCAAAAATTGTTCAACTAATGGGAGATTTACCACCCGCACGAGTCACCCTGAAATATGCGTTCAACCAAACAGGGGTGGATTATGCTGGTCCTATTTGGCTACGTTCGATTTTAGGAAGACGAAACAAACCTCCCTAAACCGATTATGATGCAATTTTACATATGCGATGTAAATTAGATTCTAAACCTAATTTTAGATTAAATTCTGAACATGGATGATACGAAAGGAACTTGGTTGCTTTTTAACCATTTATAATGAAATTCAACATGTTTGATTGAAATGATATTGTGAAATTATTTTTTGATTTAGTTCTGTAAAATAGCTAAAGGCCCAGGTATGGCCCATTGGGATTAAACTAATTCAAATAATTGCGAATATAAATATTCACGATTCCTTGTTTTGATATTCGTGAAAAATATATTCATAGCATTTTACTTCTATGAGAGGAATCAACAAAGTAATATTTTAATTAACAAAATACAAGATTAACACAAAACTGAGATTTTTTTTGTAAAAAATCAATCAATTTTTCGTTTCATTCAAACGAGTTCAAACTAGTAAACTAGAAAACAAAATATTAAATAGAAAGGGCTGAAACCTCATAAGGTGATCAGAACTTCGTTCTTGATCAATTCAATTACCAAATCAATCCCGAAATGAACCGCTTAAGTCAATCTTCAGCTTAACCTCCAACTCAATTTACAACTCAACGTATATCTTAATCACAACACAATCATTAACACAATCACCAAATTAACGGCCATCACAACCATCAATTAAATCGCCAAATCAACCTTTAATCCACTTTCAAGTCAATCCTAAACCTAACTCCAAATCAACTCTAAAATAATTCCCCAACCGAACAACTCATACCCCAAGGCAAACTAACTAAGTCCTAAATCTACGTCAACTCAACTTAGCTCGACCCAAATTCAACCCTCTGCTTAATTCTACACTTATTTTCTAACTCAACCCCAAAATTAACTCGATTCGAAAGCTACTTGTGTGCATGAACTCAACTCAATCAAACTTCCCACTAAACCCTAAACTCGACTTCAAATTAATCCCAAACCGAACTTATCTTTCTAATCCATCTTAATTTCAACTCAAATTCTACCAATTATCATACCGACATATGTACGTACCGTTGTACCATCACCTTAAACAATCATTCTATCACAATATATCATTAAACCACTATACAATCATACCATTGTACCATAGTAACGTCGAACGATCCTACCATCACAATATGATGTATATCTTACCATCAATCTACTACACATTCATACCATCATACAATTATAGCACCATACCATTGTACCATCATACCATCCAACCGTCATAGCATTATGCCGTCATACCATAATACTCTTATCCCATCACATCATTATACAATAATATCAATCCATCATACCACTATACCATCATACCATCGAACTGTCATACCATCATGCAGGTTTTGCATTTCAAATTGATCCTTATACACTCCTAACTGAACTTTTCACATTTCAAATTGGACCTTTTACATTACAAATTGAACCCTTAACAAATTATATGAATGGCCAATTAGGATGAAGCTTGGCTATTCCTTAACCGATTATGATGAAAATTGACATGTGCGTTGGAAATGGGATTCTATAATGATTTTTGGATAAAGTTATGTAATATGGTCAATAAGTATATAGCTTAGCTATTAACCGATTATGATGAATTTTGACGTTTCCAACGAATAGAAGGGGCTGTGGGAAACATGTCAATATGTTTTCTATAATGTTGTCTGTTTATTTTTATGTAAATCATGGAGCTGTTGACGTTTCGCTGTAGAAATATTGTTTTAAATCGTCATTCCTTATCTCGAATTTCATTATAATTGGTTAAGGAATAGGAAAGTTCCGTCCTACTTGGCCATATTCCAGAACTTGATCTAAAAATCATTTTAAAATATCATTACCATCGCACATGTGAAATTCCATTAAAATTCACTAAAAAATGGACCAAGCCCTATCCTAACCGGCCGTATTCCAGAATTTCATATAAAAATAATTTTAGAATTACAATACTAGTCTGCCTGACCCTATCGAAGTTCTATACCCTGAACTCATACTTGGCCATATTTCAGAACCGACCCTGTCTCATACTTGGCCATATTTCAGGACTTGATTTAAAAATCATTTTAGAATCCCATTTCCAGTGCATAAGCCGAATTTCATCATAATTGGTTAAGAAATAGGCAAGTTCCATCATACTTAGCCATATTTCAGAACTTCATCCAAAAATCATTTAGAATCTCATTTCCAACGCACATGTCAAATTTCATAATAATCGGTTAAGAAATAGGCAAATTCCACCGTGCTTAGCCCCTGATTTTTGCCTCATATAAGTTCTGTCGTGCCAGAGATAAAATTTCTTATACGGTAGTTTCTGATTATAAAGCAATCAACCACGAGGATTTTATAAATTATTTCATTTCACTAGACTGGGTAAATCTTTATTTTTCTCCTGATGTGAATGATATACTGGGAGAATTTAATTCAAATTTCTTACAATTAATACATGTGTACCTCGTAAAAGAATTATTAAGAATTGCTCCACTGATCCGTGGCTAAATATACATATTTTAAATTTAATGGAGCGTAGAGATTTGGCTTATAAAAAATATAAAAGGTTTAAATTAGAGCTCGATTTAAAATCATTTAAGTATTTCAAAAATGTAACCAACAAATGCATAAAATCAAGCAAAAAATTTATCCTATTTTGGGAATATGCACAATCCTAAAACAACGTGGAACAATTTAAAAAACTTGGTATTTCATGCAAGTAAACTGAAGCAGTCATTGGCTTTTCTGCTAATGAAATTTTGGCCGGGATCAGTAAACCTAGCAAATCTTTGGGTGTTTTACCTTTACCTGATATTGATTTTATTAGTTCTTATAGTTGTACTTTTGTGTTTGACTGGTGTTAAATGCAATTCGTGCAATTAAATCGAATTCAATGACCCTTGGGCCCTTTACTTTTTTCCATTTATATAAATGACCTAACTTGGCATATTTTAAATTGAAATTTATTTCAGCTTTATGCTGATGATTTGCAACTGTATATTTGGTGGTGACTTGTTAGAATTAGTAAGAGATCATTATGTGACTGAATGCAGATCTCAGAAATATTTCGTCTTGAGCCAAAAGTAATACACTTTGCGTTAATCCAACTAAAAGTAAAGCTTTATTGCTCACTGTAGAAATAATTCACATAATATTGAACTAGTGCTCTTTTTGGACAATGATATAATCTCATTTGTTTCAACGGTCAATAACACAGTTGGAAACATTCATGTAACAAACCATTTTTTACATTTTACAAGTAAAAATTGTAAAAATCTACGTAAATTACATTAAAATGTAAATTATGTGTAAACAAATTAACATTTTAAAGATAACAAATAGCTAATATTAATTAAATAACTGAAAATTTAGACACAAAGTTAATAAAAATTATAAGTATAACAATTTAAAACTTAATTTCCAACAATAATGCTAACTGTTTTCAAATAGAAAAGATTTCCGATTTTAAAAACTAAGGATTTTTTGAACAATGAAATCCTCTGAAGATGTCAACAGCATTTAAAAAAACATAGAAAAGGCTCGGTCCTTAACTCTATATAAATTTTTGTTCTCTGGTTCTTATGTATCAAATAAAATAATTTTGATACCAATTAAAACATTTTAATTTGTTTGTTTATTTAACAGTTAATCCAATTTCCAGAACTTCATCTAAATTCAAATGAGAATAGCCTTTTATCGCACGCATAACTTCATCTAAATTCATTTTAGAATCCCGTGTATTATCGAAATCGTCAGTTGCGTACCTTATGTCATTTTGGAACGTGCCATGATTTTTTCGCCAGATAATTTCTTTTTCTTAATTTTTTCGAATATCGCTACAGTTTATGAGAAAGTTTCACATCAACACATCTTTTGTTTTCTCTCAATATTTTACAAAAGGCTTCATTTAACCGAATACCCTCACCGGAGTAACGTCCAAATCAATAGGGTTATTTCTTTTGGATTGCTTGGTTGAACGTCTAATATAAAAATTAAGTTGATATATCTGTCCTTGGCTGCGTTCGCAAAACCAACAGAAATTAACTACTCATATGAGGTATTATGTCAAAATTCGATATGTTACGTCAAAATTTGAATCTTTGGTGTCAAAATTCGATGACGCATGAATTCCATACGTCATGTCAGAATTAGATACAACATTCGAATTACATGTCAGAATCCCGATAATTGATGTCAGAATTAGATTTGCAATATCAGAATTTGTATTAATGCTTTATATCAATGCGTGATACCAGAATAAAATAAATTACTATGTTAAAAATAGACATATCATATCAGAATTCGATGGGTAATATCAAAATTCGATATGACACGTCAGAATTTGAATTACTGATGCCAAAATTGATACTTCATATCAGGATTCGATAAATACGATATGTCTTATCAGAATTTTCTTCTTTCATGTAAAAATTCGATATCTCTTCAGGTTTGGCTAGCACATAGAATAGGTCCCTCAAATATCTAGTTAGAAAACCCTAATCCATACAGATCGTTCGTTTAGTAAAAGTTCTAAAAATAATTTTTTGGAAATCGCACTCAACTACTAAGGGCCCATATCGGCCATTGCCAACAATGATGACAAAGGTTTCGCTAGCACATGGAATAGGTCCCTCAAATACCTAGTTAGAAAACCCTAATCTATACGGATCGTTCGTTTAGTAAAAGTTCTACGAAATTATTTTTTGGATATCGCACTCAACAATGATGACAAAGGATTGCTAGCACATGGAATAGGTCGCTTTATTATCTAGTTAGAAAACCCTAATCCATACGAATTGTTCGTTTAGTAAAAGTTCTGCAAAATTATATTTTGGAAATCGCACTCAAATCCCAAGGGCCAATATCGGTCATTGCCAAAAATGATGACAAAGGTTTCGCTAGCACATGGAATAGGTCCCTTAATTACCTAGGTCCCTTTATTATCTAGTTACAAAACCCTAATCCATACGAATCGTTCGTTTAGTAAAAGTTCTGCAAAATTATTTTTTGGAAATCGCACTCAACTCCCAATATCGGCCATTGCCTACAACGATGACAAAGGTTTGGCTAGCACATAGAATAGGTCCCTCAAATACCTAGTTAGAAAACCATAATCCATACGAATCGTTCGTTTAGTAAAAGTTCTGCAAAATTATGTTTTGGAAATCGTACTAAACTCCAAATATCGGCCATTGCCAACAATGATGACAAAGGTTTGGCTAGCACATAGAATAGGTCCCTCAAATACCTAGTTAAAAAACCCTAATCCATACGGATCGTTCGTTTAGTAAAAGTTCTGCAAAATTATTTTTTGAAATCGCACTCCACTCCTAAGGCCCATATCGGCCATTGCCAACAATGATGACAAGGGTTTGGCTAGCACATGGAATAGGTCCCTTAATAACCTAGTAAGAAAACCCTAATCCATACGGATCGTTAGTTTAGTAAAAGTTCTGCAAAATTATTTTTTGGAAATCGTACTCAACCTCCCAAGGGCCAATATCGGCCATTGCCAACAATGATGACAAAGGTTTGGTTAGCACATAGAACAGGTCCTTCAAATACCTAGTTAGAAAACTCTAATCCATACGGATCGTTCGTTTAGTAACAGTTCTGCAAAATTATTTTTTGGAAATCGTACACAACTCCCAATATCGGCCATTGCCAACAATAATGACAAGGGTTTGGCTAGCACATAGAATAGGTCCCTCAAATATCTAGTTAGAAAACCCTAATTCATACGGATCGTTCGTTTAGTAAAAGTTCTGCAAAATAATTTTTTGGAAATCGCACTCAACTCCTAAGGGCCAATATCGGCCATTGCCAACAATGATGACAAATGTTTGGCTAGCACATGGAATAGGTCCCTTAATTACCTAGTTTGAAAACCCTAATCCATACGAATCGTTCGTTTAGTAAAAGTTCTGCAAAATTATTTTTTGGAAATCGTACTCAACCTCCCAAGGGCCAATATCGGCCATTGCCAACAATGATGACAAAGGTTTGGCTAGCACATAGAACAGGTCCTTCAAATACCCAGCTAAAAAACCCTAATCCATACGAATCGTTCGTTTAGTAAAAGTTCTGCAAAATTAATTTTTGGAAATCGCACTCAACTCCCAAGGGCCAATATTGGCCATTGCCAACAATAATCTTTTACGAACAGAGAGTTTGGAGAAATTTTATTTTTTCTTAATTTTTTTTTTTTAATTTTTTATTTTTATTTGTTTTTAATTTTTGGAAACATTTTGTATTAAGTAGTTTTTTGTAATCCTTATACTTTTTAAGATATTTGCAAAACCAATTTTCTGGACCAAGGGAGTTGCCAATCCGGTTAGCCGATTTGGAGTAAAATTCACTGGGACCTCCCAATTTATCAAAAAAGCTTAAATCTGAATTTTCAGTTCGATTGGTTAAACCATATGGGCTGTAGAGAGGACACAGACAGACTGACAGACTGACAGACTGACAGACTGACAGACTGACAGACTGACAGACTGACAGACTGACAGACTGACAGACTGACAGACTGACAGACTGACAGACTGACAGACTGACAGACTGACAGACTGACAGACTGACAGACTGACAGACTGACAGACTGACAGACTGACAGACAGACAGACAGACACCATTTCGAAACCCACTTTTTCGGACTCAGGTTACCTCAAAACAAATAAATCTCTAAAAATCTCAAGGTCCAAAATTTTCATGATTTACTAGAGTAAAAGAAAGTAAAACTGTGTAAATTACATAGTGTAATTTACTCGCCCAACCGTGATCAATAACTAAGGACTACTATTGAATTCAAAACTTAGGTGGAATGATCATTCGGTTTATATTCGGTTAGGTTAATAAAAAAGTTTTGTCCAGTTTACTTAAGCACATATATCTTGTGAAAAGCTTGATTATCCCTATTTTCACCTATTGTTATGTGATATTTTCCAATTGTGATAGTTGCTCAAAGCGTTTACTTGAGGCTACGTTTAATAATTGTGTGAGGTATGTTCATGACCTAAGAAAGTTTGATCATATAACGGAATTTAAGAAATCAATCCTTGGAAGCGACTCGTTTGAGTTTTAGTGTTACAGAACCGCTGTTTTTATTTTCCGATTAATTAAATTAGGTGTCATTGTAAACTATGAATGTTAATTTGCCTACTAATAGAACTAATGTCTACAGTAACCTCGGATTAATAAATGCGATTACCTACTGAATTAAACCCTCTTGACGTACAGGTTCCAAAAGCTTTTCAAATCTTCGCCTTGACCAGAACTATATTCGTTACAAAATAATTCATAATTATTTTTTATGACCCTTGCACTTTAATAAACCGTAATAAGGCAACAAGGTCTTCTGGGAAAAAAGTTTATCACTTCCAGGATTATATGTGACGGCTGGAATGAGCGAATAAAAAGCCTAGCATATTCTGTGAGTGCAATTCTGTGAATTCTGTTTTCTATATCACTTTTTCTGTACGTCCTTTTTCTTGCTGATATACAAAATTGTTAGGCTTCGCAACGGCCATCCAGTTTCTTGCCTTATTTCTCTCGATATTTTTGCTTTTTACTTTCGATTAATATTTTTTGATCTTTCAATTTAATTTTTCCGACATTTTTGGGTGGAGCGTTAGTTGAAAGTAGAACAAAATTCAACTCCTAAACTATGCTACTAAATTTTTCTAACGCAGTATACACTGAATGGCTGAATTGCTATACTCGTTCAACCAACCTTAAAAGCTTCAGTTGGTTTCAGAACTATTACATAACAGACTGTAATAGAATTCTGCTAGGAAATTTGTATTTTGGAATACTATGAAATCCTTCCAAATCACAATCAAAGATGTGATGTCTAGAACAACAAAAAACTTAAATTGTTAAAAAAACATGTCTCAGTACTATTGATTTCTCGGCTGTTGTGTATGGTTTTTATTTGCTATAAAAACCATAAAATATATATCATAATGTTTTTCCGTTCGTACAACATAAAATACAACATAAACATATGTTTTAACCAAAAAAAAAAACAATAACCTATGAAAATTTATATGATTTTCAGCACAAATATTTTATGATTTTTATCGAATATTACAGATTGAGAAAATAATTTTATTGTGGCAGCACTTTGCATATATATACGTACCATGCTTCCATTTCAATCAAATAATATAAAATAGAATCGAATAAAATCGTATTTTGTTACCTTTCCAATGAAAACATCTACAAAAAGCTCGTGCTGTGTGCTTGAGACATTCAGATCGATATACGGCTGGAGAAAAGGAGGAAAACCAATTTTCTATTCACTATGAATACGAAATATCAATAAACGAATATATACAAAATACGTATACATGAAGATAGAAGCTAAACCATTCGAATAATTTTCTATTCGTGACTATTTAATACCGGCATAATATCGAATTCGAATGTGAAAGGCAATTTTCTTTTATATTTCTTGTGTTCGGGATGTGTAATCAAAAGAAATTAGGATCAAACAATTTTCATCGAAATGTAATTTTTATCTTTTGTTATTCAGGTTAAATTTAATATTTATCTCGCAGAGACAAGCAAAATTATTCGGTTCTATATTGCAGATGTTGATAAAAGAAAGACGATAAAAGTTTGAGAAACAAACCTTATACGTTACGATCTTCATCCACAACAAATTACTAAAGACGAAACTTCACAAACACTTCACCAAACTAATAATATTTGCTTTGTTTAAAACCTCCCCAATTTAGAGGGCTTATAATCATTACGCAACATCATTTTAAACAATGAAGTAAAACGGGGATTGATTTTACCATAATATCAAAAGGTTTAATTGCCTCTGGGGTTCAGTTTTTTTTTTTTGTGCATTGTTAATTATTGTAATTTTCTTTTCTGCTAATAAATCTGATATTATCCGTGTATAGAATTGCAAAAAAATGTACATTTTAATACAAAAGGGTTAATATTTGTTGCTATTATCTAAAAATGTATGCATAATTAAGATTTATGGCGGAATGAGTTGAATTTGTATATTTTCATGTTTGGTAAAATGATAAAAGCATCAACAAAATACTTTCCTTTTCCTAAGTAACTTTCCAGCTATTAAACAGAATTTGGAATAATCCAAAAATATTTGGGACAAGACAATTAAGACCAGATAGATCAAAACGATAAACCACCTGCGATAGTTAGTAAAACAAAAACAAAATATGAAATATCGGAAAACCAAAAAAAAAAAAACTAGGGTAAAACACCCAATAATGAGCCCCCTTAAGCGCATTTTACTTGTTACCATATATCTAACGGTAACCCGTAAGGTTTTTTATTATGATTACATTCCAATCTTCCATACTCTGCCGTGATACCTTTTGAGCCAAATGACTAACACTGGTCGAAATATCAGGTCTTGAATTCACTAATAAATACAACAACCGTCCAATCAGTGATCAACATTACTTGTTATTTTCCAATGGTTACATAGAGTTTGATTTTCCACAATTGGTGTTTTCTTCGGTTTTGCGTCAGTTAATCCGAAATCTGATAGAATTTTCATGATGTATGTTGATTGATTCAATTCAAAATTCCCATCAATATCTTTTGTAACCTCCATGCCCAAATAGTAATTGATCGGTCCCAAATCTGGCATCATAAAATGTGGCTTGAAAGTGCTTTTAATATCCGTAATTTGCTTCTTTGTCGAAGCTGCCACAATTAAATCAACCAAATTTTCTTCGAATACAAGCATGACTCGTTATAGCTCTGTTGAAATCCAGCCCCGATGAGTACTTTGTGAAGTTCGGGGTTCCAAGATCTGGCAGCCTGTTTCAGACAATAAATGATTCTCTTTAGCAAGCATATGCTTCATATATATGGTTTCCTTTAACTTTCCATTAAGAAATACCGTCTTAGCGTGGAAGTGGTGCACAGACATTTTTCTTTTTGCGCTTACTAATAACAACCTCGTCGTTATCCTGTGAAAATTTGTCATCTGTGAAAATTCTTGTGCCACGAATCTGGCTTTGTATCGTTGCACTTTACCATCGGCACTAGCTTTTACGTTGAACACCCATTTACTTCCAATTGCTGTTTTATCTGGCGGCAAATCTAAAAGTTCCCATGTACCATTGTGTTCATGTGTCTCTTCCTGCATCGGCTTCATCGTAATTCTTCGGTTCGTTCATCTCTCTAATCATATTTATTTCCCCGATCAAATGCTTCGGTGACACGCCCTTTGTTATTCTTTGTGAAACACGAAATTGGCCGTTGCAATGGCCTCACTCCAAAAACTGTTTGGTAACTTCGCGTCAATGAGCATTCAACGAACCAACAGCTTTACCATTTTGTTGTGGACAGTGGGCTGCTGTTAACTGGATCAGAATGCCCTTTGACTTTAAATAGTTTGTCTATTCTTTTAAAGTGTATTCACTACCCCGAGCTGATCGCATTATTTTTGGTTTTCGATCGAACTTGTTTTCACAGAATGCGACAAACCGATTCATTGTGTCTTCAACTTCCGATTAGTGTATCAACAAAATAACGAACGTACATCGTGAGTAATCGTCAGTGAAGGTGATAAAGTAACGTCTTCCATTGGGGGTTGCTGTACGCGTAGGTCCGCAAACGTCCGCATATGCATTAAATCTAATAGTGCCGATAACTCACTCACTGATTTCTTTGGAAACGGTAGCCATGTTAATTTTTCACCAACTTCCTTGATTCCGCATTCAATAATTTCCCATCCGGTAATTGTACCTTCTGATGTCATTTTCCGAATCGCTGCTTGGTCACGATGCCCCATATTTCATTGTGTGCTAACAACGTACAAATTGAATCCGGTTGACGCAATACATACAATTTACCAACTATGTCAGTTACACCAATTTCTTGGCCATTGTGCCTGATTTCGACTTTACGACCATTTTCTACCAACCATCGGACAAAAAGTACATTCCCAACCAATTTTGATGCATACAAAACATCGGTTGCTTTTGCTTTAATAATGTATCTAATTTCGCCTAAAAATGTCAAATTGCCGCTACCAATTCCATGAATGTTCACTAATTCACCATTTGCCAGCTCCACTGAACTTTTATAAGATTCATTGATTACAGTAAAAAAAAATTTATTGCTGACAACATGTTCCGTTGCGCCTGAGTCGATGATCTATCCCTTCTTTTGTTTGTTACCAATCAGAAACAAAAAATCCGAATTTTGAATATTATTCAGCTTATCAGTGCTCTTCTTGCCTGTATTACCGCAATTCTTTTTTGCAAGCCATTCCTTGTACTTTGGGCAATTTTTGGGCAACCTTTGCTACAGTATCCTGTTAAAGTTAGCCGAAAGTCTTCAGCCGAAAATAAACAATTTGGTGGTTATCAGCCGAAAGTAAATAGGATACATGGATAAAATACGAAATATGATGAAACAAAAAATTTTTTAAATAGTCTTACGTGGAACTTACGTCGTTTACGTGGAAAACTTAGTTTAACCTAGTCGTGGAAATTATCGGAAAATTAGAAAAATCAATAAAATAAGCATTTAGTGGTTATATCTGAAGTTCAATCGTTTCTAAGTGATTTGTCAATAGCTATCGCAGGAAAAAATTTCCTGTGGGAAATCTCGAAAAATTTGATATAGTTTCCAGCCGAAAGTAAGAAATGAATGAATAAAATCAGCCTCTAGAGTCTTATGTCTGGAGATTTATTTTGTTGATGTGACTTGTCAAGCATCAAAGCTATCGCAAGTTCAGTTCAAGTTTCTCGTGAGGAATCTCGGAAAAGTCGATTTTCCAAAAATAATTCGAAAATTTGTATACCATCAGCCTCTATAATGTTATGTCTAGCAATGGATTGGATTGGTGTTACTAGTTAATAGTTATTGCAGAAAAAAAATTCAGTTCAAGTTTCCCGTGGGAAATTTCGGAAAATTTGGAAAAGCTCCCAGCCGAAAGTAAGAAATAAATAAAATCAGCCTCCATAACGTTATGTCTATGGAGATGGATTGCATTGATGTGACTTGTCAATAGTTATCGTAGGAAACAAATCGGATCAAGTTTCCCATGGAAAATCTCGGCAAATTCGATTTTCCAAAATTCTTTATAACATTTGTATAATATCAGCCTCCAGATTGTTGTGTATGGAGATATAGAATAGTGATGTGACTTGTTAACAGCTATCGCAGAAAAAAAATCCAAATTAAAGTTTCCCCTGGGAAATCTCTGAAAATTCGATTTTCCAAAAATCAGTAGAAAATTTGGATAAAATCAGCCTCTAGAGGGTTATGCCTGGAGATGGCTTTTACTGATGTGAATTGTTTGAAAAAGTTTCCAGCCGAAAGTAAGGAAAGAAAGAATAAAATCAGCCTTTAGAGTGTTATGGCTGGAGATGTATTTTATTGATGTGATTTGCCAGAAAAAAAATGCAGTTCAAATTAATAGAGGCTGATTTCATACAAATTTTATAACAAATTTTGGAAAATCGAATTTTCCGAGGTTGCCCACGGGAAACTTGAACACATTAATAAACTAGATCACCAACTTTGGGCTAACTTTAACAGGGTCTGATTGATAACGAGTCCATTTTATATTTTCAACTGGGATAACACAATCTGCATTACCGATTTGTTTTTACTTTCGGTTGGGATCAGACAACCTGCATCACGATTTTTTTACTTTCTGGCGAAAACTTTCGGCTGGACTAACACAATCTGCATTATCGAATTTTCACTTAACAATATTGCCACAGTCTTCATAACTGAATCACTTGAAGTTCCATCTCTTTGTACATGCCTCTCGTATTAAGTAATCATATGTTGTTTCCCCACATCAAGTCTGATCTCTGTTTCATCAAGCGCCCCATGCCCAGAAATCATTGTATCATAACTTTCTGGCAAACTACCGAGTAAATATATTTTCGCGCAAACAAAGTTGCCAATGTTCCTTCACCAAGGTCACTCAATTTCGTGAATAGATCTTGCATTCGATTTATGTGTACTTTCGCATCACCACTTTCTTCGAGTTTCAATGTACAAATTGATTGCACCAAGTATGCCTCGTTAGCAAGCGTACTCTTCTCATAGTAATTTGACAACGCGTCCCATGTTTTCCTTGCTGTATCTGCCGTACGAATGTGGGCCAATTGATCTCATCTTCAACAGATAAACCGATTGTGCCTCTCGCCTCATCATCAAGCATTTCCCAATCGTCGATTTCCATTTTATCTGTTACTTTACTAGAGATAGCTTCCGTTTTAGCTGCCGGTTTTTCACCAAGGGTGAGCTTTCTCCACAAATGTTTCTTTCGAAGCACCAATTCCAATCTGAATTTTCAATTCGCATAACTGCTGTCATTAATTTAAAAAATCTAGGTTTCAACGTCCGCCATGGTTTCTTATGTAAAATTTGTTTCGTGTCTCCGTTGTGACTAAAGCTATCGCTCAAACCATCATATAATACTTTATGATACCCACCATACCATCGTACCATCATACAATCCTAGCATCATACCAACATACCATCTCAGAATCATACCTACTTATCATAATAATATCATACCTCCATACCAGTCTATCATCATACCATCGTACCACCATACAATCATAGTGGCATACTATCATACTGCCATACCATCGTACCATCATACAGATAATTAAATTTTTTATGTCAAGAACGAGAAGATTTTTGATACATATTATAAAATAATGGAATGATTTTGGGATTATGCTGATAAAACTAAATACGATTTTTCTTCTCGTTTATCGTCGGTTTCAGAAAGAAAGAGGCAATCTCTAGTTAATTAATATTTTACCCCTCTAATTTTGTTTCTTTTACATGAAGATTTTAACTGGAATGTTTGACTGCTCAAAATCATTGCGAAATATGCTCCTCATACAATCATACTATTGCCATCACCCTTGCCTTCGCCACAAAAACTTACAACAATTACTCCTTAAGTGGAAGTTGAATAGTAAATAATGCAATCTTATTCCAAAAATGAATCAGTTTATTGTACTCTTGAATGCCTACCGTTTATCGTTTAAGTGAATCTAAATATCGTTTAGATTTCAATGAAGTTTCACTCCCGTCAGCGTCTTCATTTTCAGATATCTTGAATCAGAAAATAAATACGACCGATATTTCAACAATTAATCCCATAATTAATAGAATGATAAGATATTTTGATAACTCCGATAGAGCAGGCGATGGGTTATAATAGTACCCACAACAATATCTCACATAGGAGAAGATCCTCTATTTTTACCCGAAAGTAAACAAGCAGCAAAAACAACTTGTCACAGCAACATTTAAAACTTTGATTTCTGCTGAGTACACACGTTTCACTTATGATTAAACTAATTGTTGACAAACATGCATTTATCAGCAAATTTAATGACGCCCTCACGTCGTTGTAATGACAAAAGGGGAAAACAACTGAATTACATAGCATAAAAAATGAACTATGTATGGTAGTTGTACGCTTTCCAAAGCTCCTGTTTTATATACACGTCTAGTGATGACTTTACTTGTTAGTTGTGCTTGTTGTTTTTACAATAAATTTTGTAATTAGATTACTAACATTTTGTTTATTTATTTTTATGAATATGTTAAGTAATTGAATTTTTCAATAATGTACATGAGCTGTTAATAAAGTTGTTTTTATGTTGTGCTGTTAAAGTCGTCACATGTAGGTAATGTAGTTTTACGCGAGAAAAAATTTATTTTTGTTATGTTTGGAAAGCTTTTTAAAATGTATTCGTTATATAAAAAAGAAACATGTAATTAAATAAAAAGTTTTTTGAAACAAATAGCAGCTTTTAATGGATATAAAAACACGTAATTAGTGAATTGTAAACGAATTGAACCTATTATGGCTTGCACCTATTTATATTTACGGTAAATACTTTGAGTTTATTAATAATCGAGTAATAAGGGTGGGAGTAAGACACAACTTATAAATTTGTCACTCACAAATCATTTGCACTTGAATCATGACTGTAAATAATTCAGCAAATACAATTATTAGAGACAAAAGCTTCTAATAAGAGCAACGCAACGCTACCAATCAATATTAGTTTAATCTTAAATCAATTCCTACCACATTGAGTGACTGCCCTTGGGATTTATTGATCGTTAAAGCGAACGCACGACGAATCGGGAACTGAAGGCGTTTGAATTGAAAAGGTATATCATTGGGAATAACTGGAATTCTTGGAATGAACTCATTTTCCCTTTTAAATTGTCCAACCAAAATTGTTGCCTCAGTTATGTGTGTTCATCGCCTTCACAACCAAACGTGTTCCGTTGCATAGTTTTGGAGTATCCAAATTCCTTAACAACATAATAGGGCTTCCAATCTTGAGTATGATTTTATGTTGTGGTATGCCACTTGGATTGAGCGTATTTAAGAACTTAACTGGATAACTGGTGGCCTCTTCTTCGTCTACAATCTTGTCAATTGAGCAAAAATGACTTCGATTCGACTGGAATCATTTCTTGAATGGTGAAATTGATTTAGTCGACTTTAGCATTAATTGGTGCAAGTATTGCTCGTTCTTGAAGCCAACCGTGATCTACAATGTGTTGTGTTAGATTTGGATACACATATTCAGATGATTATTAAATTTAATTTTGCCAGTTTCCACATCCAATTCTTCTTTTCCGTTGCCAACACTCAGCAGATACCTGGATAATTGCATTGAGTCGAATCCATTTGATTGCTTTGCGATGATTTGATACAGTCGAACATGCTACCTCTAGGAATGACTGGCAGTGTTTGACGAAAATCCCCAGCAAGAATAACTAACAATCCACCCATAATGTTATTATTTTCGCGAATGTCTTGCAGTGATCGATTTAAAGCTTCCAATCCATGTTTATGCATCATTGCTACTTCATCCCATAGAATCACCTTACATTCTTTTAATACGCCCGATTTTCCAGTTTATTTCTTAATTCCGCACACTGGCGTCTTGTTGTGTATGAGGTCAATTGAAAGCGATTGTTAGCATGAGCTGTCCGGCCGCCAGTCATCAGAGTAGTTCCGCCAGGTGCATCTATGAAAATTATGCCACCTTTTTTGTAAACCAAACGCTGAAAGATTTCATTATAAATTTCTCGTTGCTTTGCATTCATAAGTGGTTCATATATTTCGACGTATTTGGTCATTTTGTCAGTGTCATATGAAAATTCACGCAACATCTCTCTATTCAAGCTGTTTGTTGTTTTACGTTGCGCTTTAAATCCAAAATTCTGATAAAAGTTTTCCTGACATATCAATAACTTTGTCTTCGATCATTATCAGTGCTTCGTTGTAGATTTCATCTGTGAAATCTAAATTCAGATTGGGATTTTCTCGTTGCAGACGTCGCAGAATATCTTCAGACATGCAGTCTCTGTATTTTTCCCACAGAGCTTTAGGATTGGACACCTCGCAGCATGAGAGTAAGATAGCAGAAAGAGTTCGAATTTTTGAAGGCGAATCTGATTCTTTCGCTTCGTTCAATGACTCATCCCACTGGTTATCATTCTCTAGAAGCCCTATAGCCAAACATGCAGCGTAACATGTCTCACATAAATCTCCATTTATGGTCCGTAAATCATTAAAACTTGTGGGTCCCTTCATCTTATGAAGAAGCATTCGTATGTAGTAACATTCTAAGTTCCTTAAATGGACTGTATAGACGCGACCAAGTGAGTCACCAGAACGGATTCCACCATGTCATTCTATAATTGAGCCTTGTTTGCGACGGTTGAAGACCTTCTTCAATTTGTCCCTTTTGCCCAGTTCAAAGAATTCTGTTAAATTAGTTTTTGGTGGATTTGCTAGGCGGTCTTCTAGATTGTTTTCATTAAAGTAAACTCTCTGGCCATTCTCCAAATGAAAATCAAGGTGCATCACAGTTGGGTAGTGTTCGTGAATTGGAAATCCAAAAATACGCCACGCAGCTTCATTACTACTTATATACCGGAATGCTTGATATTCAGAAATTTCATCCACATCATTGTCACGTGATTGAGCGGCAAATACACCATGATCAGAGCCTTTGTGAATACATTTGATAATGTACTTGATCGATTCCACTGTCAGTGGTCGCGGAAATATCTTTGTGCACTTTCCATCCTTAATGCATGATGACTTTGGATTAAACGAACCGCACGGACCATCATGTTTTTCATAACGAAGTTGGTTGAGGATTTCAGCTGAGATAAGTTGATCGCTTTGATTTGGATTTAATTCTTTCTATAACCATATTAAAATATGAGCGTGTAGCAAACCTCTCTTTTGCCATTCATTGAAGTAAAACCAACAGTAAAACAAATAAACTTGACGGTTCCAAAGACTTGTCGGAAAATTCTTTTTAACCAAATCGTGACGGTCCGTTCTTAATTGGCCATTAATTATTTCCTGAAAGAAGATGATTTATTTGATTTTGCCTCGCTATTAAATGGTAAGAGTAGTAAGACATGGCTGATATAGTTTTTCTGACAGTTGTTCCGGGAATAACCTGGCTAATGTTTATTGCATAACCGTCAGCTCATTGCTTCTCATCTTAAAGACAATATTTCTGTTTTCGAAGTCATTTCCAGCAACGATTATGGCAACTTCATTGATTGTTGGTTCATTGAAAATTCTGGCATGTCCTGCGTGTGGTTTTTTATCAGCTTTGATCACTATTTTCATGTCATCTTGTAGATTTTTGTCTAATGCAGTTTTGAAAGTCCTCCTCACGTAGTGATTGTGTTCGATTCCAGGTATAATGGAGCAACGACGTTGAGCGTCTGCTTCTTCATCACCCAAAAAGTAAATCTGTAGGAATTTCGCATCATCCTGAGGCAGCGGAAGAAGTGAACCGCCTTTGTGATACACTTGGCCTTGTATGGAGAAAGTTGGCAAGAACCCTTTGTTTTTAGTCATTGTCGCGGATGTACCAAAAACTAAATATCTGGTAGAAATGTTCTACGGGCTAAAGGGAATATAAAGTGATAAGTTACTAATTGTGAAAATATAACGGAAAGCTATGTTTTTTAAAATATTGGAGTAACAAGCTTTAACCGTTTTTAACGGTACTATTCCAATTCATGTACAAAAATAATGTACCTTCAAAACTATCAGGCTTTACGAATGATACGAGTTTTTGACTTGTCTTAGTTTTTATTGAAAATGCATTTAATGACTATGAGAAACCAAAGAGAGAGAATTGAGCTAAATACCAAAAAGTGCACCAAATACGCGATCAAATAGGACTATAATTACAATAGTTCTCGAAAAGCACAAACATATCGACTAGGGACGTAGCGTCTTTGGAAGCAAGGGAAGCACAGATTTCCTATAATTATAATAATTATAATAAGATATCAGAAAAACTTAAATCTCTAAAAACGTATATGAGTTAATTTTTCACAACCCAGACTGTGAACCAATAGCCGGGTCAATCATTTAGCACAGAAAACTTTAATTTTTGTTCAAATTTACCTAAATTGGCGTACCAATTTCCTAGAACTAAAAATGGTTTGATGGCCACAAATTATGATTTGGAGGGTTGAAATCGCTGGCTATGAGGTGCAAAGAAAAACGTCACATATTTTTATTGCTTTTCATTCGTTTATTACCTATACGTACAGTTAATACATATAATGAAAATGCGAAAAGTTTAACAAAAATCAGTGACACATGAAAAAAGTTAAAAACAACGATTTTTTCATATTTTAGCCAACTTTTTAGTACAATATTTGAATTAACCCTGTACACTGTTAAAAAGTAGGTAAAAGAACAATTAACCCGACTATTGGTCCGTAGCCTTAGAAAGAGATGTCGTGTATGTGTTGTATTTATATGTGAAAGTTATCATTAAAAATCACTGTTGAAGCCAGGTAACCTTCCTGTGCGTTTGTTTCCAAGAAAAATAAAACTTTCGATAGTTCACAGTTTTGAAATTCATTCAAGTTTTTTCTGTTTTTAAACATCGCTCACTTGAGCGACTCTTCAGGGTTTTAGTTCAAAGTCATTGCTTCCAAAGTCATTGCTTCCCTCAAATCGTTCTCTCTGATCTTTCAAAGTCATTGCTTCCCTCAAATCGTTGGTCACAGTCATCAGTTAGTCTGGCTAGTTCCTTCATGACCCTTCTTGCTAAGAACGGGGAAGAAGCGGTACCATAAGTGACCAGGTTCTGTACCTGCATTAGTTTTCCTGATCTTCATCATTCAATAAAATTTGCCTGTACATCTTGACACTATCTGAACTCGTGAGAAAGGCATGTTCCCGAAATCGGTAAATTATTTCGAAGATACTTGATTGTATTGTTGGTCCAACTAGGAGTTCATCATTGAGCCAAGCGGTCGATCCGGTTTTGGCTGGTGCATCAAATACTAATATTAACATTGTGCTGATACTTCCTTCTTTTAACACACCGTGATGTGGTAAAAATACTATCTTGGTTCAACCTTTCTGTGCTAATTTTCACCAAATGTCTGAGTTCAATATATTCCAGCATGAACGATTTATATATATTTTGATATTGTTCGCTTTTGCAACCGGCTATAATTGTTAAATTGAGCGATGTTCCTAGGGTCGTCTTGGGTTCCTCAAACGGCAACCTCACAACGAACTTCCGTTGACGGTATTAGCAACAAAATAGACTTTACTTTCCTCTTCGCCATTTGCCTATTTGGATGGCTTTGGAATCACCTCCAATTCCCCAAATCAGCTGAATATTTTGATATTGTAGACAATGAAGAGCGGTGGTTCGAATATCACCTTGGCGTCCAACCAAACCCATCCAAATAAAGTCTATTGCACGATAATTTGACCATTATTATTTGGAATTTTGATATAGCCTAAAATTTGCAAAATTGCATCTGACCTCAATAAAATGTCTATTATGTTTGATTTATTTGTTTCGGGATCTACTAATTCAATGGCAGTCAATTTGTTGTGATGTGGTATTGGTGGTGGAAGTGCAGCAGTTACTTCGACGTGAAATTCTGAGTTGTAGTTGCTAAGACTGGTCATCTGGATTGATGTAATCCCCTTCGTGTAGTCTGTCCGAATATCTCCGATACCAGACACTGAAATACGTCTATTCAGGCTTGGCAATTTTAAGCGATTCATACAGGCTTCCGAGATAAACAAGAGTTGGGATCCAGTATTCAACAGCACCTTGTATGTAACCCTATTTCCACACCAATCGTTTACCTTAACCAAGGCTGTTGGTGGCATTGATTATAATAATAAATTTGTCTTCAGATTGCCTTAATAAAACGGCCGATGCCTGGTGTGGTTAACTTAGACTCTGTTGGACTTAATTGTAACAATGTATGATGCTTCTTTGTACATATTTGACACCTTCTTTTTGATTTATATTGGTATACTGAGCGAGTGTCCAAAAAGCAATTAAAGCAACGCTTTGATTCCTTACTATCGTTTCCCCGCTAGTCAATTGATTTATTCGCGAACTTTTTACACTTATACAAAAAATGATCGTAAGAATCGCAAACATCACATTTTATCGAAATGATTGCAAATGATCGTAAAAGTTTTCCATTAGAATTTGGACCAGTCCTTCTACTTTCTGACTTACGGGATTCCAGAGCATCTGATCTTTTGCCTATCGTCAATAGTTGGAAAATCTACATCGCACGTCTTTTGTACATCGCATGACTTTATTGAGTAGCATAACAATGAGTCAAGAATTCCGTTGCTCAGTTTCCTCGGAATGCTCGCTGCTATCTAAAAATTTCGTCTGAACTATTTAGTAGTTTCCGAAGGTTAGTTCAGAAACCGTTCAGATATTGAAACTTTTGGTGACGTACTTTCGTGGATACCCATATAAAGGTCATAGATTAACTGCCATTCCGTGTATTCTCCGCTAAATGGAAGAAGATTAATTTTTGTCAGTTTCACTTGTATAAACCTTACAGTATTCATTGTGGTATCCAATAATGATGAATCTGTATCATTCATGCTTGCCCCATATGAATTCCCCAGGCTTCATCATGGCTTATAAAACATATGTCCCGTTCCACTTCACCAAAATTTTTTTTAACATTTTGTTAGTACGTTTCTGATGAACAGGTATACCAAAAATGTTTGAAATAGGCTGTAACTGTTGAACCTATTTTACTAATCTAGATATTTACTGAGTAATGACGCTGTGTTCCTTTTGAAACGCCTCTAATTTTTATTGACTGGTAGTCATTACTTTTCTATTTTATAGGATTTCACAAATATAAACAAAATTGAGGCACTAGCAGAAGTTTGCAATGATAGATTTCCACAAGGTGCGGTGATGATAATTACCAAGGTTGGCGTCGGATGGCATGCAATTTTACTTGCTCACTTGTGACCACCCAAACTTAATGGATTTAACTTTATATTAGAGTTAAAATCCGATTCGAAGAAAGACAATTTATCAAAAGTATAGAGTTGCAAAACGATTTTCGCAAAATATTTTCCACTTCTAGACATTGTTTGTTTTTGAGCATGTAGGAAATTGTTTGAAATGAAACTGCACACAACAGTTTCAATCTGCGAGGGTATTCGAATAAAAAACGAACGAAACTGATTTATTTCAAATAAGAATCCAATACAAAATATCGAATCCAATTAACAAATAGCCCCCGTGGCAATATTCTGACACTTTTACACTGTTTAGGTATTATTTTTCCAAACCATACTGTGTCGATTGCTACAGTATGCTCTTGAAAAACTAATACCCTAATACCAAAATAGTCTAAAAAAGTCATAATAAATAAATTCTCAATTCCCACGGAAAACAAGAATAGTGCTCTGGTCTGCGATCCTAATTGTGGTTTTTTAGCGAATGGGATCAAGCTCGGAACCACCTAACATCAAGTGCTTCCCTATACCTACAAAAACCAGACAACGTCACTGATATCGACATACACATCCACACATATTTCAAATTAGGTAGACCTGCAAAAGGCACAGCTAATGGGTAATCTAACGAAAATACAAACAATCACGATATTGTCGCAACACAAAATTTAAGACTTTTAGTAATTGTGAGCCAGCATTTCCCAAAAACTGAACATAATATTTGTCCAATTTGTTGTTTCTGCAAAAATTTGCTATTTACCAAATTAAAGTTTGTTGCTAGGTTAAAATTTTGTTATTCAGCTGATATTTCGTGAATTTTTCAATTTTATGCACGCAGCACAACACTAATCAAGATTGATTGGTCAAAATGAATTTTATTCAGAATTAGAAATTTCGTAACATTGGAAATTAAAATTTTTTTGAGCAAATCCTCACACTGTTACCAAAATCAAGAATATTTTGTTTGTATGCGTATGTTTATAAATCAAGATAAAATATTAATTTTTCATTTGAATACGAATTAATCATGAAGATACTGTTTAGCATACATATAAAGCAAAAAAAAAAAAATTTACCATAATTGCGATTAAAATTTGCTGCACGTAGCTTAGTCGTACATTTTGTTTAGCTTTTCTTTCTACATTTAGCTGTGTACTAAGTATAGTGTATGTGTGTTGATAAGGAAGCTGCAAAAAAAAATAAATAAATAAAGAAAAATCAGATAGCACAAACAATAACAAACAAACAAACAAACAAACATTAAGAATGAAAAATATTTCATTTCAAATCAAATTTTTGTATCTCCCCATGACGTCTCAAACTCAGAATTGTATTGTTTATCTATGTGTGTATGTATATAATGTATAAATTGAAGATGTATTGCTTACGTGACAATGTTGAACTTTTACAAGATAGCAGATTAAACACATACTATATACGTCTTGTTCAACGTCATGAATAATTGAAAATCAATACAAAATTCCAGATTTTGTTTCTCATCTACAATCCTATTTTATTCCACACTTAATCTAGTTCTATAATTAGATTTAACGTTATGCCTGAAAGTATATATTGTTACCACAATGCTAATTAACTATCAGCTTTTTAAATTGTACCACCGTAATTTTCACTCGAAAAAAGCTCAAAAATAAATTAAACATATTAACTTTTAATATTAAGAGTAGTTTATAGAAGGGTTGACTGAAAATTGTTTCCTATTAAATTAAAAAACAATAAAATTGAATTAATTAAATTTTCATAATTTATTAGGTAGGTACATACATATGTAGATTATTATGAAGAAAATATTTTTATAAGAATATGTTGCTGTTGTTGTAATGTGTGGTTTTATTAATAAAAAATAATTAAATTTTCTTATTACGTTCACCTGACATAATAAAATCACGCGGTAAAAATAGTTTTAGTTTAATTGATTTAATCATAATTTGGTAGGGTGAAATATGTTAAATAAATAATTAATGTTTAAATATAAAACACAAACTAACAATTAACAGAAGATTAATAAAAATTATTTCAAATATTTTCGATTTTTTGACTTATGAACTTGTTAAACATTTAATCTTAATATTTAAGAATGGTTGAAAAATATGCAGCCGCATGTCAAGTAACTAGAATTTCATTTGAATTAGGGATAAATTGTAAATGTCTTATTATTTTGATTTTGGCTTCATTAACTCTTCTAAGTAAAACTGAGTATCTAAATTCTATTTCATTAATTTCATCAATTACGCTACATTTGTTTGTATTGAACTTTTTTGTTGGACTGTTGGTGCCAAAACTAGTCTAAAAACCTATGTTACATTTTACTGTTCAGTGGTGAATTGAATATGATCTATGATGCTTATGACCAATATTACATCGTTTTTTAATTGTTTAACCGCCAATTTATCGTAAATACGGCTAATAGTGAATTCAGGCTCGTCTGCTTTTCCGAGATTAGTGAGGCTACTATAGTGGTATGCTATTTTAACTGTAGATAGAGGAAGCTTAATAAAACGAAGGAGTACTATTATATGGATTATTTTAGTTATAATTATGTGAACATGGATGAACGGAACTAGTCGGAAGTAATTTTCCCAAGATTTCAATTTTCACTAACGAGTATTTTAGCGAGTTTAGAATATTTGGGTTGCACAAATTATTTTATTGGAACTGTAGACACCTATTTAAATTTCAGAATGTTAAGGAATCAACAAATAATAAAATAATGTTAATTTTTTTTTCAGCATTATCCACAAATACAGATATCTGTACGTAAACGGGATAATGAGTGTTTAGGGTGTTCTTTTACAAGGGGGTCATGATCGTAAACAATTTTTGTCATATTTCATGTATCATCTGTTATAATTGGAGTGGCCTAATCTTCGGTGATTACATAGTTTGATCTGATGAACAACCGGAATTTTACTTTCCTGCATTTTGAAAATTGTAAATTTTCTAAATGGGTGAGCAATGCGTTTGGTTGGCTTATACAACTCACCTTGAGTTAAATGATCAACCCACGTATAGAGACCATCCGCCTCAGGTGTTGCTAAATACCCTATTTCTTGTAAATCATACTTCGAGAAAACGAACTTGAACTGCACGGTAGAAGCATGCAGTTAAAGAGAAATTTAGAGAAGTATCTTCTTCACAGTTTTGAGCTACTGATAAGATTGGCTGGCTTCTTCCCAATAAATACGACCAAAACTTGTATTGAAAATCTAGCTGTTTTTGATGGTCATGTAGTCCGGCTATAGCACGAATATGTCCAAATTTATTTTCTAAAACGTTTTGATCCAGCCGATATGTTAAGAGAAATTCAATATTATTGAAATTTTTTCGAATGTCATTAAAGTGGCCAATCAGTGACATGTTTGAAATTAAAATACCTTTTTGGAAAGGAAGCAAAAATATCTTTCCATAAACTCTAGGTATTTGAATAAAACTTGAAAAATAATTAATGGTGTTAGTTTGTTGGTCTATTGCTAGCTCTATGGTCTATGGAACCTCTTGCATGTAACCTAGCGAAGTACACCGCATGTGAAAAAAGTTGGGCAGCTAATTTAAATTTTTCTCGGCCTGCTCCTTCAACTGACAAACGAAGAGGCGTAATTTTATGCCAAATTTTGGGGTCATGGTTTCGAAGATTTTCGTTGTCAAGTGAGAAACCGGAATCCAAAAAGTTGTTTCTAATAACTTTTAACAAATGAGGAACATCTGCAAAAACTTTCTCATCAGGGCTAGATGGATTTGGCAAAGAAGAATTTTCGGTATGTATAGCAAGCTGTTTTGCAAAGACTCCGATTAGATTTTATATATATATATATATATATATATATATATATATATATATATATATATATATATATATATGGGATTTATGGTACACAGTTGCAATATATGATGCTACACTATATTGTATTTGTGGTGGCATACTGTATTATATAGTAAACGGTACAGCAATTATGATCCAAGGTTTTTTATTGATGAAGGCTAATTTTTTAGTCGTTGCAATATTAAACAAAAGGGTAGTCAATTATAATTATTGTAAAAATAAAGTCGTTTGTTAATTTGAAGTGTTTTTACTTTTATTTACCATAACAGTACGTATCCGTATCCCACAACTTGGGGGCTCAACCGGGATATCAAACTTACATCAATTTAATAATGTTGATTAAATGGGGATACGCTATTCGTAATTTGACGATCGACTTTTGAAATTTGTTTTATATGTAGTTAGAAAATACGGGTTTATATCTGAGTTATCGTTTGATATTACCGTATAGTTCTCTATATATTATCTTTATGTACAAAATTGGATAACATTTTTGTGCGAAAAAATTCGAGTGATAAATTATTGGTTATGCAAGTTCAAAATTTGCCGAATTGTTGTACCTTCGATCATAAAATTGAAAAGTAATTCCGTGAAAAGTTTTGTGCTCGAAAATAGGTATCGGAGAATCTTCTCGAGTAGGAAATGAGATGTACGATTTGGAACGAAATGATGTCAACTCAGGCGGCAATGGCACAATACACTTTCGAGATTTAGAGAGTTGTATTCCAAAATTTGAAGGAACTGGTACTTATAGAGAGGAAACATGGGTGGATGAATACGAGAATATATGCAAGTTGGACAAATTAAATCCACTTCAGAAGTTAATTTCTCTAAAGGGAACAACAGAGAAAGCAATGGGGTCAGCAAGAAAAAATATAATCCTGGGATGAATTGAAAAAATTTTTGATTTCGTAATTTTCAAGAAAAATTTCAAGTGCTGAGATTCACAGTCAGCTAAGATTACGAAAGAAACGTAGAGGTGCATCTCTATGGGACTATTTATATGACATGCGACAGCTAGGGTCGTTAGAAAATGTAAAAGATGCTGCCATAATTAGCTACATAATCGATGGGATTGACGATACACCTGCAAACAAAGTTCCGGAAAATACTAGTTGTTAAAGCAACCTAATTCATCTAACTCTAATAATCATTCGACGCGTGACTTAACTACCCATAATGCCAGTACAAAATCACGTTGCTTCAATTGTGGAAAAATTGGTCATCAGTCAAAGAACTGCTACAAAAAAGATGAAGGACTGTGATGCTTTAAATGCTTGCAGCACGGACACAAAGCACCTGAGTGTAAGAAAGTGAGTCACAAAAACCAAAGGAATCGGCTTTGGCGAGTGAGGGACAAAATAAAATAAAATATAATCACAAATTGGTAAAATTGAATGATCAGACGATAAAAGCCCTTATAGATACGGGAAGCGGCCTAACTTTATTACGTGAAACATATTACTATAAAATGAATCACCTACACTTAAATTCAAGAAAACGCAGTTGAAAGGTATGGTTTTAGGAAATGACGTTCTAGCCGATACCGAAATTACAGTGAAAGCAGAAGGATTTCTGGTAAGAAAATTAAATTTCCAAGATGAACTTCCGAAATCTGGTTTTTTAGAAAATGATGTTGACTACGAAGTGGGAAATCACAAGCATAGAGCGACCATTGCAAATTTAATAGAAACTTATAAACCAGCAAACTCCAAGAAAGCTCGATTCTAAATGAAGATTATTTTAAAATCAGACATTCCTATATGGCAACATCCAAGGCGGCTTTCAGTAAGCGAGAAGATAGAAGGCTCGATAGTGAAGTCATACAACCAATAGTCAACAAAAAAGACGGCAGTAAACGAATTTGTGTAGACTACAGGAAACTGAATAGAAATATTGTAATGAACTGTTTTCCTCTTCCTTTGATTGTGGACCAGATTGACCAACTTCATGAGGACAAAATATTTACAACGCTTGATTTACAAAATTAATTCTTTCACGTTCCCGTCGACGAAGAAAGCAGGAAATATACATCATTTGTAACACCAATGGGACAATACGAGTTTAAGCGAGTTCCATTCGGGTTATGTACTTCACCTGCAGTGTTCCAAAGATTTGTGTACTTTGCTCTGAAGGACCTCATCACGCAACAACTCATATTAGTTTATATGGATGATATTATCATTCTCTCTATGTCTAATGAAGAAAATATCAAAACATTAAAAGATGTGCTAAAAGTTTCTAGTGAATACGGTCTCAATTTTAAATGGAAAAAGTGTAAGAGAAAATCGAGTTCCTGGGATACGCCATATAAGATGGGAAGTTTAGTCCTTCCGAGACGAAAGTTAAAGCTGTGTTGAATTTTCCCGTGCCAACCAATATGAAGAAAGTACAAAGTTTTTTAGGTTTATCCGGATACTTTCGTAAGTTTATTCCTCAATATTCTATCATCGCTCGACCGTTGACGGATCTCCTAAAAAAAGACAAGACGTTTGCATTTGGTATCCCACAGAGGCAAGCTTTTGATGACCTAAAGAAATATTTGACCAGCCAATCCGTCTTGAGTTTATTTCAGCCATCAAGATTAACCTAGTTACACACAGATGCGTCGAGACTTGGATACGGGGCCATATTACTTCAGATGAATCCAGAGGATAATAGTTTTCATCACGTCTACTTTTACAGTAAAAAGACGTCAGCCGCAGAAGAAAACTATTCAAGTTATGAACTTGAAGTCTTGGCGATTGTGGCCGCACTAAAAAAATTACGTGTGTATTTGTTGGGCATTTCTTTTTAAATTATTACAGATTGTGCGGCGTTCCAAATGACCATGCGTAAAAAGGACATAGCTCCGCGGATTGCAGTATGGGCCCTAACATTAGAGGAGTTTAGATACACACTAGAACATCGCTCGAATACGCAGATGAGACATGTATGTAAGGTTCCAATTATCACTTAGGCAATGGTAATCATAATGTTTTGGCGGTTTGGATATTGAATATCGAGTTCGGTAATATTTTTATGATTCCTATGTCATAAAAGGTAATAAAATAAATTTATTTTCGATTTGTTTCATGTCCAAAGATAATAAGCTTTAATGAAAAATAATTTCATTCATGATAATTTAAATTTAAAACTTTATGGTAGATATTGGTGTTTTGTTTGGAATTTGGTTTCGGATTTTTGTTTTACGATTTAAAATAGATGTCGTTGGTCGGACCAAGCTCAGTCCGAGTTTACAACCAGAAAGCAAACTTTATTTGTTTTTGGTTTATTCAATAATTATTTCGAAAAAAATGCACTGAATGTACCAGTATAGATTATGAAGATAAGCTTCAATGGATTCTTTGATGGAATGGCCATACAATTTAGACGAGGATAGATACATCCGGCATGTTAAATGGAATGCCTATATAAACCGGAGCCATTACAAATACGAAGGAGGAGTTATTTTTTTGAGTTGATGCCGAGTGGTTAATTTGAAGATAGTAAGAATTAACCTGAGTTTCTTGAAATATATATATTTTTTTTTGTGTTTTGGATATCCAAATATTTTTTATCTAAATTAAGTGGTGGATATAAGTGTAAATAAATTGTAAATAATAAAGAGAAACATTAAATCTAAACTTTATTTATAAAAATTAAAGATAAATCAAAATAAAAGTTAAAAAAACTCGACTTAATAAATAAATAAATAATTTTTGTGTGGAGAAATAAAAAAAAAAAAATACCGAATGGTAATTATAATTTGATAATTTGCTAAGTGGTCGTGGATTTCCGCTATTATTTTAAGAAACGAGATACATCGGCTAAAAATCATCACTCGATTGTTTCGGGAAACCCTATTCGATTTGGAATCCAAAACCACATGGTTTTTCATGTATGGATGTTCCGGAAGTATATGGTGAGATGAAGTTTTATTGAATTAATGTATGGTGCATACGGGTTTTGTTGAATCAGTAATTTAAAACTTTAATTTTTATTTATTGATTTGCTGATTTTAATAAACATATATATATATATACGAGTATATATATATATTGACATTCTTTAAAAAATATATATATAGATTAGGATAAAATATTTGATCTCGGGAAGGATCTGTTCGGTTTATTTTTCGCGAACTCACGCTGGAGTGGATTGCGGGCTGAGCTTGGCCGGACAGCGTGCGAGATATCTGGCGTCCAACCTACCATATTGCATTTTGAACAAAGATATCTACCAATAAATGAAGTTTGCAACAGATTTTCCGAGGTGTGTGCTTGTTTTAGTTGGTCCATATTTATGATTACTGATTGTTTGTTTTATTTTATTTATTTATTTTTTTTTTCATAGTATGGCCTTGGCGGAAATTCATCGGATGACCAGAAAACCACCAGTTAATTTAATTTGCTCCGAAAAATATTATAATTAGCAAATAATTAGTTGTTAGATATATATTTGTATTAGTTTAAATTATACATTCTTTTTTTATTTTAATTATAATTAATTATTATTAATTTTTTTTCTTTCCATTTAAATTTAATTATATTAATTTTAATTCTATTCATAATTTTTTTTTTGAATTACGTTAAGTTGTTTTCCAATTTCTTATTAAATTTTGGTTAATAAATTAATTTTTTTATAAAATTTAGTTCATAAATTTTCGTCTGATTTTCTTTAATTTTGGCACGCTACATGTAGAAGCTCTTAGTAGAAACCCTATAACGATGATAAACCAAGATGAATTTCTAAGCTTAGTCGGTGCTGCACAGAGTAAAGATGACAAATTATCTCTTGTAATAAAGCTCCTAGAATATGGACCGTACCAAAATTATGTTATGCAGCGAGGAATCCTGTTTAAGGTGAATGAATCCGGTGATCCACTTCTATGTATTCCAAAGATGATGCAGGATGATTACATTAGACCAAACGAATGAATATTTTTCGCTGAATGATTAATTGATTACATTTAATATTTAAATTCCAATTTTTATTTTTTACTTGTCATTTTTTTTTTTTCTTGATGTTTTATTGTTAATTTTTTCCGAAGGAATATATTGCTTCTGCTGTTGGCCTAAATGAATGTGAGTTGTGTATTAGTGATGAAACCTTGACGCCAACTGTACCAGCTTCCCTGCAACCTACTAAAGCTGTATCTGCTGGTTCCAGTATAAATAATTTTAATAATAATATGAAACCCATTAGTACTTTTGCTGAGGTGGTATCTGGCTGTTCGAGTACACAAACTAAGGAAAAGAAAAGGAGTTCCCGACATCTAAGTACCAAACCGATCCTTGGTACTCGGCAATTTGAAGAGGATTTTGGTGTTAAGGCAAATGTTCCTATGCTATGGTTACGTGTGTCTAAGTTCGATCCTGCTACCACAGAACAGGATATTACATCGATGGTGCAAACTTGCCTGGGCATTGATAAGTCCAAAGTGTTCAAACTTATTCCTAAAGATCGAGTTTTTGAATCTTTGGAGTACGTATGCTATAAAGTGGGGGTTAGTAGTGACTTTAAAACTAAGGCGCTTGATCCTGATACCTGGCCATTAGGTGTACAAATTCGGGAATTTTATAATAAAAATTGTCGGACAACACTGCCTCAAAATGTAAAGCTTTGGAAACCAGTTGTAGTCCATTCAACAATATATTAAATTTAAATTATTGTAAATCTGAGAGCAAATCTGTTACAGGTGATGTTTTGCAGGTAAATATTAATGTATGTCTGAAATTTGGCCATTTAAATGTCCGTAGTTTGGTAAAACATTTTAATGATATTGTTATTTTATTGAATGAATATAAATTTGATTTCCTTGCTTTGACAGAAACTTTTCTTGACGATAAGATTTCAAACGGGTCGCTTCATATTAATAATTATAATATAATGCGGTTTGATCGAGTTAACAACACGCGATGGGGTGGGGTTGCTATATATTTTAGGAGTACATTAAAAACCAATAAATTATTTTGTGGAACTTTGGGCAAACTTGAAATTTTAGCATCTGAGGTCATTGGGTGTTTTGGTAAAATTCTTGTTTTAGTTATTTATAATCCTCCTCCGGCTGGTACTGATGATATAACTAATTTACAAATTGTGTTTTCACAATACTTATCCCAGTATGAAAAAGTTATTTGTTGTGGGGATTTTAACTTTAATATGTTAATTAATAATAAACTTAGTGCTTGCTTGAGTTTAAATAATTTAAGCTATTTATGTTTTAACCCAACAAGATTAGATAGCAGTCTTTTGGATTTAATTATTTTGCATGAGCCTGATATACACAATATCATTTCTTTTGGTCAACTTGCTGTTCCAGCTATTTCCGATCATGACTTGATTTTTGCCTGTTATAGGTTCAGCCGTATTAGAGATAAAATTTCTTATACTGTGGTACCTGATTACAAGGCAATTAATTATGATGACTTTTTACTTGGTTTCTCTTCGTTAGATTGGAATGATCTTTATTTTTATCATGATGTAAATGATATTATTAAAGTATTTAATTCAAATATCTTAGAGTTGGATAGGAATTGTGTACCACGAAAACAAGGCATTAGGAGGTGTCGCACAGCTCCATGGTTAAATGCTTTTATTTTAAATTTAATGGAGCGTAGAGATCTGGCTTATGGTAAATATAAAAGATTTAAATCAGAATTTGATTTAAAATCTTTTAAATATTTAAGAAATAAAACAAACAGGTGTATTAATCAAGCTAAAAATCGGTTTTATTTTGGTAATATGAGTAATACTAAAATAACGTAGAACAATTTAAAAAAGCTTGGTATATCATGTTTTTCGACTGAGGCTGTTATTGACTTTTCCGCTGATGACATTTTAGCTGGGTTTAGTAAACTTTCTGAATCTTTAGTGGTATTGCCGTTACCTGATTTAAATTTTACTGGTTCTGATAATTTTGTTTTTGATTGTGTAGATGAACTTATGGTGTTGAATGCAATCCGTGTCATTAGATCAGATGTGATGGCATATGACATGATAAACTTCAAAATACTGAAACTATTTATTGATTTATTTTTACCACATATTACATTCATCATTAACCAATGCTTGACTAAATCTGTATTTCCGGATTTGTGGAAAGTGGCTTCGATTATTCCCATTCCTAAAAAGGATGTAATGAATAATATAAGTGATATTCGTCCAATTAGTATTTTGCCTGCACTATCCAAGGTTCTTGAAAAAATTATACAAATTCAAATTCTTGAGCATCTTAATAATATTAATTTTTTATGCAAGTTTCAATCAGGATATAAATCTGGCCACAGTACTACTACTGCACTTGTAAATATAGTTGATGATATAACTGCTATCTTGGATAAAAGTAATTCCTTTGTTGTTTTAGTTTTATTAGACTTTTCAAAAGCTTTTGATTGTGTCAATCATACGCAATTGCTACAAAAGTTAAAATTGTATTATACGTTTTCTGATTCCGCTATTATGTTGCTTCATTCTTATTTAAGTAACCGGAAACAGTTCGTCAAACTTGGTGATGATTTTTCTAACCTAAGTGATGTAATTGCTGGAGTTCCTCAAGGATCAATTTTAGGCCCTTTACTGTTTTCTATTTACATTAATGACCTACCTTGGCATATTTTGAACTGTCAATTTCATCTTTATGCTGATGATTTGCAGTTATATATTGGTGGTGATTTGGTAACATTGGATGACTTAATTATACAACTTAATGCCGATCTGAATAGGATATCGTTATGGTCTAGTAATAATTCACTTTCTATTAATCCTAATAAAAGTAAAGCTTTATTTTTAACTAGACATAAAGTACATTATATAAAACCTGTGCTCGTTTTGAATAATGATATAATCTCATTTGTTCCAACAATTAATAATCTAGGATTAGTATTGAATACTACTCTTACATGGACTGATCATGTAAGCTCTCTGTGTAAGCGTGTTAACTATAGCTTATATTCGCTTAGATTAATAAAAAAGTTTTGTCCTGTTAAGTTACGTATATATCTTGTCAAAACTTTAATTATTCCAACTTTCACCTATTGTGATGTGATATTTTCTAATTGTGATAGTTCCTCAAAACATTTACTTGAGATTACTTTTAATAATTGTGTGAGATACGTCTATAACCTTAGAAAGTTTGACCATATATCTGAATTTAGGAGCTCAATCCTTGGATGCGACTTGTTTGAGTTTTACCGTTATAGAACTGCTATGTTTATTTTCCGTATAATAAAATCAGGTATACCCACGTACTTGTATGATAAATTAAATTTTTCTGCATCGTTACGCACAAGGAATATTAATTTGCCACTAAATAGAACAAATGTTTACCATAACTCCGGATTGATAAAGGCGATTCTCACCTGGAACAGTTTGCCAATGGAATTAAAAAATATTAGTTCTGTTTCTAAATTTAAAACTGTTATGTTAAAATCTATAACATAGAACATGTACATATTTGTAAATTATTATTGATTATGTAAGTGGAAGTTTGTTTTGTTCATTGTTATACTTTATTTAAAATGTTAATTGTTAATTTTAAGTTTGTTATTAAATTGTAAAAATGTTATGCACAAAAGCCATCGGCTTACGCTTTAGTCAATAAAATATTATTATTATTATTATTATTATTATTATTATTAATATTTGTTGTTAATTTTCAATTTTTAATTTTTAATTTCTAATTTTTGTTTTTGATAGTTTTGATTTTTTATGGTTGATTTTTAATTTTTACTTTATTAATCATTTTTCCTGAATCAATATTTAACGGTTTACTTTTTTGATTTTTAATTGTCAATATTAAATTTATTAATTTTTATTTTGAATAAATTTTTTATTTCTTATTTTTTATTTTTACCGCACGAAATGAATAATTATTTTTAATTTTTAATTGTCAGTTGAAAATTTTAAATTTTTATTATTTATTTTTTTTGGTTTTGTTTTTAATTTTTTATTTTTTAATTACTATTTTTAATTTTCAATTTTTAATTTTTTAATCATATTTCCTGAATGAATGAATGATATTTAATGCTTTATTTTTTTTTTTTTTAATTGTCAATTCTAAATTTCTAATTTTTATTTCTCATGTTTCCTTTTTATTTTTTATGACTCTGTGGCTTTTTTATTGACATATGTTATTTTGACAGCAATCCCAATATTTACGACTTTTCAAAACAGTAAAATAAAGACCCATTTACTCACAATATATCTACTAATAAAAAGTAGAAATATCACCCCTCCCCCCCCTGATTTTACCGCAAGGATTATATAAAGTACATAACCCTTTAAATGAGCGTTTTCCTTAAGCTCCTTCGATACTTTGCTTTCGTGCTGATAAAAAGTTGGTCTTTTATATATTTATATACTTCGAATAAAGAATTTAACGCTTAAAACTTTCCCTTAAAAACTGCTAAATTATATTAGTGTGGGGTTCTAAATACACACACGGTTTTCCTTGAGTTTTAAATTGGTGAATGTTATAATTCGCTAAAACAGTATAGTCTTTCTTCATACTAAACGTAGAAAGTAAGATTGTATTTTTGTAGTTTGACCGTAGCTACTACCTACCTGACCAGTAGCCCAAATTTGTATCAGTTCAGTTCGTAAAATGCTCATTTTATAAACTTTCCTTCATCCTTTGGGTAAAATCACCGGGGTATGATATTTCGACATTTTATTAGTAAATATACTGTGAGTAGATGGATCTTTATTTTACTGCCTCGAAAAGTCGTAATTATTGGGATTGCTGACAAAAATGAATAAATTTGTCTATAAAAAATCCAAAACATCATATTCATAACAGACAAATAAAAAAACTTCTAAATTTTTATTTTTTGTTTTTTATGTTTTATTTTTAATTTTTAATTGTTAGTTTTTAATTTTTATATAGTGATATGAGTGATTATATTTAATATTTAATTTTTAAATTAATTTGTAAATTTTAAATTTCTAATTTTTATTTTTTAATTTTTACTTATGATTTTTTGTCTTTAATGTTTTATTTTTAATTTTCAATAATTAAATTATTAAACATTTTTCCTGAAAGAATGATTAAATTTAATAGTTTACATTTTTATTTTTAATTATTAATTTTAAATTTTAAATTTCTAATTTTGATTTTTAATAGTTCCATTTTCTTTTTTGTTTTTATGAATTATATTTAATGTTTTATAGTTTCCATTTTTTACTGTCGATTTTAAATTTTTGATTTTTAATTTTTAAAATGAAGGTTGCTTATCGTAGTCCCAACAAACTCCGATTATTACCGGTTTATTCCGATTCCAGGTTATTAGGGTGAACATTTTAAAGTGATGTTACTCGTGCTCCATTATAATTCCGGGTTGTTAAACAAACTATCACTATTGTTATAATCGCTTTCACGATTTTAATCATTTTGGCTGGAACAGAAGAGGGTAACGGTTGTTACCTTATTTGAGATCGCATGCAGTGATGGTGAAATTGTCGAAACGGTATTGCCCATGTCTAATTAATTGGTTAGATTTAGTCGTAGTCCATTATAATTAAGAGTTATAAAAATGATCGCAGCCTATCACTAAATTATTCAAATAACTTTAATCAATGTATTCAATTCTCTATACAGATTGGTAATGAATTTGCGAAATTGAATTCTACCGTTCTGAACAGCTTAACATTAAGTGTGTGGAAAACTTCGGATAGTCGATAAACTTTGATTTCGGGACGGACAGGGGAGGCCGAGGGGTTTATTCTTATTAGTAAGCAGTTCATTTTAGTCATGTTGTAATGATAGAAGCGTGTTTGTAGTAAGTGAGTTTGTGTTGCTATTGTAGCATTGTGATGTATTTACTATTGGCTCGTCGTCATTAGGGGGTCAAAGTTTCAAACATTTAGAAAGTTCGGAAAGACTTAAGAATTCTAGAATTGTAGAATTTAGATATTTATGAAGTAGAATTTAGACAATTTGGAAGTGCTATTCTAAAGTATGGCAGTTTCGTGTTTTAGATAAAGGCACAATTAAAAGTGGAGAATGCAAATAATAAAAAATTAAAATTTACAACTTTTAAGTTTTTATTGTGGAATTTGGAAATTAAAGAATTCTGAAATAAATTTACTGTGGGCTATTAAGCATTTATAATTTATAAATTTACCAAGATGAAAAAAAAATCAAAATGGAATAAATGGAAGTGGCGAAAGTTTTGAATTTTGCAGAAAATTCGTATTTCAGAATTTGGTCAGCATTTATAAAACCTACTTAAAAAATTTAAAAATTTGCTAAAAGTTTAAAAAAAAAATTATAGATAGCAAAATTGTTATTGGAACCGAGTACTTTCGGTATTAGTACATATCATGTATGGTAAAAAATTTTACTTTTTAGACTTTTAAATTAAGTAAATCGGTTTTTACCTTATAAATTTTTACCGAATTCTGAAATTTAATATGGAAACGCTAAAGTTTTTTTTTATTATATTTCTTGACGCATAGTAATCCGAAACAGCAACAACCAAAATTGAATAAATTGGTGTTTCCAGGTCAAAATTTGGATCCGAGCAGCTTTTTTGAATTTCTTTGTCGTTTTATGAAACATTATTTAATCCGGACAGATCAAACGTCAAGAACAAACAACAGCAGTCGAATTGTTAAAAAATTGGGTTACCAATAAAAAGTTAGCTACCTAAGACATTTCAAAAAAATGTTTCTGTAATCCTGATTAGGAAATTAAAATATTTGACATGATTTTTAAGTCTAAAACACTCCAATAAAGAACACAAAAATATTTCGTCGTTGTGTTAATTATATTTTGTCTGGGGGAACGGGGTCCCAAATTTTCTCGTAATTTTAACTCAAATTGAATACATTTTTTTGTTATTTAGTTTTTTTTTATTTATTTAATTTAATTTTTTTATGTTTTTACTTTAATCCCAATTTTCGTTAATACAAATATAACAATATTATATGGTTATGGTATTTAGGAGATTCCGATATTTGGGACAAAATACAAAAATTGATAACAGAAGACTAAAAATGGTTCTAAAAAAATTATAATCAGTAAATTTAGTAGAAACGCTATATATATAGAGGTACGGGAATTCAAGTCACGATTTTTCTGTTAATTTGATTATTTGTTGCTATATTATTTAACTGTATATAGAATTAAAAAAAAAAAAAATATTGGAATGAGCATACATATATGGACACATTTAAATCCGTAAAACTCTTCTTAATCTAGAATTACCGATTTTTATTTTTATTTTTAGTAGCAAACTATTAAATATTAAATGCCAAGTACATCACATAGCAAATTACTAGAATTAACTTTTAAATGATTCATTAAAATTTAATCTGAAGCAGCACACAGTAAAAAGTGGAAAATGTTCGTGTATGCTGCTTCAAAAAAAGCTACATGGAAGAGGAAAACACGAGAATATTCTTGAAAAATCGAAAACGATAAACAAAATTTATATTAATGGAAAATGTCTGGAAAAATTATTTTAAATGTTGTCTTGTTTCGCACACGTATACGTTTCACCGATTTGTTGTAAAGTTTTTTCGTCTTTGCAAAGAATTTAATTAATAGATTTTTTTTTCTGCTGAAAATGAGAATCAGTTGTTAAACGATTAGAAATCGAATTTAAACAGCTCAGAATTTAAAACCTCAATTAATATAGAATGTAGAAAAACTGCCTATCTATTTGAACGGTGATTTGCAGCGTCATATGCTTCCCATATGTTTCTTCACCTTGGATTAAGTTATGTGTTTTACTTCTTTAACAAAAAGGCATTTAGAACTGTTTGACTATACCAGACGTAAAAAAACCAGGAAAACAATTTCTTCGAAACCATTCAAAATTTATGTTATACTCGAAATGTGCAAACTGATAAAGAGCACAAAAGCAAAGCATAATTAATCAAAAAACCATTTCCTTAATTCAAAATGACAAGACAACAACAATAAACAACAATGACAGAAGTAAAAACAAATTTTCATTTTCATTTCAATGTGCAGATAGCTAAAATAACAACACAAAAGGAAAACTTCTTGTTTATGTGTGTTTGTGCTTGTGTGTGTGTGTGTGTGAATGTGTGTTGTTCTGTTTGTTGAAGATGAAAGCGTCTTTTTGTTCCGTCTACCCGATATTTTCATTTGTTCTCAAAAACTTTTCCTTCCTTTTTATTTTGTAATATTTTCCTTGTTCTTATCTGTTTTCCTCAATTTTCCCGCGTTTATATACGAGTGCAGTCGATGAATTGAAATCTATGTAGATACAAAAAATATGTAAAGTGGAAATAATTTGATCTGGGTTGTGTTTTGTGAATAAATAAATGTAAAAGCCGAATACAGTTCTTGTTCTTGTTCAAATCAATTCGGAAAAAAACTTATGCCGCGAAAACCATTTATGGTATGTGTACGTACGTGTGTGTAGCACAAAAAATACTAAAAGCAATAAAAGTTTTATCTTTCCACCTTTCACTCGAGAAAAGCTTTTTTAATTGATTTTTTTTTTAATAATTTTGCTCAGTGTGTAATCGAAAAAAAAATTAAAATTAAAAAATTCACGGAAAAAGTTAAAATCTTACTTTGTACAAAGCAAGCACCAGGTGGGTGCTACAGATTGAGACTTACGTATACATATACTGAATCTTAATGTCTTAATTAAAGTTTAATTAAAATTGCGAAACCTTTAACCGTTGTTAACCGCATATGACATGAATTTTATGGCTAAATTGTGTAAATATATACCGAAAATGGCAACAACCTCACACAACAACCATAATATTTTTGCTTTGGTTGTGGGTACATCTTTTTTATACTCTGTTTAATGCTTTAAATGAGCTCTTATTTTCTGATATTTTCCGTTGTCTGGAAACTTGTTTATCTTCTATTATTAGACTTTTTTTTTTTTTTGGTAAATATTTACTTTGTGTACATGTTTTGTTCTCGGAGATGCTTTGCTAATTTTGAAATTGGAATTTGTATATTGACGATAAATACAAAAAATAAAGGATTTGGTACCACATTGAATGCTCATTCTTCTTTCACTAGAAAAGTTTTTCGAGTAGACAACATTATGTTCGTAATAGTCGAAGAAAATGAAGCCCCATAGTATAGTATTGAATTTGAGGAGTTTTGCGAAAGTGATTCTATTCTGTATTTAACAGTCGGTCCCTTTTTTCCGGCAACTAATAGAGCAGCTGAGAGGGTGATCAGAACTTCTAAAACATGGTTGCTGATGCGATATTACACTTAAATATTCCTGTACAGCGGTAACCCCTACAAAATTTTCTAATTGCGGATTCTTCCACAATAATTCGATATTGGTCCCGATTTGGTAAAAATCCCGCCTTACAAAAAGGTTGTTAATTGTTGGAGGAAATACAGTACATCCAACAAATTAATTTTAAAGTGTATTGCGGAATTAGCCCCATCATTCTCCAAAGCTGCGATTATTTTTTTCACAATAAATTCGCGATAGTACCCTTTTACAATTTTTATAACGCCTTGGTCCATTGGTTGTGCGACTGCTGTGATATTTAGTGGGAAGTATGCCAATTTAATTGCCCGTGATGGGCATAGTTGTCAGCCACAAAAATCACCTTTCTCCCTTCCTTTAGAAATTTTTTGTCCATTTTAATTAAAAATTGTTCCCATTCGATATGTGTCATCTACGATTTTCGATTATTTTTATACATCACATCATGCTCCTTGCATCATTTCCCCCCAGCGCAATCATTATTTCTAAACTCTATGGTTTTATTAGGAAGTATCCTATAGAAAAGGCCCCATTTCATGTAAGATGAATACATCGCTTTTGTTACATCCATCCAAAAATAGAGGTAATTTTTCTTTGGCCCCTTCTTCAACAATTTCCGAAGATACGGCTGCCTTTACTCCCACAATATTTTTGAATAGAAGGTCGTTTCATTTCTTAAAGCGGTCGAGCCAATCGTCATTTGGTTTAAACTCAATATTCAATTTTTCTGCAAATTGCGCTGCCTTTCCTTTTACAAGAATTTCACTTAGAGAAACTTTTGTTACTGGCATCTATATAATCCAAATAATTAACGCAGCCCTCCACTGTTGGAAATTTGCCATCGCGAATTTTTTGACGTTTTAAATTTACACTCAAATTCTCATACTTTTCCCGTTTTTTTTACTATTTCAGTGATATGGTATCCAAATTACTCGGGTAATTGACTACTTTTTATTTTAAACATGCCCGTTGTATTGTCCCATCTGGGGCTAGATTCTGATCATATGACAAATACAATTTTTTTGTGACTTCATAATTTCAAATAATCTAGTGCTGATCCAAGAATAAGGGCGATGAATGCAATTTAGAATATGAATATTCTAATTCGTTGTTTAATTTTTTTTTTTTTTGTTCTATTCGTAAATTCGCGATTGACAAGCATAATAAATTAAATCATCTTATACATGCTTAAATTTGGTTGAATCGAATTAAATTTTATTTCACCATAATATGACCCTTCATCTATTAAGTATTAGACAGTGCTTTTAAAATATTTCGTAATAATTAAATTACACAACTTGAAAAGTTAATCAAAAGTCAAAAATAATTACAGAGAAACGTTATCCAAATTTAATTAATATTTAAAATTTATTTATAAATAATTAATTTTCTTAGTTTTTCCGATGTTTCGTTGAAATCATATGGCCCCACTAATTAAGTCCGTGGGAAATTTTCTTTTGATTATTAATAAATTCTGCGACATCAATTTGGTAAAAACCTAATTAAATCAGCGCGAAATTAATTCTTAATCAAATTGGTTGAGAAATTATTTCATTTTTAATTACGAATTAAATTCGTAATGAAAAACAATGAAAATAAACTGCTATTTGTTTAATTTATTTATACTAGTTATTTCAACCTTTTATTGAAGTACAAGTTTTTCAGTACCTTTTTACGAAGGTGTAAAGTATGTGAAAGTTTCCTATATAATTTCAAGACGATGAATTCATCTCAATGTTTTGTAATCCAGTTATAACAATTTTCCGAATTGTTAAAACGGTTTTTTTTATTTATCATTAAATTTACGCCACGCGAAGAGGTTGAGATTTCTGATGCTACACTGTAATCAACCCAACTTTTCCTAATTTGATATGGCCTTATTATTATTTTTAAATGATTATTGTGTTTTATGACATTAAACAGAAATATCCCGGTTGCACGGTGTATATTTACATATTTTTATTTATTTATGTATGCATATTTCCCCACCAGCATCTTCCCGTTGGATGATAACTTGTTTGTCGATGCTGAGTTTTTGGATGAAGAAAATAATTTGAAAAAAAAAAATAGGCAATGGAGATTTGGTCATTGAGTGGAACAAAGATAAAATAAAAGCTCTTTAAAAAGTGAATTTTTTTTTTCTGATCGTAATCGGTTTAAAAAAAAATAATAAGACTAAGGCTGTTTCCCAAACCGATACTTATTTGTGGAACCTAACTTATTCAAATAAGTATGCTGGCGAGGTGACTTATTTTTTATCTCTTTTCTATATAAAAATTTAATTGCGATAAATAATATTTGTCAATCTGTCAAAACATCAGAATATAAATTCATTTTATTATTAGAACATGATAATCGTGATGTTTGGCTGGAGACAAGAGAGTGATAATGAAAATAAGAATTTGACTGAATTTTAAAATTTTTATTTATTTTAAGAATTAAATTTATTAATTAAATGAATAGAAAAATAATTATTTTTTATTTATATTTGTGTACATAATTCGTTGTGGAATTCAGAAGCGGTACATTTGGAACATTATCATCATTGTGAAATTCCTCATCAATATTTATCAAGTCCCCAACATCTAAGCAAATATTTTGCAGCATGCAGCAAATCGCAATAATTTTATTGAATTTTTAGTGCTGGTCTCTAGTGAGCGAAGAAAAATACACCTCTACCGGGTCTTCATTTGCCCAAAAGTTTGCTCAATTGCAATTCTTGCCTTGCTGTGCAGATAGTTGATTTTTTTTTCTCGCTGCGTCAAAGAGCGGTTCTCTGTAAATCGAGTGATGATAGCTATCGGTTCCAATGTTATTTTTTATTGACATAGACATCACTATTCCTTAAAATAGGTTGGTCACTGAACTTGGCCATCCAACGTTAAATTTATAAATTTGTGGTCCGCATCACAAATAGCTAAAAAAACAGTTTTTAAATATATATTAACTTATAAATGTATAATTAAAAAAATTTAAACCTTGTAATTGAATACTGTTGTCTAACTTTCTATTTATGTATTCGTCATGACGATTAATTGGGCATTTGATTTTTACGTGAGTCCCATCAATAGCGCCTACCGCATTATTAAAAATTGAAGATCCCGCTCGATTTGCGAACTTCATACCTACATATTCCAAATCAACATGGTTAGGCAGCATTATAATTTTGGGCAACAAATTTAAAATTATCTTCATTGTACGCGCTAAAACATGTTAAAAATTGTAGACTTCGGTAGATTGAATGTACTGCTGACTGCACGGTACGATGTTCCAGCGGCCAACCAAAATAGCATCACTCTCAACTCAATTTGAGTATCATGTCCATGATGCTTCGCTGGAAAAAGCTCCACTAACCTTTTGAATGCTTGTACCAATATTCGTAACTGTTTTTTAATTAAAATTCCGTTTTTATTTAAATTACATCAAACATGAAGCTTTTCTTATCGGAGCAATATTTTAAGCCCTGTAATTTTTGTATTTTCATATATAAATCTCTTTTAAATAACGGTATTTCAAAGTTTGTTTTAAAAAACATTTACCTTCCTCATTTCACGTTCCTCCATTAAATTAAATAATTCTGCGTCACCATCAAGTAATTTTAAACATAATTTTATATTTTTATTTACTAAACAATTTAAAAGAATTAACTGGTTTCCTATATTCATTTTTCCAATAATATCTTATATTTAAGAGTAAATGATGACCAAACATTTATTTTGTTAATTTCTGTTGTTTTGACGTCGCTGTCAAAATAAGTAACTCAAATCAATTGGGACGGTTTTACTTACTTATTTAAGATGGCCACAAATAAGTCAATAAGTATGAAATAAGTATCGGTTTCGAAAACAGCCTAAGTACACGATACGATTGGTGATAGTGAGTCGAGTAAATGTACGTTCGATTAAAATTGATAGTTCGTGATATATTAGTGATCTTACGTTTAGTAATAGTTCGTGAGATTACGATCGTTTAGTAAAGACAAATATAATAATTAGTTTATGTCGCCATTGAACCACACGGAAAAATAGCCACAAAACAGAAGTGACATTGAAAAAAAAACTGTGCTAATATTCCGTATACTGCCGTGATTTTTTTTTTTATATATACATATATATATACATATATGTAATATTTATGGTGAATGGACGAATTTGAATTAATTAAATGTATTAATTATATAAAAAAAAAATTAAATAAAACTATAAGCAATTTGCTAATAATGTACTTAAAACCTTAAAAAAAAAAAAAAAAAAAAAAACATTTATAAATAAAATTTGTGGTTAATGGGATTTAATAAAACTAAACAAATTATCTTTTAATTAAATCGACCGGTTTCGCCAGTGTATCGTTTGTTCGGGGTTGATTTGTTTCTTGAAAGTTGCGGAGTTTTCGCCACGTTTGGTTTGGCATTGGTGGTACGAATATTTATATATTAGTGCATGTAACGAAAAGCTGACTTATGAAAAGACCATCTATCTGAAAACGTGGAAGGCGAGTTGTTTTTACTGTTGGATACCGTTTTGGGACATCTGTTGGAGGAAGCTGTGGGATTAAAAGTGAACCGTCGAAAAACATTGAAGGGTAAATTTATTGCGATCGTTTGTAACGGAAATTCACCATCAATAAAAAAAACAAACAAACCGTAAGTTTTTGCACATTTTTTTTGTTGTTGTCTTTTGTTGAGTTGTTTTTTTCTCTGTGGTGATACGACATAAACTATGAAGTACTAAACCCAACCATTTGGCTGGGCGAGGCAAAGTTGGTGAAAAATAATATATAATGCTGTACATACTGCAAGCAGAAGTCTAAACTGACCTATATATTTACGACCACCATTTACAACCTCTTCTCGACTGAGCGGGCATAAGGTGAAAGCTTCTGATATATAATGTAACTTTGGTCTTCTTCTAGAGTACCAAATGTTACACAGTAAGTTTTAGTACAAGACGTTACAATCCTTTTCTAATTTTTGCAGCCGGATAAATTCATATTTTCCGGCGGAGTTAAATTCATTTAAAAATGATTTAATTTCGCCTATAAATTTGAATTTATTAGGATCAAATTTTATTTAAAAAGAAAGGAACAGAAATTTAATTCATATTAAAAATTACTACCACCTTGACTTAAGGGTTACATTTTTGGAGGATGTTCAATAAAAGGTCTACAGTCAAAACTATTTCTCGTCGCTTGCGCTGGATAATTAATTGTTTCGCTGTTTTATTTAAATACAAATTATCCGATAATGATAAACTATATGACGTATAGATTTGTTTGACACAGCAGGCGCCAGACCGATAAAACGAGGAATTATCTAATGTCACGCAGTGTAGAGGAGAAAAAAGATCGAGAGGCCGCATACAATTTTGGGAGAATCAAAACACCCAACAGTGCTTGAAGTTTACCTCTATGATTAAAGTTTATAAACCTGGGCCAATTGTAGGGCAGCAGCTTTCTTTCCAGTCCAGACCTATTTGACGCCTCTCGGTATGTTTTAGGTTAGGGTTCCAGTTCAAGTTTAAGCAAGTTATTGGATCATGTACTTCGTTATTATAACATCTACTGAAATTTTCCAGAAACATATTCGAGTTTTAAACATGGTAACCTATAACATAGAGATTGCACAATTAACATATTATAAAATATCTGGGTTTCACAATATCGCAGGGATGGTTGAAAACTAACCCTGATAAAGTTTTTCAGAGACGTCATTTTTCTCAGACGCTAATAAGTGTAAAACTAAAGTAGACACATGGGCCTATCAGGAATTCGTAGTACGTTGTTTGCTAATAGAAGAAAATTTTGAGATATCTATTTTAGACATGGATAAGATTCAATTTTTGAAATTTTCAAATAGTGTCGATTTCAACCTTTGAGCCGTTATCAATTGCCAAGGGATTATCTTTGTAATCGTCCAAATAGTTTAGGTCTTGATAAATTTTGGATGTTTGCTTTTTCAAAGCAGCATTTTGAAGCTTTTTGAAACAAATTCATTCGCATTTTTGTTGTTATTGTTTAATCTAAAATCAATTTAAGGTAAACTTGATTCGCATAAGAGATTTTGGATTTGGAATATTGGTTATTAATGGTATCCACGTATACCATTTGAATTTTCCAGTTAAGATTCCCCAGTCTGATTTAAAGTAGGCCTTGCGGAGGGAAAGGGGTTTAATATTTTACACTTGTCGCTTTTATTCAGCGGATTTAAGCAAACAAATTTCATAAAATAGACGAATAAATATATTTCAAAAAGTAAAATCCCAAATTTAGACACCTGAGATTTGGATGTAACCAAATATAAAGTCGCTTCCGATAATGCCAAGTTTCAGATATCATTACAAAATTAAATTCTGAAAAATTTCAGTAGAAAGTATTCCATTTTGAAACAGTTTACAATTTGAGAAGAATGTGGTCTCCCACTTAACGCCACCATCCGATGCAAATCTCAGCGTTAGGTTAGGAAACTTAATTTGAACGATGGCATGGAGAACTTAGTCAAATTTTTTGAAGATGCACCTTAAATCGGTTCTGACCAAGTTAACCTCATGTTCGGCCTGGTAGTAAAATATTTTGCCATATGGTAGATGTACTAGCAACAAAGCTATTTTTGTCTTTATTCGTTAATTTTATCGTAATAAACTTGCTAACCGCTTTCTAATAAATCTAATATCATAAAGAATAAGAAAATATCTCCAGAATTCAGCACATTTACTACCTGAACCACTATCTTCTCCTATGTATTCCAATATTGGAAGTTTAAAGGAGCCAAAGAGGATTTGTCTATCCTTAAATTGGACGCAATTTTCTTTTTTGGTTCTGTTAATTTTCCAGTAATTCAATAAAGAGCAATCAGCATCGTCTTGCAGACTTCAAGAAAACATTAACAAAATTCACCACAATCCTTATTATGGAATTATTCATTTAATTGGCATCAGCTAGGTCACATCATTGGAGTACGGTTTACGAAACTTAATCAAATTTACGATTTTTACAACATGGAAAATATAACATTGGGTCGGTCCAAAATGGAAAATGCCCAATTAGCGAGGACAGTATTTTTATGTGCATTAACACACGTTATTTGATGTCAATTTATATTTTATTTAATAATAATGGGACTCCATACGAAAAAGATAAACGTTGGAAAATCGCTGAAAATGTTCTCTAGCCGTTTCCCGTTTTCCGAAACTACTTAGCCGATTTTAATGATTAATGGCTCTGTGAAAGTGAATAGACTCTTCATTTGCAAAATTAGACTCTTCATTGGCAAGATACTGTTGCATAAGCGAAGAGCCTACTCCCTTCCATATAATCCATCAACATTTAACATCGGTTAAGAAGTTTATGAAAACGAGCAATATGAAAATTTGAGTTTTTAAGAAAAATGAAAAAATAAAAACCAAAAAATATGAGTTTCATTATTTCATGTAGAGAAAATTTGCAGTGGTTTTCGTCAAAAATGGTTAATGCAAAATGTTGGCTTTTTCCAGCGCTGCAGAGTCGAATTCGGAGTTAGCAGCCCTAGTCGCGCAGTCGGACTATTTTAGCGAAGTCGGTTTCGGAGCCGGAAAAATTCTCACCGGCTCCGACTCCACATTTTGTATTTTCCTTTTTCTCCAAAAATGCACCCTAGCCGTATCTAGCAAAAAGAATCCAATCAACCAATTAAACTCCAATTGGCCTTCGGACAATTTTGTAAAGAATGGCGTAGCAAAATGTTTCACTTAGAAAAAATCTCAAATGTCATCTCAACAGAAATAAAATCATCGTTAATACACAGAGAATTGTTTCTGCTTGATAACGACATTATCGAGTCGTCGTTGATTTAAAAATGAAACAACGCCCGATTTTTGTAATTCTCAAATTCTTACAATGCGTGTTTATTTGGTTCACAAATTTGTTTCACAATTTATTATTATCACTAAAATGACCGCCACAGGACTCACCCGCAAGTGATTTTCCCTCCCTACGGTATGATGGAGTGAGGTACTAGCAATACGAACTCGTTTGTGTATACAAGGGCTTGATGGATGGTATGGTTTTTTTTTCATTAATCGATACGACGAAATGTTTGCGTAGTCGACGTATAACTTGATACGGACCTTCATAGGGAGGACATAATCCCATGCGGACCTTGTCATTTCGGATGAAAACAAAATCATAATTGTTAAATGATTCCGGAACAAACACGTCATATTATTTAGCTAGTAAGTTGAGTTTGGTATAAGGTTTGGCGTAGTTTGTCGCAGTTATTCACTCAGATCTTCTTTCAACGTTGCTCGGATTCTAAGTAGAACTATTGGTATTTCCGAACTCCGAAGCGTTCGACCATGCCATTGCCTTGTGGATGATAAGCGGTTGTACATAATCGATGAAAACCGAGGAGGTTCGTTAACTCTATGAAAAGTTTTGACTCAAATTGCGTTCCCTGATCAGTTGTAATTTGTAGGGGCACGACGAATCGTGATACTTAATTGTTGACGAATGTGGTGGCAATGGTTACAGCTGACATGTTTGACATGCAGTATGCTTCGGGCCAGCGAGTGAAGGGATCGACACAAGTGAGTAGGTACGAATATCCATTAAACGGAACAGTGGTCCGACGATGTCTAAGTGGATGTGATCGAATCGACCAGGTGGAATTTCGAATTGTCCATGGGGTGATTTTGTGTGTCTTTGAACTTTGGCACGTTGGCAGGATAAGCCAGACTGAGCCCATTGGGCTGCGTCTTTGTTTATACTGGGCCAAAAGTAGCGAGTAGTGATCAATTAACGAGTTGGACGGACTCCAGGATGCGAAATGATATGCGATGTAGTGGTTCTGTAATGTATGGGTGATTGTTCCCAGTGGATGTTTCGCAGATGATTTCGAGGCCAGGTAGTTTGAAAACCTCTAATTTCATTGATGAACTAGTGTGACGTTCGGAACCAGAAAACAAATTCTGAAGTTCTAAGTCAGCTTTTTGTATGCTTGCAATTTTTTGTAAGTTGATATGAGTCTGGACTACGGCCGTTTCTTTGTCAGCTGTGCGAGATAATGTGTCCGCGAGACTGCCTTCGATTCCGTTCAGTTTTTGATTCAATTGTTCTAGTCAGTGGTTTATTGTCGGTGTAGTGATGAAGCCTCGACCCTCGACAAAATATCTGAAGTGTTTGACTGCCAGATAGATTGCGAGTAATTCCCGATCGAATGTGGAATATTTTTTTTTCGGCATTCAAAAGTTTCTTTGAGAAAAATCTTAAGGGCTCCCAACACTTCTTATTGTACTTTTGTAGTACAGCACCGACAGCCGTGTTTGATGCGTCAGCGGTTAAGCTGAGGTTTGAGTCACTCAGTGGGTGTGCCAGAAGTGTTGTTTTCGCTAATTCAGTTTTAATCGACGAGAAGGCGTGTTAACATTCGTCGGGCCAAGCAAAGTTGTTGGTTGTCTTAGGCTTTTTGAGTAAATTTGCTAAGCGTGTGTGAATTAGAGTGAGTGTTTAAGCGAGTTTTGGTATGAATCGGTGGCAGTAATCTACCATACCGACAAAACGCTGAATGTGTTTGATTAAGGCTGGTGCTGGAAATTCTCTAATGGCGTAAATTCTTTCTTCAGACGGCAGAATACCATTAGAGGTGATCTTGTAGCTGAGGAAATTAAGAACTAGTTTATGGAAAAGTTGTTCCACATGCTTTTTGTGTTGCCCCTCAGTTTGAGAAGCCACAAGAATATAGTCAATAACGCTGAAACGTTTGCGAAGCACAAATGACATTCCGGTGAATTTGAAGAGGCCAAATGGAGTTCTGATCGCCGTTTTATGGATGTCTTCAGATGCGACGGGAATTAAGTGGTAAACTCTGACCAGATCAATACTGGAGAATATTGTGCATCCATGTAAATGCATGAAGAAGTTTCGAATGTGTGGTATCGGGTAGCGGTCAGGTGTTGTGACCAGATTTAGCCTGCGTTCATCCCCACATAGTCTCCAATCTTGATCTTTTTTCTCACCATATTTAGAGAACCAGAGACGGAAGACGCCGATGGCCTATAAATTCCTAATTCCGCCATGCGCTGGAATTCTATAAAAGCGGCTTTGTGACAAGCGGGATCTAGCCTGCGGGGTCTTGACACAGGTAGTGCGTGTGGATGCGTTCGAACTCACTGTATGTATAATGGTGGCGATGAGTGAATGTAGAATGTATGAATAAATATATGAATTAATGAGCGAGCCGCCACGAAATATTATTGGCGGGAATTTATGTCGATTTTTGGATATAACTGAAAAGCTCACAGTCTAAGTGACCATCTATAAACCAAGAAAATCCTGTTGAAGAAGTAGAAGAAAAAAATTAATTCGAAAAATTTCTAGATCACCATGAGATATCGAAACGACTTCGAAGTGCAAAAAATCAACAGAAGTTTGAGTCTTAACATTCTTGAGGCCATACTAATTTAAAGGACAAATCCTTAATTAATTTAAATTGTTGAAAGTTTTGATTTTTTGTCATCGCATGTAGTTTTTTCAAATGTGCCTTCGCCAAGTGCACATTTTTCATTTCGGAGCATCCATTGTTGAAATTTATACTTTTGTGGAAAAATGTGGAAAGTTTTAGGTTTGTTGGTCAAACTTTTTCTTTTTCTCTAACATCAGAGTTTGCTTTAATCCGTCGTGAAGATGTAGAATAAATGTTTCCTTTAACCTAAATTACCCTAAATTGATTCTAGAAACAACAAAGCCCTTTCTAGTTCAGTTTCGTTTACTTAGCACACCCAGAAAACAGAAAAACTACATAACTTAGCATAGCTGAAATGAGCAATGGCTCAAATCTCCAGTTAAATACTTGATCAGAAAACATTGGTGGGTGTTACAACGTGCCTTATATGGCATGGCATAGCTATAATGGCTAACGAACTGTTAATCTGTGTTCCGCCAATATTCAAAAAAAAATCCATCAACGCAAAAAATTTCACAAACTATTTTCAAGGTTTAAAAAATTTGTAGGACTTGTTTGTCGAAATTCGAGCAATTGGTTAATTTTTGTAACTACCAGAAATAGATAACTAACACAGTTTCAAAATACCAGAACACAAGAGTTCATGTCATTAATATATCACTGCAGCAATTACACAAAATTATATATTGGACAAACGGTGAAGTCCAAAAATGTACAGTGCTTAAAAATCAGGACGCAATCAATAAATCGCAGTCGAATTTGTTTCGAAAACGATCACAAGCTAAAAGATTGTTTAACACTTAATATTACTTATCAAATTAATCGTTCGCGCAACGATGCAGTGTCCTTAAATTCGGTCGCGATTTAATCTTTGCGTTGTGATTTTTAACCAATATACATTTTTGGACCGTCCCGTTTGTCCAATATAGAATTTCGACTTATAAATACAATTGTTTCTAGTTGCTTGTGTGATGTAAAATTCTATGCAAATAGAGAAATCAATCTGCAAGAGGAAGATTTTTGCACAACTGAATCAAATTTTGTGGATACAATCAATTTAAAATTAAAAATTTCCAATAATACCTATATAAATTTGTCTTTTAACTTTCTTATGCAAACAAAACTAATTTTGGCAGCAGTTTGGCAATTTTGTGGCAGTCTTAAAAGTGCTTTATTTAGTTATTTGATATTTTATGACAGTGAGTTAAAAGTTTCGATCAACTAAAACGGGGAGCGGTGCAATCCTTAATATACATAAATTTTTCCCACCTTAAGTATGGTCAATAAATTAAAATAAATTTTCAAATTTATTGCCAATCTTTTTATTATTCCAAATTAACATTTCCACATCTCTTATCTACACAATACATAATATGCATACATAAACATATATTCAATTTAACAAAACCACAATCATTATAAATGGCGTAAACTTTAAACAGGAAATTAAATAAAATTTACATGAAAAACAGGAAATAGAAAATAAAATGTTGCAAAAAAAAAAAGTTGAAAATTTATTTCCATTTGAAAATCAACCATCATCAACTAAAATAGAAAATCATTCGGAAACTACATAAGTATATGTATGTACATATACATAAATCCAACAGACACACAGTACGAAATCCCAACTGAAAGTTAATATATCACGAAGGTGATTAATGATGATAGATTTGCCATGAAAAATTCAAAGACGTCTTGTCACACAGTTAGAGCTCCTTTAGCTTTTAAGCATATACATACATACAATATAAATATATTTAGATTATATCATAGTGTGACATTTGAGTATATGCGGATGCTTTTCATACTATACTGTGGCGAATCGTAATTACCGTGAACATGAGTTTCAATGAAAATAATTTCAAACAGCGGAACAGAAGCAATTTAAGCCCTCAAAATCTATTAACGTTTCTTTTTTATGGTATATGGAAAACCTCACAGCACACACAACAAAAGCATTACAATCGATTTCTTTAATGTGTCTATATAAAAATTTGACGTTATAATATGATGAAAATTAATATTTCATTTCATATAAAAATAACACAAAGAGAAAATCACTTTTCATTACAAATCAAAAACCATAAATTGTATAGCTATATGTATAGGTATAGTCGTAGGTAGGCATCTAGGTATAGGAAAATAAAACTTGAAAATTTGTTTTGGGCGCCGTAGAAAATTAATCAATATATACCCTATAGGAGCTTTGTTGTGCGGTGTAATATGGAAAGCAAATTATTTTCTTGCAACAGATGGTGAATTTCATTAGAACGGTATAATATGCGGATTGTTCGAAGCCTTTTTTTTTGTGAAACTCGATATAGGGTCAGTATTTTGATTAGAAATTTATTCACGTCGTTTTCCACTTTGTCTTGTTCTCATTTAATGCTATAATTAGGATAAAGAATTTTTGCTACACATTTAGATTTAATTTAGATTTTTTTTTTTTTTTTTGTGTACATTGTATACAAATATTCTGGAGGAATTTTTAACGCGCAATGTTGTTGCCAAATAATGAAAATTCAGGTCGTCTTCAAATTACATTAAATATATAACACAGGTAACATTTGTTAAATTAACATTGTATAGTATACGAGTACAGCAAGGAAAACGTTAAAAATTGTAATGATAGGTATCCCATTTGTATAAACGGTTAGTAATATGAGATAATAATAGGGGGAGTTGAGTAAAGATTAAAGTTTTCGTTCATCATCGATTAGCGTTCGCATTTTATCCCTCGCAACTTTAATTTATCATCACGGGTTTTGTCGTTTTTTTTTTTGGGGGGATAATTAATTATAATATTTATTTAATTTTTATTTTTTGGTTAGAAGAATATAAATGACTGTTAGTGAAAAGCAACAAATATTTATTTGTCTTTTCTGATAAATGCGTCTGTACAATACATTTAGAGTGGATGAAAATGAAAAGGCGTCAATTTATTATTATTTTAACACAATTGAATATAAATTGTGCTAGATTTAACACCCTCAATAAATAACGAGATGACATTATTTTGAACGAATTTATTAAAGCAAATAAATTATTATGTATACAGAAACAATTTACAAATGTGTGGGATGTTCAGCAAATTTGATTTATTCATTAAAGTGTTATTAGGAAATATTCCTGAAAAAGTTTCAATTCTTAAGGCTACAACCAAAAGGAAACTTTTGTTGAATATTATTTCAATAATTGCATGCAATAGGTAACAAACAATTATTGTAATAAAATTCCACCATTTTCCGGGCCGCTCGCAAAATTTTTCTTGGGCCTCTAAAATGCTTCTTATGAACCTATGAAGTAAAGCTTTTAGTTAAAAAATTATTTCTTCCTATTGTACAGTCTCGCATTAATTAAAAGTATCTGATTTCGAGAGTGTAGATGGTACATTTCAATAGCTTCAAATAAAACGAAATTTCTTGCAATCAACAAAGCATCAGAAATTTCGAATATAATTTGAGAACTATCAAAAATGTCAATTTTTCAAAAAATCTTGAATATATATACTAAAACGTTCTCAAATATCGCATAATCCGTAAGTATGTTAAACCAAAGGAAATTTTATATGGTGTAATCACCACCACATAATACGTAAATAACTTGGTCATTCTTGATTAATTTCGAATAATCAAGGAATCTGAGAAATATTGAAATTGTGGCCTAATCTCGAAAAATTTACTAAATATCAAGATCCAGATTTATAAGTGTAACTCTGCAAGTTTCTATAACTCGAAGCTAAGCGCAGAATATTGCCATATAAAATTCAAATAAATTTGAAAATCTTTAAAAATTTCAAACAATCCTAGAAAGGTCGAAAAACTAAGGATTACAAATAATCTCTATATTATGTGAATCTAATAGTAAAGTAGCTTAATGATACTAATACTACTAAGCTGAACAAAACAATATGCACCCTGAAATAGTACCAGATAATTTCGTAAATATCGAATAATCATATTTATCGATTAGGCCCTAAGATTCTCAAGTAACATCCATCTTAAAAATACTCGAATAATTTCGATAGTCTTGAATAAGCTGACTGCTTTGAAACACCGATTCACCAATTAAGTATTGAACATCATGCATCCCATTTCCATGCTAGACTCCACTATCTCTAGAACCCGCCAAAAGCAACCAAACAAAAAACACCATCACTTTTACAACTTGCAATTTCCTTATATTTAAAATTGATTCTCAAAATAAACCGGTTTCACCAAGGTTACCGGTAATAAAAAAGTTTTCGGTAAATGAGAAACTATAAATCGAACGAATTCATTATAGAGACTGACTAGTTTGGCTCAGATATCCTTTCTAAGGGAAACAAGAAATTGTTTTCCGTCGCGGTTAGATATTTTTCTAAAAAGAAAGTTTCAACAATTTTTCACTTACTCAAATCAAATTTAATCTTTTGCAAAAGAAATTTAATCTGTCGTCAATCACGTTCAATTTTTTGCAAATCAAATTCAAACTTTCAGGTTGAATTTTAAGTGGGAAAGAGGCAAATTTGTATCAGCAAACACTAAAATCATTATCATTTAATGTCGAAAGTTTTAATTTCAAACAAGTTAAGCAAATCTTCTTCTAAATCTGGGGGAAATTGTAACTTAGTTAGCTCATCTAACTGGTTTCTAACCAGAACCAACTCCAAACGATCTCTTAGTGAATTTATTTGTCTTGGATTGGGTTAATTAAAAAAAAAAAGTGTCTTTAACAGGGTCATATTTTATTCCTAGAACGGAGATTACCTTAGTTTCGTAGCCTATCTCCCAAGAGGCAAGTTCTCGCTTTTCAACCGGAATAGGTTTTAACAATGCAGGATGGTTCGCTGACCACTTTCATAAGTTAAACCGATCTAACTCGAGCAAGCATATGAGTTCCCTCTGCAGCTGCAATGCTGCTCTAGTTTTTCCTCTCCTGAGATCACGTTCATTAGGATTTTGTAATCAACTGGGAACTTGTCAGCAAGCTTATCAGCAAAATTATGGAGCAGTTGTGTGGCTAAAAAGGGTGCTGGTGCGGTACCGTATGTGATAGTGCGTAATCGAAAACGCTTCCTTAAGTGGAAAATCCGAATCAAGCCTTTTTGACTAGAGACAAATATCGTCGTAAAGCTTGAAGGTAGCTATCACCAAGATTTGGTCAAAACATTATCAAGGAAATATTTGACGCAGGTACATTCATCATCGGTGATACTGTTAGAGTTGAGAATCTCTTCAATTTCCCAAAGTCGCTGGAGTTGATAATCCTGGTTGTCCTTGGTTTAATTGGGTATGCATTGATCTTGAGCGAGCCTGGTGATGCATAAAATTCAGATCCTTTAGGTTAAAATTTCCTTCGATGACCCAACCAAAACAGGTGTTGCGAGCGACACGGCTACACATCTTCACATCCAAGTAGAACATCTATTTGCTTTTGATTTGAAATGAGAATTACCGACATCAATCGAATGTGTTAAAATTTTGGAGCAAACTATAGGTATAATATAAGCCTGGTTACAAATTTTATTATCATGCTCAACGAAAGACCTTATTCTGAAATCGTTGATTCAAAGTATCAATTGTAATGCTAGCCTTGCTTCTAGGAATCCCCAGATCATTCGTTACAAACGAATGAATCGAATCAGAATCAAGAAGGGCGCGACATTTTGTCCATCTACCGAAATGGTCCTCAATGTCGATCTCTGCTATTGGAAGTATTGATATTGTTGGCGGGTGCGGACTATCATAATTGGTGATAACTTGAGCTTTTGGTAGTTCATTGTGGATCGCAGGAATTAAGTAGAGTTTCGCTGCTTCTGATGTTGATGAGCTCAGTTGTACGTAGACATCTTATTCTTGCTGGTGGAGATTGGCGTAAACAATTTGTGATGTTCATCGGTTCATATCGGACAAGCAGGTTGCTGTGTTACGTGAAACTCGCCAGAAATAATTTGGGTCCATTATGAACTCGTTTAGATCCGGAATTCTCTTAGATATAAATGCCAAAATCTGTTCTATGGTAGGAAATTCCTTTTCTGAGGTTTCGTATCTCCATAGTTGTTTGGACTCCTCATCCAATTTCTACGTGGCTAAATAAACAATCCGAGGATCTCACTAGAGAGTGCTATCATAAATCTTCATGAACCCAGAGGCGGAAGGAATTGAAATAAGTTTGGGTTGAGATATAACGTCGCGAATAAATGTTTCAACAATCGTTTTCCTTGTATAGTATTTTTTGTTAAGACGTTTTAAAGCTTCAACATAATTTGCGTCATCGACATAGGAGGTCTTATTTCCTTTAAACGGTTAACTTTAATGCCATTAGAAAAGAAGACGTTTGCTATTTTATCCTATTATGAAAAGGAGCAAATTTCTTGTGTTGTATATTATGGCCGTTCCCTCCCTAATATTTCATGGTTTATAAATAGTTTACTGAATTCCGATTTGGTCGATACAACACGAATAAGGTCACTCTGAGGAAATAGTGAAAAACATGATATTGTAGTGATTCACTCATGTAATCCGTTTATTCCATTAGTTTATATCTACATTTATTCGAAATGTAACATATTTCGACTATTAAATATAACTGTATTTGAACAGCTTCTTTCAGCTTAGTAGTGTCACCACAGAATATTGTTACGTTTTTGCCTTGTCAATCAAGGTTCGTATTACAGGATTGTGAATAACACAAAATCAATTCAATTTATCACCAACGAATTTATTTATTTAGCACAAGAATTATTACAACATAATTTCAATACAATTTATTAATAAAAATTCACAAAATCACTTTATATAAATTATTCTCAAATTTTACTGTACACTTATAATTTTTATTTCCACTGAAACATTATTTAAATCACTTTTTAATTCCTTTTAATCTTCACACTTGAAATACTACTAATCCAATTCGACTTCATTCGCCTTTTTATATACACAAACCAAACTTCTAGAAAGCTCATGACTTTTCCAGTTAGAATAGCGTAGAAACATTTAGAACCATTTTATCATGAAAAATTCCATTTTAGTACAGTTAAATATTGAACTAAATATTAATGTAACTTATTCTATTACACACTAGGTGTCGCCATTAAAATATTTTGACTCATTAATAATATGACGGTGACACCTAGGGTGTGATAGAATAAGTTAAATGAATAGCTTAATGTTTTACTGTACTAAAATGGAATTTTCCATGATAAAATAGTACTAAATGTTTCTACACTATTAGTACTTGAAAAGACATGAGCATTCTAGAAGTTTGCTTTTTGTATATAAAAAGGCGAACGAAATCAAATTAGATGATTAGAATTTGGAACGCGATGGTGTAAACTGGTAAGATTATTCTGCACAGTAGGCACAGTTGTGTGAATTTGTCACTAAAGATGGTGGCCTAGTGTGTTAACGCAGTATCGATAAATAATTGAAGTGCCTTAAACGAATATTCCTGTGGACTTTTAATTTTGTAAATCTCTCGCATGTGAAATCTTTGAATAGCCATCTCATTATTGTACCTGTCCCAGATCGTCTTCCAAGCAACTTCATAATTTTCGGCAGTAACCAGAAGATTTTCAATCAACCTGTACGCAGAACCTGAACGAATATGCGAAAGAAGACACACCAATTTTACGGTGGAATCTATGTTTTTACTATGGAATAAATCGACGAATATATCCCTAAACGCTAACCACTCTGATTCTACACCACTAAATGGGAAAAGTTTTAATCCTGGTAATCGAATTCCCGTAGAAACAGTATTTCCAGGCGATGCTTCACGGATCGTAGAATTTTGAAAGGAGACCGCAGCCGATGTATCATCTATATTTTGTAGTTCGTGGATATTATTGATTATTGTGGATTCTAAAAAGCCATAAATGCCATAAAATGAATCACGGTCACTTGCGGTAGAATCATCCACTGCTTCTATTTTCACCTTAACTGAATTGTATTTATCGTACACCAGCTGGATGCGACGTAACAGAGACTCAAAGTTCCCAAAGTGGAGGCTGAACTAGCTTTATTTTTAAAATAGGTCAATTTACCTTTAAACGCGGCGCGCTGCATTTTTAATAACTCGAGGCTGGCTTCTTCAGTCATAATGAATGAATTCTAGCGTGATTTGAATTAACGAAATTAGATTATGATTCACGCGGTAACCAACACTTCAATTCCACACACGATTCGAATAGTTTCGATTATTATTATATTTCGAGGTATTTGCTTTCGATAAATTTTATGTATGTTAATTATCTTAACTAATCTTAACTAAACTTAACTAAAACTTAAAAATAAATTTACGATTACCTGGTCGATTGTTGACGTTACTGGTATACCGTGCGGTCGCTCTAGTATTATGTGCGTAATGGCTGCTATTCGTATTATTGTGTACAACCTTATAGACACCTGTTATGATAATGACCTTGTTGTTTCATGTATTGCGATGACAAATATTTATGATAGGTGATAGTTGCAACTGGATGCGAATAATTGACGACAATAATTTTATTGATGCTAATTTGTTGGTAACTGCAACACTTGATGCCACTAATCGATGACAATAATTTTATTGGTGGCAATTTATTAATGACAATTGTGCAGGCCAATAATAATGATGATTATGTTCGATGAGCGTTCGTATAATACAACGAAATTTTACTGCAGAATGCCGATGATGCGCTAATAAAACGGCGGATGTCAAAAATGTGCTCACGTTATATGACGAAAAAAAATTTTTTTTTTTTTAATTTCCCGACGAACTGGAATGTAACTCGTTCCTTTGTAGCGTACGGTTACATTACCTTTTGCTTTGTTTCGAAGCGTGGCGTTCTTATTTGTTCTACTTTTATATATGTTTACGTGTCGAAGAAATTAGTACAATTTTGTATGTACTGGCGGCGTCGATAAAACAAACCCTGGCATACACGTTTCAACCACGATTCTATTCGACTGGACGTATGTTTTGAAGAAATCTGCAGTATGTATCGACGCTATCCGGCTCGAAGGACCACTATGGCGACAACGAAGAATAAATACGCCAATAGAAAAACCACAATCGGTTCAATAATCACAAATGGCGTTGAAGTAGGTGAAATGCGTTTGATAATTGAATTTACAAATTACCGTAATCCATTGAAATGAAGTAAAATCCAATGACTGCGTAAAATGGCGGTGTTACACCACACCACATATTTACACAAAATTCCACTTTCACCGATATGAATTTTAATATTTATTTTAATTTTAAACAATTGTTGGAATATAACAAATTATAAGTTTTAACAATACTAAAACTAATTATTTTGTTATTAGTTTTTATTCCATGTTGTCACAGAAACTTAAAAGTCTCGAATCCTCAACAAAAAGTTCGTCAATCCAAAAAAGCAAATTAGTTCGAATATTGTACTCGAAATTCAGTATAAACACTCTAACGCAGGTGTCACGTCAATCACAATTTTCATAATTATTATCACACTGTACTTAAAATAAAACATTGGAATTCATCCACCCTTGACATTTCGCGTTGACAATTTAAAATAACTTTGGATTGTTTTGGTAAGCATTTTAAGATAAGTATAATTATTTCCTAAATATATAAGTTATACATATAATAAATTATTAATTGTTTATTACATTTTTTCAGACTAATCAAAACCTTATACAATGATAAGTATGAATGGTATGTATAAATTCAATTTACATTATACTTTTTTCATGTCAGGTTATGTTTATTTATGTTTTCCAGCAGCAATGATATTTTATTGTATTATGATTGTTTTCATGGTTCAGGAGTGACCAAATATTACTTAAATAATTGCATTCAATAAGTAACAAGCAATTATTGTAATAAAATTCTACTATGGAGACTTTAAAATATTACTAAGGAGGAGTCAATATACGACTAGTCGTTACGCTTAAAAATTGGATTCTTTCCAGTTGAACCAATACTCTTCAATTTTCTGAAAACACGTGAGAACATGATTGAGCGAATCAGAAATGCGTGTGCTGAAATTCAACCAAACACACTTCTCAGTTGTGTACAATCATTGGAAATGCGTATTAATAAGTGCATTGAAGTCGCAGGCCATCATTTTGAACACTTATTTTAAGCTAAAATTATTTTATTCACCTGCCATTTACATTAATAAATTGTTTTGATGACGAATTTCGAGTATTTCCAATGAAAACGTGATGTTTTTTATTTCAAACGTATTGCAGAATCGAATGCGTGTGTTCTACCCAACTAACAATTTTGAAATTTATGAGCCTGATATAAGAGTTAAAATGCATCTTATATTACACTTTTAAGAGTCTTCTGGCGAACTATTTGGGCATATAAGGTTAAAATAAGCGGCATATAAGGTGTACATAAGTGTCATATAAGGCTCAACCTTCTTGAGAAAGAATGATATAAGTAATAAGAATTGTCGTAAAGTAGTCTTTGGTAAGGTTGTTATCAGAATATACATTCTTATGTAAGAGCGTTTTAAGACTTACGTTGTATTCCTATATAATTCATCGTTATAATCTTAGAAAATTATGTTATAGGATTATACAACTTTAATGATTCTTAAGTCAGTTTTATAACAAACTTGGTATTATCATCTGACAAATAAAACAGATAAATTAAATTAAAACAGATAATATGCTTGAAAAACTAATTGCTTTTTTTATATTTAAAATTTACATTGAAATTAGCATAGAATTTAACTGCGAATTCAAATTTTTCAATTAAAAATAATAGCTACCTCATCTAATTTTTTTGCGCTCTTGAAAATTCGAATAATAAAATAAAGAATTATTATTATTTAAAAAAATACAAATTATCAAAAAAAAGAAATATCATAAAATGGTCTAATTAAAATACTACATAGTACTTGTTATGGAGGAAACTTTATAAAAGCACTTGCTAAGTTCCTAAAATTGCCAAAATATATCAAAATATTCCATTTGAAAAAAATGTATCTAAAAAATTACAAAATGGATGCTTTTTTTAATAATGGAAATTCCTAAACCAATGGCCGAAATGACGTTCTACGTGAAATATCTTATAAGTGTCTTGTAAGAAAACGTTTAAATTAGTTTCCAGGGTCGGCTTGAGTTTATATACTTCGGTAAAACTGAAGAAATAAATATAAATTAACCAACAAAATTATGTAAAGTCATATAAATCTGTTGATACTCGATATTATATAACAATTATGTATATTATAATAACAAGTTTGTATATATATATATATATACATCAGGGACGAAGCGTGACATGTTTAGAAACGGAAGCACAACTAATTTTAAATTCGAATCATTAAGCGCCAGCTCTAATAAGCTCAGAGCAGTGTATGTAATAAGCATTTCAAATAAGTTCTCGGCATTACCGTGACACCGTAATAGTTTTGGCATACTAAGGTATTGATAATATTTTCTTTTTTTACCATTAAAATTATAAAACCAAATAATGATTGAGCTGTGCTAGTGCTACCGAGCGAGACCTCCAAACAGACCAATAATCGATCAGCTATATGCAATATCAATTTCAATATAACGTAATATTATAGAAACCTGTGAGAGGTTAACATTAAGCGAAAGAAGTCTGTTTTTGTGACCTTACAACGAACTTCCTCTGAACCACCAGAAGCACCAGTATGGCTGTATTTTGCCTTGTTTTGAAGTTATATCACAAAGTAGTTATTTACTCAGAGGCACATCTTTCCTACGTCTCTGAGGCATATAAAATAAACTAATGGAATTTCTCGAATGTTAAACAAAGTTTTGGTACAAAATGGTTAATGTTATATATCAAAACCAACACTTATGTATATTACCAGCCATGAAAGCTTGCTGATACACGTATATTATTAAATAATTTAACTATAATTTGTTTCATCTTTCATATTCATTTACCCAAAATTAGACAAATTTAGTTGTAATAAATTTTTTGTAAATATCTAGACTGAATAAGCGAGAATGAATATGTTTAATATGGTTTGTTGTCAATTTATTGTTACCAAATTGTTAAATAATACCACAATACCTAATTACATTACACACATACATGCACTCTTTATAGCAAAAAATGTATACGCACATTTTTAATATTCATTTATGGGAATTTTTTTGAACATATTTAAACCCAAAAAAAAATATGAACAAACATAATAACAAATCTATGTAATAATAATAAATAATTTTATTCTATCGGTTCTAACTTTATTCTGTTTGAAGTAAATTTATGCCACTAGGACATTCTATTTCAAAAATGTTCAATTTGTATAAACAGACTTCTGAAAATGATTAATGTATGTATTCTAAATGATATTTTATTTTTTTAAACGTTCGTTAACCTTATGGTGCCAGCGAACGTCATCTCATGCAGATCAATCAACTTTGTTTCACGTTTATTAACCGGTCATGTAGTGATGGTTAAGGTGACGACTTAGACACACCGCGGTCTCGAGTTCGATTCCCGGCGCTAAGCACAACGCCGCATCCAATTGTGTGTAATCTCGTTCGTTGTGCTGACCATCTACAACGATCACCAATAATTGAAACATATGGTCTGAAAGAGCTTGTAAAAAAAAATCTCAATATAGGGTTAACTTTGACCTGCATAAAATATAAAATATACATGCAAAGAATTCTACACCATTTCCTGGACTTAGCCTGATTCACCTGATACAACAAATCGGTTATACTGTTGCCAAACTGTGTATTTGTATACTTTGTCGTCAAATAGTTTAATGAGATTTACCCTGAGCCCGCCACTGATAGAAATGTCTCCTAAAATAATATTTTTAATTATTTTCCTATGTAAGAATAAAGTAAGTATCTAATAAGGGAGAGGTATGAGTTTTTCTTAAAGAGAACTTATCCAAGCGTATTAAGAGAATATTTTGCGAAAACATATTATATATTAAGAGACATATTTACTATATTATTTTAAATAAAAAAACTGAATAAAACTGTAATACCATATATCTGACACTCGATTTTTAACATTAATTAGTTTTAGAGTTACGTCAATCACTAAGTTTTGTTTTCTGCGGTACTCAAACAAATGTCATATTTTCTAAAAGAAATACACTTTAAAGGCTCTTGCTAAAGAATTTAAACAATATGTAATCTTATAGCGTTCTCTATAAAGATTTGTTTATGTTTTAATCTTACAAAACTCTAGGTCAAGAGAAATCCTACAGAACACTCATAAAAAAAGAAATTAAGAGAACTGTAAGACTAAATATGTCTTGGCTAAGAAAACGTTTCCACTAAAAACAATAAGAGTATACTAAGTGTGGTGTAAGAAACAGCCTTACAACAGAATCTGTCAAAGTGTAAAAATGCCATGTAAGAATATAATATCGTTTATAAATCGGCATTTCTTTGACAAGAAACTAATAAGTATTCAAATTAAAACATTCTTGGAGAATGTTATTCTAGGGCTCTTTTAAGTGAAAAATATTCTTAAAAGACAATTTATAAGGCAAAATGTTAGTTGGGTAAGAAGAAGAAATTGAAAAAATTGAATTTCGTCGATTACAACGCCATCTATCATGAACCGAACAAAATACTTCATTCAAATTATACGTACTTTTAGTCGTAGAATCCGTATCTGCAATAAAAAATATGGCTTCCTATCTTAGTTTAAAAGTTACCCCCGCCCCACCTACAAAGCGGGGGGTGGGGGACTATTTTTTTGCACTAATGTATTTCCCCCGCGGTATGATTAAATTTTGATTATGGACATTTTTTCCGTAGAGTGGCTATTTTTCGAGATATTTGATCGTCTCAGTTTAAAAGAAACACCCGGTATAGTGTAGTGCCCGAAAGTTTTATCCAGAATAATGCAAACATTGGAGAATTATTGCGGAAAAATTAAATGCTGCTTTATCTTTCTTCAGTGGGTTTACCGCTAGTTTTCAGTTTTTCAGAAACAAATAGCTTACGACTATGGTTTTGGATTTGCTAGTAACCGTTACTAAAATATAAAGTTTTATTATTAATTTAATGCTAATGCAGCCCTGAGGTCTGGGTGCATCTTATGCGTGACGCGAGTGAATTTCTTGTGAGCGGCTGAATGGTTCATCAAAACTTCTAGATGTGTTGCCTTTCGATGTTGAATCTTGGCCTGTACCCCCGGCGATAATTTGATTTTGATGTCTTTTCAAAGTCCGCAAGTTTGCATTGTGTTTGAACAAGAAACATGCGATTACCCAAATGCTTCTTTATTTGGACTGACAGCCATTTCTCCCCTCGCGAAAAATTTCTAATATAGACTTGTTGGTCAAGTCTGAACTTATGTGTCGTATCTTGATATCGCGACACAGTTTTATTCGGTCTTAGAAGAGATAATAATATTCGATGTTCTCTGTTGTGCAATTTAAAAGCAGGCGTTTTACCATCAGCCCCAGGGGTGGTTCTGATAGATTTAAAAGTTCGAACGAGCCTCTCTGCTTCCCCATTACTTGCAGGATGAAAAGATGCGGTTATCAGATGCTTGATTCCATTCATACGACAAAATACTTCAAATTCCGATGAAGTGTACTCAGTACCATTATCAGAAACGATAACTAACGGCAATCCCTATTGTGCAAAAATTTGTTGGAGAGCCATGTTGGTATTTTCTGAAGTTGTGTTTGATAACAGCACAACATATGGAAATTTGGAAAAAACATCAACGACGATCAGTCACATTTTATTGAGATATGGTCTGGCAAAGTTTTATTGAGATATGGTCTGGCATTCGCTCCCAAACGTTGTTCTAGTAGAGGCCATGATGTAAATTCTCGAGTGGGTGCGTCTGCGTTCGAGCAGCATGTATGACAATCTCTTGAAAGCGATGAAATATCTTTATCGATGGATGGCCATCAGTAGTGAATGCGAGTCATTTGCTTCGTTCTTGTAATGCCCTAATGGCCCACGTGTAATGTGTCTAAGATCTTTTCTCGGAGACTTGATGGAATGACTACGCGCAGTTTTAGACAGTTTTTTAGGCCAACCACGTTGAATGTGCTGAATCACTCGTTGCAAAACATGATCTCGTTTCGTATGCTCCTCTATCACTCGGCTATCTATTGGACTTTCCTGTACAACGTTATTATATATCTCGCTCACTCCGGATTCTCATCCATATACATCGAATTCCTGGTCAGGTCCGATTGGCAAACGTGATAATCCTGATGAACTGAATAGCGTTATGTGACACATGGTCGGTGTATAATATGAAAGTTCTTCCCCAAATCCGATTGGGTGTTCAATGCCGTCCGGAAAAACATGAGGTATGAGAACACCAATGCCGTCTTGAGACGCGTTGGCAACGGGCATATCGGTAGCTTATCGTGAAAATGAACCAACCTTATTTTGTCGATCAACAATTCCGTAATTTCTTTAAATGATCGTTCTTGGTCCTCTGTCAAAACAAAATCAACGTTTTTATGGCGTAGTGCGTTAAGTGGTGCCGTAATCTGTGAAAAATTGCGAATAAACTTATTACAGTAATTTGCTTTACCTGTAAAGGACCTATAAAGGCTTCAAGTTGCTTAAGGTTTTCTGGACGTGGCTTATTGTCAATTGATTTTTGTTGGTATCTAATAGTCGAATGCCTGATGAAATAGAATATCCCTAAGATACTTAACTTCTGACTGTCTAAACACACATTTTTCTTTCTAACGTTTAATACTATTTTCTTTCAGTCTGATGAATAATTGTTCCAAATTATTTTGATACTCAGCTGTGGTCCAAGCAGAAATAATGACATCGTCCAGATATGGTGCGGAAGTGGGTAGGTATGCCTAATGTCAACTCATCCATTTTTCGTTGAAACATACGTGGAGCACTAGCAACGCCGAATGGCAGTCTTAAGTATTTATAAAAACTCACAACTACTTTTATGTAATGGTGTCTGCAAGTAAGCGTCCGATAAATCTACTTTACTGAAGAACGGTCTATTTCCAGTTGAGCATTTACCGCCTGAAGTTCTTTCTTTATAGGATCCATTAAAGCAAAAAGCAATGGTCTTGCTTTTTGATATTTTGGATTTGCATCTGCTTTCATTGTAAGTAGCTACCCAAAGCGTTGTCGAAAAGCGAGTGATGTTGCATACAAAGATCTTCGATACCCTTAGTTAAATTTTGTTGATTGGTGTTGACTTGAAGAATTTGTTGAACTGAACCATCTTTATTTACGACTCGGAGTCCCAATTTGGTTATCCAATCAAAACCCAATATGTTGGCCCACAGTTTCGAGTGAAAAATTGTTATTAATATTGGTTTCGTGAATTTTTTGAAATCTTGGGGGTCTCTCTTCCTTTTCCCGATTTATTGAATTATTTTGATTGTATTATCGCGACCTTGATTTACCGCTACTAAAATGTTTACGCGCATTACACACAGAAGTAATATGACCACGTTTTAAACATTTATAACACTTTGAATTGATATGAAAACAATTTATACGATCGTGCTTTACTTCACAATCAGGATATGACTCATTAGCACATGAAAAAATTGTCCTACCTTGAAATCCCATGGCATTAACCTGACCTATTCCCATGACTTTCGACTCGAAAAGTTCTGCAGTTTCTAACAGCTGTTCTGACTGGAGCATGTGGAGTATTAATCGCAAATCAACGAATGATGCATTGCATGTGGCAGCATTACAAGAAAATCCACAATTTTTTGCCACGCTTCGCAAATCAGCAACCCATTCCTCATATGTTTGATTATACGATTAAATTCGTATCTAGCTCCTAGTATATGAATTTTCGACAAGTAAAATTCAGTTAGCTTTACCGTTAGCTCCATGTAAGTTTTTACTTTGTTATCGGTACCGCCGAATAGTTTTTGGACTTGATCCAACATACCGTTAGAACACCATGACAAAAACCAGCTCATTTCTGATTTTCCGCATTTACACTACACACAAGAAAATGTTCATCCATTTGCAACAGATTTATCAAAAGACCGAAATTGTCACACATTTGATGCCGGTATTATTCTATACTTATTATAAGTTGAGTGATATGCTCACTCGTAATTCAACCCCGCAAGCTAAACTCCAATATTATCAAAAAATCCAATAATATCGAATCTTTAATAAATTGAAAATCATTTAATCACTAATTCAGTAACTTCAACTTGGAATAGGTTAGACACCAAGAAACTTAAAGCTATTCAAACCACTAGATATCTAGAAAAATTGGACAATCTCAAAACCTTGGATTTTGCAAATCTCACCTAATTTTAGCTTAAAGTCATTGCTTCAGTCTTGCAATGCTCGATTATTTTGAAAAATATCTAAAGTATAAAAAAAGCTCGAGTAAGATTGAAAACCTCCAAAAATCACATACCTTTAAATACCGATGTATCTGTAAGTTTGCAGTATAATGCTATAAAACGTCAAAATTCGGGAAAACAACAACTCTGTTGTATAAAATGAGACTTTATTTAAAAAAAAATTGTAAAACCATCCAAATCCGGAAATCTGTAGTGGTACATTTTTGTACCAATAATAATATAATTAGAAGCGGGCAGTATGGTTAAAATATGTGGTAGTAAAAATGGGTACCAGCCGTAAGGAAAGTGAGTGGTACAAATATATACCGGCCGTATCGAAAGGGTTAAACGTCAAAACAAATATGACAAAAAATTTATTTAAATACATATATAATGACAGCTGTTGTCAATTATTTGTCGCACGGAGTCTTTTTTTTGTGTTAACTGGAAAACCACATTATTCAACACAAGCTCGTGAGCTGTACAGACTGACCGATAGTTCTAACACTATTTTCCCTTTCTTCATCTTTTAAGAACTACCTGATAAATTGGGGATTGCTTTTGGAAATACTCTTGTTAGATAACTGATTATTTCGTTGTTGATGGATTTAAGTAGGGCATGGATGAGTAATCGGTTTCGGAATATAACGAAATCCGATTAATTGTTTATTTTTAGACCGACTAATCAATTAATCGTTTACCATACATTATACGTTATGTTAGATGAATTTCTGAAATATGTCCAAATAGGATAGAATATCGCTATTTCTTAACAGATTTGGTTGAAATTTGACATGATGCTTAGAAATGGGATGATGAATTTTTGGCTATGGCCAATTATGGTGGAACTTGACTATTTCTGAGCTAATTACGATAAAACTCGTCAGGTACATTGGGAATAGGATTCCAAAATGATTTTTAGATGAAGTTCTGGAATATGGTCAAGTAGGATATAATTCAGCTATTTTTAACCGATTTTGATGAAACTCTACAGGTACAATGGAAATGGGATTCTAAAATGATTTTTAGATGAAGTTCTGGAATATAGCTAACTAGTATGGAACTTGGCTATTCCTTAACCGATTTTAGTGAAATTTGGTATGCGCTGTAGAAATGGATTATAATGCAATTCGACTTGTACTTTCGAAATGGGATTCTAAAATGATTTTTTGCGAAGTCATGTGATCTGGCCAAATAGGATAGATCTTGGCTATTTTTCAACCGATTTTGGTGAAACTCGACACAAACAATGAAAATGACATTTTAAAATGCTGTTTAGATGAAGTTCAGGGCTAGATTTTCCAAAAAAAAGCGGTTAATTGTTCTTATTTAAACCGATTAATTGTTCACCATATGAAGGGTGATCCAATAAATGCTTCCGGAAGTTTTTTGAATAAAAAAAGAAAATTGTGTTTGTGACGTAAGTTCGGTTTATGACATCAAATGTTTGAAATAATTTTTTTTAAATGTTGTCCGCGACTGCCTCCAATTTTCGAGCACTCTTTCAAGCATTTCGGCCGATATTTCGTTAATTACGCGTGTTATATTCGCTTCTAATGCAGGAATCAATTGTGGTTTATCGATATAAACAAGTGATCTCAGATACCCCCATAAAAAGTAATCTAACGGCGTCAGATCACAAGATCTTGGAGGCCAATTCACGGGTCCCTTTCTTGATATGATGTTCTCATTAAAATTTTCTTTCAATAAATCGATAGTTTGGCCTGCTGTGTGGCACGTTGCACCATTTTGTTGAAACCACAAGTTGGCGGTTCATTGATCATTGCTCTGTAGTTTGCGCCATTAACATTCATTTGGAGCTTTTCCAATGCCCATAAACCAAATCGATGACGCAAAGGAAGGTCAACCGACTTCAATTGTTGAATAAGCTGTATTTTGACAAGAAAATTAAGATGTCTCTTCAAAATACGCCATAATGTGCCATATGATAGACCCAGAGCTTGAGAACGGCGACGATTTCATTGATTGCGGCTACAGCAGCAATCTTTACATTAGATCGACTTGTACGCACTCTAGTCGGGTGATGAATATCCAATAATGAAAAAGTGGTTCAAAATTTATTGATTGTTTCGCGAACAGTGCGTTCAGTTGTAGGATTATGAACACCATAAAATGGTCGAAGAGCACGAAAACAATTTTTCACTGAACACTGCTTTTTTAAAAAAAATTCCACAATTTGTAAACATTGTTCTCGCGTAAGTCTATTCATGGTGAAATGTCAATGAATACTGAACACAAATGACAGTTGTCATGCATGAATCCCAATGAGAATCCCAATTGGAAAAAGTACCTCCTATTGGATCACGCTTTACATACACGACAATCTAAATACATCGCAGCCAGGCTGAAGGAAACAAAACAAACTTTAAATTCAAACACAGTCAATGCTGAGATTGTATTATGTCGATGAGCTCTCTCAACAAAACCGTGCGCTGTTACAGTTGACATTTGATAGTATGTTTCGTTGTATTACCCCTTCCACACTTATAGCGCCTATTATGGTCAAATTTCTGCCTCGCACCGTAGGAACGACAACAGTTAGACTAGTTTCCTGGCGAGATCTTGCGCGAGTCCGTTTTAAGTTTAAGTTAAAATCGCTTTCATCTAAATAAAATATATTTTCTCGGTTTTAAGGCGAATTTTGTGTGCAATACAAGGCATAGTCGTTCCGTAACTCCAGCGCTCTGGGTTCGTTTACACTGTCCAACTCAATCGATGCTTTTCTGAATTAGCGGTCGTTTGTGTACTTACATTTATTTGTTTTGTTTCAAATACTAAGTCCTTCCTTTCTCACAGCGTTAGACAAGGGTTCCGCTCTATCTGTTCCTCAATAAAATGTGAAATGTCCTGCTTGTACTTGTACAAAATCGTTTTGGCCATATTTACTTTTATTTAACGATAGCCGCCGACTCAGAAATAGTTTTTACTTCGTTGTACAGTTTTATAAATATTTAGTTTTGCTGGCAAGGGATACTCGAATATTTACCACGTGTTGGAATGATTTCAGTTTCATAATATTATATTTTATATGGATTAAACGTAAAATTAAATTAAAAGGTAAAATTACTTTTAGAATATGTATTTCGGTTTGAAAGTTAATGTTGGACTAACTATAATAATTGTATTAGGTACAGTATTTGGTAAAATTCATGAATTTACCGATATATAATTTAGAGAAATTGTGAACTATTAGAGACAATAAAACGATATTGCTGGTTGCAACTAGATAAGAAGTTGCAAGGAGACAAACAAATTAAAAATTAGAGGTAGTGAACGACAAAAAGCTTACCGGGACTTTAAAACCTTCATTGGGGAGCGGTATCCTTGCATAATATTGAAACGACTGAAACTATTATGTATCGAAACAAAAAAATGTGCTCACCTAAACTATTGCCATCTTGTATAAAAGACTAAAGAAACATATTTTAAGTTCGGCAGAACGCTGGATTAAAAAAGGAGAAACTTCGACGCGAATATCCAAATGTTCCCGAAAATCACAAAAAAATATTTTTTAGTAGTCAAATTGGTTTTGACTCTTTATAGTTATTTATATTTTGAAAGGGGTTTGTTTTGAATTTTGAAAATTTTTTTTGTATTTTAGACAAGGATTAATTCAGTTTGGAAAAAGTTTCAATTGAACTTTAAAAGGTTTAATTTGAAATTGAAAATCTATAATTTTTTATTTTCTTCTCATTACTATCATTGAAGTCAGATTCATCTTCTGCGTCATAGTCTTTATTTCTTGGTCGCTTGAAAATGAATTTTCGTCAGACAAAGACTCAAGATATGATGCATTACTTATATATTTGTTCTTTTAATTTACGAATAAAAATTCAACAATTTTGGTAACCTGTAGTAAATTGCAGTCTTTTCCACCTAGCGGCAAAAAACTCACTTCAATTGTTTCTAAAGCTTCAACCAATTGCGCAATCAAAATTAGTTGATTTTCACTAGGAAATATTATCTCCAATTGTTAAGTCCGTTAAAATTTTTTTAATAACCGTTTTCATTTTACAAAATCTATTGAGCATATAGCTAACGTAGAGTTCCATCTTGTAGAAGTGTCAATGATCAACAGTCATCCTTTCCCATTTTGGTTTGACATTCTTTTTGTAGGATATCGTTCTTAACGAAGAATTTTCGAAATATTTTGGCATTTTTCCGCATTTTTCGCACCTCCGACACTCTGGAACTACACCTAACAATATAATTTTTGAGAAATCGACTTCTTCATTTACACCTGTCGCGTATTATTTACCTGATTCTCAATTTGTTGGCTCTGATAACTACAACACCCAAGTGACTACCATGTGAGTGGCAAAGTTGGTGGTAAACATCAACACGTTTATATGGTATAGATGATATTTTGGTAGTGTAATGAGACTGAACATAAAGACCACCTAAAACAGTTATTCGAGCCTCGAAAATCGAAATTTGAAGAAGTCTTTTACAGAAAGTGACAAGGCAAGAAACTTAAGGCGACTTTTCCCTTATTTAGTTCTGACCAGTTCTGTGTTGAGGATTGTAAGAGTACAATAAAAGAAAATAACGAGTGAAAAATAAAGTAAATGATGAATGACTATTCAATGTTTATTCAGTCATTATTCACTGACTATTTATTATTATGTTCTGAATAATGATATTTACCGAATATACACAGATTTACACTCATTATTACTCATTACTCTATAACTGTCCATTCATAATTCTCTCTATGATGAAAGATGAACTCACTAATAATACCATTCCCTAAATTAATCACCCTTTATTCACAGATTACTAAACATAAGTTACTAGTTTCACTCGTTACTCACTCTTTCGGTGAATAAACGAGTAATGAATGATTACTTTGTAAATAATCAGTGAGAATTCATAATCACTGATTAATGAGAGAATACTGTGTGAATACTGAATGAATAATGGAGTAAATAATGTGTAAATAGTGAGTGGCTAATGAGTGAATAATGATTGAATAAATCAGTAAATAAAAAATGAAATTTATCTGTAAATAATTATTGATTATTAGGTGAATAATGAGAAAATATTCAGTGAATAATGACAGATTTATTTTTGAATTTGATTTTTGCCTGAGGTACAGTTCCGAACAAAATATTTCGAACTGTTGGATATTAAAAAATTATATAAACGTATTTTACAAATTTTTAATTCCGCAAAGACCAAAGTTATTGAAATCCTGCTAAACATGACCAAAAAATTGTGTGTGTACAAAATCACTTTTCTCGATGTTTTAAAGGTACTTGAATTCTCAGAAAAAGCAATACAAAAAAATGTTTGTTCAACCGGTTTTCTGTACAAGTCTATTGTCTGTTGTCCAGTTTTCTTTACGTTAATTTGTTTCTTTGGCCAACTTTTTGAACCTATTTAGTAAAGACGGTCGGGTACCTGTCATATAAATTGACCCAAAACCCCCTGTTTCTATAAATATGAGGTTATAAAGAATGGGGTTGAGTTAGAGTGATTTGGGATTGGAATAGGGTTTAGTCAACAGTTCAAGGATCTTTTATTTATGCTTGGGTTGAGAGTTGGGTTGGAAGCACGCTTCAGTTGTTTGGGGTTATTGGGTTCATGTACGAATGTAGTTTTTAGAACTGCGTTACGAACGCCTGAAATTTTCGGGCTGTATTGATTTATTGATACAGTTGAACGTTGGATGATTTATTATTAATTACAAATTTACTAATTAACCTACTGAAGTGAATTAGGTTGAAAATTTGCTTACGGATCTTGATTAATCAACGGATCAATTTTAATGATGATGATATTATTGATTTATTGAATGTGCGAAAATTTGAGTCAGTCATTGCATAAAAAACTAAAACATCGGCAAATTATGTTTCCGCAGATTTTCAGAATTTTTCACTAAAAAGTAGAACCATGTTTTAAAAAATATCACTATCGTCAGAAGTCCTCAATGCAATCCAAGAATCAATGGTAACTTTCGGCTCAGCATTATTGGCCAATAATGACGTATCTTTTTTATTTTCGACTGGGTCAAAATAATCTGCATTATCGATGTTTTTACTTTCGGCTGACATTATCGGATATGTATTACACAGTAATTATGGGATATAAAACACCTGGTTCTCGAGATCCCAGAAATTCCTCCATTTATGAATACTAGGTCTATAGGTTCCGCGATTTACTTTATTGCAAGTTCAACAACATTACGTTTTTTTCCTTTAAGTCACCGAAAGACTGTGCTTTCTAAACATCCATTTTCTCTGAAGAGCTTACTGTTCACTTAGAGCTTCCCCACCAGCAAATCAGCAAATGCCTCAGACACTATAGAGTTCACCTAGGTGACTACTAAATGAATAACGGCTGGTCTTAGTATAACATTACGTTGTCCTGGCCAATATAAACCAAATCACTCTTCAAACAAAAATATTAAAAACAATAACCCGAATATTCTAAATTTCCAGTTAATTTCGAACAATTAAAATCCTTCCTACGCCAATTGAAGTCGATTCAGTCTAACTGTTGTACAGAACAAGAATTATTATTTTCCATCTGGATATAGCTATGAATTAAATAAATTGGATCGTTTCAGTGAATATGGTTTAACCTTTTCCTCGTCTGTACAAAATATACTGGAATACGAAATTTTCGCTATAAAAATACTACACAAAAAACACCCAGAAATTCGATTCACCATTTTGTTTACTCCCATTAAATTTTCGATACACTTCATCACCTGTGTGTTCTACATACACTCGTATATATATGCGCTCTACTATTTACTTTTCCTATTGAATTAACCCATTTGTGTAACAAAAAAAAAAAAAAAAAAAAAACAGAAAAAAACAGGAAAAACAAAATAATAACCGTAATCCATAGTAGAATTGAACAGGGCCATTTTCATCTCATATTTTCGATATTTTTATTGTTATCCCAATCCTAAAAAAATATTGTCAAGGGACATACGAAACCAAACCATATTTCAATCTTTGTACGACTACACCACTAGGTATACGATTATACAACAGAATTTTCCAATTTTCCGTTTATTTCCTTTTTTTTTGTTTTTTTTTCGTGTTTGCTGTTATTGTTCTACACCATTTATTGATATTATAGAGGTTCTCTCATTGTATTGTTGAAATTTTCGATATTTTATCAGAATCATATACTTAATACATTTTCACACTCTCTTGTGCTATTTCGTTATTTATGAAAATTGATTTTTTTTACTTTTTTTTTGGGGGGGCGAAAATTTGGAAAAATTTTTTTGGTTAAACAAATATTGAACGGTTTTCTTTGTGGAACAATAAATTTGAGGTTCTTGTAAACGATTAATTTGCTGTACTTTGAGTATATTAAGGATTTGGACAACTGTAAACTTCGCTTTATGGTAGTTTCACTTTAATATTTGGTATTTCTAGATATGAAGGGTAACGAAGTAAACGTACTTAGGATGAAGAAGTAAATTAAAACGGAAAAAGAACGTATATTAGGTGGCCGCACGATACACAGTGAAATTTTCTTAATTCACACCAAATCTAAGGGGAGAAATTATTAAACAACAGAGATCAAAACGAAATCTTGGCACCAAAATATATTTTCCGTAAATTTAAAATATTCGGTTAGTCGATGTCGTCAAACTCCCATTATTCTAAAATGGAAATGTGCAAAGAGCGAAAAATCAGCAGCTTGCAGTCGTTCACAAATTCAAATGAGTCGGTCAGCATAGATCTTTTCAAGAAGTTTTATTTAGTATATGGTATATATGTGTAAACCTCGAGAAATGATGTATACCCGTACAGAAATACTATTACTCTGCGGCTATGCTCCTGAACCTAAATCTCGTTCAAATCTCGTTCAAATACTATGCCAAAAATTACAATTAAATAAAATTTAGGTTGACATACTAGAGTCGAGGTTCTACGCCGTTTTACCTCAGACTAAGATGGCGGATCCAATATGGCCGATTTAACCTCAATTAAGGAGAAGTTTCACAATTATTTAAAAAATTGCAAAACAATTGATTGATTGTTTGAGATGTGCGACCAAGCCTCAGCAATATTCCCCTGATCATCATCATCATGTTCCCATGCGATCAAAAAATTCTCTTAATACCTAAACAACAAATATGAGATATGATATTCATTGTAATAATATGAGAGCAATGAGATTGTTGATCCGCTGGCCAAAGGGAGCACACCTGATGCTCTCTTTTCTTAAGCAATAGTAAGAAAAATATAATGAGCTGAAACCTCACATGGTGATCAGAACTTTGGCCCTAAAAATTAGCTCAACGTCCAAATTAATTCCTAACTAAACCTCTAAACGCAATCTTCAGCTGAAACTCCAACCCATTCGCAACCCAACCCTCAACTCAATCACCAATTCAATCTCTAATCAACTTTAAATTCAGACCTTAACTTAACTCCAAACTCAACGCTTAATACACGATTTAACTCAATCCCTAATCATCTTCAATTCAACTTAGCCAAAATCTCAAGCATCTACTTAACTCCATACTCAACAACCAATTTAATTCCGAAATCAACTCGATTCGAGAGCTACATGCGTGTAAGAACTAAATTTAAACCAATTTAATCTAACCTCCCACTAAAACCTCAACTAGGCCCAAAATTAATCCCCAACAGAAGTACTCACTCAAATCCAACTCAACTCAAGTCAACTCCTATTCAACTCGACCTCAACTCAACCGACATCCCAACCCCGCAATCCACGCGCTGCAATATCTACATACGTCCATAATTTCAAATTAATATAATCTCAACCTCAACCTCCGACAAAGCAACCCTCAACTATACGCCCACCTCTATCCTCAAATTAACATCGTTCGAAAAACTAAAGGCGTTCATATGAACTCAACTCAGAACAAGTAAACCTTGTCCAAAATAAATCATCAATGGAACAGATAAATGAACCCAAACCCAACACCAATTAAGGCATTACTCAATACAAAAATCTACAAAACAACTCAAGCTAAGTTCCAACTCAACCCTCAACAAAACCCCCAAAAAATTCCCAACTTAACCGCTGACTCCTACTCAACTCAATTAGAACCTAACTCCAACTCAACCCCAACTCAGCCTTAGTCCAACCCCAACTCAACCATAACACGATGTGCAACCTAGCCCGTAATTCAATCCCAAACCCACGTTCAACACAACTCCCAAATCAACATGGTTTTAAAATGCATAGCGTAGAAGAACTCAAATCAAGCTAACTCTAATTCAACTATCAATTTAAAAGTAAATCACCGTAGCTGAACCTCTCATTAAACTCTAAATCAACGTCAACTGAACTTCTACTTAACCCCAACACAACCCGCAAATGAAACCCAATTCAACATTCAAATCAACCGCAAATTCAATGGTCAACTCAACCCGCAAACCAGTGCACATAAAAAATTGGCCAACGTTAATTCGTATCTCAGGTATCCGATCGTATTGAAGTACAGCTTCTAAAAGCTTTACAACTTTCCACCGTGACCATTGAAACAGATTTACGAAAATTTCAAATCGGAAAAACCTTTCTTGAGATATTTTTGATACAGATAAATTTTCAAATTTTGAACCAATAAAATTTGTAGCCATATTTGACAAAACTGTAAAAACTATGAAAGATAATCAACTAAGCATCATTGTCATGATTTTTTGTTTAAGATGAATCTTCAACACGTCAATCTGAAGGACGCGGTCTATTACTGAGTGTTTCATTTTACTTTGGCATGCTTACATGAATTCGGATAATCCCAAGTTTTCAGTGATGATCTTAAGATCATCGTAGTAGCCTATTGTAACACAAAATGTGTTGCAACCCCGCTTGGTCAGTGTTTGGCCGCCTCAAATGCAGCCAAGAATTTTGGTATAGGATCAAATATTCACGGTGAGATGGTATAGAGAGACTGGAGTGAATGGACTACTCCCACGCCCAGTCATTTTCTAGTCAGCGCGTGTAGCCTACATATGACTTTTATGATATGCAAATCACTAATGGTTAGTGCAGCTAAGAACAGACATACGCAAACCCTCGATGTGGACCACTCGGCAAGGAAAGAAAATGAGAAGAGTACTTCATAGCTGTATAAATCCAGTAGGCCGCTGGTTGCACGCATTATATCGATTTTTGAATTTAAGAGAATACGCTTCCTTTGCATGGCTACTATTATGTGCCTTATCACATCAAGTTTATTCATTCCAAATTAAATTATTTAAAGTCGATAAATCCCATTTTGATAAAATTTCTGTATACACGAACACAAAAATTGGAAAACTTATCTTTTATTACAATCAAATCCATTCCTTTTGTTGAAAGATCCTTTATATTCCTATAAACATAATACATTTTTGTTGAGATTACATTATTATGGCATAATATGGGCCTGCTATAATACACATTCATAATACAATAATTGTTATATTTATGGGTATTTTTTCGACGATTTGGAGTTGTGATAAGAAATTTTTTCCCGATATATACCAAAATATTTATGTACCCTAAAAGCAATGACCATTATATGAGTATTAATAATAATAATTATTAAACGATGATACGACGTCGACAATACAAAAAGCTTGCATGAACAGCTTTTGTATATTTTTGGATATAAAATCATCAAGTCTCCTATTCAAATGATGTAAAGATAAAAATTGTTTTGTGTGACATACATTCAACAGATACAGATGTGGGATGTGATATTTGTGGTGGACGTTTTCAGTATACAAATTTTTACATCTATAGAATAATTTTAAGACATTTTCGATTTTAATTCTTAGGAATCTTTGGTAGCCATATCAGACGTTGTTTTAATTTTCATAATTAATATTTCTACTAATACCGAAACCACTAGAATTAAAATAATTTTGCTTGTATTCAGATCAATAATATTGTTGACTGACATATACATACATATGCACAAAATTAATGATAATTTAATTATTATGATTTCCATTCAAAGGAAAATTATTATCGATTATAAGTCAATTTGGATATGCATTTAGATTAGAGAAAGGGAGACCTAATTTAACACCTCATAATGTGTCAGTTTATCATCATTGCTTTCATTTATCATATCGATGTGGAAAATTATTGAAAAATTGAGATAATTTTGAACACTACTGGGCACAATAAACATTCAACGTAGAGTTGTTGCATAACACAATTGCTAGAAATAATCTGTATGCATATAAAATAGAAATATAAAGGGCTGAAAGCGCAGCTCGGTGTAACTTGTCTATCCAGGATTCGAGAGACTTTCTCTTGATCATCAATATCAAGGTTCTGTAGGTGAGGGGAAAAGAATAAATAGTTCCGTAGCGTATTTCATCTCAAAAATGGAAACTAAAATAAATGCACACATTTCACAGAAAAGTCGATTTGAAGAAAATCGCCTTACTATAGCTCAGACGATTCAGAGCTGTAAAAATTCAAAATCTGCAATTGTGCTCCGATTGCGGTTCCTGATGCTTCAAATGATAGATCTGAGGACCTGTAATTACTATGCCATGCATTTAACAGAAAATTCGTTTTGAAGAAAATCACCTTACTATAGCTCAGCCGATTCATAGCTTTCAAAATCGAAAATCTGTAATTGTACTCCGATTGCGGTTCCTGATACCTCTAATGATAGGTCTCGGGATCTGTAACTGCTATGCCAACCTCCATTTAAATTGGTTGATTATTTCCATACATTTCGAAGAAAATTCGATTTGAAGAAAATCGCCTTACTATAAGCTCAGCCGATTCAGGGCTGTAAAAATCGAAAATCTGCAGTTGTGCTCCGATTGCGGTTCCTGATACTTCAAATTATATATCTCGAGAACTTTAATTGCTATGCCATAAATTTCACAGAAAATTCGATTTGAAGAAAATCGCCTTACTATAGCTCAGCCGATTCAGAGCTGTAAAAATTCAAAATCTGCAATTGTGCTCCGATTGCGGTTCCTGATATTACAAATGATAGATCTCGGGACCTGTAATTGCTATGCCATACATTTCACAGTAAATTCGATTTGAAGAAAATCACCTTACTATAGCTCAGCCGATTCAGAACTTTCAAAATTCAAAATCTGCAATTGTGTTCCGATTGCGGTTCCTGATACTTCAAATGATAGATCTCGGGACCTGTAATTGCTATGCCATACATTTCACAGAAAATTCGTTTTGAAGAAAATCACTTTAATATAGCTCAGCCGATTCAGAGCATTCAAAATCGAAAATCTGTAATTGTACTCCGATTGCGGTTCCTGATACCTCAAATGATAGGTCTCAGGATCTGTAATTGTTATGCCAAACCTGATTTGAATTGGTTGATTATTTCCATACATTTCACAGAAAATTCGATTTGAAGAAAATCGCCTTACTATAGCTCAGCCGACTCAGAGCTGTAAAAATTCAAAATCTGCAATTGTACTCCGATTGCGGTTCCTTATACTTCAAATTATATATCTCGAGAACTTTAATTGCTATGCCATAAATTTCACAGAAAATTCGATTTGAAGAAAATCGCCTTACTATAGCTCAGCCGATTCAGAGCTGTAAAAATTCAAAATCTGCAATTGTGCTCCGATTGCGGTTCCTGATACTTCAAATGATAGATCTCGGGACCTGTAATTGCTATGCCATACATTTCACAGAAAAGTCGTTTTGAAGAAAATCACCTTACTGCTCACCCGATTCAGAGCTTTCAAAATCGAAAATCTGTAATTGTACTCCGATTGCGGTTCCTGATACCTTTAATGATAGGTCTCGGGGCCTGTAATTGTTATGCCAAACCCCATTTTAATTGGTTGATTATTTCCATACATTTCACAGAAAATTCGTTTTGAAGAAAATCACCTTACTATAGCTCAGCCGATTCAGAGCTTTCAAAATCGAAATTCTGTAATTGTACTCCGATTGCGGTTCCTGATACCTCTAATGATAGGTCTCGGTATCTGTAATTGCTATGCCAAACCCCATTTAAATTGGTTGATTATTTCCATACATTTCACAGAAAATTCGATTTGAAGAAAATCGCCTTACTATAGCTCAGCCGATTCAGAGCTTTCAAAATCGAAAATCTGTAATTGTACTACGATTGCGGTTCCTGATACCTCTAATGATAGGTCTCGGGATCTGTAATTGCTATGACAAACGCCATTTAAATTGGTTGATTATTTCCATACATTTCACAGAAAATTCGATTTGAAGAAAATCGCTTTACTATAGCTCAGCCGACTCAGAGCTGTAAAAATCCAAAATCTGCAATTGTGCTCCGATTGCGGTTCCTGATACTTCAAATCATATATCTCGGGACCTGTAATTGCTATGCCATACATTTCACAGAAAATTCGATTTGAAGAAAATCACCTTACTATAGCTCAGCCGATTCAGAGCTTTCAAAATTCAAAATCTGCAATTGTGCTCCGATTGCGGTTCCTGATACTTTAAATGATAGATCTCAGGACCTGTAATTGCTATGCCATACATTTCAAAAAAAAGTCGTTTTGAGTAAAATCAACTTACTATAGCTAAGCCGATTCAGAACTTTCAAAATCGAAAATCTGTAATTGTACTCCGATTGCGGTTCCTGATACCTCTAATGACAGGTCTCGGGGCCTGTAATTGTTATGTCAAACCCGATTTAAATTGGTTAATTATTTCCATACATTTCACAGAAAACTGGATTTGAAGAAAATCGCCTTACTATAGCTCAGCCGATTCAGAGCTTTCAAAATTCAAAATCTGCAATTGTGTTCCGATTGCGGTTCCTGATACTTTAAATGATAGATCTCAGGACCTGTAATTGCTATGCCATACATTTCAAAGAAAAGTCGTTTTGAGTAAAATCAACTTACTATAGCTAAGCCGATTCAGATCTTTCAAAATCGAAAATCTGTAATTGTACTCCGATTACGGTTCCTGATACCTCTAATGATAGGTCTCGGAATCTGTAATTGCTATGCCAACCCCCATTTAAATTGGTTCATTATTTCCATACATTTCACAGAAAATTCGATTTGAAGAAAATCGACATACTATAGCTCAGCCGACTCAGAGCTGTAAAAATTCAAAATCTGCAATTGTACCCCGATTGCGGTTCCTTATACTTCAAATGAAAGATCTCAGGGCCTGTAATTGCTATGCCATACATTTCACAGAAAATTCGATTTGAAGAAAATCGCCTTACTATAGCTCAGCCGATTCAGAGCTGTAAAAATCCAAAATCTGCAATTGTGCTCCGATTGCGGTTCCTGATACTTCAAATGAAAGATTTAGGGGCCTGTAATTGCTATGCCATACATTTCACAGAAAATTCGTTTTGAAGAAAATCACTTTACTATAGCTCAGCCGATTCAGAGCTGTAAAAATTCAAAATCTGCAATTGTGCTCCGATTGCGGTTCCTGATACTTTAAATGATAGATCTCGGAACCTGTAATTGCTATGCCATACATTTCACAGAAAATTCGTTTTGAAGAAAATCACTTTACTATAGCTCAGCCGATTCAGAGCTGTAAAAATACAAAATCTGCCATTGTGCTCCGATTGCGGTTCCTGATACTTCAAATGATAGATATCGGGACCTGTAATTGCTATGCCATACATTTCACAGAAAATTCGATTTGAAAAAATCGACTTACTATAGCTCGGCCGATTCAGAGCTGTAAAAATCCAAAATCTGCAATTGTGCTCCGATTGCGGTTCCTGATACCTCTAATGATAGGTCTCGGAATCTGTAATTGCTAAGCCAAACCCCATTCAATTTGGTTGATTATTTCCATACATTTCACAGAAAATTCGATTTGAAGAAAATCGCCTTACGATAGCTCAGCCGATTCAGAGTTGTAAAAATTCAAAATCTGCAATTGTGCTCCGATTGCGGTTCCTGATACTTCAAATGATAGATCTCGGGACCTGTAATTGCTATGCCATACATTTCACAGAAAATTCGTTTTGAAGAAAATCACCTTACTATAAGCACAGCCGATTCAGAGCTTTAAAAATCCAAAATCTACAATTGTACTCTGATTGCGGTTTCTGATACATCTAATAATAGTTCTCGGGATCTGTAATTGCTATGCCATACATTTCACAGAAAATTCGATTTAAAGAAAATCGCCTTACTATAAGCTCAGCCGATTCAGAGCTTTCAAAATCCTAAATCTGTAATTTACTCCGATTGCGGTTCCTGATACCTCTAATGATAGGTCTCGGGATCTGTAATTGCTATGCCAAACCCCATTCAATTTGGTTGATTATTTCCATACATTTCACAGAAAATTCGATTTGAAGAAAATCGCCTTACTATAGCTCAGCCGATTCAGAGCTGTAAAAATTTAAAATCTGCAATTGTGCTCCGATTGCGGTTCCTGATACTTCAAATGATAGATCTCGGGACCTATAATTGCTATGCCATAGATTTCACAGAAAATTCGATTTAAAGAAAATCGCCTTACTATAGCTCAGCCGATTCAGCGCTTTCAAAATCGAAAATCTGTAATTGTACTCCGATTGCGGTTCCTGATACCTCTAATGATAGGTCTCGGGATCTGTAATTGCTATGCCAAACCCCATTTAAATTGGTTGATTATTTCCATACATTTCACAGAAAATTCGATTTGAAGAAAATCGCCTTACTATAGCTCAGCCGATTCAGAGCTGTAAAAATTCAAAATCTGCAATTGTGCTCCGATTGCGGTTCCTGATACTTCAAATGATAGATCTCGGGACCTGTAATTGCTATGCCATACATTTCACAGAAAATTCGATTTGAAGAAAATCACCTTAATATAGCTCGGCCAATTCAGAGCTTTCAAAATCGAAAATCTGTAATTGTACTCCGATTGCGGTTCCTGATACCTCTAATGATAGGTCTCGGGATCTGTAATTGCTATGCTAAACCCCATTTAAATTGGTTGATTATTTCCATACATTTCACAGAAAATTCTATTTGAAGAAAATGGCCTTATTATCGCTCAGCCGATTCAAAGCTGTAAAAATTCAAAATCTGCAATTGTGCTCCGATTCCGGTTCCTGATACTTCAAAAGATAGATCTCGGGACCTGTAATTGCTATGCCATAGATTTCACAGAAAATTCGATTTAAAGAAAATCGCCTTACTATAGCTCAGCCGATTCAGAGCTTTCAAAATCGAAAATCTGTAATTGTACTCCGATTGCGGTTCCTGATACCTCTAATGATAGGTCTCGGGATCTGTATTTGCTATGCCAAACCCCATTTAAATTGGTTGATTATTTCCATACATTTCACAGAAAATTCGATTTGAAGAAAATGGCCTTACTATAGCTCAGCCGATTCAGAGCTGTAAAAATTCAAAATCTGCCATTGTGCTCCGATTGCGGTTCCTGATACTTCAAATGATAGATATCGGGACCTGTAATTGCTATGCCATACATTTCACAGAAAATTCGATTTGAAGAAAATCACCTTACTATAGCTCGGCCAATTCAGAGCTTTCAAAATCGAAAATCTGTAATTGTACTCCGATTGCGGTTCCTGATACCTCTAATGATAGGTCTCGGAATCTGTAATTGCTATGCCAAACCCCATTTAAATTGGTTGATTATTTCCATACATTTCACAGAAAATTCTATTTGAAGAAAATGGCCTTACTATCGCTCAGCCGATTCAGAGCTGTAAAAATTCAAAATCTGCAATTGTGCTCCGATTCCGGTTCCTGATACTTCAAATGATAGATCTCGGGACCTGTAATTGCTATGCCATAGATTTCACAGAAAATTCGATTTAAAGAAAATCGCCTTACTATAGCTCAGCCGATTCAGAGCTTTCAAAATCGAAAATTTGTAATTGTACTCCGATTGCGCTTCCTGATACCTCTAATGATAGGTCTCGGGATCTGTAATTGCTAAGCCAAACCCTATTTAAATTGGTTGATTATTTCCATACATTTCACAGAAAATTCGATTTGAAGAAAATCGCCTTATTATAGCTCAGCCGATTCAGAGCTGTAAAAATTCAAAATCTGCAATTGTGCTCCGATTGCGGTTCCTGATACTTCAAATGATAAGTTTTGGGACCTGTAATTGCTATGCCATACATTTCACAGAAAATTCGATTTAAAGAAAATCGCCTTACTATAGCTCAGCCGATTCAGAGCTTTCAAAATCCAAAATCTGCAATTGTGCTCCGATTGTGGTTCCTGATACCTCTAATGATAGGTCTCGGGATCTGTAATTGCTAAGCCAAACCCCATTTAATTTGGTTGATTATTTCCATACATTTCACAGAAAATTCGATTTGAAGAAAATCGCCTTACGATAGCTCAGCCGATTCAGAGCTATAAAAATCCAAAATCTGCAATTGTGCTCCGATTGCGGTTCCTGATACTTCAAATGATAGATTTTGGGACCTGTAATTGCTATGCCATACATTTCACAGAAAATTCGATTTGAAGAAAATCACCTTACTATAGCTCAGCCAATTCAGAGCTTTCAAAATCGAAAATCTGTAATTGTACTCCGATTGCGGTTCCTGATACCTCTAATGATAGGTCTCGGGATCTGTATTTGCTATGCCAAACCCCATTTAAATTGGTTGATTATTTCCATACATTTCACAGAAAATTCGATTTGAAGAAAATGGCCTTACTATAGCTCAGCCGATTCAGAGCTGTAAAAATTCAAAATCTGCCATTGTGCTCCGATTGCGGTTCCTGATACTTCAAATGATAGATATCGGGACCTGTAATTGCTATGCCATACATTTCACAGAAAATTCGATTTGAAGAAAATCACCTTACTATAGCTCAGCCAATTCAGAGCTTTCAAAATCGAAAATCTGTAATTGTACTCCGATTGCGGTTCCTGATACCTCTAATGATAGGTCTCGGGATCTGTAATTGCTATGCCAAACCCCATTTAAATTGGTTGATTATTTCCATACATTTCACAGAAAATTCGATTTGAAGAAAATGGCCTTACAATCGCTCAGCCGATTCAGAGCTGTAAAAATTCAAAATCTGCAATTGTGCTCCGATTCCGGTTCCTGATACTTCAAATGATAGATCTCGGGACCTGTAATTGCTATGCCATAGATTTCACAGAAAATTCGATTTAAAGAAAATCGCCTTACTATAGCTCAGCCGATTCAGAGCTTTCAAAATCGAAAATCTGTAATTGTACTCCGATTGCGCTTCCTGATACCTCTAATGATAGGTCTCGGGATCTGTAATTGCTAAGCCAAACCCCATTTAATTTGGTTGATTATTTCCATACATTTCACAGAAAATTCGATTTGAAGAAAATCGCCTTACGATAGCTCAGCCGATTCAGAGCTATAAAAATCCAAAATCTGCAATTGTGCTCCGATTGCGGTTCCTGATACTTCAAATGATAGATATCGGGACCTGTAATTGCTATGCCATACATTTCACAGAAAATTCGATTTGAAGAAAATCACCTTACTATAGCTCAACCAATTCAGAGCTTTCAAAATCGAAAATCTGTAATTGTACTCCGATTGCGGTTCCTGATACCTCTAATGATAGGTCTCGGGACCTGTAATTGCTATGCCAAACCCCATTTAAATTGGTTGATTATTTCCATACATTTCACAGAAAATTCGATTTGAAGAAAATGGCCTTACTATCGCTCAGCCGATTCAGAGCTGTAAAAATTCAAAATCTGCAATTGTGCTCCGATTCCGGTTCCTGATACTTCAAATGATAGATCTCGGGACCTGTAATTGCTATGCCATAGATTTCACAGAAAATTCGATTTAAAGAAAATCGCCTTACTATAGCTCAGCCGATTCAGAGCTTTCAAAATCGAAAATCTGTAATTGTACTCCGATTGCGGTTCCTGATACCTCTAATGATAGGTCTCGGGATCTGTAATTGCTATGCCAAACCCCATTTAAATTGGTTGATTATTTCCATACATTTCACAGAAAATTCGATTTGAAGAAAATGGCCTTACTATCGCTCAGCCGATTCAGAGCTGTAAAAATTCAAAATCTGCAATTGTGCTCCGATTCCGGTTCCTGATACTTCAAATGATAGATCTCGGGACCTGTAATTGCTATGCCATAGATTTCACAGAAAATTCGATTTAAAGAAAATCGCCTTAATATAGCTCAGCCGATTCAGAGCTTTCAAAATCGAAAATCTGTAATTGTACTCCGATTGCGGTTCATGATACCTCTAATGATAGGTCTCGGGATATGTATTTGCTATGCCAAACCCCATTTAAATTGGTTGATTATTTCCATACATTTCACAGAAAATTCGATTTGGAGAAAATGGCCTTACTATCGCTCAGCCGATTCAGAGCTGTAAAAATTCAAAATCTGCAATTGTGCTCCGATTCCGGTTCCTGATACTTCAAATGATAGATCTCTGGACCTGTAATTGCTATGCCATAGATTTCACAGAAAATTCGATTTAAAGAAAATCGCCTTACTATAGCTCAGCCGATTCAGAGCTTTCAAAATCGAAAATCTGTAATTGTACTCCGATTGCGCTTCCTGATACCTCTAATTATAGGTCTCGGGATCTGTAATTGCTAAGCAAAACCCTATTTAAATTGGTTGATTATTTCCATACATTTCACAGAAAATTCGATTTGAAGAAAATCGCCTTATTATAGCTCAGCCGATTCAGAGCTGTAAAAATTCAAAATCTGCAATTGTGCTCCGATTGCGGTTCCTGATACTTCAAATGATAAGTCTCGGGACCTGTAATTGCTATGCCATACATTTCACAGAAAATTCGATTTGAAGAAAATCGACTTACTATAGCTCGGCCGATTCAGAGCTGTAAAAATCCAAAATCTGCAATTGTGCTCCGATTGCGGTTCCTGATACCTCTAATGATAGGTCTCGGGATCTGTAATTGCTAAGCCAAACCCCATTTAATTTGGTTGATTATTTCCATACATTTCACAGAAAATTCGATTTGAAGAAAATCGCCTTACGATAGCTCAGCCGATTCAGAGCTATAAAAATCCAAAATCTGCAATTGTGCTCCGATTGCGGTTCCTGATACTTCAAATGATAGATCTCGGGACCTGTAATTGCTATGCCATAGATTTCACAGTAAATTCGTTTTGAAGAAAATCACCTTACTATAGCTCAGCCGATTCAGAGCTTTCAAAATCCTAAATCTGTAATTTACTCCGATTACGGTTCCTGATACTCGTACCTCTAATGATAGGTCTCGGAATCTGTAATTTCTGAGCCAAACCCCATTTAAATTGGTTGATTATTTCCATACATTTCACAGAAAATTCGATTTGAAGAAAATCGCCTTACTATAGCTCAACCGATTCAGAGCTGTAAAAATTCAAAATCTGCAATTGTGCTCCGATTGCGGTTCCTGATACTTCAAATGATAGATCTCGGGACCTGTAATTGCTATGCCATACATTTCACAGAAAATTCGTGTTGAAGAAAATCACCTTACTATAAGCACAGCCGATTCAGAGCTTTAAAAATCCAAAATCTGCAATTGTACTCTGATTGCGGTTCCTGATACTTCTAATAATAGTTCTCGGGATCTGTAATTGCTATGCCATACATTTCACAGAAAATTCGATTTGAAGAAAATCGCCTTACTATAGCTCAGCCGATTCAGAGCTTTCAAAATAGAAAATCTGTAATTTTACTCCGATTGCGGTTCCTGATACCTCTAATGATAGGTCTCGGAATCTGTAATTGCTTTGCCAAACCCCATTTAAATTGGTTGATTATTTCCACACATTTCACAGAATATTCGTTTTGAAGAAAATCACCTTACTATAAGCACAGCCGATTCAGAGCTTTAAAAATCCAAAATCTGCAATTGTACTCTGATTGCGGTTCCTGATACTTCTAATAATAGTTCTCGGGATCTGTAATTGCTATGCCATACATTTCACAGAAAATTCGATTTGAAGAAAATGGCCTTACTATAGCTCAGCCGATTCAGAGCTGTAAAAATTCAAAATCTGCAATTGTGCTCCGATTGCGGTTCCTGATACTTCAAATGATAGATCTCGGGACCTGTAATTGCTATGCCATACATTTCACAGAAAATTCGATTTGAAGAAAATCGCCTTACTATAGCTCAGCCGATTCAGAGGTTTCAAATTCGAAAATCTGTAATTGTACTCCGATTGCGCTTCCTGATACCTCTAATGATAGGTCTCGGGATCTGTAATTGCTATACCAAACGCCATTTAAATTGGTTGATTATTTCCATACATTTCACAGAAAATTCGATTTGAAGAAAATCGCCTTACTATAGCTCAGCCGATTCAGAGCTGTAAATATTCAAAATCTGCAATTGTGCTCCGATTGCGGTTCCTGATACTTCAAATGATAGATCTCGGGACCTGTAATTGCTATGTCAAACCCCATTTAAATTGGTTGATTATTTCCCTACATTTCACAGAAAATTCGATTTGAAGAAAATCGTCTTATTATAGCTCAGCCGATTCAGAGCTGTAAAAATTCTAAATCTGCAATTGTGCTCCGATTGCGGTTCCTGATACTTCAAATGATAAGTCTCGGGACCTGTAATTTCTATGCCATACATTTCACAGAAAATTCGATTTGAAGAAAATCGCCTTACTATAGCTCGGCCGATTCAGAGCTGTAAAAATCCAAAATCTGCAATTGTGCTCCGATTGCGGTTCCTGATACCTCTAATGATAGGTCTCGGGATCTGTAATTGCTAAGCCAAACCCCATTTAAATTGGTTGATTATTTCCATACATTTCACAGAAAATTCGATTTGAAGAAAATCGCCTTACTATAGCTCAGCCGATTCAGAGCTGTAAATATTCAAAATCTGCAATTGTGCTCCGATTGCGGTTCCTGATACTTCAAATGATAGATCTCGGGACCTGTAATTGCTATGTCAAACCCCATTTAAATTGGTTGATTATTTCCCTACATTTCACAGAAAATTCGATTTGAAGAAAATCGTCTTATTATAGCTCAGCCGATTCAGAGCTGTAAAAATTCTAAATCTGCAATTGTGCTCCGATTGCGGTTCCTGATACTTCAAATGATAAGTCTCGGGACCTGTAATTTCTATGCCATACATTTCACAGAAAATTCGATTTGAAGAAAATCGCCTTACTATAGCTCGGCCGATTCAGAGCTGTAAAAATCCAAAATCTGCAATTGTGCTCCGATTGCGGTTCCTGATACCTCTAATGATAGGTCTCGGGATCTGTAATTGCTAAGCCAAACCCCATTTAAATTGGTTGATTATTTCCATACATTTCACAGAAAATTCGATTTGAAGAAAATCGCCTTACTATAAGCTCAGCCGATTCAGAGCTATAGAAATCCAAAATCTGGAATTGTGCTCCGATTGCGGTTGTTGATACTTCTAAGGATAAGTCTCGGGATCTGTAATTGCTCTGCCACACATTTCATAGAAAATTCGATTTGAAGAAAATCGCCTTACTATAAGCTCAGCCGATTCAGAGCTATAAAAATCCAAAATCTGCAATTGTGCTCCGATTTTCTTCAAATCGAATTTTCTGTGAAATGTTCGAATCCCGAGACCTATCATTAGAAGTATCAACAACCGCAATCGGAGCACAATTACAGATTTTGGATTTTTAAAGCTCTGAATCGGCTGAGCTGTAAGGTGATTTTCTTCAAATCGAATTTTCTGTGAAATGTATGGCATAGCAATTACAGGTCCTGAGACCTATCATTAGAAGTATCAGGAACCGCAATCGGAGCACAATTGCCGATTTTGGATTTGTATAGCTCTGAATTGTATATTTATGTATTAAGTTACATAAGAAATTCCATCAAATAAGTAAGTAATTGGAAAAGGGCCTTAGTTTAGAATGCGTGGCGAAAAACCTGAAGTCTTTTGGCATGCCCCTTCCTTTACGCTTATGTTTTCACTCTTTGTTGATGAAAATCGCCAATAAACAACAAAGAACAAACAAAATTTTATATTGTAAACGAGCCTCTTTGATCTGAGTTTGGTCACTGGTATAAAAATAAAAATGCAAATTACGCTCAAATTAAAACCGAAAATCATTTTCTTTTTACTTTTATCAGTTGACATTAAAACTTTTTTTGATTTAATTTTTACAAAAAAAAAAAAAAATCAAAATTATTTCTAGAAAAATTATGTACCAAAAAAAACTTGGTTTGAAGCTATTCATTCCGGAATGAAAATACATACACCGCAATATTGTTGTAAAATTACCAAAGTAAGACTAGAAGTATGACAGTTTCACAACTAAAAACTTTTAAATGTACTCGTATGTTTAATGTAATCAACTTTAAAAAATAAAATTAATTGAATGCTAATCATTTGCCGAACAAAATGATTCAAATGATATTTTCACTGTAAAAAAAAAAAATGAAAGTAGGAAATAAAGCACCTAAAATTTCGTAGCACGAACATTTAAAATACCCAATTTGATATAAAGCAAATCGAGGTCGTATTGTTCAATTTTTCCGAAAACCTCATAAAATTTTCTTTACAAGGAAAAAATTCCCATAAATTTGTCCCATATTTTAATTTGTTGGCAATAAATTAATTTTGATGATAATTTTTGTCCCCACTTTATTTTATTTGGTTCCTCAAATAACATTTTTTGAATAGACATTTGCTCATAAATTTGTGCCGCTTTATTAATTTTTTGTATCCCAAATATTAATTATTTGTGTGCCGCTTTAATGCCAGCCTAATTAAATTGTCAGAGCGTTTTTTTTTTCAAAATGAAAGTTCGGAAAATATATTTTCGAAATAACTTAATTTTAATATTTCTTCAATTAATATGATATTAAATGATATTAGATCATTGTTAGAGATATGTAGAAAACTTTTATATAAACGTTTAATATTTAAGCTTTTTTCACAGAAAAACCTGAAGCTAAAAACATCATTTTTACTATGGTTTCCTATGAAAATCAGTGAAAAGTTACACCACTAAAAAAGCTTCTAAAAATTACGTCATAGTAACTACTCCTTATAGGCTGACACTTATGACCAATTTAATCATCAAAACTTATATTCGATATTAGCGATTATTTAAGCTTGTCTGCTGAGCATTCTTTCAAACCCATATGATGAACATAATTTTACGAAATTACCTGTCGGCTTATAATTTATAGAATTTCACTTTTACGTATAATTTTATGAAATATTCCTTCCCGAGAACACTCCTTCATTCAGAAACATAAAAAAAAAACCTGAAGAATTCCTATTCGAGAAGCATAAATAAATGTTGTAATATAAATTCCATGGTTTTCTCGTAAATCAAATTTCCTTTATAATTAAATTAATTTTTTTTTTCCAAAATTACCGCAATAACCATTTATTTTGGTTATAAAACTTTCCTTTTCTTCCTATGTATACATCCTTCATCGAGCTTTTGTTTTTTTTTTTTGTATTGTGTCGTGTGCATAGTTGTATCGAAAAGCTCAATAATTCAATTTGTATTGTTTCCTTATGGTTTTTGTGGATATTTGCTGGCAACAATTTTGTGTTTTGTTAATAATAATTACGAGTATTGTGACATCAATTTTGGATTTCAAATTTATTTTTATTGAATAATGGTATTTCATCTGCGTTTATATTGGATGCAGAGGGGAACTATACAGTATACGCCATTCGGAATCGAAAGACAAATAAAAGTGGAAAATTTATGAGCAATAAAAAAATTTTCTTGTTCGTTTTGGTTTATTATTGTACATCGAATAATGGATTAATTATTTAAATGATATAAAATGGATTTGTGGCCTGATATATACGGCAGGAAGTTCACAAAAATACGGCATACCGATGGGGAATCCACATACCACAATATTTGGTAAACCACATTATTTATAACAATAAAGACTTTACCAAAGTTCAATCAAAACTTTTTTTTGTTTACGGTTTGTTTATGGTACTTTTATGCGTCCTGGAAGAACAACAAAACAAATAAAAGCAAAAAGCTCGAAAACAAAAGGGCAAACAAACTTTTTTGTATCTGTTTGCAAAATGTCTGTTTATGATGATGTTCTGCAAATAGGAAATGTATAGACTCGGGAAAAACTTAACAATAAACAATTCAGGTTCATTAAAAAAAAAACAGAAATGTTTTACCGCACTATATAAAATCCCCATATCAATGTTATCATCATGAGACAAGTAAAAAAAAAGAGATTTTCATCTAATCTTATTGCTAATGAAATATTAAGACGGATTATAATGAATAAAAATTGTTGCATAAAATATTTGATTTGGTCGTCACAAAACATAAGTGGATGGATGGATGGATGATATGAGTATAAAGTATAAATGTTGTGTTCGGTGTTAAGCTTTTTATGTTTATTGTCATAAATCCTAAAACATTTTGGTTTTATATTTAATAATAAAACGGCTTGATAATCTTGTAAATTTCTTATCACAATCCTTAATCTATATGGCCGCATGTATAAATGTGACAATTAAGATATTATTTGTAGATTATATATATGGTGTTTCATGGTGTAATTCGTTCATTTTGTTAATTTATTTTATTGCGGATCATTAACACTTTTCTGTTATTCATGAATTATCGACAGGGTCTTTGCCGGTCAATGAAGGTGTCTTTTCGACACTATCACAGCTGTCAAATACTAAATTTCAATGGAATTGGTATATCGTCGCAGAACTTCCATTTGGAGCTAGGATGGAGTTTCTTGCCAAAATTAAACAAATATTGCGTAACACTACTAATGATACTTTGGCCTATAAATAAAAATCATAAATCAAAAAATTATACTTGCCAAAGACAAACTTGTTTCTTACATACATAAAAAGAAATCAGGCGTAAAAATTTCTTTCGTGGAAATATAACGATAACTTTTAAAAATAGTATTCATCTAGCTTTTAAACGAACAGTCAGAGCTTAATTCAACTTAACGGAGTAAGAGACTAAATTATATTGACAGCAGGAATTTACAAAAAAAAAAGGGAAAATACGTCAGCCCATATATCGTAAAGTGACATACAATTTTATAAAATGACCTGCATCAAAATTTGTATCGCCTTAGTAGGAGTTGTATACCTTAGAAGAGCTCAGCTAGAAACTTGTTAGAAATTTGTTGCTACTCGTATATTCACGACTTTCAGCATTTATTTATTGTTATTGTAGAATGAAACTTTTTGATAAACAACACAATGTGATGGATTCGTGCCAACTGGGAAAATAAGAGAGGTTCAGCCAACCGTTGGACCGTTAGTTATACAAATCACATTACAAACGCTTATTAGTTTAATAACCAGAATAAGATTGAGAAGAGTCTGATTGTCATATTTACTCAGCGTCCAAGTTCTGAACGTCAATTTTATTCTGAAGTTAATATTAGTTTTCAGAAAGCAGAAGCAATACAAGCCGAAAGAAATATTTTACACGAGTATATCCCGTTCATGCGAATAGAAAATCCAATACGTTCCCCAACGCCATCAAATTTTGTGTGATATTTTTCGATTAAAGGAAAATTTGCAACACATAGCCGTTGATACTGCCATTTGTGGCATAAAAATGATGAAAATTTTTGTGGTTCTCCATGAATATTTCCCTAGGCTCCCAAATAATGTTAGGGCGTTAAAAAATACTCCATGTATTACCGATGTAACAGAATTTGATTCAGGTGTTAGATATATCAAGGACGATAGATTATTTTCTCAAAAAATATAAGTCAACAAATTTTGATAGTGTCGAGATAGATACAGGTATTGATGGATTCTAAAAGATCGAATAGTCAGATTTGGCCTCTAATGATCAATATTATTGGTTTTCCGGATGTTTTCATGGTTTCTTATTGTCGCAGTAGGTTAGGTTAGGTTAGGTTAGGTTGGAGTGGCTGCTTACGCACACTTAGACCGGTGACGGTCCATTGTGATACCACAGGATGTATCCCCTTTTACCCAAATTGGAACCATTTCGAGCTACTTATGTAGCGTAAGACGTCCCGCACTTTAATGTTTTCGAGATCCGAGAGGCAGTCCATCCTGAACTTACCTAAGTGTTTGTGCCTTCTGAGAGCCAATGCTGGACACGAGCAAAGGAAGTGGACCAACGTCTCTTCCTCCTCTTCGTCCAAGCAGCTTCTGCAGAAGTCATTAGCCTCCAGACCCAGCCTTCTTGCATGTTCTCCAAAAAGGCAGTGTCCCGTGAGTATTCCTACGACCGTTCTTAATTCACGTCTGCGTAAGGATATTAATGCCCTAGTGCGCCCCAAGTCCAGCTTTGGCCAAACTTGTCTTGCAACTCTACAGGTTAGCGTGTTAGACCACCTTTCCCCCGCTGAGGATAGCGCCTGCTTCCCAAGTGCTTGTCTCAGCGCTGTGATAGGCCTCCCCAGACTTGCCCTTTCCGGTTGCAGCTGGAGAGTCGTACCATGCCTAGCAAGTTCATCTGCCCTGCAGTTCCCCCATGACGCCCGAGTGACCTGGGACCCAGACTACTTGGATGTTGAAATGCTCAGCCATCTCATTTAGAGATGAGTGACAACTCAACGCCACCCGTGACGCCAAAGACACCGATTCTAACGACCGGATCGCCGCTTGACTGTCCACATAGATGTTGATATCGTCTGAGGATAACACATTATGCTTCAACCACGTCATGACCTCCTCAATCGCTACGACTTCAGCTTGGTACACGCTGCAGTAATCAGGGAGACGAATAGAAATATTTACATTTAATTTGTCACAGAATACTCCAGCTCCTACTTTGCCGTCTAGCTTGGAGCCATCTGTGAAGAATTGCAACGCTTCAGTTTCCGATGACGGTCTATCCCTCCAGGATTCCCTTGAAGGGAAGGAGGTCCGAAATCGCTTTTCGAAGCGAAGAGTAGGTTTAATGTAGTCAAGATTCGCCAGCTCATCCTTCAACGATCTGACGATAGTAGAAAGTCCTATACTAAGACACCTCCACTGAGAGACGGCTGCAAGTCGTACAGCCGTATTTGCCGCCATCTGTTTGCCAAAAATGTCGACCGGAAGAAGGTGCAACATAACCTCTAAGGCACTTGTCGGTGTCGACCTCAATGCCCCGCTAACAAGCATACAGGCCGTTCTTTGCACTCTCTCAATCTTACTTTTGTAAGTTATCTTGTTCAGAGCTGGCCACCAAACACCCACCCCCACATGAGTACAGGTCTCACTACGGCGGTGTAGAGCCAGTGTACCAGCTCCGGCTTCAGACCCCATCTATGACCAATGGCGTTCCTACAGGAGTACAAAGCAATAGTAGCTTTGTTTATTCTCTCCAACATGTTGGGCTTCCAACTAAGCTTACTGTTCAAGATAATGCCGAGATATCTAGCTCTATCAGTAAAAGCAAGTCTCGTGCCATTTTTTTTTTTTTTTTTTTTTTTATTTTTTTTTTTTTTTACTTTATTCAACAATAATAATACAAGTAAAATACAATTTTCATATTAACTATAATTTTGTAACATTAACATATAATAATAGATTTTAACAATAATTCCCTAATAGAAAACTGATACTTGTTTAGACCTTATTTATAGTATATATTACTTTAATACAATGACATTAAGCAATAATAATTTAATTATGTTGAATATAGGTAGGTGATTCTGAGACAAATATGTCTATATTGAATCACCATCAAATAGAATTATCAAATAATTAATTAATGAAGAGGAACAAACAATAAGATAAAAGACATTTACTAAAACACGAAAGTTAATTTACAAAACACTGATTGACTGTATGTAGAAATACCTCTCCCTGGTCTAGACTTCTCCAAATTACGAAGCTACTTCTTTAACATCCATCGTTACTACTAATGGCAAACTTGAAACAAACTTTCAACATCCTCCTGCATAAAAAGCCATTCCTTCACCAATATCCCAAAGCGTTTGATTGATTGTTCACTCCGAATGGCTAACGGTAATTTGTTAAAAAGGAATGGAGCATTTGAAAAAAAAAATTCCTAAAGTACTCTTTGCGAGTGAACGGAATAATACAGGCATTTTTATTGCGTAAGTTATACAAGTGGGTTCCCACTATTTTATGCCCACTACGCAAAAAGAAAAGTTTTAAAACTTTATATACATATAAGTACCGAAGAGGTAACACTTGACTCTTCTTGAATATCGGAAAACAATGGACAGTACGCTTCTGGTTATAAATAATTCTTAAAGCAAATTTCTGTGCAATTATTAAGGACTTAATATTAGTGACGTAGGTTCCGCCATATACAACAAGACCATACTCAATTTTAGAATTGAAAATTCCATAATATACTTTGAGCAGCACTTCCAATGGACAAATTGTTCGAAGTAAAGAACGCTTTCTAAGAGCAAAATTTAAATAACCCTTAACATTATGTATGTGAGATTTACAATGTAAGCTGCTATCAATAGTTATTTCCAAATATTTAAATTCATGAACAAATTGAATTTTAAAGCAATTATTAGAATCATTAGAACTAGTGCACTTATCATCGTGATAAAACACATTCAAATCTCTAACCACTCGTGACCCTATATTGAATATCATGCCTCTAGATTTATCACTTAAACGCATTTGATGATCAGAAAACCAAACGTGCGATACCGCTAAATCGTAATTCATTTGGCATTCCAGTTCATCGAAACTAACGGCAGAATAAGTTAACGCAATGTCATCAGCGAATGCTACTACTTTCCCATAAAGATTTAAATCGAAAAATGAATTGACGTAAATTAAAAAAAGTAATGGACCAAGAACAGAGCCCTGAGGGACACCTGAAAGAATTTCATTGAGATCACTGGTGCAGTCACCTATTATCACTTTCTGAAATCTGTTTTGAAGTTAAGATTGTAGCCAGTTATAGGTAAATCCTCTAAATCCAATATGCCACAATTGGTTTAATAATTGTAAATGGTTAACAGAGTCGAAGGCCTTAGATATGTCCAGAAAAAGCACACTCACGAATTTGCCACTATTTAAAGAATCATATACCAAGGAAAAAAATTTTAAAAGCGCAGCTTCAGTACTTAGACCCTTTCTAAAACCATATTGGCAATCACTAAAAAAATTAAAATTTTCCAAGTACGATGTCATACGGATTTTCATCAGTTTTTCAAAAACTTTTGAAATTGTTGGTAATTGTGAAATTGGGCGATAATTTGTCATACACAATGTATTATTTTTTTTAAACAATGGGATAACATTTGCACATTTTAGGACATTAGGAAATACACCAGTTGTTACGCTACGATTAAAAATATAAGCTAGTATATAGCATGTATTTAGAGCAGTTCGTTTTAAAACTTTAGAATTGATTCTATCGGAACCACTGGACTTTTTATTATTTAGTGATGCAATTGTATAAAGTACTTCTTCAGGAGTAATTTCCTGGAATACAAAAGTTTCATTTTGCCACTTAACATAGCAATGTAAAGCAGAATTACAGTGCAAGCTACTAAATGAACTGATAAAATGACGGTTAAAAATATTGCAAATATCCAAACAATTCGTGATTTCGTTACCATCTTCATCAAGTATAGAAGATATTATGTCAGATCTACTAGAATCATCACCTACTAATGAATTAACTATTTTCCATTGTGTTTTGCTATTATTAGAGCAATTATCAAAAAGATTCCTATAATAGTTTATACGCTCCGAATTAATCATTACTCTACACGTTTCATTTATTCGCCTAAAACGGTTCAACAGCTTAGAATTCATAGGGTGTTTTCTAAGTTTTTTGCCCAATTTATTTTTTTCAAGTTCACCAGTAAATGTAGTTTGAATGACATCCAAGGAGCTATCTTGCGGCTCTTGAAATTATTTTCCTTTTGAATTTTACTACTCTCAAAACAAAACTTAAATATCTCCAAGAATTTATTCATTGACATATTGACAAAGTTTGACAAGAACACATCATCCCACACTTGACACTGCAAAAGATCATTAAAAATGTCATAATTAATACACGATACATTAGGACTGGGATCTTTATTTTTCTGATCTATTGAAGCTTTGATTGAGAGTGTCAATAAAATCGGTGAATGATCGGTAACTTCAAGATTTACTGTTTCACCAAAAATTAATAAATGTTTAGAACTGAACCGGTAAAACGCATGATCAATACACGAAGAGCTATTATTTACTACTCGAGTAGGTGAATTAATCAGAGAGCATAGCCCAAAAGACGATAGAGTCATCATATAATTGTCTATTATATTGCTGGTTGATAAAATATCTATATTGATATCACCAATCAGTAGAAAATTTTTTGATTTGCGAAACTTATTTAGGATCGGAATAATTTCGTTTAAATAGTTATCAACAGAGTTCCAATTGTAGCGATAAATACATAAGCTACTAATTAAAAAATCCCCAACAGAGAAATTGAGCTCCATACAGTCAGCAGTTATTATATTATAATTAAAAAAATTTACCGTAATAGAATTTTTTACAAACGCCGCTACTCCACCCGCACGATTTATATCATTACAACAACTAAAAAAATTATAAACAGGGATTTTATAAAAATGAACTTCATTATTAGTAATCCATATTTCCGTTAAAAAAATAATATCCGGCACAATGGAATAACTAGATAGGTTAACCAGAAGCGAAGTAAAATTTGCCCGCATGCTTCTTATATTAAAATGCAACACATAAAATTTTGAAATTTCTGCAGGTTTATTGACATCATCAATTAAATCACCACCACCTTCATGAACTACAAATGACATCAAAACAAATTAAAATTAATAAAATTAATACTTTAAATTTCATCAAGGTCAGATGTTGATTTAATTAACTTTGCTGGACAACCCTCAGTTTTCCGTACATAGATATTACCATTACGAATCCATACATATTTTATCGTGTTAGATTTTTTGATTTTCCTCGCTTCAGCATATAGATGACTCCGGAACTTTGTCAAATTTTCATTAATAAAAATATTTACCGGTGATACTCCAAGGCATTGGGTTGATAATCTCTGCTTCTTTTTAGTGGCCAAAATAGAATCTCGAATGCGTTGATCTTTAAATTTAATAACTAACTTCTTCACGCGCGGTGTGTTTATTTTATTGACCGACTGTACATCATCCACGCCGATGTTAATATTTAGACCTTGAGTGATTAATTTAGCCGTATTTTCAATTATGCTATTTTCATCAGCTGTGAGTGATTCAGGCAAGCCAAATATTTCCAACGATTTATTTCTGTTCAGCTGTTCAATGCTCTCAATGCGCCATTCTAAATCAGTTACTTTTTTTTCAAGGCTGAATTTTCTAATTGAAGTTCATCCAGTTTGCTAAGGAGAATTTCGATGCTGTCAAACCGTTTGGAGAAGGTCACTTCGTTCATTTTCAATTGTTCGTATATAAACTTGAATGAAGCAACACTGTCACTGAAATCCACATCATTTGTACCGAACACAGTTGGTTGTTGGATAGAAGCGGTATCTTTAGATGTTGCTGTTTTTCCAATATTAGATGACGAAGGCAATGGTTTCGATAATTTTTGGTTATCTGTACACACAGCACATTTCCATGAGAGTAATCTCTTATCGAGATCTGCTTCATTTAATTTAATACAAGCAGAGTGGTATAAAGTGGAACAAACTACACACTTGACTTTAGAATCATCGCGATTAATTTTTGTTGCACAAATTTTACATAAACTCATTATTTAAATTATTGCACGTATTTATTTATGTATTATAATTTTTAATTTAATAACAGTTAATACACCATGAAAATTTTATTAACAAGAGTTTAAATAGCAGTAACCACAGTTATTATGGGTAAATTGTTTAGCACAAATTTTATTGACAACGAATTAACTTTATTAATCATAGAATTTTACAATTCATTTTATTGTTTATAATTACCGAGATAATTACAACATTTTCACAATATATCACTTTAATGCGATTTGATTTACTTGAAACCAGTTAAAAATAATTTAAAAATATTTAATTTTTGCAATTATTATTAATCTGTCCTCTTCAAAAGACAAAAATAGACTCTAATTTAAGGTAGGAGGGACAACTACCGGGATTTTGTATTTCTTAGTAAAGAGTACAAGCTCTGTCTTGGACGGGTTAATACCAAGTCCACATTTGCCAGCCCATTTCGTAACGATGGTAAGCGCATTCTGCATTACGTCTACAATCGTGCTATTGTCGCAGTAGAAGTGAGAATATTGATTTCCCTTGACCAGATGGTTTTATTCCAGATTTCCTGAAGTGTTCACGAGAAAATATCACAAAAATTTTACAAAATATCACTATCGTCAGAAGTCCTCAATGCAATCCAAGAATCCATGGTAACTTTCGGCTCAGCACCGACCAAATCTGTTCATTACTATCTTATAGGCGTCTCGCAATGAGTCCAATTCAACAGTATTGCATAGATCTTTCCAGCATTTCTTCTTTGATTTCAGAATTGCCGTCCTCAGCTTATTTCTAACGCGTTTCAGCTCTTGCTGGAAGGATATATCCGCTTGACCTCTCATTCCGCGTTTTCTGCGGTCCACCAGTGCACAGCTTTCTTCTTATTACGACTACTAGTAACAGCAGTAACTAGCTGTTGTGGTGTAGCAATATTAGAATGGTCACCGCAATATTGTATCGCACTCCGAAGCAGGGGACACTATGATCGGGCCACCTACAATTCTTCGCTGTGTGCCCTCTTTCCCAGTATTTATAGCAGCGGCGATCATCAATCATCCGATTCTGATGTCTCTTCTATCCGCCAGTCGCTTTGCCCACTATTTGGGCATTTTATCTGTCGCATTCTTCGTACCCGAGTACACCGAATTGATGTGACGAATATCTCATCGGCACTCACATCTCCTAAAGCCGCTTTGACACTCTGCCTCACATCGGACTCGACCATTCCTTCCTCAAGATCCCGTATATGCATCACTGCCATTTCCTTCTGGAGCACCGCTGTTACTTCAGCTATCTATACCTTTCCGTTAATTTCCGCCTTCAAAATGTTGGCTTTATTCTCACCACCCCTCACTTGGATCATAAGGTCGTCTGCCTTTGCCTTTCTGATAGCAGTTATCTCCACACCTACACCTTTGATTTCGACGCCGCTCTTTAACTATGACTGTCTCCTTTCTGTTTCTCCATTTGCCTTACCGCCGCTTGTCTTCCCTGAATTTCCAGCCTCCTCCTGGTGTGGAGCGCCTAGGCTGAGGTTGACATCTCTGCGCAGATGATAGCACTCATTCCGCTGTCAATAAAACAACACTCCAATAATTTACGCAGCCTTAATGCGTTTATAGTGTTAAAGCTGCTCCTCCCGGATATTTACATCCTCCTGCTGATTCGAGTGACAGCGGTGGGATTGTGAGTCTACTTTACAAGCACGACTTTCTGGGGCCATGGAGAAAGAAGGGTTAGATGCGGAGCATCATGATTTTGGAGAGCAAGTAACGAATGCGGCAAATGTCTGTAAATGTTGTTTTGTCGCAGTTAATGGCTGCTATGAACCAGATGATGGGACAGATGGGTGTAATGAAACAACAAAACGAGCGAGAAATGGAGAAAATTGAGCAGCCAAACCAAATTATGGAGCGTTAAATGAGCGAAATTACCGAAAGCCAATGGATGAGAAAATTCTTGAATTGTCCAGAAATGTACACGGTGAAATAGAGAAACTGCAAACGGAAGTTCAATTTATGAAAACCGACGTTCAAGCAGGTTTAACAAAAATTAGAAACGAAAGTTCAACAGATTGAAGAAAATTTCAACGTCTCGAGAAACAACTAACTGGGGCCTTTTTGGGAACGGACGTCTTGAGGGGTGAATGGCTTCATGTTTCATTTTGGATGAGGAATATTGAGAATCGATAACACCGAGCTTCCAGTTAAAACCAATGAGCATCAGGTTAAATAGATATAGGGTGAGAAGTGCCGGGTTGTGCTTAGAGGAGTTCGAATGTCAGGCGACTAGATGAGGGCTCGTTATGGAAAACAGACTAACGGCGGAAAATTTGTGAAAAGGCGATTTAAATTGGAATTCGGGTTGGCATTTTGGTTTCACAATGGAAGGAGAATTCATCGGCGAAACTGCAACCTGTATGGTCGGCACCCTACAGGACAAGGATGTAAACCGAAGGTGATGTTTTTAGACTGGTTTGTCCTATTCAGAGGAGGTGATTTAAGTTCTGTTCGGGACGAACAGGCTTAAGTGGGGGGGTAGTGTTACGGTGACACCTAGGGTGTAATAGAATAAGTTAAATTAATAGCTCAATGTTTTACTGTACTAAAATGGAATTTTCCTTGATAAAACTGTTCTAAATGTTTCTAGACTAGACGAACGAAGTCGAATTGGATTACACCTGTCCCTCGATTAACACGGTACTTGATTAACACGGATTTGATTTAAACGAATTGAGACACGCACAGAATTTTCGCCGCATTAATCAAGTACCGTGTTAATCGTGGGACAGGTGTATTAGTTTTTTGTAAGCGATAGTATAAGGATTAAAAAGTGAATTAAAAATAGATTTAAAAAGTGTTTTTGTGCGAAATAAAAATTAAAAGTGATCAGTAAATAATACTGTGCGAATATTAAAGTAAAGTGATTTTGTGAATTATCGTTAATTAATTTTGTTGTAATAATTTTTGGTGCTAAATAAATAAATTCGTTTCATGTTAAACTAAAGTGTTTTGTTTTATTCACAATCCAGTGATATAAACTTGGCAAAAACGTAACAATAGCAAAGCTGGATAAAAATCAAAGTTATATTAACGGTTTTCTTCGATTACCGTATGGTATTGTCCGCAAAGAGTTCCTTTCAACTGGTCAAACAGTTAATAAAGAAATTATTTAAATTCATTTAAGTCCATTTGTGGAAAACTTCCAGATTTTGTGGTAAAACAAATCATGTTTTTTGCACCACGATAACGTACGATCCACCGTTTGACTTTCTCCTGTTCTATCGGGCGATGAAATCAATTCATGGGGTCCGTTGTTAGTCCATAGAAGCCATTCAAGGGAGTTCTGCAGCATCTTCGAAGGAAATATCAGAAGTCGAACACACAGAATATGGACACAATATTTAGTAATTTTTGTATTTTATCTACATTCACAATTAACTATCGAGCACCTTCTAACTTAGCGACACAGTTCAGTCAAATTTTTCGAGATTTTCTGGTGCTTTTCCCACGCCTTTTGAAGTTTGCTAGCGTGTGTATAAGTTAAGAGATTTATTGTCAGATTAGCGAAAAAGAAGTCACAATTAATCAACTGGAACGTAGCCAAAAGAATTGGTCCATTTTATAATTTAATAATTTGGAGGCGGTGATAAAAGATCAAACGTAACACGACCCTCAAACCTGGAGCTTAACCCTCGGTATTCCAAACCAAACAATGGATTATAGCAATGCATCAGTAATGGTTAGGGGAATCACGCCAGAGGATACGTTGAAAATCTCAATCAGCAGGGTGAATTACGATCTGGCAATACATTTTTTCTATGTCTACAGCAATGGCAATTTTGCCTGTGCGGAATCGTAGCAATATCGTCATGAGGTCATCTTGAATTGTTGGCCCCATTAAAACCATAACATTTAGAGAATGGCCAGTTGTCCATTTGCATGAACCGTCGAAAACCACTCTCAACTTAGTAGTAGCACTGTTTCTTTTATTACACAATGGTGAGGTAGGTGGTAGCTCTGCAGGAGCTGATTTGTTGAATTCTCTGCGTATTCTATTTTCTCCATGAATTCCTTATACTCGGTTTGTATTTGAGGATGATTGGTGAACTCGAACCCAACTCTGCTGGTTGTAACTTAAATGAAAGTCTTACTGCATATCTTCCATCTTCAGCTCTTGCAGTGTTTTGACGATAATGTGAAGTAATATTAAACTCCCTAATTTCCCAAAACCGCTGAATTAAATCATTTTCGTTTTCATTGTACGAGGCTATTGCGTGGAAATATTGTTGAATTTGTGCTCGAGTTAAGTATTATCACTTGGTAAAGAAAACTATTTAATATATTTTAATGTTCTTTATTAGAAGGTTCGTGAAAAACTAACTTATCATATATGGAAAAATGATTTACATGGTATTTAGAAGTGCTACGTTAACAAATAATTAATTATAATTATAATTCTAAGAATTGTATATTAATGTATCAAATAAAATTATCATTAAAGAATTTAGCTTACGTTATAATAAATGATGGGAACAAAATAGTAATTTAATATAATTTAGTTTAAATGAAATTAAATACAGGATGTTGTTGCGATAACGTAACTCCTCCCCTCTAAGAGTGAAGCGACGGCCATAAGGTCGCTGGGTTTGTGGTGTCATTGGTTGTAGCTGTAATCGTGGGTTCATCTTGCTGGATTGGATTCTTCCTACATTGCATTAAATTGAATTGGTTGACAATCTTATAAATTATATAAAATATGATTATTAGAAGAATAGTAAATCCTGCAATTAAAGATTTAAATGATTCATTAGTGGTCTGTTTCAATACAATTATTTCCTTCAAATTTTCCAATGTCCAATTATTCAGTTTTTGAAAGTTGGGTTTTTCAACTATCTCAAGATGTTGAATGTCGTTGTATATTGTTGAAATTATTTCTATCGTGTCCCAATATATTGGAGTTCTGCTTTTGTATTCGAAGCCATTTATGGAAATTGAACAGTTTTTGAAATGAATTAATAATATTCCTTTCAATGATTTGTGTTTTATGTTGGTACCACACGATGTTTCTATAGCAACTTCATTTTGCGATATGATAAGCAGGTGTTCGGGTTCAAACATTTCTATTGTGTCACCGATGTCTGTATTGGTTATTAAGGTGCAATTTGCTGGTTGATTATTGATGATATTTGGGACGCATCCATTTACTGTGTTCGGTTGAATGGATTCTTTTTGGCAATATCTTATCTTTTCGATGGTGAGGCATGGTTTATTCACATATTGTTGAAAATATTCACTTAATAAAAGGAACGGGGTTTTAATTTGGATAGTGTAGGAATTGTTAATTGGTAATTCTTTTAAATGGTAAAAAGAAAATGAATTTGGGTGAAATATTGGTATTTTAATAATAAAAATTATATTAGTATGGTTATAGTAAGCTTGAAGTTCGAGGAATTCGTAAATGTTTTCGTCGGAAAAAACATTAACACTTCGTTCTCTTAACATAACGGAAACGTAATTGATTTCGGTTGGGTGTAAGATATGTTTAGATATGATCCCGAGTTTGGCTAAAAGTAATGATTCGGAAATATCATTCAAATGTTCACTCAACATGTCCATGTTGAATAGTATTTGTTCAAAATATTGATTGATATGCAAGGTTCGTTCAATAACATCTAATTTTTCGATTATATTGTCATGAAAATTATTCAAGTATTTCTCTAAATGCTCCTGTTGTTTGTTTATGTGTTTTGTGATATTGTTAAATCTTCTCAACATTTGTGTGTTAATATAGATTTGATTTTTCATTTGATTACTAATTTCATTCTGAGTTGATTGTAAACTGTTTAATTTGGTGTTAATTTCTACGTGGTCTTCGTAGTCCATATTTCCAGTTATTGTTTTAATGATTCCTCCAAGTCCGTTGATAAGTCCTCGTTTGTTTCTGTATTTCGGCCGAATTAGATCTAAGTCGTTTGATAATGTGTGACATTTCTTCCGTAATAAATTTAGTTTAGGTAAAAAATCAATATATTTCATTGATTGATTGTGAAAGTAGTCAATATTTCTTGTTATTAAATTTAAATTTATGTCATACTCTGTTAGGTTGATTATGTGAAGCAGTTTCGAATAACTCGTTATTATTCTTGCATTTCCTAATTTTAGGGGTAAAAGTCCGTTGTTGTTATTCAAGTCATGAATTTCTATTTTTTGCTGTACCGTACTTTGAAGTTTAAGTGTCCTGAAAATAAATTAAGTATTGCGTTTATTTTTTATCTTTTGCTTATGAACCTTTCTTTTGTCCGTCGTTACTGTTACTTTATTATCACTTACAACTATATGTTTCATAAACCTAGGTGCTAACTTATTTCTAAGGTTTTCTAATTCATAAATCTCTTCACCTACTTCATAATTTTCTGGTTCTACTCTATTTTCATTTAAATTTTCTATGTTTCTCGTTTTATTTACTAAGCTAATATTATGTGCTAACCTGCATAAATCATCATAATTTTTAGAATGGTTCCTAATGAAATCTTCCCTAGATTCGTTGTTTTGTTTTGCCAAATTTAATGGGTTTGATTTGGTATAATGTCCATTTAGTAGCTCGAATGGAGTTAATTTGGTCGTCGAGTGTATGGCATTATTATATGTAATAATTGCTTCGTCCATTATTTCGTTGATGGATTTGGTCTTATCTTGATTAAATATAATTCTGATTATTTCTGTTAATGTTGAGTGGAAACGTTCTACTGGTGAATTCCCTGTGGAATTCTTTGCAGTAGTATAATGTATTTCTATGTTATATAATTTCAAAAAATCCTTAAAAATACTTGAGAGAAATTCCTGTCCATTGTCTGCTATAATTTTCACGGGTATACCATGGTGGGAAATGAAATGTTTTAAAGCTTTTACTATATAAATACTATTTCTTCCTATTAAATGGTAGGCACTTGAAAATTTACTAAATTTATCTATTATAGTTAGAAAGTTTTCTTTATGTGAAGCATATACATCTATGTGTAATATTTTTAGTGGTCTATCCGGGGTTTCCGTTAATTCGTATTTTATTTGTTTAACATTTCTTTCATATTTATAGGTTTGGCAGATTTCACAATTGTTAATTATACTAGAAATAACATTTTTCATTTTTGGAAAGAAATAATCTCTTTTTAAGTGTAAGAGAGTTTCTTGTATACCTCTATGGTTGGATTTAATATGGTAATTCCTAATTATATCTTCTTGGTCATCTCTCTCTACTACGTCTCTTACTATAAAATTACATCTAATTAATTTAATCTTAGAATAACTAAAATATTTAGAAAATGTTGCTTGTACGAGTTTAAAGGTCTCATCATCTGTTAGTATTCCTGTTATTTTTTTCGGAATAAAATAGTTTTTGAATATTTCTAACATGACTTCCTCTTTCATGAAGTCATTTCTTCGTATTATAAATCTTTTTTGTGTTTTAAATAATATCTTATATTTTATATCTGGTTTATCTATTATACTATTTTCTAGTATAACCTGGTACGTGAATTCGTTCAACGATCTTTCAGATATTGGTATTCCCTCATCTAAGTTTTCCTCTCCAGAATGTATGGTTTCTAAATCTCCTACATTATTAATAATTGAATCATTCGAACTAGTTTCTTCTTGTAAATTAATTTCTATACGTGATAATGCATCTGCATTTGTATTCATTTTCCCCTTTTTATAATGTATGTTGTAGTCAAATTCTTCTAATTTCAATCGCCACCTTACTAATTTGGAATTTGGTTCCTTTAACGAGAAAAGCCATACTAAAGGTTTATGGTCTGTTACGATGTTAAATTTCCTACCGTATAAATACGGTCTAAAGTATTTCGTTGCCCAGACGATTGCTAATAACTCCTTCTCAATTGTACTATAATTTTGTTCGGTTTTTGTTAGAGTTCTACTGGCATAACACGTTGGCTTATCGGACCCTATTGGTCCTTGGGAAAGTACCGCTCCTAGAGCGAAATTGCTAGCATCGGTCGTTAAGTTAAAGGGTTTGTTGAAATCGGGGTATTGTAATAATGGGTCGTTACACAACAAATTTTTGCAGGTTTCAAAGCATTCCAAGTAGGTTTGATCAATAACAATACCTTTGTCTTTTCGTAAGCATTCAGTGAGGGGTTTTGTAATTCTTGCAAAATCTTTTAAGAACTTTCTATAATACCCTAGTAACCCTAAAAAACTTTTAATTTGTTTTTCAGTTTTGGGTAACGGGAATTCTTTTACAGCTTTAATCTTCTTAGGGTTCGGTTTAACACCTTCCGGTGTCACTACGTGGCCCAAAAATTCAATTTCTTTATGTAAGAATTCGCACTTGTCCAATTGGACTTTTAGGTTTGCTTCCCTGAGTCTTTGAAATATTTTACTTAAATTTTCAGTATGTTCTTGTAGGGAGGTCGAATAGATTATAATATCGTCCATATAACACAGACAAATTCGCCCTTGATATTCCCTTAGAATGTTATCCATTACTCTTTGGAACGTTGACGGCGCATTTTTTAAGCCGAAAGGCATTCGAATAAATTCGTAATGCCCATTGTCAACACTAAAAGCTGTTTTGGGAATGTCCCTTTTGTTGATTTCAATCTGATGAAATCCGGAAGCTAAATCTAACGTACTAAAATATAATCATTTCCCTAGTTTATCTAAAATTTCATTGATGTTAGGAAGAGGGTATCTATCGTCTACTGTTTTATCGTTCAGTTTTCTATAATCTATAACTAGTCGCCATTTTTGTTTTCCACTAGCGTCTGCCTTTTTTGGTACGATCCAAATGGGGGACGACCAGGGTGAGAAACTGGGTTGTATAATGCCCTGTTCTAACATTTTAGATATTTGTGATTTTATTTCATCTTTGTGGATTTCAGGGTAACGGTACGATTTTGTGTATATTGGTACATCATCTGTTGTGTTAATAGAATGTTTAATTTCGTTGGTGAATGTTAAAAGATCACCGTCTTTAAGGAATATGTCTTCATGTTTTTTGCAAGTTTTAAGTAGTTCAGTTTTTTCTTCGTCATTCAAGTGGTCCAGTCTTAGTAAATTTTGTAGGTCACTGTTTGATTTAGTTAGAATTTGGTTTTTAAATTGGTCGATTGAATAATTATGTAATTCGAAATATTTCTGTTCTATTGATTCTACTTTTAAGGGTTGTTCTAGCCTAAATGTCTTAGGTTCGTTTGATGTATTTTTTATTTCAATGTTAGAATACCATTTGTCACTATGGTATAGTCCTTCAGAAATTTGTATTTCGTCCGTGATTATAGTTGGTTTTAAATAGAAGTCTCCGTTTTCTAAGTCTACTGGTAGTCGTGTAATTAATTTAGAGTGTGGGGGAATTTCATATGTTTTTGACATTAAACAAGGCTTTGAAAGTAATGGGATCTTAACTGTATCAGTTTCTAAATAATTGTCTATGAAATTGAGTCGAATTTTTAATTGTTGCATCATTTCTGTACCTATTAATCCGTCAAAGTAATTATGGAATTTAAAGAGATAAAAGGTCAAATTTTCGTTTGTTCTAAATTCTTTAAGTCCAGGTATAACAAGTTTTTTGTCTATGTTCTGTTTATTAAATATAGTCGTAATTTCTATAGGGTCAATAACAATAAAGTCTTTTTCGTCGATTAAAATTGGGTTTACAAAAGATTTTGAACTACCTGTGTCAATAAGAAATTTTAAATTTTTATTACCGTTCCTAATATGAATGTAAGGAAGAAGATGGTCTTTATTAGTATTATTATTATTTATGTCTAAATATCCGATTTGTTCTCCGAGGCGATTAAACGAAAATTTTCCTCGTCTATTTCGATTTCTTGTTGAGGTTCTAAATAATCTTCTTGAGATTCTAAATAATCTAATTCTGTTGTATCTGTCACAGAATCATTTGATTCGCCTTCAATATTAAATAGTTCTTCCGATACAAATCTTGGCTGGTTAGTGGGTTGAATTGTTCTATTTGCTTGATATTGATTAGGGGATCTATATTTTGAATGTCCACTTGATATATCCATTGGTTCTGGTTTTGGATAATTGGGTTTTGTAAACTGGTTTGAATATTGTTGAGGTTTATAATATTGTTGAAAGGTTTTGTGATTGGAATTTTGTGGGGTTCTAAAATTATTAAAATTTTGAGGTGGTCTTGGATAATTAAAATTATTTGGAGATTGGTTGTAAAAATTATTTGAAGGTGTCCTGAAGTTAAAATTAGGTGAAATATTCCTAGTTGGAATTTGGTTATATGAAATATTCTCTCTCAGATGTGGGTTATTTTGTGGCTTTGAGATTGAACCAACATTTCCGTGAAGTTTGAATGGTTGATTATTAACTATGTGAATTTTATTATTTTTCATATAGTTGATATTTTGTTCTCGCAAACAATAGCTAAATGCTTCTGCTAGTGAACTGGGTCGCATTGCCCTTATGATTGACCCTAAAGGTTCCTTAAGGCCAGATAGGAATGTGTTTAGACACATTTGCTCATAGAGTGTTTGTTTAGATTTAACAACGTTATTATCTGTTTCATGGATTTTAATATGGTTTATTATTGTAGAATATATATCTATTATTTTAGAATAAAAACTTTCAACTGTTTCATTTATTTGGGTCATAGAATGTAAATCTTTAATTAAACTAGTTTCATTTCTTTTATCGGAATAGTGAGTCGTTAAATTATTTTTTATATCAGTCCATGTCAGTGGAGTCCCGTACATGTTTAAGACGTCGTTGGCTGGTCCAACTATCTTATTCCGTATTGCCCTTAATATAATTTTAGCGTAACTTGTACCTTCAATATCCTTCATTAAACTAAGAATTTCTTCGACATTGTCGATAAAGTCATACAGACTTCTAGTATTTCCCTCGAATCGAGGTAAATCCTTAATTGCGTCGGGTATACGCAAGTGATTAAAAATCGCGTTATTCGCGTCTGGATTCATTTTGAGTGAATTTAATTTAAATGATACTAAATTATTACTTTTAATTTTAATATGTTCTAAACTTATACCGTAATCCGCGGTATGTTTTGGTTGAGTGATACACGAATTCTTCAATTTACCAAGTTTTTTAAAAGGTGGGAACATAAAAGGAAATAACTATATAAAGGATAGCGAATATAACAAAATATAAGACTTACCAGACCAAACTGCCGATTATTGCCCAATACCAGTTGTTCATCGCCCCGTTGTGACGTCAATAATATTTAAACACCAATATGCCGTTGATGTTGAAATTTTTGTGAATTGAATACCACAACTATAGTTATTTTCCGTTTATGATTTTTACTTTTTTCACTTTTATGCGATGCACTTGAATAAATTTTCTTGATATTTTTCTATATATATATAGATTAGGATAGAAAATTTTCACAATTTATATCACAGTAAACGAACTTTTCGTTTAAAAGTTTCCACACACTTTTGTTTTAAATTATTTTATTCTCTTTCACTTATTTACTTTTTCGTTATCTACGTTTATATACTTCTACTTTATTATATTATTTTATTTTGTTATATACTTTTTGGTTTACTTTATATTATGTATATATTATTATTGTTATTTTTGTATATTATTTTTAAAATTTACGATAAATACTTTTATTTTTATATATTGATATTTAAAAATATCAATCCTATCAACTGCGCCAGTTAAGTATTATCACTTGGCAAAGAAAACTATTTAATATATTTTAATGTTCTTTATTAGAAGATTCGTGAAAAACTAACTTATCATATATGGAAAAATGATTTACATGGTATTTAGAAGTGCTACGTTAACAAATAATTAATTATAATTATAATTCTAAGAATTGTATATTAATGTATCAAATAAAATTATCATTAAAGAATTTAGCTTACGTTATAATAAATGATGGGAACAAAATAGTAATTTAATATAATTTAGTTTAAATGAAATTAAATACAGGATGTTGTTGCGATAACGTAACTCTCGCGTTAATAATTTAACCACCGTCGATTGAGCAAATAAATGATCCGCACCTTGTGATTTCCTGCTGTATCAAAATTTCATAAAACACATCATTGCCTAATATAACGCCAGTGATTCCTGGAATGTTATACGATGGATCAGCTAGATTTTTTACAACAGGGCAAGGAGTCGTTTAATTTATTGATAGGTAACTTGGAAATTAAACGGCTGAGTAAGACTGCTCGCACAATAACGTGATGTTCGTTCCTCAATATGGATACTAAACTTCCCGTTTCGTTATTCCAGCCTTTTGCGAAGCTAGACCGTTGATGGTAACGTATTATCGGGTTCTAAGAAGTCCAACCCGTTTGACACAGCTATCACTAATTAGAGTGGTTTGAGATCCTGAATCAAGCAGCCCTCTAGACATATGTATGTATTATTCCAAAATCATCTTTAATGTGAAATACTATGGTGGACAGTAATGTATTGATCGTATTGCCAGAAAAAACCGTGTTTTGCGAACTCGAGTTTATAATAGAAGAATGATAATTGAACAAATTTAAAATTGTGTTGTTGATGTTCCGGGTGATGTTGCTTTGTTGATTGAAGTCGGATGGTTGAGTGGTGACTTGAGGTTTTAGTTGTTTAGAGAGAAATTGCAGTTCTAGTTGATTAAACACAGTTTGTGAAATAGTTGAATGATGTCTGATTTTGCTTGGGAAAATTGTTTTGATTTAGGCGGTTGATTGTTGCTCTGGATATGCTTGGATGAAGTAAGGTGTGATGTTCATTTTCACGGGTGAAACATCGATTTAAGCTTTGATCATGACTTGAACTTAAACAGTTCTGGCATAAATTGTTAGTTTCGATAAATTGCGTTCTTTCTGATGGGTTTAGCTTTTGAACCTGAAACACTTGAACACTTGTTTGAATTGCACATTACACAATTAACGAAATTTGTTGTAGCTGCACGAACTCTTGGTGTGTGTATTCTGTCGAGTTAAAGGTGGACGCCTCAACAACGTATATGCTTCTAATGCATCACAGCATTCCGCTAGAATTTCCAATAAAAAGTTTATTGTAGGAACCTCATTGTCGCTTGAATGTTTTGTCCAACCTTGTTGTGTTTCCATATCGAGTTTCTTCATTGAAATATGGATTGATCAAGGAACTCGCGATTGCCAATCTGGCCCAAGATCCTGAAGACCTCTTAATACTTCATCGGACGTATTACAGATTGTTCTCACAGTAGGTTGTTTCCGTTTCTTTAATTTTTCCAAAATTAGTGTGTAGTTTCCATCTGTCAATGACATATCCCTGCTGTTTAGCTATTGAAACCTATGAAAATTTGATAAATTTTCTTTTGAATGTATAAAAGTTTTAAATTGGTATTGGAAGGACTGTCATTTGGCATAGTCTCAGCTAAACTGCTCTACATGGTAAAGTAACTTCTGACGCTTGACGTAATGACCGATCACAGGGATTTTCTGAAAAGAAATGAGTGCTATGAGGCCGAGTATTTAGTAGGCGCTTTAGCAATGCCTTAATATAGACGAAGCAAATGGGAGCGCTTAAAATTTGTGGTGATTTTAAAGTCACAACTCATCGTGCATTGATATCCATTTCCTATTATAAATATTAAATATAAATATAAATACATCAAGGCACTTTTGAGTACAATTTCTCAAGTGAATTGAATAAAATCAAGACAAAAATAATTTGTTGGGTTTACCGCAATGCTTACTAGTAAACCACATTTTTTGATTTTGCTTCCGGAGCAAAACACACAAATTTTTTAAACTTCCTACTAACCGGAATGAAGGTGCGTCAAATACCTAGAACACCCAACGACAAGGATCGAGTACTGCTAATTTGTTGGCTAGAGATCTGCCTACGGTGCCTTGCTATTAGTGTTAATTGCTAATTGATTTGTAGGAAGGTTCGTCCCAAGGAAGTAAATATTGAGTTTGTGCATGTGAGACAGAACTCCCATACCATAAGACCATCATGATTCAGGTAATTGAGTTCTATGTTTATAAAAATGTTCCCCTCAAGTTCTTCATTGTGTTTACCTTCTTGCTTTACATAATCGAAGAAGTTGGCGTAAAAACTCCCTAAATGAGACGTAGATTTGCAGATGAACTTGCGTGTTGTCATTGGAATTTGTTTGACATTCCTCCAAAGGCGGATTTACTACCGTACTATCTTATAACCACACCATAATAACAGCATATCATTATACCACAAGATTGAAGGTAATCATACATCATTTCTGCAAACACAACGTCCTGAGTGCTCCCCCTCCCTGTTTTATTCACTCCAAATCACTCAGGGAATCGGAGAATAGAAGTACTCGCCTCCTCCCTTCATTCATTACCAACTTATTTTCTTCCATAATTCCAATCAATTCTGCATTCATTGTACAGATGTTACCGTTTAATCGTAACATTTTCTCTTCTTTTCAAGCTGCGACGCTGATGACATGTATAAGTCCAGAAGCCATCAGAATATACGAAACGTTTCAATTGAAGGAGCCTGAAGTTAACCTAAAAATAATTCTGGAAAGGTTCACCGATCATTTCACGCCAAAAACTAACTTAACTTACGAAAGGTACGTTTTTAATATTTGAAGTCAAAGTAGCGAAACGTTTGATGAGTTTTTAATTAAATGTGAGGCTCAAGCCATCAAGTGTAAGTTCGGTGAGTTAGAACAGGATTTACTTATAGGATAAAATAGTCATTGGCATATCCTCACAAAAGCTGACAGAACGTCTTCTCTCAGATGATAAGTTATCATTAGAAATAGCGGTTAATTTGTGTCGTGCTAATGAAGTAGCAATAAAGCAATTAAATACATTTCAAAATCCGGAACAAAAGCAAGAAGTTTCTACTACAACAAGGAGTAATGACAGTGCAAATACCTCGTTCGAATGCAGTCGTTGCAAAAATAGACATGGTCCCCGAAGTTGCCCAGCATATGGTAAGGCATGTAATAAACTAGGCCATTTTCAGATAGCGTGTCGTCAAGGCAAGGATAAGCGAAAAATAAACCAAATTAAGGCATATTAATCAGAAAGCTGTAATGAGTTGTTTGAAAATCAGCTGGATGAGTTGGCTGTTGATCTCATTCAGACCAGTTGGTACCAAGAATTAGACATAAATAATAATAAAATAAAGTTTAAATTAGACACTGGTGCCCAGTGTAATGTGATGAGTATTCAACTCGCTAATAAGTTAAACTGTAAACTAAATAAATCAAATACAACCAAATTAGTCACATTTAATGGCCACAAAATTATTGTAATCGGGCAGGTATTATTAAACTGTAATTTAGAACATAAAAGTTTTAGCTTAATATTTAAAATCGTAGATCATGACAGTTCCCCCATACTAGGACTGGCAGCTTGTGGGGAATTGAATATAATTTCACGAAAAATCTATTTAATTAAAGAAAGTGTGTCAAATGAAATTTATGAAGGTTTAGGTTGCGTAAAAAATTTCATATATGACATCGATTTGGTAAACGACGTGAAGTTTGAGGTTATTCCCTAAGCAGGACTTAAACTAAATAAAGAAAAATGCAAGTTTAATCAAACATCTATAAAATTCTTGGGCCATATTATATCGGCAAACGGTCTAGAGCCAGATAAAGAAAAAATTAGTGCTATCAATAATCTCGAAACACCGAAAAATGTTAAACAATTGCTAAGGTTATTGGGAATGCTAACATATGTTGCAAAATGTATACCAGGATGTTCAGAATTAACAGCGCTATTAAAAGAACTCTTAAAAGAGAGTCGAGTTTTATTGGGATGCGATACATAAAGAATCGTTCAAAAAAATAATAGTGGCATTGACGTCGCCACCAGTTTTAGTATTTTACGACGTTAACAAGGAGGTAAAGTTGTCAGTGGACCCGAGCAGTAGAGCGTTGGGTGCTGTATTACTTAATGACGATCATCAAAAGCTCTTACCGATACCGAACAAAAGTATCCGCAAATTGAGAAAGAGGCAACGGCGATCAGATTTGCAGTAACAAATTCCATGAGTACATCTATGGTAAAACGCTATTAGACGAGACGGATCATAAACCATTAGAGACGATTTTCAAAAAACTTTGCAATCGGCTCCGGCACGAATGCAGCGAACTCTGTTCGAAATATTACCATATTTGCCACAAATAATGTACAAAAAAGGAACCAATATACCGATAGCAGATGCGCTTAGCCGGGATTGCAAAACCAAGGTCGAAAACGATATGGACGACTTAGAAGTTCAAGTATGGCTGCACATGTCCAACAATGCCATTGAAAGTTTAAAAATGGACAAAAAGAATTATCCAACGTTACAAAAACTAAAAGAACGTATAATCAAAGGCTGGGAAAAGGAACAATCAAATGTACCGTCTGAAATAAAATATTTTTACAATTTTTTTGAAGAATTGGCCATTTACGATGATATAATTTTCAAAGGAGAAAAGATAGTCGTTCCCGAAGTTCAAATAAATAAAATTTTAACAGCAACACATATAGGCCATCTGGGCATTATTATTTTTTATGGGTGGTTTAGCGACTATTGGTGGGGGGGACCAAAGTTGAGTAGATTAATCTACGAGCTCCGTAACCTTCCAGTAGGGTGCGCATTACGTGAGCTGTTGTGGTCTTGTCATTAGGCAGCTGCGTGATGGGTACAATTGTGTAAGAGGTAACCTGTTCACAATTCGCAAGTGTACGTACTGCCTCCTCGTGGCAACCACTGGTAACTTAGGCCATTTGGCACAGGCTAAAGTACGGCGCTAAAGGAGAAAACCTTGACAAAAAACCCTAATCTAAGGTGGAACAGCATATGCCGATGGATGAATGGCTGATAGGTTTTTCAGTCCAAAATATGCGGACTCTGGATACTAGGCACCCTCCAGTTTTATTAAGCCTTCCTGTAGTAAAGCTGGGTGACCTACAGGTGATTTGCAATTCCCAGCAACTCGTAAGAGTAAAATCAAACGGAATACGGGGCAGGAGTAGGAATATACGGGAGTGGGACAGCCCTCTCGAAGTCCTTGGGCTCCAATACTACCGTCTTTCTAACGGAACTACACGCTGTAGTAAACATCTAGGAGGGAGAGCAATAAGCCCAGATAATATGTATCACATACCGGGAGGCAGTATTGACAGGTTCATTAAGAACCTGAATATTGACTGGACGGATAATTAAGCAGGGTTCAGCACAATAGATCTTTTAGGTCGCAGTGCGAAGTGGCTGATCGCCCGCATGGCCCTCCAATAATAATAATAATAATAATCTGGGCATACAAAGCACGACGAGCAGCAATCACACAATATTGTGACGGTGACACCCAGTGTGTAATAGGATAAGTAAAACTAATAGCTCAATGTATTACTGTACTAAATGGAATTTTCCATGATAAAAATTGTTACGTAGTGTTTCTACGCTATTCTAACTAGAAAAATCATGAGCTTTCGAGAAGTTTGGTTTGTGTATATAAAAAGGCGAACAAGATCGAATTGTGTAAAAAAAAAATAATTTAACTATAATTTTTTGACATGGATATCGCGTTATTAAAAAATCAACGAACTGTGCCTGAATTCCGGTTCGATGACAAATGATAATGAGAAATTACTTGATTTTTTATTTCAAGTAATCGGTTGCATTTTTATTTAGAGTAGGCGAAATAAAAAATAAAGTCATTTCTCATTCTCATTTGTCATTGAACAGGAATTCGGGTGCTGGTCACAAAGGTCGGGTAACTTATTTCAAAAATTTATTCGAAAAAAATCCAAATCTATCGTTAGGTGAATTGCATTCTATGCTCCATAGATTACGGATTACATATAAAAAATTTGACGAGGTTCAGACTGATATAGAAATTCATCATCCTGATGAAAATACTGTAGTTTATCGCAATAAGTTTGAGGATGTATATCCTTGAGTCACAAATTCTGAACCAAATTAATAGGTTAGAACTTAGGACGAATTTGGAAATTAAAGCCACCTTTGTGGCAGTCGGAGAAACTAAAGAAAATAACTGTATTAAAACTTCAGTTGCAATTAAGCTACCAGAAATATTATTACCTAAATTTGATGGTTCTGAGTTAGGGTGAGTTAGGTTTTCGAGATATTTTCTGTGATTCGATTAACACCAATGCACCTAATATCGTGCCTTCGTGACGGCAGAGCCTATAATTTAATCGATGCACTTCCTGTAACTAGAGTAAATTATGACGTTGCAAGGAAGACTGTATACGATCATTACAATAATGAAGTATCGATACAGAAACTGCACATGAAAGGCATATATGATGTTAAAAAACCTATTGAAAATTCAGCACAATCCCTCAAGATGTTTATCGAAATCATTCTTAAGCATGTAAATGCTTTAAGAAATACGGAGATCAATATTGATGATTGGAATTTGTTCCTCATTCACCGTTTGTCTGAGAAATTGGATTGTGGATCACAAACATAACTTATAAAGAGTACCTCCAGATAACACCATTTTAAAATTTAATGACTTCATTGAGATTCTAAAAAAAAGAGTTCGAATTTTAGAATCGGTCAAACAGTCATCCGCTTGGTCTAATACCATCAACATCGGTTTAAAAACCAATATACATCAAAACCTAGTCGTTCATTAGTTTCGAATGAAACTAAGTGCTTGCTTTGTAAAGGAAATCATTTACTTGAGAAATGTAGTAAATTCATTGATATGCAAATTTCAATCCTGAAAACCGTTATGATTTCATAAAACGACATCATTTATGCACAAATTGTTTTTCAGACAAACACCGTGTAAATGAATGCAAGGGACCTATTTGTGCTTTATGTGCATCGAAGCTTAACATTTTATTGCATTTTAGAAAAAGAAATGTTGGTCCCACTCAACCTTCATTAGGCAATAATTCGAACAATATTTTTCAAAAATCGCAAAATAGCAAAATTGATCAAATTAATTCCCAATCGATCATTAATGATAAGAAGGAGTCAGTTGTTTCGAATTGTTCTTCTCTAAATGATAATCCGATATTAACAACCGCTATTGTCGATAATTTACACGTACGACACTTAGCGAATGTTGATGAGGAGTTGGAGAGTAAGAGCCAAATTTTATTAGCAACCGCCATGGTTTGGGTTGGTACTTCGGATGGCAATAGAATGAAATGTAGAGCATTGCTTGACAGCGGCTCTCAGAATTCTCAAGAGATCTTGAATTTTTAGTTCTTCCCAAGATAACCAGATACCTGCCGTCTGAAACTATTAAGCTTAATAGTGGTTCGATTCCGCAATTCATAGAGTTAGCTAACCCATATTTTTGCAATCCAGATAAGATTGATCTTTTGATTGGTGCCGAAATATATCATGACATTATAATAGGGGAAAGGGTTGAAATAATAAAGGATTTTCCGCCTTTCAAATCAACGGTATTCGAAAGAATAAACAATGCAATACTGATAAGATAATTCAGTCATCGAACAATTTAGTTTCGGGCATTTCTTCATTCGATAAGTTAAATTCCAACATTGAGAAATTTTGGCAACTCGAAGAGTTTGCACAGAATGACAATTTTTCAATTTAGAAACGGTATCACGTGATTTGTCCGGTCGGTATATCGCCTCGTTACCCGTTAAACCAAATATAAATCAACTTGGGGAATCAAGCAGCAATACGCAAAAACAAATCAAATTTCTTGAATAGAAATTAATGAACAACCCAGATTTATACTGTGAATATTCCAAGTTTATGTCGGAATATATAAATCTTGGTCATATGACAGAAGCAACAATCTCTTAACAATGCGATAATATACATAGTATATTATCTACCTCACCATTCGGTGATTAAGGAAAACAGTAGCACGACGAAACTTCGGGTTGTATTTAATGTATCCTCGAAAACATCGTCTAATCTTTCATTAAACGATTGCCTCATGGTAGGGCCAACGATTCAGCAAAGCCTGTTTTGCGTGGTGCTCAGGTTTCGTATATACCCAGTAGCTTTTACTGGCGATATAGCTAAAATGTATTGCCAAATTCTGGTTCAAAATAATCAAAGAGATCTGCATCGAATATGGTGGCGTGACTCTCCTTCCAATGAAATGAAATGTTATCGTTTGTGCACAGTCACCTACGGTACCGCCAGTGCACTATTCCTCGCGACTCGTACACTAAAACAGTTAGCAGACGATGAAGCGTCCACCTACCCTAAAGCAGCTATTATACTAAACCGCGATTTCTATGTGGATGACGTGCTATCTGGAGCACAAACATTGGAAGAAGCTAAAGTTCTAAAATCCGGTTTAATTAATTTGGTAAAACTAGGAGGATTTGAACTAAGAAAATTTGAATCGAATTATAGTCAATTGGCGTCTAAAGAGGCTGAGCCCACCAATTCAGTATCTGTTCTTGGGATGCAATGGAATACCAAAAATGATTCCTTTGATGTGTAACTTCAACTTGTATTCGTTTCATAAATAATTGCAAACAAACTGCCGAAAATCGTAAATATGGCCCATTACAAAGTTCCGAAATTGAAGTTGCTTTACAAAGACTTGTCAAATATATTCAATTACATGAATATGACGAAGAAATACAATGCATTCGTAAAAATAAAGTAGTCTCGATAAGAAGTAACCTTAAATCTTTAAGTCCATTCTTGGATAATAATGGAATTCTTCGTGTTGGTGGTAGACTAAACCATGCTGACATTTCATATGATAGTCAACACGAAATTTTATTACCTGGAACCCACACATTCACAAAATTATTGGTAATTGACAAACATTTTTCTGTACTCCATGCGAGTCCGCAAGCACTCTTATATCATATTAGACTCCGTTTTTGGATAATTGGAGGTAGAAATCTTTGTCGTAATATAGTAAGAAATTGCATTCGTTGTATTCGCGCAAAACCCCAAATTATGAATCAAATCATGGGTCAACTACCATCTGGTCGGGTAAGTCTATCAAGGCCATTTCATAGCATTGGTATCAATTTCTGCGGACCATTTTATATTTCCCACAAATTACGTTCTAAAGTTGAAACAAAATCATATATTGCCATTTTTATCTGTTTTGCGACTAAGGCTGTACACATGGAAATCGTTGGAGATCTCTCTACCCAGTCATTCCTTGCAGCATTTAGAAGATTTTAATTTTTCTGTTATGCCGATTTTGTTGCCGATTTTGTTGCTCTTGCTGGTGAGCTCGTTTGGTATTAGTATCACCAGTTACTAATACATTAGCTTGCGAATGATCTCCAACTTCAGGCGAAAATTCTGCTTTTCGTTTTTTGGTAGGTCTTTTCTTCCTTTTCAGTACCCAATCTGTTTCTCTCATGAGATCCTCTTCATCAGTATGGAACTCATTGTTATAACTGGTGTGAGTACTTGTTTCATTATAACAAGTTAGCGGGTTTTCAGAAATCTCCATTGGTTTGGGCTTCTTTAATTCTTCATTTTCTTTTTTTAGTTTTTCAATTTCGCTTCTTAGTTGGGTTAAAAGTACCTCTACTTCACTGAGTTTTCGGCAGAGTTCACGGGGGTAAGGGGCGCCGGTTTAGATGGTCTTATTATACTAGCCCAAATGCCAACCTCACCTGCACGTGGTACTTCCTGCTAATTAACTAACGAGGCTCTGGCGACCGAGATACGGCGGAATAACCGACTACCGAGAACATAGCAAATGATGTTCTCTTCAATGACCCACTACCAACTTGTACTGGTTAGGTTGGTAGTTGATACATAACCAGTTTTAAAGCAATGAGTTCAACGCAAAAAGGAAACAATACCCCAGGTGGTAAACCAACTACCCAGTTGGCTAATCCACCCTCTTACGAGGCTGGCTCTTCTGGAAGAAGTTCAATGTTGTTAAATCACCAAACCATCATACTAACTCTACAAATCAGCAGAAAGACGAAAACGCTGAACTCTGTCGAAAACTCAGTGAAGTAGATGTAGTTTTAACCCAACTAAGAAGCGAAATTGAAAAACTAAAAAAAGAAAATGAAGAATTAAAGAAGCCCAAACCAATGGAGATTTCTGAAAACCCGCTAACTTGTTATAATGAAACAAGTACTCACACCAGTTATATTATAAGTTGAAAACATCTTCAACATCAAAGCAATTCTCAACATGAGGGTTAAAATAGAACCGCTTAAGAAAAACACGAGGCTAATACCTCAATGCAAAAAATGCCAAGGTTTCAATCACACGCAAAAATATTGCAGACGGGAGCCAAGATGCGTAAAATGTGCTGGAAAACACAACGCGAAAGAGTGTACAGAAAGTAGAAACACCCCTGCAAAATGTATAAACTGTAAAGGGCATCATCCTGCAAATTATAGAAGCTGTGAAGTAGCCAAAGAACTTCAAAGACTAAGAAACAAAACGCATCAGTTTCCTCAAAACCCTAGGATTACCAGAGAAGAGAAACCAACTAAAACCCAAGCGGAGCCAAAACCACCAGGTATTGGTACAGAGCGAAAAAGTTATTCACAAATTGTACAGCAATCATCTAATGCTACGAATGATAACCCCCTTGAAAGGATTTGTCGAAGCATAGAAGCCATAAATATAAGGCTAGCAAAGCAAGAACGTGGTCTAGAAGCTTTATATAAGCGTCTATATATGCATCAAACCTTGAACGAGGCAACAGCCCTCATATACTAAAATGAGCAGATCCTTAAGAATTGTCACCTGGAACGCGAACGGACTAGCGCAACATGTTCCAGAGCTAGAAATTTTTCTAAATTTAGAAAAAATAGATATCTGCCTTATATCGGAGAGCCATTTGACAAAAACATCATTTATTAAAATACGTGATTATGAATGTTACCATGCTGTTCACCCAGGAGGAAAACCCAGAGGAGGATCAACAGTAATAGTGAAAAAGAATCTCAAACACTATGAAGAACCTAGTATAGAAGAGGAAAGTATGCAAGTTAAAACCATAAAAGTTGAAACTAACAATAATAATGAATACAGTATTTCCTCTATTTACTGCTCTCCACGCGATAATGTAAACAAAGAAGATTATAATAAACTCTTTAGATCACTAGGATCCAAATTATTGGTGGTGACTTTAATGCAAAAAACACCTATTGGGGATCAAGGCTTACAACCTATAAAGGAAAAGAGCTATTCGAAGCCGGACGAATAAATAACTGCGAGTTCCACTCTGGTGGTAAACCAACATACTGGCCTGCTGATATAAATAAAATACCAGATCTCATTGATTTTTATGTAACGAAAGGGATCTTCGAGGATTACATGTGCATCGAAAACAGCGAAGGGATATATTCCGATAATACACCTGCTATCATGACACTCAGCACAATGATAATTAATAAGGATAACCTGCCTAAATTAACAAATAATAGAACTAATTGGGACCTATTCCAAGATCTAGTTGAAATGCAAATAAATCTACGAGTGCCGATTAAAACACCGGTACAGTTGGAAGACGAACTAGAGGTATTTAACAGTACTATTCAACAAGCAGCATGGGAAAGTTCTCCTGCTAGTCACACCGAATCCCGTAGGAATCAAAATTATCCTATTGAGGTCAGGGAGTTAGTTAGAGAGAAACGGAAGGCAAGAAAAACCTGGCAAAGGACACGCGCCCCGGAAAACAAAAAAATCCTCAATTTTCTATGCAATAAACTAAAACAACTTATAAAAGAAATTAAGAATGAAACTATTAACAAGTACTTAAATGGTCTCACCGAACATAAAGATACTGATTACTCTCTTTGGAAAGCAACAAAGGGATTAAAAAGAACTAAAATGCATGTGCCACCTATTAAAAATGGGGAAGGAACCTGGGCCAAAAGCGACAAGCAAAAAGCTATTTTATTTGCAGCTCACTTGGAAGACACCTTTCAACCGTTACCTAGGCAAACAGCAGATGAAAACATAATAACAATTAGCAAAATTGATGAATGTAATATTCGATGTGTAACATTATAGGAATTAAAAAATGAGATCAAGTGTAATTTGAACGCAAAAAAAGCTCCAGGATATGATTTAATTACTGGACAAGTCGTAAAAGCCATTCCCGAGAAGGGACTACGAAAATTGGTTCAAATTATCAATGCTGTCTTCAGACTAAAATATGTCCCACGGCAATGGAAGGTTGCTGAAGTAATTATGATCCCCAAACCAGGCAAACCAGCGAACGATAAAAAGTCGTACAGACCGATTTCACTACTTCCTGTAATTTCAAAATTATTTGAAAAATTACTGCTCAAGAGACTCAAGCCAATAATAGAAGAGAGAAATTTGATTCCACCACACCAATTTGGATTTAGAGAAATTCACTCTACGATAAAACAAGTTCACAGAATAACGGATATAATCGAAGACTCACTTGAGAATAAGAAGATATGCTCCAGCATCTTCTTAGATGTAGCACAAGCTTTCGACAAAGTTTGGCACCAAGGACTTGAATTTAAATTGCATCGAGATCTACCTAAGCAATTGTATCAAATTCTTAAATTTTATATCGCATACCGGCATTTCTGTGTAGAATATAACCGAGAGTACTCTGAACTAAAGAGAATATCAGCAGGCATACCACAGGGTAGCGTACTGGGTCCTATATTGTACATCCTGTACACCAGAGATATGCCAAATACAGAAGGTGCCGCCATAGCAACATTTGCAGGCGATACAGCTATTCTGGCGATTGGAAAGTGTATATCAGAAGCAACGACCAAACTTCAAAAAGCAACCGATACAGTGAGTAGTTGGACAAAGAAATGGCGCATTAGCCTAAACGAAGCCAAGTCGGTTCACGTAAACTTCACAAACCAGAAAGTTAACTGGATTCCAGTGAAACTTAATTCAAGGCCGGTTCCAAATGCAAATACAGCCAAATACCTCGGCATGACTCTCGATTGCAAGCTTAGATGGAAAGGACATGTTAAAAAGAAAAAAGAAGAATTGAACATTAAATATAGGAAAATGTATTGGCTAATAGGTAGAAACTCTGAGCTTACAATACATAGCAAATTGCTATTATATCAGCAAATACTTAAACCAGTATGGACCTACGGTATTCAACTTTGGGATTGTACCAAGAAGACAAATGTACAAATGATTCAATGTTTCAAAACAAAGTGCTGCGTGGCATTGTAAACGCACCATGGTACATTAGAAATGATAACCTCCATAGGGACTTAAACATGGAATATATAAGTGAAGAAATATAAAATCATGCGAAGAAACACATTCAGCGGATATCTCGGCACCAAAATGCAGACATACGAAGTTTGTTGGATACCATACCACCAATGCAGTAAGAAGAGCAAAGGCAGAAATTTTTGGAATTGGGCAGTTGTATTTAATTAGGATAGAGAAAAATAATTACTATGCAAATTCAAACGGGAGTAACCATTGGGCTACTGCCCGTCAAATGTGAATCTTCATTTAAGAAAGATAAATTACTAAATGATTTGTAAATCAGTTGTAATATTAAATAAAGGAAAAAAAAAAATAATTTAGAAGATTTGTTACCCGTCATGGTAAATGTGTGTATATACACTCCGATAATGCCACCAATTTTATTGGTGCGCGAGCAGAATTGAACGAATTACATCGATTGTTTACGTCCAAAAAACACCAGAATGAAATTCTGAAATATTGTACCAATGAAGGAATACAATGGAACACAATCCCAGCTCGATCGCCACACTTCGGAGGCTTATGGGAGGCTGCCGTTAAGAGCGCTAAGTTCCACCTCAAACGTGTTATCGGCCAGGCTACGTATACATCAGAAGAATTCTTTACACTCGTGACATAAGTTGAAGCGTGTCTTAATTCACGACCGTTGACACCCATGTCAGATGATCCGACAGATTTGTTTTATTTCCGTACAATACATATTCATTTTTATTTATAGCAGGCACACATAATTCGAAAGCAGACAAAAAAAAGTTTTTTTAATTTTTATAAAAATTTGTTGCTCAACAATGAGGATCGAACTCAAGAACATCAACATCGTAAACAACACGACCGACTTACATTGTACTTTGGATGTACTGAAGATGCATTTCACTTAATTTTTTTTTATTTTTTTGAAATAATTTTCGATTAATAAAACTGTATGTGTAGAAATAATCAAATCATCCAATTGCAAGTTAACATCAAAGCTACAGGAACCGCTTGTTAGGTGTATGGAATTTAGAGCACAACTACCGATTTAAGATTTTTGGCCCAAAATTTGTAGACTTTATGGTACTGTTTTCAATAAATTTGCAATTCAGTTTCGAGCCGAGTTTAACTATGATGGGCTGGATTTTGTTATTTTGCTAAATTAACAGTCATCTATTTTAAACTCAATCCTTTTCATACAAGTTGAACCATTTTGTTGCATTTCTATCGACCCGTACAAAATTTCGACGTTCATTACAGAAATCAGATTAACAGGTAAAACAATAAACAGAAACTCAATCTAATTTCTTTAAACAAGCAGGGGCAGAATTAAAACTAAAAAAAAAACGAAAACTATCTCGTCTATTTATTCTATCCCAAACGAACTAATCTCGTTCAGAGACAAAACTACCTGATTTAAAATAACAAAACTTACATTAAAACTCTGTCATTTAATCAAGACATAAAATAAAAAACTAACATTAGAAAATTAAAAACTAAACAAAAAACCTTATGAAAAACTTTAGAAAACTTTTTTTGTCCTAATACGTACGTTTTCAATAGTTTTAGACAAAACAAACAAAACTGACCAAATTACAAAAAATTTCCCGTCTGCCTTTCCCATATAAAAATACAAGATTATTATCTAACAATTCAAACGAGAAAAATTCTCACTGCTTTGTAACAAAAAAAAAAAAAAAATACTCACCCATTCCAATTTTATCCAATTCACAAACCATAAAAAAACACTCATAAATTTAAAATCTGTATTTATTTCCACTCAAAAAAAGGGTGCTGATTTATACCATTCAAGACACAAACCAACACCAAAAAATAATACATTATGAGTCTATGATAAATAAAAATTAATATAGTAGTGACATCTATCGTACAATAGTGAAATTAACAAATAATACAATTAATAAATTTTACATTTTAATCACTAATAATTATAATTAATCAATTAATTAAATATATATTTTTGTTTATTTTCATGTTTGTTGACTAGAAAATTGTGCTAAATAACATTAAATTTCAAAATAATTATAGAGAGAGGAATGAAATGAGTTTTGTGAGAAGTTTATTATGTACGGAGGGATCACAGGTGATTAGAAAATAGTAGTGTGAGACGGTTCAATCAAAATTAGGATTGCACATTGTCAAGTGATTTTGCACGTTGATATCTAGAATTTAAACAAAATGTTAATAAAATATTTAGAGATAACTTGTATTTGCTCTTTACCTTCTCCTTGCAACCTTTAATTCGACCGGACCTTCTTTAATATTTTTAAACACTGAAATGGTTTCCGCGTGTGACATGCCTTTAAGTGAAGCATCATTGATGGATAGAATTTCATCACCTGAAAATTATACAACGTAAAAAATATGCGCGACAATATATACGGGGCAAGATTTCGAAATACATACCCGCCAATAAACTTCCATCATCAGACGCTTGTCCACTGGGAAATACGGTTTTCACAAAAATACCCATATTTCCTTTCGGCGAGTCCCGCCCCCCAACTATACTAAAACCAAGTGATCTCATTCCATGCCCCTTATAAAATATGACCCGCAACATACCACATTTTGACTCCTTATCCTTAGTAATTGGTTCCGGCAAATTATCAACCTTATTGACCAAATGTTTTGCGACCACCTTCTGTGGTGACATATTTGGACTTGTCTCACTGCTCGAATTATTCGAACTCAAAAGTACCGGAGTCTCGGGTAAAAAGTCTTTTTGTTTCGAATCCAAACTCAAACCTCTCGATCGCTGCGGTATCAATAAATTTTCCATTACAACACCACCGGCTGCCGAGTTATTTGGTATCCGAATTGAACGATACTCCAAATTTTCTACACAAAATGATTTCTCATTTAGTTCACCACATTTTTGTATATGACTTATTGTCTCCGTCAATCCACTCGATGCTGGCACCGCGTTATCCGCATCTTTGTGATCATCGAGAACGAGTCGTTTAGCTCCCAATACTTGTGTGTATCCTGTCTTTGATAGTGCTTCGACACGTTTTTTGCTCAACATTTGCCATTTTTCGTCATCCGAAATTGTGTTGCTGATTGAAATACGATTTGCATAGACTGGGACATAGGAATTTCCGGAATCCATGAGTGGTGTTAAGACGAGCGGAAATGATTTTCGACTCATTTTTGAGGTGCATTTCAATTCGTTGGTATTTGGTGTCGATGTACTTCGATTATTTGGTCGCCGCAATATTGTCTGCAAATATTTGGCCGACTCATTTTGATTGTCTTCGATTAGATCGTCATCGATGTCGGTCACAATCAAATCGGGTACATGATCCTTTTGGGAAATTGTTGATAAGCGACGCGTGTCATCATCGTTTGCCATTTTTGAACCTGCGTTGCTTGTCGAATTGTTATGCTGTTGCTGTTGTTGTTGTTGTTGTAATCCAAATGTAGCGAGCTCATCATGCGCAATGACAAGGTCTACAATGTTGTCGATAAAATTTTCGAGTAGCTTTCGAACTGTGTTCAATGATTTTAAACCACGTAAATGGTGACCATTTACATTAACAATTTCGTCTCCTATACGGAGGCGACCGTCACTAAAACGAGAAATAAAATGCGAAATAAACGTCTGTGTGTGTTCCATAACAAATGGGAATCGCATGTACATACCTGTGTGCCAAACCATTTCGTTCGATATCCGCAATAAAATACCGCATCTCCATGTCCGTTTCATCCAAATTGATGGATTGTGACGTTAAAATAATTCCGATCGTATCATCGGTACATTTTTTCTCCAACTTGATCTGCCTGAATCGCCTTCGTATTGTGCCACAATCAAAATTAAAATTCGACGTTTGTATCGATCCGGACGACGATAAGCGACGCCTACGATTTTGATCGCCCGCCTTCAAATATTCCGCCTGCCGACCATCACTATCGTATCCCGACTCATTTGAACTCAAGCAACTGCTCAATCTTTGGTACAGTATTGGCTCGTAGTCCTTTGAGCTTGTACTATTTTGTCGCGATACATTTAATTGGATGCTCGACGCTGTATCATCGAATGCAGTGCTACTTGCGCTACTGTTACTACTGCTACTGCTGCTATTACTGCTGCTGCTACTACTCAAGCCGATGATCGGAATGTGTGATGGTGAAGTTTCACAAATTTCTGACTCGGTCATAAACGATGAATCATTTAGTGAAATTGAATCGATATCGGTGCGTACGCTTGCGGTTGAGCCACGATCGCTTCGATCGCGTAACATCATATTCTCTTTCAAACGTTTTTGATTCATCACCGATCCGCCATTTTCTTCCGGCAGTACGGATAATTTAGAGCGCAAAAATGCATACGGAAAATGTCCTCGTTTCGGTTGATCTGAGACACGGGTTATATCATCACAACTCGAGCTCTTTCCATTCGTATTCACACTAATCGGTACATTGTGATATATATTGGCACCATTTTTCCCCGTTCCATTCGGTAGTGATGATGTTTTGGATAAATTTAGTCCCTCCGTCGGATCGTCACATTTTACGTATGACGATGTATTAAGCTGGCTCGTTGAACTCGATCGATACAATGTTGCCGCTTCGATGGTATGTTTTGGTGTTGAAGTGTGTTTGCTGCTGAGCATACCGGTTGAACCGATTCGATGGAAAAATGATCGAATTGGACTCTGATTGCGGCCCAGATTTGTATTGATTTTGGAAAAATTTTCATATGCCGAAATATATCCTTTTTCCGGTGCCGTACCCCCATTCGACGATTTAACTTTGCGCAGTGTCCCCGATGCTGTGTAATTACTGTTGCCCGCCGATGGTGATGATGGTGTTGATGATGATTGTTGTAGAGGTGCTGCTGCTGTGGCAGATGATGATTTTGTTGAATCACCTCGTCGCAATAAATCAAATTTTTTGCCCATTTTACGCCCCCATGTAAAAACTGCAATAACAAGACAATTTACGGTTATTTCTTAAGATTTGATACAGATCTAATGCGAGGCTTAAAATTTTAATCTCGTGATCGTCAGATAAGTCTCATACATCATTCGCCAAATGTCAACATTTAAAAATTCAATTATTTCTACAAACATTCGTTCGTCTATTTGTTTTTAAGATCAAATCGGAAAAAAATATTTTTTCTTACGCTTTACCTCTAAGAAGATCAAAAGATCATAGAACCGCATAAATAACAATTTACCAATTTTGTTGTTTTTTTTTACTTTGGCGTTGTTGCGCGCTTCTTCTTGTGTACATAATTTTCTTACACCACAACTCAACGATGATAATAAGCACTTCTAGCGTATAATTTCAAGACAGAAATGAAAATGAAAATTAAATTCTTCTTCATTCTGCACTGTAATCTGCAAAGTATGTGAAAGTGATATGTGCCGCATATATAATTAAGGAAGTCGTTCTCAAACAACGATCGTTAAATTGTGCAATTAACATATGAACGCAAACAATGTTGCAAGTATCTTAAAAAGTTCGAAAGGTGATCGTAAAATAAGTAAAAGTCAGTGCGACTTGAAGTAAAAGCCCTGTGGAAAGTCGTTTGCATAAGCCATCCTCGATTAGGGTAATGCCTATCTGGGGTAAACTGGACCATCATCTCTCAAAAATTGAAGCCAAAGAATTCAAAAGTGGGTCAAGCACAATAAGACGAATTTAAAGTTGTCCATTGATCATATATGTTATTCCCACATCAGCTGCTAATGAGACAAGTCGGCCTACTACAAAAGTTGGTTTGAAAGTTCCGCTCTGGTGCTACCTAACCCCATTTGCCTGAAGCTTATTAATGCACTAGAGATCGTACTCTTCAAAGTCATAGGGGACAAGCAAAGCCATTGGAATGCTGGAATTGTGGCAAACTTTAAGATATTGGTGAAAATTGCCGTAAAAATTGTCGCGAAGTTGTGTCTGATGACAATGGATCAAAAGTTGAACCAAGGAATGTCCAGTAGTTGGTAATTATCCTGCATATTTATTTTAAAATATGAATACTCGTGAGAACTCTTCACAAATATTCTTGCAAGTTACTGAGAGACGCGACTATAAAGGTCAATTACCAATTCGATCCCAAATCAACATTCAAACTTTCAAATCAACTAGTTTGTTCCATCATATTAATTCAGTTGAAGTCAATGTCAACTCATTGTCAAAATGACATTTCAAGTCGACACGAGTGCTTCGTGCTCGTTGGTTGGACTGCGACTTGATGGATATAAGCAATTGGGATCCTCCCAGGGCAATCCGACAAATAAAACTTTAACATCATATGGTGGAACTTGTATCAAACTGAAAGGCATTGCTGATGTCATCATTTCGCCAGCTAATCAATAATTTGTGAGTAGTCTTCTGGCTGTTGACAGAAACAAAGCGACAAACGTTATCGGACTAGATTGGTTTAAAACGTTAAATTTTGGTATTTCTGTTTCGGTAAATTCTGTCTAGATTCTTCCAGTCATAAACAACTCATCGATCGAGTTAACAAATTGTGTGGTGGCGAACATATATGAATTTATTTACATCGACTTTAGGTGTCGAGTGGCTAGCCTTCCATCGGGCGCGTCCCAAGGTGGCGGATAGGGGTACGCCCTAACCAAAACTAGCTAGGGGTGGTTCCCCGACTCTAATAACCGTCATGGGAGACACGAAAAGAAAAAATATTACGGTGCAGGGAGTAGGATCCCCAGTACCGGCGGCGTTTAGGACCGCAATGACTTAGAGGTGGTCCACTTGGCCTCTAATTCAGATAAAGTCACAAGTGTTGAGAACGAGGTGGAAATGCACGAGGATTTAACGTCGCAGCAGAAGATCGATGACCTCATCCGGAAGTATGGAAATGAAGAGGAAGATAGATTCCGGAAAGAGAGAGGCATCAGAGACCACATTGGTCTAATGAAAGAGGAGGAGGAGAAAACACTGCACAAAGGACTGGCACTCCTGAAAAGAATTCAAGTGGAGGCAAAGATGCAGCCAACTATAAAAAGTAGAAATGGAGGAGTTATTGGATGCGATAGTCTCATGTCGCACCAACTGGAAGAAGGGAGAGGCGCAGCTCCAAGAATCAGGTCGGAGAGCGAGACCCAACCTTAACCAAGAGAGGTTGGAGGTACAGTCGATCAAGCTGAAGAGAGGGAGAGATACGGCCTCTAGCTCGGAGGAGCCTGATCGAAATACCAGATCCCGAAGAGTGACCGAAGAAGAAATGGCCGCAATACACCCTTGGAAAACGGTGAATAAACGGCAGAAAACGGATCCACGAGGCGATGCTAAAAGCACTACTTTACCACCCCGAGGGGGCGATGCTGTCATAATTGCATCCGGTGCACCTTTGGTAGAAGGAAAGAGTGAAAGACGGAGACCGAGAAGAAGGAGGCGGCCAAGAAAGAGAACGCAAAATAACGCGATGGTCGTCAAACCGGTCGGCGAGAAAACGTACGCTGAGGTCCTTGGTGCCATCCAACGAAACGTGTGTCCGGATGCTCCTCGAGCTAGACCGCGGTGTAAATCTCGATAAGCTGAAGGACACTGTACAAGCGACGGTGGTACACGGCCTGATACTTCGGCTGAAAATTGAAGTCCTTGCCTTGGATAGCCCTACCACCGAACAAGAGGTGATGACGGCAGTTAAGCGCGATTCTGGTGATGTGGCTACAGGTGACGTCAAAGTATCGTTATTCAAAGCGGATAAGCGGGAGCAAAGGAAAGCGGTCATTGAACTAGATGATCTAGCCGCTAAAAACTGCTTGCTCGAGGGCGTATTAAGATTGGCTGGGTCTTTGGACGCATTGGGATGAGTGCCGAGGTACGGAAATGCTACAAGTGCCAAGGATATGGACATATCAGGAATAACTGCGCAGATCCTGACCGCAGCAATAAGTTTTGAAAGTGGGCATAAGGCCGCGGTGTGCGAATCGCAACCAAAATGCTATACATGGACTGGAAAACCTGGTGGTAACAACCATGTACAAGGATCAGGCAGCTGTGAGACCTTCCAAAGGTTCCTACGGCGAGCGAAGGGAGGTAATAATCGCACATGAAGGTCCTTCAAGGAAACTTGAACGGATGTAGGTCCAGTTAACTGGTTCTCAGATCCCTCAGGAACTGCAGCTATATGGGTGGTCGATAACCATAAAGTACGCATCGATGCCCTTGGCTCTGGAAATGGCTACGTCTGGATAAGAAGTCGAAATGTTACGTTCTTTAGTGTGTATCTTTCACCGAACAATTCGATCTCGGAGTTTCAATCCAAATTGATGTATCAGAAGAATTGGTTCTAGCCGGAGATATCAATGCCCATGTATTAGAATGGGACATTCCACACCAAGATACCAGGGGGAGACATACACTGAAGATGCTCTCAAGACTGGATCTACGCGTGTTAAACGAGGGATCTACGCCAACATACCGAAGGCCAGGTTTCAGCAACTCCATACCGGACATAACGTTCTTATCCGCACGACTAGCGCCATGGGCGAAAGACTGGAGAGTGACCCTAGCGATCATAATTACATCAGCTTCAAATTGTACGACAATGAGCGAGAAGTACAGCGAGCGATGTATCGAAATCCATTGAGCTGGAACACTACCAAGTTAGACGGCGAAAAGCTCGTTGTGTCTGTTGGGGTTAGTAATGCGAGCAATCCACTGGCTTTGCAAGATATTACGAATAGAGTCGAGATTGAGGCGGCTGTTGACAGCTTTACACGGCTAGTTCAACAAGCTTGCGATTCTTCTATGCCACGAAGAAAACAGTGGAATGGCAGGAAGCAGGCTTACTGGTGGACGAACGAGATCGCAGAGTTGAGAAGAAAAGCTCTGCAGCTTAGGCGAAGGGCGCAACGAGCACAAGGTAGATAGGTCGGAGAAATTCCCACATTTACCGAGGGGGAGTTGGCATATGCGGTGACCAGCCTGAAAAATAATAAGGTACCTTGGCATGACGGCATCCCAACGGAGGTGTTGAAAGTGACTGCTGGTAGATATCCGCAATTACTACTCAAATTGTACAATGGATGTTTAACAGCAGGAATATTTCCTTCACGGTGGAAGATGGCCCGTCTGGTGCTGATAAACAAAGGAAAATGTGGTGATCCCGACTCCCCGTCATCATACAGACCTCTCTGTATGCTGGACGTAATAAGGAAGTTGTTTGAAAAGCTATTAAAGTCTAGGCTAGAAGTTGCCATATCGGTTGCCGGTGACTTGTATCTGAGGCAATATGGTTTTCGACGAGATGGGAAGATATGATCGAGGCGCTATAACGATCTTTCGCTATCCCGAATTATCTTCTGCTAATGATTCGGGACTATTTGAGGAATGGAAGATTGGTATATGTATGAGACATCTGACGGCAAAAAATTTAAGGAAATTACTGCTGGAGTGGCCCAGGGCTCGATTCCTGGTCCCGATCTATGGGACGCTATGTACGACAGCCTGTTCCTACTAGAGATACCTGACGGAGTAATCCTGGTTGGGTATGCAGACGATGTGGCTATTGTAATAACATATAGAAGCGCAGTTTTGGCTCAGTACAGGTTAAATCAAGTGATGAGGAGGGTAAACGATTGGATGGATAAGTAAGGGCTACAGTTGGCCATCTCAAAAACGAAGATCTTCATGCTCACTAGACGGAGAATTCCAACCATTATCCTTATGAAGGTTGGGACAGAAGAGGTAATGTCGAACGGAATGACGAAATATCTGTGGATTACTTTAGATAATCGTCTAACTTACTGGGAGCATATCCGGAGAACTTGTGACCGAGCATCAAAAGTGACTGTATCGCTTAGCAGATTGATGGCAAACATAGGGGCGCCCCGCCCTAGCAAGCGGAGACTTATAATGCCAACGGCACAGTCAATCTTGTTGTATGGAGCTGAGATTTGGGCCGGCGCGATGAGGGCCGAAAAATACCGCACGAGGATGATATCGATTCAAAGACGTGGGGCACTAAAAATCGCATGCGCTTATCGCACAGTATCCGAAGCTGCAGCCTTAGTTGTCGCCGGAGTTGAGGCCGGTTGAACGCTGAATTTGAAAGAAAGCTTTCTACGGTGAGAGCCCGCAGCATTACGCTTGTGGCATGGCAGGATCGATGGGATGGGTTGAAAAGTGGTCGATGGACGACCCGATTAATTTGGGACCTTGGTTCCTGGATTAATCGTGGCCACGGAGAGCTCGATTTCTTCCATTCCAGTTTTTTACTGGACATGGCTATTTTGGGGCCTATTTGCAGTCTGGGCTCTCTGTGGCATGTAGGAGACTTTTTGGTAAGTAAAAACCTCACACTGTCAAGTGAGGACCCTCACACTGTTAAGTAAGGTCCATCATCACTTGGCATTGACGTTTTGAAAGTTTTAACTCCTACAATAAAAATAAATAAAAAAAAGTCTCTGCAAAACCTTCAAATTCGAAATAGTTCTAAAGTCGGATGCACACCCGAAATTGTTCAAACCGTATAACGTACCTTTTCGGTACGTCAAACGAGTTTGAAAGGAAATCGATAGGCTGGTCGAGAAAAACTTTTTAAAACCAGAGAACTTTAATCGATGGGCTCTATCAATTGTTACCGTAAACTCGCCAATTGAGATCGATCGTTATCCGATTTATCCGACAAGGCAACAGATTTTTTTCAAAAGTTTATTTGGCCGACGCATAACTGCAAATCGAGTTATCGGAGGAGTCGAAGAATGTAATGGTAATAAATGCACCTTTTTGGGATATTCCGAGTGCCGAAATGTGATTTGAAAAAATTGGGTTACGTTGTAAATGGGATAAATGTAATGTGGCCTGCCGAGCATATTGAATATGTAGGAAATATTCGAAAGGTGACTTGAAGCTCTCAAACTTATGCCGCGACCAACGAATTTGAAGGACAATTTTATTCCAAAATGTTCATGGATTGAGGCACTGTGAAACGAACTTTGTCACAAAAATGTTAGATTTGTCTAGGTTTAGCGTTCGGAAGAATGGTTTCAATCGTTGAAAATTTCTATCATCCGCGCAATGCGCCCAGTCCACTAGAATGAGAGGTATCCTATAATTTTAGCTACTGACGATTCAGCGATGGGAATTGGTGCTGTTATTTCTCATCTATATCCAGACGGCTTAGAGAAACTAATTGCATTTGCATTTAAAACACTCGATGCCAATCAACGTTCTTATTTGTCAACGGAGTGACTAAATTTCACTAATATTCATCGGGTTTTGAAACTTTGTACGGGTCGGAAACCATTAACGACACTTTTTAATTCGAACAAAAAGTTACCCGTCGAGGCCTTACATCCCCTAGATGGGCTATCCTTCTTGAAGAATATACATGAGTGACATGACTCAACATTTGTAAAGTCAATCAGAAAATCATCCAGAATTTTCCAGTAAACGCAAAATTAATCGAAAAATTAATATCAGAAGATGAAATTTTATCTACAATTTCCCATTTTATTCAAAACGAATGCCTGAAACGATCTCAAAAGAGGAGCTCAGAAAAAAATCGTTTTACTTCACACAGATTACGCCAGAGTTCTCCACACAAACTCCAACAAACCATACAACATATGTTGCACGATGAACACTTGGGAGTCGCAAGAATGAAACAACTTGCTCGACGATACTGCTAGTTCCCAAACATTGATAAATATATCGAACAACTACTTACCTCCAGTGATCTGAAGAGAAATATTTCCTGTTGGGCGGTCGCTGAAAAGCTCTGGGAAAGCTAAATACGGACTTTGCTGGACTATTTTTCAACAAAGCGTTGGTAAGTTGTATTTATTCTTTTTCGAAGTATCCGTATACCGTCGAAATGTCTAATATTACATCAACAACAACCATATTTTGGTTCAGCTCATATCTAATGAGTTCAAGGAATTTGCAAGCTAAACTCAATCACACATATGACGACCGCACCATTTCATCCAGCTTCAAACGATCAAGCTCACCGTTTTGTTAGATCATTCAAAAATAATGTCGGAGGAGAAAAACAGTCAATTGGCTTTGCTTTATCAACGTATCGATCCACTTCTGATCCAATATCGCAAAAATCACCAGCTGAACTACTTCATGGGAGGCAACCTCAAAATTTACTATCCGTTCTCCTACCGAACGCACAACATCAACTCAGTGATTGGCATGAAAGCAAGTTTCAAACGAATCAATTCATCTTTGTGAAAATTTTTTAAAGAGGTAAATGAATGAAGGCCGAATCATAAAAAAATCTGGCGCAATATTTTTTTTCTTAGAGACCGAAAACGGAGCCTGCAGGAGGCATTAAAACCAACTTTGTCACAGGTATCTTAAACAAAAAACCATTTCTCATTTTAGGCAACCATACAATTTTGAAGTTTCAATCACCAAATAGCAATAGTCAAAATCCTTGCAATTCAACAACGTCATATGCAATTAATCACGATCCTATTGTTTGATCTAGTACCAGTTGTTCAATACCATCACAAAAGGATAATCAATCAGGTCAAACAAGTTAAGTTTCCTCAACGTGAAAGTCGGAACGCAAAAATGCTGTAATTATGTTAGTTGTCATTTTGGTGGTCAAGTGTGAAGTTGCTCGGGGGATTCAAGTTGACACTTGTGGCCACCTCCGTAACTTGCAGCTTCCACAAGTGCCCGTGTTACCTCACGTGATGACCACCACACCGGTAACTAGATTGCTGATTCTCCGGCTTCTAAACTAAAACACGGCGCTAAAGGAGTCAACCTTAAACAAATCACGGGGCTGGATCAAGTACAAGGTGTTACTCGTACCGTGCCGATAATCGACCAGACTGAGGACTCAGTTTTAAAAACCAGCTCAGTCGCTAACGGTGGATCCGGATATCTGGCACCCTTTGGATTAAGTAGCCTTTATCTGTGTACTGCGGATTTCTGCACAGACGGACACCCTTTTGTCCGCTCTTCTCCGGACGGGAGAAAGGAGACTCGGGTCTGAAGACTTGCCTCTGAGTCTACAACCAAATTGCGGGGCATTAGCTAAGTGAGGCTGGTCCCTCCACTCGGCTCACCAAACCTGAATTAACAAAGCGGAATCAAAGCACGAACGAAGCTGTTTCCTCTAGACCAACCTACAACACTAGGAGAAGAGGCTGAAGGGCTCTAGATAAAATAAACAACATCTCGCTGGAAGACAGAACGGACAAAGCCATGCTTGCAAAAAAAGTGGCAGAGAAAAAGTCGGAAGGCCCTTCAGCTGGCTCACAGGAAAGTTCTAAGATCGCAAGGAGAACGAAGCTCCACGCTACCACTATGAGGCCTTTTAAAGAGGTTCTCAAGGATCAGCTGATTGTGGCAGTTATTGACCAATCCGAAGATTATGGCAGTATCACGCCTGCTGCTACTCTTGTCTCAAGTTCCTTGACGGTTAGTCTATTAAACTGGAGAGTGTTGGAGGACCACTCCTTTTCTGAGCATTGTTATCTTCAATTTTAAATGAACTTGGCTCATCCAAAAAGTCCAATCTACAGAAATAGGAGGAAAACTAACTGGGATACCTTTAGAACAATTCTGGGTAATTCACTACCGGTTCCGGTGCCAAAACCTCCAAAAACTACGCAGGAGCTCGATGGCTTGATGGACGAGTTGTCCAGCGCTTTTAATGAAGCGATATTGGGCTCTAATCCCCTTAGCAGACCTAGGGGTAAATCTCGACCATCCTGGTGGTCCAAGGAGATTGAACAAACACGTCGAAAATGCGAAAGACTCTTCAAAACAGCACGGAAAATCAAATCTGCTGTAGACTGGGACTCCTATAAGGAAGTCCTAAAAATTTACAAATATCAATTGAGAAGTGCCAAGATTAGCTCTTGGAGACTATACTGTGGTAAAATTCAGTAGTCTTCGGAGATTTCTAGGCTACGCAAAGTTCTAGCAACTGGTCCTTCCATCCCAAGTTATCTTCAATGGCCAGATGGGATATTGACCACTAATAGTGCGGAATCGCTGGAACTTCCGCTGGAGACTCATTTTCCTAGTTGTTCCGAATCTGTACCTAGCACATCAGTAGGTAAAAGGGCAAGTATCCTCATAGGCCAAATTATTAGCAGAAAAAAGATCCTGTGGCCGATAAACAGTTTTAAACCATAAAAGTCGCCGGGACACGACGGTATTATCCCTGCGGGTATTCAACAAACTACGGATCGAACCATTTCCTGGTTAGAGGTAATTTTCAAAGGCAGCCTAGAATTATGTCACATTCCTAGTAAATGGACAGAAGTGAAGGTTGTTATCATACCTAACGCGGGAAAATGCTCACACTGCAATCCCAAAGACCTTAGACCGATTAGCTTCTCTCCCTTCCTTTTTAAAACACTGGAAAGACGAATAGAAGCTCATATTAGAGGCACGATCGGTTCGGTAAAGCTGTCTAAATCTCAGCATGTCTATTACAAGGGTAGATCTGTAGAGACTGCTCTTCATTCTCGTATATATGTATTTCATTGCGAAATCTTTCGAGTATAGAGACTATGCAATGGTAACCTTCTTGGATATTGAGGGGGCCTTCAACAATGTGCTCTCCAGGGGATATAACTCGGGCACTTTCAGATCTGATAAAATCAAATGCTAAGAGGCAGGATCATAAATGCCAGTTTGGGGGAATCCTCCTTAGGAAGATTTGCAAACAGAAGGAAGATTTCCAGAACTTTAGAACTTCGTCATAAATGACCTGTTGCTGAGACTGGAGGACAGTGGCTTCAAAGTGGTTGTCTATGCGAATAATATTGATATTAGTGTCCATGGCAAATATCCCGGCACCCTTAGTTAGCTTATGCAAAATGTCCTCGGCATTCTTTCATTAGGGGCCAATGGCTGTGGGTTGAATGTGAACCTACACAAAACCAAATTGGTTCTATTCTCTAGGAAATATAAACTTCCTCATATCGATCCTCCCACTTTAAATAGGTTCAGCTTGAATTTTACAGTTGAAGCGAAGTTATTAGATAGTAAGCTGATAAACGTTAAACGGGAATGATTTCCAATCGCGGAATGCGATTCAATCCAGATTTGAGAATAAGCGCTATATTGTTGAAAGACAATATTAGTGACTTATTTAAATTAAAAAGAACTAGGGGCCCCTGTGCAATTGCACAATTTTATTATATGTTTGTTTCTTTATTTCTGTGCAATTTTTCTGGGGCTCGAGGCACTCCCAACTCAGTTTACTCTTGACGCCCTACCTTACGCAGTAGCCTAATCGAATACGTACGGATATTGGTCCGTTTTACATAGACCGCCTGCACACACATTGTACAGTGCTATGCCAGACATGAATTGTGCGTCGGCCCATGATTTCTGCACTCCAACAAAGGGTCATAGATGTGTTCCTCGCCATCACCGATTTTAATCAGATGATCATAATTCCATTTAGCATCTCTCCTCTATTGGGATTCGAACCCGGCACCTCAGGATCGTAACCCGTAACTTTAACTACTGAGCCATTTGGTCGGCAATTTTTATTATTTATATGGAACAAAAATTCAATCACAATTTAATTCTTTTTTTTTTTTTTTTTTTTTCTGAATTTTGTATATTTTTTTGTATTTTTTTTTTATTTAAATTTTTTTTATTAATTTTTTTTTAATATTTTAAAATTGTGAACAAACACACATTCTACTGGAACACTTCACTATATACAACATTATCCGTCACAACTACCCCCGTCGATGTTTTTCCTTGTCTTGGGGTTTCCGAAACTTTAACTCGGAGTGCATCAGAATCAGTCACTCTGGAAAATGCTGTATATAGTTGTCCATGAGTAAAACATGGCTGAGGAAGAAATAAGCCGACTTTTTTGAAAGTTTGACCCTGTGATTTATTTATAGTCATAGCGTAGGAAAGCCGAACAGGAAACTGATGACGTTCAAAATTGAAGAGTAGAGATAAATCATTAGCTGTGTTTAGTGAAATTCTTGGGATAAAGTGAACTGTGCCGGAATGTGCCCCAGTAATAATTTCCGCTTTAATACAATTTCGACTAAAATCCTTCACGACCATTCTAACACCATTGCATAGTCCATTTTTTATGGAAAGATTTCTTAGGAGCATAACTATGCAACCTTTCTTTAAATTTAAAATGTGGGGAGGTAAACCAGAAGGGTTCAAAGAATTTAGGTATTCAACTGGGAAATTAACTTGCAAGTCAGAGTCACATGTCCCGTCATCAGTTTTTACTGTGTCAATGGATGAGTAGGATGCTTTTTCGGAAACCAATTTTTCAAGAACCTCTTCATTGAGCTCTCGGACTTCATCATTTTTTGGACACAATATAGCGTACCGCGATATTGAAGATATATCATTGGTTGTGAACGATTCCCCAAAAACATCAGCAATTAAATCCTGTGAGACGTATTTATTTGGCACTTCACACGAATATTGTGTTTTTTTATTTTATTCGGCAGATACTTGATTATCATTGCCGACATTTAACAACCATTCACTGAATTCAGGATCACTGATAGCCCTCATATTCCTTTTTAAATATAATGGATGGAAATGCCGCCATAACCGTGATTTCTTAATTGTACCATTCACTATTGAACTTCGATTTCCATTTCTTACTACTGGCAAAACTTGCCGAAAATCACCTCCTAACACAACTACCTTTCCACCAAACGGTAAATCGCTGTTCATTATATCTCTAAAAACCAAATCTACAATTTCAAGTGCGATACCTGATGCCATCGGTGCTTCATCCCATATAAGGCAGTCAATTGATGATAAGAATTGTTTTTTTTAAGGATATTTGAGGATATTTAACGACATCCATGTTAAGCGGAAGCGAGAAAGCTGAATGGCACGTCGTTCCATCGGGGAGCAAATTTGCAGCAATCCCAGTCCAAGCTACACACATTACTTTTTTATTACTATCAGAGATCTTCTGCTTCAATGCCAGATACAAAAATGTTTTTCCACTACCGCCGGGACCATCGAGGTAAAAATATTTTTGTGGATTAACTTCTAATACGGAAGAAAAAACTGCTGATGCTGCTGAAAGTTGATCAGTATTCAGAGCTTCCCAAAAATTATTGTCAGCAATGTTAGGTGGCAAAATAATAGCAATAGCAATATTCAAAATTTCAGAAATGTTTGGTATTGTTACTACTGAAAGAAAATCAAAACCTACTTTTTCACATTGAATTTTTAAGTCTAGTATACAACTACTAAAAGCTGTACTATCATTCATGCCTTGATGAATAAAATCTTCCATCATACTACTTTTGAATTCATTAAAAAGTTTTAATGGATCAGCAGGATTGCAATGGGTCAGGATAGTCACAAATAAGGATCTCAAAGATTTAGGTAACATATGTTCGCGAGCCTCAGATAAACAGTTCTCCCACTCATTACTATCATTAATTAATCCCCTTGCTCTTGCTGCTTCTTTATATGTTAGGTATATTACATTATTAAAGGTTTTTAGTGCTTCAAATGATGTAGATTCATTACCTTTAACAGAGAGAAGAATTAGTCGAAGATGGTAACGTTCTATATCTCTAGGTGAAACTGCTATTATTCTGCCAATAGTTTTTCCACCAAAATGAGAATTTATTGATCGCTTTTCCCATATCGAGTTCTTGAATACATAATGATTCGGAATGTCGCTATAAAAAAATTGATGAGCGTCGGTGTCTATGAGATTAAGCTCAAAAAATGCCGTCAAAGTGGTGCACGCGGCAGATTGTCGTCGCAAAGCACTTTCTATATTATTTTCTTGAAAGTAAACCGACTGTCCATCTTTTAGGTGAACAGATAACATTACAGTATTGTGAGATTGACCATGAATGGGTAATTCTTGTAGATTCCAAGCTGCTTCTTGTGAGCTTATATAGCGACAGTTTAGATATTGCGATATTTCATCATGTTCAACCTGATTTGAGTTATTATTTAAGGAATTAATTTGAACCCCAACTCTTGCGCAATCATGTCCTTTAGTTATGTATTTATGGATATATTTAATTGCTTTGACAGTAGAGCATAGTTCGACATTTATATGTGCGTTATATTTCAAGCTTAAATAGGCATTATATGGAACTATAAAACGGTTATCAACAGGAATATTAGTTCGCGTTCGGGGAAAATGTTCTGGTAAATTAGAAGGAGGACGCCTTCTATATTTGGGATAACTTTCCATAGATATATCTGTCTCAAAAAAAAATTCTTTAGGAAATTGCTTTGAACATTTTCCGTTGACCATACAAACAGAATTACGATTAAATTCTCCACATGGACCATGAACATTGTGTTTAAGAACCACCTCGTGAAGTTGTCTGTTATCATTTAAATTAGGAATCTCCGCTGAAATGATTTTATCAATATCGTCCCCAGTTTTGAATTTGTCTTCCTTAGCGAGTGTAAATAAACAGTGTGCATGAGGTAACCCACGTTTCTGATGTTCAATAACATAAACATACGATACGATATTTCCAAAAATTTGCTTTTTTACGATATCACTAAGGAATTCCTTTAATTTTAAATTAAAAACTCGGGTTACGATATCAGGACGGTCTGAAGAATTTTGGAAAGTTTTTAGTTCAGACTTTATTTCTTCCCATGCCGGATTACACGTAAAAGTAATAAATAAGTCTGGACGGCCAAACTTCCTAACAATAGCCATATTGTCCTGGTACAATTTGGACATGAACCTTGGACCACCGATAAACGAAGATGGTAAAATATAAATATTACCAACTCTGGTATTATTTTCAAGACAATCGCTATTTACGTAATCCAAAAGTCCTCTGTAAGATTCAACACGAAGAGCTTTTTGATTATGTCGTATAAAATTTAACCGGTTAGCTTCAACTCGAGCGTAGGCAAACACCAAATATTGTTGAAATAGTTTGCCACCATAATGAAGCGGATTAAAAACATTTCGACGTACTGCAATTTTATATGAATAAAATTGGAGGGTCGTAATTTTATTTCGTACAGCAGTAGAATGTTCGCTGCTGTGATGCATATCGGTGGTCCATCCGAATTCACCATTGGGAAAGAAAAGTGGAAATACCATAGGATCCAAATGTTTTGAAAGGGAGTTTATGCGTTTCAATGTTCTGCTGTTACTGGGGTAAACAGCGAAATCTATATCAGCTGGAATATTTCCTTCACGGTCTGACACAAAAACTAATGCAACATCATCAGAATTTATTGGTGCGTTATATACCCTTTGGTCGTCATGAAGATTTCGGGTAAAAATTAGTGAGACACTATTAAGCGGACGACAGTTTCGATTAGCATCGGCTATTTCATTTTCGTAGATCTCTCGAAGTCTTTTATAACTGCTAGCATATGGGGAAACATGTTGAAGAACCATAGAAATTATTGACATTATTTCACGTTTGCACTTGGAATTAGCAGTATTGTTCATTCGAATATTTACAGCTGTATCAGTATCGTAGAGAAATAATTCAGCATAACTTACATCTCCACCACGCTCTTGATAATTATTAGAGTTCAAGGAAAAATCAATGGGAATATTAACGGATCGATGATACACATCCCCAGATATTTTAAAAAAATATACACTTCCCGACATATGCTCAATGTTAGCGCCCATCGAACAGAAGGCATTCGCATTATTATATTGTCTAATAAATTCCCGGAAATTCTTACTTTTATCGTCTGTGCCAACAAAGAGTTGTTTAATATCAAATGGAAAATTTTCCGTTGATGTAGGCAAGTTCGATAATTTTCCATTGTGGCAACAACTACTTTTATTTTCATTTTTAAAAAAAACTGCATCACAATAGGAGCATTTGACACTTAAATTGCCTAGATTAAAGCAGTCGGGGTAAACAAAATTTGAATTACCCTGAACAGCTGCTTTAAATAATGAATTAACTGATAGACGCGCTCGTTTTTGTTGCATATTTAACTCACGTATATTAGGATTCGCATTTCTTGCTCGTTGGAGTTCTCTTAAACGCTCACGGTTTTTTTCACGGTAACGACGGTCTGTTTCACGTCTTTCCATTATAGAAATAGAAATTATAATATAAAATGCTTATATATATAAATAAAAACCAAAACCAAAATCAATAAATCAAGAAATTCAAATCAAACCAAATTGTGTATATATAAAAAGCCTATATGTAAGACCAAAATTAAATTGTAAAATAAAATTTGCAGAAAGCGATCAATCAAATTAAATTCAAATCAAATCAAAGCTTAATTAAATAGCTAAGGAAAAACAAATATTCAACTCAAAAGAATGTAAAATTACAATACGTATAAACGAACCTTTTACTTCAAAAGTTAAGCATCAACTGATTTTTTATTTATAATTTATTCCTATTCGGGTGAAATAAACTTGTATGTATGTATATATGTAAATAATACTACACATACTTCATTTCATACAAATAAAATACGCATGCATATATAATCATGGACTCCTATATAACGAAGACTCAGTATTATCAAATTTATTAATACATGAAACGGTATATTGAATTTAAAAAGACAATGAATATGAAGTTTTGGGTTTTTCCTTTATTTGTTTTATATAGTGCATTCTCCAAGTAGTACATTTCTTAAAATAAATGAAGAATTTCCATAGAAAATTAAATTCATTACATATATCGACAAAAATATTACAGAGTTTTTCGAATATAGCAGTCCATGATAAAATACACGTAAAATGTTTTTTGAATTTATTTTTGTTATTTTTTGTTTTTCTATGTGTTCTATGTTAATATAACGGTAAACTCGTTCAGCCGCTTGTATAATATAATATAGATAATTAAAAGTTCGTCGTATGAGTTAAGGCAGTTAGCAGAAACGGCAAATAACCACTTGAAAGCGTTAACAAAATTAAACCAACCAGTTACGAGAGTTTCAGAAATGATGTTAATCCATATTTTGAGCATCGCGATGGACGTGACAAAATCAATAATAAAATCAGGTAGGTCCGAAAACTCAGAATGATCTTGTGTCAATAGTAATCAGATTTAGATTTTACGAATTCGTGTTTACGGCAGATATCAGCAAAATGTACCGCCAGGTCAAAGTGCAGAGTGATGAAAGCATTATAAAAAAATTCCAAGCGATCTCCAATATCGTTTGAATTATCAACAGTTACTTACGGCACATGGTGTGCACCTTATTTAGCTAAGAGGTGTTTATGGTTCAATTAGCATTAGACGAATTACGTAATTTCCCAGAAGCGAGCGAGATAGTAAGATCAGACTTTTATATAGACGACCTTCTTACTTGTTAAATGGTTTAGAAGAACCGAGTAGAATTCAGGAGGAATTAGTCAATTTATTAGCTAAAGGTAAATTTGAGATTCTAACTGGCCAAAGTAGTAAGCATCTATCCGCGTGGTATAATTTGGAACGTTGAAAGCGATCAGTTCATTTACAATATAGATTTCATTTCATCTAATCATCAACCCACTAAGAGAAATATCTTGTCAGAAGTCTCAAAAATGTACGATCCACTTGGTCCAGTTATTTTCACTGTCAAACAAATAGTAACAAAATTATGGGTTCTTGATTGGGACAGTCTCCTGTCAGGTGATAAATCAAACGTTTGGTTAAATTTTAGGGCAGAATTAAGAAACTTGACGCATGTGAGAAAGGATTTGTTAAAGGATAGTGTTGTGTGATAAATGTAGAATAGGACCTCTGCGAAAATATACAATCCCAAAATTTAGAGTTATGCGCTAACTAACAAAATAAATCGCTAATAGGACTGCTGTCTCGCTGTTTCTGAGATCGCTTACGTCGTTCTCGACTCCTTTGGGAGTTAATTCTGGCACTCCAAACTCAATACCGTACAGCAGCCGTATTTCCTTTCCAAAGACGACTGTTGATGGTGTAATCGCCGTGGTACCGTGTACTGCACTATGATATGCCATCTTAAACTGCGGGATTCTGTTTCCCGATTTGATCCAACTACTTTTGCCAGGTGCCCATCTAAGGTATGGTTGAATCGCCTGACCATTCCATCGGATTGTGGATGTAGCGGTGTCGTCCTTGTCTTTTTAATACCGAGCACTTTTCACATCTCCTGGAACACATTTGACTAAAAATTACGACCTTGATCCCGCCATATCTGCTGATCCAGTTGTTTACGAATTCTTCGGCCACTGTTTGTGCTTCCTGGTTTGGTATCTTATAGGCTTCCGGCCAGTTACTGAAGTAGTCGACACATACAAAGATGTATCGATTCACACCAAATGCTCGCGGAAACGGCCCAGCGATATCCATAGCCACTCGTTCAAATGGAACTCCTACGTGTTAAACTTTTTGCACCAATCTTCAACATCATTGCGGCAGTTGACCCAGTAGAAACGTTCCCTCCCGGCCAAAGTTTTATTAACACCAATATGTCCATCGCTTCTTGATCCATTGTGGACTTGTGAACACGGTCTCTCCCCAGACTCGTTTTAGCACACCATTCTCCATCTTCAATGAATCCCACTGCGCCAAGTAGCCTTTTAGTGTTGGAGAAGTCTCGGATTATCTCGGTTAGTTTGTGCAGGCTGGCAGCTATATACGAGAAGTTTATGGCAAATATCCGATAGTATGTGCAGAGCCCCAGGAAGCTTTTAACCTCATGCAAATTCCTCGGCACTGGCCAACTTCGTACTGCTTCTATTTTCTCTGGATCAGTGCGAATTCCTTTCTCCGACACGATATGCCGATATGATACATTGTAACACATCGTGTTTGTCGAAACTTTTCCCGATTACAATGATGTCGATATAGGTAAACGAGACATGTCTTCCAGTGCAGCCCTCTCACAATTTGATCCATTAATCTCTCGAACGTAGATGGTGCATTGCATAGGCCAAATGGCATAACGGCGAATCGCCATAGACCGGTCCCGGTAGAAAATGCTATTTTCTCTCGGTTTTCTTCTTGAATCGCAACTTGCCAATATCCACTGTTCAAGCCCAAGGTGCTGAATAACGTTGATTCTGACAGTGTGTCTAGTGTATCATCTAACCTTGGAAATGGATTGCTGTCCTTCTTCGTGACATCATTTAGTTTTCGGTAATCTACCCAAAACCTCATTGACCCGTCCTGTCGTGTTGGATGGCTCAATGGTTTTATCCCGGCACATCTGTTGTATCATTTGGATCGCCTCCTATGGCAGTCTTTTGGGTGCCTGTCGAATTGGTGATGTATCTCCCTGTCATCGCGAACTGCTTGCCTTTCAAATGCTGGCACAATCTTTAAATTAATTTCTTCGCCTCGCTATTAGTTTTACACTTATCAGCACTGGTATCGATACTGCATTGGGCGATACTGACAGCGGGTTGCATTTTCCCGAGGACACACCGGACTATAGATGTTTATAGAGTCTCCGAGTGACGTTAGTGTTTTTCCATACAGTAATCCTGTTCGGTATATCCCTGTTGTTGGCTCTAATATTCAGACTTTCATGCTCCCAGAATCTCCATCGACGCATGCATAAGCTAAAGCTTTGCACATTGGTCCAATATCCAGAGGATCCCATAGAATACCTCTGACTTCGTTTCCTGCATCAGTAAAGCAAGAGGGATTTCAATATGATGCCATGAACTTATTACGAAAATTCCGGCTTTCTATCTTTACGACAATATCGTACTCTCATTGAACTGCTACGCTCTCTCCATTAGCAGCTTTCAGTCGATATCGAATCTCTGATACGCCGGTGTCAAGAGTAATCGTACTCGGCCTGCTGCTTATTGTTCCTTTAACGACGAGACTTTGGCTGTTTCGGATTAGCTGTGCAACTATGATGGTGGTCCTGGGGCTTTTTATTTCTCCGACTAACTTTTGCCCTGCAAAGCTGGCGGAGTTTAACGACTCCATCTCGTTGCTACTTGAAGGGTCTCCTTCAGAGTTGATAACACTTATTGGCGCTTCTTGGCTCGACTGGTATGATGGACGAGGATTTTTATCTGTCGGTTTTACTCTTGGAGCTCGGCATGCTCTGGTAAAGTGTCCTCGTTTATTGCACCTGTAGCACCTTGGTCCGGATACGGCTGCTATGGTCCTCGAACTTTCTACCTTAAAGGTATTTAAGGTTTCCGTGAATTTGCAGTTTCCGGATAGAGCGTTTTCTTTGCGCGGCCTTATTACCGAATGCATCCACAGCCAAACTGTTTACAATATCCGCGGGAGCTGTGCCATATACTAGCCTATAGCAAGCCGTATGATTTCTGCTTCCAATTGCCGTAGACTTTCACCTTTGGATTGCCTTGCGGTTCTGTAGTTGTATCTTGACAACTGTTCCGCGTCCCATTTATTAGTTTTGGTTGTTGCCGTGAATTGCACTTTGAAATTTGGCCTGAGGTCATCCTTTCCATTTTTTAGCTCCATTACTTCATTTTGAAATTTTTCAGGTTCTTCTTTCATGTTGCTCATAACCGTATCTTGAAGATCCAATTTCTTGTCGACATCGTCCTCGAGCACGTTTATTTTTGCTTGTACTCCTTCGATTGTTTGTTGGATTCCATTTGTAATTTTAGAGACTGCTGCAGGGAAGATAGCTGCGATGACATCTTCCCCTCTTGCGCTTTCAACTGGGATGTCAGCTGCGACCTTAAAGATTTCTGGGGAACTTGGTTCCGCGATGACATCTTCTCTATTAACGTTTGCTGAAGCTCCAATAATAGCGTAGCTAGATCAGATTGTCCGGTTGAAGCTGGCACCTTTCGATTCGTGCGTGTTTCCTCCAACTGCATCAATGTTTCGAGCCGCAATTGTAATTTTGATCTCGTTCCAGAAACTAGGGCCCCCCTTGCAGCGAGAGCGTCTTTCAATTCCTGTTTCCACAAGCCCAGTTCGTAACATATTTTAGAGTAAATATCAAGTATTCTTATTAGAATTGTGTTATTTGAGCGGGAATCTCTCCCAGTTGGATAAAACAAATAGATTTAGGAAAGCAAACTAGTAAGCAGCTGTAATGAATTTTATGTACATGGAAGGTTAACTGTTGGTTACATGGTATCTGATTATAGCGATATATTATTTACCCAATATAATTATCTCACGCCACCACAATATAAAATTATCGTAAGGCAATTTAATATTTTTTTGCGGAAATTAAAAGTCCGAACACAACAAAAAAATTGATTTGTTATTCAATCAAAAAACCGTATAACTCAAAAATTATCGGTTGAATGCTTATTGATGTGTATAGTCTAAAGGTTTCTGTTATTAACCATAACACAACAATAATATAAAATAAAAAATGGATATGAATCTGATTATACATTACAAAATGAAAGTTATACATTTCGATCGCCTGTATCCAAACTAGCTGCTATAATCTCGATTATAAAACTCACTAACTGAAAATATTTTGGGCACAAAATCTCACATTAACAAGAGAGAAATCCCAATGAACTTAACAAAAATCTGCTTCATTGACGTTTTTAATGTGGATAAGACATTTTCGTGTTGTTGTTGTATTTAGTTCGTAATTAGCGTGCAAAATGCAAATTTTTTGCTGCGCGGTTTATATGTTAAGCTTGAATTATATGATATCTGTCTTTGTTTGTAATCATACCTGCTAATGCATTATACAGTAAACAAAATTATTTGCATCGAGATAACCTAGTGTTACCGTATACATTTAATATTGTATTATGTGGTAAATATTTGTAATAACATTAATTCGTATATGGGTGGTGGTCATTAAAATACTCATATCAAAATCACTCACAAACTGCGGTCTATAAAAATGTTTTAATGGCCACGCATTACATGCTTGTACATAGATATTTAAATACACAGAGAATCGGCCTCATAAACCAAGAATCGTAACACATAAAATAATCATTACAATTTTATCTTAATTATACAAATAAAATTCAATAAAACAAAATTGATCCACTTATGTACTTCTTATTTTATTATCGTAATGCAAAAACAAACAAAAACATCTTCTAATCATAACAAAATTAAAGAAATTACAGATATAAAAAAGCAAACTTACCACAGTAATAACAATAATAATAATAAATTTAATTGGAATTTAACATGGAGAAAATAATTGTAAACTACAAATATTAATTAGACCGAAAATGCGCGAGATCAATCATTAATTGTGTTACAAAATAATTGGTAATTGTGCTCGTGTTCGGTTTTAATTCCTTTTATAAAATTAATGTCTCTTGTGGTTGTATTTTAATTTTAATTAATCCACATTATATGTACATACTCAACCGGTTTAGTTCTAATCATAAAATGTGCATACCTACAGGTTTTGTTAGCGCAGACTCAATCAAGATTCCAATTTTGACATTTTTATTGGTATTTGTAGGTACATAAATGGAAACAAAAAATAGTTTTGGATTTCAATTAAATTTGAAACGTGGACTAATAAAAATTTAGTTACTTTCACTATTCTTTTGACATAAACTAAAAAAATTATCGAGTCTCTTGTATATCATAACCTTTTGATCTATCAGCTATTAAAATTTGAATTAATCACTAATAACTTTCATTGCATTTATAACGTTGTACCTGTAAAAGGTGACCAATGATGTCAAGAAAGTATCTTGAATGTTACGAACAATAGAAAAATCATCGTTAGTCGATAGTTGGTGTGTTTTAGACACAAGGCAACGCAATTTAACTATACATGTTTGTAAGATGCTTGTAGTTTCTGGAAAGAACCTGAGCCAGGTTTCAAACCGCAAAATTATTAAAATTTAAATCTTTAAAACAAATCATAAATTAACATCTCAGTACAACAAAAGAGTTTCATATCAGCAATTTCGTATTCTCTTGCTCCTTTAATTACCTGGATATATTTTGCTAATAATTTTATTCAGATATTTGTAATTGCTACGGCTTCTTGCTGTAAACTCCTTAATTAATCTTTAATCTAAACTAAACAAAACTAGGCTTACATACCGGAAAAACATCATCAGGCAACACTAAAATTACAACATAATAGAGCAAAATATATCATAAGAAATAGTGTTGGACTGGGATTTACTCTGGTGCCCAGAAAATATTTTTTATTTTATTATATAACAGATTAAAGTTTCAGAAAATTGCAAAATTAAAATCTGACATTAATGATCTGACATTATTTTACATACATTTCAAAGTTCAACTCCAGAATCCATATATCACTCATTTCCCTCCACTTCTGTAATCAATAAATGTGACAAAATAACTGTATTCCTTTCGTAAGAATATAAAAAGTTGAAACCTTATGAGGCGATCAGAACTTCGGTTCGCCAACTTAACTCGTAATTCGAACTCAAACTAAGTCTTCAAATCAACACCAAATTCAAGGCACTACTTAATCCCCAAACCAACATGGTCCCAAAAAATACTCAAGCTAACATCCACCTCTACTCCAATCCATTTGATTGATTCCATTTTTTTGAATCGCCGTTTGTTAAACTGATACATTCGATTTTTCGATGTACAAGGTTTCTGATATCGTCACTAGGCGATTGAATCTTCATGCAAAAAACGAAATTTGTATCAAATCTGTTTAAAAATTGATTGTAAAACTGTAGTATGTTCCAATAAGAAATACTTGTAAGAAATTATCGTCGAAACATCTTATATTAGTTCAAAAAACTGAAAAGAAGGCAATGTCTATATCCACTAATAGAAGCAAATCTAATATTAGGAGCCATCTGTTGGTCCTTTTATCAATCGATGAATTTAGTACTTAATGTTATCTATTCTAAAAAATTCTTTGACTTATGAAAAGTCAAAAATATGACATTTATCATCATGGAGCCGCTAACAACACAACAACGCATTTTGATTATCCCAATTTATTAAACAACAACATTTTGTAAGTTACGAGTACGTTAGAGTTTTGGTCGACATGGACATCCTACTAAGCGTGCAATTGGCAAAATTATTAATCATTTGGAAGAAACTGGTTCAGTGGAAGGTCGTAGATCGTATCAACATGTTCATCCGGTTCGTACTGTGTAGCTGTTAGTGACAGTGTTCATATTGAACCAAGCACATCAACCAGGCATCGTTCACAAGAACTAAACATTTTGCACGTTGATCTTCATTTGCATCCATACAAAATTCAACTAACTCAAAAGCTGAGGTCACCAGACCATTTAAATCGTCGTCGTTTTGTCTCATTTTCATTTTCATCTTAATGGGTACGTTAATAAGCAAAATTGTCGAATTTGGGGAGCGGAGAATCTTTATGTTATTCACAAAGCAGAACTTCATCCTCCAAGAGCCACTTTTTGGTGTGGTTTATGGGCTGGTGGCATCATTGGGCCGTTTTTCTTTAAAAACGAACGGGAAATTGCCCTTACAGTAAATGGGATGAATTGCATATCAACGACGTTTGATTTCAACAAGACGGAGCGACATGCCACACAAATCGTGCAACAATCCATTTATTGTCAACAAAATTTGCTGAACGCATAATTTCAAGAAATTGGGAAGTTCCTTGACCACCAAGAAGTCCGGATTTAATACTATATGATTATTTTTTGTGGGACTATTTGAAAGGTAAGGTTTAAGCTAATCATCCATAAAGAATTCAACAACTTACAACCAACGATCGAGCTGAAATTGAGGTCATTGATCCGCTTTTATTGAAAAAAGTCATCGAAAATTTTGATGTTCTGATGCAGACCTGTAGGCCACCTTTCATTATCAATAAAAAATGTTGACTTCTCATCCCAAAATGTGTGTTTTATTTACAAATAGAAAAGGGACTAACAGATGGCCCACCATGTATTAAAGATTCAAACACCATATTGGCAACAGCTTGCAATAATCAACGCCTTATTTATTCCCCTTAGTTGTGCAATTGAGATATTAGAGTCTGCGTCTCAGATTAGCTTCATGACAAAATAATTAGCCGGCCATTCAGGCAATCGCAGCAAATTTCTCCTTATCTTGAATAGCTGGAGATGGATCCGTATCGTGCCAAAAAAAAAAAAATAGGTAAAGTCACCTCGAATTATTCCCGTTCCTCTAAAATTACTGGTTATTAGCCATCGAATTTCGTGCATACTGAATATTGGGAAATATTAAAAAATGCATATTTCAGCTTATACACAGTTTAATAATCCACAACCGATCGATTTACTACCAAGTACAGATATTTCAGCTCAATTCAGTTTTCTAAAACTCGGAATAACGATGATCATTATGTATGTCTACCTTTTACATGTAATCCAAGTGTGGTGTAGGTTTTATAACATGGCCAACTTAGACCAAAAACATATACATAGGTAAGAATGAACTACGCAAGTTTTTTTATCAGAATAAGAACGCCTTGAGCATATATATAGGGCAACTTCAAAACGACCATATTTCCACCATCAGAACACTGCCTTCAAAATGTCAGATAGGTCATCTACTAAACTTAGGAAGGTTTCTGATGCTTCGGCTAATTATTAGTCTGAAACAACTGGTGTATGATGAAGGTGACAATTTTCCGTTATCTGAGGATATATTTTCAAGGTAACTTATGCTTATTGTTCAAGAGTCAAAACAATGGAAGACATTTAGGAACATCGTCCATAAGGTTAGTATGATGCTCCATAAATGGTGTAGAAATAATGACCAATTCCATTCAATTCGAGAACCATTTCCATCTGACAAACGGGAGACACTTCATTATCTTGATAATTGCGAATTTTTGAAAAGATTCTGGGGCTCTTGATGCGTTTAAGTTCTTTGTAAACCTTTAATCGAATCCTTCATAAAAGCGATGTAAGACAGGTGAAATAAATGTAAATCTACTATGACACCTGCTGCTCGAAACCTTGCGTTTCTCCGTTAAGAACGGATTCCCTTCTCCTATAACAACTTTTACCTGCACATTTGCTTGTGGCAAGCAGTTCCCCAAATTAGGCCAAACTTAAATTCGATTTACAAATAAATTGTATTAAAATGACTCGACCATTTCTATTTCTGGATAATTTTGCTCTCGGGACAACCTTGTGGTTATTAGCTTCGGATAGATTCCAAATTCGCCCCAGCGATATTGTACCAAGAAGTATATGGCCAGATCAATTAGCAGAACGTATTGTTTTGTTCAAAAGGGTATCCCATTTTTATCGACTAAAACTACTTTTGAAAGTTCCTGAGTTCGAAAGAGGAAAAAACAGGTCCGTCCATCTGGATGTATGTGCTCTTAGTATCTCGAGCAAACGGCGCAGTGGTTAAAGATGCGGCGGTTGGATTGGAAGGTACCGGGTTCGAATCCCTATAGGGGCGAGATGCAAAACGGATTTTTCATCATCAGATTACGATCGTTGATGAAGATGAACACATCTCTATGACCCCCTGTTGAGAGTGCATAATCCATGGACCGACCCACCTTTGATGTCTGCATTATTGGTTGGCATGAAGCAATGCAATGTGCAGGTGGCTTATACAAAACAGGGCTATAGCCGCGTTGGTCCTCGATTTGGCTACTACTGCGTAAAGTAGGACGGTAAAAGTAAACTGCGAAAGATTTGGGAATGCCTTGAGCGCCAGAACAGATTGCATAGTATCTCGAGAACAAATTGACCGGAAGGCGGAGGATTTAAAAACTTATAGAACCTACACGTCAAGAGAATTGGGTATCTGCCAAAACAATTGACCCAAACCCACGTAGTTTCCAAGTTAATCAATTTTTTATATCTGCTGGTTTTAGGATTGAGTTGGGCTTTGAATTTACGGTTGAGTTGAAGTCTGGGCTGAAGGTCGAGTTAATGTTGAGTTGGGTTGAGTAGGAGTTGAATTCAGGTTGAGTAAAATAAATGGATCACAAATTGGCACAACCAATTGCTTTATAGTGATGGGCTTACACCTAGAGGTTGCAACCGAATTAACGATCAATGCATTTATGAGATGCTTAAAGAGGTTTATTGCAACTTGAGATATCTACTCTAATATATTTTTAGATAATGATACAAATTTGTTGGGGCAAATAACTAAAGAAACGGATTATACCAATTATCCCAGCCTCAAGTATATCAAGCGGCTATTGCGGAAGTTACACAATAGATAGATAGATGCATATAGTATTTACAACACAGGGCAACTGTTAAGCTGGTAGCCCATAACATACCAATTATGTTCATGTCTAGATAACTGTAGAAACATCCCTTATAATCTAACTTCTAGCACCCCTTATAATCTCCTACTTTTTATGCCTTTACCACTTACTTCCTTAGGCGCAAGTGTTTAGGTACCTCTTACGGTTGATTCTTCGTTTTGGAATTGTAATCCTTCTTTTAATCTTTACTTCCTTCACTTAACCATTCTTCACTTGACGTCCCTGCTGAAGATGACTCTTCAATTTCGTATATTGTCTCGGCCCTTTGCTTTAACCGCCTTTTGTCTTTGGCTATTATTTCCCATTCTTGTTCCGATGTGTTGTATGTATGATACTATGTCTATAAGTGACCTCTGTTCCTTCCATAGCAGATCCGATATACCGTTACTCTTCTAGAAATTGATTTTTCTGCTAATGTCCTTCTTGCACTTCGATTTAGCGGTCTCTCCGAGGAAAATCTTAACATTTTCGATAGTATTCTTCTCTCGTATCGCTTGAACTTGATTCTTTCTGTTCGCCTTTGTGAGTACTGCTACTTTGAGACAATATGTCAAAAGTGGAGCTATACCCGCTCTATACATTTTAATGACTTTGTCTCCCGGGTTTTTATTGCTTCTTATGAACGATGAAAGCATTTTGCTTACTCCAATTGCCTTTCCACATCGCCTTTTATAGTTTCCATCCTGTTTAATTCATTTGTAAGATGCGTGCCCAGGTATTTAATCGTTTTTTTTTTACTTTTATATTCTTGCTCATAAAAATCCTGCTCTAGATGACTTAGCCAAATTCCGTTATTTAAAAACATCACTTGATAAGGAAGCTGCAAGATCATTTGAATCGTTAGAAACCACTCCTGCAAATTACACGGAAGCTATAAAAATTCTAACTTCTCGATATGCAAACAAAAAAATTATCTGCAAAGATCATCTTCGTAAGCTATTCAGCCCGCTTGATAAACCGAAAGGACCTCACCTTCGAGAATTGATTCACATTTTAAATGCAAACCGATTCATCCGAAATTCCCATCTACCACTTTAAATGAGAAACATAAGCAGATAGCTTCCTCTACAGGTTCATCATCTTTGTCAGCTAATGCAACTGTAAAACTTTCTACAAAGTCAAGGGGTTTCGTGGTACTCTCAACTGCTATAATGTACGTTCTGAATGATAAAGGCACACGAATTCCATGCAGGGCATTACTCGATTCTGGTTCGCAGCTCCACTTATTGGCAGAGGCCTGTGCTACACAATTAGGGGCTAAGAAGGTCAAATTGCATGCTCCCAATGGTGGTATAGGAGATGCGTCTGCTACTAGTCGTAATTCCAGCATCATAGCATCAATGGTTATTCTACTGACATCACGGTTCATATTCTTACAAAGATAACCGATCTACAACCATCAGTGGAGTTAAAATGCAGTCCATCGGAAATACCACAAAATCTATAATTGGCGGACCCTCAATTTCATATTCCGCAAAAAATCATTATGCTCATTGAAGCTGAGCTGTTCCTGGAATTACTAACAGTTGGTCAGATTAGATTAGGCGATGGTTTCCCACTTCTCCAAAACACTCTGTTAAGATGGATTATCTCTGGAAAAATTGAAGATACATGTGCAAAAAATTTCTGCAATTTAAGTACAACCAAGGAACCAACCTTAGAGACTGTTCTACAAAAGTTTTGGCAATTAGAAACAGTGGAACCTACAGATGAGGCCCTACACATTATCCGAGCAAATGTGTGAAGGCCGATTTATTGTCAAACTGCCATTTAAAGAATCACCAACGTCATTAGGGAACTCACAAGTTACGGCCACAAAGCGATATTGTAGTTTGGAGAGGAAACCAGCTCGAAATGCTGATATTAGTCACCAGTATCGAGAATTTATTGACTAATATTTAAGTTTGGGCCATATGGAATCGTTTAATTGTTTTGAAGCAAGACAGCTCAACTACTAGACTGCAAGTAGTATTTGATGGCTCCGCGAAGTCATCTTCTGGCAAATCGTTGAATGACATACTGCTGGTGAGACCGATTGTGCAAAACATGCTGTTCAGTATTCGTATAAGATTTCGGTCACATATCTATGTTTTTAGTGCGGATATATCTAAGATGTATCGTCAGATCTGGGTAGCACACGAAGACACAAAATATTAATCTATTCTATGGCGAAATAACTGTAGTGACATTATTTAATGTTTTAGGCTTAAAACTGTGACACACAGAACGAGCCACAGTTATCACTGTGGGAAAAATCTTCATGCAAAAACTTTGGGAGCTAAAACAAGATTGGGATGCCTCTTTGCCTCAAGAACTTTACACCAAATGGACGACATATCGAGCTGAGCTTCCGAAATTAAACTTACTTCAAGTAAAACGTCATCTGTTTTCAAAAGACTTACCAGACGAAGTAGAATTACACGGATGTCAGCGAATCTGCTTATGGAGCGGCCATCTACACTCGTAGTATTAACAAGAATGGTGATGTTATTGTATCATTACTGTGTTCTAAGTCTCGCGTAGCTCCTCTACGAAAAACGACCATTCCGCGCTTAGAACATTGTGCTGCTCATCTGTTAGCCACTCTAGTTAGCCGAGTCCTTCCGATCCTGAACTTCAAGGTCAGTCACAGTATATATTGGACCTATTCTACAATTGTTTTGCACTGGATCAAGTCTTCGGTTTCTAGTTGAAAACCGTTCGTCTCAAATCGTGTGGCAGGAATTCAGCAGCTTACAGACATCGATAACTGGAATCATTTAGAATCAAAATTGAATCCAGCAGACATTGTTTCACGTGGTCTCATGCCTAGAGAATTTCTACAATCTACATTGTGGTTCAATGGACCTGCGTTTTTATCATCGCCAGATAAATATATGTAAATCACCAGCGCAAGTCGAATCATATAATGACGTACCCGAGCGGCGAAAGTACAAGGCTGCACTTACAGCAACCGATGGATCTTCAGAATTTCTGCACAGCATCAAATATTTCAACAACATCAGATCGTTGTGTAACGTCATTGCTTATGTTAACCGGTTTATTAATAATCCGAGACCCGTGAGAAATAACAATGAACGCAGGTCCGGCCCCTTGTCATCCAATGAGCTCAACATGTTCATGCTATTGATTGCCAGGATAATACAGCGGAGAGCATTCGGGAATGAAATCGTTGATCTGCAGAAGGAACATCCCATTTCACGAAAGAGTTGTCTTATTTCCCTTTCTCCATTCCTAGACGACAAGAATATTATTCGTGTTGGTGGTCGCCTTAATAAGTCTAATTTGTCCTATACATCCAAACATCCTGTCCTACTCCCTCCCGAACATCCATATACTTACAATCTCCTGTGTTTTTATCATTATAGATATTTGCATCTTGGCCTACAAGCATTGTTAGCCGCCGTCCGTGAGGAATATTGGCCACTTAATGGAAGACGTCTCATTTCAAAAGCCCTTCGACACTGTTTCCGATATTTTCGATTAAGGGCGAAATCAAGACAACAAATGATGGGTAATATGCCAACACTATGAACAATCATTGCCCCCCTATTTACTTCAACTGGATTGGATTTCTGTGGACCGATTTCCATTCACTACAAACTACGAGGCAAGCGACCAGGCAAAGCGTATATCGCAGTGTTTGCCTGTTTTTCAACAAAGGCGGTTCACGGATTACCGCAGAATATTTTCCCTGATAATGGGACAAATTTTGTGGGCGCGAACTCACAACTGAAGACACTAAACGATTTAATCACGTCTCAGCAGCGTGATCCAGAAGTCATCAAATACTGCCAACAAAATCGAATTACCTGGCATTTTCAGTCTTCTGAAATCAGCGATTGTTTTTGGATTTGGTACTTTTTTTTAATGGGATTTGGACCGTTTCCATCCATTCTTCCGGGTTGCAGTTCGTGAGCTATATTGTTTGAAAGGGGAAAGGAATTTAGTCCAAACCAACTGCTGATCCTCTTCTGATACCCATCACTATGCTCCTGACTTCTTCAATATTTGAAGGCTCATCAATTGGCCAATGGTCGTTTTCACTTATTAATGGTACTTGTGTTCCTTGAGATTTATTGAGCTCCTCTTCCCATCTTCTTAATAATATGTATGCAGAAGACTTTTGATTGTTGTCTCGTCAATATTGTTTAATAAAATTATAACAAGCCTCTTTTCTTGCTCGATTACACTGTTGATTGAAAATACGCCTTTTTTTCCGTTACTGCACTTTTTCCACTTTTGTTTCTCGTCCTGAGGTATGTAGCTTATCGGAAGGCTGCCAAACTTTTCCTTCTTCTCAGAGTTAACGGGAATGATGTTTTTAACTGTCGGTTCGCCGCCTTTCGGATGGAACTAACTAAAACACGCCAACCTTCTTCTGGTGATAAATCATCCAGATATGCCTGTTGTAGTTCTCTTTTGACCTCTTCTTGGTATTTTTCCAAAAAAAAAACTTTTTTTTGAAGTGATCAAGATTCCATTATGTTGATGATATATTGCCTATTTGATCATGTGTGTTTGCTAATCTGTCGTGTTTTTTGACGTTTCGTATTTGTTTATCTATCTATGTCTATTTCCATCCAGACTTACCATTAGTTTATGATCTGATATTGATTTTCACTGACCATGAACTTTGCCTATTTTGAAAGATGATTTAGATTTGTTTTTAATATGTTATCCAATGGCAACTTTGTGCTGAAATTCCGCCATGTATTATTACAGGACCTTCTTCCCCGTGTCGTGCACACCAACAATGAGTGTGGATTTGCAAAGTCGTAAAGTAATTGGCTATACTGATTAGAATCTGTATGGTATACATTTGGACCTATCAATTTATTCTGACAATGACTTATTTGATCCTTCCCTAAATGCGCATTAAAATCCCCTAATATCAAACTTCTTTTAAACAGTCTAGTGTAAAATGAGTGTGCCCGATTTGCATTCAATACTGATGCAACATGAACGCAGATAACCATAAACAATTTACCAGTATTTTGACATACCGATCCATAACACATCGAATTTTGGTGGATTGTACGAAACTTGTTGGGATAATAAATAAAAAACCTAACATGAATTATGTAAGCCCAACTGCACTCTAAATAATTTTTCTTTATTGTGTATTGCATTGTATAATATTTTATTACACACATATATTTAGTATTACTGTATACATATTATATAAAAGTACATTAACGCTGTAAATACTACTGTGCACATAATAATTTTTGCTCAACAGGTTATGGGCCCAGATCCATTTTTTTACGTGTATAGTGACATATAAGTACAAGAAGAGAGAATTGGAAGAAGTGATATTGCAGGATTTATAAAGCTTTATTGAAGTGCGGATACATAATTCAAATTGTAGATATTTGCTAACCAGACGACACATGATAGTTCGAGGAAGTGATTACCAAATTTTTCGATTTTTTTTCATTCACTGGAATTTTACTAAGGTGTGGTTTTACATAACGGTAAAAAAAAGTATAAAAAAATGGAGTCGCTAAGCCACTCGATAAAGCTGAAAACCTTAAAGACTGGGTTAAAAATGATAAAAAGGCGCAGAAGATTATAGTAACAACGATCGGTAGATAGCCCACGCTTCACATAATGCAGTGCAAATCATCGAAGGAGATGTGGGATAAATTGCACAGCATCTACGAACATAAGTCGAGTACCGGTGTACACTATCTACAGCAGCAGTTTTATAGTTTGAATAAAGACCCAGGCGATGATGTATTGTTCAACAACTCAGAGACATGGGTGAGAACATTTCAGATTCAATAGTCTCTACGAAAATTCTCATGACATTGCCAAATGAATACGATCATTTTCATAGTGCTTGGGAATCGACAAGCAAAGCAGAAGAAACTTTAGCCAATTTAATGTCTAGGCTTATGGTGGAAGAGTCCCGTTTGCAGAAAAAGGATACGAACGAAACCAGTGAGGCACTGATGGCGAAACGTGGCAGCAATGGAAAAATATCAAACTCAAAGCCCAGAAGTCGAGTACCAGAGAAGTGTTTCAAACGTAATCAAGTAGGACATTTTAAGAAGGACTGTCCTTTATTGAAAACTCAGAATCAACCATTCAATCACATGACTAATGATAAACAATGGTTGTGTAACTAAGTTCAGTTTAGTGTGCCGAAAGGTGTAAAAATTGGTAATGACGATTAAATAATGACTTTTGGTATCGGTGATGTGAATATTTTGGCATACAACAACAAAAATTGGGAACCTAAACATTTGGAAAAGGTTCTTCTTGTTCCTGATCTTAAATTTAATTTATTTTCCCAAGGATAAGTGCTGGACAAGGGTTATGTTTTTCGGTCTAACAAAGACACCTGCGAGTTTTTAAAACGAGATTGTATTGTTGCAGTGGGAGTGCGGAAGCAATTAAAATGTTATTTAAAGTTATCGTATCAAACAATAAAGATGATCGTCAAGTGAATGCAGCCATTAAACAGAAGCCATTGAAATTTTGGCATTTGTTGGATTTCTCGCCCTACCGAATGGTCTATTTTATGAAAAATAAATTTGAAGTAATTCAACATTTAAAGAAGTTCACCATGTTGCTAAAAAAGCCACCACCAAAGGTCTGTGCCATATACACCGCAGCAAAATGGCCGGGCAGAACGCGAAATGTCTTTAAAGTTTTGGGAAGAAGCAGTCAACACGGCTGTGTATATACTTAAACGAACTGGCCAAAGTTCAGTTCCATTAGTGACTCCATACGAATTATGGCTTGGTAATAAACCGAGAGTTGAACATTTACGAGTTTTTGGTTCAGAAGTATTTATTCATGTACCAGATCAAAACAGAAGAAACTGGGACAAATAGGGGGATAAAGGATTTTTCGTTGGATATCCTGAAGACACTAAGGGATATCGGGTCTGGAATTCAAATTCAAATAAAATTCAAATATCTTGCGTTGTTAAATTCAAAGAATCATTAACTGAATGCTGTATTACACATACTGACAAAAACGAAATAAGACCAGATCATAAGAATGTGAATGAGGAAGGCGCCAATATTTAAGATGAAGTACTGGTCAAAGATTCGGTTCAAAATAATCACATACCACCAAAATAACACTACAAGAATCTCCGTGTGACGACCAACAAAAAGTTAGTTCAATCAAAGAAGCAACATAAAGCTATCCAATTTGATATGCTTGGATGAGAAATTAGTGCACTTCTTAAAAACCATACTTGGAAGCTTGTTTCATTACCACCAGATAAAAAGATGATTGATAACCGTTGGTTATATAAAATAAAATATAAAAAGGACGGGTCAATTGAACGGTATAAGCAATATGGAATCACCTATTTAGAAACTTTCAGTCCAGTTGTACGTTTTACATCAATTCGAGCATTATTGGCAATTGCAGTACAAGAAAATCTTATTTTAAGGCAGTTTGATATAAAAACGGCATTTTTCACGGAGATATCGACGCAGATACATGCAACAGCCGAAAGGGTACAATGATGACTCCAATAATGTATGTAAACTCAACAAAAGTTTATACGGTTTGAAGCAATCTTCGCGTTGTTGGAATCAAAAATTTTTTAAATTTTTGAATGATCTTGGATTGCAGCCGACGAAAGCTGATCCCTGTGTTTTTGTGAATTGCACATGTGATAACAAAATTTTGCTTGTAATTTACATCGATGATGGGCTGATTGCAGCTAGTAATGAACTAAATAATCTCCAAAGCAATTTCGAAATTAAGTTCGGTGAAGCTGAATGTTACTTGGGGATGGTAATTTGAGAGAACACATGATGAATCTATTTTTTTTCACCAAAACAACTATGCAAATAGAGTGATGTGTAAGTTACAGTTTGTCATACTGCAACCAGGTGTAAACACATGCTGAACCAGATCATTCTCAGGATGTAAATTCAAAGCCGGTGGTTAAATTTCCATACAGCGAAGGGATTGGGAGTTTGATGTATTTGGCAGTAACAACTAGGCCAGATATATGATTTGCAGTAGGATACATAAGTCGATTTATGGAAAATCTGTTGAATGCAAATGTGGTGGCACTAAAAAGGGTCCTAAAACACATCAAAGGAACCATTGAAAAAGGGATTTTGTATAAATCTAAACAAAACCACTTTCGGTTATCTAGTTTCAGTGATGCTGATTATGTTGATGATCAAAGTTCAAGACGATCTACCAGTGGCTATGTTTTCTTGTTGGGTGCAGGGGCCATCATTTGGAGCTCTGAAAAACAAAAATGTGTTGCTCTTTCAACAACTAAATTAGAATACATTGCGGCATCATAAACCATTAAAGAAATGATATGGTTAAAACAACTGATTGGAGATTTGACTCCATGTACAAATGAAATCCCAGTGCTGTATATGGACAGTCAGAGCGCAATAAAGCTTATAAAGAATCCCGAGTTTCATAAACGCACGAAACATTTTGACGTCAGGTACCATTTTATTAGGGAAAAATACGAAGAGGGAGTTTTTGAAATCGAGTATGTTGCAAGCGCCGAACAAATGAGGGACATTTTTACAAAAGCAAGATTAAATTTGATAAATTTCGTTCTATGATCGGTGTGTGTAATTTACCTTTAGAAAATTATTTTTTTTTGTTTAAGTGAAAGTATTGGGATAATAAATAAAAAACCTAACATGAATTATGTAAGCCCAACTGCACCCTAAATAATTTTTCTTTATTGTGTATTTCATTGTATAATATTTTATTACGCATACATATTTAGTATTACTGTATATTATATAAAAGTACATATATTAAGGCTGTAAATGCTACCGAAAATATATTCTTCTTTTTATTTTTGGCATCTCATCTTCAGCAAAGTAACATCGTGTTTTTTTTTTACTGTGCACATAATAATTTTTGCTCAAAACCGCTTAATTTCAGATAAAGCGCATAATGGTAAACTCATCACTCATCTTCGGAGAATTCAACTAACTGAAAATTCGGGTGATCTACAAGTCATAGCTCCCGGTCTTTCTTTACTTGGTAGACTATTAACTGCATTTCCATAGAGCAAACAATTAACGAGGTATTTAGTTCATGGCATTCTAATAAATTTTCCACGGAACGTTTGCCATTAGAAGGGGTACAAATGTAGATTCGCCTGAATGATGGCATTTCAAAAAAAATCACAAGCATCCGATTGATGCAACCAATTATAATCTAATTTTATCATGGTCAGAGTAATTCGCTAGATGAAACTAACTGTTACTTTCTTTGACCTTGACATTTTTGGAGATTTCTTTGTTTTGGGGTCCCCTGAGTTCCAAAAATCTGTTTTGAATTTCTGTAAGGTATATGCAAAAGAAAAACCTCATCGTCCAGCCCGCTGAATAAACGAGCGTTTTTTTTTATTAGCTCCGGATAGCTGGTATCCGGAGGAGCTAATTTTCTGTTATAAAACTTATGTTTGACAAGCTATTTATACATATAAATAATTTATTTAAAACTAATCTATAATTTTTAATTCAACTTTTTAACTAAAAACCTATAAAAAAATATTTAGCTCTACCTATTTATCTGGAGCTGCTATCCGGAGCAAAGGGAAATTTGAAATATTTTTGATTTTTGTACAACCCTAATTGTGGCAAACTTCATTTTGGTTTAAAAATTTTGACGGATGTCAAATTCAAATGTCATATGGTTGTATGACATTTCTTCCAAATAAAAAATCATCGGGAGATTGATGTGGAATACGTTAAAGTAGAAGCTGCAAAAATATTTTTAAAAGCTGGAAAGCAAAAGGATAATCGAGATGCATCATTGTCGGAAGGTGACGAAGATGAAGATAAATAATATTTTGATGAAATTGACATGCCTGATACAAAAGTTAAGTCGATTCAAAACAAATAATTACTGTACGTATTCTACGTATACGTGAAGACACAGCTTAATATCACAGAAATTTGAACCAAAATTCGGCATATTATGATCCAAAACACCACATCCATTTTCCACATGCAGACATCTGTCAAAATTCATCAAAACGTTCGGAAATTTTAATTGGTATATAAAACACTTGATACATGGCCATTTTCCTATATGGAGAATTTCTTCCACCTGCTTATATCCATTCGGAAATATTCCCTTAGTACCAAAAAAATTCCATTTTTATGAATTTTGACTGATGTCCACATGTGGAAAATGGATGTGGAATTCGAGAATAGGGCCCCTGAAGAGTAAATAATTTTTCTTCACTAAGTTTAGAATTAAATAAATAAATTAATTTTATTATTTTAGAGTTGAGTTGTGTACTGGAGACATGGAAAAATATTCTAAAGCAGAACTATTTGCTTGGGAAGCTTATGGTAAAATATTCTCGAAGTGGAAAAATCATTAAAGGACAATAGAAACAAATCTTTCGAAGCCGATATCAAAAAATGTACATATGTATATATATTTGAATAATCACTGAATATATTAAAAATAATCCAACATGTATTTATGCTTCTTAAAAATTTTTTATCTTCCACGATTTGCAGTAAGGCTAATTTATGTTATTCAAAGATTCAGTTTTATTAAATTATAATTTGTATACTCCTTCGAATATAACTTACAAACTTAAATCGTTTGCTTGCTGTTCGTTAAACAACCTTTACATGTTACCTGACCGCAAATTAAAATTTTGTACAAGGTAATTCCGCTGCCGCTAGATAGTAAACATTTTACAGCAATCCGAGTAACAACCTTCGCCTATTTCCCTTTACCTTCCACAAATTCTAGCCTTTTTAATATTTTTCATGGCATTTAATAGTAATAATTTAAGAAATAGATACTCGATACTCAAAAAACGAAAAACAGCTGAAATGGATGGAATTTATTCAGTGTGCGCCAAATCATTGGCTTTGGTAGCTTGCGTTTTTGATCAGAGAAAATGTTCACCAAGAGATAGGTATTCAGGTCTTTTGAATCTAACTAAAAGAGACTCTCTATTTTTAGTAGTATTTTACACCAATTGAATTTATTGCAAATCCCGGTACATAATGGGCCTATCTAGGATCGGATAACGCCGCAGTTATGTCTGGCCAATTTAATGGGGTTCAATCAAGATTAAAAAGGCTAGAGTTTGAGAAGGAGAAATAGGTGAAGATTGTTACTCGGATTGCTGTGAAATGTTTACTACCTAGCGGCAGCGGAATTACCTTGTACAAAATTTTAATTTGCGGTCATGTAACATGTAAAGGTTGTACGAACAGCAAGCAAACGATTTAAGTTTGTAAGTTATATTCGAAGGAGTATACAAATTATGATTTAATAAAACTGAATCTTTGAATAAAATTAATTAGCCTTACTGCAAATCAGGGAAGATAAAAAATTTTTAAGAAGCATAAATACATGTTGGATTATTTTTAATATATTCAGTGATTATTCAAATACATATACATATGTACATCTTTTGATATCGGCTTCGAAAGATTTGTTTCTCTTGTCCTTTAATGATTTTTCCACTTCGAGAATATTTTACCATAAGCTTCCCAAGCAAATAGTTCTGCTTTAGAATATTTTTCCATGTCTCCAGTACACAACTCAACTCTAAAATAATAAAATTAATTTATTTATTTAATTCTAAACTTAGTGAACAAAAATTATTTACTCTTCAGGATGTGATTTTGGATCAGGAATATTCCTCATAGAACGTGTTTTGGATCATAATATGCCGAATTGGGGTTCAAATTTCCGTCATATTAAGCTGTGTCTTCACGTATACATAGAATACGTACAGTAATTCTTTGTTTTGAATCGACTTGACTTTTGTACCAGGCATGTCCATTTCATCAAAATATTATTTATCTTCGTCACCTTCCGATAATGATGCATCTCGATTATCCTTTTGCTTTCCAGCTTTTAAAAATCTCTTTGCAGCTACTACATTTCCGTATTCCTCAACAATCTTCCGATGATTTTTAGATATTTTTAGTCCGATTTTTTATTCGGAAGAAATGTCATACAACTGCATGAAGTTAGGTAAAATTTTAGTTTTTTGTTTATTAGCGACAAATGTGTATAATAGAACAAGTTTCAATAGAAATTTCCCTTGTGCTCCCGATAGCTTGCTATCCGGAGCTAATAAAAAAACACGCTCAACGTGTAATTCGAAGAAAGAAAGTGTGTTGAAACTTATTGGTCCTTGCAAATTTTAGTTCAAGGTTATACCTATGAGCTGTAAAACTGTTCGTTGTAATATTCGTATTGCTAGCTCTCAATATTTCAACACATTTCTAGAACTCGTTCTAATTTGTCACGTATTAAATTTAATCATTTTATAAATTTCTCAAAATATCTGTTAAAACGTTAGAACGTTATTCCATTACTAAAATAATTCGGTTGTTTAGATTTAGAATTATTTCTAAATTAAATCTAAAGTCACGTTGAAGCGGTAGTATAGCAAAAAATTGTTCCACAATAAATTTAGCCGCCTATTATATGAGCGACGCATTTTAGCGTTGTATTCGAATCTGGATCTCGTTCATGATCTACTTATATAGGCAAGTACATTTTTACCAAACAAAATGTCAACAAACATTAAATTCCACAGCGATCACAAATAATTATTATCAAACTGTAAAATAATTATCGTACTCGTATACGCATAAAGAGACAACATACGATCGCAACATATAAGTACATATATGATCAATCAATTGTAATAACAATAATAATATATCACAGTCAATAAAGAGTTCTTTGACATTTTGATTAGATAACATTTTTGTTTTTGTATGTATTGATGTAGCATGCGTGCATGTATGTATTGTTGTATACGAGTATATGGTGATTCTAACTAGATTCTTGTTTGGTTTGAGTTCTTCTTCAAGACAAAATATTTTTATGTTTTAAATTTTTTTTTTATTAAAAATGGTGATCAATGATCACTTGTTTTGTTGTAGCGCGCGCACGGTTGCTGTTATTTTATGGGATCATTATGATATCTATAATAAAATATCTCTGTATATACCTATATTGAATTTATAAGTAGATTAACAGTTAACGTTTTAGTTTTTTTTAATTAAATGAAATGAGATTTTTTTTTTGTGATCATCATGATTCATGCGATCGTTAAAACTGTATGCGGTGTTATAAAGATCATATAATAGTTCAAATGTATAATTTATGTTTTTGTTTTGTAAAATAACCCTTCCGTGTGAGAGTTTGGCAAAATTGCACTTTTAAAATACAATTATCTTTCACTTTTCTAATAAAAATATGCAAGTCGCTGGTATGTGTGTGTGTGTGTGTATGTGTCTTGCTAAAAAGATCTAATGATCTTATGTACCATTCTCTTTCACTTTTTTTTCCTTAAGTATGCAGTTTTTTTTTCAGTTGTTATTGTTATGTTTGTACTTCTTGTCGTAATCAACATTTTATACTAAAAATTGATCATATTTCAGAAATTTTGCATAAAAACTCTCTTGTATTGCAAAATTATGATCGTTCATCAAAACGATCGTAGCTATTTAAAATAATTTATAACTTTCGTAAAAAGATATTTAGAAAAGATTAGATTACAAACGTTTTTGTTGTTGTAGCTGTCTACATTAGAATTTAATTCGAGATCATGAGTTTATTGATCGTTTGTGATCGCGCGCATCTTGTGTTTGGTGAAATAGTGGGAATTATTCTTTTTTTTACCTTTTTATTTGTGGTGTGTCGGTTACTTGGAAAGAATTTTTTTTTTTTTTGTTGTTGCTTCGGAGAAGTTTGTAGATTAAATTTCGCGGTTTTAGCGATTATACATGAGGATCAGTGCGCTTATGTTGAAGTATTATTTGTGGAAATAGGATACTCCACAACTAACATGAAATAGAAGTGGATTCGTGTGTTAACTTTGTAGGTTAAGGGAAGCATGTTTCAGGAGCATTGCATGCCATTAGATGCTTATTACGAATTAGTATAATTTCACCTTTAACCCGAATTTTTGAATGGCTAAGAGTATTTTATTCAAAGTAGACATTTTTCCCATCTTTGGGAAAAGGATGGGTTCTAAGCTTGCAGGGTCGCGCGCGATAATTAAAATATCATCAGCATAAGCTAAGATACGAGGGAGCTGCAATGTCCCACTTTGACTTAATCGTAATACTGGATACTGATCGGCTACAGTTACCAGTACTACCAGTACATCTCTGTTTTATCCCTCGGCTTTTCTTAACTCTCGCTGTACACTTAACTCTTTAAACAGGTTTTGATTATTCGGTTAACCAGCCAGATGGGCACATATTGCTGTAGACTCTCGATGACTACATCTAGATTAAGGGTGTCAAAGAGCTTTGGCTAGGTCAATCGAAAAGATGAAGGTTCGAGATGATTTCGACGATTACATAGACCGCATGGATAGATTGTTCGGGATTAATAAAATAGAGGATGATAAGAAAACTTCACTTTTTCTACCTTTGATCGGTCTTGATGGTTACAGAATGGTGAAGGTGGTTTTATCACCAGAAAAACCGGGTGCACAAAAGTATCCAAAATTAACATCAAATATTAAACCGCATTTTACTCCGACGAGAAATGTTATTGCGGAACGATATACATTTTTCAAATGTTCTCAAGGTTATATGAAAATTTATTTATTATTTATTTACCAACTTTAAAAAAAAAATCTGGTTACAATTTTAAAATATTCTACGTTACATTACAAAAAATAAAAATAAAAACTTTACCAAAAATTAGAAAGAAAATCTGACATCAAAACCTTAAATGCATCTCTGGACAAATTAAAATCAAAAATCGACCCTACTTTATTAAAAGCATCCGAGACATTATAAACAGGTTCATTCATAGCTAAATTACTCCTCCGTATTGGTAATTTAAGAACAAACTCCCCACTCGATCGTAACACACGTGTTGAAACGTAAATAGAAAATAAATCGAGAATCTCATTACAATCAATTCTAACAACGAGGAGATCACGGACAAAAGTGGCACACGTTGCAGTTCTACGAATAGAGAGAGGTTTCAATTTTAATAGTTTACACCGTCCCCTATAAGGAGAAAGAATATAATTGGGAAGATTATTGGCCCTAGGTAATCTATGCAAGGCATATTTTAAGAACTGTCTTTGAACCCTTTCTATAAGATCAGAAGAATCCTGATAAAATGAGTCCCAAATAACTACGCCATAATCTAATTGCGAGCGCACCAACGTAATATACAAGATTCTAATCGCATAAGGATCCCAGAAGTCTTTGGAGAATCTTTTAACAAACCCTAACATGGAAAACGCTTTAGAAACAATGCCCTGTATATGAATTTGGAAGGATAAATTAGAAGCGAATGTGATACCCAAATCTTTGAAAGTGTTCACTTTCTCAATTCTATGGTCTTTGAGAAAAAATTCGTAGTCAAAGTTCAAAACATTCCTTCTACGGGAAAATCGCATTGTTTTACACTTCTTAGTATTCAATAATAAATTTTGGTAAGTACACCAATTCGTAAAATAAGATAAACTGTAGCTCCTCTGCATCCCGAATATTCGAAATAGTTTTAAAAATTTTAATATCGTCAGCATATATAAGAATCTCAGAATACTTAATACAGTTAATCACATCATTAATAAAAAGAATGAATAAAAGGGGACCCAAATGGTTTCCCTGGGGAACCCCTGACGTAACATGAATCCATCTAGACACGTAATTTCCTATCTTAACGATTTGAGTTCTGTCATCTAAGTACGACTTGATCCACCTAATAGGTAAACTATTACAATCCAAAGACTCCAATTTAAGGAATAGTAGTTTGTGATCAATTTTGTCAAAGGCCTTGCTAAAATCTGAATAAACAACCTGTACATCCATCCCCAATTCAAAAGCCGTTGAAATATAATTGGTCAGTAAAAACAAATTCGAGACAGTTGATCTGCCAGGAAGGAATCCATGTTGCTTAGAAGAAATAAACCTACGAGTATTAAAAAAACTAAAATCTTTGACTAATTTTTCAAAAAGCTTCGGCAACACGGATAAAATACTGATGGCTCGATACTTAGGCTCGTATTTTTAAACAAGGATAAATCGACGGATTAATACACAGTTTTCGAAAATTCACTGATTTAGCCAAGGTTACTTTTGGTAATTTTAAATGTAGATAGATCCGTGGATTTTTTGTGTCGTAATTTTGAACGAAGCTAAAACCGGTGATTTTCGAAATCAATTTTCGAATTAATAACTGCTTGCTGGGTTATTAGGCATTTTTTTTGTTTGTTTTCTAATGTCGTTTTCGATTGATTATTTTCCCCTCTATGGAAAAGCAATCTCAATTTCGGCGTCAATCGAACAAGAACAATTCATTGCTCTTTTATGTTTATGGGTTATCTGTCAAAATATAAGAAACTAGAAAATTGCAAATATAAAATCTAAAAAATTCGAGTTCGAAGAACAATGAACATAAAAAGTTTTCAAACTGAAAACGGCACCCAATCAGAAAAATAACAGAACCAGAATAAACCTACGAACCAGTGGCAAAACTACAAATCCCGGGCCCCTCGCCAAATTTTTCTTGGGCCCCAAAAGTAATTCGTGTTCTTATGAGAAAGTAAAGTTTTTAGATAAAAACTTATTTATTTCTACTGTCGAGCCTCGCATTATTTAAAAGTAAGTGATTTCGTGACTAGACGAAAGAGAACGTGATTCATTTCAATGGCCTAAAATTAAACGAAACATCCAGCAACTATCAGTGCTATGACGTTTTCTAAATATGTCGATGAAGCATCACAAATTTCGAATATAATTGAAAAATATCAAGAATATCGAAATAATATCAAAAATGTCAAATTTTTAAGGTATATAGGTAAAGTTCTAAAATATCGCATTATCCGTAAGCATGTAAAACGGAAGAAGATCCTCGCCTATAGGGAGAAATATCGAAATTTTGGCTTAATCTCGAAAAATTACTAAATATTGCGTTTCAGATTTATGTATACTATATGTGTAATTTTGCCAGTCCTCAAACTCAGAGCTATTCGCAGAACATTGTCATACATAATTCGAATAAATTTGAAAATCATTAACCATCTCAATTAATCCTAGAAATGTTGGAAAACTTAAAAAATCTAGTATATAATGCAGAACAATCACAGAAAAATTGGAATAATCTCTTTATTTTGGGAATCTCCATTGATCGATTGAATCCTGTCAAAATTTATAAAATCTACGAAAATTTCGAAACATTTCGAAAATTCATGTAAATATAACTTAATGTTACTATTACTACTAAGCAAAATGCTACTGCAAATAAGAATGGAACCCTCTATCGGGTAATTTGTTAAATATCGAAGAAACATATTCTTAGAATAGACTCTAAGATTCTTGAGTAACATGAAACCACACTCGAATAATCTTAAAACATCTCGAATAATCTGACAGTTTCGCAACAAATAATCACCAACTAAGACTCGAACATCAAAATTTCATTTCCATGCAAAATTCATTTCCAACTCCAATAATCTCGAGAAAATTTAAAAAATAGAAGGTACGAAAGGTATGAAATCGGAAGGCGACGAAAATTTCCAAAAATCGGGAGAATCCCGCCAAAAATAACCCAAAAAGAACACCAGCACTAATTGAAAAATTGCAACACTAATTGACTATAGAGACTGACTGGTTTGGCTCAAGTATCTGTTAATTCCCTTTCTAAAGACAAAAGCACTCCTAATGAAGGAAACATGCAATTGTTTTCCGTCGCGGTTAGATATTTTTCTAATAAGAAAGTTTCAATAATTTCTTCTTGATTTTTATGAACATCAAAATGGTACATCGCAATCTGCTTAGCAGTATTGCTTCCTTTTACAATCAAATTCAATATTTTCTAATCAAAACATGATTTGTAAAAGTTTCAATTTGTTTTGCTAAATGCTTAATTTGATTTATAAAAGATTAAATTTGAAGTGCAAAAGGGTTAAACTTGGAGTACAAAACGTATTTTACAAATAAATTAACCCAAACGCAAAAATCGTTATCCTCTGATGGCGAAAGATTTAATTTCAAACGAGTTTAGCAAATTGTCTTCTAAATCTACATACATATCTGTCAGAATCCAAAAGCATTTTTATTTCTATTGAGTCATATGGTTCTAGTCGGAACTTTTTCACCTCCAGCAATCGAAAAGGAATTATTGGGCCTGTCTAGACAACCACCTTATCTTAAAAAATTCGTTTTGTAAATTTGAAATAGTGGGCTTCTTTAATCCGAGCTACAATGAATCTAATCTTGACTTTGAATTAATGTTCAAACGCTCGATAAATCTCATGGGCCCCAATGGGCCCCCCGCAGCTGCGGGTGCTGCGGGTACCTAGCTACGCTATTGCTACAAACATATTTATGTAAAGAGGGGTAAATTTACGGAAAACTCGAGATTTCCAAAAAGTGCTCTCGAGCAAAAATATTTGGCAACAACGTTTTTTCTTCAATCGAACAAACTAAAAGGAAAAAAAGCAAATTTTTCACCTTCAGAATGCTTTTTTCGGCTCAATCGAAAAGGACATAAAATAATTCTTTCTCCCTTAAGTTTTCCGTCTTTTCTTTAATTTCATATTCATCGAGTTTCAAATTCTAGATTACGATAATCATGCTATGTACGAAACGCAACAAGCCTAAAAGCATTTAAATCGTGTTGTGACATAGACTGAAAAAATAACTACATAATGTCGAATTCGCGACTAGCTAGTTTGAGTCTGTCTAGGGAGTTAGTCTTTAGTAAATATCGTGATTTGTAGCATTCCTGTACAAGAAATAAATAAAATGGAAAGCGAGTGGTGCACGTAATATGCGATATCATAAGTGATAATATGCGTCCAAAGGTTCCAGATCAGGGGGTGTTGGTCAAATAATGAACCTCTTCTTTAGAAAACTGGGATCGGCGCCGAAGCTATTCCTTATTGTAAAACTCCACGTCTATTCTATCGTGAAATACCTTAGGACGTTTAGATCGTACCGACAATATTATCTAGTAATCTGATTCACCAGATTCTGATGACAAAGACGAAGATCCATTAAATATATTTTTCATTTTTAACTTAAATTTTCAAAAACTTATTTAAATTTAAATTTGCTATTAATTATCTACAAATATTTAGTTTTGTATATGTAATTTGACAGATCGTAAATGACGTTTTATATTGCCCAATTTTCGAAAATAGCCGTATCCACTGTTTTAGCCATCGATATCGAGATATAAATCCGAGGATACAATTTTAATCCAGGTTTGATTCATTGGATTTATCTTCGTTTACAAATACGAAAGAGGGTTATATTCGCTGATTTATCACTATCCTCGTTTAAAATTACGGGCCTTAGTAATATCACTTATGGAACCTGACTTAAATATTGGTTTAATTAAAGAGCATTTCCAAAAGTTCGGGAAGTATTCTTGTCGAAGGCTTTTGTTAAAAAAAACTGTGATTGGAAAAGCGACAGCATGTGTTGTCATTCTAAGAACCAAGGGAGGGATGGAATCAAACCCTGCACTTTGATTGATATCAAGCGAGAGTAGACCATTCAAAACAGTATCAAGTTCCAATTGCAAGGAACAATTTATATTAGCCACTGAACAATAGCTCGATATCGAATCTGTTTTTCAGATTAATAAGTTGTTTATTATACCACGGTTCCTTCAACTGACGCGTAGTTTTAAATTTAGGAATCAATTTCACCATTCCTACATTTAGAACATTATAAAATTCATCCAGTACTTCCCCTAAATGATCATTACCCTCAAATGCACTCCAGCATTAAGGGAATCGTAGTCCCCAATTTTATAATTAAAATTTTCAACAAATAACTCATCCTTGACAATTTCACATACATCGAAAGACAGTGACACTTTTATTGGAAAGTGGTATATCCTCGACGCTCCAGCTAAATCGTCACACGTCTCGACAATAATTTCTTGATCCAACGGCAAAAATACCAGGTTCAAAACATTCCCACACTTATTTTTGACGTCCATACATTGTTTGAGACCCATTGAAAATAATCCGGTCATGTAGTTAACATAATTCGCATTCAAGTTCAACGGAGTTAAAAAATCATCAACTCGAAGCCAATTAACATTTGGTAAATTGAAACCACCCAATATACATATACGATCCTCAGGTTGCAAAATGGGTGCTATGCTAGACTTGATAATATCAATGACTTTATCATACATCCCAAAATTAGAATCGCATGGAATATACATGACACAAACGATTAGTGAAAACGCATGATATCTGATTCTTACTGCGATTATATCCAAGTCGCAATCCGTCAATATTAAAGGTACAGATGAAAATTTATCCGCAAGCAGGTCATATGAGAATTGAAGGGTACATTATTCAATTAAAGTTGTTAGCCTCTAGGACAGGCTTGTTTGTGGGGTAACAGATACAACAAAAGAAATTGTTGGATCAAGGAAGTGAATTAACTTGGGATTCTGCAATGAAAATTTTCAAGTTGTGGATAATGAGCAAAAACAAATATTTCAAAACTTAGGATATCTGAAAATTAAGAAAGATCGGCGGTTGGGGGGACAAATCAGCTTTGTTTTAAATGCAACCAAAAACATGATCGAAACTCAACATGTCCACGAACTAAGTCGGAAAAAGGAACGCTTTTAGATTTCGCTTTGGGAGAATAACGGGAGACAATAAACATATTAATCAACTAGAGCTGAAGGTTGAGGTTAGGAGGTTGTAGCAATGATGACTATCGACTACAGCACTTGTCGACAGGAGAGTTAAACTTTGTAACCGAACATGGAAGTGCCGTAACTATTAGTTTTTTAATTAATAATTGCAAGCTTAGCATTGAAATAGACACGGGCGCCATATGTTTAATTATTAGAACCATTGATTATTTACACTATTTTTCCAATCTTAAGCTAGAAACTTAAAGTTATCCAAATTTGCAGGTTGCGACGGGACAACAAGTGGAAGTTTTGGGGCAAATTGCAGTAGTTGTTGAGAGTAAATCCAAGCTAAGTTTAAAAGTAGTAAATGTGTGTAAAAATTGTAAACCACTACTTGGTAGGGATTGGATTGACATTTTGTTTCCAGGATGGCGAAACTATTTCAATAATAATGGGCTAATAGATTTTAATATCAACAGTACAACAGTTACAGTTTAATGCGGAACATAATTTAATCACCGAGTTGCAGGAAAAATATCATGAACTATTGAAGCAGTCGAATGAACCGATTAGGCATTTTGTTGCGGATATTTGTCTCAAAGATGGGACGACTCCTAAATTCTTTAAACCATATACAGTACCTTGGTCAATGGAAAAGTCAGTAGGAGAAGAATTGGATTGTATGGCGCAAGAAGGTATAATTAAATCGGTTAGGCACAGTGAGTGGGCATCTCCAATGGTTGTGGTTAAGAAGAAAAATAGTTCGATACCGTAAATCCGGTGAGTAAATTCGACACACATATATCCAATGACCTTAATAGATGATTTAATTATGAGGTTGGTAGGAAACACTTATTTCTATGTGTTGGATTTAAGAGGAGCTTATTTGCAATTAGTTGTTTCACAAAATACTCAGAAATTTTTGGTCGTGAATACATGCAAAGGACTGTATAAATTTTTGCGGATGCCATATGGCAGCGTTCTTCGAACTGGGTTCCACGGAATCTAGATATTTCAGAGGTTTCGTGAAAAAACATGGATTCACTTTGAACTGGACGAATTAACAGATGTTGCTAAATTACCAGTTTTTAAAGTGTTGGCGTTTTTGCAAAGCTCTGCCAACTGGAACAACAAGTCAAGAAATATATTATTTACTTGATGCTTATTTTGAAAATCATTCAATTCCTTGGAACTTATGGCATCATATACGCACTGATGGAGCCAAGGCCATGGTTGGTGTCTCAAAGGGCGTAATAGCACGCATAAAGTAAAGAGCTCCAGACATCAAAAATACCCATTGCAATCTTCATCGTCATGCTCTTGCTGTTAAACGGATAGCACAAGCACTCCAACAAGTTGTCAATGAAGCCTTTAAGATTGTAAATTTCTGGGAAGCTTACATAAAAAACTTGCTTACAGAAGTGAGATGGTTATCCAGCGGAAAGGGTCTGACCAGGTTCTGCGAATTACAAGATGAAATTCGAATCTTCTTATCAGAACATGAATATGATTGCCTACAAAACTTAATAACGTTAGTCGGCTTCAAAATCTAGCCTACCTTGCCGATTAATTTTTGTACTTAAACGAAGTCAATCTTTCACTTCAGGGGCCAAATACTACAATTTTTAAGGTCAGTAGTAAAGTCAACTCAATAAAATATAAGCACAAGCTTTTGGAGGAATGAACCACCAAAAATAATACAGAATGTTTTGTTTTATTAAACAATTTCTTGACAACCGACCATACCGCGTTCGACCAGAATGTCAAAAATAATATTTTTAAACATTTAACTACGTCGCTACATTTAACTACGTCGCTTGAAAACCAAATACAGAAATCGACTTGATGCAGAAAATGATATGCGTCTCCAACTAACACCAATGTGAAACATTTTGTATCTTAATCCCACTGAAACATAAGCTAACTGGGTGCCGGGTAAAGTTGTGAAACTTCTATCTTATTCTTTACATCTTATGGAATTTCGTAATAGAAAGATACATGTTCACCGCAGTCGACTTCAAAAATTGTCAAAAGATGTTTACATACTGGATGATACAGAAAAACCAACTAATTTAAATAATGAGCTACCAACATCATCAAGAATCAAGATACAAGGTGAGAGCGATACAACTGACATATCAGTTCTCTCTCTCTCTCTGACACATCTCCCACTCGGGTCACGGGGACGAGTGTTCTTAAAATACTGGGCCTGTTTAAAAAGGGCTAAGGCTCACCTACGTTTGGGAGTCAGAGGAGTTTTGGTAGTCAAAAACTTGTGAGATGTGGTTTTAATGCAAGCAGTAATTATCGGCCACAGATTACGGTTATTGAGGAGTCCGACAAAATGATTTGGCCTATTTTTGTGTCTTGTAACAGTAATAAATTTAAGGTGTAGGTTTGAGGGTAAAACGATATATTTGGTACAAGCACGATAGCGGGAGGACGAGTAATCTGCTTGTCTCGAATGGTACACTCAAGCCAGAGTAAGCGATGATCGCTAATAGCTGTGTAAAAGAGGGCAGCCTTCGCAGATTTAACATAAATAAATCGGTTGATATTGCGAGTCAAAATGTAGTCCAACTTGTTTCGTCATCGCCCATGGAATGTATGGTTATATGGTTAAATAGCTGGGTAGAGAGAGTAAGCAGCTGCAGAGCAATGCCATTTTCGTTCTAAGAGCGTACATTTTTGTGACTCAGATGGGTGTTGAAGTCACCAAGCAAAACAATATCGTATGAGAGGGGACAGCGATCAACTATAGACATCAATTTCGAAAATATTTTAGAGGATAGACGACGATTAAATTGGGAGATGTGGGGAGGAACATACACGGATCAGAATCGTTTGCATGATGCCATGTGTATAGTTCTTTGAAGAGCAGACTCCGGCGCACATATTTGTTTCTTGGACACTACAAATATGGACATTATTTTTGAACAAAATGGAGTCAATGGTGTCGCGTTTTTGGTAGTTATTAAGACCTCGAACGTTCCAGGTACCAAAGCAGAAGGAGGTGAGGGAAAAGTCTAGAACAGGGGACTCAAACAACGTCGGCTCATTCCTTAGGATGTAACGGTTGTCAGTGGAGATAATTCTCCGTTGGACATTTTCTCTCATATCATGCAACCCGGAACTCTGAACAGAGGACGTGGTTCAGTCGATAAGGTCATCTTTAAACTTCAAGCTGTTGTAATGCGATCCGGTGAAATTAGGGTGAAAAAGATTTTGCTCAGTAGGTTAATGCAATGAACGTTAATCTTCGGTTTTTTTAAATTAGAGGCGGCTGACAAACATTCGGCGTCGCCTCAGAAACCATTCTTTGAAAGGTCGGATAGATACCTAAAAATAAGCCGATATTAGAAAAATATAATAACAAAACATAGAAACAATTATTTAAGCAACAAATAAGAAATTATGGGAGTGTAACTGCTAATCACTTAAACCTAGCTTAAGACCGACAATGCATGACAGACACTTTGCGTACAAACAATATGGGTTTAAAATTAATTGCCGTTCAGTCTGAAGCGAAATTTCATTAGAATCATATATTTGATGACAGGAATCAAGTATAGTGGGTGGGAATAATCAGTAAGATTAACAGAGATGACCGGAGATCACTGGCTGAGTAGCAAGGGAACTGAGAACCTTGCAGTTGAAGGTGATGAATTATTCCATTAAATAGACAGTTTCCGTCGCTTAGAATTATGTATACTTCCATATTATTCACTTAGTGGACTTTCAACTTATTTTCATTTAGTGCGCTAATAACTGAGCCACAAATTTAATGCCTTTAATGAGAAAATTACTGCATACACAAATGGTAAAGGTATTTTAGGTTATGAAAACGAATACAGACATGACGAATTAAAAGGAATTCGTATGACATCTATCGGTGGTGGTTTGAGGTATAGGGAAGATCCCAAAGACGGAAACTCGGCGGACCGAATAAGAATTCCGTAGCGGAAATTTTTCCGGCTTTTAGGGTTAAAATATGGTTTGGCGTCTATTGGAGGGGGACCAAAGTTGAGTAGATTAATCTACCAGCTCCGTAACCTTCCAGTAGGGTGCGCATCACGTGAGCTGTTCTGGTCTTGTCACTAAGCAGCTGCGTGATAGGTACAATTGTGTAAGGGGTAACCTCTTCACAATTGGCAAGTGTGCGTGCTGCCTCCTCGTGGCAACCACTGGTAACTAAGGCCATTTGTCACATTTTTGGCCATTTAGCACAGGCTAAAGTACGGCGCTAAAGGAGAAAACCTTGACAAAAAACACTAATCTAAGGTGGAACAGCATATGCCGATAGATGAATGGCTGATAGGTTAATCAGTTCAAAATATGCGGACTCTGGATACCAGGCACCCTCCAGTTTTATTTAGCCTTCCTGTAGTAAAGCTAGGTGACCTACAGGCGATTTGCAATTCCCAGCAACTCGTAAGAGTAAAATCAAACGGGATACGGGGCAGGAGTAGGAATGGGCTCCAATGCTACCGTCTGTCTGGCGGAACTACATGCTGTAGTAAACATCTAGGCGGGAGAGCAATAAGCCCAGATAGTATGTATCACGTACCGGGAGGCAGTATTTTCAGGTTCATTAAGAACCTTAATATTGACTGGACGGATAATTAAGCAGGGTCCAGCACAATAGATCTTTTAGGTCGCAGTGCGAGGTGGCTGATCCCCCGCATGGCCCTCCAATAATAATAATAATAAATAGGGTTAAAATAAAAACAGGAAAAGGGAAAAAGGGAAAAAAAGAATGAAAAAAAAATAGAAATTCAAAATTAAATCAAATTTGCATCTTCTTTTTATCGAATTTATCGGGAAAAATAAATTAAATTACCGATAAATTAAAAACCTGATTTCGGCCGATTTATCGATTAATCGATTATCGATATTGCAACCCCTATTGAATCAACCTCAAATATCGAGTCTGACCAATTTCATCAATCTCTCTGAACGTTACTTGGTATGGGATAAGCCATTCGATGATGTAATTCAACCAAAACCAAAATCTTGTACTCCTCTATCTAACCGGGCAGTCTTCGTCTGTTCAGCAGCTAAATCTAGGATTTTCTTCCGATCAAATTTTGAAAATTCAGTCCTTAATAGCGACTTTAGAATAGCCACCTTATAAATTCTTTTGAGTACAGTGCGTAGACAATGCGTCTACAGTTCAGCAGCAGAATTTTAAAAATAATTGCTTGTTTTGTTCGGAAGAAATTGATGGGAAGGAAACTTCATTTGAGACACTCCTGATTTGTAACCAGTTATGACCCGTTTGACCAGTTTTGGATGGTTGTTGATTTCATTCAGCAACTTCTGAGCAAATTTTGCTGTCACATGTTTTATCCCCAAAACATTGAAAAAAAGTGTTTCGCATGAGCTTGATATACCAATCATCAGCAATCTCTCTGATAATGAATGATTCAGCAATTTTTGTCAAATCATTCAACATTTCCAATTTAGCGGTGCACTTCATTTCATTCTTAAAGTAAAATTCAATATAAATTCTTTGTTCCATTTTTTCCATAAGTAAAATTCGCCCAGCAGACCAAATCACACGGGGCACAATAAACTAGGCATCCAGTACCTATACACAAGAAAAAAGTTGTGAAGAAAATTTACGAGTGTTTTAAACATTTGAAACTATTTTTGTTAGATAGCGAAATGTTTTAAACCACGCAGTCGCAAGAAACCATCGCAAATTTTGCGATTTAAGTGATATTTTATTCATTGCGGCTTTGGCAGTTTTAGTTCAGGATTTGTTAACAAATTAAGAGGCACGTTTTGCGTTGGTTTTAGTTTAAAAAAAAAGGACAGCCAATGAGATTTGTCACTAGAGTAACTATAGGTTAAAAACATGTAAGCCTGACTTAATAAAACCAATAAAATTGGGTTAGTAGCGGAAAACAGATTTATAGTGAAATCTCATCTAGAAAAGTTTCAAAAGCCGCCATATTCATTCATCATTTGGACGGGCTGCACCTAATTTATTTATCATCAAATATATATGTTGGTTAAGGCAGATATCAAATTTGAATAGAATTGGTACATAATCGTAGAAGTTCCGCTTGGGGCAAGGATGGAGTTTCTTAAATGAAACATGCCCAGAATTCAACGAATATTCCGTGACACTGCTAATAATACTTTGATACAAAAATACAAACCAAAAGTCAAAAAATGAGATTATCCAAAGAGAAATTTACTTTTGCTTCCATTTAGCATTTTTTTTGGCAGATGAAGTTAGGAACTCGATACAAACGGAAAACAACAACAAAACATAAATTTTTTTATTGTCTACGAATTGTCTACTCTTTTTCTACAGATTGTCTACATTGTCTAAGTCGAAAACTATTGTCTACGCTACTATCGACATTTGGGTGTAGACAATCTCAAAATAGGAGTAGACGTACAACACTGGTTACTATAACTTTAGGCAATATTTTGTATCTGAGATAGAGGCTTCCGGTCGCTAACTCACAAACCCGGTAAACCACAAGTCCGAAAATATTGGGAATGTCTTATGTCTGACATTAAGGTTAAAATTATTCATTTAGCTTCTGTGCCATTTATATGTCTACGTTTAACTAACATGAAGGTTAAGTGTTTATATTTAGCTTTCATGTTAATGATGCAGCAGACCTAAATCTCTTTTTATAGAGGTCCGACCTAAAAGTCAGTCGAATACCAACCTTAAATAACTGTTATCATAATCTAGATTTGATGCCAATTTTGCGACAGCCTAAAAGACGAGTTACTTAATAGTGACTTTGATACCTATTATATGACGAACCTAGCAGTCAATTTCAGAAAACTGACTTATACGTCTATTAATCGATGAGTGTAAACGCTGGATATAGAAGCTTGACTTTGAAGTCAGTAATTTCATGGACATTAAAGTCAAATACCGACAATTAACTCGTGTGCAAGTTATTTGTAAGCAAGTAAGTCGCTTTGTTATCAGGCATACAGATATTAGGCAATTAACTAATAATTTATTTCAAAATGAAAATAATAAAATATTAAATGTAAAGATCAAGATCTGTAATTATTGATGTAAATAAATGTATGTTTATGAACAGCCAAAGGAATCGCTAGTGTTATCAGATGTAAGCGGAAGTTATAATAGTTTCCATCTACCAACGGAATAGCTTCAATGTTTTTTTTCTCTTAAAGCTGCTAAGTCGAGTGTAGTCTTCGACTAATTTATACTGCTTCTGATACAGAAGAAAACGAGAATTAGCAAAATAAACGGGCTATTATCGGATAAACCGATAGAAATTCTGCTTTGGCTAAATATTCACCTGAATACAAAAATTACGTTACTGAATAAATTATGTTGTCATTTAGCCTTACCGCAAAAAAACTATTTATGGAAATCTGGTTTTACAATACTCTCAAATCCTTTCTCAAACTCAGACAACGACCTATATATAAAAATAATACTGTAAGATAATTTCTGCAATCATTTAAGCTTTCCAGACTAGAAAGTTGTATGGAAGTCTGGATTTATGCAGTGTGGTATGGGAAACTTCATTCGTGCAATACGCCTTGACATCAATATTCGCAAATACTTTGTTTACATTTGAATAAAATCCACACTCCTCTTCTATTCGCTGTGATAATAAGCTGAAATAATAGGTTTTATAAAGAAACTATTTATTGAATTCTCAAAATATTTCAGATAATAAATTTCACTCAAGAAATGTTCCTGTTCCATCCATTTGATACTGGAGACTGAGAAAATAGTCTGAATTACCTAAGTTGCGATTTAAAGTTCCAACCCAAAAATATCCTGAATTTGAACTATGGTTTAATTAAGAAACCCGACTCCAGATTATTAAATAAATTAATAATTAATAAATTTCAAATTAGGAAATATTTAAAGAAACTAGTTCCATTTGTAGCTGGAGACGTAGTACACTGTGTAAAAATAGGAAAAATTGGTGAAACAATGTTTCTAATAAATGGCGTCAATCAAAATATCTTTAGTGGTGTTCCGCAATATTTTTTGGATTAGGCTCTTATTTTATTTAACAAATCCGACCCCAAATGGGGTGACCCAAGAAATTTTCAGAGCGTGAATAATTCGGTTTTATAGAACCGACTGATAGAATCAGCTTAATAGCTCAGATATAGGTAACATTTCAATAAAATCCATTGACAAACGTGCTATATTTGGTGCTGGAACCTGGAATGGAAATAGAGTAAAGGCATGGAGTGACCTAATTTCTCCAAATTTTTTTCTAATAACCAAAATGATATTATTAGTGTCTTGCAATATTTATTGAATTCATGTTTATTTAAGAAACTCCATCCCTACACCAAATGGAACTGCTGTGATTAAACACGAATTCCATTGAAATTTATTATCTTACTTAATCAATATGAATCAAGGGGGTTTAACACTTTTCTAAAAGAGGTTTCACCACGTGAATGTTTTTAACCCAGTCGTCCCTACCAAACCAATATAATGTCTTGTTTTTTTAAGGCGATTTTGCAGACTTCCTCCAGGTCACCCTATGTAGGTACCTACTGTGATATCGTCTGGCAATGAAACTTCTTTAAATTGCACCAAAATGTTTTCCAATTCTCAAAAATCAGCTTTGTAAAAATAACGAATATGCACGTTCGCATATTTGCCAAAATTACGCTTTTGAAAATGAAAAGGGCTTGAACTTGAAGTTGCTTTAACATAAATTTTTTTATTTACCGCGTAAAATTTGGACAAAAATAGCTACAAATTAAAAATGTCGCTTACGGTTTCGCTTAAAATCTAAAAAACGATGATCTAAAAATATTTGTGACTTCGTGGAGAGTTGTGGAGGTCTTAAAACAGTTTTAATATTCAATTTTGGCTCAAAAGCCAAATACAATTTTACTTGGTTTTTGTTTAACACAAAACACTGAAAATTTGAAACGTACTCCGTTCAATGTTTGCAGAGTGGCAGCACCGGTAAGAAGTCGCCAGCCAAATGGTCATTTATTGCAATTATAGACGACAAAGGAAAATTGTATGAGCTCGACCATTCTGTCTTGTCATCACTTTTACTCACTTTCCAAAGGTTTATTGTATCTTCATGTATCATAGTACATTATGTATAGTACGCTGAAGCCAAAGTTTTGTTACACGCTGAATTGAGAGTTAAGTTGCACGCTTTTAAAGTCAGAGTTTCGTTGTACACTAAAGTCAGAATTTTGCACACTATACGCTGAATTTAATGCCAAATTTATATACAGCTTCGAAACTGTTGGTAAATCAGTGTTTAAAGTTCAATTATTGTTGATCAATACTCTGATGACAAAGTGACTATTGTTACGGTCGAAGTCAATTATAGGATCCATGTGGCTCACCTACTGATACACTTATGTCACTTCCTTCGGCGACAATAGATATTTTGTCAATCCGAATTTATAGGCGAATAATCAACTTGGGGTTTACCGGGAAATTTTTTTAACTGTGAGCCGTTCTTGATTTAGTGATTGAGAACAATGATACTTGCTTGAACAAGTATTCAGTGGTATCGGTAATAACAATAATAAACGATTTTACAATCCATTGCTGAACCAGTTCAATAATCAGGCCCGTTGGTTTTGATTCGGTAATCTCCTAGCTATAGACAACCATGCCGTGGAGCCGATAAATGTGATATGATTTCTGGTGTATCACAAAAAATTTAAATTGCAATTTGTATTCAGTTGAAAAATAATTGCCACCATGCTTGAGCAAATATTTGCCACTTGTGAACGACGCATAATGATACTGAGCAAAGTGGTTTTATTTGGTTGCTCATATTTGCTCAAACGAGCAAATATAAATCAGATGAGAGCACAGCAGGATTACAGTAGGATTTGAAACGCGGGTTCTTGTTATTTTGCTTTAAATGTAACTGTTTTTCCTAAATGATTAGTTTTTCTGATGCTAAACATGTGAACTAGTATCTGTGAAACTCAATTTCTCACCAGCTGGAATTGCTTTCCTCTAGGGTGACCAGACATCCTGGACCTCCCGGATATGTTCTGTATTTTCAAACTTCTGCGGGCATCCTACCATATTTTCAGCATTTTCAATAAGATGGAAGGCGATCAAAGAAGAAACGAAAAGTTAGGGTCTTTAATTAAATTTCTTCACAAAAACAAATTTCTTTGTGGAAAGCTTAATACATGTGAGCTCATATGAAACTCTGAAGAAATGATCGGAGCAGGAAATAATTAAGTTGGCGAAGGAGTTTATGACTACTTAGGCTGTTCCACTCACACAGTACGTATGTTGCTGTCTGAAATCATGAACGCTACAATAAAATCGTATTTAAAGGAAATACCAATCAAAAACACAAGTAAATCACTAATTAGAGAGATCCAAATATACGAGGCTACTGGGCAAATAACAGTTAAGTAAACGACTCTTTTCGTTGGGAAGCAATATACTATCGATTAAAAGGCTTTCTCGATTTGTCGAGAACAAAAAATTGTCGAATTTTCGATTGCTCTAGTCAGGGTAAACGTTGACCGTTTTCGCAAGAAAACGCTGTATCGCCGTTGGCATTCTTGATATATTGCCCGACCGGGTTATACATGATACAAATCCGGACTTCCACAATTAATTCGATTTGATACCGACACTAGTTTCACTCTAATTGGCTAAATTCCTGAGTTTAAAATCGGTAAACAAATAGTTGTTACACCCATGTTCAATCCTAATTGGCCCTATTACAGAACTTCGAAGATTCTGTAGGAATTTTGAAAGCCCCAAAAATCTCTAATATCTAAAGGCTTCGCAAAATTTCAAATTTTTAAAACTGGAATTGTCTAGGATTATCGCGAGAATCTGTAATAATTCGTGGGAAAGTATCGAATAATCTCATATTCAGCAAGCAACATGAGCTGAAAATTCGAATTATCTGAAAAATATCAAATAATCTGTAACCAAAGTAAAGTAAAGTAACGAATTATCTCAATTTCTCCCAGCCCAGCTGAAACCGTTCAACTTAAGAATGTGATGTTTGGAGAGTGTGTTGATTGATTTTATGACGCAGGCATCAACTAAGGAAGGATTTATGGAAATACCATCTGCAAGGGGATGAAAGAGGGAGTAAAAAGTTTCTGAGGATACCTGTATTTCCGGAACCGAGTAAGTTACATATGTGAAAGTTCGTATTCGGGTTCTGGGAAATCCGGGAGGGGGCGGGGGCGAAAAAGAGGTAAATATTTAATGACAATACCTTTATTAATATTTCATAGGAAAGACAACACATCTCATTGGGTTTTACTTTAAATGACGATACATATTATCCGTTTAAGAGGCTAAAAATTAATTTCAAAATTTTTCTAAATTTGACTCCCCCCTGAAACTTAGCACAACTCGAAAAAATATGAAAATTACATTTTTCATGCCCATAATGAACTGTGTTCACATAAAGCACAAAATCTTAAGATACTAGGTCAGTCCCTATTGGATATATAAGGTTACTGCGATGTTGGTACTTTGTCAATTGTCTAATCCAGTTAACCTTTGGGAGAAAGAAGGGAGGTTTGGGAGGTCAGAGCTTACCACAGTATGCTCGACCTCAACCAAAAAGATTCGGAGCGATTCTGAGCAATAGAGAATATTTATGGGAGACCAGTTACAATGCGGAATTCTTGCCACAACAAGTAGCAAATAACGAAGGTCCCTTGACAGAGGAGCAACTGGCTCTCTTCCGGTGGTTGTTGACGGAAAATCATTATGATAGTATTATGTTAAATGCAGTTTTCTGTAACAATCTTATTTCTAAATAAAAACTTTTTTGTATAAATTTGATTTTTGGCCATAAACTTAGACACGTTAGACATTACTGTAAAAAATTTGAAAAAATGTTACAGAAACAATTTTGTTTATAATTAATTTCCCTTAATTAAATTAAGTTAAATCCGATTCTGAATACGTGAGGAAAATTTGGGATTTCGGGTTATCGGGAAGTGGTCGAAATGTAGATTGCAAAATTAAACCACAACAAATAAACAAGGCAAAAAAAAATACTTTTGACACTCAGGACTGTGCGAAAATTGTGTAGTATTGTGTATTGTGAATATTTGTACGGAACCGGTAAAGTATTCCATGTTTGCTGAACAGGGACAACAACAACAGGTGTAATTTATTACAATAATTACAAACGCATAAAATCGACTCTCTTAAATAATCATCTATATAAAAATATCTAAAACTAAAAGCATTTAGCTTAAACTGTCACATTTAAATTTAAAACCGCAATTATGTACAACATAAATATTAATTCTTACAACTATACGATTTCTCAAATACTTCGTAGACTCATTACAATTTAAATAATTGTACAAAATAAAATTCCAATTACGTAAGATTCATGTCTCAAGGAATACTTATTTCAAAAAATCAACACACTACAGTGTACACTAAATACACTTACAAAAATTAAATGCTGGTGTATACCTACGCCGCTAATTGATCATATATGAGTCTGATAAAGCTAACTATTATCATCGATCAATCGTGATACAAAGCAATAACATGTTGCTTAGGGTTAATCTACACCATACAACATTGTAACAAATTTAGAACCATGTCATAACTAAGTACGGCAAAAATTTACAATAAACTATAATAGTTTATGGTTGATTATTATTGTTATTACATTTTGTGGTTTATTTTATATAATTTTATGCGTTCATTCATCTATAATTCTTATGTACGAGGATTTTACATCTCTGCAGATGTGCGAGTACTATCTAAACTGGAGAATGAAAGATACCTACCTTCCTACCTACCTACCTATACCTAAAGAGTACATACCTACTATACATTTGCATTATTGCTGTTATTATATTATTATGGTTATGATCATATCGGCGTAATTGAAAATGTAATCAAATAACTATAAGCAAATATCTAGACGATCGTGAAAAATTGTATATTACCTATACATTATAAAGAAACGGTTATAGACCTTAATTAAAAAAAAAAAAAAAAAGTACAGTAGTTTTGATTTTATTGCGAGATCGGCTTGCAAATCCAATTACAAAATTACGATCACACAACAATTCCGAAAGTGTTAACCTCCATATGGAAACCGATAAACCTTGAATATGAATTTAGGGCGGAAACAAACAATTATTTGCAGACTATCTAATTGTTACAATTTCATTATTTTGGTATATGAAGAATATACGATTAACATGTTACAAGCTGTTGTTAAACGTAATTGTGTTCAATTACAAATTTTACAAAACATAAAATAGAAATCATTCGCAATCCTGACACTGAATGCATGCATGTACTTACTACATTCCAATGCTGTATTATTATTGTTATTGTAAAGCGCCGAAAACAAAAGAACGTTTTATACAAATTATATTGTTTAAAACGATCGTCATCATGTTTTAGCGGTTTTGAACACGGTTGAAACAAAATGAAATCCAGTAGCGCGCAATTTGATCATTAAATAAATACACGCCATTATTAAAATGTGGTTATGATTAATGGCTACATAAATTAAAAGCATTGTATTTAGTTTTGCAAACTTTGACGTTTTAATGTATACATATAATAAAAATCACAATTACTGGACACTAAAAAAATGTTTATACGTTTTACTTGTATTTTAGAGAATTAAAAATATCTAATGAAGAAAAATTAAAAATCGCTAAAAAAATTTACGAGCATTACAAATTAATTCACCTTAATGGCTTTTTGTTTATTTTGGTTGGCCGGAAATCTGAAATTTTTCCAAATTTCTCTCATTTGATGGAACAGCTCGTCTGAATTCCCATTGGACTTTTCTTTTTTGTTCCTTGCTTAATTTCTACCCAAAAGCTATCTAGATTGGGTTAAGATCAGGGCGTTGTGCCCAAATAATCAAATTTTTTAATTGGTATGTATTTAGGATCGTTATCCTGATTGGCCCAACGCCTTTCTAGGAAAAATTTTCGTAGTCATAATGTTCCGCCTCTGTGTTTTATGGTATTAAAACCGTGTCTCTGGGATCCAATTCATTATTTTTCGGACGTCTCACGTACACCATACTTCCCAACTCAAACAAACTAATTTGTGTAGGTGTAGTTTTGCGAAATTTATCGTTCGTTTTTTAAATATTTCGCCTTTTGTAATATGTAATGCATCCACGCAATCCGGATTTAAACACCCGACGTCTAATAGATCTCTCTGACCAACTCTGCGCAATTTGAGGATATATGCGGTTCCAAATATTTTCCTGGTGGTAAAAAAAGGATCACTCTTAGTCCATATATTTTCTTTGTATGTCATTTGCAATATTTCCTTACTATCAGCTTCCTCGATTCTGGTGGACAGCAATTTTTATCCATTTTGTAACTAAATGTATATCATATATTAAGTTGTAGTGCTTGCCAAATAATATTTCATCTGAGTATTTTATAAAGTGTTACGAAATGGACACCCTGTTAAAGTTAGCCGAAAGTTTCCAGCCAAAAATAAAAAGTCGATAATGCAGATTATGTTATTAACATACCTGCCGAAAATAAAAAATTTAGTAGTTATCAGCCGAAAGTAAATAGGATACATGGATTTAAATAAAATTTTTGTAAATAGTTTTACGTGGAAAACTTTGTTTAACCTAGTCGTGGAAAATATCGGAAAAGCAGAAGGATTCACAAAATTGGAATTAAATCAGCCTCTAGAGTGTACATCTGAAGTTGAATCGTTTTTATGTGATTTGGCAATAGCTATCGCAGGAAAAAATTCAGTTCAAGTTTCCCGTGGGAAATCTCGGAAAATTCAATTTTCCAAAAATCATTAGAAAATTTGTATAAAATCAGCGTCTAGAGTGTTATGTCTGGAGATGAGTTGCATTTATGTGACTTGTCAATAGCTAATTTTCCCGTGGGAAATCTCGGAAAATTTAAAATTTTGGAAAATCGAATTTTTCGGGATTTCCCACGGGAAACTTGAACTGAATTTTTTCCTGCGATAGCTATTGACAAATCACATAAAAACGATTCAACTTCAGAGGTACACTCTAGAGGCTGATTTTATTCCAATTTTGTGAATCCTTCTGATTTTCCGATATTTTCCACGACTAGGTTAAACAAAGTTTTCCACGTAAGACTATTTACACAAAATTGTATTTAAATCCATGTATCCTATTTACTTTATGTTAATAACATTCGACTTTTTTCCTTCGGATGGGATTACACAATCTGCATTACCATTTCTTTTCTTTCGTTTGAACTAACACAATCTGCATTATCGACTTGTCACTTTCGGCTAACTTTAACAGTATGAAATTGACATCAATGTAATTTTTTTCAGATTTTGTCATTCGGAAGGCTTGGCCAAATCAGACCGTTAAACGCACAAACTGAGTATTTCTCAAGTCCTCTAATGTTGAAACCAATCACACGATGATTTTTCTATAAGACCTCTAATTTGCTAGTATTCTAGAATTTTTTCAGATTTTTGCCTTGTATATAAAATTGCCTTGTAAATATAGCGGCCTGGCACTTGCATCATACTTCATCTGAGTATTTTCTCAAGTCTTGCGATATCTTCACCAATCCCATGATTATTTTCTGTCAAATACCTAAATTGCTAGTTCTTTACATTTTTTTTTCAGATTTTTGAAATTGGGAAGGCTTGGACGTGGCTTCGACGTGAGTCGAATTTAATTGTTGCCACCAATCACACGGTGATTTTCTCTTAGACTTGTTAAAATGCTAGTACTCTGAAGTCTTTTGAGAGTTTTATGTTGGGGATGGCATGGCCAAATATGACTTCGGAGCTTTCAATCATATTTCATCGTTGAGTATTTTCTCAAGTCTTGCGATATTAACACCTGCCTCCGTTGATTTTCTTCCAAACCCATAAATTTCCAGTCTTATTTAATATGATCTTTGCAATTGAACTGAGTACTTCCTCAATTCCTGCATTGTTGACACCAATCTCACGATGATTTTATGTCAGATCTATCAATTGTCGGTACTCTGGAATTTTTGAGATTTTTGTATTGGGGATAGCATGGCCAAATACGGCTGTAAAGCACTTGCATCCTACTTTATGTGAGTATTTTCCACCAATCTAAGTTTGATTTTCTGTCAGACCCATAAATTGCAAGAAGATTTCTGAAATTTTGTCAGATTTTTCTCAAGGAAATGGTATGGTGAAATTTGGCCATGAAGCAGTTGAGTCGCATTTAATTTGATGATCTCAATTCAACTAAGTGTTCCCTCAAGCCCTGCATTGTTGAAACCAATCACATGCTGATTTTGTGTCAGACCTTTCAATTTCCAGTATTGTGGAATTTTTGTCAGATTTTGGTGTTTGATATGGCCAGGCTAAATATGGCCACGACGCTCTTAAATCGTATTTCATCAAAATATATTCTCAAGTACTGCGTTCTTGACATCAATCTCAAGTTGATTTTCTGTTAGACCTAACAATTGGCCGTACTCTGGAATTATTGGATGTGGCATGCTCAAATACGGCCGCGAAAAATTTGAATCGTATTTTATTTTATTTTCGCAATTTAGCTGAGTATTTTTTCAAGTTCTGCGGTGTGGTGTTGACACCAATCTTACGAACGATTTATGGTCAACAATTTATTTTCATTCATCGGAGTTCAACGAAATTTTTGACGAAATATGCGCAAATTGCTAAATAATCGTGATCACAATCATCTTACACGGAATCAGAGCATTGGTCATTTTCAACCCATTGGAATAACAACAAACGAGATCAGTCAACGGATTGGGGTGGGGGATTTATGTGGGAACTTTTTAAGAAATCGGATAAGGTAGGGCTTGATCAAACCTATTGCTGAGTGCCAATTGTTTCAAAAGCGGTCAAGAGGTCACACTATGTTGCCGATTTCAAGTGATTCGAATCTCTGGTGATCCCAATCGCTATAATGAAGGGATCGTTCCTGAGTAAGTCGTTGATTGATAAGTCTGCAAAGTTAATTTAGTCATGCATTTCTGAAGCGATTAAACTTCCTATGCTACCTCGGGACTTTGAGCAGTGGGAACTTAAGTATACAATTTTAATCGGCTTCTTCTGAACCTGGTTCCAGAAGCTGCATTTACAAAGAGGACAGTTTTTTTCCCAATTGACGAGAATTGTTGATCAATTAGGCTAGCCAGACAATTAGTGGATTGTCAAGGCAAAAATTTGTCTATAGCATTAGTGAATCAAACTGGATTGGCGTAATGAACCATCCCCAAGTCCATCTACATTTTTGGCTGGTATATTACGAATAACTAGACCAGGTCCCCGATCTGCACTTAGAGTACTTATGAGATTAAAGGGTATATCGGCGAACCATCTGCTTGCGGAACACAGATAGTCAATTCGAAAAATTCTTGATAGCAACTTTCTCAACTTTATTGCAACATTAGGACTTCAGACTTCTTTTTCTTCTTTCTTCATTGTTTAGGTATTTCTAGGTATTCCAATGCAAATTAATGCTTTCAGTGCTGTTGATGCTTGCTGAAGATGATAACGATGATTGTGAAACTGCTTGAGTAATAAGTTTGGCAGGTTACTTCCGACGAGTAGTGTAAGCGTGTTACCATCTTAATTGTGGTTTTGATTTTTTGAAGATGCAGTCAGTTTTGATATATCCACTACTTAGATTAAGGCGGGGGCCTTGGTTTCAGTACGTATTTCGCGACGTTTATCTGTATCAACAGGTGGCTTCCATCCAGAAAAAAAATATTCAAAACCCTAAACCAAACGGTATTCATTCCAGAACATAATTTTTCAGGAAGATGACCACGTTTTAGTACACTAATTATTTATTAATAGTTCCATTTGACAAAATATAAGGTAATAGTGAATAAACACTAAGCGGTCTAATCTCAATTTCTATATATCTTGAATCGATCTCAGAGATCTGTTCTTGAAGATGGTACTCGTCTTCTTAACCCATATACAATTTAAAACCCAAGCCCTAGTCACAACGTTATATATTGGTTAATACTTACAGTCAGAGATGTCTCCGTAAAATGCGGTAGGCTCCCCGATTTCTTAACTCTTAAACAATCTATACATAATTCGAGAATCATTAAGAAATTACAATGAAAGTCGGTTAAGAAGTTGATATCATACCCCATTTCAAAATTGTCCGTGTTTCATTCTAAGTATTATGTAAGATATTGTGGTTAATTTTACCCTTAAATGCATGATTTCTTAATGGCACTCGTGTTTTTTATTGCCTTTGTATTAAAAAGTCGGGTATTAACGTATAAGGAATAAAATATGGACAAAATGTAAAATGCATCTGTATTTTTATTTGAAAATTAATTTGTATCAGGAAAACCCGGACAAAGCAACGAAAGAGATTTTTCACTGCTTCAAGGATCTTGAATTTAAAAAATCGTTTATCTGTAGAAAGAAAACCCGGCTCTGGTAAAACATGTAAACTACAAGATCGCAAAGTTCGAATGAAATTGATATGTGAATCGGTGGGTCGAACTGCAAAATCGTACGGCCACTTGGGTAAAAAAATATCAAGTTGACCGAAAAACTGTCAAGAACTATTTAGAAGGTATGAATATACAATGGAAATCCAAAAAGTCGCCACCTGCAACTACAGCCAAATTAGCTACAATCAAGTCTAGATTAAGAGTGCTTTCCCAAACATATTTCACCGCTTCTTCAGCTTATAAATGTGTAATGGACGATGAAACTTATTTCACTGTTGATGGTAATGAATGGCAGCCAAAATACTACTAAGAGTCTCCAGATTACGAGGTTCCAGAAAAGGAGAAGTTTATTCATAAGACCAAGTTTCCAGGTAAAGTTATGTTGTACGCAGAATCGAATTTATCACCAAAGAACGTAATCCATCAAATGTTCCACAACTAAGACCAATTGAAACTTTCTTAGCAAATTGGAAGAGAATAGTATACATCAACGGATATCGTGCCAAAAAATGTTGATTGTTTGATTAGAAAGGTAAAAAGAGAATTAAAGAAGATCGATACATCAGGAATGCAGGCAGCAATGAAAAAAGTGCCAAAAAGGATCAGGAAAGTGAATCGACATGGGGCGCAAATTTGGCTTTAAATTTTATCTAAGAATTAAGGTTTTAAATAAATTATGAAACAAAATTATTTTATTAGTAAATAATTTTTTTTTACATTATACTTTGACGCCATTTTAGGGCGACATATCGACGCAGAAAATCGATCGACGCAAAATATTTAGAAATTGAAATTTGACCAATTAGTGTTTATTCACTATAGTCCAAAAGAATCGTAAATAAATATTTAATTTACTAGAACCGTTCCTAACTACAAATTTCGGGGCCACCAGCATAATTTTTCTTGGGCCGCTAAAAATGCTTCTTGTACCTATGAACAAGTAAAGCTTTTAGTTAGAAACGTATTTATTGTTATTGTCGAGCCTCGCATTTCAAAAGTATGAAACAGCACGTGATTCAGTTCAAAGGCCACAAACAAAACAAAATTTCTCAAAGATTGTAACTCAATGTAAATTTTAAATAACCTGACATTATTGAATAATTTCGAATAACCTAGAAAATTGGAGAAATATTTAAATCTCGAGAAATCAACTAAATATCACGATTCAGATGTATAGTGTAACTCTGCAAGTTCCCACCACTCAAAGCTAAGCGCAGAACATTGCCAAATAAAATTCGAATATATTTGAAAATCTTTAAAATCTCGAATAAACCTAGAAATGTCGAAAAACTTAAGAAATCTAGAATAAGCCGCGGGAAAATTCGAAAAATCTCTATATTAATGAATAATTTCGGAAAGCCTGTGAAAATCTACAACGAAAATTTTGAAAAATTGCGAAAATTCGTGTAAATTTCAAATTATTTGTCGAGTAATTTAATGTCACTAACACAAATAAGGAAAATTCTACTAAGCAAGTTAAGGTTAAGCCCAATAAAGCGATATGCAATAATAATGGAACCCTCAATTAGTATCGAATAGACTCTACGATTTTCGAGTGTAACATCAAACTATCAAATACAACCGATAATCTCGAAAATCGCGAATACCCCGACTGTTTCGAAACACAGAACCACCAATTAATTCTCTTACAACAGGCATCCCGTTTCCATGCTATACTCCAATAATCTCGAGAAATTTTAAAAAGTGATCGAAAGATGAAATCCGGGACAAGAGAATATGAAACAGGAGAATTTGCAATTTCCTTATATTTAAAATAAATTTTCAAAATAAACCGGTTGTACGCGTAATAAAAAAAGGAAGGTGTGGCCAACACACGACTTTCTTTTACAAACAGAGAATTTTGAGAATTTTTTTTTTTTTGTTATAATTTTTGGAATCATTTTGTCTTTAGCAGTTTTTTGTAAACCTTATACTTTTTAAGATATTTGCAAAATCAATTTTCTGGACCAAGGGAGTGGCCACTTCCGGTTAGCCGATTTGGAGTAAAATTCACTGGGACCTCCAAATTTATCAAAAAAGCTTAAACCTGAAGTTTCAGTGCGATTGGTTAAACCATTTCGGCTTTAGAGAAGACACAGACTGACAGAAAGACTGACAGACTGACAGACTGATAGACTGATAGACTGACAGACTAACAGACTGACAGACTGACAGACTGACAGACTGACAGACTGACAGACTAACAGACTGACAGACAGACACCATTTCGAAACCCACTTTTTCGGACTCAAGTGACCTCAAAACAGATAAATCACTCGTCTGAACGCGGCTTAACCCAAAAGTGCTTGCACTTCTGTTTTTTTTATGGCATCATGTTCCCTAAGGTCTAACAAATAAGATAAAAGTTTTTTTGAAATCATCCACCGACCAGTTTAAATTTTCGCGCCAAAATTCGAAAATTGGAACCAAAAAACGGTTTTTTGGTCTGAAAAAGTGAAATATCTTATTTTGTATGCCCTTCCGGAGGATTCCACCATACAAAGATCGAAAGAGGAAAGTCTCAGGAAGAGAATGCAGAAAAGTACAAGTCAAAAGGTTGCTAATTTGCGAGTTATTTCTCTCTTTGTCGACAGATGTCTTCTAAAGACATACGTGGGGATATAATGAATTATTTCAAACAAATCAAAACTCATGAAAGTCGAGAAGAACAAAAACCTTTATTTCAGTAACATTAATTTAAGTTTGATTCATTAATTATATGTGGTAACTATTATATTCAATTACAGCTCTCATTAATTTATCATTACAATCTGCGTGGTTTTCAGAAACTGGATATTTGTTCCACATTGTCTTGAAATCAAAATGCACTGTCTCCATGGCCTGTTCACTGTAAAACCCCAACCGTCTTCTATCGCCTTCACAAAAATCTTCTATATGATAAAATACTGCATGTACTTTTGGTGTGATTGATAGCCCTAGGGCCAAATAGCTAGTCTTGAATTGAGCGATAGATTCTTTGTAACAATCATTTAATTCGATTCCAAAACAATTGTGAACTACACGATCAAAATCCTTCAGTGTTTCCACATACTATAATTCAAACAACCAATGGAGCAAAACGATGGGAGACTATCCAAGTTTTTTCCAAAAATATTCTACATGAATTGCCATTGAATTTGGTACCTCCTTGAATAAATTCTCGTTGAACATTGCATAGGTTGATCCATTCTGTTGTTTTAGTAACAAATTCATATTGCATATGGCTGACTATTTTATTAACCATACCAAGCATTAGATGTAGTTCTGGAGTAGGAATAATGTCAAGAATCTTTTTATCGTCATCAGTTGTAAAAAACTGGAGGATTGATACAGCTTTTGAAATTTTTCGCATTTTTCATTATCGATCCGCCAGCATTTCTCCATGCTTCAAAATACGAGGATGAGTTTCCCACAGTTCGCCGAGGTCTGACGTGCTCTAAATTCGTGCTTTCATAAAGGCACCATGTACAAGGGTACATCAATGAATGAGACATAATCCCTGTCAGAATATTGGCTAATTTGAGATCAGTCGCTATCGTACCAGAAAAATCTTCAATTTTCAATATTTTCCATATTGCTGACACGTTTTCATAATTCTCTTGAGCCGATTTCACAATAGCAAGAATAAAGATTTTTTTAACGCCTGAGTCAGCAAAAGCTTTAGCAAACACGCCATCATCATACTTTTGACGTTTTTTCTCCTTTTGACAAATTTCAGTTGAATCATCTTGAACAGAGAGGCACACCTTCAAAAAACCACCGCCACCGTCAATTCCAAATTTTAAGTGCTGATTTCTAATATCCCGCTGTTTCTCGATATGAGAAAGAAAATCTTCAAGAGTATGGCAGTAAACTATGGGATTTTGGATTGGTGTGCTCATTCGAGCTTTGATGGTTACAAAATCTATTATCTTAGCGCAAAAGAAACTTTTTACCTCGCCATTCTTCTGTTCCAGGCTTTTTTCAATTCTAGCTCAATTATCGCCCGCAAGAAATCGGCTGTGGATATATTCGAAGCTGGTTCCTCTTCATTTTTTTCGTGGGGATTTATAAATAATTTCATGGAGTTTCCTCCACGTGCCTGAGTAAGGGAGGCCGTCGAATCTTTTTTGTTTACTTTGTCATCAATGTCATGTTGTTGAATTGCAATTTTACTGATTAATGTTGACGCCACTTGTTCCATTACTTTCTCCCCCATTGTATTTATATTATTGCACACATTATCAACTTGGGCAGTTTTGGTGCATTTATGAGGTGTTCCTCGTTTGGGATCGATAAAACATTTGGAACAACGTTTGATGCATTTCCCGTCAACCGCTTTTTTTTTGTTAAAAAGTTGCATGGATATCATATTACTTCGAGCAATCTGGCACAAATAGCACTGACAGGGATTTTGAGTCCTAGATTTCGTAGTTAAACTTACACACAAAAACTTAGAATAATCAGGTAGCTCGACAGTCTTGGAGGGAACGATTCCTGGATCGGCACTGGGAAGTTGTCGGTAGACATTCCGTTTGCATCCGGCAGAAAGAACATTCGGCAGTCTTTCTTCACACAAGATATTGTACACACAGGTTTGAAGGTTTAAAAATTTTCAACATTATGGAAAACTGAAATGAACTGATCGAGGCGAGGAAGAAAAGTTTTCTGCTTTTCTTGTAACCTGCCTACTGCATTCTCTTCCTGAGACTTTTCATAAAACATAAGATATTTCACTTTTTCAGACCAAACAATCATTTTTTAGGTTCCAATTTTCGAATTTTGGCGCAAAAATGAAAACTGCTCGGTGGATGATTTCAAAAAAACTTTTATCTTATTCATTAGACCTTAGGGAACATGATGCCATACAAAAAACAGAAGTGCAAGCACTTTTGGGTTGAGCTGCGTTCAGACGAGCCGTGAAATCTCTAAAAATCTCCAGTTCCAAAATTTTCATGATTACTATACTTTATTTTACTAGAAAAATTAGAGTAAAAGAAAGTAAAAGACTCGGTAAATGAGAAACCACCGCCTTTTCTTAAAAATTTCCGAAAAAGGTCCCGTTTTGCAAATTTCAAAGTGTGATCTACTTTAAGCTTAACCTTGGTAGCGGTTAAAACTCAATCAATTCCGGAATGAATACGCTTTGTTTAAGAATTTTGAATATTTTTTCTGGATAGAACGAAAATTTCTTTAAATTTTTGCCGAGATACGCTTTTGGGAAAAAAGCCTTTTCGAGGTTAACATTTCGTTCTAACTTCTCGTACGTATGCACGATTAAAAAATATGATGAAAGCTCTTGCAAAAGGATTGTTTATATAGAAGAGTCGCTCAAAATAAAATTTACGAAATTTAGCCGTCTTTTGAAACAGATGAACGTCGCGTAATACGTACTCAGACCAGGCCTCTTGCCTCAATCTAAGCAGTGGATACGCCATAATTAACTCTATCATCAAAAGCCCAGACCAACATCAACTTACGATTTTAAGGTACTTAGACTAAGCGTCGGAAATATCACACCCAACTTATTAAGCAAGTAGTTTGCACAATCGTCATTACAAGCTGTAGCATCAACATAAAAAAAAAAAATTCGGGATGAACATTTCATGTTAACTTCTCTTAAGTATCGTGCAAACGTATCAAACATTCTGGACAGAACTACATTAAGTCAGGAGCACAGTCCATCATTATTTTGGCACAACACTAATAAAAAGTTTTAAGGAATAAAAATTGATGTGTGGCCAACACACGATTTCCTTTTACGAAAGGGGAATTTTGAGAAATTTATAAAGCAAAGTAGAAATTTAATAAATAACGTAAAAAAGTTTTACAGACCCAATTTTCAAAAACTTAAATATGAAAATATGAAGATTCGGCTTGATTGGTTAAACAATCTGAGCTGTAGAGAGGACACAGGCAAATAAGACACGCCAACAGGCATCACTTTGTAACACAATTATTTGGACACAGGGAACCCCAAAACGGATAAATCCCCAAAAATCTTTAGGTTGAAAGTTTTCATCATAACTAAGCTTTATTTTACTAACGTAAAAGAATAATAATAGTGTTATTCACTTTAACACAATTTATGAGTCTTACTTCCTGTTGCGTTTGTAAAATGCAGTTTGGTAATAATGAAAATTTTCAACCTTGAGATTTTTAAATATTTACATATCTGTTTTGGGGTCCCATTAGTTCAAAAAAATGGCTTTCGAAGTGGATTTTGTCTTGTTTACTTTTTCCCAGTGAATTTTAGTGAAAATATTTACAGAAAAACTATTAAATACAAAATGATCCCACACCTCAGTTTTTGGTATTTTGGAGTTATTTGGCATGTGTATGACCATATCAAAAACATAAAATAAACATCAAATTATGTCAGTTCTGAGGCTCCGCTGAATTCTTTGCTGGTTGATGATTTTATATTATAGTCCTTCCCATATTTCTTTTCTGGCATTTAATAGTCGTTACATACTGCTGATGAGTATTTTATACAACTGGAAACTCCTTGAACTTGAATCTAGTTTATAAGTTCTTCACATTTACATTTATTTTTATTTAGTACGCGAAGCACGTTCTACTAAGTAACATGATCCCTAAAAATGTCTATTTAATATTATACTTAAGTTTTTACGGGTTCAATTTTAAAAAACGTTAAGGTCGCACCGCACTGCGTTTCTTCTATAAGTGCACAGCACACTTGAAAATTATTTATATTTATCTTAATCGATCAAGTGGAAGTTCATATCACAATTTTTTTCCGCTATAATGACGGCGCTATATATTTTGACGTCTGGTATTACATTTAATGTTAAAAAAAAATCACAACACAGCGAAAATACAAATTCAAGATTATGACGTTTCTTCATCTTAATAAATTCGCTACATATATTTCTTGTTATAAACAACAAACATTGAAATGCATCCAAGTGAAATGAAAGGGAAACAAACAAGTATCTAAATAAGATGAATAAATTAACATATAATGATCGTATTTTATAAAATGCTTAATAATAAGATTCGATTGAAGCCTATATGTGCACATATAGTTATATACATTATCAAGAATACATATGTACTCGTAAATATGTAAGACGATGATGGAAAAGAGAATATCACAATGACGCAACGCGCAACGATAAAATTCCATAAACAATGACAAACGATGACAATCTTATTATTTAATGGCACGTTCTATTCGACAATTATATGATATGGAAAATGTGGACATAAACGTGATGTCTATTCAATATTGTTCTTATTTGAATAAAGGTATTTTTGTCTTTTCTTCATAGGTATAGTCTGGGTATGCCATATGTCAAACCAAAAAATATTTTTGTAAATTACCAAAAACAGTCGAACAACCTTGCTCCTTTTTAAAATCGTCCAATAACAACAACAAAAAACATTTTACTGATCCAATACTGTCAAGGTCCGTATACACTTTAATCACAATCTGCAATCAGTTTGTGGGTTAATCAATTAGTCGTGAATCGCAATAAAAAAAAACAACAAAGCAGTATGTCGATAAATCAAAAGAATTCGATATTTCTTGTAAATTGTAATTAACATACAAAAAAAGATTTCAACATTCAGTAACCTTGAAAAAAAAAATGTGTAAGGTGTATTTTATCTTGAGTTTGGAAATATTCTAGTTTTGCGCACATATCGAGTACACAAATTGTATCTTTGTAGATTTCTAAATAATAAAACATAAATTTTTTATGTTTATCTGAGCATAATTTTTTTATGTCGATTTCTCGATTTTTTTTCTTATTCTTTTCATATTTGAAGGTTGTTAGTATGGTGGTGGATTGCGTTAATTGGTTTGTCGTTTTCAATGCGGATTTATTGTGTTACACGAATTACTTTGCGATATGTTAATATGCGGTTGGATAAAAACAATAGATATTTTTGTAATTTTCACTATAATTCCGTTTGGTCTTGTTTTTGTAAAAATTGTGCAGAAAAATCGTTCCGAAGAAGCTCTCAACAATTTTAAATTCTTTCACCATTGGTGGTTCAATTGTTGGTCGCAATATTGATATAGAAAAAATTGGTTGCAGCAAATAGACTATATTATGATTGGTAGTTTAAACCCCCAACCTAACCGATCTTAATGAAATTTAAGTTCCATCAACCCGGAAAAGAGACTCTAAAATGATTTTAAGGCGAAATGCTGGAATATGACAATTAGGATTAATATGGACAATTAGGGTGGATTTAGTTGGATTTCGACATGAAATTTGCCTTATACGATTAGGGTGGATTTAGAAATGTTAAATTGATTTTTTTTTTATAAAATTCCGGAATTTGGCCAATTGGGACAGATCTTGGCTATTTCTTAACAGAGTTTAACGATAAACATTATGTGCGAATATGAACGAATTTAGGATGAAACTAGGATATTTCTAAACCGATGCACTTTTGGAAATGAGATTCCCCCTAAAATATTTTTTAGATTAAATTCGGGAATTTGGCGAATTAGGATTAAATATGCAATGGAAATAATAAAACGAATAAATTCACAAATACAAATAAATCAATAAAATAGTTTTCAATGGAACAAACCCAAACCCCACACAACAAACGATTGTCACAATCGTCAACAGAATACATTAATCGGAAAATTGTCCGCCTTACTTTTATTTGTGGTATTTTTTCGATGTCAAATAGATGGCGAAAACACATCGTTTTGGTGATCCTAAATTCATGGTATCGTGTAAAAATTGTTTCGCGACGGAAATCAAAATAGAAGCCCCAGGTATCAGATTTTAAGCCACTGGATCCTAGAAATGCTAATTACTTGTATCTGTTCTTACTGATTGTAACTTTCGTCAGAGCATAAATGAACTCAAGTATAATAGCTTTTCAGTTATTGGCCTGTCATCTTCTAAGGGGTTTCCAAACGAACAATGATTACTTTCAACTTTGGTCAAGAAAGGATATCAAGAGCGAAATGAATATGTGATAGTAAAAAAATGAATTATGACTTGGCTCAAAAAAGTGGTACAATGGGAGAAATACTTCGACGAAACGAACCGCAGTGATTTGAGTTTTCTACATGCCTGCCAGTACATTGACTCTGTTATATCTCATTTTTATATTTAACGTAAAACACGCTAATTTTTATACTGTCAAAATTTCTATATTGCTTGTAAAATAAAAACATGAAAGTCCCCATTCATTCCGTTATAAACACCATTCCATAAAGTTGTGTTCTCAAATAAAGTTGTGTAATTCTTAAATAAGGTTTAAACAAAATGCCTACGGATCAAGAAATTTTACAAATTCTTAAAAGTCAACAAGAATTTATACAATCATTTTTGGCGGCTCAAACAAAACAAGTGGCTACAACAATTTCACCGTTTTTCCCGTTTAATGTGCAGAAACATCATTGGTCATCATATTTACTACAAATAAATCAGCATTTCGAGGCATGCAGGGGATCGGCTGATAACAGGAAACGAGCATTTTTCCTGTCCAACGTGGGAGAATATATTTTTGAATTTCTTCAAAAATTATTCGACGGCGATTCGGTGAGTAGAACATATAAAGATCTAACCTCTAAATTATCAGACCATGTTACGTCAAAAATACATATTTTGGCTGCGCGTTATGAATTTCACAAAACGAAAATAAAACCAAACCAATCCTACTCAAACTGGGTAGCGGATTTACGTGGTATCGCACGCAATTGCACTTTTACGTGTAAAAAAGCAAATTGTTGCACATCGTTCGTTGACGAATTAATTCGCGATATAATTGTAATAAATACACCCCACGATACAGTGAGAACCACGTGTTTACAAAAAAATAATCCTACTTTAGATGAAGTGTTGGGAATCGCTGTCGCGTATGAAACTACCGTTAAAACATGTAAAATCATAAAAAGTGAAACGTCAATGGATATAAATAAAATTGATTTAACTTGTGCTGATAATCGAAATAGTGATGTGAAATATAATTTAATTACAAGTGAAAATTTTTATAAATCACCTCCCCAGTGCATAGACGAACAAGCCACCTGCAATAGCTGTAATAAAAAAGGACACATTTCCACCGTTTGCATGTCTAGCGGGCGTGTTCGAAGGTCATTCAGGTATCGTGAACCATATCGAAATTACAGTCAGAATCGACAACGTAGGCAATCACCCCAAGGTTTGTTTTCTAACTCACAGCGCCGCAGAAGTTCAAGCCTCCGAGATAGTTCATTATCACCACGTAGACGAGGATCCGCTCATTCAATAAACGTTTTTTCAAATAGTGATGGCACACTCGCGGGTTATTGCCTTTTTAGTAAAATTTGGATTGGATTGAAAATAAATGGACACCCAATTTCGTTTCAAGTGGACACGGGAGCTACTTGTTCAATTATTGGACTTGCCACAGTTGGGATTTCCAAAATGTAATCCATCTTCAAAAAATAGTAAGAGCGTACGGAGGAAACGTCATTCTAATTAAGGGTACTTTGAATGTCACATGAATGGGTGAGTCAAAATTTTTCTGAAAATACGGTGTATATACAAGATATCAAGAAAAGGTTTCCCAACGTATTTCTTGGTTCGGGTGGAACTATTAGACATTTTAGTGGAGAAATTTGTCTGAAGGCTGGTGCGACACCAATTTTCCATAAAGCTTACACGATTCCTTTTCACATAAAAGATGCTGTTTCTGATGAAATAGAGAGGCTTGTTGTAGAGGAGATATTAATTCCAGTTCGAAAGTCAGATAAATCCGTTAGACTTTGTATTGATTGTAAGGTTACCATTAATAGGATCGTTGAAACCGAACACTACCCGCTACCTAGGATAGATGATATATTAGCAAGTTTATCGAAATCAACTATTTTTTGTGTAATTGATTTATTTCAATTTACTCGATTACCATTTGGTGTTAAGAGTGCTCCCGCAATTTTCCAGTCCATTATGGATCAAATTTTGTATAGATCAGGTCATATGTTATTTAAATGATATTATGATTGGAGAAAATAACATTGAGCAATGCAGGCATACGTTGAATTTAGTTTTGGAACGGTTGAGTAAATACAACGTAAAAATGAATGTCGAAAAGTGTAAATTTTTGAAGAATTCCATAATTGTTTTAGGTCACAACATATCGGGTATAAGCCCCAATATTGATAAAGTAACAGCAATCGTGAAAGCTCCAGCACTAAAAAATCTTCAGGAATTGCAATCATTTTTGGGTATTCTAAACTATTATGGCGGATTCATTCCAAATTTATCTGCAGAACTACATAATTTATACAAACTGTTGAGAAAAGAAACAAAATATATGATGTGTGAAAATACGTTTCAGAGATGTAAAAGTTTGTTATTAAGCAATAAATTGCTAGAATTGTATGACCCCTCAAAACCGACTATAGTTGCAACTGATGACAGTTCGTATGGCGTTGGCGCGGTATTATCACATTTAATTGATCGAGTAGAAAAACCAGTTTTATTTACTTCTAGCACTCTTTCTCCAGCAGAAAAAAATTATTCTCAGCTTCACGAAGAAGCTCTGGCTGTGATTTTCGAAGTGAAGAAATTTAAGAAATATATTTACGGTCATAAGTTTATGTTAGTTACTGACTCACAAGCACTAAAAGGAATTGTTTAGTACTAAAAAAGGAATATCAAACGTAGCAGCATCCCGATTACAAAGATGGGCGGTAATTCCTTCGACATATGATTATGAATTGCATCATCGGCCGGGAAAAAATAATGCAAACACTGATGCTTTATCAAGGCTTCCAATAGCTGCAGATACTACTGTTGATACAGATACCAATTCTTTAATTATGTCAAGGATGGTTGGCCAAATAATAGTGAAATAAACCTCGAGTATTATTTAAATTAAGGAACTCTTTAAGTATTCAGCATGAATGTTTGTTTTACGGAAATAGATTAGTGGTCTCAAACGAAGCGATATCGCATATTTTGAATTTACTGCACAGTAACCATGAAGGGATTGTGAAAATGAGAACTATGAACGGTGATATCGAAAATAAAATTAGAAATTGTTTAGTATGTGTAACAGTACACTAAATGTGAATAAAGAAGTAGTGACGTCTGAATGGCCTTTTTCGTATTATCCTTTTGAAAGAATTCATTTAGATTTGTTCCATTGTCAAAATGAAAATTTTTTAATCTTAGTAGATTCTTACAGTTAATTTATCGATGTAAAATTAGTGAAAAAATATGATTCTTTAGAAGTTATTAGCCAGATGAAATCAATATTTAAATATTTCGGTCTGCCGAAATCTATTTGCACTGATAATGGACCGCCTTTCAATTCGTTTGTTATTCGTCAATTTGGTGAAACAAATGATATTAAAATTTTAAAATCTCCTCCCTACCACCCACAGCCTAATGGTTTAGCAGAACGAGGTATACAGACCATAAAAACCAATCATAAAAAATATCTTGTAGATACTAGTTTTCAGAAAATGTTAACAGTAAATCGGTTAAATCAACTATTACTTGCATACAACAATACGCCATCCACTGGCACTAATACATCACCAAACGATTTATTATTTGCGTTTAAACCGAGAACGTTGATTAATTCACTCAATCCGAAGATATCGATGGAAAACTGTGAGAGACAGAAACAAAAATTAGAAAATCCAAAGAAAACAGTAAGATTCAATTTAGATATAAATCAGGAGGGGAACCATGATAAAAAGGGGCAAGAAAGTATAAAAAAATTTGTAAAAGGTGATGCAATCATGTATCGAAATCATTTACGGGAATATTGGAAGTGGCTACCGGGCAGAGTTTTAAAATCTATTGGAAATCATATGTTCTTAATAAATGTACAAAACATAGTCAGATACGTGCATAAAAATCAAATTCGTAAATCTACTATGGAGGATAAATATCATCCACCACTTGAAATAATACCCAGGGGCCAGGGGTAATAAAAGAAAACGGGGTAATAGTGAAACTGATAGCGACGATGATTGTGGTTTTTTAAGAAGGTCTAGTAGAAACAGAAAAATACCTTGTCGGTTTCAAGACCACTACAAAGATATGGTTTACTTCAATTTAACAGATACTATGGAACGCTAATGGGAAAAAGCCATAGATTAATTTAAGTTAGTTAGTAAATTAAGTAAGAAACAAATTGCTCATTAGTCCAGGAGACTAGATTGTAATTTTGTAATTACATAAAGTAAATAAATAAAATGTATTTAAAATAAAATAAAAAAATTGGTCACTGCAGACGAAATTCCTTCCTCCCGAAATTAAGCAATGTATGGAAAGAAGTTTTCCCAAGCCAAACACTATTTTGAGTTTTGCATAACCAATTTTTGAGATTTATTGGAAAAATTGGAAAATCGCTTGACCAAGTACATTTGAGCTTTGACGTTGTTTTAAATTGACTAATAAGTACGTCGTACCAACATACTGTGATGTTTTCTTTTTGCAATTTGCAATGCTACATCTCAAATTCCTCTGACATCGAACAGCCGTTGATTAGAGTTTGTTAGAGCTAAAGATGGATAAATAATCGTCTGAAAGGGTGAGTCGATGAATAAAAAAAGAAATGCTTTAACTTGGATTTTTCAAGTTTTTGCTTAATAACAAAACCGGTGACTTCGGTCTAACGCAGCCATATAAGCTCACATGATTAAATTATTTTTCAAATGTTTGAGTCACTCCTTACTTCCAGTAGTGTCGGCATTTCGCCAAGTTCAAACGCTTATAATTACAACCCTGCTTACAATTGATGAATATTTTTTTTTTCTTAATACATTTGGCCAGGCGAAGACAGAGTAGCAGATAAACAGTCTAAAAAAACGTTTTAAAACAGGAGGCTTGTTCTGTAATTTGAACAATATTTTCATAAAAGATTTATTTTGTATTTTAATTGCCCTAAATATAAAAAAAAAAATCATCAATAATAATGGTGGACAAACTGAATTCATTACTTATTATCATTAGCATTCCATATAACACGTGTGCAAATTTAAATTCTGCACAGGAAATTGAATCTTTTATAATGAAAAATTATAGATTTAATGTCTTAAAGAATGCTAAACAATCCCTCCCCCTCCCCCCCCCCCCCGATATATGTGCTCTGAAAAACTCGTCAACGAAAGAGACATAAATGAAATAAAATCAACGCTTAATCAATATTTTGTTTGGTTCCTCATGGAATTCTTACTAATACAGGTTGGTTGCAAAGTATTGAAAGTGACACCTATTAACCAGTAGAGGAATCAAAATTTACACGCCATTTTAATATTTCATCTTTTATTTGAACACATAAAAATTTTTATTTTGCTCTGGCAATTCATTCTTTATTGACAAGTCATTAGAAGTTGACGTGTCAGTGTATTCGTTTCCAATGGAAAAAACCGAATATCATGCAGTGATAAAATTCTTTGTTTTGGAAGATTTATCAGCAACAGAAATTCATACAAAAATGGTAAAAGTGTTTAAGGGATCTGCTCCTTCGTTTCCAACTGTGTATCGATGGGTTTTAGAGTTTAAACGTGGTGCAACAATACCAGAAATCATTGAGCAAGTGTATAATATTGTTTGCGAAGATCCAAGTTTGAGTAAGCGTCAAATTGCTGATATCATAGGCATCTCGGACGAACGAGTACTCCATATTTTACATGAAGAATTACGTATGAAAAAATTGTTTGGAAAACTGGTGCCGCATTCGTTAACAATTCAACAAAAACTGAATCGAAAACAAATTTCTCAGCATAATTTGAAGCGTTTTAAGCAGAATAAAACCGATTTTGTGCGGAGATTTATAACTATGGATGAGACTTGGATCTACCACCATGATCCTAAACTGAAATAAGAACGTTTACAGTGGACTGAAGCTGGTTGTTCAGCTCCAAAACAAGTGAAGTCAGTTTTTTGGGATGCAAAAGGGATTTATTGCAACCTTTTGGACCAGTTGGATAAAAAAATTCGTGAAAAATGACTCGCTTGAGAAAAAAATAATGTTTCATCAAGACAATGCACGTGTTTACACGAGCAATTTGACGATGGCTAAATTGAACGAATTAAAGTACGAATTGCTTGAACATCCACCGTATTCACCAGATTTGGCTCCTAGCGATTACTATCTTTTCAGAAACCTGAAACAATTCCTTCGTGGAACAGTATTTTGCAGAGCTTCTGGAAAATCATGACAGAGATGGTATACAATTATTGGAGAATCATTGGAATAAGTGTATTGAAGTTCAATAAAAAATCTAATATCATTAAAAAATTTGTGAAATATTACAACGTGTCAGTGAGCTGGTAGAAACGAGATTGCAGGCCAAGAGTTATACCATAAGAAGGAAGTTAAAAGCACTGGTTACCGTGAGAAACTACATGGCAAATTATTCGTCGAATGTACCAACTACAACCCATCAATTCCATCATATGATTGAGAACCACACTAGTATTCAATTCGACAATAATGAGGTAGCATTGTTAGAAAAAGGTCTGAAGTACAATATAGCGCCACTTAACAATTCCAATAATCAACGGAGAGTCTTATTGAGCATCGAGAACGCTATCACAAAAACAAATTTAGAACATCAAGCTGAGAATAAAACGGCCATCAGCATAAGGAGCAAAATAAGCAGCAACGACGCGGTGATTGTTAAAGCAGACAAAGGGAATACAGTCGTAATAATGAGCAAACGGGAATACAACACGAAAATTGAGGAGTTCATTATAAACAACGGGATTCAGGAGTGTAACGATGACCTGACGGTCAGATATAATGTTAGTATCAAGGTTGTTATCAGTAAGTCGAGGCATTTTATGAGCAGTAGAGAAATCCGACTAAATAAAGTGAATAAGCCAACAATCCCGATAATCAGAGGCATGCCCAAGATTCATAAAGTGGATATGCCAATGAGACCGATCGTGAACTTCACATCAGCACCGGCCTTCAAAATTGCAAAACGCACTTGAACCAATGGCTATATAACAATATTTGTATAGAAAATGATCATTCCGTCAAAAATATTTTAGAACTGGTGAACAAAATTGAGGAAGTCAATATACCGAGGAACGGAAAGTTAGCATCTTTTGATGTTACAAATATGTATACGATTATTCCAGTAGAAGAAACAATAGTAATTACAAGACGACTTTTGATGGAAACGAGGTTATCGCGTTATTGGAAGAAATCACACGTCAAAATTATTTTAAGCACGAAGAGAGATTCTATATTCAAAAAGATAATCTACCTATGGGAAGCCCATTATCCGGAACTTTGGCCAATATATTTTTAAATCATATTGAAAACAAGTATTTTTTTAACGATAGAAATCAATTTTTCGGAAAAATCCAATATTGGCATAGATATGTGGACGACATATTGATTTTGTTTACTGGAACGAGCAGACAGCTGAACCAGCTTAATAATTATTTGAATGGAACCCACACAAAATTAAAATTCACATTAGAGATTAAAAATAATAAATCTATAAATTTTTTGGACCTAACAATAAAGAATTTAAATCAAAAACATAAATTCCCAAATTTTCAGAAAGCCTACACAAACGTGCCAAATGATTCATCAAAAGTCGCATCACCCATATCAACAAAAGATAGCAGCATACCGCCACATGATCCATAGGCTAAACAGTATTCCAAGGTCCGATGAAAACTACAATGTAGAGCTGGGGAACATTAAATACATCGCTCACCAAAATGGGTACCAAGCAGCAAATATAGAGAGGATGAATTATGGATGCAAGAAGAAAATGGAATATCGGGGTTATACCAGTCTAAATTGTGATGTTGATGATACAAAATACATAAGCATTTCGGTTATACTCTGGCGCACAAAACCAATAATAAATTAGAAAAATTAATCAAGAACAGGAGTATCGAAACTTTGGATACGGGGTTGTACAAATTAACATGTTCAAATTGTCAGGCATTTTATTTAGGACAAACGGGCCGATCCTTTAAAGAAAGATTTAGGGAGCATGTAAAATCAATGGGAAAAATCAATCCTGAAACAATATTCGCTCAGCATATTAATTCTACACAGCATAATTACACAAGTTATAAAGCAAATTTACAAGTACTACATAGAATGAAGAAAGGGGATGTGCTAAGTCGAACCGAAGAATTCGAAATATATAAAAATAAAGACAACCGATGTATGTTGAACAACAGACTAAACACTGCAACAAATAAACTATACGATTTAATAATCAACATGCAATCAACGTAACCAGAAAATCGTTCCTGAATCAAAAAATTGTACGGCGCAACCATTGAAATTCCAAAAATGTTTAGTAGCAAAATAAGAAGCTATTTCACAATAAGGAGCACTTATTCTAAGACAAAAAATATAATAATAAAATAAATATTTGAGTTCAATAAATATTTAAAAATTATATTGATTGTATTTTATTGATTTAATGTGAAATATCCACAAACACCGGAATCATGGATTTCGTTAGTAAAAAATTCACATTCTTTCATTTTTGCTTTCAATACTTTTCAACCAACCTGTATGATTGAAGAGTACATTAAGCCAGCCAAAAAGTCTGTCTCATTAGTGACCGTTGCTACAGCACAAGCAAGGTCTTAACATTGCGCCACGGGTTTAATAAAAGTGGTTTCTCAACTCCGATGATTTCGGAGTAACGTAATATTTTTAGTCAAACACCATTATTTCAAAGGGTTTAATCAAATTTTTTGGAGAACAGAAAATTAATGTTTCGCCTTAATTTCGTATAACAAAAAACGTACTTACAATGTACTTATGAACCTTACAACAGTCTTACCTGTAACGAAAAAAAAAAACAAAATCAATTGTTAATAAAATGCATAAAATTAATTTTTAATTAAAATTTCCAATTATTTCGGCTGAACCCATTTCATGGAGACCTCCCAAAATAATTCTAAAATATCTAATATCGTTGTATTATAAAACAACCGTATACATTGTAATGAGTTTTTATTTTTATAAATTGTTTATAAAAACAAGTTTCACTACGAGTATCAAGTTAAACAAATCGTCACGCAAAATTCCAACAAAAATAGTGGATACATAAATACATACTTTGGTATAAAGAATTCCAACTAACATAAAAGCTATAAACATTTATTTGAAAGATGTACATACAATAATTATCATGTCAAATTGTTAAATTGGCGCACATACGAAATAACAACAATTTTGCAATACAATCAATAGTAAAGTTGAAAACCTTGACATTTCCATTGTACCTGTTTGTATAATACTTGTAAATGTACGTAATGGATTTATAATTACGACATTTTTTAATGTTACTTTTTTATCTAAGCTATAAAAAGTCAAGTCGATCATCATCAATTAATTTGAGTATCAATAATTTATAAGCGTTTGATCAACTTTCAGTAATTTTCTATACTTGTGTAACAACCAAATGATTTTCCTTTTATATTAGCATACGCCGCGTTTAGTTTATTATAAGTGGTGGCACATGATTTGAAGGGAATTTGAAACGTATTATGAAATTGTTGACACATATATTTAATGATTAATTAAGTTTAGATCGTAATGAAATATTGCACACCGTTCACCGGTTGTGAAAGTTAATGTCAATCATCTTAATTCCAATTTTCCCAATACCATATATGTACGTATTGTTTAATTCAATTTCAAATTCTTATTAGCACATTAGAAAATTGCTTCAAGTTTTCCCGTCAATTTTCACTCTGTTTCTACGTACATATGTGTATATCGAGTAGATAACAATCTACTTTTCCTTTTTATTACAAATTATTAATAATATCGATATGTATGACCTAGAAAATCGACATGTGATCGCCGATAAAACAGCTTTTCAAAAAAAAATAAATAATCATAAAACGAAAACGAGCCGGCACAAGTTGTTTGCTTAAGGCTTCGGCGCAATCATTTCAAAATATGGATTATTATTGATCGAAAAAATTATTCATTTTGCTGGTGTACAACATTAAAATGATAATTATGATCATAAAAAATGAAACATAAAAATGCCTCGCCTTTTCTTTTCTTTTAAATAAATAAATTATTGCTGATTATATCGTTGTGTTTTCGCGATCATCACATAAATAATAAGAAGATGATGGTCGTGATGATGATGTTGATGATAATGGTGAGACAGAAAAATATTTTTATTTTAGAAATTATTAATAATTGGTGAATTCTTTGTGAGGTTTTACGAGCGGCGCTCGGTTATTACTCTTCAATTATGAAATTATAGATAAAAATTTCCTTTAGTGGGAAAATTAAACTTAATAATTCTGTGTTCTGTTTGTAAGGTAGAAATCTCGTGCGGTGCGCATTTATAACGGAAAGTGAAATTATTTTGTAATTTTGTAATTCTATAGATTATTGTCAATTTCTCTATTAAAATTAAAGGTAATGAAATAATGTATAGAGGAGAAAACTAGTATTTTGAATGAATCCAATTAAGCTGCTGCAGTAGTGTTTTGATTTCACTATTCTACATTGAAACCACATATGTGCAGGCTACCTTGTTGCCACACTAATAAAAATAGACCACACTAGATCGGATTAATATGTGTATGAATTTCAATTGAAAAAATATAAAGGGCTGAAACCTCCAAAATCAATCACGAAATGAACCTCTTAAGTCAATCTTCAGCTTAACCTCCAACTCAATTTATAACTCAACCTCTATCTCAATCACAACACAATCACCAAATTATGACCAACTAAACCATGAATTAAATCACCAAATTTACCCTTAATCTACTTGGAAATCAACCGTTAACTTAACTCTAAATAAACCCTTAAATAATTCCCCAACCGAACAACTTACACGCAAATGCAATGCAAGCTAGCAACTTAGCTCGACCAAAATCTGAACCCTCAGCTCAACTCTAAACTTATTTTCCAACACAATCTCAAAATTAACTCGGTTCGAAAGCTACATGCGTGTATGAACTCAATTCAATCTAACCTCGCACTAAATATTAGATCCGACATTTGCGAATTACTGGCTGTTAAGGTAAAGTGCGGTTCCTTTTGGCTTTTTATCATTGGTATTTACATTCCGTTCGGCAGTGCTGGGGATATCTATAAGAGCTTTACAGAATTGATCACGAAGGAGATATTGCCGTTGATGCTACCAGACGATCAAATTTTAATAGTTGGTGATTATAATTTACCTAAAATTGAGTGGATCCATATAGATGATGCTTTCGTTGGATCTTCCAATGATTTGATATCAAACAATGTCCTACGTGTATTGTCAAGTTTTAGCGTTCAACAAATTAATACTGTTCGGAACAACATGGGTCATATTCTCGATCCGGTGTTTACATCAATTCAATCAGGGGGAGTTCCAGTATCTTTCATACACCATTGCTCATCGAAATAAATTTTTTAAAATATAGCATAGCTGAATTTATTGTTACGAGTAAGGATGTTAAATTTTATTTTTTGAATGCAGACTTTGTGTCCCTTGATGAATATTTTGGTAAAATTGAATGGTCTGAGTTTTTAGTGAATAATAATAATATTTTTGAAATTGTTGAACGGTTTTATGGTGCTGTAAATGCAGGATTTGACCAGTTTGTTCCAAAAAAGGCGACACGCTGTGAGTATAGTGAACCGTGGTTTAACCATTCGTTGAAAAATCTTGCTAACCGTAAATCTAAGGCTAGTAAGTTATTTAAGCGTTCTGGTAATGGTACGGATTATGAAAAATATTGTATGTTAAGGAAAGAATTCAAATATCTTAATGATTTTCTTTACAATATTTATATTTTACGAATTGAGGATGAAATAAGAAATAATCCTAAAAGATTTTTTTCTTTTATTGATGGTAAAAGAAAATCTGTAGGTTTTTTCAACAGTAATGTCTCACAATGGGGACTCAATTTCCGGTCCTGAGGCGATATGTAACGCTTTTGTACATTTTTTCAAGGGTGTTTTTGAGAAGAGGAATGATTCTAGTTTCGGCAATGGTCAAGCGATAAGTTGAATGTCCTTCAACTTACGAAACAGGAAATTTTGGTTGTTTTATTACATCTAGATACGTTTAAAGGCACCGGTCCGGATGGGATTCCATCGATCATTTTAAAAAATTGTGCTCATTCTTTAGCTGAACCGTTATATTATATGTTTAACATTAGTCTTCAAACTGGTATTTTTCCAGATATATGGAAAACCGTATTTGTTCGGCCAGTGTTTAAGTCTGGTTCTAAGTGTGATATTACATGTTATAGACCAATCATTATTCTTTCCGTCATTCCTAAATTGTTTGAAATGTTAGCAAAGCAAAGACTTGAGTTTATTTTAATGAATTATGTTAGCCCTTTACAGCACGGATTTGTGCAGGGTAGATTCTGCCGTAACTAATTTGATGGTACTTTCTAATTACTTATACGATGTTTTAAGCCAGACAGTTCAAGTTGATGTAATTTATACGAATTTTTCAAAAGCTTTTGATAAGTTGTATCACGTCTTATTATTAGAAAAACTTGATTGTATGAATAATGAATTTATCCCTCTTGGATTGCTTCATACTTAACGAATCGCACGCCATGTGTTAAAATTATGGATACTGTATCGGATTCATATGTAGTGTCCTCTGGTATCCCTCAGGGCAGTCATCTTGGCCCGTTTTTATTTATACTTTTCATCAATGATATTATTGACTGTTTTAATTTTTGTAAGTGTTTGATGTATGCGGATGATATAAAGATATACGCAGAGATAAAATCTGCTTCTGACACTATACATGTTCAAAATGAATTAAATTTATTTTGTTACTGGACTGTCCGTAATAAACTAAGGTTAAACATCTCCAAATGTAAAGTAATGTCTTTCTGTAAATCTCTTACATATTGTGTTGAAGTGCCGTATATAATGTATGATGAAGTTGTGAGTAGAGTATTAAAAATGCGTGACTTAGGAGTTTTATTTTCGAAGAACTTGAGTTTTAACAAGCATATAGATCTAATAATTAATAAAGCTAATTCAATGTTGCGGTTTATTAAAAAGTATGGCAAAGAATTTCATGATCCTTACACATTAAATACATTATATGTTACTTATGTAAGGTTCATTCTGGAATATGCATCGATAATTTGGCAACAATTTTATAAGTTGCATTTGGATAGAATTGAGAGTGTATAGAAGAAGTTTTTAATTTTTGCACTTAGAAGACTTCCTAGATGTCATTCTGAAGATGGATTTAAACGAGAGCCATATGAAAATAGACTGAAATTAATCAATTTATGCACCTTAGCTGTTAGGCGTGGTAAAACTAATGCCGTTTTCGCTCGTGATATCATTTGCTCTCGAGTTAATTGCCCAGAACTTTTATCATTATTTTATTTTAGTGTCCCTGTTAGGTTTTTGCGTCCAAGAAATACCTTGGTTCGATTGCCTTTCAGGAGAACAAATTTTGAAGGTTTTAGTCCTGTTTTTAACGTGCCAAATTCTTTTAAAGTATACTACGACTAGTTTGATTTTCATATATCAAAAGAATTATTTAAAACAAATTTGAATTAACTTATTTTGATTGTTTAATGTACTTTAATTATTTTTAATATTTATCTATGATATTGTTACTTATAGTTTCACTTGTTTGTTTTATTTGGATTACAGTAATCAACTATGTATTAATTATATTAATGATGAAATAAATAAACCATAACCGAAATTTTCTTACAAATCCAATCCCATTACCATCGCACAAGCAAAATTCCATTAAACTCCGTTAAAAAATGGACAAGTTATATCCTAATAGTAACCGTATTCCAGAATTTCTTACAAAACTCATTTTAAAATCTCACTTCGAACGCACATGTCAAATTTCATCTTAATCGGTTGAGAAATAGGAAAGTTCCATCATACTTATCCATATCCCAGAACTTCATCCAAAAATCATTTTAGTTTACAATGTAAATGCAAAATTGCATCATAATCGGTTGAGAAATAGGCATGTTCGATCATACTTGGCCATATTCCAGAACTTCATCCAAAAATCATTTTAAAACCCCATTTTCATCGCGGAAGTCAATTTAACTCAATCAGTTTAGAAATAGATAAGTAATTCATTTAATTTGCTAAAGGTTTAATTTGAAATGTAAAAGGTTCCATTTGAGGTTTGAGATATTAACAGTTACCCTAAGTCGTGTGGATTTGTTTAAATATCATACACATATGCTGCACATACATACAAACACTTACTTTATTTTACAGATTGCTCAACTGCTCACTAAACACTAGTCCAACACCATCTCAATCCCAATTCAACCCGCAAACGGCCTCCAATTCAACCCTCAACCCAACCGCAAACTGTCTTTCAACTCAATCCTCAAACCAGCATATATAAAAATTTAATATATCTTAACCCAACCCCAACTCAACTCCAACTCAACTTGAACTCAACCCGCAAATTGACCCCGAACTTAATCTTCAACTCAACCCCAAACTCAATATTGAAACATTTATAAAAGATTGGTAAATATTTATATAACCAAGTATTTTGGGTCAATTCGTGTGGCAGATACCCGACCCTCTTGAAAGCTTTTCAAATCTCGGCGTTGACCATAGAAACAGATTGGCGACAAAAAATTCTAAATCGAACACGCCGTTCTCGAGATACAATGTGTACAGACATACAGACATCCAGACAGACGGACTGACTTTTTTTCTTTTTTAGACTCAGGGATTTTCAAAACGTCGAGGGTTTGGGACCAACCAAATTTTTGATCATTTTTGACAGAATTTCAATACTTTGATCTTTTTAGACCGAAGTAACATCTAGATTCCCATTGAAATATTTACTTGGTATTTTTATTACAAACTCGAAAAGAATCATTGGAATAAAAATTATTTTTGGAAACAGTAATATTATTTTGGATTGGCAGACGAAGAATTTAGTCAGCTACGATTTGTGTTCAATGATTTATGTTGACGTATTATAAGAACCTGAGTCCAAATCTGTCACAAACAGTGTTAATGTCCCTTTGCCAATCGCAGTCAAAATTGCGATTGAAAGATTACAAATATAAAGGGCTGAAAGGTCATGAGATGATCAGAACTTCGGTCTGTATTACGTGTGTTCGTAAGATTATATAAAGTCAACTCAAACTAACTTTCGAATCAATCAATCCCTAACTGGATCCCGTAATCCCTTACCCAATCTAAACGTAATCTCCAACTGAACCCCTTAATTTTTGTACAATCTATCTATCTCCAATTCAATCCCAGCGTAATCTCCTACCCTCAACTTACGTCATCAATTCAACCCCAAATCAACTTTCAACTCAACACAATCTCCAACTTAACACCAAACTTGCTCCTCAACTTAACCCTAACTATACTTTCCTCGTTCAGTCTCCTATCTCCAACTTCCCTCCAGCTCCAACTTTGTAATGACGCCCACGGTTGTTGTCTCACGGTTTTCTTTAATTAAATGTTATGATTTGGAGAGCAGTAAAGCCCCACATAATTCTAGTTTGGGTAATGATATCTTGGTTTTTATTGGGGCGATATTGGTATTTTCATCTATAGTTTCATAATAAAATATGGCAGCGTAGGCTTTCACTATTTTGTGATTTTTGTGCTTGATCCAACGTGGTATACGAGTTTTTTCTATGCATAGCAGTATTGTCTTCCGCGAATCCTTCAATAACTGTTGGTGAAAGCCAGCCTAGTGGATCGAATAATTTAGATGCTTCTGATAGTAGTTGCCTCTTTGTTGTTTTGGTGTTGTTATTGTTAATGTTGACCTTAAATTCAAAGTCGTCGCTATTCGAATGCCAATTAATTCTGACTGTTTTAACTGTATTATTGGATCTGAATGGATTGTAAACTTTTCATTTTTTTGCAAGTTTTTTGGTATTTTTGACAAAAGGTGGAAATTGTTGCTGGCCCATTTATGTAACGTAAAATTCCCGCCCTTCAATATTTGAATTATTTCGTGTTGTGTTTTTAGAATGTCTTCTAAATTATCACCACCTGTATAATGATGTCGTCAACATCAAAATCTTGATCATCTTCGACTAATTGTCTTAAATTTCTTATGGCCAGGTATGGCGCCGAACACTTACCAAATGTCACTGTTGTTAGTTGATATTCGTTGATTGACTCTGTTTGTGAATCACGCCATATGTATTTTTATTTGCCGGCACATTTTTTTAATGTAGGCTGTCATTACATATTTAAAACTCCTAAATCGCATTCGAATTGACATTAAATCATCTTGAATAGTAGGACCCACGATATTCCATTTTAGTTTTTTTATTACATTTTCTGAGGGATGAAGTAGTCTTCCTTTTGTTCTGATGGTTTTTTATTACTAATACTAATAGTTTCCATATGTCCCAAGTCTATATATTCCTAGATGCATTGTTTATAGGTTTGCTACCGCCATCATGTTAGATTTATTCTTAATTTGAGTGTGATTTGAAGGGAATTCTTACTACGTACCTTCCTGTTGATTCTCGAGAATTCGTTCTTCAAAAATCTTCTTCGGAATGTTGTTCTTGTTTCGTTAAACCCCGTTCCTCTTGCAGCTCATCGATTTCTGTGAGTGTAATTAAAGATTGAATTTTGGATACCGCGCAGTTTGCTGTTTCGAAAATTATCCATCCTAGTTCCGTGCGTTGTGCTATTGGTTCGAAGTGACGCCCTTTTGACAGTTCACTTAGCATTATCATTGGATAATAGTCAACACCTAATAGCAGGTCGATCTTGCTACGTTTATTATAGTTTGGATCAGCCCATACTAAGTCGTTGATGTGTTCCCACTACCAAGCTCTGGTAATATTTTACTTAATTTGTCGGTTACTAATGGCTTTACCTGCATAGGAAATTTAAACGGAAATCTTCGCTATATTTTTCATTAATATACTGGTTTATTACTCCTGCCTTTGTTTCTCTAATCGCCGATATTTATATGTATGTTTTGCAACGGCAAGTTTAACCTACTTGCTGCTTCTTTTGTTATAAATGCCCCTTGTGACCCTGGATGGATTATAATTCGTAGATAGCTGGCATTGATGGATTTTCCACACTGACTCCTTCCATTCTATTGGTGGCTAATTGAGTTATTATAGTTGTTGGTCTATCGTTGACCTTTTCGGAGGTTTTGTTGGTTGATGAATGTAATAAATTAGATGCCGTCCCTTGCAGGTGAAATGGTTTTGTTATAGGCAGTTCCTACAAGTTTATGCATCATAACCATTTCATTTCTTTCAGTACCGTCAATTGATTCTAATGATTGAAATCGCTTTCCTCAAAATTTTAAAAATTGGTTTGTGGTTTGAAATTCTTTTGGATTCTCCAGCGAGCTTTCATGATTAGTTATCAAGTATTTTTTGATAATGAATTCCGATGTCAATTCCTGTGTTTCTTATAGCATATAAACGGCTCCCTACCTTATTTTCAAAAGTAAAATATCGCAATAAGAATATCGCAGTAAAAATATAACACAAAATAAACGTTTGATAGAAATCTCGACAGCGTTTTCTTCGAAGGAAAATTAAATCGCAAAGATTAATATAGCAAAAAAAAATGTTGCATATGTAAGATGTAAATTTTTTGATAATTTTTGACATTAGGATTGTGTATTAATTAATAATAATTATGCTTCGTTAACCTTGCAGATACAAATCATCACTCTCATCGCTTCATCTGAAGTACCACAATTGTTAGAAAAGCAACTTTGAAAATATAACAATTTTTTTAATGCATGTTTAATTCGTTGTATACCTTAGAGGATGGGAGCTGCTGCGGGGGTTTGAGCCCGCTATTCTATAATTTATACATTTTTTCCTGTTGTATCTCAATTATACAAGTGAAATTATTGCTGCACTTCCACATTTTTGTTGCGATATTTTTTTTTTTTTTTTCGAAAATGATGTAGGTTCCCGTAAAATACTCAGTTGGCAGCCGCAGATTCGACATTAATCGTTGGTTGGCTGAGTTAACAGTTTAGTACGTTCGACACAAGAAGTGTTTTGTTGTTAAATCTATTTTGAATATTTGCCAGGCGGTAAGGTGGTTCTCTCCAGCGGGTTCCAAGTGGCTGAACAATTTTTCTGCTGAGCCTCCCATGTGTTTTTTCAGGTAATTCACCTTGGGTGTGTTTGTTATGTGCGTGTTTTCGTGAAACAACCTTTTGAATATGTCAAATTTCACTATAATCGGTGGAGAAATAACCAAGTTCCATCATACTTGGCCATATTGCAGAAACTCATCCAAAAATCATTTTAGAATCCCATTTCCAACGCACACGTCAAATTTCATCATAATCGATTGAGAAATAAATAGGTTCCCTCATACTGGCCAAATTCCAGAACTTCATCCAAAAATCATTTTAGAATCTCATTTCCAATGCACAAGCCGAAGTTCATCATAATTATTTGAGAAATAGTCAAGTTCCATCACACTTGGGTATATTCCAGAACTTCATCCAAAAATCAATTTAGAATCCCATTTCCAATGTAAAAGCCGAATTTCATCATAATTGATTAAAAAATAGGCGAGTTCCATAGAATGGAAGTGTAGAATCCCATTTCCAACGCATATGTCAAATTTCACCTTAATCGGTTGATAAATAGGCAAGTTCCATCATACTGGGCCATATTCCAGAAATTCATAAAAAAAACATTTTAGAATCCCGTTTTCAACGCACTTGTCAAATTTCATAATAATTGGTTGAGAAATAGCCAAGTTCCATCCTACTTGGCCATATTCCAGAACTTCATCTAAAAATCATTTGAACATCCCATTTCCGTCAGTCCAAAAATCCATCATACTTGGCCATATTCCAGAATTTCATCCAAAAGTCATTTTCGAATCCCATTTCCATCGCGGAAGTCAAATTTCACTAAAATCAGTTAAGAAATAGATAAGTTCCATCCCAATTGGCCATTCATTTAATTTGCTAAAATTTGAAATATAAAAGGTTCAATTTGAGGTTTGAGATATTAACAGTGACCCTTCTTAAGTCTTAAACCATATTTGTGTAGGGTGCGCATCACGTGAGCTGTTCTGCTCATAGCAACCACTGGTAACTAAGGCCATTTTGCACATTTTTGGCCATTTGGCAAAGGCTAAAGTATGTCGCTAAAGGAGAAAACCTTGACAAAAAACCCTAATCTAAGGTGGAAGAGCATATGCCGATGGATGAATGGCTGGTAGGTTAATCAGTCCAAAATATGCGGACTCTGGATACCAGAGACCCTCCAGTTTTATTTAGCCGTCCTGAAGTAAAGCTGGGTGACCTACAGGTGATTTGCAATTCCCAGCAGCTCGTAAGAGTAAAATCAAATGGAAGACGGGGCAAGGGTAGGAATATACGGGAGTGGAAAAGTTCTCTCAAGGCCCTTGGGCTCCAGTGCTACCGTCTTTCTAGTGGAACTACATGCCGTAGTAAACATTTAGGAGGGAGAGCAATAAGCCCAGATAATATGTATCACGTACCGGAAAAATTCCGCAAAAATGGAAAGAGGGCTTAACCATAACGATTCCAAAGAAAGGCGACCTAAGAGAATACAAAAACTGGCGAGGCATCTCCCTCCTTAACAGTATAATGAAAGTACTAGCAATGATCATCCTTGAACGAATATCACCAACTGTTAACCAACATATAAGAAACGAACAAGCTGGTTTCAGACCAGGAAGAAGCTGTACAGACCACATTAGCACAGTCCGAACTATCATCGAACAAACCAACGAATGTAACTCACCGCTATATCTACTCTTCGTCGACTTCGAACGCGCATTCGATTCCATCAAAAGAAGCGCAATCTGGAAAGCACTCTGCGAAATAGGCATTCCGAGGAAAATAGCCGAACACATCCGAGAAACGTACCGGGATGCTGGAAATAGAGTTCAACACAAAGGAAGGCAGAGTGACACATACTACAACACACAAGGAGTCAGACAAGGATGTGTACTACCTCCACTATCGTTCCTCATAGTACTGGATGGTGTCATGCGCAAGCTAGACATCGCATCACCAAACGGAACCAAGTGGGATCCAATTAGAAGACTAAATGATCTCGACTACGCAGATGATATCTGCCTGTAACACACAAATACACAGACATGCAGCAAAACCTTCAAAAGTTATCAGAAATAGCACAAGATGTCGGGCTCAAGATAAATATAAGAAAGACAAAGGCCCTGAGACCAAACACCAGCATTAGTACACCACTTCGCATCGACCGAGACACAATAGAAGATGTCGAAAAATTCGTATACCTCGGCTGTACTGTGTCGAGATCAGGTGGAACGGAAGAAGACCAAGTCTGGAATGCATCCGTCCTGTCAAGAAACACCAAGATACGAATGTTCAATGTCTGTGTAAAATCATTACTGCTGTATGGCTGTGAAACGTGAAAACATCCGCAGAAAATAACAAAGAAGGCTCCAAGTATTTGTGAATAAATGCCTTAGGCGATTGATCAAATGCTTCTGGCCGAATACCATCACAAACGAAGAATTGCTGCGACAAACAAACCAAGTGGACATTGAGAAGGAGATCCGGAAGAGGAAATGGAGATGGATAGGACACACGCTGAGAATGGGTGTTAATGGCCTTTTATGAAGAAGATGAGCTATTCATTGCTAGATGAGGCACTTATTCAGCAGTTTCCTCTAATATCGGAACCTAAGCGCAAATCTTTGGTAAAGGGTGGTAATGGTCCGTAGTCAATTTTAGGCAAAATCTTATTTTGAAGTTTAAAATTTGAAACACATTTATTTCTGGGGATAAAGGATTCCATTTCAGATTATTTAGCAAAACTTGACAAAGTTATATACACTTATGAGATCCTTGCCGTACGAAAGGTTTTAGTGACTTCATTAATTGTTACTTTGTAGTCTAATTCTGTATGCTCAGGTCGATGTTTTGCCTAAATGTTCGACTTTTCTAAATAGTTGGTTAGTTCATACCATTCATTCATAGATGGTAATAGGTTTATTAAGACATGGTGTGCGTGACTTTCAATTTTCTAAATTGTGACTTTTCGAAAGTCAATCGAATGTCATCGAATGTTATTGCGTGTTGGATCTGAAAGGACCGAGTTAGAATCAATAATGTTATAATGTTTCGCTGAATAACGCAATATCCAAGAGAACAGTCAAGCTTGTCATATTTGGTTCTAAATACGACAATGGTAGGAAATTGATCCAAATGTTGGTCCTCTGAACCATCCTTCGATAGGTGAAGAGGTGACTGTAGACGGGGTGATGGCTCCTCTTCTTAAAGAATGATTTGCTAATTCTGATTGTTTAGAATAATAGGAAAAGTTGGGGCCTATAATTATGCAATCGATGGTATTTCCGATGGCTATCGTTTCGGACTAGTTTACTATTGTTCTTCTTTCGAATTGATTAGTTAGGTTCCTGGTTCGTCATTGAAATCGATGGTGCCAGTAAAGGCAAGGTAAAACTATGATAAATAAATAAGGGAATAAAAGAACGAAAAGCTTTTACTTAAATTGTTACAACAATGGTGATCATGAAAACATTACATCGTTTAATAACAAGAAGTTTTTTGAAAAAATTTAAGTAAAAGCATTTTCTTCTTTTATTCACTTCACCACATCAATATTACTGAAATTATATTTGGAAAATTGAATTTTCTAACGAGTTTCAATAGGAATGTCAATTAATTTGCCGTTTCACCGAGTGGAAAGATTGACGCTTCAACAACGTTTACAAATCGTAAAAATCTAGTATCAAAATCAGTGTTCTTAGAGCAACCTTTCATGCTTTAGACATTCTTGACGATCTGAAACTGTTGAAAAAATTAAAACTGATTTTACTTTATACGATCGGGTGGAACAAAATATACCACCAGAGCAAACGCAGAAGCTCTAGAACGGAATGTTAGAAGAAGAAGCAAAATTGACAATTATGCGTTGTTCTCAATAAAGCATAATGTGTAAAGTCAAGGATCAAAAATAATGAAAAATAATTGAAGCATTAAAAGCATATAGATAGATTGTAATGACGTATTACTATAAAATGTATTATTCAAAGTCATGAATGCAATGCATCAAATCTTTGATTGAACCGTAACTAATAGCCAATCACCCTCATTATTCTCATCTCTTCCTATTCATCTAATTTCCAATTTAAATAATCCGCAACAACCTTTAGGTACCATACAATTCTCGTTCGAATTTTGATACCATAAGTAAACTTCTTATCGTTGTTTTTGGTAGCAATGTGAATTGTTCATGAAAACAAGATAATTATGTGAGAGCAAGCTGTTTTAGCAATATTTAGAGTGCGTTCGAAGCTTTCTTTTGTGATTTAATATACAATAAGCAAATCAATATGTTAAATTATTATTCCATTAAAAACTTTACATTTTTTGGTTGACTTTCCTTTTGAGGAAATCTTGGATATTTAATCTTGGAAGTTGATAATTGATACAAAAATTAAAATTTAAGGTATGGGTCTTTAGAAAGGTTGTAAATAAAATGGAATTCTTTTTCAAAAAGCCACCGAAAAAATTCCAATTACCAGCTTTACCAATTATTTGGAACCCTTTTGCACAAAAACAATCGAATATAATACTATATCCTATTGAAATAAGCCCTATTAAGATATTTCCAATGTAAAACTTATTTAAAACCACGAAATCCGAAAACCAGGACGCCTGGCGGTCAATTTTGCAATTTTGCCAAAAAAACTACTTTCACTTTCTGAGTTGTAATTAGCAATTCACCGTTTTGGGCACTATGCTCTTCGTCCGCATTCCAAATCATTCCACATTTGAGCGTGTTAGCTCACGTTTTTCAAGACATCAAGATATTACTTGCAGCACCTTTAATCAAAGACCAACTTCTCTACCCGACTGAGCTGCGGGAATTATGCCGCGAAAGGTACCAAGGCCAAATAACATAAATTTTCGATGCAATAAGTGGGAACAGACTTTCAGGCCAGCTCCACTTATTACAGCGTGATTCGCAAAAATACAAAACAAAGTTACACTCGTTAATTAGTTTTACCTATGTTTTTAAGTACGATTTCTCTAATATGAACCAAAGAAACTATAAATAAAATAAAAGTCATGTTTTAATTTTATGATTTTTTGTTTTGAGTGGTAGCAATGGTAGACATATTTATCGATAAGGCTGGCTCTGAACGCCATTTTCTTAGTAAAACCTATTAGTCCTCGCAGGGTCCCTTTCCATGAGCTGTTGTGTGAAAATGCCACTCACAATCGACTCTGAAATCCTCTTTGTATTCGCTTTGTATTTTCATAAATCTTTTTATTTTTTTAATTTATCTGCACCATCTAAATAAAACAAATTTTAGATACATCGGAGAGTTTTTAATCATTTTTTTAATATACAAAAGACATACATTTAAATCAAAATTGTAAATACATTTTAAGTTAATTAACAATAAAATGTGGCAGTTTATAATTCAAAGTCAGTAAATTTGTGTAACTGCAAAACCAAACATACCAAAAATTTTAACTAAACAGGTTACTGGTATTTCAATCAAAGACACAAAAACTGACCAATAATATTAACAATCAAAAATCATTTTGCGGATCGTCATTAGGACCGAGCCATTCCAAATAAAGTTTGGTTTCCAAATATGCTTTAAAGTTCTATTAATTTAATATTTTTATTTCTCGATAACTGAACACATTGGTTGAATCTCCTTGAGTCCGAGCAGTATGGACATAAAAGTGAGGCCTTCTTCTTGTATTACAAAGGTGAATATTACGTATTTGCTAAAACTCGAGAATACGATTCGGATAACCAAGTTTTATTTTATGAATTAGTAGAAATGATTCAAATTTTGCCAAATTTATAAATTAAAAACGGGTGAGTATTCGCTTGTTTGTGCTGCATTTTGTATTAGCAAATGGGTAGATTAACATATTTAAACGTATTTAGCTAGAAAACGAAACAAGGCAACATGATGTTTTTTAAATATGTCCAATAGAACTAAATGAGGTAAAAGATTAAAAAAACATTGACATATCCAGAAAATTGAAAGTAAACATCCCTATTCATTTATCGTTAAAATGAGCTCAACTTCAACAGCAACTGCAAGAAATTTTTAAATACAATTTTTAACAATCTATCTTGATACACAACAACAAAAAAGGTAAGTTCCATAAAACATTTTTTTTAATTAGTGCTACACATTCAAAACATAAAAATCATAAAAATAAAACATGACTTCTAAAAATTTGTGATGTATGTATTTTTCACATAATACAAAATAAAAAAATCAAGTGCCCTGATATGTTAAGGCCCTTACATTTTGAAAACATTTTCAAGATGGCTGTATTTTGAAGGTTGACTTTTTTTTTTTTTCATTTCAAAAGGGCCAAACAATACTTATCCTAAATCTAAATGCAATGTGCCGACTCGATGAGGTGAACCAACTTGTATGTATGCACCAAAATGCATAACTGAATGCAAGTCAAATAAACGTGCTTTGTCTATTTTCTTTCATCTATTTATCACGTCCGTATAAAGTAAAACGTGAGTTTATTTACGCGACTATACTCAACATTAGAATACTAATCAACCTGTATTGAGACAAAGTGCTAAACATCTTTTACACATATATAGTTAGAATCTGGTGCTAATTACGTGATGTTATGATTCTAATATGATCGTTTAATTATTTTATATTGCCGTACCATATCTAAACGGAAATCATGTAAACCATTATCACATTGGTGCATTTTAATTATTCGTATATGGTGAAAATTCCTGCATAAAATTATGTATAAGGCACACGTTTATTAAGTGGTCTTCTCTTAAAAATAAAAACAAATCTTACTACTGTCGTAGATAAAATCTTTTGTAATTCGCTTTGTTTTTTGTGCTTGATCACGATTATCATAAATCGCGTGCCTCTTTAAACATAGTTCAAGGTCTATATTCTATTATAAACATACATACACATAAGATGATGATAGTTAAGTTTAAGACGAGATGTTATTTATAAATATTTTCTTACCTTATAAAACATTAAAAAAAAAATGTTGGAAGAATTCATGTCAGTACAATGATCGTCTTAGAATAATTATGATGTTTATGTTTATTACGTTTAACGTTGTTTTATATTTTCAATAAATATACAAGATTCTATGGAAGACATCCAATCCCATAGAATATTTCACTTTGTATTAAATACGCGCGCGCGTTTAAATAAAAAACCCATACAAGAATACTACAAACCAAAGACACAATCTTTTATCATACACATGAAATGAATCATAATTAGTATTATATGTCTTATGTCTTATGTCACAATAATAAAAAAACATTTAATATTTTTTTTTTGTTTTATGGTTTAGTGGAAAAAAATTAATTAAAAATAAAAAAAATTCGATTTATGTAAATTTATTGTACATTTTTTTATGTTCGATTGAACAGTACCGCAAGAGATAAATTCATAATATAATAATAAGAAGATCATAAAAAATAACTAACTCAAGTCATTGACTTTAATTATAATAATATTCCTTGAAACTCTATAAAATTATTATTACACATAATTGTTCAAATCATAAATTTTTAAATAAAATAAAAAACACTAAAATGTTAATTAGATATAAAACGGTTAATAGGTAGGCAAAAGATATGTTTATGCTGATTTATAGGCATAAAACAAATCCTCTGAAATATAATTGAAATGTTTTGTGTAATTATTTAAATAAAAGAATTTATTAAATACACTAGACGCTCTTAAGAAGTGATGACACGATGGTGTTTAATTGTTTGCTAATATTTGATTGGAATTTATTTGGTAATGCTGATCAAATTTGATGATTCATATTTGCGTTTAATAAAATAAGTAAATAGTTTAATTAGTGATTAACTATGGATCCCACACAGTTTAGATCATTCTTTTTCCTCATGGCAACTGGACTGATTTCGGGAAATGCTTCGGTTTTTATTTTTTTTTATTTTAGTAAGCTAAAAATATGTCAATTCACAAATTTTTGGAAGTCATGTTTTTGTTTTATGATTTTTATGTTTTCAATCTGTAGCACTACACTGATTTCTAGTAGCTGTACCAAAATATTTAATAATTATAAAATGTCCTGTTTTATTACCTGTTACTCCGGAAACGTCATCAATACTCAAAATAGAAGATACTTCGAGAAGGAATATAGGAAGCACTGCAAGAGTTGCAAGAAATATCTAGCCCCTTGCGATACACTCAAAGGAAAAGGCCTATCTTTATGATGAATTCTTGGATCAACTGAAAAGCAACTTAAAACAATTGAAGAAAAATTGACTGACTAAATTGCTGAAATTACTAAGCATAGAACAAATCATGAGAGGTCCTAACACTACTTAATATATGGTGCGAAGAGCTAAACATATTTAAAACAAAAAGAGCCCACCTGAACCAAAAGCTAGATTGTTATAAAGATGATGATGTTAACCAAATAATGCTTGGAAAGAACGATTGCTTAATTATTGAAAAAGTTAAAACACAAAAACGTCTAATAATGTACACATTAAAGGAGGGCTACAAGACGAAATATCAGGCAACAGAGGAACTATATACATCAAAACGTAAAATTAATTATTTATGGAACCAAGATGGACAATATTATCAAAGAAAAGATATCGCAATAACAGGACTTTATTTCATCTATATTATGGCCGATACAATGTCACATATTACCTTCTACAATGCGGGAACTGTCCAGCATTAGACAATTTTCGAGATTATTTGGAAAACCTATTTTTGGACAATGATTGCGAAGATGCTGAATTATCGTTCAGTCTGTGGATTTCAACCGATCGATGCAACTTGGAAAAGTTTTCGAAACCACTAGATGAATTTCTGGATTACTTCTTAATTAAGCATAAAAATCTGATTCCTTATTACTTCATTTCACTATAACAATCTAGACTCATAACAAACAAAAAATTAAGCCTGATGCCTACGTATGGTACTTGTGTCTTGTGACATTGCTAAAAATTATACATTCTTAATGCAAGACGCAACATAAGGTTTTTATTGGAATAACAAATAAGCGACTATTCATCCGTTTGTAATTTACAACAAAGCATGAGAAAAATTGCAGCATTAGAGCTTCACTATTATATCAGATTGTCTGCACCTTGACACTTTAGCAGGTTACTGTCCAACGAAAAATAGATGAAGTTTTTGAAAACTAAAACTTATGGAACAACAGCTCTTGGAAAGGGACGGTGCAATGGAACGAAAGACAATACCAAGAGAATGGCGTATATCTAATAGAACTAAGGGGGGAAAAAACATTTCGGCGGTCCAATTTTATAATTTTCGGATAATAATTTTTTTCTTTAGCAATAAGTACAACACCACCTTGTTGTATAAAATTTTTATATATTTAAGCGCCCTGTATCTTTAAAAACAACCACAGCAACAAAATATCATGTTCCATACATTTTTTTTACTCAAAATTTTCAAAACATAAAAATCATAAAATTAAAACATGACTTTTGGTCCCGAGCGAGGTTTACTTTCTTGCAAATTAAGAATATTTTTTGCCCTCCAATTCCGTTAATTTATTTAATTTTTGACTGTTTACCAATATTAAGAGTAAAAGAATAGTTAGTCTTAATATTTAAGCCAATGGGCCAACAATTTTAGGATTTTCGTTCATTAAGTGTCCTCATAGAAAGTCAGCTTCGAGGTTTTAAAAATGTTGAAACCGTTATATAATAATTTATTGTTCAACCATCCATTCGGAATTTAGGCTCTATTTGACTAACATTTGCAATGAAAACATGTCAAAAAGGCCGAACCTGAACATAAATTTTGAGCCAATTAACTCACCAAACACCAACATCATCTTTAAGATTTACATTTTATAAAAGACCTGCGAGACACCAGACAATTATGTTACTTTGGCTGATATTTTAAATGAGCCAATAAAACGAGATATCTAACTAGGAATTGATCTAACTAAACCAATGGCTAAATATTAGGTTGAAACACTTGGTAAATATTAATAAATTGTGCATCACTCTTGGGGGTCAAGAATATCAATGCATTTATTGTGCATCTTTAAAGACACGCGACCCACAGTTTCAGAAGTGTTAGGTTATAGTTCCTATAATTGTTTGAATGTTATTCAATTATTGGTCATCCTAAATCCTTAATACAATACCCAACATGCGAACATGCAAATTTTTCGTTATTTCCATTCATGATCAGAAAGGAAATATTGCCCTTATGATTTTAACATTAAAAATTGTGGAAAGGGTACAACAAAAGTTTCAGTAGGCCACATGAAGTTAAGGAATGTTTTAGGGATGGGATACAATATTGAAGTAGGATCAACCTTAACAGATGGCCATTTTCTATAGATTGAACGAGACAGACTTCCCCCTCGGTGAAAGTAGTCAGGCTTGTGGTTGACAGATGCGAGGGACAAAATAAAAATACCATTAAAACCACGCTAACCATGTTAATTAGATGGTTGAGCGCTGCAACAGATACTTGGGCATACTTTAAGACTAAAACATACGCCACACCACATAAAAATTTGAAGTCAATATCAGCTACCATCGTCAAGGTCTGCCATTGAATGCGTCTAAAAATGCTTTGAACTGCTACTGATAATTTTAGATAATCAGTTCTTGTGTTAACATTTTTAATTATTTATCATAACACATAATACGTCACAGCTCGACGGATTGACTTCATATTCACAACATATTGGTACGGTGACACCTACGGTATAGTATAATAAGTTAATTAAAAACCCAAAGTTAACTACTAGTGACATCTAGGTTAGGGCATTTGAAGTTAATTGCACTAAAATGTAAATTTTCCATGCTAAAACCTTGCTACATTGTACTGCGATAGCTATTGACAAATCTCATGGCGCATAGAGGCGGATTTTATTCATCCATTTCTTACTTTCGGCTGGAAACTTTTTTGAATTTTCCGAGATTTCCCATGGGAAACTTGAACTGAATTTTTTTATTCGATAGCTATTGACAAGTCACATCAATGCAACCCATCTCCAGACATAACACTCTAGATGAGGCCGATTTTATACAAATTTTCTAATGATTTTTGGAAAATCGAATTTTCCGAGATTCCCACAGGAAACTTGAACTGAATTTTTTTATTCGATAGCTATTGACAAATCACATAAAAACGATTCAGCTTCAGATATATACTCTAGGGGCTTAGTTTACTCCAATTTTGTGGATTCTTCTGATTTTCCGATATTTTCCACGACTAGCTTAAACAAAGTTTTCCACGTTTACAAAAAGACTATTTACAAAAAATTATATTTAAATCCATGCATCCTAGTTACTTTCGGCTGATAACTACTAAATTTTTTATTTTCGGCCGGAATGTTATATCATAATCTGAATTATCGACTTTTTACTTTCGATTGGAAACTTTCAGCTGGGATTAGACCATCTGCATTACCATTTTTTCTTACTTTCGGCTGGACTAACACAATCTGCATTATCGCTTTTCACTTTCGGCTGGAAACTTTCGCTGCTTCATTTTCTTGAGAAAAGACGCTTTCGATACTTGCGATATCTCCAACAAGCGATCTACTACTACCAAACCGATATATGGAATTAATTCAAATCATGCAGTGACATCAAAACCAAACAGCGGTCAGCAAACCTCCCCTCAGACAAATCCACCGGTAAAGATAATAAAGTGCCAGAAGTGTGGAAACAACCATAGATTACAGGATTGTAAACAATTCAAATCATTTGATTTAAATCAGCGTAAGGCATTTTTTGCTTCATCCGGATCGCTCACCAAGAAGATGTCAGTTGTGTCATAAAAAACATCATACCACTTTACATCAGCCGCTGGGTAACAATATCACACAAGCCGATTCCAAATGTTTCAATAAATCAAGCGGGTAGTTCGCAAAGAAATCGGGTTAAAAAGGCGAATAATACTCAAGAGAATCTTCACTCATATGTATCTCTCTGTTCAAGTTCATTGTTACCTACTGCTCGAGTAATTATTCGTAACACGTTTGGACGGTGCTGTCTAGGTCGAATGTTGTTGGATTCAGGATCTAATGGCTCAATGATAAGCGAGTCTTGCGTTCGAAAACTGAATCTTCCACACATAAATGCACGATAACCAGTCAAAGGAATAGCTTCGAAAACCACCACAAGGGGGTTAACAACGATTGAAATTTCACCTCGTTTCCATTCGGAATTAAAGTTACAAATGAATGTTTATATAATGAATGATCTACCAAAAACACTTCCAAAAGCCAGCCCCAGTTTTAAATCTCATACTTTGGCTGATCCAGTAGACAACAATAACATTGAAATCAATGTGGTTATGGGTGTTGGCTATTTTTTTAAAATACTATCAGACGGTAAGTTGGAAGGTCCAAATAAGTTAACCTCTCAAAATACGCTATTCGGTTGGATAATTGGCGGTGGTGAGGCGCATATGCTAGAACAACATTCAACAACAATCATTCAACGTCAATTTCGATCTTAAAATTGATCAAACGCTCAGAAAATTCTGGGAGTTACAGGATTTTCCTACGGATCATATACCAATCATATCAGCCTGCAAGATAAACAATGCGAAGAATTATTCCGTAAATCTACATACCGTGATAACGAAGGTCGTTATGTATAGTTAAACTGCCTTTCTTTTCAAACCCACCTGTACTTGGAGATTCGAAGAAAGCTCCAGTCTAATCATAATCTCAGGGAAGAATACGCGAAATTTATAGAAGAATACATAAGTTTAGATCATATGGTGGAACTTACAGTAGCGGACCTAGCAGTTACACCAACCCATCAGGCAAGAATCAAGTATCACCACTAAAGTACGCATAGTGTTTGATGGTTCAGCAACATCCAAATCTTTGGTATCTCTTAATAAAATATTAATGGTCGGTCCCACTGTGCAACCAGATCTTACATTAATAATAATGCGGTTTCGATTACACAGAATAGCATTCACGTCTGACATACAAAAAATATAAAGACAGATAAAGGTTCATCCTCTAATCATGTTAACAATCAACGAATAGTCTGGCAAAAGACACCTACAGAGCCTTTAAAGCATTTCAAGCTAAAAACGGTGACGTATGAACCACTCCAGCTGCATTTCTGGCAACCAGATCACTGCTCTAGTTAGCCAGAGATGTAGACGATGTGTTATGTAGATTTTATGTAGACGATGTGTTAAGCGGAGCCGATTCGACTGATGAAGCTATTAAATTAAGCCAGAACCTACAGCAAGTTCTAATATCGGCTGGATTCCAACTATATAAATGGGCATCGAATTCCAAGGAATTCCATAACACTTAAGTAGCTCCCATTCGTCGCATAACCATCCCCAGATTGGAGTTATTAGCAGCTCACTTATTGGCGAAATATTCAAGATCAATCATACAAACTTTAAAGGTCTTCGTTATACCAACATACTCGTGGACTGGCTCTGAAATTGTGCTGCATTGGCTAGCTAAGCAACCCTCCACATGGCCAACGTTTATTGCGCAAATCCACGAATGGTTACCTAATACCATGTGGTGATATGTAAATTCCAAATCCAACCCATGTGATTGTGCGTCTCGAGGTCTAGAATTCGCTTTAGTGGAAGGGACCGGACTGGTTATATCATAAAAAAACTATATGGCCAAAGCAAAAATTGATAACTCTAAGTGACAATGAAGAATTATCGGAACAAGCAACGATACAAATTCATGAAGCTATTGTTGAAATCGACGTAATAAGTACACTATTCGACAAATCGAATTTCTGATTACAGAACAATTAAGCGTACTCTTGGATTTTGTGTTCGATTCATTCGTTTATCGCAGCTGCACCGCAGAAAAACCAGATTATTGGTATCAACTGTTGTAGACATAAAATCAGTTTTACCACTCACCTGTGATGAACTTAAATTGGCAGAGCAGCACATATGGAGATGGGCGCAACAATCCGAATTTGTATCAGAGATCAAATTGTTAGCATCAAGAAAAGCCATACGAAAAAGTAGCATTTTGTCGCTCTCGCCTTTTCTGGATAATCAATCCGTTCTACGTGTAGGAGGTCGCCTAAAAAATGCTAGCTGTTCAGTTAGTGCGAAGCATCAGATTATTTTTCCATAATCACATCGCCTGTGTCAGGTCATACTGACATCCATGCACAAGATATACCTGCATCCGACTGCAGCTACATTATTTCATTTATCCCGGCAAAAATAACAAAAAAGATAACGAACGATTGTAAGTTGTACTTCAAAATAAAACCGCTGTTTTTCCAAGGTAGGGCTAGATTATGCTGGTCCATTCCAAATCGTTATAAAACGTGGCAGAGGTAAAGCACCAGTAAAGGTCTACGTAGCTGTTTTTATTTGCATGGTGATAAAGGCTTTACATTTGGAGGCGGTTATGGACCTATATACCGATACCTTCATCGTAGCTTTACGCAAATTTATAAGTCGACGAAATGCTCCCACTGATATCTATTCCGACAATAGGACTAATTTTGAGGGAACTCGACATAAGCTGACTGAGTTGGAACAAGTGTTACAACATTCAGAGCATAATAAAACTATAACAGACTTTATGTCTTGAAAAGGAACTGAATGGCATTTTATACCACCTGCAAGTCCCTCAATGGGAGGACTTCGAGAAGCAGGAGTCAAATGCATGAAACATCATCTGATAAGAGCCACCGAAAACGCAATATTAAGCTTAGATGATTTTTCAACCCTACTATGCTAAATTGAAGCAATACTCGTCCGCTTACTCCATTTTCAATCGATCCAAATGACGAAATGCCATTGACACCTGCGCACTTCTTACTTACGGAGCCGTTGGAATCTCTACCAGATGAAGATTTACAGGATGTGGCAGAAAACCGATTGAAGCGAGTCCAGGATTATTGGCGACGATTTTCCAGAGAATATCTCCATACGCTGCAACAAAGAAAAACATGGAACCAGCAAGAAACCAATTTAAAGGTTGGGGACATGGTATATATCAAAGATGAAAATACCCCTCCACTCAATTGACCGCTAGGCAGAATCATCAATGTATTTCCTGGTAAAGACGATATAGTGCGAGTAGTTACTGTTAAAACTAGATCCACTACGCTAAAGAGACCAGTATCGAAATTAGTAAAGCTCCCAATTTAATAACCCAAGACATCGTAACAATCATAAATAAACAACTCATAGGATCTTTTGGTAGAATGGTTACAGATAAGATAATATTTGTGTAATGGTCTAATGGGGTAATTGTACAATGGTGTAATGGTATAATAGTATAATGGTACAAGTTTAGTGGTATAATAATATAACTGTAATCGTATAATGGTAATGGTATAATGATATAATATTAATCGTATAATGGTAGTGGTATAATGACAATGGTATAATGGTAATGGTAGAATGGTAATAGTGTAATTTTTTTTTTTTTTTTTTTTTTTTTTTGCTAGGGAAGGTGGGAATGCTCTTTACGCACCGTGTGTCGGACTCGCATTGCTGCCCTACCGACTAAAACCACCTACCCCTCCTCCTGGCCTAGCCTGGAACCGTTTTGCACATTACTTCGGGCTAGGCCTCCCACTGCTCCCTCCGAGCCTCCTCTTACATTATGGGAATCTGTCTAGATCCCCTTTCTTCGCTTTCAGGATCTCCTCCACAAAGTGGGCTACTAGGTTCCACTCATTCTCTCCTCGGAGCATGATTTCCACCGCCGTTTCTGGGGACCATATATCCACTTCTGCTTCCAGCGTCGCTCTCTGCTCCTCCCATTCGTCACACGAGAAGAAAGTGTGCTCCGCGTCATCGGTACTCCCTGGGCAGTATAGGCATTCTGCCGACGTTACCTTCCTCATCCTCCACAGGTATGCTCTGAAGTACCCGTGGCCGCTCAAAAACTGGGTCAGGTAATAACCGACCTCTCCGTGACTCCTTTCGGTCCAGGGGCCCACCAGAGCAATAACTCTGGCTGTCCATCTCCCTTTTGTCTCATTTTCCCATGCCCTCTGCCAGGTTTGCATGGTTCGGGACCTTTCCTCCATACTCGCTACCTTCCGGCCGACTTCCAGTTTCCTGTGGTATATAGCTTTCCGCTCCTGCGCTACAAGATGTATGGGGATACATCCCGCTATAACCAAGATGGCGGCCTCCGACACCGTCCGATATCCCGACGCCACACGCAGCGCGCTTCGCCTCTGTACCTGTAGAAGCCGCTTCCGATACATTTGTTTGTGCATGGAGTCTGCCCAAACCTCTGCCCCATATAGCAGAACCGATTGAACCGCTGCCATAAGTAGTCGCCTCTTACTAGCCCTTGGGCCGCTGGTGTTGGCCATGAGCCTACTTAGGGCGGTCACTCCCTTTGCCGCCTTATCTGCTGTCTGCCGGATCTGCTCGAAAAAGCTCAGTTTCGAGTCTATAAATATTCCTAAATATTTTAAATGCGGCTTTGTTTCGATCACCTCATTGCCAACCCATATCGGGAGAGATGGTTGGATTCTCTTTTTCGTTAGTACCGTAATCTCAGTTTTGCTGAGAGCTAAGGCCAGTCCGTGTTCCTCCATCCAGCCATTTATAACCCGCATAGCCTGGTTCAACTTCAGCTGGGCCTGTTTGGTGTCCCGCGCAGCAACGAGTACTGCAACGTCATCCGCATAGCCCACAAGATGGGTTTCATCGGGCATCTCCTCTCGAAGTAGCTCGTCATAAAAGGCATTCCAGAGATCGGGCCCTAGGATCGACCCCTGAACTGCTCCAGCTGTGACCTGCATTTCTCGCTGTCCCTCCTCCGTTTCGTATGTGAGGGTGCGATTCCAGAAGTAATCTTCCAGCATCCTTTGGAGGTATCGTGGTATGCGGAATTGGTGCTCCAATGCGTCTAGCATATCACACCATCTTGCGGTGTTGAACGCATTTCTCACGTCCAGCGTTACTAGGAGAACAATGCGACGCGAGAAGTGGTTATAGTTCTCCGCTCTCCTAACGGCTTCCGTGATCTCTTGGACTGCGTCTATCGTAGATAGGCCCCGCCTGAATCCGTACTGCCTAGGTGAAAGGTCTCCCGCAGATCTAATCGCGGCCGTGAGTCTCTCCCTAATTAATTTCTCAAATAGTTTACCTGCCGTGTCGAGCATACACAGCGGCCGGTAGGATGAGGGCAGCTCGGGGTCGCCTTTACCCTTCTTAATAGTGGTAATAGTGTAATAGTGCAATCGTGTAATGGTGTAATGGTACGATGGTTCGGCGGTGTAGTAGCATGAAGGTATAGCGGAATGATGGGGTAATGGTATGAGGAATAATGGTATGATGGAATGATGGAATAATAGTAGGAAGGAATGGACGTTGAGTTTGGGCTTAAGTTGATGTTGAATTGGGAGTAGGTTAGACATTCAATTAGGATTGAGTTGAGTTCATGGACACAAGCGGTTTTCAGACCATGGTAGTTTAGAGTGTTAAATTGGGAGTTTAATTAGGAGTTGAATTGGAATTGAGTTCTGGTTTACCGAGAGTCCAGTAACGGATTGAGTTCTGGTTTACCGAGAGTCCAGTAACGGGAGAGTTGAGGGTTGAGTTGGAAATTACTTGAGTTGAGTTCACGTACGCAAGTATTTTTTTTTAGAACCAGGGATTGAATGTGATTTATTGAGCTTTATTTGGGGGTTGAATGAGGGTTAAGTTAAGAGTTGCGTGGAGGAATAAGTTGTCAGGTAGATTGTTGAGATGGGGTGGAGCGATAGGTGCGGTGGGGAATTTATTTGGGGGTTCAGTCGCGAGATGCGGCGAAGATTAGTTTCGAATCGAGTTGATTTAGGGTTTGAGATGAACGTTGAGTTTAGGTTGACTTTAGGGTTAAATTGGGGTTAAGTCGAAGGTTGACTTGGGGTTGAGTTTTAGTTAAGCTTAGGGTTGCGATGAGCTAAGGTCCAGATAGGGTTGAATAGGGTTTGAGTTGAAGTTGGGATGGATTTGACTGTGGGTGGTTCGGTTTTAGGATTTAATTTGAGGGCGAGTTTAGGGTTTAGTGGGAGTAGATTTGGTCTCGAGTTGATTTTGGGATTAAGTTGGCCGTTAAGTGTGGAGTTGGATGGAGTGTTGAGATTTGGTTCGAGCTAAGTTCAGTTGAAGTTGAGTTAAGATTTAGTTAGCTTACGTTGGGGTTAATTAAGAGGTCCCATTGATTTGATAGTCGATTTCGTGATTGAGTTGAGGGTTGGATTGCCGATTAATTTAGGTTGCGATTGAGTTGGAAGTTCCTGTATATTGAGAGAGGAGTTCAGTTAATTTCCACGACCGAGGTTCTGATCAGCTCATGAGGTTTCAGCCCTTTATATTTTCTCTTATTATAAAGTGAATTAATATAAAAATTAAAATAAGACTACAATGTGAATTGTGAAAATTGTGAATGATACGATTTGGAATGTTAAAAAACACAGTTCGTTGCACAAACGTGAAAATAAGCAACCTATCAGTTCGATCTATTTTAGAGGCCTTCAAGAAACTGGTCTTATATTTCGATATACTCTAGATTTTGTGTCCTAAAAAACCACCAGATGATTTCCCTCATTTTCAACTTTCCAACACCACAAATGATTAATGCTTACGGTAATCATTGGTACCAAAGGACGACTCAGTTAAAACTGATCCGAAGGAATTTTTTAATTACAATCATGATATTTGATCAGCCTTGTCAATCTTTCACTTCTCGAAATAAGGTAGGAAATGTGACAAAATCCTTCTCGAAATGTATAATCTGATGATTTCATAAATTTTATAGCTCAACGCCTGATGGCTTTAATCGTTAAACGAGTCAACAAACTTGGAAAAGATTTCAAAAAAGGGCATGCAAATTGTATTAACCAACGTAGATGGATGGATTATCTCAAATAATATTATTGATTGTAATATTTCATCATAATTATAACTGTGACACTTAAATATTTGAATAAATTATTGGTAAAATGCCAACCAAATTAAATTAATCCCGCACAAATTCTATTCATCTAAATTCGCTAAACCGACAAGATTATATTTTTATTATGATTACCAAATCTAAAGAAATTAAGAAACCGTCTATTAGAGATATACACCCATCCAAATTTAGTAGTACGAAAAAATACTTCATTAAATATTCAACATTTCTTAGTTTATGTGCGTTGATTATAGCGCCAGCATAACACCGCGGTCTTAAAATTAAACCGGTTCTATTGTGCATATTTCTTATTTATAATATTATTTACGATTTTCAACAACATTGATTATTCCTACATATGTATATCGTTAACTCAGTAAGTCCTTAGCACACTTACAAAAGGCGAATTTCGTAAAAATAGCAAACCACCGGAAATAACTTTTGGTCATCCAATTATAATACATAAAGAATGAGCGGGGGAGGACATAAACGTAATTACACCAAACTAAAAAGCATCAATGTCAAGTTTAAATTTGGTATGCAGCTGTCGCCTCTCCCGCCACCGTTCATTAAATATTATACAATCGGCGGTTTCAAGTGTGTGATATTATTTGCATACATACTCATGCACACGAACGAGTACAATAGTGAAGTGCGAATTTTATTATTAATCTCACTTAATTAAAAAATTAAATTGCATACGAATCTTAATTATATAGTCATCATTTCTTGTTTATTTTTATGCGCGGTAGCAAATCAATTAAATTACAGACAAACATTGTTACATAATAAGGAAGTTAGGATTTTTTTTTAAATCCCATAAAAGTGCTGGTAATTGCACTTATTTATACCATAGCTTTCCCTATTTTCAATTAAATTTTTTTTTTATACGATTTTCTTAATTTGTTCATGTTCTCTGTAATAAAAATATTTTTCCTCTCGCAGATATGTTTCTTAATTTACTTAATAGTCGTTCGACTTGAAGTCTTTATTATATAATCCAGACTTGTCCACCCACCACAAATTATTATGCTTGTTATTTATAATATGATTTAAAATATTTATATACATTTATTAACCAACCTATATCTATATACAGAATAAAAATGTGTGACCGAATTTTAAACATTTCAAATGTAGCAAATCTGGTTTGAGACTTGCTCTCATATTCTTGCTACATACGAGATATAGTTAGAGGAATGGAATTTTTCCTTGTATACCATGGTATGTATGTAACTTGTCACTTTTGTATATCCATAACATGTTAAATTTTTATTTTTGTGTACTCAATGGCGTTTTGTGTATAAATCCCACCATATCGAATTTGGTTTTTTTTTTATCGAATATTCGGTTACACATTTTTTGTTTTTGTCTCGCAGGTTTGTAATTTTTAAAAGGTTTGATATAAATCCAATCATTATTAATTAATTTGATTAAAAATAAAAAAAAAAATCTGAATTTGTTATAAAAACGTTTCTTTTAAAAGAGAAAGGGGGGGTGGTGGTAAATGGTATTCACGTCAAAATTTCACTCAAAGCTGAACAAACTGTTCAATGTAATTCTCAAAAATCTATAATTTTAAAATTGCCTTTTTGATCATCATTTATTAAACCCGAAGTCAAACATTAGAAAAGGTTTAGTTTATTTGCCAGAATATGTGGCCATTTCTCTCTCTCCGGGATCCGGCCGCCTGAGAAAATAAAGTTAAAAATTATTTAAGGCAAAGATTAGGGAAAATTAGGTCAAAAGCGAAAAGTTGACGAAAGTGTATACAAAAAGTATTGTACTGATTAGCAATTTGTACAGTTTTTAGTCTGAATCTTTTGCTTCTTGTAAGTGACGACTTTTGATCATTATTAATGCTTTACTGTGTATAAAACCATAGGCACTAAACGTATTCAACGAATTTATTCTTACTAGAATTTATAAAATTTTTAGGATTTGACTCTATAATTTGTATAAATTTTGTAAATTCTGTGTGTTATACAAATTTTGTGTATTCAATAATTTTTATAAATTCCATAATTCCTACAATTTTTATAAATTCTATAAATTTTTAACTTCCATAAATGCATGCTATAAATCTTATAAATTATTCTAAAAATGTTATAATTTTTATTAATTTCGTAAATTTTATAAATTCAACAAACTTTGCTTAACTTAATTACGTACTCGAACTCGGCACACTCTAGTATGTATTGCGGTGAACAATGAAGCGATTGTTGCGCCATTGCTTAGCAATGCTTTATATTTCGAAAAGCTTCTTTCCACCTTCTTAGGTGTTAAGACAAACGAAACAAGTTCGTTTTCAATAAAAACCGAAAAAATGCAGTAAAAATATTCGGGATTCGGGTGAATTATTCATATTTGGCATAAAAAACATCGATAAAATTATACAACCAATTTATATCCTTGGCGGTTGTCTGTCTTTTCTCATAAATTTTAACATCAATCATTCATCTACAAATAACTATGTTCAATGAAGATTTACTCAATCTGTCAAAACAAACACAAATATCAATCAATAAACAAAGACATGCACCTAACAGATTCAACGAGCAGGAAAGCAACTAATACAACTTCCACTTTAAGGGGATTTCCGTCCCAGCCATAAACTTCGCATAATCGATAAATATCAAAATGAAGAAATCATTAATCAACTTATCAATTAGCTGGTTCCTAAGCAACACTCATCTTCGACACTTTCAAGGAATGACTGGAAAAAACAACCCAACTCTGATCGAAAGTGAGTAAGTTTAAATTAAAATAGCCTAGATTATAAAATTTCTTTGGGTTGCAGTAATGTTCACTACACCCGTGGCGTACTGCAAATGGGGGGGGGGGTCACAGGTGGTGGATAGTGGACGGTCTATCGATAGGTAGGTTAGCGGTGAATTAAATAAGCCGCCCCCAACCGCAGTCTAGCTGGTGGGAGAGTCTCAGGGAACTGGGGAGTGGTTAACCTCAGTTCATTAAATTCTGAGTGCCTATGATGCCCAGCATGGAAAGGCGAACAGATGGTGCCAGAAAACCATCGACCAATAACCACGGCGGACTGGGCGTTACGTCCTCTCTGCACCTCCGGAGCCTCCGCGGGTGGTGAGTGGGGGTACCCTATAAACGGGTGACTCGGGGAATGGAATGGATCCCATTGGATTGGGCTCTCCATGTGAATAGGTGAATGGGCAAGAGAATGTGGGCGGAGGGAAGGGGGTGCTGGGAGGCCGGGGTGCTAGCGAGCCGAATGGGCTGGATTAAGGTGTTAAGCGACCCGTGCTGATGATCAACTAGGCTGGGGGCCCATTTAACAAATCCCAGTCGCTAACAGAGCCCTCTGGATACCTGGCGACCTCCAGTTGTAATTAGCCTTACCTGCGTATACGGATCTCTGCGCAGGCGGACCTTTATTTCTCCGATACTCGTGGGAATCAAATGGAAAGATCGAACAACAAAAAAAAAAAGGGCACCGGCTCTCCTCAAAAGCCGATATCGGCGAAGGGAGGTATCTCGAACCAGACGGGTGGGGCCTCTAAAGTTGCAAAGGTGGTTGACTCTAGGGCACCAGTCCCGGGAGTTAGCGGTACCAACGCAGCACAGGGGAGTGGAACGAGAGACATTCCTCCGGTGAAAAGGCGATACAGGAATCGCCGCTCGGCATTCCGAATTCTCGAGAAGTGGGCTGCGACCCCCGAGGGGCAGCTTACGGAAGAGCGAAGAACATCAATAGCTTGGGCATGGAGCACTGTGGGATGCGGAGGCTCGGAAAGGGACCATGTGTCGAAAAGACAGTGGTCCCAAGACGAGGTGGAAGTAGCCAACAGCAAGCGGGCCAAGTTGGTGACTGAAAAGAAGCCGAGCTCCAACTCGGGGACAAAGCTGTTCAGCGATGTCCTGAGGGAGCATGTGTTGATGCAAGCCGTTATTGACGAAAGTCAAGAAGATGGGGGCATCACGGCGGAAAAATGGAGGTTGGTGTATAATGCACTCAACCTCGTCTTTTTATAGGTCATGGGTGAAAATCCGGGACCACCCCCATCCTGCAGAGATGCGGGATGGTATCAAGGGCGTGTGAAGATGACTGCATGCTCGGACTCTAGATCTGTGGATCTATATAAAAAGGCTATAGCCAAAGTAGGGGAGGTGTGGCCAGGCGCAAAGCTTGCGGCAGTTAGCCAGGAGGAAATTCACAGCAGGCCGAGGGCACGTGTCTAACTGCCATCCGAACCGGCTAGCTCTAACGAGGCTTTCAAAATCATTCAGGCCAGTAACCCGAATCTTCCGACCGGAAATTGGAAGGAGTCGTCAAGCAGGAGGAGGCGAAGGGGGCCTCGAAAGTATCAATTATGGTAATAAATAAGGAGTCCCTTGCCCCTCTTCATAAAACGAAGGGAGTAATTGACTTCGGTTTCGGGTCAATTACTCTCAACGTTTATAAAAAGGATGGGGCGGAAGCACGTACGGGAGGCCAACCGGAGGATGGTGGCAACCCGCCCAGGCCTGAAGGGGGTACCAGCAGCATGGGGGAGAAGCTGAGGGAGGAGAGTGAATCCGGCGACCTCGGTCGGACAAGGACTCCCTTGCAAGGATGAGGAGGGGCACATAAGCGAAGGAGCTGGTGTACCGATGGAGGAGGATGTCGGCAGCCCGGCCAGTTGGGGGGGGGAGGCACTGACAAGTCCTCTACAGAGGGTATTAGGGGTGGCCACATGGGCGGATCCGGCGCATGCCAAAATACCGACAAATAATATTCCTGCGTTAGCAGGAATATACCATAGAGGTAGGTAGAGGTTAAATGGTTATGATTAAGATAACTCAAATTAACCTTCACCATTCTAAGGCTGCTTCAGCAGCTCTACTCCTCAGGCTGACTAGTTCGGGTGAGGATGTGATACTAATCCAAGAACCTTGGATTAACAACAACAGGATCTGTGGCCTCAGAACCAAGGGGTACAAAATTATATCCTCTAGTAAATCTGGGAAGATCAGATCTTGTATTCTTGGAAAAATATTAGTAATCTTTTCCTTCTCTCTCAATACAGCAATGGTGACACTACTGCAGTTAGCCTGGAAGTAGGCACTTGTAGATTCTGGCTAGTTTCAGCCTACATGGACCGGGAGAAGGAGGTTCCTCCGGATAACCTGGAGGAGCTGATCCGTAAAGCGGAACTATCAAAGGTGGGTGTGGTAATGGGAGTTGATGCTAATGCGCATCACACTATCTGGGGAAGCACGGACATTAATGAAAGAGGTAAGTCACTTTTTGATTATTTGATGAGTACTAACCTTTCAGTGTGTAATATTGGGCGGGAACCCACATTTATTACTAGTAACAGGCAGAAGGTTCTAGACGTGACCCTTGCCTCAAATAATATTCTTCATATGGTTAAAAATTGGAGGGTGGATAAGGAACACTCCTTTTCTGGTTATCGATATTTAACCTATAGCCTCGATATTCACCCTGCTACCCGGGAAGCCTTCAGGAACCCTAGAAGGACCAACTGGAGCAAATATGGGGACTTAGTGGAGGAAATGTTACCGACGAGGGCTATGGAGCCCCGACGACCGTTGGGGAGCTGGAGGACATGGTGGCTAGCGTTACTAGCGCATGCAACCGATCCTTTCGTGCTGCCTGCCCACTGGCTAAGCCTAGGGGTAGGCAAAAACCGATACAGTGGTTCAGGGAACAAGGAACCTATCGTAAGGCTTCTAGGACAGCCTTTAATAGAGCCAACAATACAAGGGATGCTCAGGATTGGGACTCCTATAAGGAGAAACTCGGAATTTATAAGAAAGAAGTAAGAAAGGCACAAAGGAGGTCTTGGAGAATCTTTTGTGATAAAATGAAAGAGGTATCCGAAACCTCCCGCCTTAGGAAGATTCTTTCCAAAAGTACATCTAGTCCCAGTTTTTTGATAAAACCGGACGGATCTTGGACAGCTTCTAGTGGAGAATCTCTGGAGCTTCTTTTCGAGATACACTTCCCAGGGAGCTTTGAAGACCTGTTGGTGCGTAGCAATCATCAGAAATCACTGTCAGTAATCACAGAGGATATCGTAACCAGGAAACGGATCCTATGGGCACTGAGGGGTTTAAACCATTTAAATCGGCTGGTCCAGATCAAATTATACCAGCGGAACTTAAAACAACTCAGTAATTATTCTTCCCCACCTGGAAGCCATATTCAAAGGGTGTTTGAAGCTGGGCTATATTCCTAGGTACTGGACGGAGGTCAATGTGGTGTTCATACCGAAAGCAGGGAAAAGCTCACATGTATATCCATGTAAGGACCTAAGACCAATAACTATATCATCCTTTCTTTTGAAAACCTTGGAAAGGCTGCTGGATGTATACATCAGAGAAACAATAGGTGCCAGGAAGTGGGCATCGTCTCAGCATGCGTACACAAAGGGTAGATCTGTGGACACTGCTCTGCACGCCTTGGTGTGTACGATTGAGAAATCGATTAATTCGAAAGAATTCTTTTTGGTGGCCTTCCTGGATATAGAGGGCGCCTTTAATAATGTGAAAGCACAGGCAATCAAGGAGGGATTGTCATTTTTGGAGGTGAACGTTCCTCTGATAGGGTTAATCAATTATATGCTGGGAAGCAGGATTGTTAGCTCGAAGTTGGGGGACACCACCATCACGAGGCGAGTAACTAGGGAAACCCCGCAGGGGGGGGGGGTTCTGTTCTCTCTTCTCTGGAACATAATGGTAAACGGGTTACTACTTGAATTGGAGAGAGAGGGTATTGAAGCTATCGCTTACGCAGATGACGTAGCTTTAGCTGTTACCGGGAAATTCCTGGGCACGATTGTAGACGTAATGCAGAATGCGCTTACAATCGTTACGAAATGAGCTGGCAAATGTGGACTTGGTATTAACCCATCCAAGACAGAGCTGGTACTCTTCACTAAGAAATACAAAATCCCGGTAGTTGTCCCTCCTACCTTAAATGGCACGATACTTGCTTTCACTGATAGAGCTAGATATCTGGGTATTATCTTGGACAGTAAGCTTAGTTGGAAGCCCAACATGTTGGAGAGAATAAACAAAGCTACTATTGCTTTGTACTCCTGTAGGAACGCCATTGGTCATAGATGGGGTCTAAGGTTGTGTTGCACCTTCTTCCGGTCGACATTTTTGGCAAACAGATGGCGGCAAATACGGCTGTACGACTTGCAGCCGTCTCTTAGTGGAGGTGTCTTAGTACAGGACACTCTACTATTGTTAGATCGTTGAAGGATGAGCTGGCGAATCTTGACTACATTAAACCTACTCTACGCTTCGAGAAGCGATTTCGGACCTCCTTCCCTTCAAGGGAATCCTGGAGGGATAGACCGTTATCGGAAACGGAAGCGTTACAATTCTTCACAGATGGCTCCAAGCTAGACGGCAAAGTAGGAGCTGGAGTATTCTGTGACAAATTAAATGTAAACATTTCTATTCGTCTCCCTGATTACTGCAGCGTGTACCAAGCTGAAGTCGTAGCGATTGAGGAGGTCATGCAAGCATAATGTGTTATCCTCAGCGAGGAAAAGAAGGTCTAACATCCTCACCTGTAGAGTGGCAAGACAAGTTTGGCCAAAGCTGGACTTGGGGTGCACTAGGGCATTAGTATCCTTACGCAGACGTGAATTAAGAACGGTCGTAGGAATTCTCACGGGACACTGCCTTTTTGGAGAACATGCAAGAAGGCTGGGTCTGGAGGCTAATGACTTCTGCAGAAGCTGCTTGGACGAAGAGGAGGAAGAGACGTTGGTCCACTTTCTTTGCTCGTGTCCAGCATTGGCTCTCAGAAGGCACAATCACTTAGGTAAGATCAGGATGGACTGCCTCTCGGATCTCGAAAACAGTAAAGTGCGGGACGTCTTACGGTTCATAAGTAGCTCGAAATGGTTCCAATAGGGGTAAAAGGGGATCCATCCTGTGGTATCACAATGGACCGTCACGGGTCTAAGTGTGCGTAAGCAGCCACTCCAACCAAACCTAACCTAACCTAATGTTCACTACCACCATATGTGACCAATTAAGTTCTTCTTCAAATACAATGGAAAAGGGTAACGTTGTTTTGATATACATACGTATAGCTACAGGCAAAGCTAAATTTATCTTCGAAGCAGCCTCATGTATATTTTTATTTTTATTTTACGTCTTCTTAATTTTTGTTGTGTAATAGCCATCTTTTAAAAACACCCACATTTCAATTAATTTTGATTTCTCACATAATGGTATCTAAGAAAATTATTACGTGGAATAAAATTTCTACCCCTTCCAATGAATGATAAAGTTGTCATCTTTTATTTCTTCTTTTTCAAAATAGCCGCCGAAATGTTATTTTTGATTTTGTTTTGTTTTTTTATATTTTCCCCATTTAGTTCTATTGGTTATACTAAGAACCAGTGTTACCTTTTTGCCTTGTCAAATTAGGTTCGTATCACTGGATCGTGAATTATACAAAATCAATTTAATTTATCTTCAACTAATTTATTTATTTCACAAAATTTATTACAAAACAGTTTATCAATAAAAATTCACAAAATCACTTTTTATAAATTATTCTCAAATTTTAATGTTCACTTATAATTTTTATTTCGCACTACAACACTTTTTAAATCACTTTTTAATTACTTTTTAATCTTCACACTGTCGCTTTCCAAAAACTACTAATAATCTTATAAGTTTACTCTATTGCGTTCCAAATACTAATAATCCACAATAATACACAAACCAAACTTCTACCAAGCTCATGACTTTTCCAGTTAGAATAGTGTAGAAACATTACGTAACAATTTTATCATAGAAAATTATATTTTAGTACAGTTTAACATTGAACTATTAATTTAATTTATTCTATCACACGCTAGGTGTCACCGTCACACCAGCATATTGCGACAGTGACATCTAGGGTGTAATAGAAAAAGTAAAATTAATAGCTCAATGTTTTACTGTACTAAAATGGAATTTTCCATGATAAAACTGTTCTAAATGTTTCTCCACTATTCTTACTGAAAAAGTCATGAACTTTCTAGAAGTTTGGTTTGTGTATACAATATAAAAAGGTGAACGAGATCGAATTGGATTAATAGTATTTGGTAAGCGATAGTGTGAAGATTAAAAAGAAATTAAAAAGTCATTTGAAAAGTGTTTTAGTGCAAAATAAAAATTTAAAGTGATCAGTAAAATTGTGCGAATAATTTATATAATTATCATTAATAAATTGTGTTATAATAATTTTTGTGTGAAATAAATAAATTCGTTGCTGATAAATTGAATTGATTTTGTTTTATTCACAATCCAGTGATACGAACGTTAATTGACAAGGCTTATTCGAAATTTTCGGCGATATTGGAAATTTTTTAGATTATCGAGTTTGTTCTAGAATTCTACGATTACTTGAATTTATTCGAACAAATTTTTTAACAAAGATTTGTGTACCTGATGTGGTTTACAGTTCTACATGAATTATACATAGCACAGATTCTCGAGATTCTTGTAATTTGAAAATTATTTATACATTATTTATATTTGTCGAAATTCTCCAAAATTTCGGAAATATGTATTGAACATTTTAAGATTATTGCTTAGCGTTGGCTTATCTAAAGTTAAGTTAAGGTTTCAGAATGTTGAGTTGAAGAGATGAAATATATAGATAAAATTTTTCGATAATATATCACACTTTCTGAGATCTTTGAAATAATTTTGCATTAATTCAGATTAATCTAGTTGATGTTACTGGATATCGCATTTTTTCCAGATTGTTCGAGATTTTTGATCAAATTTGTTATTGCAACAAAATTAATTTTTATTCCTTTTTTAAGCCCCCCCCCCCCTCCCCCCCTCCAATCGTTGCCGATATAACATAGTTTGTTGACGGCGGATCTGGTCGGTCATCTTTTGAAAGAGACCAAAATGTATTAATTGATATCGTAGAACTACTTGAGCCATTTAACATAATTTAACTGTGCTGCGTTCACCCAAATATTAAATAATAAAATTTGAATGAGTTTAAAACCAACCAACACTTTAGTAAAAGTTATATTTGGTAATGTGAACGACCGTAAAGCAATGAGAAATTAGGCATCGACCTTTCACACCACGTTTTAAATATTTCCAAATAACGTTTAGCGAAAATAATTGTTAAGTGTTAAGTCAAAATTCTTTCAAGTGTTATTAAAAAATAATTATAAAATGTATATGCATTTGTAGGCGTACATAGTTTTCAAAGACATCTAAAAAAATATTTCTTTCATTTTTTTTTTTTTTTTTTTTATTGAAACCTTATACCGAAATGTTATGGTTGTCAAAACCAAAACGAAACCATAAGAGAACAAAAGCTCCAGCGAACCGAAAATAACTAAAAATCTGTCAAATTTTTTTTTCAATATTGCTACTTCAAACATTTTAAACCGTCAAGTCGTATAATAAATATTTCTAAGTGATTGACCTATTATTGGTCGATGAATACAAAGACAAAAAATAAACCGAAGCAAATGTATTTCGAAATAAATCGAGAAGACAATAGAATTTAATGTGTATACACCTTGATATTAATCTAGTTTCTAAGATCTCTACATACACAGACAGAAACTTTTTTTTTAGTTTAATTTGATTGTGTGATGTGATTCTTAATTTTCGTTTTATTTAGAATATCGCCATTCAAAATACAGAACAGTTATGGTTGATTAAATTTAATAAAATATAAGATTAACAAATTTTTGTTCTATATTTTGTATTCACAAAGGTACTAAGAGAATAACAATAAGCACTATGTGAAAAAAAAATCGATTAATTAGGTCTGAAACTGCATAAATTTGATTATTCTTCGTAATGTTGATAAGATGCGCGCGCGGTTCTTTACATAATAATCAGACGAGGTAATTTAATATATAGTCCAAGCGGGATGATTATAAATGCGTCGAACGTAAACAAAAAAAAACGAAATCTAAGATATTGAAAGATAGAATAATTTATGCATATTGGTATGTTGTGAAGAACCTGATTAGAAATTCTAATCACATTCACGGTGATATACTATATTCCCGAAATTAGGTGAGATAAAAATTCTTTTACATATTTTTTGTATTTACATTTTAAATATTTTCATTGGTAAATTATGTAATTTTACCGTAAGTAAATAGCTTGCTGATAAATCGACAATCAGTTAGTTTGATTAATATTATGGATAAGCTCTGTAATACAGTTAACCGTGTAGAATTCGTAAAAAAAAAAATGTTACTCTCTTATCTTAAGTTTTGGACGGTACATATCAAGAAGATTTCAAAATTTGTAAAAGTATGTGATTAGTAAATTTATTAGACACGGGATTTAAAGATACCTTTAAACTGTCGTAATGGATTGACAATAATTCTACAACTTTTTGGAAATATCCTTTACCAAATAAAGAAATAGCATTTGCTAGACAATTAGGAAAAATATTTTTTCAAGCAATGTTTCAGTAAAATCCATAATGCTTTCTGATCAAGGTTGAGTTTTTGTTTCCGAAATTGGTCGAATAACTTGACAATGTGAACAGTTTCGGACGGTTCACTACCAATGGCCGGATCACGTGAAGGGCTAATAAAATTTGTTGATGATCAGCATTACTATTAATTAGACGCAGATTAGACAGTTTTTAATGATAACGGTTTGAAAAGTTGTTTGGGTACATCGTTGATGTTTCCGTCAGACCAGCCGCCGCTCATTGGTCAACTGAAAACTTGCGACAAAGTTTTATGTTTCACCAAAAATTTGAGGATGTTTTTTGTCCTGAAATACCTGAGTGTTGCTTGTAGCTGTAATTGTTTTCTCAGCAGAACGAATTCCATTGCAATCGACGTGAACGCCGAGAAAATATTCTGACTAAACATAAAATTGACAGTTATCATATCACATTGGTCGGTGTATTGCATCTCGTATGGTACAATTACGATTATGCCAGCAAAATAAGGAAGAAAGCATTCGATTTGTTTGGGCAGCTGTTTGAATTTTTAAAAGATACCAATAGCGCAATATATTACAAACCGTAAATATTTTACTTTGAGTACCCCGATAGAATTATTTACTAATTTTCAGTTCGTTATTGATATATGTATATGAATATATATGTTTTCATATACTGTTCCGATTAACAAGTGACTTTTGGAAAAAATAATTCCCAAGTGCTAGAATACTGTCAAAATAGTTCAATTTCCAATTCTCAGAGAATAGCCAGAATATGGCCACAGGTACTTAAAAACAAATTATTTTAAAAATGTTTGTTCCAACAACAATTTTGGATTCCTGGTTTATCTTTTTGGAGTGGCTTTACACCCCGCCTAGAATTCGCCTTTCGTATCTAGAATTTGGCATTAGATCATCACAGTGTTAAAAGTCTGTCACATTATTTCAACAAAATGAGTCACATAATTTGCAACAATGCTCCAATCAAGCAAGATGTAAAAAATGCAATGGCAAGCATCACAATTTACTTCACAGAAAGCAACCTCAAATTACTACTTCAAGAAACATTTCAACCAACAGTGCGATGAAGACTCATGAGACAACACTTTTAGCAACCGACACCGGCTCACAAACATCATTCATAACAACAGAAGCCAAACAACGTTTAAATCTGGTTGGTCGTAGAATCAGTGCGGAGATCCATGGTGTAGGCGAACAAGTTGCTGGTAAGGTCAACAGTATCGTAAATATCAACCTACAACCAAGATATCCGTCATAACATATTCAATTGAAATTGAGGCTTTAGTACTAGCCAAAATAAGAAAAAATCTGCCAGAAACGCCATTTAATTTTACTGAATGGAACCATTTGAACGAGCTGCTATTGGCCGATCCGAACTACAACATTCCAGCACCGATTGACATACTATTGGATGCAGATTTTTACACTCACATCATGAAGCCGCAGTTCATCAAAATATAACTCACACGTCTCATCAACTGAGATAGACGAACAACTAAAAACAATTTTAGGAATTAGAAGAATTGCATCCCCCACGCATTCTCACAAAACCAGAGATGGAGGGTGAGGAATTTTTTCATAAAACGCACAGACGGCTGAAAGATGGGCGCTACGAAATACGTATCCCATTCCAGAAGGAGGTCTCTCAGAGAATGTTATACAAGCTTTATGCGTGAATACGAATAACGTAAGCACATGGAAATATTAAAATATGAGGAAGAATCAACTGCAATATATTACCTTCCACATCATGCAGTGATGAAGTCAGACAACACAACTACGAAACTGAGAGTCGCGTTCGTTGTCTCGTCAAATACAACGTCCGGCATATCACTGAATGATTTAATGTTAAATCGTCCAACGTTAAAACAGGATCTAATATCGCTTCTAATGCGATGGAGAAAACATCAATTTGTTATCAAGGCTGACATAGGATCACCAAAAGAAGAGATTAAAGCGTTTAAACTGAAAACAGTGACATATGGGAAAACGTCTGCAACATATCTAGCCACTAAAGTCTTATGTCAATTAGCAAATGATGAGATAAAATATTACCCAGTTGCCTAAACAATAACGTTAAGAGATATCTATGTAGATGATATACTTTCAGGAGCGGATACATTAGAAGAAACACTAGAAGCCCAGTCACAGGTTCATACAACTGATGAAAGCAGGAGGTTTTAATCTAAGAAAATGGGCGAGTAACAAAAAAGAATTGACAACACATCTACCTGAAAATGTTCGCGAAATAAATGATACAATAAAGACGCTCGGAATTACCTGGATCCTCGTTTTCGACACCTTTGAATTCAAGATTTCATCGATGGATAGAATACAAACAACTCGGAAAAAAATGAATGGTGGTGGTATATTACAAAACAACAAACTCCGAAGGAACACCAGTCGTTTATCTAATAGCAGCAAAAACCAAGGTCGCTCATATAAAAAACAGAATATCATTGCCAAGGTTAGAATTATGTGGTGCCATACTATTGGAAAAGTTATTAAGAAAAGTTCAAGATACCATGAATTTGGAGTATGCTTCTACTTATGCGTGAACGGATTCAATGATAACGCTTGGATGGATAAAAGACAGCCCCAGCAAATATAAAACTTTTGTGGGAAACCGGATAGCTGAAATTCAGTCACTTATGCAACCAAGTCAGCGCCATTATGTAAAATCCAGTTGCAACCCTGCAGATGTAGCTTTACGAGGAATGAACGCTCGACAGAAACAATCAACTTTGGTGGAAATGATCAAGTTGGTTAAACAACTGAAATTACTCACTAACGTGCGAACCAACTGAAGAAGCAGCGAATGCAGAATTAAAAATAAATTGCTTGCTTACCAATGCAGCCCTTCAACCAGAGTTGGTAGAGTTTCCGCGATTTTCATCAGCTCTTAAAATCAAAGGATCTTTAGCTTACTGCTACAGTTTTATTGCTACCCTTAAATAACGAATAAACTTATGAAGAGTTCAGCACGGTGTACTTACACAAATTGAAGCAAGCTTAAACTCCAGACCGATTCTTTCTTTGTCAAGCGATTTGGATGATTTTGATGCTTTAACGCCTGGGCTTTTCTTAATCGGGAGACCGCTCCTGAGTCAGACAAAAGCAACATAAGCGCAATACAGCGGTGGGCCCCGCTTTCAAAAATGACTCAAAAATTTTGGAAAATATGGTCTAAGAAATACTTAACCAATCTACAACAAAGGTCCAAATGGACACCACCGAGAGCAAATTATGAGATTGGTCAGTTAGTTTTAATCAAGGATGAGCAACTTTCACCTACAAAATGGGAAATGGGACGGATAACATATACTCATCCAGGGTCAGATGGTCTAACCAGAGTTGTATCTAGAAAATGTCCTAAAAACACCATCTTCAGGAGACCTATTACAAAGATAAGTCCTCTTCCAACTGAGGATAATCAAAATCTAATAAGGAAACCAAATGAGGATGCAACAATAGACGACAACAAGATGGGAAAACTCAAGATCTGCAGCCAGAAGTTCACACTTACCAAGATGCTTTCTGCACCATTGCTAATATTACTAATTACATTCACTATATGCCATTCGAGCACACTATCCTTCAATATCACAAATTTTGAAAATCAACCAGGCATCTATTTTAAACTATTGGAGAGCTCAAACTTACAAATTACGACTGGAACATAGTAGTGTATTACAATCTAACAAACCATTATGCACAATTAGCTAGTTATAAGCGCTGCATAGGCAGCAAAATATTGCTCATATCATCACAATAACTTTACAAACTCAAGTATTTCTAAAAACTCGAGAGAAACCCTTTGTGGATTAGTAGAACCATCGTTCGAGCAATCCTTACGAGAAATGGAGCACAAGGATGAGTTGCTTCACCACCATAAGGTGAGTTTTGGAAGAAGTAAACGAGGACTTTTCAACTTAGGAGGAAATCTTTCAGACGAGATATTCGGAGTGCTAGACGACAGAGCCGCGACGCGTTATGAACAAAAAACATTTCACGGCGTTGCTGAAAAATCAAACGTCAATCATAGGGGCGACTGTACACGTTTTCAAGAATAGACAGGAAGATATGGACAATCTTTGAATATTATTCAAGGCTCAGTTAGAGGAGGCTCTAGAGAGCAACAATGAAAAAGATAACTTCCCAGCCTTATCAATACATACAATGTTGCGGATGATTGCAGAACCAGTATTGGATACGCACAACCGAGTCATTACCACGACGCACTTGACGACCCAACAACTCAAGGAAGAAATAGATTTCATGACTAGAAATCTACCATCCGAGATTATGCTGCCCAATATCGAAGATACCAATGACATATTCGCACTGTATCAGTTCATGACAGCCAAGACAAGGCTGCAGGGAAAATATTTGATACTGGCTACTCCCAACATTCCATCTATATTCAAGAGGCCACAAGTGGAGCTTCTTGTGACAGATTTGCAACGACTTTAACATATGTCAATTAACTCAGGCTATATGCATCAACATCAAGAAGATGATGTTTTATGCGAGCTGCTCCTGTTATGACAAGAAAGAGTGGATAAACAATGCGAGGTAGTCGAAAAGAAGGTGTCCAATACGCCCAACACATGGATCCAGCTAACGGGTCACCGATGGCTTTATTCAGTAACGCCCGAGCATACGATCAATATCGTTTGTCAACAAGATCCATTTTCTACAAAAATATCCAACAGCGGTATACTAAGCTTAGGCTCTGGCTGTAACTTGACGGGAAGAACCGTAAGCATACCATCAAAGCAAACGTATTTCCACAAGGTGTACTCCTCAATATTACCAACATTTAATCTCTCAATAGAGATGGCAAATTTATACTATATTTTATACTTATTTCTGTATATAAACCATATGTTTATTGAATAAATATTAGTTGCTACACAACTATCAACGTGTTTCTGTCTAGTCCTGACCAAAAGTAAGCGGGAAACATTCTCAACAAGTCAACTATAAAATTTATGATTTGACCAAAGTTGCGATCAAGCGAAATGTGGTTTATGGGCATTCTAGCGCGTTTCTACTATGTAACAAATAGCAATGTTAGATAACAAAAAAAAAAACATTGTTATGTAACATGAAAACTACACAAAACAATTTTATTAACATCTCAAACCATTCATTTTCCTCTTCGTGTCACGTGATTTTTCATGACTATAGTCACGTCGCATCAATTCTGTTAGTTATTTGTTACGTAGAAAGTTATACGATGGATGCTACTTGAATTTTGTAAGTGACCGACGACTACAAAACCATGTTTAAATAAGTTGCTGAAAGTTTTTATTTGTAAGTAATACCCTAATTCCAATAGTCATGTCACGTTAATATTTCGCATCGATTTTTATTCCCAAAAATTAACGACCCATTCAAAATAAGTTTTTTGTTTAGAATATGAATAGTATTTGAATTGTCATAACATTTGAGAGCGGTTGTATAAAATAAAATAGCTCTTACTTATTATTCCCATTTCTAGATGCCACTTAACACACAAATAAAAACAATAGGGATTCGGTCTGAGTAAACGATTTGAAAGAAAACTTTTTACGTAAAATTAACATAATTTCTTTCAAAGCAATGGTTTAATTTTAGTAAATTTATAAAAAAAAATTATATTAAGCCACCAAAAATATGTTTAACCGAATCAAAAATCAAACCGATTTTAGAATTCGACCGGTTCGATGACCTATTTGATTTTTTTATATGTTTTTAATTATAGGCGACATCTATGGTTTAATCCATTAACCTTTGGTTTAAATAAAATTTCGTTAATAATGCATTGCCAAATGATATGAATCTGTATTCGGGCAGATTTTTGTCATGTGGCAATGCTTTTAGAAGGAGGCTAAAAAGAGATGGTTATAATTGTTTATAAATTTTAAGATATGACGTACTTTACAAAAACAACATTCCATAAAAGTTTAGCAATAGTTTATAGTTATAGTTAATAGTTTATATTCGATTTTTCAATCAAATAAAATTACATGTTTTATGAACATTTTCGAATAAAAATAATATAAATAAAAGCTCATAATTCTTATAGACTAAAAATGTAAATGAAAACAATCGTTTTCCCATATAGTTTCTTAGTAAAGAAAAAATGTTATGTACCTAATTTCAAGCTTAGTAAAAAATACAGTCAATGTAGAGGCTCTTATTTATAGAGTAGGCTCTGGTATTACTCGCACGATGAGGCTCGCATTTCGGTTTTTTTATACTTATTAACTACGAAAACAAAGTATAAAATAACTAGTTAAGTGAAAACGAGCTCACCAACTAAAGATATTCCATCTCATTTAACTGGCAAATAGTAATTAATATACAAAACGGGACACATAGGATCAGAAAATTCACATAAACAACAAAAGTGCGACCATGAAATAGTTTGCGATTGTTGTAATGCAATAGAAAGAGCAAAACACACCAATACATTTTTAACGGTTAATTTTTTGTATACCTTACTCTCTTTTCCGTTATGCTAAAATAAAAAAAAATGCGCTTCTGCTCGCATTTTTGTTGTTTTTACGTGTCGGTTTGTTTCTCTGTTTATTATTAATACGTCATATTGCCGTTAATATTATGTCGTTGGTTCTAATTTAAATAATGTTTAAAGGTTGTACGATGCTATGATGTGCTTAGATACTGAAACTAATAATAAAACGATTGACAGTGATCATTCACTTAACGGATTCGTTTCTTTCGATGATTCCGACGTTGACCCGGATTTTAGAGCAATACATTCGTCTTGCAGTGATAAATCATATTCTCCGCGTTGTAAAAAATGTAAGTATAATTTATTTGATTATAAAACGTATTAATTTCTTTTACAGAAAAACCTAAGCTGTCAAATTAAAATCCCTTGAGCTTTATAATGCCAAGAAAAATAATTTAAAGTCGTGTAAAAATAAAACTGAAGAGACTTCCATTGCCGAACAAAGAACGATTATTGAAACGAATATTGTTAACCAACCCGAAAATGTCGAAACTTTAAACGAAGAGAATGTCGCTAGTTTACCAACTTTGACAAGAAAGATAAAAGTTAACCCGCAGCTTTGGAAATCAGCTATTAGAAAAACCAAGATGCAAAATTAAAATAGCACTCAGCAAGATCAGCTGAAATCGAAAAATGCGATTGTTCCTCGAGATGCTGTACAATTTTTTCGGAGGCTGATCAAAAAAAAAAAAACGCCACATTTTGGCCTCTTGATGCTACTGGTAAAAACCACTTCTATGGTAAATTTATAAAGAAAATGCAAATTTCAAGAAAACGGACAAGTAAACTTATTTCTCGCAGAAGCTGTACTTATGAATACCGGTTTGAAACGGATTTTGAAACTCATTTAGTGTGCAAGCAATTTTTTTTTAAACTTTGAACATCAGTGAATGAAGGGTTTATTATTTAAAAAAAAAAAACTGAGGAAGTTTCCAAACCAAATGTTGGGATTACATTACCATCATTGCAAGGCAAACACACTAAACGAAAAATTCGTTCAGATCAAGTTCAAGGGCTCCACAACCATATTCTAAGTTTTCCGATAGTAGATTCGCATTACGGCAGGACTTCCTCTTCTAAAAAATTTTTGGAGCAGGGTCTTAATATAAACAAAAATTGAGGTGTGGCCAACACACGACTTTCTTTTACGAACAGAGAATTTTAAGAAATTTTATTTTTTTCTTAATTTTTTTTTTTAATTTTTAATTTTTTATTTTTATTTTTTTTTAATTTTTGGAAACAATTTGTATCGAGAATTTTTTTGTAAACCTTATACTTTTTAAGATATTTGCAAAATAAATTTTCTGGACCAAGGGAGTGGCCACTTCCGTTTAGCAGATTTGGAGTAAAATTCACTGGGACCTCCCAATTTATCAAAAAAGCTTAAGTATGAAGTTTCAGTTTGATTGGTTAAACCATCTGGGCTGTAGAGAGGAAACAGACAGACTGACAGACTGACAGACTGACAGACTGACAGACTGACAGACTGACAGACTGACAGACTGACAGACTGACAGACTTACAGACTGACAGACTGACAGACTGACAGACTGACAGACTGACAGACTGACAGACTGACAGACTGACAGACTGACAGACTGACAGACTGACAGTCTGACAGATTGACAGACTGACAGACTGACAGACTGACAGACTGACAGACTGACAGACTGACAGACTGACAGACTGACAGACTGACAGACTGACAGACTGACAGACTGACAGACTGACAGACTGACAGACTGACAGACTGACAGACTGACAGACTGACAGACTGACAGACTGACAGACTGACAGACTGACAGACTGACAGACTGACAGACTGACAGACTGACAGACTGACAGACTGACAGACTGACAGACTGACAGACTGACAGACTGACAGACTGACAGACTGACAGACTGACAGACTGACAGACTGACAGACTGACAGACAGACACCATTTCGAAACCCACTTTTTCGGACTTAGGGGACCTCAAAACAAATAAATCTCTAAAAATCTCAAGGTCAAAAATTTTCATGATTACTATACTTTATTTTACTAGAGTAAAAGAAAGTAAAATGTACCGACTTTACCGTGAAAAATATAAATCAGCTGTGAAACATGACATGTATAATTCTGAAATATTCAATCAACAATTCAATTATTCATTTTTTAAACATAAAAAAGATGTTTGTGATCAATGTTCAAAATTTGAAGCCAAGAATCAAATGTTTTCAATAGCAACAGTAGAATACAATATTAAAACGCGTGGTACGAAATAATAGATGATGTTCATAGCATCATAGACAAGCACCTAAAGTACAACTCATTGAGATGTTTAATTTACAACAATACAAATTTAAATATTGTGCAATACAAAGCAACACATTCAGAAGCAAAGTTCCACTTTATTTACTGAGCAGCCAAAAGTTAAACCAAGTATCTTTAAGCCACAACTAACAAAGGGGAAATCGGAAGATATACATAAATTCCATGTTGAAATATATGCTAGTTCATCGAAACAGCGTTCTATAAGGCTTTTTAAAATAACCTGTGTTATTACGTTAACATTATTTTTAGTTTTTTTTATGATTACGAATTATTAATTTAAATTTTTATGATTTAAATATAAAAACAAATAAACCGTAGAAATATTCAGAGTCTACATTATTAAGTAAAATTACCTGCTAAATAACGGTAATGCTTTCAAACTCTGCTTTACCGTTGGCGTGTCTAAGAAATCTCCAAATATTTTATCATTTACAGAATAATGAGAGATGAACTGTCGTAACTCCATAAAACTTGTCGTATATCCACGATTAGTAACATATTGAAAACTCATATTATCGTAAGCAAAACTATCAACGATTTTTCCGGAAACCTATAGCACACTTAAAAAGTAGTAAAAGTAAAGAATCCAAGCGGAGAAAGCTTTTTATTGATATTTTTAAATATAAATAATTAAAATTTTAACTAGTTAAAAATCGGTTTTAAACTTTGAACGTCATTTCCTCAAAACCAGTTTTTTTTTTAGTTACGACAGTATAATTCTGCGACAACGAAATGTAGGCAAATGAACCATTTGGCAATGATTTTCCTAACTTTCTACTGTTTACTTCAAAATCTACGGTGAGAACATTTTCCATTTATCATTCTAGTACCAAATCTGAGTACACTGTCTGCAAAAAACCATACCCGTTATTTCGATGTCCAGTCTTTCAAAATCAAATTCAGGTAGATCATTTGAGAAATGTCGTTCAAATTATTGTGTCTTATTTGTAATATGTGAGATTGTAAAATCGAACAGTCATTGCTCATTCCTATTTTTTTTTGTTTGTTTGCTTTTTTGAAATTTTTGTGGTATTTCGCCCTTTAACTTTTGTAAATTTACTATGAAATGTGGTTTATGGGCAGTCTAGCGCGTTTCTAGTATGTAACAAATAGCAGTCACGTTATTTAAGACTATAGTCACGTCACATCAATTTTCCTATTCTGTTAGTTATTTGTTACGTACAAAGTTATACGACCGATGCCACTTGAATTTTGTAAGTGACAGACGACTACAAAAAAAATTTGGAAGGATACTAATTATCTTAAAATATTGTTAATTGAGTAATTTGTACATATGTGTGTATGTTTAAATAAGATGCTGAGCATTTTTATTTGTAAGTAACACCCCAATTCTCTTAGTCATATCTGAAGGCGAACCAAATGACATCACCAAATGACATGACTATTAGGCTAAATTTATTAGGCAAATTAGAAATGAAATCGCTTTTATACACCAATATATTTAAAAGTGTGACAAAATTACTCAAAATATAACATTTTAAAAAATATAAAATAAAATAATTGAGTCTTTCCATTTTGAGGTATTCGCCTGTCTCTTAACAAAATCAAGTAGCATTTGTCGTACAAACTGACTTTAGTCATAACAAACGACAAACAGTTGAATAACTGTTGTAACAAACGACAACTCATCATAAAACAACTTTCACGTTTTACTTACAGGTTTTTTATGAATTCCCCACAACATCGAAAATTGATGTGACGTGACTTTATTCTTGAAGAATGACGTGACACGACTATGGAAATTGTGGTGTAATTTTTGTTACATGATAATAATGTTATTTTTATTGTCATATAGCATTTTATGTTACATGCTATATAACATTGTTATGTGATATGTGTTGTATTTTTTATAAACAGATCTTACTAGACAAATAACTTTTTCTTAAAGGAAACATAAAATCAGATCACGTGGATCACGGATAATTTTATTTAATTTTTGTTTTCTATTTTAAAAAGGTTTGTAAAACGATGTCTATTAGTATTTGGTAAATCATTTTGAATAACATCGAACAATAGTGAGCTGATTATGAACGTGAACAATAATTGTATACTAAATCATTTTAATCGTTTGTTTATTAAAATTTTTCGTGTGGAACAGTTTACCGATTAGCGATTATGAACTTTATAATAATTATTTTAGTTAAACGACCCACAGTGCAATAAACAGTAACTACAGATTATTTAAAACTAACTGTCTTGCTACTTAAATTGCATTTCAAATAAATAAAACAAATCTCACAATTCATGCATATTTGAAGCTAAAGATCTTGGTTTTCTTTAAGATGCCGAACAACAGCCAATATAAATTGCCTTATGGCCTATTCACATGAATCGCGATTTTACTCGTACGAATAAAAATGATTCACGGATTTCTCCTAAATTACATCGTAAAATTTATACTATAGTCACTTAAAAAATGGGTAATAAACAATTTCGAATGTATTGTTAAGGACAATTTTTTTTGCAAACGCACTTTTCTTAATAAAAAGATATGACACGTCCCTGAATCATTTCACTCAAAATGTCGTGTGTCGGTCGGTATGTCCAAAAAAGTATGGTCAATGATTTGTTTCGAACGAATTCCAAACCAGACAATAATTTTTTTGTCAAATTAAAACTTTCTCTTGAATAATTCGAGGGTTTTCGGTTCCTCACTAATGACTGATTTTGCTTAATGACACTCTGCTCTTGAGACAAAAGTGATTTTCATCATCCATGACGGTTTTTTGCCAAAAGTTTATTTCGATTTGGATGATGTTTGTGACGGTATAAGCATAATTTAAACGTTGTAGCGAGTCTTATGGCATTAACTTACTTGTTAATCGAATTTGTATGCACTCTTTCCTATTGGTGTTCCCGCGTTATCACTTACACTGTACTTCACGTACACTGTCAATACTCCCATATGGCGCATTAACACAACGATATTTCGATAGAAATGCTGTTTGAGTGTAAAGAACCGAAGATTTATTTTCACAAATAATCAACTCGGATTGAGAAATTAGATCGTATCAGAATGACAATATTATCTCTAAAATTACAAACACTTTCGGAATTGTATGTCGTGACTTTGAGGAAGACTTCAAATTTTATGGAATTAGGTCATAATACCAGTTTACACTAAGACCTTCGACTTCAGTTGCTTAATAATATTTTGACAACAATAGAATTAAACAAAATTGATTACTTTATATTTGAGTTCGATCAGGAACTACTCAAATATACCTGCTACAAAAAACCCAATAAGATTCGAAGCTAGGCAAGGCAGCCTTCAACTTTGTAACATGATCCATACAAAACAAAACCAGCAGAAAAAAATTGCATTTTGTGCAATCAAAAGAAAAAGAAAAACAATAAAAAAAACACACGACCTTGATAATGACATTCATATTCAAAACGAAACGATATTAACAAGACACACGTCATGCCGCATATATACATAAGTAATGAATGTCTCAAAATAAATAAAGCCGCTCGCGCAATGATGAAGTCATCCACGAAAAATTGGCGGCTACCAAATATAGAATAAATTCTGTTCTACTTATTTGTAGATCTCATCTTGTTTTAAATATTTAACTAAAACAAAACGAGCAGACATACGGTAGCTTATAAAGCAATTTAAGCCTTATCTGATTAATATGAGACAATAGTAAATCGAAAACAACAACAAACAGAAAAAAAACTTTATGCGGAAAAAATTTCGATTTATGTTTCATTCTCACTTTCTTAGGTACCAAAAAAATTATAAAATTGAAAAACCAAACTTAATCCATATGTCTTACCATTTTTTGTTGTTGTATTTGCAGTTGTTGGTATTCCCTGTGATGCTGCTGTCGATGTTATATCATTTTTTATTGTTTGTATTAATGCTGACGATGGTTCATCTTCTAAAATCATTGCGGGTACAGCAGTTACTAATTTGTATCCCGGTAGATGACCTTAAAGTAGATATATAAAAATTATTAAGAAACCATAAGACATCAAACTAACACACCACTTAACACGGTGTGTAGAAATAATCAACCACATATGTAGGTATAACAACACATAACCTTGAACCCTCGTCTTATTTAAATTGATTTTAAAAATCGGTTTTTTGTTTTTGTATATTCAAAAAGATATTAAAAAATAACGATGGGAGATGAGCTTGTAACACGATAAAATTATATACATACGAAAACATGATGATCCACTCGATATGAGTGTATAATATTCTCCCGGGCATAAACCAAGCGCCAGAAATTATCATTCAACCAAACAACAACAGCAACAACAAACATTCCCATTAATTCTTAATCACAATAATTCATTAATTTTCTTTTCGTTTGTTTCGTACATGCTTACAATACTTGTAAAGAAAAGATCAAACGTTTTTTTGTTTTACTTTTTCTTAAATTTATCTCCTTAATGCATATACAACATTTTGTTACGTGAAGATCGATAAAAAAAAAACCGAAAAATCCAAACTCCATAATAATTTTTGACTTCCGTAAGTTATTAAATTTAAATTTTTCTCGTTGTTTTCTTATTCTTCAACCGCATCTTATTCTTACAACATAATATCACTATCATCTTATTCTCGACGACTCGACTATCGAACCAGTTTGTTGTTGATTTTTTTTTTTTTTTTTTTTGGTTTTGTTTTGGTTTGGTGGATTGATCTTGATATTTAAGAACAGAATCTTATAAGACAACACAAATATATATTATTGGATTGGATTGTTACAATGAGATGATCGTCAGGAATTTTTTTTTTATTTTTGTTTTTTAGTTAAGACTGTTAGAGGGTAAATTAATAAACTGTCAGTGTAAAAATAATGAGAAATAAATTGTTTTATTGATGATCCAGTGGATAGATCTAGTGTGTGCTTATTGATTAAATTTTATATGGATGCTGACTGAGAGTATACGATAACTTTCACTTGAAAAATTTTGTTTTCGTTGGGGTGGTCTGTTAATTTATTTTTTTGATCTCAAATGCTCAAATTTTAAGAAAGTTGGATGTGGGTGGAAAATATTTCTAAAACATTTGTAAATCTACTTATAAATTGAAATTTCACTTTAGTCGAGGTGTTTTATCTTCAGCCCGAAAAGCTTTGGTCTTTCGAGCAGAATGAAACTTTATTGTAGTAGTAATTCACATTAAGCAGTATTCCCGGTGTGAAGTTTTCCACAGATCACAAAAGTGTAAACAAGAAAGTGTAGTAGTAGTGAAGCTAAGACAAAATTCAATAATCCGCCATCTTGGATGAACTTAAAACTTTAAAACTTTAAAACTTTAAAATTTGAAAACTTTAAAATTTTAAAACTTTAAAACTTTAAAACTTTAAAACTTTAAAACTTTAAAACTTTAAAACTTTAAAACTTTAAAACTTTAAAACTTTAAAATTTTAAAACTTTAAAACTTTAAAACTTTAAAACTTTAAAACTTTAAAACTTTAAAACTTTAAAACTTTAAAACTTTAAAACTTTAAAACTTTAAAACTTTAAAACTTTAAAACTTTAAAACTTTAAAACTTTAAAACTTTAAAACTTTAAAACTTTAAAACTTTAAAACTTTAAAACTTTAAAACTTTAAAACTTTAAAACTTTAAAACTTTAAAACTTTAAAACTTTAAAACTTTAAAACTTTAAAACTTTAAAACTTTAAAACTTTAAAACTTTAAAACTTTAAAACTTTAAAACTTTAAAACTTTAAAACTTTAAAACTTTAAAACTTTAAAACTTTAAAACTTTAAAACTTTAAAACTTTAAAACTTTAAAACTTTAAAACTTTAAAACTTTAAAACTTTAAAACTTTAAAACTTTAAAACTTTAAAACTTTAAAACTTTAAAACTTTAAAACTTTAAAACTTTAAAACTTTAAAACTTTAAAACTTTAAAACTTTAAAACTTTAAAACTTTAAAACTTTAAAACTTTAAAACTTTAAAACTTTAAAACTTTAAAACTTTAAAACTTTAAAACTTTAAAACTTTAAAACTTTAAAACTTTAAAACTTTAAAACTTTAAAACTTTAAAACTTTAAAACTTTAAAATTTTAAAACTTTAAAACTTTAAAACTTTAAATCTTTAAAACTTTAAAACTTGAAAACTTGAAAACTTTAAAACTTTAATACTTTAAAACTTTAAAACTTTAAAACTTTAAAACTTTAAAACTTTAAAACTTTAAAACTTTAAAACTTTAAAACTTTAAAACTTTAAAACTTTAAAACTTTAAAACTTTAAAACTTTAAAACTTTAAAACTTTAAAACTTTAAAACTTTAAAACTTTAAAACTTTAAAACTTTAAAACTTTAAAACTTTAAAACTTTAAAACTTTAAAACTTTAAAACTTTAAAACTTTAAAACTTTAAAACTTTAAAACTTTAAAACTTTAAAACTTTAAAACTTTAAAACTTTAAAACTTTAAAACTTTAAAACTTTAAAACTTTAAAACTTTAAAACTTTAAAACTTTAAAACTTTAAAACTTTAAAACTTTAAAACTTTAAAACTTTAAAACTTTAAAACTTTAAAACTTTAAAACTTTAAAACTTTAAAACTTTAAAACTTTAAAACTTTAAAACTTTAAAACTTTAAAACTTTAAAACTTTAAAACTTTAAAACTTTAAAACTTTAAAACTTTAAAACTTTAAAACTTTAAAACTTTAAAACTTTAAAACTTTAAAACTTTAAAACTTTAAAACTTTAAAACTTTAAAACTTTAAAACTTTAAAACTTTAAAACTTTAAAACTTTAAAACTTTAAAACTTTAAAACTTTAAAACTTTAAAACTTTAAAACTTTAAAACTTTAAAACTTTAAAACTTTAAAACTTTAAAACTTTAAAACTTTAAAACTTTAAAACTTTAAAGCTTTAAAACTTTAAAACTTTAAAACTTTAAAACTTTAAAACTTTAAAACTTTAAAACTTTAAAACTTTAAAACTTTAAAACTTTAAAACTTTAAAACTTTAAAACTTTAAAACTTTAAAACTTTAAAACTTTAAAACTTTAAAACTTTAAAACTTTAAAACTTTAAAACTTTAAAACTTTAAAACTTTAAAACTTTAAACAAGCTGCTGTAGACTGGGAACCCCTATAAGAAAGCCGACAATACTGCGGCAAAACCCAGGAGTATTCAGAGATGTCAAGGCTACGCAAAGTATTACCTACCGGCCTTCCATCCCAAGTTATTTTCAACGGTCATATGGACAATGGTACATTGACCACTACTAGTGCGGAATCGTTCGAACTTCTGCTGGAGATTCATTTTCTGGGTTATTCCGAATTTGTGTCTGCTACGTCAGTAAGTAATAGTGCAAGTAATCTCAGAGGTCAAATTATTAGCAGATGGAAGATTAAGTGGGCGATAAACAGTTTTAAACAATTTAAGTCGCCAGGACCTGACGATATTATCCAAGAGACTATTCACTTAACCATTTCCTGATTAGAAAATGGGCAAAAATGAATATATTCGTACCTAATGCGGGAAAATACTCACAATGCAGACCCAAAGACATTAGTCTTATTAGATTATCTTCCTTCATCTTAAAAATACTGTAAAGAGGAATAAAAGCTCATATTGGAGGCATGATTGTACCGGAAAACCGTAAAAATCTCAACATGCCTTTCTAACTGTTTCTTGAAAGTTGTCTTCGCAATACTGATCCTCAATTGATAATACCTTTTCCTGTATCTCGTCCATTTCCCATAGCTTCTGAATTAGTAACCGTAGTTCATCCTTCACTACCAGACCTGTCATTTGGATATCGTCTTTTGGGTCCTGCATCGTCCCCTCTCCAGAGACGATCCATCCGAACGACGTGTTTTGAGCTAGCAACCGAAACGAATTTCGCTCTATTCCTTCTGTAATGGGAGTTGCCAATACGCCAATACCAATTAATGCCTCTATACGACCTTGCCTGAAATATTGTGGGTCTGCCAGATCCTTGCTCGTAATGTTACAAAATGGCTCGGGGCTAAATGATCTTTGCGGATGGTCGGGTATAACCTCTGACATAACTACAAACCTTGCTCATACGACCAGCTTCTCTAGCTGACTATGCCATAATTCTACTTGTACCTATCCTTTAGTTTTGAGAACTGACTGCCCATTTTCAACCGAAAGCAGGCTGTGGCTAAGACCGCAACTAGTGATTGGCTTACAACGTGATGCACCGACTGTATTTTTTGTTCCTAAGCCTTCAATCGGGCTACCTGCTATTGAGTGCTCCTCTGTGGTGGTTCCTTGGTGGAACCCTCTGGTTGAAGGTTATGTTTGGCCTTATGGCACAATTTAAAGTGGTGTCTCGTTGGTGTGTTCGGACAATTACTGCAACCTTCCTTTGTACAAGACCCGACTAAATGACTTGGTTGCAAACAGCATTTGCACAATTTATGCTGGAACACAATTGCTCATCCCACAACACGCTCATCGCAAAATCTCAAATTGCAAGAGGAGATCTGTAGAGACTGCTCTTCATTATCTTATTTAATGAAAAATTTGAATTAAATTTCTTAAATTTATTTAAACTACGCAATAAAAACCATTTTGAATATTAAGGGGCCTTTAATAACGTGCTTCCGGAAACTACCTATTGGTGTCCGTAGTAAATATCCCAGTACCCTTAATGAACTCATTCAAAATGCCTTGTGCACTCTTACCATATGAGCCAATAGTTGTCGGTTGACTAAAAGTCCACACAAAACTTCCTCACATCAATGCTCCCACTTTAAATGAATTGAGCTTCAATTTTATAGATGAATTGAAGTATCTAGGCCTCCTTGTGCATAGCAAAATAAATTGGAAACCTAATATTATGGGAATGGTAAAGAAAGCTACGGCAGCGCTATACTTTTGCAAAACTACCATTGCGAAATGATGGGGGCTGGAACCCCGCATCATAGTCAGACCCATTCTTTTTTATTGGAAATAAGAATTGAACGCATTCGAATCATTTGATATGTTTCACTGTATTTAACTATTGTAGCTAACTTCACTTGAGTCAATAATATCTTCTTCAAGTGACACAACCTAAAAGAAGCAAAATAAAAGGTTTTTTAAAAATAAAAATTAATCTGGAATCATCCGTGTTTTATTTTCAAGTTTCCAGCTCTGCTTAGTTAAATTCCATTAGGTTATTGGCCCAGTGGATGAAGAATACGGATATTTCGAAAAATTAAGGCAGATTAATTGGATAAAGTGAAATTGATTTTTCGGTGTTGTGAAGGATGGCGTCAGCTGAATCAAGATACAGAATTTCAAAGCTAAACGGAACAAATTATTTTGTATGGAAATACAAAATGGAAATGCTTCTTAAGGAAAAAGGTTTATGGGCAGTTATCAATGAGGTACAACCATTACCAGTTACAGCAGCGTGGACAGCAAATGATGAAAAGGCACATTCAACAATTGCATTGAATGTAGAAGACGATCAAATTCATCACATCATCGGTGCAGATTCAGCAAGAAATACATGGTGAATTCTTAGGGAAACGTACGAATCAAACACATCAAGCAATCGTGTGCACATTTTAATCATCAAGGCGGAGATGCGGAAAAACACGTGAATTCCATGAACGAGCTGTTTCGTAAAATTATTGGCGCTTGGTGCAGATTTTGGTCCGGCATTTTTTATGAGTGCTACGTTGTTGGCTTCTTTGCCATCATGCTACGACGGTTTGGTAACGGCGCTCGAAGGTAAAGAAGAGAATGAATTGACACTCACGTTGGTTAAATCAAAGGTTCTCGCGGAATTCAAAAGAAGAATGGATCGAGGCGGAACAACGGATGACACTGCATTAAAAGTTGACACATCAAGAGCAACGAAACGTCAAAAAGGTGAAAATAAAAAGTTTGAGTGCTATTTTTACAAAAGAAGCGGTCACATCAAAAACGATTGTCGAAAATACAAAGCCTGGCTCAACAAAAAGGAAGGAAGTAATCAGAAGACGAATCTAGCGAAAGATGAAACAGAAAAACTGTTTGTGACACATCAAGCAGGTGATGGCTGGATTGTTGATTCAGGTGCCACATGTCACATTGCCAGTTCTAAGGATATTTTCGTCAATATCGACATGAATTGTAGTGATAAAGTAAGCGTTGCAAGTGGTCAATAATTAACAGCTGCGGGTAAAGGCTTATTAAAGTTGATTTTCTGAATGAGGAAAATCAAAGTGTTCCAGTAAGAATCACAGACGTGTTGCTAATGCCAGATACCAAAGGAAATTTACTTTCAGTCAAAAAGCTAACGGAAAAAGGTTTTCAAGTAAATTTCAAGGGCAATAAGTGTGAAACAAGGAAAAACAGTCGGCAAATTGCAGTTGGCAAAATCAGCGGTAAACTTTACAGACTAAAGGAACCTCACAAAGTTTACTCGGTCGAAAAGGAATCCAATGGCTGCATACATTATTGGCATAAAGTTCTAGGCCATAGAGACATCAAAGTTGTGAAATCATTGGCGAAACGAAATTTGGTTAAAGGCATCAACTTTAGCGAGTGTACAGCGGATTGCGAAATCAACTCCAAGTGCAGAGTGTGTCTCGAAGGAAAAATTACTCGAATCAAGTTTCCGGTCAAGTCTAATAATAAAGCTGTTGCAGTCATGGATCTGATTCATTCGGATGTTTGTGGTCCGATGCAAACGACCACACCATCAGCTAATCGTTACATTGTGACATTCATAGATGATTACTCAAAATTTACAGTCAGCTACCTATGGTAAAGGTTCAATTCGGAAAGAAACCTAAATGCATCCGTACAGATCGAGGAGGAGAGTACATCAGTAATGAATTCGTGAATTGTGGAGCGGAATTCAAATCCAGAGAACTACTGCGTACACACCTCAACAAGACGGAACAGCGGAACGCAAAAACAGAACGTTGATAGAAATGGCTCATTGCATGCTAATTGATGCAGTTCTAGAGAAAAAGTTTTGGGGCGAAGCTGTAATGATGGCTAACTATGTCCCGAATCGTTTGCCAACAAAGGGTACAGAAACAACGCCATATGAAGGCTGGTTCAAGGAAAGCCCGAATGTGCAATACTTCAGAAAATTCGGATCAGAATGTTGTATGCATGTACCAAGTTTATTTATGTACCAAAAGTCACAGTTAGTCGAGATGTTCAGTTCGTCGAAAGGGGCCATTTATTACCTATCAAGTCCAGCGAAGATTATCAACAGGAACAAATTATCAACAATTCAGAGTTGAACAACTTTGAAGATGCATAAAACGATCAGGTGCAAAAGGAATTAGTCGATGAGGAAGTTCAGGAAGAGAATCCAATACAAGATCACATTCAGAATGAAGATGAAGAGCAAACTGTTAGACGATCACAACGTGCTAACAAAGGAATTCCACCAAAGAAACTTATTGAAGAAATGAACGTGGTGAGTTCAGTCATTCAAGAATCAAAGTGCTATGTAGAAGCTATCAAGGGTGATCAAAAGAGGCTGTGGATTCAAGCAATGACAGATGAGATGAAGTTATTGATGGAGAATTAAACATGGGAGCTTGTGAAAATTCCAAAAGGTGCAAATCTAGTTGGCTGCAAGTGGATTTACAAGCTAAAGTGCAATTCAGATGGAAAAGTAGTCAGACACAAGGCAAGGCTTGTTGCTCAAGGTTTTTCGCAAAAATACGGTGCTGATTATGATCAGGTGTTTGCTCCAGTTGTTCGTCAAACTACGTTTCGAACATTGCTTACAGTGGCAGCAAACAATGACATGAAGATTTATCATCTAGATGCGAAAACGGCTTTTCTCAATTGAAGTGAATTGTCTGAAACAATTTACATGAGACAACCTCCAGGATTCAAAGTTGAAGGCGGCGAAGATTTAGTGTGTCTACTAAAACGGAGTTTATATGGTCTAAAGCAATCTAAAGCAAATTTCGGTTTTGTTCCATGCTTGTACACCTACAAACATGATGGAAAAATATGCTACGTATTAATCTACGTTGAAGATGTGGTCATTGCTGGTGAAAACAACGAGATAATCTCCAAGTGCGAAACGTTTTTAAGTTAGAAATTCAAGATTAAGAACTTGGGAGAGATTAAGGATTTCTTGAGTCTTCAAGTCAAGAAGGAAGCAAATGGCTATTACACGTTGAATCAGACTGCATACATTGGAAAATTACTAAAGGATTTCCAAATGTCTGATGCAAAGGAGTCCTCAGTTCCATTATCAGTTGGATATGGTAAAGTTGGAGGGCCTAACAACAAATCCGTCCAAATACGGATTTGTTGTTAGGCAACGGCAAATATCAAAAGTTGCTCGGTTGCTTACTGTACATATCAGTTAACACGAGACCTGACATATCGGCAGCAGTTGCAATTCTAGCACAAAAGATGTCCAGTCCAAACCAGGAGAATTGGAACGAATTGAAACGAGTATTAAAGTATCTCAAGGGTAGGTGGTTTGGCGTCTATTGGAGGGGGGATCAAAGTTGAGTAGATTAATCTACCAGCTCCGTAACCTTCCAGTAGGGTGCGCATCACGTGAGCTGTTCTGGTCTTGTCATTAGGCAGCTGCGTGATGGGTACAATTGTGTAAGGGGTAATCTGTTCACAATTCGCAAGTGTACGTACTGCCTCCTCGTGGCAACCACTGGTAACTAAGGCCACTTGGCTCATTTTTGGCCATTTGGCACAGGCTAAAGTACGGCGCTAAAGGAGAAAACCTTGACAAAAAACCCTAATCTAAGGTGGAACAGCATATGCCGAAAGATGAATGGCTGATAGGTTAATCAGCCCAAAATATGCGGACTCTGGATACCAGGCACCCTCCAGTTTTATTTAGCCTTCCTGTAGTAATGCTGGGTGACCTACAGGCGATTTGCAATTCCCAGCAACTCGTAACAGTAAAATCAAACGGAATACGGGGCAGGAGTAGGAATATACGGGAGTGGGACAACTCTCTCGAGGTCCTTGAGCTCCAATGCTACCGTCTTTCTAGCGGAACTACATGCAAACATGTAAACATCTAGGAGGGAGAGCAATAAGCCCAGATAGTATGTATCACGTACCGGGAGGCAGTATTGTCAGGTTCATTAAGAACCTGAATATTGACTGGACGGATAATTAAGCAGGGGCCAGCACAATAGATCTTTTAGGTCGCAGTGCGAAGTGGCTAATCGCCCGCATGCCCTCCCCCTTCCAATAATAATAATAATCTCAAGGGTACTGCCGGTTTGCAATTGTCACTTGGCAAGAGTGATGGTACGGATCAGTTAATGGGATATGCAGATGCAAGTTGGGCTAATGATCGTGCAAGCAGAAAGTCACAATCTGGTTACATATTCAAGTATTGTAACGGTATTCTCAGTTGGTGCAGTCGAAGACAAGATTGCATTTCATTATCATCAACGGAAGCAGAATTTATTGCGTTGTCTGAAGCATGTCAAGAGGCGAATTGGATTCGTCATTTACTCAATGATTTCGATCAACAGACTGAAAACCCGACAACAATTTTCGAAGACAATCAAAGTTGTTTGAAATTCATTAAGGAGGAGAAATTGTCGTCACGTACCAAACATATTGATGTTCGAGAGGCATTTGTCAAGGATTACATCGACAAATGTATTGTTACATGCCAATATTGCCCTACGGAAACTATGGTGGCAGATTTGTTGACAAAACCATTGGCGGAACCTCGTGTCAATGTTCTTCGGGATGCATGTGGAGTTAACTGATGATTCAAATGAGGAAATAAGCATTGAATGCATTCAAATCATTTCATATGTTTCACTGTATTTAACTATTGTTGCTAACTTCACTTGAGTCAATAATATCTTCTTCAAGTGACACAACCTAAAAGAAGCAAAATAAAAGGTTTTTTAAAATAAAAATTAATCTGGAATCATCCGTGTTTTATTTCCAAGTTTCCAGATCTGCTTAGTTAAATTCCATTATTTTTTTATGGGATAACAGTCTGACAGCCTACTCTAGACAACACTGCCAAGCAAAAGCTGTTGACAAAAGTTCAGAGAACAGTCTCTCTGTGGATTAGTGGTGCACTGGAGACCCTGCTACACATGGCTCCTTTACACATATTGGGAGAACATTTGACAGCTTATACTGCCATATGACTGAAATACACCTCAATGTGTTGACCTATTACAATGCAGTGCACTCATCTATTTTATGTAACAAAGAGATTCCTAAGACTACCGACTGTACTATCCCGTGTACTATCTTGTAACATAAAATTCCGGACTGTGATTCCCTCTACAGAGGACTATGTGATGGATGCAGTTCTCTGAGGATCTTCTGATAATCTCCTTTCAACTCCCCGACTATCGTAGCGTTCTTTAAGTTAAAGTAACTACCATAAAGGAAGCCGTAGACTAATTTAGGTATAATGTAATATCGGCCGGTGATATTCGCATTTATACGGACACCCAGGCTGCCATTAAAGCTCTTCAATCACACCTCTCTTAATGCGATGACAGACCCGTTCAACATTCATCTAATATGGGTGCCAGGGCATTTCAGTAGTACAGAAAATATAAAAGCCGATGAATTAATGAGATGGCTTAACGTGGCACCATGGACCATACTACAAAAAGCAGAAGGGATAGTAAAATACCCCTTGATCTGTCCAAAGCTACATTTGGCTAGATCTAAACAGCCTCCAGATCTCGGCTGAACGGCTAGATCTAAACAGCTTATTGAAGTGATTACAAGGCACTGTCTCGCAGGCAGGTATGCAAGTAGACTTGGTTTCTTCTCACGTAACTACTGCCGTAGTTGCGAGGACGAAGAATAAGAAGAGACAGTACTTCATCTTCTTTGCATCTGTCCTCGTCCGGCCCGAAACAGGATAAAGTTTCTAAGGGCATCACTTTTAAATGACCGGAAGGATTTCAGTAGGATGGACGTAAGTGGTACCTAGTGCTTTGTCATATGATATATTGAAAATGGCTTCAATGAGTAGGTAGATAATTAATAAATTGTGGTACGGTTAAGGACCAGTTTGTGGCTATGCCGGTCCTATTCGACCACCACCTTAACCTAACCAAATCTAACTAAGTTGGGGTTGAGGCTTTATTGGGGTTGTGGGGAGGGTTGAGTTGGATGTTAGCTTGAGTCGTTTTGAGTTCTGTTTATGTACGTGTGTAGTTTTTTGAACTGTATTGATTTCAGGCTTGAGTTGGGCGTGAATTTTGGGTATAAATTGTGGGTTGAGTAGGAGGTCGAGTTAGAGGTTGTCAGATTAGGGATTGAGATGTGCTTTCAGTTCTGAAATCAGTTCATGTATGCAGTTGGTTTCACGGTTCGTCTTAATTTTAAGTGAGAGGATTTGATTCAGTTGGGCGTTGTGTTTGGCGAGTGAGAGAAAAAGACCAGTGAGATGTGTAGAGGGTTGCGTTGAAGAATATGAGTTGAGTACAGGATTGAGCTGAAGGTTAGATGAAGTTGAGATCATGTGTTGATTTAGGGATTGAGTTGCCGGTGAGAGTTGGTGGTTTGACGTCTATTGGAGGTGGGAAGGGGGGGGCCAAAGTTGAGTAGATTAATCTACTAGCTCCGTAACCTTCTAGTAGGGTGCGCATCACGTGAACTGTTCTGGTCTTGTCATTAGGCAGCTGCGTGATGGGTACAATTGTGTAAGGGGTAACCTGTTCACAATTCGCAAGTGTACGTGCTGCCTCCTCGTGGCAACTACTGGAAACTAAGGCCACTTGGCACATTTTTGGCCATTTGGCACAGGCTTAAGTACGGCGCTAAAGGAGAAAACCTTGACAAAAAACCCTAATCTAAGGTGGAACAGCATACGGCGATGGATGAATGGCTAATAGGTTAATCAGTCCAAAATATGCGGACTCTGGATGCCAGGCATCCTCCAGTTTTATTTAGCCTTCCTGTAGTAAAGCTGGGTGACCTACAGGCAATTTGCAATCCCCAGCAACTCGTAAGAGTAAAATCAAACGGAATACGGGGCAGGAGTAGGAATATACGTGAGTGGGGCAACCCTCTCGAACTCCTTGGGCTCCAATACTACCATCTTTCTAGCGGAATTACATGATGTAGTAAACATCTAGGAGGCAGAGCAATAAGCCCAGATAGTATGTATCACGTACCGGGAGGCAGTATTGTCAGGTTCATTAAGAACCTGAATATTGACTGGACGGATGATTAAGCAGGGTCCGGCACACTAGATCTTTTTGGCCCTCCAATAATAATAAAAATAATAATGAATTGTAGGTTGATGAGCGTTGAATTGTAGGCTGAGTTAAGGTTAAATTTGGGGTAAAGTTGGGGTTCAGTTGAGGGTTGAGTTGGAAGTCGAGTTGGATGGGGGGTTGAGTTGAAGTTGAGTTGGGATTGAATTGGTGATTGAGTTGAGTGTTGAGGTTGATTTGGTGATTCCGTTGGAAATGAGTGGAAGGATAAGGGAAATTGAGTTGGGGCCGAGTAAGGAATTAATGGATTCAGAAAGGGATCTAGTTGATTAGATTGAATTTCTGAGCACGTCACAAGGTTTAAACCCTTTACATTTTTATTAGTTTAGATTTTTAAACAAAGAGTGCCAAAATTATTCTCCGGATTTAATTTATAAAAACGTTAATATTTTTGATAAGATTACTGCATAACTGCCGCTTAGTTTCTCCAACATCACGAGAAGACGACATTTCCAAACCAATTTGGGAATCAAGAATGGTCATGCTACAACCTCACATTTATTAAATTCGCTCCATCCAATTTATGCCACAAAAACTAAAGTAACATGTTGCGGGATGTCTATTTATAATGCCTTTCAAATTTTCTCCTAGATGATCAGTATGTAACCAAAAGAATTTACAAAATCAGTAATACTGTTGAGGTTGAGCATTAAACTAGAAATAAAATATTTAGAATACAGAATCGCAATGTTCTAGAGGATAAACTTTAGGCAACTTTGTTAATTAACAAAACCCAATAAAAGGAATAAAAGTTTTCAGCCATTTTACAGGACTTTAACGTCTCGGGGCACTTTATTTCTAGACAATTAAGTACGGAATATCCATCATAAGGAATGTTCAGTGGATAAAAGGGCAGCTTTACTCGAGAAACAATATCACTAGATAGATTAGAATAGACCAATCATAATTCAAAGAATAAATAAATTGATTTATTCTTGGAAACAGTTTAAAAATCAATATCAAACCATAAACTAATTTGCTCCACCACTTATTTTAAAACCAATAGAGAACGAACAAGTTATTTCTTCCATGTTGCGCCTATTTTATCCATATATGTATAACGGATTTTAAAATACATCATTCATTGCATACTTAAAGCTATATACATAAATACAACCATTATTAAATATTCACTTACCATTCCGTCCAATTATCGCTAAATTCTTCGCTCCATCATATTTTCCATTTTCATTTACCGCCGCCGATAAATCATTTCCAATTAAATCGCTACCATCAATACTAGCACGATTATTAAGATGATTAAAATTATTTTTGTTGTTATTGTTATTGTTGTTGTTATTGTTGCTACAATAATTATTATTAATTTTCTCAAGATGATAATTTATTGCAAGATCACATGATTGTATCGATGATCGTGGTGTACTTGGCGCTGATAGTGATGTTGATGGTAACATTATGTGATGATTACCACCGGAATATCCACCCGGTGGTGTTGATGATCCAGATAATCCATTTACATGAACTGGCGCCAATATATTTTCACTCGATTTTCGAGCCTTAAATAGACGCATTTTAGTTGTACGCGCGGTTTTCGGAAATCGGCTTATTGGATATTCAATTCACGACATATGTAATCGGCTTGAATGATTAATGATTTGACGGAGAGGAGGGGACGTATAACAAAAATAAAACCGCTGAAAATAAAAAATAAAATGATTTACATAAAATAGATAAAATGTAATCCACCTACTACACAAACTTATATATGTATTTAATAAACCAAAACAAGAGACAGATATTTTAATTAACGGATTAATTTCACGTTTAGTATTCTTGGGTAAGGTGTTGTGCGCGAGATTTCATTATTTTGGAGTTTAGTTAATGGAATGTGGTTTAGGCGCACATTATAAAGGTCAAATAGTAGTTTTTGATGTTTATCTACCCATTTTTTTTAAACAATACTTTAGTTTCATGTTTCAATAGTTTCAATTACAACCGAATTAGCTAAATACAAAATACAAGTACGTACAACAAAATCTAATTAAAATAAATTGTTTTGTTCGTTTGAAATATTTCTCTCTTGAATGAAATTAAGGTTTCGTATGGCAATGAAATTTTTTATAAGTTTTTCGATTTAACCTAATTTTGAGTTATGTGTATAAATAATCGTACAACAGTATGTTACAAACAAAAAAAAAATTAAATTTAATGAAAATGAATTTCCGCATATTTAGCAAAACAACAATTTTTTATTTATGCTTTTGATTTATTTCCTTCCTTGGTTAAAAATTTCACCGCGACTAGAACTTTACACATATGTTCATATATGTATGTAGGTACTTACTTTCTATAACTACTGTACTGTATATCTATGTACGAACATTTCTTTTTATTTTAATACGACGGTCGTGATGAATGAAAATAGTCGTACACACACATTTCGCTAAAGTTTAAGATCGCGACAAATTGTCGCCGATTATATTTTTTTTTTATTATTTAGTAATAGACATTAGACTTGACATAGATAAACAATGGCAAAAATAAATTATTTAATTAAATCGATACGTTCAACATTTCTTGTAGAAAGTTATCAGTAACAGAAATCGATATTCAACATTTATGCGATATTCGTATATTCGTTATGTATGTACATAAATTAAGCAAAATCTTATTTTAAGATTATGCAACAAAAGTATGTACGTACAGACAAGAATGAGATTATTGTTAATAAAATGAATTTCAAATATGTTGTGATTCTGCTACTGACAATTGGTTACCTAATTTTACAGATTTGTGCGATATACAGTTAACTAGTTCAATTGTTTGGTTTTCAACATTGATTTGTACAGATTGATTTGCAATATTTCTGTTGAATAGACAAATTACGAAGATTTCATATAAATTTGATTGGAATTTATGCGATTGGTATATTTATACGGTTGGTTTGTCCTCATTAAGTCCAATATTTATTGATGGTCGATTACACAACAATTGTTAGAGTAGAATAAATATGAATGTACCGTTTTTTTAATGACCTGAGGATGAAAATGAGCCCGAGTTTGACGAAAACGGCCCCCAAAGGACCCGGAAAATAGGTTTTCCGCAAATATCTCCCAAAATATGGCAGTTGGAGGTTTTTTGTTCAGATAAAAATTGAAGATCAGTTTCTTGCCTACAAAAATAGTCGTGTGCATTTTTCTCGAAAATTTGACCGTTTTTGAGTTAAACGGGCCCAAGCGCACCCAGAATATTGAGTTTCTGTGTTGTATGCCGGAGAGCACAGTCCGCGCATTTACATACACATGAGCGGGCGGACAAATTTATTCAATAACTTTGCTAAAAATGCGAATTTTGTCATTATTCAAAGTTCTTCTGAAAGGGGAAATCTACCGCTATCATATCCGGTGACTCGAGTCACGTTTTTAATCTTTGGCCGTATCGCAAAAAGGGGTCAAATATTGTTTTTCCATGCATTTTTAGTCCTCCGCTAAATTTGTTCCTATTATTTTTGTATTGCACTAATTTGCTCCAAAATTCCTTGATTATAGAAGGTTGGATACTAGAAGGTCCTTTGTCATCTGTGAAATTTTTATAATCTAATTTTCTTGCGTTTTGATTAAAGCTTTGTTTGTTGAATCCCAATTTTTTGCTGTTTTTGGAGTGTGGGGAAATTTTGTAAACAACCACCAATTAAAAATTCATACATGATCGGATTGGTCTCTATGACATATCATTTGAAAACTAAGAACGTCTACTTTTCGGCTGTCCAATTATTTTTTTTTACAAAACCGGCGATTTTCCAAGAAATTTGAAAAACGCGTGCTGAAGGAAAAAGCGCACTTTTTCTTTTCATGGCATTTTTCTCCCTATCCTTTATTTCTGACATTTTAACACCTTGACTAGTGTAAAGGTTGAATTCTCACCTCTCCATCAATGTATATAGAGTCATCTCATTTATACGTGGGTATAATCCCGAGTCTCTAAATGTAATGCTATAATTTCATTACTTTCATTTTTTCCGTCGTTCGTCGCGTGTGTGCTCTATGCGGCGCTCGTGTCATCTGCTACAGTCCATGCGACCACAGTAGCATTTTGTTGGTTAATGTTTGGAGATATTAAATGCGTTGGTTTTCTTTCATTATTTTGATAAATATTATAGTCAATTATAGAAAAAAAGAGTGATAAGTCAAGAATATTGAACAAATTTTGAGGTTTTTCGTTTAAATTAACTTACATCAACAATCTAAAATATAGGAAAATATATGAAGATTAAAATCTTGTCAAATTGGAGCAAAAGGTGTGAGCATTTGTTTATGTGGTTTTTATTCAAGAACATTTGGTTACAAGTAACAATTATGACTCAAATCTTGGTCTACTTTTCTTGTTATAGAAAAATGGAGGTTAACTCCGATACACCGGTGTGTTTCCTTTGTAAGGAAGATGTTTCTGGTGATGATGCCGTCACCGTAACTCGGGGCTTAGAAATTTGATTAATGTTAGCAACGAAAGGAAAATCATCATTTATTTTTGGAAAAACAGTCATCTTTGCAAATGCACAAAGTGTGCAGAAGACGCTATATTCTCAAACGGAATGACAGTTTCCAATGCCACGATTTTGTCTCTGACGAGACCAAAAGATTTGACCATTTGAGCAGCCCCAAGAGGAAAAAGGAGCGCAGGAGTGATGGGTTTGATTTCAGGGCCAATTGTATGTTCTGTGGCTTGCCAGCTTCCGAGGAACATAACAAAATAAAAAAACGTCCAGGGGACCCTTTCGTCGTAATTAAAAAAACAGAATTCCAGACACGGTTTATGACAGAAATCAAAACTCGAATCCAGGACGAAATCTGTAAAACATTATTGGATAGAATTTCAACAATGGAATCTTGTGAGTGCCGAAGCAAGATACCACAAAAAATGTCAATCAAAGTTTTTCAAGCCTCCACCCGTCCATTCAAAGCATGGACGTCCCAAGGATGAACATATTCTGGTCCAAATGGACAGAGTTCTCAACTATATTGAGGAAACTAAAGAAAAACTGTACCGCCTAGCTGATTTGCTTGAAATTTCAGGTGAGTGTTTCAAGAAACACTAAGATTCCAAAAAAACCGGCCCTATTCAGGGCCACAAAAACTTTCAACGTAGAAACAATACTTGGTTCGTCATAATATGTTGATTAGAAGTATTGTATCTAATAGCTACGAATTATTTCTTCCCAGGTGATCCTCCTATGATTCGTGCAACCCTGATTGCATGCTTAAAAGACGAATTCGGTGAGGACCGGATAGGTTTTTGTTCTGAGAATGGTAGTGGAACAATCATATACTTCAAGAATAAAGAATATGAAGTTAGGAGGGAAGAATGGAACCATAATGGACTTAACAGCGAGGATGAAGAGACGAAAATTCTCGACCAAGCAGTAATTATTCGGCGCCACATGCTGTCATTTCCCCGTAATAGGGCCATGTATCCTCCAAGAGACTGCCTCCTGGCCGAAGTGGATGATAGTGTCCTAGGTAAGTTACAGTATTTAATTAATAAGATTGTTTTCACCGATAAAAACAAAAATCTCGCTTCTCTAAAACGAAAATGCACTAGCATCAGTCATGCAATAATGGTGACAGCTCGACCAAGGTTTTTTTTTGTCGCATTTGCAGCTCGGTTTGGGTGTAATGCTTTTCCGAAAATTTGGTTCTCGAAATCTTATCGATATCCTTTTTCAATTGGGAAATTGCGTGTCTTATTCGGAGGTGATGAAGTATCAAAATAGTATAATGTACGCTCAGCCCCCAAAAATCAAGAAAGGTTCCTTTGCTCAATTCATTTTTGACTTTTATTAATTTTTGTTGAATGTTAATTGGATGCTAACTTTGACAATTGCGACTTTAACACAAATACAATTGACGGAAAAAATACCTCTCATGGAATGGGAGGAATTCTAGCTGTCACACCCGAAGATTGTTATGAGGCCATGCAGCCCTTTTTACGCGATATTGGCAATGTCGATAAGAAAGTCGTCGATGAGCATAACATAAGCTTGAGAACTTATGACTGGGGCAACGAGGTCGGGTACAAAAATATAATTGCTGCAGTCCTTGATATTCCTGATTTTAGTATTGCCATTATTGATAATGCGGATTTCTTGTGGATGTATGGTAGAGCTGAGGTTTGGAAGACTTCAGGGTGGAACGGGTTCATGGGGAAACTAACCCAAAATATGCCTTACCAACGAAGTAAAGTTATCTGTTTGCGCATGTTTCAAATAGCAAAGTGTTTTCTTAAATCCGAAAAAATGGGCTTGATTTCTCAGTTGAAATGTATCGAGCAAATGCTTCCCAATTTCCATACGGCCGGTCATTTCAACTACGCACGGTTGGCGCATTTGTATGTACATTACATGAGAAACTACCTCGAAAACGTGGAGAAACTTCACGAAAGTCAAGGTTATCGTGAAAATAATGGACGACTAGTTGAATATCATAATTTTGTTCGAAACGGGTTTAACACAATCAGGCGTATAGACAAATTTTGGTCGGGTAACTTCACTGGCATGACGATTGAACAAGACTTCATGAGAATGGTTAAAGTTAGCGGCGGATTAGTTAACCGTGGATTCAATACGAGTGCCACTACCAAGTTCATTCAAGGAGGAGTTATGCGGGATCCGTTTCAACTCCAGTGACCAGCATGTAGATGCCCGAGACAGCCGGATAGATCACGATTATGAAGACTTGGCTAAGTTAAAGGGGTGGATTGAAATACACAACCCGTTCCCACATACAGAAGAACTTATTTCCTTGTCCACCGGGCTCGTTGCTGGGAAAGAAGTTATTGTCACGAAGCTTTTGCGGTTGGAACAAATAGTATCCTTAATCAAGTGCAAGGCAAGAGGTTTCATGCTATTTCATTTACACGCAAGTATCGCGTCGTACCTCTTATAAATAAAACGTCTTCGATAAAAGTTCAGGATGAAGTTATAACAGTAGATTCCTTGTTAATTTTCCAGAGAATTTTCCTGACCCAAGAAAATTCCCGCAATAACCTATAAAACCATTTCGATTATGAACTAGCTCCATTTCCAATAAGCATATTTGACAATGGCATGTCACGGAAAACCGCTAAATCGGCTCTAATAAAGATATTCTCACCAGACACCGCGAATATTGACAAGACTAAATGTATTCACGTTGTCGACGGGGGAATGTTGATACATCGGGTACCCTGGACGGGAAAGGAATTATTTGTTGAAAGTTTCGGCAGATATGTAAAACATTTAAGAGATAATTATTCCCGGGAAGTCACAGTGGTTTTCGATGGCGCAATCGCGATATTATAAAAGGGTCAGAACGTTTGCAACATGCAAACAACATGTCATGCCCTGACATATCGTTCGAGCCTAACATGGTTTTACCATTTCCAAAGGAAAAGTTTTTGTCCAATAATAACAATAAAATTCCCTTCAATCAGTATTTGAATGGTGTTCTGGAAGAGAATGGCATTTCCGTTAGACAAGCAGTAGACGATGCAGACTCGTTGATCGTACATACGGCGTTGCAGAAATATGCTGTCAACGGCCCGCCAGTTGTAGTAGTGGCAGAGGATATTGACATCCTTGTAATGATAACAGCCCTGACCCCAAAAGATGAAACAATTTATTTCTTGAAGCCTGGAAAGGGGAAAAAACCCCAGCAAATGTTTTCCTCCAAGAGCTTGGATGCACGGCCCTTCGTTAGAGACAATATTTTATTTCTCCGTGCGATTTCGGGAAGCGATACAACTTCCGCTTTTTTCGGGAAAGTAAAAACGTCAATAGTCGACAAATTAGAGGGCAAGGTAACGAAGAACAGAGACACGGAACTGGAAGCGGTCATTGAAAGTTTTAAAAACCATAATCTTCCCCACGAGGCCGTATTTCAGGACGGGCAAACTGTCATTGCGTCGATGTACAGTGATAATGATACACAAACCCTGACAAAAATTAGATACGAGATCTTCAAGCAATTCACCAGAGACTGAAACAGAAACCAAACCGCGCTCAAACTAGCAACCTTGCCACCCACACCTAAAGATGCAAGGTAACACCTACTCGTATATCGGGTATATCTGCAAGTCCAGCATTGACTCGGAAACGAACTGTCACCAGAAAAATAAGGATGGAAATGTGTAGGGGGTACACTCATGCCGATCCAAACCACTAAAGACCCAGCGGTTCCGGAACTCTTAAAGATGATATTTTGTCAATGTAAGTAAGAATGTATGGGAACATGTTCATGCAAGAAAGCAGGGCTACCATGCTCATCTATTTGTGGTTCATGTGAATTATAAAGACAGCCAAGATACGTTACCCGAAGAGGTAGAACTAGAGGCAACTCTAGAACCAGAAGGAGTTGATGGCGAGGGCGACGTTGATGACCAAAAATTATTATTGGACTCTTGTGACGGGGATTGGTGATTTACAGATTTATATAATAATTTCAATGTATTTTTATATATTTTTCTATAATAAATGAAATTTAAAGAAACTTTCTAACTCTTTATTCCAAAAATCTCGATCCGGATGGTTGCAAAAAAATTTGCAAAAATTTGCCGAGAATCTGCAAGAAAATATTGTTGAGTATTATGGGTAAATATTATTCACTTTTTAGAGATTTTTAGTTTTCGTTAGGAAAAACCTAATGAACTATACTTTGCCACATGTGCAAAACTGATTGTCGCTAGTTTCGTTCCATCCTGCTGTGATTAATCTTATGTTCTAATTTCCTAATAGGTATAGCTTGAGGCCTCATTTGCGAGAAAAACAAGACGCTCTGAAACATAAATATCCTTCAAAATTATATGGTTTACCGCGATTCTCATTTATGGCCCCGAGGATTTTGCCAGTGGATAGAATGTGGTGGCGCCATCTACAATTGGTTTACACAGTCCAAAACATTGAAAATAATGTATTTCCAAAGCCCCCCATCTCAAATTTTGTAAAAAACTTGCATATTTCATGAGTCTCAAAATTTTGGATTTTTCAACCCGACTTTTTGCAAAAAATATTAATGTTGCGAAAAAAATCATAAGGACCATTTTTGTAGAAAACTGATCTTCAATTTCTATCTGTACAAAAAATCTCTAGCTGCCATATTTTGGGAGATATTCGCGGAAAACCAAATTTCCGGGTCTTTTAGGGCCATTTTCTCCCCCTGTCACACAATATTTTTACGCAAACTCGGGCTCATTTTCAAAGGGGTGCCAAATGCCACTCATCAACTAGCAAATAAAAATGGCAACTAATAATCTAGAGGTTGGCCGTTTTTCCCCTTCATTTACTGGACTTATTGCATTTTTGTCATAAATTGTAATTATTTCAACCAGCCGCTTCAAATTAAAGCCCCAATGTGAATCATTGGGGGGGGGTCAAGCAGCAAACATATAATTGTCCAACATAGTAGCATGCAGATGATTGCCGTTGTGTCGCACATGGTAACATGTCCTCGCCTTTTGTAGAACCAATTACCATGGTAGTCTCTAACATATGTGGCTTCAGACTTTTCACACTTAGCTGAGTTCCATTGTATGATTTAGGTGTGAATCCAAATTCTTCATTGGTGCACCAATTTTCTAATGGGAAAGAATATCGCCTGATCGATATTGGATAAAATGGACTTGCACATTCTAGTTTTCTCGCCGACAATTAATTTAATTTAAACATTTAGTGTTCAGCGCACCTAGATTTCGGGCTCGACCTCTTCGAAAATACAATGAAAAACGGTTGATAAATAAAAGATGGTATCAAAATCTTACAAACGTTTCTTTCCGTGTACCCTTCAAAATGTGATAAAAACAAAAATTAAACCTAGATCCAATTATGAACGGCGCTGCGAATCTTTGTATTTAATTAATTTAAACTAACCATTTATGTTACCTCAGTCCAGTTTATTATTTTTTTAAATCGGAATTTTGGTAAACAAATTTTCAGGGAGACACAGACCCAGGGGGCTGATATCTTTGAAAATGGACTTATATCGTTTTACAGTGTAACCTTCAAAAGGTTGTGAAAAATCTTTTAGTCGGTTCCCAGGGTTTAAAGGAGTATCCAGGGGATCAAACCCTCGAATATCTACATATGTAATGTAAATTACCACAGCAATTACATTAAATTTTAGAATGTACCTAAAGCAAGTTGTAGAAGAACCGTCAATCAACTGCATTAAAATTTATCAAAGACTGCATTAACAAAATATTTTAGAAGTATTAAATTTTAAAGCAAGTTGCATTAAAAGTTGTGCAAGTTTAGCTCTTTTTTCGAAGGTTTGGTCATTTAGTCTTTGTTTTTGGTGCTTTGAGGGTAGAAATCTCAGAGAGCAATTTACTTTAAAAAACCAAACATTCATCTTTCCATTGGCGGGCTAGTTCCCTTTATAGTCGCCAAGGTACTACAGTTTCGAATGCAGCAAACCCAATTATTTTATTTGTCATTTAGTCGGTTTGATCTAGCGAATTTTATATCAGTAAGCAAAACACGTGCTTGAATTTATTATTCATACATACATTTACATAAGTATGCTAAGCGAATTTTATGTTGGTATAATTTTTGAATTTGAGCAGATTGCTTTAAAATGTTTAATAGTTTTACTAAAAATGTTTGTTAATGCAAATACTACCTTAGAAATCTTCATAATTTCGTTAAAATTCATTTTATTGCAATCATTACTGTATAATTTACAATAACTTGAATTACATGAGTCGTAATACAAAGCTTGCACTAAAAATAGAAAAAGAAAATAAAGGTTTTTTTTACGTGTGTAGAAAAAGTTTGTTCGGAACACCTGGGTTCAGGGAGCCGACCTCTCGTACCAAAATCTATTTTTTTTTTTTTTTTTTTTTGTTAAATGAACTATGTATATACGTTTTTCCTGTGTAATCTTCGAAATGTGGTAAAAAAAATTAAAACTCATAGATACACCAAAGACCAACCCTCGAATCCACGGACACAATTAATTTAATTTATCTAAACTCAGTCCCAAAAAAATTTTTTTTTGAAAAAATCAAAATTTTAGGAAAAAAAATTGTTTGGGCAGCTAGATTCAGAGGCTGGACTCTATCCAAAAGCTTGAGGCAATGTTGTTATATCATTTCAAGTGGTGGAGGTCCATATATCTATGTTGACTATACGATCTGCGCGTTCCTGATATCAAATGGTGCATCCCCAGTTTTAGATTCCTCTCAACTCTTGAATTTTCAGGCAATTATAAGGTTCACAAACGTATATGAGTGACATCTACTCTTTAAAAGGTGTGAGTATCATGAGGAGTGCATGTTAGAATACTCTTTCGTTATGTTTATTTTACAAAATGAAAGGAGTAAACAAGGGAAACGAATAACCAGTGCCGGCACGTATAAGAAGTTAGCATGAAATTTTCAGCCCGAAAAGGCTTAAATTTATGGAGAGTTTCATTCAATCCAGAAAAAAATATTCAAAACTCTTAACCAAACGGTATTTATCCCGACAAATTATTTTAAGGAGATTTGAAGTCTATTTATTGTGCAAGGCTGCTGAAACTGCATAGTATCTTGTCTGCTATACTCAGTATATGTTGCAAGTGCGTTTTTCTTTCTCCAAAAATATCAAATAAAATTTTCTTCCTTATTTTGCACGCAAGCTCTAAATCATTATCGATATGAAAAATCGACCAGAATGTTACCCATTTTATTGGAAGTTTTAATCCTTCGTTTAATAACTGGGAAATAATTTTCTACGTGACTACTGCTAAACCGGTTACTTCTATTTAGTAGTCCGGTCATGTATAAATGTATAAAGTGTCCAAAGGAGTTATCAATAAATATTTAATTTCTTATAATGCGGTTAAATGTCAATTATTTGTCGAGATGACTACCGTTTGGTTAGGAGTTTTAAATATTTTTTTCTGACTAACACACGTTCTGAAAAAAAAGCCTTTTCGTGATGAAAATGTCTTGCTAACTTCACATACGTAATGCAGGCGACTTTGAGAAGTTTGTACGCGGGCTCCCAGTCTTATTTCCAACGACCGCAATGCTTTTGAAGTAATGAACTCTGATCCAATATCTTCAGCTAGTAGTGTTGAGATGAAAACTGAAGAACTTCGTAGACAACTGAGTAACATTGAAAGAACTTCAACCAAGTTAATAACCGAAATAAAAACTCTTAAGATAGAAAATGGGAAAATGAAAAAAATGTATAAGCCAAGGAATCAGAAGAACAGGATGCTACAGAGTTCCATACTGACATAGAAGAATTAAGAGAAGAAACTGACTAGATTCTAAAAAAGAACAGGAAGAAAAGATTTGCCGAAAAACGAAGGGCAGAATCTTCTTAAAATCAATAATGCTGCAAAGTGTACAGATGAGGGGAAGTAGTGGTATACGTGCGAGGACAAAATTTATCGCCCGATCAAAGTGATGGTCAGGGGTCTTCACCTAACCTGTACTAGGGCTTCAAAATAAAGGACGCGGCAAATATTCTCAAAAATGAAAAAAAAAAAATCGTTAGTAAATTAGTGATCAAGAAACCAAAATTACTAAAAGGGGCTTCCATCATTTATGCTTAATTTCATTAGCAAAGAAAACGAGTAAATAACGTCTGGTGGCGTGAAATGTTCAAGGAAACATCTCGCCCAAGCTTGTAATTTGACTCAAAATACGCCTCGAAAAATCTTAAACTGTAATCCCGCTAACTAAAGAGGAAGTGAAGAAGCAGCAAGTGAACGGCAAAATTTGAGACACAAAAAATGACATTTCCCGCTGAATAATGAAATGCCTAATAGCAGAACACTGCCCAACACACAGTGGCCGATCTACCACAAATAAGTGCAACAGTAGGCCGAAAAACATACTCACAGATTCTACAACAGAAGGAACAGTGAGTAGAAGGAATCCCGAAAATCAAGTAAACAGTGCAACCACACAACTCAACGAAACCCAACTACAAATAGTATTAAGTTAACTGTAAACATCTCAAAACAAAGTTAAACATTATTCATGTAGTTATGCAAATATCTACCGAAATTATTGAATACACCAATACCTCACTTTGTGTTGCAGATATGTTCCAGATATGTTTGAATTTTTATTCTAATTCAGCAACAACGCAAGTTCGAAAATATAAAACCTCAAAACGAATTTTTAGTTCTAATTTAGCAGTGACGCAACTCCGAAATAACGCAAAGTGAATAACATGCGGAATAACATGCAACTCAGCGGCAACGCATATCACGAATATTCAAGAAAAATCTTGAAAATTTTTAAAACATTCTTTTCCAGAAAATTAAAATAAAAAATTTCAAATTCGGGATACTTGCGGACATGAAGTCAGAATGTGAGAAACCCGTTAAAAAATTCGGACACCTGGCAAACCACTCCCACAATTTATTTTGTTCACTGTTATTAAAGCACCGTTTTCAGTATTTGTGATGGAAAATTATCTCAACAAAGCAACCTCACCGTTGAGAGTCGAACATATGTTAAAATCCCTCTTTCCTTATAACACCTCGTCATTACAATTCTCTACAACGTAATATACCACCTTCAGGCTGGACAGGATTAAGCCAAGCAGAAGCTGAAAAAGTCAGCTGCGTTTTCGTGGTGTTATTTTTTAATGAATTTTTGTACGATATTTTTATTCATTGTAAAAATCGCAAAACACACATTTGAGATGAACTGACAAAATCGAGCACCGTAAACAAACTAAATCACAGATTGCGCTCTAACTTTACGTAATGATAGTTGTACCAACTTAGGGACAAAAAAATTTTTTACAATCCCTTTAAGCGGCCTTTTTTGACACAATGTACCACATTTGCTTGCTCAAATATTTGGCTCAGCCGAAACAGATGTATTGACTCCGAATCGATTCGATTCTTGACTTGATACTGTCGAAGACTTGATACTGTCGAATATCACTACAATCAACCCTTGTAAGAGGTTTGCCACCTCTGATATTCACAGTTCGGTTTTAAAATCAAGGTAAGCCATCTTAGATATTTCGTAACCTCCATCAAATTGACCGGACAAAATTCAAAGTTCAAACATCCATTGTAACCTCCGAGATATTCTTCCTTTCTTTCTTCACAAACCTTCCTGAGAGTACGGTGATCCTTAACGGAATTTCAAAAAACCGATTTATTTTCCAAAATACTGAGAGACACTTGTCCCCACTTGTGTAAAATAAGATTTTACACAAATTACAAAATTTACATTTCCTTGATATCACTTTTGAAGTGAAGATAATTATTAGGATAGTGTTTGCTAAGAATGCTTACTTTCCACAATGATTTAAGGATAAGCCTTGCGTTTATTGAAATATTTAATTGGCTGAAACCGAAAGTTTCACTTGCAAAGTATTCACGGCATGAAACTTATACAATAGCGGGCCAACTTACGCCCAGTTTTAATTGGTTACAGCCAATCGCTCTTTTGACTTAAACTCGTCTGGTTTCCAATAAAAGCAGCAATAAAATACCTTCGGCTCCGAAATATTTTGGCAAATTGTACGTTCAATTTTCTAAATTCTATAATAAAAAATCAAATAATTTTAGAAATATGTCTTCGCCTTAGAAGGAAATGGAGAAACAAACCATAAGGTTGGTACAACTAATTCAGAATAACAAGTTTTTGTTGTTTGTGTGTGTAATCGATATACCAAATTTCTCGTTACAATTTCCACATTTAGGGGCTCAACCGCGTTTGATACCTACCTTTGAAAGCAACACTCAAACACAAATTTTTATCTTTGAGGTTGAAATCGTCCCGTTATTGGCGACAAACGGTGAACGGCAAAGAAGGCGGTTAGTCAAATCCGGCGTGGTTTCACCCGACGATTACTGTGCTAATGGTATTGTGTAACTGTTGCTTAAAGATAACAGTGCATCAATTTGTAAAGTTGCTTTGAGTAGTTAAAATTGCTGGAATCAACGAGAACATAAGGATCATTTGTGTTCGGATGGCTTCCGCTACAAAATCTTGGGAAAAACTGCCAGATTTTCTAAGAAAAGAATTTAAAAAAAAAGGAAATAGTGCAGTAGTTCATCGCAAAATGTTTTAACGTAAAAGGAATCGAAGAAGCCGCTATCATGAGATGAAAAAATCCGTTTTCTATGGCTGTTCCACGATGGATGAATTTCAAGCGAAACTTCAAATATACGAGGCAATTAGAAGTAAAACGACCACCAACAAAACCCATGACAGCAATAGTAATAATGACAACTTATCTACCAAAAATAACCGTTGTGCCAGTGATAATAAATCAAAGCCGTATTCGAACGATGTCCGGATAAATCGAAAGGTGAAAAGTGTTATTTTTGTAAGAATTTTGGGCATAATTCTAAGACATGTAACAGAGTTGATATGAACAAATCGAATGCATGCGTAATGTGCACACGAATAAATACTTTTCTAGGAAAAACTTTATGTCTCAAAGCCGATATAATTCGCTTGGATCACCTAACTTCAATGGTCAAGATATGCTTTTCAAAGTAGTCTACAGAGATGAGACCAGAAGCAAGATTGTTGACTGCAATTCAGGAGAGCCGGAAATTGGCATCGATTATCACCCTTGAAAATTAAACTCGTAAGAGAGCAAGTTGATGAGTGGATCGAAGAAGGAATCGTTCGTCAGAGTAAATCTTGTTTTGCGAACCCGGTTCTATTATCAAACAAAAAATATCCAAAAGGAGCCAAAAGGATGTGTACCTATGGAATATAGGAAGTTAAATGAAGTTTTTATTAAAGATCGTTATCCACTACCTCTTACGAGCAAAGTATTTTTCTACACTCGACCTGAAAAATGGATTTTTCCACGTTCATGTATAGAAGAGGACTTTTGTAACAGTGTTTGACTTATTTGAGTTTCTGTTCGCCACCTGATTTCTAGCGATTTATTAATAATATTTCTAATCCGTTATGTGTCAAAAAGATTGAAAGAGATTGCTGAGAATAACACCCTGCAAATAAAGTGGTCCAATTGAGTATCTTTGATATGAAATTCAAAATGGCATAATTGTGCGAGGAACATTATAGCAGCTTTGAGTTGAAGGTACTCACGATTGTTTGTGCTTTCAAAAAAAAAAAAAAAAAATCCGCGTCTACTTACTTGGGCTAAACTTTGTAATAGTAACAGACTGTGTGGCGTTTAAGGGGAAAGGAGTTGACTTCCAGAATAGCGAGATGGACCCTAATGTTTCGTGAGTTTGATTACAAATCAGAACAGTCGTGATGACAATAGAAGCCGACGAGAAATTAATTATGATTCAACAGCTTCTTGAAACAGGTTCGTGTAAAAATTATATCATCAAAAATTATATCAGTTGGTTGTCCAAGACAGATGCAAAATGAAGTAATCGCAAACATTACTACGGGTAAGGCCAATTTGTTGTCAAAAAGACGGAAAGTGTTAATCGATCGACAGTTTTACATCCCAAAATTGCAACAAAAGAGTTAGACGTGTATAAAACATTGCAATCTTTGCATTTTGGTTCAACGCAAAATGGGCAGATAGGACGGCCTGCTAAGTTGAATAACAAAAGTAGACTACCCTTTATAACGGGTGTTGTTTTTATAGGTTCACAACTTTGAGTTGGCAACACTGCTTTATTTGACAACCCATTTAACAGATGATAGTTGCTTTTTGTTTAGTTTGGTTTGACATTTCATTATAGATAGACTTACATCAGAGCAACGCTTGCAAATTGTTGAAATTGTTTATCAAAATAATGGTTCTGTTCGTCAAACTTATCGAGCACTTCGTCCATTTTATGGCGTACATAATCGTCCTTCAGAGCGGCTAATTCGAATAACAATAGATCGTTTTCGGACCACGTTTAGTAATGATAATGTGCATCCCGTGAGACGCCGAACAGTACGCACTGAAGAAGCTATAGCCAATTCGTCGTCGTTCTCAGCAACTGGGGTTGTGTCCTTCCACTTTATGGAAGATTTTACGAAAGGATCTTGGCTTAAAAGCTTTCAAGATTCAACTTGTGCAGCAATTAAAACCAAACGACCATCGTATGCGCCGCCAATTCGCCGAATGAGCTGAAGCACAAATTGATATTGATGTTGAATTTCCGTTCAAAATTTTGTTCTCCGATGAAGTCCATTTTTGGTTGAATGGGTACGTAAATAAGCAGAATTGTCGGATTTGGAGTGAGGATAATCCACAAGCTTTTGCCGAGACACCATTATATCCAGAGAAAATTACTGTTTGGTCCGCTTTATGGACTGGCGGATGGTCAGAATGTTACTGTCAATGGTGAGCGATATAGGGACATGATTAGAAATTTTTTCGTACCTCGATTAGCTGGCATTAATTTTGCTGACATGTGGTTCCAATAGAATGGAGCCACATGCCACACAGCGCGCGCTACAATTGATTTACTCAAAGAAACTTTTGATGAAAGAATAATTTCGCGTAATGATCCAATTAATTGGGCACCAAGATCTTGTGATTTAACCCCATTGGAGTATCTTCTTTGGGGTGGGGTTATGTAAAGTCACTTATCTACGTCGATAAACCAGAGACAATTGAACACCTGGAGCTCAACATTCGAAGAGTTATTGGCGAAATACGGCCGCAAATGCTGCGAAAAGTTTGTGAAAATTTTTTTTTCACCGGCGCCAGCCGTGGCAGCCACATGGCCGAAATCATATTTAAACATTAATGCCATACAATTTTCTATCCAATAAAGCCCGTTTCATTGATATTAAAAATATATTTCTTTGTTTTATTATGATTTAAACTTGTGTAACTCTATAAAAACATATCACGTAGACCATTTGGGTAATTTAGTGTCGACATCGAAAAGTTACAGGCATGTTCGTTTGGATATATCCATGCAAAAGTCATCTTGTCGTAATCCAAAATACGATAAAGCAACCGTGTTCACATTAACCCAATTCCAGGAATATTGCCATATTGAAGGCATTGAACATCTTTCAGTGACAACTGGCTTTCCGACGAGAAATGGATAAGTTGAACACATCAATCGAATAATAATACCACTTTGACTAAATTATCGCTCGAAAAGCCTGAATTGTGTGTAGTACAAACATACCAAATGAGCACGGTTCCATTCGAAACACTTTTTCGCACGAAGCAGCACCTAATTTATTTGTTGATCGACGACGAAAACGAGAAACTACACGTTACCAGATTCTCAAGACGTGAACTTAAGCTACACCCAAAGTTTTTCGGACCATACAAGGTTTACTATCATGGAATCTCCGACGAGGAAAATGGTTTTGATTCTGAAGACCGATCCGATCGTCCGGGACGGATGATTATATAGGAGGGCCGAATGGAAAATGAAGAAACAAATTATAAGGGTGGGACTGAAATGAAATAATTATAAAAAATAAAAGTTAGTTCGGCAGTTTAAGAGCTTCCCTATTCCTAAACCATATGTTTCGACCATTCATCATTTAATAAAATTTAAAATTGAGTTTCGAAAAATCTCATGAGAATTTTCAAAATTTACTCTTTAATATCAGCTCCTTGTTCCATTGATTGTTGGAACCCACTATATTTCATGAGGAATTTATCTCCTTGGCTTCTCTCTTTGACCTCCGCACCACTTAGCCACATTTATCCATTTGAAATTTTAGTTAGTTCAAAACTCCTGCTCACCGATACCTCCATCAACTGTCCTTATCCTTAGAATAGAGTCTTTAATGTTCGAGAGAACCAGAAGTTGATCCATCACAATTGAAACAGGTATCTTTTTGACTAATTCAATGTGACAATGTGGGCAAATTAATTAAAAATTAGTTTTGTCCGTTTCTTTTAAGAAATTATGTCAGATAATGTTGATATCCGCCAGAAATTGTACTGTTAAAATCATCTGGCTTAATTTCCAAATTTTCCTGGCGTAAATTAAAGGTTCCCTACAGTGAATTAATTTGTATTTGGTAAATAACAAAAAAAAATGTTTGGAGAAATTTGTATGTCTGCCGAAATCTATTTTTTTAATAATTATGTCACTGTATATTTCAAGATTATGTCCAAAAGAGAAAACTCGAACGTCTGCCAAAAAGGTTTGAGAAATCGGTTTTTGAATAAACTGGCAGACGGAAATGTGAGATTCGTTGCAAAACCTACAACTTGAAAAATATTCAAAGAAAACAGTTTCAGAATTATTTTTGGACGGATGATAATTATTAAATTTTATTAATATTAAACATCGAATAAACATCTCATTAAAACTTCTTTTTCCGACAATTCTACGTCTAACTATTCTGGAAATAAAAAAAAAAAAATTGTCCCCAGCAATTTTTATCGGTCTAAAGAAAATAAAACTTGGATACGCTATCGGCGGACATCATACTGCGAAATTTTATGTCATTTAGCAATTGAACAATTAAAATTCTTTAAAATAAATATTAAACTTTCGATCATTAAACCAATGAATTCACACAGTTTCACTTATATTTGTCCGCCTTCATTATCCACTCCACACAATAATAAACTGAATAGCAACTTTTTATATTTAGTATAAATAATTTTTTAATTACCACCAGGGGATGTCAATGTGTGTCACAGTTATTACAAGAATATAGTTAAAAACCGATATCTATTTCATTTTTGTGTCTATCACACACAAATTTACAACTTTCAATTTGTCATCAAACTTTAACAAATTCGTGTTAAGAGGTAAAGTCGTAAATCTTATATTTACGGGGTGTTTATATACGATAATGGCGCGCGCAAGACTGTATACATACCAACAATGTATTCGATCTATTCGGTTTATATTGTAACAAAAAGGTGGACATATTTATTGGTAAATAATAATAAATAAGAATTAAAAATTGTATTGTTATATAGATAGTCGTGCGTTAAAAGCGAAGGTTGAGATCGAGATCAGACACAAGTCTTGTGGAATCTGTTTTTCTTTAATTTAAATTTTTTATTTATTGATCCCTCCTCCTACAACAAAATATCGATCGAACTAATTTATTTAACAAAACATAAATAATCTTTTGTACTTATACGTATGAGTAAAATCTTCAGTGTCAGACCAAACACACTCCCACGCCACCCAATCTTTATATAGGAATATTGTAAACTTTTAAATTAAATTTTATTACGGGATTTCAATTTGTTTGAAGAAGCTTTGTTAATACGCGACTAGCACAAAATGATACTATTTAGAAAATCTGGGAAGCAAATTCTAAAAATAAATGTGTAACACACCTACATAATACCGACTGTTGGTGTTATATAAAAGAATTTGGCGATTTAAGATGCATGAAAATTTTCAATATTTATATAAATCGCCCAGATAATAAAAATTTAACAGCTCATAAATTAAAATCACTTAAACAATTTATAAAATTATAAAAATTATAATTAGGCGATACTTAATCGCTAAACCAATAATTTGTGTAGTTTTTTAAAGCGCACAAGTTCAATTAACTTTTATTTCATAAATAAAAAATATAAAAAACAATAACAACAACATAACATTTAATTAAAAACAATCTTTTTATAATTTTTGGAATTTTAATTAATTTTTTTTTTTTTTTTGTTAATTTTATTGTTTCGTGGCTCTGTATGCTGTTCGCATGGGCCATAAAATCCGTAAAAACGATTAAATTAAGATAAAAACTTAAAAATTGTTATTAAGGTGCACAAAATAATATTTTATGTTTAAATGTATGGGACGCCATCCAAATTGAGGCACTTAAAAACAAATATTTTACAATCAATTTATTACGATCAAACAAGGAAGTTAGTTACTCGTAAATTCGTTCTTATCGCGATTGTATTTCCTTTATAATTATCCCATATAAACAAACCCATGTAGCGCTGCCGAACTGTAAGATTTTTACAATAAAAATCATTGTTGTGAATTGCTTGAAAAATTATAGATTAATTAAAACATCGCGAATTTCTCTTTTACTTTTAATTTTTTTATTATTTAATAATTTCAACAATTTTATATGTACAATTTCCACTTAGGTATCATACTGATCACAATATTTATACTAATAACTAGGCTTAGGATTTCTAGGTTCTAAAAAATCAAAAATATGTTCCTATAAAACATGTAACTAAATTTGCAAAATATATGAGTAAATGTGTGATTAAAATGAAAAATATGTGGTCATATTTTGAAAATAAAACCAAAACTAGACCTTATCTTAAGAGGATATCAATTCACTCACTAACAAAAAAAAATTATCAAGTTTTTGGCTACAAAGTTGGATAAACTAGCTCTCCTGGACTACAAAGTGCTGAAAAAGTAGTCGAAAAATGGTTCCACATCCATACACTTGAAAATTTGGACTGGTAAGCGATGCTTACTTGAAAAGAACACCGTGCCGGTTGAGGCTAAAAGATTCACGCTATTAAAGCAAGTTAAAATTAAATTACGATCATATTTTTGCTCAAATCAAATTGTAATTCAAAGACAATTTTCAATTTAAGTTACCACCAAGATTATAATCAATACAGTTTAGAATTCATATTCTTTTATACATGGTGCTGATACTAAATAATTTTATTGTTTTATTGCAATCATGTTTCATATTGCAATTTTTACTAACTACAATTAAAATTTAGTTTGGAATATCAAACTTACACTTCTCGAATCATTTTAAAATGAAAGCTGAAATTATAAATTATGTATTTTTAAAATCGATTTTCGAACTTAGCCTACTTCTATTCAAAATATCACAAAATTTCCATCTAATTGCAACCAAAATTTTGGAATTCAAACCTAATTTTTAATTTGTCTCTTGCCAGTTCAATTCGAAATATAAATTCAACTTTAAACTAAAAACAATATTACAGTTATGTTTTTGCTCAAGTCTAAATTATATATTCAAATTCAATTTCTACTTAAATTTTTTTTTAATTACCGCTGTTCAAAATTCTGATACAAATCTAACAAACCTTTTGATTCAAACTAGAGTTTTAAATTTGACTTTAACTCAGCATTCTAATAACTGTAGCTGAAGTTGTATTCCAAATTTCCAAACAAGCACATTTAGACAAATCTAGGTTGGAATTTTTACTTAATTTGAAACAAAATATCACAAAATTCCTAGCTTAATTACACCCATAATTTTGCGTGGATTGAAATTGAATTTTTAGTCAAAACTTTATTCAAATCTTATTTTACCCCCTTCAAAGTAAAAATTTTGTCGAATAATTAACTAAATTTTTAAAATTCATTCAAACAGTTATTAAAGGCAGTCACTTAACATTTTATTCAATTGCGGCTTAAAATTGATATGCTTCTATTATAAAACAAAATTCTTGCACAGATTTTTGCTGGATTCCTGATTTTCTATAGTTGAACTAAACAATTTGTTAAAATCGTGTCTAGAATTTAAGCTCCATCACATAAAGGGCATTAAATATTTTGCTAAAATTATTTTTGAAAATGTGTTTCCCAAATGCACAATAAAGAAGACAATTTCCACTTAAAATTTGACTCAAATTTATTAAATCTTGTTTAGAATTCAAACTAAATTTCTCTCTTCGTCGTTTAGAATTCAAAGTAAATTTCTCTCTTCTCTCTCGAATGCAGTTGACCAATTTAGACTTGATTTATGTTCAAAATTCCATTTATCATTTTGTTCAACTTCAAGAACTCCTTACTAAGTTACTAGAATGAATACCATTCACATATTAAAACGAAAATTACAATAATCAATTAGCAGAATACTTAATAAATATTTGTTAAAACTTTGTTAAAACTATAAATTTCACTCAAGTTTTCATTTCAATTTAATTCAATTTGAATAATCAAAATTACAATTAACAAATATTCAAGTATAGTTTGGAAGTTTAACTCAATTTTGGATTAAAATGTCCCTCACAGTTGATTCAAATCCAGATGGAATTGTAATCTAATTTTATTATGAATCCATAAAAACTATTTTCTTTTCCAGTCTAATTTTCAATCCAATTCAGATTGGTTTCAAAATATTTATTTTGGTTTTCTGTAAACTTACAATATATTTCTCTCAAAATTTTGTGAAATCAAAATTCGAATTTAAAGATTTTATTTGGTTTGGAATGCCAAAACCATTTTTTTAATTTAAATTCCTAATTCAAATTTCTCTCAAAACTTCCGATACAAATTTCTCAACTAAATTCTAAGGAAATTTGGTTGGTTGTAATTATTACCTAATTGCAATTAAAATTTTGTTTGAATCTCGTTTAGAACACCAAATTTACACTCAAATTTTGGCTCAAAACCAAGTAGAATGGCCTATTCAATTTCTGATCTAAATTTCCAAATCAATTTTTAAGCCAAGTAACACTTGTACAACGATTTGTACTATTTAAATTCCATGCAAAATGTAGCTAGTTTAATTCAGAAACATTTTCTTAATTTCTATTTTAAATTTAACTCAAACTTAAATTTAACTTCCATTTCCATAGAAATAGGATCTAAATTAGAATCAAAAGAAACGATTGGCTGATTAATAAAAATATTTGAACTATGGAACTCTGGATTTGATTTTGATTTCGAATACTCTATTTTGGAATTTCTTGGATCCGAACTGGAATGCTCGGTTTGGTTGCTTTGAACGGATTCCATATTGTTTCCCGAATGCGAATTGACATATTGACGTTTTCTGCAAGCCCTGGTATTTTACAGTATGCGCAGATAACTGTCCCTTGTGCAATGCGCACGTTTGGAAATGGCGTTATATTATTTAAATTGATAGCGGAGTTATTAGACGATGAAATGGTTTTACTAGCAGAATTAAAGTTTGATACCGTACTTCGACTAAAACAGTTTTCTGCTGAATGTCCATTCCGCTTACAGAGTTGACATTTTAATCGGTTATGAATTGGAGCAAAACTTAAATGATTCCGACGGCTAATGATAAGTTTCTCCTCATATGCTTGATTTACAGCATCTGGAAGCTTAGAGAGTCTACATGCTTTAACGATGGTTTTAATAGAATCATGAATGCCTTCTTGAAAAGCTTTAAGAACAGTTTTGGCATCAATACACACTTCATTTAACTCAGACAACAACTTCTCTACTCGACCTGCATATATGACGACACTTTCATGTTGATGTTAACGAACATTAATTAGTTGTATTTGTAGTTGCTCTATTGACCGAGAATATTGAAATTTTTGTTTTAACTCATTTTTCAAATCATCCCAAGAATCGAAATATACTTTATTACGTCATAAGCTTTACCTATGAAAATTTGGTTTTTAACATATTTAAAAAAATTTCATTTTCTGTATTTGCTAAACTATCAACTATACATCACAGCACGCAAAAAATTTATGTAAATTATCTGAATTTCCGTCAAAATCCGGAATTAGTTTTAGTGCTGTTTCGATATTAGACATAATTTTTATGGAATTATTCAGAATCGATTTAACATCTACCGTTTTAATATCAGAATCTGACTGATTAACAGAATCCAAGGATAACGACCGTCTTGGTTTAGTAATGACACGATCATCAAACAAATCTATTAAAATGTCTAACGGTTATCATTACCTGGCGGAAATAACCACAATTTTGGTACCATATGCTCGAAACATGGTTTAAGCATATCAAACCACAATTCCAAACGAAACCCATTTTAACTGATTTTCAAAAATATTTTCGTACAGTTAGTATTCTTCCCGTAGACATCATAACGTCTGTGTTCGATATTATAGCTAATCCTCCCGAAGTATATAGTTACGAGAAGCTTAAATTAGAAATAATTAAACGAAAACCTTTATCAGAAACCAAACAGCTAATCGCCTTCAGAATTTTATCGGCATTTAGAGAATTTGGCAGGTTCTTCAAACGCAGTAACTTTTAAAAACCATGTGGCTGAAATCTCTACCAATTAATATTAGGTCTATCTATGCTATTCGAGAGAAGGACGCTATTTCAGATTTTTGTGAAATCGCTGATAAAATTTGCGAATTGAATACTCCGCAAACACCAACAGTTTCTGTAATTAGTACCAATTCGCAATCCGAACTTGTTTCAATTAGTGCCCTTCAAACCTCAATAGAGGAATTGAAGCAACAATCTACGAGTACCTCATTTTCGAAAAACAAAAATAATGATTCGGAAAACTAGATTTGTCCAGCGTGACACAGGTGTTGACGTTTCAGTCGGCCCAGCCAGCGCATATTCAGATTTAATCTAGTGTAGTATTTTCGCGAATGGTACAAGTATTACATCATACGGCACTAGATTATTGTCTATTGATTTAGGCTTATGCAGAGAGTTCAAACACATAGTTTTAGTAGCGTCAGTTTCCAAGGCTATAATTGGAGCTGATTTTTTGATTAAGTTTGGAATCACTGTCGATATGGAAAATAAATCTATTCGAGATAATTTAACATCTCTTGTTGTTGGAGTTATCGAAATGTCATTTCAAAATTCTGTGTCTACTAGAATATTTAATGTTAGCGGTATATTCGGTAATTTAATTAAATCTTTTCCAAGTCTTACCTAAGAACCACGATACAACATAACGTTAATACAGGTCACTTACCTTTCTGTCGTCCAAGAGGGCTGGATCCTTTCAAACACAAGATAGCTAAGTTCGAAATCGAGCATATGGTACAGGTGGGATTGTGTAGATTGTGTGTATCTTAACATACTCTTTCAACGTTTAACTGACTACGGAATCAATATCAAACCTTCAAAATGTCAATTTGGTGTCAATTGTCTAAATTGTTTGTCAGAAAATAACACCTGAAGGAATTCAACGGTCAGAAGACCGAGTGCGAATTATTCGAAATTTCCCGGAACCAACTACAATATGACACTTATAAAAGTTTATAGGAATGATAAACTATTACCATCGGTTTCTACAAAAATTAGTAAATTATTTGGCTCCACTTTACAATCATCTTAATAATCTAGCCAGAATGCCTAATAAAACGCCATTCTTTTGGACTGACGAATGCAGGTTTGCTTTTGAAGATGCTAAAAATGCACTTGCACAGGTTACACTGTTAGCTCGCCCGTTAAAAAACGTAAAATACATTATTACTACTGATGCATCTGGTGTAGCAATTAGTGGCGTGTTAGAACAACATTTCAGTGGTCGTCGAGAATCATTAGGTAATTTTTCTAGAAAACTTTCCCCAGTCGAACTTCTGTTCTGACTATCAAAATCCTGACGCAACTACCGGAATAAATTAATATAGAGTATATTATCACCATTTAACTTAGTAAGCTTGTGAGCTTTATCCTTCCTATTTCTTAAGTTGATCAAGTTATTTTTAAACCACAGTGGATTATATTTATATCTGGACATATTTATCCAAAGCCTTATATAGGATACAGTATAATTCATCAACTAAAGCATCAACATCGCACCATTTTTGGTTAAAAATTTCATTCCACTCCAGATTTTCAAAAAATATATGCAATCCAGAAATATCCGCTTTTTGTAAAGTTATACATAATTCATCGTAGGTTGTTTATGATTATTGAATTTACAAAATAGCTCCAAACAGTCAAAATCAATTTCCAATCCATAATGGTGTAATCATCAAGAGTTGGCCATTTAAATTCCCGGTTGTATCCTCTCGATTTTGCCGTATTGGGTTATTTCACTAATTTAATAACAACGGTTTTTGGAATTAGATTTTTTTAATTTTATAGTTTTACGTAGACCGTACTACCTTCCTAACAACGAGCCGTACCGAGATTAGAGTTAGTTTAAAACAAAATCCTTTCAAACTTGTCGCTCTTAATGTACTCTCTCTTTTCATAAACATCTCTTGACAGTTAAGTCCTAATATTTTCAAATATTTTCAGGCACTGCTTCTAATGGACGTTATTTTATTAAATGATTTTTGTTAGATAAATATGGATATACGTATATATATATATATATATATATATATATATATATCTATATATATCTATATATATATATATATATATATATATATATATATATATATATATATATATATATATATATATATATATATATATATATATATATATATATATATATATATATATATATATATATATATATATATATATATATATATATATATATATATATATATATATATATATATATATATATATATATATATATATATATATATATATATATATATATACATATATATATATATATATATATATATATATATATATATATATATATATATATATATATATATATATATATATATATATATATATATATATATATATATATATATATATATATATATATATATATATATATATATATATATATATATATATATATATATATATATATATATATATATATATATATATATATATATATATATATATATATATGTGTATATATGTATATATATATGTATATATATGTATATGATTTAAACTTCAATGAACTTTGCATTAGGAATTTAGGTATTGTCTTATTAAAAAGTTCCGAACAAATGCTCAAAACTTTGATTGAGTTAATGACAGCCACGTTCCGGAATAGATTTATATGAATTGGGTTGTTATCATTCTTGGCAAAAACTGAAATTGGTAAAACGAAATCTATTACTCCTTAGAACAAAACCAAAGACCATTAATTCATATTATTGACTTGGATGTCCAGTAAGGACCAGCTTAAAAATCATGAAAGTGTTGATTGTAAGCGTGAGCATGATCTAGGTAAAACTAATCTGCCAAATTGAGTTATTGATGCCAATCGATAGCTAATAACAAACTTTGTCATTAAAATTAAAAAAAATAATTAAAACTAAATTGAGAGGTTTTCATTTTTAATGCAAAATACACTGATTTCAAAACTTTAACATCAATTTAGTTATGTAAAATATGCTTAGCACGGCAGTACAAGGCCCCTGTATGTAGTGCCCCTGTATGTAGTGCCCCAGTGGAATGCCATAAAAAAACTGAAACAAAAAAAAACGATAGTGAAAAAATGAATTAAAGACAGCTCAAAAAAGACACGACAACAAATCTGAGGGCATGCAATTGGTGACAAAGCAAAGGACATTGGCTGTATGGAAATCCTTCTTAAAATACAGCTATGCGCAGAAAATGAAAAAGTTTTATGAACAGTGGTGAATCTTCTTTTTATTTATCATTATTTAATTCATTTTTCAAACTCCAATTAAACGTCTTATCTCTCGATTTCGACCATATTGAGTTGTACTAATCCATAGCGGTAGATTGGCGCTCAATTTGTGATATTTTACTGTTATATACCGAAACTACCGAGTGTGTATGGCACAAGTGTTAAAGGAATGAACTTTTTGTTTTACATATCTTACAGCTGAAGTGCCGATATTTGAACTGCCTGATTTTGAGCTTTGCAGAGAACTACGTGGTTGTACTAGATCACTAATACAGGCATTGGATCAAAGTGTGATCTCAATAAATCAAAAGTAATTTAACGTACGATTAATTTTTCAAGGATTTTTGATCTGTTAGAGTCCGAGAAAAGATAATCACTCACTCAAGTTGGGAAGGAATTTTCAATCCTGGAATGTATAAAAACAATAACTTATACTATGAATGACCTTAGACCTTCAACACTGAATGCATGTTGGAAAGCAGCTCTTTTACCGGAGGTGGTCTACAATGAAAATCTTATGCCTTCCAAAAACACTGAGTACAGTCGTTTGTTACCAGGTGAAGGATTTTATGATATTAATTCTCAAACTTTGAGTGAACATAATTTGATGTAGTTTGTAACAGGCTCTAATTCAAACAAAATAGCAAAAAATATTGAACAAAATTTTGAGGATAAACTTGTTGAAAATATTTCTATGTCTTATGTAGAATATCGTTTAAATGTGGCAAATAAAAAATTACAACATTTTTTTTTTATTAAACATTTGATGTAAATATTGCTTGTTATTTATATGGCCAACCCCAGGGAGCGGCCATTTAATAATTTTTACATCAAGTGCTTACAATGGCAGTCAAAAATAAGTTAAAAAACGTTTTTATAATTAATTTCCGGAATTAGCTCCACATTGATTTCTAGCAAAGCAAAGTTGATTTTACAAAGTCATAGGGTAGCGAAGACACATTTAAAAACCTACATACTATTGGTGTGCCCGAAATAGAAAATGTGCATTTAGCGAGGACACATTTAAAAACCTACATGCTATGTAGTTTTTATGTGAATTTTTGATACATATTTAATTTTCGTATACACCCATAGACTAAAAAACGAAGCTTTTATAAGGGAATTAGAAATGGGGAAAATACCAAACTTTTTGTGTGTTCTATCAGAGCACCATGTATTTAATAGAGCCATAATCAAAAAATCTGAGCTTTTATAAGGGAATTAGAAGCGAGGAAAAAACGAAACTTTTTATAGTAAAATACACAAAACATATGGGAAATAACTTTTTTTCCTAAGACAAATTTTTAAATGAAAACGTTACAAATTCATAATTATGATTTTGGAAATACTTTCATAAATGTTTGAATTTCAACATATATGAATATCGTTCAAGTAAATCGTTTTCATTTTCTTGTAATAATTGATTTATTTAAACCAAAATATTAAAAAAATTCATAACAACAGCATTCTGGTCAAATTGAAATAAAAGCTTACTACGATACGTTTGGTCATTAAGTCAATATACATTACATAAATGGCAGTGATGGCCGTAAAAATTTGGAAAAATTGTATCAAAAATTACCACCTGGGGAAATTTCAAGTTCAAAAATTGAAGGAAAAGCAAAACAAATTCACAAAATATAGGAACGTGTGATAATTTTGCGATTAAATAATTTTTTTTCGTATTTTTCTGTGAACATTTAAGACATCTTACGTACACTAGTAAAACAAAACGTAAATTTAGCAAGTATTATTTTAATTCGTCAGAGCCAACTTTGATGTATTTTTCAAAATGAAAGTTAGAAAAGTTTATCTTAGGCATAATTTAATTTTAATATTTCTGCAATTAATATTTATTTAATACCAATATAGCCTTCTTGTATATTGTTGTAAAAGATATGTAGAAAACTTGTATATAAACAATTTATAAGATTTTTGATTTTTTCATTGAAAAACTTGAAGCTAACAAACACCATTTTTATTATGAATTCCTATGGAAATCAGTGAAAGTTATGGCTCTATTGACAATTGTACAAGTAGGTAAAGCGCCTCTCGCGAGAAATAGAAAATGTTTAAATATTTTTAGTTTTGTTTGTCGGCTCACTTTTCGAAACGAGCTGAACAAAAATAAGTTAACAAAACATATTTCATCTAGTAGCTTCATTTAACGTTCTCTCTCTTCATTTAAAATTTATCTGAATAATAATTATATTTATAATTAGTCAGTATTATTTAACGTTAATGTAATTAACATAGATTTTAATAAATATTATACCATATCTAAGTCCATATACAAAATTTGTAAAGCATATGAGGAAAAAAGTCAGCTTTCACCTATTCATCGTCCAGGGCGACCCAAAATAACAAACAAGAGGGTAGATAAGCGAATTATAAAACTTTATAAAGGTAGCAAATTAATATAGGCACCTAAATTAGGGTAATATTAGCATTAGAAGGGTGAAATTTCCGAAAGTAGCTTACGTGACGTCGGGGCTCTTAGGTAAAGGACCGTGACCTTTGACTTTTGACCTAGGTCAACGTCGACGAAAGATCCCCGACTACTATTTACGTGGACAAACAGTTCCGAAGCTACTATTATGTTAGCAAAATTAACAAACAGAGAATAATTTTTTACAATTAGTATGTCCTAAAATCATCTGAATTTTGGCAAAAAATTTTATGGAACGACGAGAGCATGATACAAATGTTATAGAGTTACGGTAGAATGAATGTAAGGCGTAGAAAAGGTGAAGAATTTTCATATACACTTGGTTTGATGGTATATGGGGCGGTATATCAGTAAACGGAGCAGGAAAAATCGTTGTGCTCGAGGGAAAAGCAAATACTGACGTTTATACATTACACTATTAAAAGATGTTACCATTCCAGAAAACTAACGATTTGACGGTTCTCTTTTCTAAGAGGGGAATGCTCAACTTTACTTCGGTTGTTAAATTATGCATTTGTTCTATTTTGTGCTGGTTCAATTCTTATAACAATAGAGAATAAATTATCTAACCGTGAAACATTAAACTTTTTTTATTTCGTTTAACCTCCATGAAAAAGGTAAATGCATTTACCGTATTCAGCGGATTTATTGTAGAATCGGAGTCAAACAAACAAAAAAAATTGAATTAGGAGAAGTACATATTTTTAAATAGTTATGAGACCATCAAATTGCAACAAGGTTCTCATCACTTGCATGTTGTAAGCGATCTTTAACTTCCTTTGACCTTCGACCTTTGATTCTCTTTACTTCCGAAGCCTGTACATCTCTAAATCTATAGTTTCTCTGACATGAAAGTTTTGCCTTCCACGCTCTATTTCATCACATTTTATGGTGCCCTAGGGTCAAATATAATAATATTATTTGTATTATAGTTCTAAACTGGCTTATTATGATTAATATTTTTAATTAATTTGAATGGTCCGGCGTACTATTTAAATTATCGTGATACATTATAAAAAAAAAAAAAGGAAAGCTCGGCTAAACAACACTAACATTCGAGTTTATACGTACGTAAATTAATATTTTGACATAATTAGCCATTGAATGGTAGAATTTATGCTTTCTAATTAAAAGTAAAATACTTACATTTAATTTTATTTTTTTATTTATTTTTTATTATTTATGCATTTAACAACACAAAACATTACTTAAAGGAAAACATTTTAATGGATGAGTTATTGAATTTAGAGTTTCACAAATAAAATTTAATTAAATATTTACATTTTAATGGTGAAGAATAAAAATTAATTAAAAATGCATGCATCTCTTCTAACTGAACTATGTGCATTATCTTTACCGTCTATTTACAATATTTAATTATTTACATACAGTGTAGTGTACTCGTATATACTACTTTGATCTATAAGATCTCTTCTTGATATTTAGATAAGCGCGGGCACTCATCTTACGGTATGTTATGGTATAATGAAACATTTATTACATTTGTTTAAAGCTAAATAAATTAAATATTAGATTTATCTGTTAAAAGGTTTATGCCAAAGAGAATTTTTTTTGATTGTTTGCTAATTATAATGATACAGGAAGGTGAATTGAGTCAAACGGTGATTAAATTTTTTAAGTATCGGTTTAAGTTTATTATATCGTTTGTGGATAATGTTATGTGAATACAAATTATATTCAACCTGAATTCAGTTTAAATAAATCCGGATTTGGGAATATAATTTGTAATCTAACTACAGACAATGTGTTTTGCATTGTAATGGAGTCAAACAATTTTGCTTAGTTGTTGACCTCAACAATAAATACTCTGATGCAAAACCACACATAAGGTAACATAACTACATAAGTACACATATATCTATAGTTTTGTTTGGAAGATGATTCAGTGGAATAAATTGTTGGTAATTTGGACGACGAATGGAAAGATTCATATTAAGAGTGAGATACAGTATCAAAATCTTTTTCAAAGTAAACACAATAAACTAGGCCCCCAAACTCTTCTTTTCAATTGTAACTATAACTATTATAGGAAAGGTTAAAGTTAGCTGCTTGTTTATCATGTGAGTCAACAACATAAATTGATTCAAAATGATCAGTAAACAAGTTGCTAACTTCATATGATTCAGTTGTTTAAATATAACCAAGTATTATGCACGAAGGATAGTGCTGACGTGTAGAAAGTTACTGGGAATATGTGCACCAAAAAAATTTGGGATTTTAGCTCTCTTGTTGTCACAGATAATTTCAAATTTGAAAGTCTGAGATGTTTTTAAAGACGTGTTTTCAAATTAAAATGATGCTCCAGGGCTTGTTAGATGAGTGCCATTTTAGTTCAGGCTCTTATTGAAAATTTTTGTACTAGTCATCTTCATTGTTTCGTTCAGTGAAATTTTAGTACAATGGAATGCTCAATTTACAAACCAAATAACTTATTTGGAGCTTTATTCATTATTTAGCTAAGAAAACTGTGGCCTAAATTATCCAATTAAAGTTAGATTTTAGAAATTGAATACAATTTTTGATAATTCTGAGTTTTAAAATTTTTTAGCAATCCCAAATTTGAAATAACTAGAAGAAGCTGTAGTGTTGTGGATTGAAAATCTTTGGTCACAGAATTGGCCAAGAGAATTCAGTTTCTACTTCTATGTTTCTGAAAACAAAAATTACAAAACAACCAAAGGCAAGCAAAGACTGATGATCGCAGCATTTCTACATTGAGAGGCAGTCTTATTAATCGTTTTCAAACAGACTCAAATTACTCAATAAATGAAAATATTTTATGTACGAGACAAGGTGGAGGGGTTGCTCAAGGTCAGAAACGTTTAGCTTTAAATTTTCGAAGATATTACTGAAAATTAACGCAAGTTCGATTACTAGGCATTAAATACATTTAAAGCGAACGGAATATCATTTCAGATCATTAATTTAAATATCAGACGAACAATTTAATATTCCGTTCAGCTTTATTATCGTTTAGAAAAGTGAGGCCCAATACATAGCAATTTATAAAAATCGCTAAATTGCCTTACATAAGACAGCCAGAGCTGAATTTAAAAATTTGTTATCGCTAGAAAAATTATCAAGAGACATTTCATGTAGGGAGCCCGGGAAAATTCGTATGACTTTGCAATCAAACGAATTTTCCGGGGCTCCCCACTGGGAACACTTTCCAGACATGACACTGTAAAGTTTGAATTTATATAAATTTTTTTATTGTATATGCACCTTTGATCCAAACAAATTTTACTGGGCTCCCCACATGAATCTTGCCATAATAATTTTTCTAGGGATAACTATTGGCAAGGCACTCTTGTTGAACCAATTTTCAGTCACGACACTTTAAGGGTTGGATTTATGCAAATTTATTAAATATTATATGGGTTATTTACAAGGGCCTTTCAATCAAACAAATTATCCCGGGCTGCCCCAAATGAAACTGGACATGATTTTTTTTTTTTTTGATAACTACTGCTAAGGCACCCTAATTGAAATACTTTCCAGACATGACAGTTTAAATGAGCCTTTAATGTGGGCCTTTCAATCAAATGAATTTTGCCGGGCTCAATACATCAAACTTGATCTGATAATTACTTTCTTTTACGGAAGTAAAATAAATTATAGTAATCATGAAAATTTTGGATCTTGAGATTTCTAGAGATTTATCTGTTTTGAGGTCCCCTGAGTCCGAAAAAGTGGGTTTCGAAATGGTGTCTGACTGTCAGTCTTTCAGTATGTGTCCTCTCTACAACCCAGATGGTTTAACCAATCGAACTAAAACTTCAGTTTAAATCGGCTAACCGGAAGTGGCCACTCCCTTGGTCCAGAAAATTTATTTTGCAAATATCTTAATAAGTATAAGGTTTACAAAAAACTACTTAATTCAAAATGTTTCCCAAAATTAAAAAAAAAAAAAAAAATTTAAAAAAAATTAAATTCCTCAAAATTTTTTGTTCGTAAAAGAAAGTCGTGTGTTGGCCACACCTCCATTTTTTTCTATGTATAACTGTTGGCTCAGTGGCGTAACTAGGTACCCGCAACACCCGCAGCCGCGGGGATGGCCACGGTTAATGAGGCCCGCAAGATTTATCAAGCGTTCGAATAGTTCAAAGTTAGGATCTGAACTACCAAGATTAAGCTTAAAATTGATCACCCAATCAAAATTGCGAAACGGAACCTTTTACGGGAATTTTTAAGAAAAGGCGGTGGTCTAGTTTTCAGCGAATGAAGAAATTGTTCCTGTTGCTATTAAATATTTTCTTAAGACAGGCCCAACAATTTCTTCTCGGTCGCTGACGGTGAATGTTAGAGTGTACAGATTACACGTAATCTGACTCCATAGAAATAAAAAATGGCTTAAGATTCTGACAGATATTTAGATTTAGAAGAAAATTTGCTAAACTCATTTGAAATCAAAGCTTTCGATTTTAGTGTTTGCTGGGTGATTTATTTGTAATATTCGTTTTCACTCCAAATTTACCTCTTTTGTATTTCAAATTCAACCTTTTACAAATCAAGTTTTGTTTAGAAAAGGTTGCATTTAATTTGCAAAAGTTAGTTAGTGGTCTCCTTATTTAAAAAATGTGTCGGAACCACGAAATCTCTTATTTTCTAGAATTACTTACAAAATGTTGTTAGGGTGCAAATTACTATTATTATTTTTTTTTTGTAATTAAATTGGAAAAATTTACATTACATAAACCAAAATATAATAAGTTTTAAAAAGGAATCAACATACACATTTTTTGTAGAATATCAACCTTATAATACATAAATTAATACTACTGGCTACAAATATTTACTAACGAGAAGCATTGAAAAAACATTGGAGTATCAAAACAAGCATATGCTCGTACTCGTCATTTAAGAACACTGAAAAAAAATTTCACATTTTCAACAGAGAGCAACCACAATTTTAGGGTTTTCAAAAATAATTGTTTAGTACTGATCAGTTTTATATTTTCTGGTAATTGCTTAAAAAGCTTGGGTGCTGTATACGAGAAAAACTTTCTGAAGTATTTCTTAGTGGCGAAGGGGACATGATATTTGTTTCGTTTGCGCAATTTATAATTTGGTTAAGGATTTAGAATTCTGTCGCCACTTCTGATGAAATATAAACGCAATACTTTATAAATATACAAATGTCTTAAAGGATCTTATTTTCCACGAATAAAGGAAAAGAAGCAGTTCTACAATGACACCTAGATACTTAAATTCATTTACTTGCTCGATCGACACGCAATTCATATCACATAAATTTCCATTGCATTTGAAAGAATGGTATTTGAGATCTATTTTAACTGGCTTCTTATGACTTTTAGGACTCAAAACCATTTGGTGAATATGAAACCATTTTTTTATTAGTCTAGTTCTAAATCTTCGATACAGTTTGATGCATAGGTTAAAGCTATATCACCAGCAAAAGCTGTTATATTTCCTATTAGTTTCAATTTGAAAATTGACATTAAATAAATTAAAAACAAGACGAGTCCTAAGACCGAACCTTGAGGGACACCTATATTCACTGATGTTTCATTACTAAGGACATCATTGATTCTTACAATTTACTTTCTGTTCGTGAGATATGATTTTAGCAGATCAAATGTCACACCTCTTACACTTAATTTTAATAATTTTTCCAGTAAAAGCTTATGATTGACAGTATCAAAAGCCTTTGAAATGTCCAAAAATAACGAAGCACATCTTAGACCACTGTTTAAATTAGAGTACAGTGGTGATAGAAAATTCAAAAGAGCATCCTCGGTCGATAAATTTTTTCTAGATAAGCTAGAAGTCGACTTTTTATAACTTTTTCAAAAATTTTAGAAAACGTATTGAGAAGGGTTATTGGACAATAATTATTGAGATGTTTACGTGATTCTTTCTTATGTAACGGAATGACTATACCATTCTTTAATCTACTTGGAAACACACCATTCAGTAAACAAATGTGTCAAATGTATGTCAGGACATTAGTAATATAAGGACAAATTTTTTTCCGTCAATATTGATTGAGTATTTTTTAAATTTTGTATTATAGATGAAATTTCAGTTTCTGACGTAGGGTTTAAAACATACTCTGTGTTATATACGTAAATGAAAATAAATTTGTTTCTTCCACTGAGATAGAACAGTTTTCATAATTGGCATTTAACTCTTCATATGGTATTCTAGTGAAAAATTCATTAAAAACCTTTGGAATTTCAGAAATGTCATTAACTAGCGAACCATTTGTTTCCTCAATTTCATGAATAATGTTATTCGATATAGTTTTTTTCATCATTCGATTTACGACTTTCCATTTAGTTCTAATATCCATTGCATTAAGGAATTTATTACTTTAGTAATTTGACTTGATTGCAAGAACCATTTGTTTAATTCTAAAGTTTAGTAACTTAACAGTTCGAAAGAGCTTATAATTTTCTGTATACTTATTCAGCAATCTAAGTTTTCGATTCCTAATCCTTATTAATAACAAACCATTTGGCATCCATGGTTTTAACTTCAAACTTTTGCTGTTAATTTTTTTTTTTTTTTGGAACACTGTTCGATGTACAAGTTTAAGTTTTCAATGAACGAATTATAGGCAATATTAGGATCAAAGATGGAGTATATTTCACTCCAACTAACAATTTTCAACTACCTGTCTAATTCAGAGAACATTATTTCTTTCTTGAAACCCTTGGTTTTAACGATTTAGTACGATTTTTAACGTTAAATTCACAGAACAATTCAATTATGATTTTATTGTGATCAGTGATTTCAAGGTTTAGCTTATGTTTAATTACCGAAAATTTATTATTTAAGTCAAATCTAGTCAACACATGATCTATACAAGTCGATGAAATTAGACGCGTAGCGGAATTAACAACCGACTCAAGACCGAAAGAAGGAGAACAAAGCATCAAATGTTCATCTCTAACATTACAACTTTTGAGTATATTAATGTTTATGTCCTTCAGCACTATAAGGTTTTTTGATTTTTCTGATTCGAGAAAATCGGAAAATTCCAGCACAAAACTATCAAGAGACATGACATGGAAGCGATAAATTAATATGAAGCTAATTTGAATAGAATTTAAGCTAACTGTTAATTTCAAAGCATCAGCTGACGTAAAGCTTAAATAACTTACTACATGGGACATATCTTTACTTACATATACAGCAATACCACCAGATTCATATCCATCATTACACTTTGCATAAAAATAATAATCATCCAAAGAATAGCTCTAAATTTCATTACTCGAAATCCAAATTTCACTCAAAAAAATGACATCAAGTTTCTGATCCAGTTCATTAATATTTGCTAAAAACAAATCCATATTTTTCCTCATGCTTCACGAAGATATTGTGTCTGTACTATTCAAATCAGACATCACCTAATGTTATTTATTACTATTAATTTTTAAAAGATCCTCTTCGCAATTTATGATATGAATTGGTGACGTATTGTCTTTCCTCAATTTAATTACACCATTTTAGGTCCAAGTATAGTTGCAATTGTTTGCCTTTTTCCACTGCTTAGCCATATATAACAAGTGACGCTTTTGATATGTCAACCTTTCATTAATATTAAATATACGCGAAAATTTTTTAGGCCTAGTTGAATTTAAGTTGTTCTCTACAGAATCCCCTCCTATATTGCTGTCTTCTATCTGCTCACTGTTGAATATTTTTGTTGTCAATGCTTTTCTATGTTCTACTTTCCTTTTCATTATTTGATATTTTATTTCTTCGGATTGAAGTTGTACAACAATTTTTGGTGCCATATTTTTTCCCTTTATCCAGTAACACCTCTTATAATTATGTTCACTAACTGCCATTTGTAGAACGGTTTTGAAAACGAAATCAACAACACTAGAAGCTTCTCTTTTCTCCATATAAGGTATTCCATGAATTTCTATTAATTGCTGTTCAAGGTTTATAACTCGCCCTTCAAGGTTGCTAACCTGTGCTTTAAGCAAAGAGTTTTCATTTGATAAACTTTCGATTTTTGATCTTCAGCTCAATTGCATTATAATTCGATAAAATAAATAATTTTATTTATCAATTTTTTCGTTTTGAGCATCAATTTTATTAGACAGGATACTAATAGCTTTGATAATGTCATTTGCACTATTATCACAAGATTTTGTCTTCACTTTACTGGAATTTATTTTCATTGAATAATTTACACTGCACTTCCAGTCTTTTCTTGTTTTGCACTATAGAATCTAGTTCATTTTTGCTTAGATTTAGACAAATTGCATGATAAATTTGGCTACATTGACAACAGATGATTTTATTTAAATCATCCCGTTGTACAGAAATTTTACCGCTACCACACGATGACATATTTGGATTTAATTATTATTTTATTTTTTGTTGTTGTTGATATTTATTTTATACAGCAATCTACACTACAGTAATGTTCATAAATTTGATACTTTTTTATTTTATTTTGGATTTTATACAAACATTTAAACTTTTTCACTAAATTAGTTTTTACACAATAATCCATTTTTAAACTTTAGTTTATTTGCTAATTTATTATTATTTTAATTTTTATGTATTTACAAAACTCAAAAATTAATGTTCACAATAAACGAAAGTCATCCGATGTGCACCCAACAACAGATGAAAAGAAAATGTGAAGAATATCCTTTTGTATCGGTTTTCATCTTTACATCACTTTTTAAATTTTCTCGAAATTACTGGAGTGTAGCATGGAAATGAGATGCCTAATATAAGAGACTTAATTGGTGGTTCGGTATTTTGAAACAGACAGGGTATTCCAGATTTTCGAGATTATCAGGTGTATTTGTTAATTTGTTAGTTCGATGTTACTCGAGAATCTTAGAGCATATTCGATACTATTTGAGGGTCAGCTTTAACGTACTTAGTAGCATTTTGCTTAGTAGTATTAGTAATATTAAATTACTTGACATATAATTCGATATTTACACGAATTTTCGCAATTATTCGAAATTTTCTTGGGTTTTCTAGATTTTTACAGACTGTCCGAAATTATTCATTAATATCCAGATTTTTCGGTATTATTGAAATTGTTCGAGATCAACAGAAATTCACATTATATAGAGATCATTCGAGCTATTCTGGTTAATCGAGAGTGTTCCGCTGCTTATTCGAAATTTGTTTGGCAATGTTCTGCGCGTAGCTTTAAGTTATGGGAACTTGCCGACTTATACATATAAATCTGAATCATGATGTTTAGTTGATTTCTCGAGATTTCGATATTTCTCCAATTTTCTAGGTTATTCGAAATTATTCAAGAATGTACTGGTTACTTACATTTTAATGGCGGAGATTTTACATACAAACGGATAATTCGATATTTGAGAACTTTGAAAGACTACAACTACTTTGAAAATCCGACATTTTTAAGATTATTTCGAAATTCTTGATATTTTTCAAAATATAATCGAAATTTGTGATGCTTGGTCGATATATTTAGAAATCGTCCTAGCATTGAGTTGATTGCAAGAAATTTTGTTTTATTTGAGGCCATTGAACTGAATCAGGTGCTGTTTCGTACTCTCGAAATGCGAGGGTCGACGATAAGAAGAAATAAGCTTTTAACAAAAAGCTTTACTTGTTCGTAGGTACAAGAACTATTTTTAGGGGCCCAAGAAAAATTTTGCAAGGGGCCCGAAATTTGCTATGCCACTTTGTTGGCTCGGCACCCGAATTGAAATACTTTTCAGGTATGACGTTTTAAAGGTTGAATTTATACAAATTTTGAAATTTTATATTAAGGTCATCTCATGAAACTTGCAAAAATCAGCCGAAATAATAACGGTACTGAGCATCATTGGAATACACGTGTGTTTGGAGTTCCATATTTTACAACTTTAACATCAGATTAGTATAATATTTTATTTTTAACATTTATCATTTTATTTAAAAATTTTGTAAATTTAACGTTCACCACTATTGTGCAATCTAACTTTATCAATGTAAAATTAATCGGGATCTTATTAGATACGTTATCGTGATAGATATTATTGGTCGAAAATTTTCTTTTAGTGGAATTCAATTTCAATATTCGTTTTTCTTGCTATCGTGGTTCAGTATAAGGAAAATACTGAAACCATCGCAAGAGTCAAAATGTCATATTTTTGCCAGAGCAACCCTATGGCTTGGTTTGCTTTAGTAGAATCTACTTTTGTGATAAACAATATTAAATCCGACGATTTGAAAGACCACCATGTCTTCACGGCTCTTCCAGAAGATGTAATCAATTCGCTTACGAATTTAATATTCAATCCCCCAAAAATCAATAAATAAGATCACATTAAATCGATTATAATGACTCGTCATAACGATAGTGAAGGAAAGCGGTTAACAAAATTGTTAAACGGTATTGATATAGGTGACGAAACTCCTTCTCAATATTATCGAAAGCTTGAGAATATCTCTGGATCGACAGAGATAGTTACCAAAAATCTGTTAAAGCAAATTTGGATGAATGGATTACCACCTACATCAAAAAGCATTCTAGCTGCTTTTAATCAGGATGATATCTCCAATTTGTTAAATACGGCAGATAAAATTCATGAAGTTGAAAGATCGCAAGCTTTAGGGGAGGTCAGAAAAATTTCAAGTTCCTCTATAGTTTCAACAATCGAGCAATTAATCGACAAAAAGTTTACACAATTATCCATTGCTTCAACTTCCCAAGCGTTTCATAGGGGCAGACAACCATTTCGAAATGATCATAGTACAAATCGAAATCTCAATTCACCTCATCGAAACCGATCTAAATCAAATCGTACTCGAAGTAATAGTCAGGTAGCACGGTACCCTTATTGCTATTATCATTTCAAATTTGGCGCAAAAGCAAGAAATTGTATGAAAGTTGTAGTACCGTCCGCTGTTTACGAGGCAAACAGCGGTAACTTATTATCACAGCGTTTATTCATAAGGTGTAAGGAAACTAAATTAATATTTTTAATCAATACAGGGGCGGATATATCGGTAGTACCTCTTAAATATTTCCGCTACTAAATATTTCAGTTACTAAATATAAATTTTGGTTTATAAAGAGTATTTTCGCATTGTTGCATCCGTTAATCGACCCATTATTAGGGCAGATTTTCTTAGTCGATTTAATATTCTGGTAGATCTTAAACAAAAAATTATACTAGATTTGAAAACATCGCTGTCAGTAACAGGTATTCGGTAAATACCCCGAGTCCCAAGCATTACAGCATCGAAAATAAATTTGGAGTATTGCTCAAGAATAATCCAATTCTTACTGCAACTCCTGACTATAGTGCTCCTGTTAAATAAACACAAGGTAGTCCACTATCTTCACACAAAGGGTCAGTTACTATTCTGTAAACCTCGACGACTAGATGAGAATAAATACGTAACAGCGAAACACGAGTTTCAACATATGATCAATTTGGGAATCTGCCCATATTCACCATCATGCTTCTTTGCATCTCGTTAAAAAAAAAAGACAATAATGATTGGAGGCCATGTGGTGATTACCGCCGGTTGAATGCATGTACAATGTCCGACCGCGGTATCCAATCCCGCGCATCCATGATTTTACGATGAGACTGAATGGTAATACTGTGTTCTCCAAAATTGATCTTCTACGAGCGTATCATCATATACCCGTAGCTTTAGATGACATTCAGAAGACGGCCATAACTACACCATTCGGAATCTTCGAATTTTAACGAATGCCTTTTGGGCTAAAAAATGCGGCCCAGTATTTTCAAAGATTTATCGATGAAGTACTACGGGATTTAAATTTCGCTTACGCGTATTGACGACATTTTGGTAGCCAGCCGTAACGAAGAAGAACATATATATCATTTAGAACAAGTGTTTCAGCGGTTAAGTGATATCGATCTTAAAGTGAAAGTTTCAAAATGTGAATTGGGAAAGCAAACTCTCGAATTTCTATCTCACGTTATTTCGAAAAATGGAATAGTGCCTTCTAAGCATCGAGTGGATGCAATATCTGCTCTTCAACCACCGAAATCTACCAAAGAAATTCAGAAGTTTTTAGGAATGATAAACTATTATCATCGATTTCTTCCGAACATTGCTGACATTCTTGCTCCCATCCATCCACATTTTATTGGTCAGATGATTATCATGACGCGTTTAAACGAGCAAAATCGGATTTATCTACGGTTACACTGCTAGCTCACCCAATTAGTGATGCAAATCTGAGTGTGACAACAGATAGTTCGAGTGTGGCCATTGGTGCAGTGTTGCAACAATTTAACCCTGAGAACAATATTTGGGAACCACTTTCGTTTTTCTCTCGAAAGCTGCAAGCAGCAGAAACCCGATATTCTGCGTTTGATCGCGAGTTGTTAGGTAGATACCCATCTATAAAACATTTCAGGCATCTAGTAGAGGGTCGACAATTTTGTGTGTTTACTGATCACAAACCTCTCGTAACTGCTATAATGTCCAAGACGGAACGAAGCCCTCGCCAAACGAGGCATTTAGAGTAGATAGCACAATTCACCAATAACATTCAACATATCAATTGTAAAGATAATTATGTCGCTGATTATCTTAGGAAATGACGATGAACTGAAATCGATCGTCTCCAACTCAGATAAAAATAAATGGAAAATGGAAAACGTTATAACTACATTTGGTGCGAAACTTCATTAGGAAAGAATCGCCCGTATATTCCAAGTTCGATGAGAAAAGACATTTTTGACACTTTGCACAATTTATCACACCCCGGAATTAGGGCCACAAGAAAATTAATATCATCACGATATTTTTGGCCAAGTATGAATATCGATGCATGATATTGGGCGAAAAACTGCATAAACTGTCAAAAGTCGAAAGTGTATAGGCACGTAAAATCCTCCATACAGCCTATCGATTTTAGTTACATTTATATCTTAACTATTATTGACCGGTTTACAAGATGGCCCGAGGCATATCCGATAAAGGATGCAACTGTTGCTCGAACGTTTATCCGAGAATATATTTTTCGTTTCGGATGCCCGCAAGAAATTACTACGGATCAAGGGGTTTAATTCGAATCCAAACTGTTCGCGGAATTAAATAAAGCTATAGGATGCACAACCCCACAACACACCTGCCCGAAACAAACACATTCCTTGAAATGAATGGCGTTCCAATCATATCAATCAGGGCATGCCGATGAGGAGGCTACAGTAAGAACCATTAAATTGTTTGGTGTAAGAAAACACAGAGCTGTCATTGACACAGGTCTTGGTGGTATTACCAAATAATTGAATGCTATTTTGGAAGGCCGATGTGTAGGAGCGTTTCATGTAAATAGTGTATGATCACGAGTTGAAAGTACGAAAACTATCGTCTTAAGTTCTAAAAAAATGATTCATTAACGATACAATTAATAATTGCAGTAATTTCCACAGTATGCATGCGACAGAAGCACTTCTCTACTACTGTTAAAAATCAAACAATATAAATAACTCAAAATCAGAGTTAGTTTAATAAATCTTTGTTGACCTGGTTAACTAGGTAGGGAAGTCGGAGATTTTCTCGCGGCCAATCCAAATAGACGGGTTTCATGTATTGACTCTAGCTATGTTCAACAGCCTCGTTAAAAAAAAAAAAAAAAAAAAAATCCAAATGCTTAAATAATTTCTAATTCTAAAGAATGCGTCGAGATAAATCCTGAATAATATGTAAATTCTAAATGCACAGCACCTAACCACGGCTATAAATTTTAATTTTTTTTTTTTTTTTAATTATCGATATTTAATTTATGTGACTTTATGTATATGCTATTTATAATAATTGATTGTGGAGGTATACGACTTACGATCTAATTTATTATCAAGGTTTATTTATAAATTTGATTTGTGTGTTGGGTAGCTTGGTTTGGTTTTGATTTGGAGAACAGCAATAATATACGATTGAGTATTCATTCACCTGCTGGTTTTAAAATTATTTCTAATGTCTATAAATTTATTATTCTAAAGGTTTGTGTCTCTCGCTTATATATGTAGTTACTGTCGAATAATATATTATGTATACTGATTCCGTCTACGATATAATCTCGATTTAAGAACAGAACAGCTAAAACATTCGCTTATGTATTATAGAGTTTATCTAAATCTTTAACACATTCGAGTTGTTTTCAACAAAAGCGCACGCGGTTTCGGAATTTATTTTCCTCCACACAATATTGTCTGTCGTCTGTCTTATCGATATATTTGAAGTCAAAAATCTTAATTTATGGATTAGTTTAGAAATTTATTATACATTATATAATTTAAATTGTGTCACATTCATATCGTTTCAAGTCATCGCCCTTCATTAATCATAAACATTATCTGATTATAGCGGAATACGGAAAATACTTTCTCAATGTTGTAATAATATAAACAAAAACCTTTATGTAATATGATGCATACGATCTGCAAACACTCCTCCGGATATTAAAATCTGTCAATTGACAAAATCATTTGCGTACACATAACAATGAAATCGGATATAGAGGATAATTAATTTTGTAGAATGCAGCACGTTTCGCTTCACTAGTAAAAAAAAAATGTTAATTAAATTAATTTAATTAAATATGTCATACTCGAGTAGGTGGCATATCATATTTACGTTCACAAAAAAATTTCGTTTTTAAGGTCACCTGTTAACACTAATAGCCTTATTCTTGTAAATCATGCATATTGGTATGCAAAAAAAACCACTAAAGACCGAAAATAAATCTTAATTAATTAATTAATCATATACGTAAGAACTTTCAAAAAAAAAAAATCTACAAATTTAATTATTTATTCAAATATGTCAATTTTTAAGAAATAAATAAATAAATTATTACAAGCAGATTGAATGATTAATTTTAATTCCTTCCCTTTATGAAATTCTTAAGACGACGACGCCTTATTGTTGAATAAATTTATTGTTAAATCGAATTTTTCGACACGAAAGTGTAATACGATTAAATAAAATGTGTTTTGTTGAATGTAAATTTTGGGTTTTATCAGGTTATAGGGGTAAGAAAGAAAGTTGCAAATTTTTTCTTTTTGCTTTAATGTGTTAATTTTGAGCAAATCGGCTTAAAATATTAATTATATGCGCGAGCACGATTTATTTATGTTTTCCTCTCCACGGTGATTAAATTAATTTTTTGGTTTTATTTTGTATTTTGATTTGTTCTTAATTTTGTAGTGAAATATGGATATTCCACACACAAAACAAAAAAAAAATGGTTTGACCTATATTTCGATTTATTTTGCATTTCCTCCGAAAGACTTGGTATCACATAGTTTTAGTAATCTCTAGAAAATATGATTGTACTCGAAAGCCAACCAAATCCAAAAAAGAAACATGATTTACAAATTAAAATTTAAAAGAACCGGTCTAACTTATATAACACCAGTTATCCATCTTATTGATTGTGTTTTGTGGAGGTGTGCAGTAACATTCAAATAATGCATCAACTAGTCTATACATTGTATACTAATTGAACTAGAGTAGCCATCTTCTTTGACAAACTAGAGATATGTATGTGATAAGTGCATGTAAAAGTCGACGTGTTAATTAAATTAACTTTAAGTTAACAAGTTAAATTGGCTTCAAGCTTCGATGATACTTTGTTGTTTCTCTTGAACTATGCTGTCGGTCTAAAGCATCTATGCAACATTGAGACAATAATCAAAAAATTAAAACTCTTGAAATTTTAAGAACTCAAAAATGTAAACCATTTGAAGTTCAATTAAAATAATAATTTTAAATTCGAAATTTAGTAATATGTACATTGAACTTTTCAGGTTTTAATATCAAAAGGGTAAAAAAGTTTAAGAGAAACTATGTGTGGGTGTGTAGCGTAATAAACTTTCAAGGATATTATTAGTTGAAAGCTTTTGGGCAATTTCTAACTTCAAGGATTTAGTTGGTTGTGCAGATTTTTTAGCATTTAAAAAAGCAGCCCTAAAGAAATGTTTGCAGGCTTTACATACCGTACCAACTGCAAAAATGACTGCACAGTAGCCGAATTCGTCAAAGCACTCAGATGAGAGTGAGTGAGTTTTCAAGGCGCTAGTTTGAAAGCAACACAAGTAACCTGGTCGTAATTTTTTGAGCGGTAAAGGAATCTGGGCAGTATCCAGTCATACAAAACCGAAGTATTGTGGGAAGAGTACGGAGATGAATATTACGTGTTAATGAAGAAGGCGCTCCGTTAAGTTTAGATATATTAAAAAAATGAAAAGAATACGATGAGTAGGGAAAGAGAACATATGGCATTTTGTTACCCTTCCTTTTCCATTTTTCATTTTCTCACGAAAAAATGAATGTTTCCTTTCAGAACGAAAATGGTTTGAGTATTAGCTAAATTGTAAACAGTGCTGTCGCTCTGAAAACTTTAAACGGAGTACGTTTCAAATTTTCAAGGGAGTATTTCAAGTCAGGAGAAAGTACAGCACATTAAATACAATAGTTATTTGTGTTAAAAAATATCACGATCCAGGAATATTAATAGAAACCTGTTTTATTTATTGGTTTAGAGCTCTTTATCTATTTTACTATTAAAGAGTTTAGCTTCTGTACGATGCTCGAGCTAAATAATTTTTTTTTAACACGGCCACAACTCTCCACGAAATCACAGATATTTTTAGATTATCGTTTTGAGTTTGTTAAGGTTTTCTCATAGAGAAGAGTACCGATCAGCGAAACCGTAAGCGAAATTTGAAATTTTTAGATAAATTTTAAGTGTTAAATGGAATATTTATCTTAAAGCAGCTTTAGCTTAGAACCCTTTTCATTTACAAAAGCGTGACTTGATTCTTAATTTGGTGGTGCTAAAACTAATTCATTGTATTGGCTAATTCAGATAATACATTTGAATATAATTTGTATATAACCGCAGCACTGATCACTCTAATATTTCATAACCTTAATTTAGTTGTAAAGTTTACTACTGTTGCTTTGACCCGACCAGACACACATTTCGTCTTCATATTTTGCGAGTTGCATATCTCATTCGACCTTTTTGTCCTTACATTGTGTTCAGATAATTTTATAAGTACTACATACAATTATCTGAAAATAAGTGAACGTAACGTGGTTTCGGCCACAATAATGAATCTCTCATATTTAAAATCAACTTCGTCACATATATTTAGAAATTAGAGGTCAAGACCTTTCATTAACCTTTATATACCTCAAACCTATTCGATAGGGTGCGCCATCTTTTATGGGGTATGTAAACATTGAATAACTTTGACATTTGTCAACCGATTGATTGACCTTGATTAAACATGTTTTTGAAACGTCAATTCAGTACAATTTTAACCATAAATCGCTTCACACCGAAACAACGTGCCGAAATAGTGACGTTGTACATTGAAAATAGTCGTTCATTGTGGTAACTCAACGTGCATATCGTCGAAAATATCGTGGCCAACTGGCACCATCTGACAATAAACACTATTCGTCGTTTGGTGTTGAATTTTGTTGAGCATGGGACAGTGAGAGATCGTCAACATGCCATTCACCAACGACCAAGACGTTCCAATAAACTGTTTGAAGCAATCAGAGAGAGCGTTGCTCAGAACCCAAAAGAGTCGTATCGTCGCCGCGCTCACGATGATTTGCGTTTGTTTCCGTATAAAGTGGCGAAGAGAAAATGAAACAGTCGATGGAAATCGATATTGGTGGATATTGGCTCATTATGTCTGCCCGCAAATGCGTAGAAAAGGTCTTGACGATTACAGGCTTCAACAAGACGGTGCGCCATGCAAATCAAACAATTCAGTTTCTGCAACGAAAATTCCCTGGACGCCTGATGTCAAAAAAAGGTGACATTGAGTGGCCACCCAGATCTCCAGATTTGACTCCTCCGGACTTCTTTTTGCGGGGTTATTTGAAAAGCAAAGTGTACGTCAGCAAGCCTCACACCATTGACGAGCTCAAGGCAAACAATCGTGCCGAAATCATAGCTATACCGCCCGAGATGCTCGAAAAGGTAATGGAAAACGCAGCAAAAAGGGCACATTTTGCTTTGGCCAATAAAGGCGGCCACTTAATTGGTGTTGTATTCAAAAACTAGTCCAAATAAATTGGAAAGGTTTAGTTTTAGTTTTCTATTTTGTCAATCGTGTCAAAAGTTATATTAGTGAGAAAAAGAGTGAAATTTCTGAAAAAAATCGCTGTATTTTGCAATTCTACTACGAAAAAGGCAAAACGCTGCCCAAGTCCGGGAAAAAATGTCTTGTGTTTACGGTCAAGATGCTTTATCGAATACAACATATATGGTTTGATCGCTTCCGTTCAGGAAATTTCGATTGCAATGGTGCTCCTCGCTCTGGTCGACGAATCTCTGAAAAAGTCCATGAAATCTTACAAAAAATAGGCGAAGACCAACACATAAGCAAACACCCATAATATTGCTAAGGAATTAAATATCGATCCCAAAGCAGTTTTAAACCATATGCGTAAGGCTGGGTAGTCAAAAAAGCTCGAGGTTTGGGTATGAATTTTTGAACAAAATCTTTAGTGGCGATGAAAAACCGGTAAAATGCGAGAACGTCGTTCGAAAAAGGTCATGGTCAAAGAAAAGTGAATGCTGTGTGTATGGTGGGTGTTATGCTGTGTATGATGTGATTGGAAGAGAATCAAACATTATGATGTTCTACAACCAGGTTAAACGATTGATTCTAGTCTCTATTGTCAATCATGCAAAAATTGGGAGAGTTTGCCTGAGAAGTTTTGTTGCATCCACCGTATAGCCTGGACCTTGCACTCTCTGACTACCATTTGTTTCAATGTCTGCAAAACTCCTTTGATGGTCTAAACTTTTTCGCCGATAAACCACAGAGGTTGTACACCGATGGGATAATGAAACTTCCTGAGAAATGGCAATTTAATGAAAAAATGACAAAACATCTCTCAATACTTTTTCCCCAACCTAATATTAGCTGCATTTCTTGAAGCATAGTGATCCGGATCAGACCAAAATTTACATATGAAGCAACAACAATATTTAATCTAACATTCATTTTGGATCACAAATTGTGATCATAAAATAGTTGAACAATATTTTGTAAAGCGATAAAGAATGTGATGAATACAGTACGAGTATGAAGAGGCAGATTCAAAACGAAACGAAACAGAAAATTGAATTTTAATATTTGATTGTTTTCTGATCTGGATCAGATCAAACGTCAAGAAATGCGGCTATTAAGATACAATTAAATAAATCTTGATCGAATTCTGTTTTTTTTTTTTTTTTTTATGGGGACTGGGAATCAATTTCAGAATTCAATAAAAAGGCTTTAATACAGTGTTAACTAGCGTACAAAGGTGTAGTGGTCCAATATGCTGTTGATGTAAGGCAAATCATTTAACGTAATATTGCCCAAAATCAATATCAATGGGACGAAAGATTCAGTTTTACCCAACGCGCTAATTGCCTATAAAACTCACAAACAGTTTGCCCAAAGGCTGAAAGTTGCAAAAAAAAATGTGATTTAAAACACAATATCCAATATCCAATGATGCAGGTATTAGTTTACCCACAATTCCAGGAAAATATAATCAGGAAAAGTGTAGGTACTAGTAAGACAAATATTGTCAAAATCAAAGGAAACGGAAATGAATGTTACGTTTTTAGAGCAATATTGGATTCTGCCAATCAGTTTCATTTTACAACTTTCGCATTGATCGTTAAATGGTTAGGTCATGATAAAAATTCAGTCAATGGTTAGTGAATATAAAATTAAATTTTTTTCGTATTAGTAAGTGAAAAAAATGACCAAATATATGATCCTTAGTAGATTATGTTGTATTTTTCATAAACTTCACACTAGTCAGTCAATATGCACATTGTGGGCATACACAAAATCATCAATATAGAAGCCCTGATTCAAAGGGACTGGCTCAAGCCAAAAATCAAAATTTAGCCGTCAAAAATGATCCAACTATGATCGAATCGGCCCAACTATGATCCGATGCTACAGGAGTGAGCTTTTCCCGATCAACCACTAACAGGACCTTAAAAAAGATAGGGTTCGGATTCTATAAGGTAAAATATATCGATAAATATATTAAACAGATGTAAAGCGCCGCTGTTTATTAAAATTTGACCGAAATGAACCATTTTTAGGCTAAACAAAAACCAATTTTGAACCATTAAACAGAAAAAAACTCGACGTAAATGGGCAAAAGCTCATAAATCCTGGGCCCCTAGACAATGGAACTCAATTTTGTGGAGCGATGAATCTCGTTTCGAGGTCATACCTGGAGCACTAAGCCTTCCGTACTGATTGCAGAGCATGAAGCCTATGCAATGCAGAAAAACATATTGGTATTTTACAAGACAACCGTATACCATCCATTGCTTCACACCTATCATCAAGTGGAACCAATACGGTGCCCCTTGCCACACAGCTAAAAAAGTTAATGCCTGGTTAACAGAAAATAGCATTCCACTACTCGATTGGTCTTCCAGTAGTCCAGATTTGTCGCCAATCGAGACATTGTGGAATAAAATCAAAAATCAATTACGTTTCAGACCTGCCAGAACTATTGGTGGACTACGCGAAGAAAATATGTAAAACGCTAAAACGTCAAATCTCTCGTCTGAGCTCGAAAACACACATTTCGTGAAACACATTTTGCAAAAAAAGCCTTTTCGGAATGAACATTTCTTGCTAACTTCGCATACATCTATGGAGATCAGATCAAATGCCTCGGTCTTAGGGATTCGCGCTATAAAGCAAATAATTTTAGAAGAGATCGTAGGTTTTAAATGATATCAAACTGCAATGCCAAATGACCGTTAAAGAACAGTTGAACGAATGTTCGAAAGCTATACGGCGTTTATAAGGCGTTAGTTGCACTGCTTAAGGCGGCGGTGCATGCTACTGAGTATCAACCAAAATTAAATTGTTTGAATGCCCAAAAGAGCTAGCTTCGCCTAGCAGAATTCGATGCTTGAACCGGAATGCTGCTTGAACTTAACCCATTTTAAATTTCCCATCACACTCTCGAATTTCATATTTCCTTTTCTAATTTCCAATAACCGGAGCTGTTGATGAGCAAGAAGTGTCATCTGAATCAGAAAATAATCTTAAACGAGTATTGGCACTTAACGAAAGAGAAAAAACAGTTAGAGCATGTGAACGTCAGGTTAAAGGTCTCGAAGCTTCTGCAAATACCGATTTTTGTTCAAGGATGTTGTGATTTCGATGACAAGTTTCCTATTACGAAATGGGTTAAGGGTATTGAAGTAGTCGTTCTTTTTTCCGAGTGGGCTGACGAACAAAAAATGATATATGAAAAGAGGTTATTAAACCAGTTGCAAAATAAATACATGGGACCTTTTCTTCCTGTACCTTCTAAATTCTAACTCTCTCTTCCTTGATTAACATGATACACGGTTAATAGGAATATGATTGAAAACGGTCGATAAATTTCTGCAGAAAATTCAATTTACCCGTTTGTAGTTCATAATTAAATTCCAGATATTGAAATTCCCAGTCTAAATTATGTTTTACAAGATAACAAATTTAAATGTTCAACAGTGCCGTTGTCGATTATTTAAAATGAAAATTGGAACATCTAGTTTGTCTTTTACTCTAAGAACCCGTATCTATTTACTATTATTATGTACACTGTCATTTTCAGCAGCCGGCCTATATGATCGCCTTGCATATACCATAGAAAATGAATTAACAACTCAATTGAACCTGACGATGGCGTTTTATTCTCTGGTGATTTTAACCTTCCTACGATTAACTGGTTATTTTTGGATTCTCACACCAGTACCAGTTTCAACCAACATAACTGCGTATCCCATCTTGGAGAGTATATTCACCAATAGCATACTAACTATAAATAGCATATTAAAACATCTCACTATCTTGCAAATTGATGTCTCGTATCATATCATCTCAAATATCATATTTTTTAGATTTTCAAAATGGAGACTCTGTTGGTCTGGAAACGTTTCTCGACGCAGTTGATTGAGACAGTGTATCAAATTTACAGATCATCGATTATTGTACTATCTTGCTTATTAATTTGAAAAATCGTAAGACCAAAATTTATAAACTGTACAAATCTAATCTAACAGATTCGAACTGGTATATCATATTTACAGAACTTTACGCTCGGAATTCAATGTGTTAAACAAGTTTCCTTATAATATTTATATTGTCTAAATTGAGCATGATATAACAAAAGACGCTAAGCGATTCTGGCTTTTCATGGATTACAAGAAAAAAACTGAAGGATGTTCTGTTGCTATGAATTTTGACGGCGAAGCGACATGCAATTAGTTTGCCGATTATTTTGAACGGTATATACTACTTCAAACTCTTCTGCAAATAATGTTTCCAATCATCACATTACCACGAATTTTAACTTGCAAGCGCGTTAGGAAACTTGGATTATTCAAATAATGTCACGACAGCACTTGAAGCAGGAAGCAGAGCCCAAAACAGCTGTACTTTGTACAGACTTTAGCAAGTCCTTCGATAAAGTAGACCACGATATTTTAATAAATAAATGGAGCGATTCCATACGAAAACTATCACGAGTTGTCCTGACCACTTTAGATTTTTATCGATACGTATTTTTTTATTTCCTTCTTCGGCACTTTTCTTTGAAACAGGGGCGTACGGCGTTTTATGTTTTTTCTGATTTTTCTGCAAAAATTCTAATTTTTGGAAGCCTTTGTCGCGAGAACCACTTAATCGATTTTAACAATTTATATCTCAAATAAAGGAGACTGAATGGATCTTGTAAATAGCGGTACAATTTTAATTTTAGAAAAATTCGATCTTAAAGAAAAAACGTGTTTTTTTTGGAAAATGTGATTTACCGTTATGTTGGACTTTAACAAGTTATCGATTTTTTAATTTTTTTTTTAAAGCTTATTCATTTTGTAAGCAATTTAAAAAATAAAAACGTTGGTGCTACCTTTCATTTCTAAAATATGATTTTTCGAAATGTCAAACGAGAATTCAGAAAAAATTATTCAAACTTCGCCTCTGATGATAATTTTATTATAATTTTAATTTATTTTAATTTTTTCTTTTTTGTTCTTCAGTTCATTTTGCTAAATAAAAGCGGACCCAGATATTTTTTAAAACATATTGGCTATCATAAATTTACAGCTAATTATTAATTATTTCGTAGTGAATAATTTTTATATCGCTTACGACATAAATCGTACAGGCCTAGATAATTTTTGAAACACATTTGCTAACAGAGATTTTATGACTCTTTCAAGTCTTCTTTGGTTAAGATAATAAATCATAAAAATGGTAATAAACTGAAGGTTTTATAGTCTGACAATTAGAAATGGCAGCAGGCAAATTCATTTGGGTTTCAGACCAAAATTAGTTTCGCATAAATATGCTAGATTTGTAAACTTTTTGTCATTCGTAACGTAGAGTTTGAATTTGAAGTAAATGGTTCACAAAATATTAAATTGGCTCAAGAATGTTCATCTGCATCTTCTTCTATAAGTCCATCAAATGAGGAGCAATTCATTAATCCGGATATTTCATCATTCAACGACACTTTAAAATCAATTCACAGTTCCCCTTGAGAAGTGAATATAAACAACAAAAATTTAAAGAAGTAGAAATATTTAGGGTTCCGTGCAGTTCTGAGCATGCTGCCACTGACATATCAGGCGATAGGGTTCGGTGTGTCTTATTAAACGGCAAATAGAGCAAAACAGATTCAAAAAGAAAAAGGTATCATGTCAACACCGAACATCAAATTTGGACCAGCGTAGGCTGGTTTTTTTGTAATTTGAAGGAGGTTTATCAAATATTTAAAATAACCTATCTAAATACAAAAATTGGATTTTATAGTTTTGCTGCACTTCGTCCAGGGCACTGCGTATTAGCGAACTCTAGCGGTACACAGAGTATTTGCATCTGCATATATCATCAAAATATTAAACTTGTGTTTAATAAAATAAAATCTATAAACCTTCTATCATCTATCTATTATACATATGTCCAATACCTTTATTAAATTGTATCAACATATTGTAAATATTTATCATACTGGATCCTCCTAAGCCATCTAAGAAGAAACAAGCCCCCAATTATTTTCGAAATCTACGTACAGCGATAAAAATATTTGTGAATGCTGTCAACTGCTGCTGATTCAAATTTCGAATGCGAGGTTCTGCTTTCTCTTCTTTCTCAAGTACGTTGAATTATTTAGGAAAATTCCAAGTTCTCGTTGGTTAAGGTGGACCAAATTTAGCACACTCAGCACCCTGTTGATGCAGCACATTAAATTACATGCCGCTTCACTGTCATAATATCGCAAAAAACTTAAATCCAAATCCAACTTCAATTGAATGCAAAAGCTTGCTTAATTTGGTATGACATTTGAAAAACGAATGCTTCATCTAAACATTTCTCCCAATCTTCTCTTGCGTCCAATGAATTGAGATGAAACGTTGCTTCCTTAAAGTTTGAATATTCAAAATAATTGACAGTTGTTGCTTCAGGGACGTCGCAAATCGCAAATAAAAACGAATCATTTGTTCTAACTGTGTACATTCTGCCAACCATTTTTTGTCGCGCTCGTGAAAAAGAATTTTTATATACTGGAAATTAATTGTAAGTCTAGTGATTACATTTCTAGCATCGTTTAAAGTTTCATTTTACTGACCTTCTTCAAAAAATATTCTCCGATATTATGGAGGATGAACTCACAGTCGTATTATTGCCTGCGATCTGTCGTGCAATTTCATCATAACTTTAGTGTTTTTGTTCTTCATTCAAGATATCAACGTTGGTATCAATTATGGTCAGTTCTCATAGAACCAACGATGAACAACCACTTATGTCAAACTTTTGATTTCTGTTGAATGATGTTGTCGTTGAAATTTGATTCAACATGCCGTATATACAATGCCTGTAATTTATATCGCCAACCCTAGGATTGGCCATGTGATATTTTACCTACAAGGCCTACATGATAAAGATCCTAGAAACTTTATTTTTGTTGAACAGATTTCGTCATTGAAATTTGATGCAATATGTCGTATTTATATTGCGTGTAATTTATATCGCCAACCCAAGGATTGACCATATGTAATAGAGATAGTGGCCTATGTGATACAGATACCAGAAACAATAGTTGAATATCAATCTTTTGATTTTTGTTGAAGAGATTTCGTCGTTGAAATTTGATGCAACATGCCGTCTATATATTTCGTGTTATTTATACCGCCAACCCCTAGGGTTGACAATGTTATATTTTACATACAAGGCCTAAACAATAGAGATCCCAGAAACTATTGTCGAATATCAATCTTTTGATTTTTGTTGAACAGATTTTGTCGTTGAAATTTGGTGCAACATGCCGTGTATACGTTGCCTGTAATTTGTATCGCCAACCCCTAGGATTGACCATATGTGATAGAGGTACCAGAAACCATAGTCGAATATCAATCTTTTGATTTTTGTTGAACAGATTTCGTCGTTGAAATGTGATGCAACATGCCGTATATATATTGCGAGTTTTTCAAATCGCCACTGTATAAGGTTCGAGGAACAGAAATTGAAAATTTACAAAGTATTGCACTTTTTACTTATCACTTGTGGAACAGAATTAAAAGCAAAGGTTAAAAGAAATGGAAAGTGCAAAATTAAAAGTTCATAAGTTTCTTTGTGGAATTGGGCCCGGCAATAGGAACTGGAAACAAAAACTCAAAATCGTATGCTGTGATGAACATAATTGACAGTGGAGCTAAAGATTAAAAGAAGGTCATTTATAGGATACAGAACTACAAGCCTTTATTTAAAACGAAAGCGATTTAAATTTTTGGTCAGTGAAAAATGATGTGCTGGTGCTAAAAATATTTGAACACTTGCTTATTTTAACACAAATATTTTAATATTAACGTTTGCAATTATTACACCGTGTTTCACGTAATTGTTGATGATATTGTTTCGGAAGCATTACAACTAACCAAATCGTATAAACCGAACGGTCGGTAATTGCTCTGGAATTGAAATAACAATTATTCGTCATGATAAGGTTCTATTTTAACAAAGGCCTCAAAATTATCTAACCTAGCAATTCGTGTTTGACAGTCCTATAATGCTGGCAAGTAAAATGTTGTGCGTAAATTAAGAAAAACTTAATCAAAAGATTATGAAGGATTGTCATCCTCGAAGAGCAAATCGACAGATTTCAAGCAGCAAAAATTTTTACAACCCCTTTTTGCAACCCTTGTGGTGCTTCTTCTTTCATTTACCGTTTGAATAATTCGAATTTCTACGGGTACCATTTGGATTGCAGTTTATCGAAAAAGAGTGCTGTATGTCTATATCGATGACATAGTGAAAAGATTTAGCCACCAAAAAAATATACTTTCTAAGACTAAAACTCGAAAACTAAGTTCTTACAGCAAGACTACTGTCTAGCCTTTTATGAAAAGGCATAATATTTTATTTTAGTGTTGATGAGAAGTTTGCCTTTTTGAAATTGAAAGAGGTTCATATTCTCGGAGTCTATGTACTGAAAATATATTCTATAAATGTAGAATGCGAGCTTGATATGGATGCAAGCAAGTTTTCATTAGGCGCCCTCATGCAGAAAAGTAAAACTTTTACTTCAGTAAAAAATACGTCGCCTGCAGAAGAAAGATTTACGGCAGTTGTAAATAAGAGTTTGTTACGCTTTTATGGAACGCAAAGAGCTTATGTCTAGGTTCGCAGGTTGGTCGTGGTCCACGCAGCTGCATGGATTTCATTACGTTTTAAATACATAGGCCATCATATCGAATTCGTCGAATTATTACCTAATTGGTGTGAAGAGATCTATCAAATGTCTGGAATATGGACTACTAAGATAAATATAAAATTCAATACACTAACCTCAATCCCATTAAAATTTTAAATCCACTGTGTCACACTGGTGACTGTCACCGACGTAATTGCGTTCAATTCTGAAAGCTATAAAAAAAATACAAATAAAATATTAATAAAAAAATCTGGCCCATTTCGTGCAAAACAAACAAAGCGGAATGTCATCAAAACATCAAATTCTACTTTCCAACAATGACAACATCATACAACATAACAAAGTCTAGTCTGGTTTCAATAATAATATTCTGATGTGAACTAATGACGAAATCGATGCTCGTATAAAGTTCTGTTTTTATAGAGCCACATCAGAAACAAGTTTAAGAATCGATTTATATACTCTACTCGGTTCGTAACAATATACTTTACAACAACAACAACAACAAAAACTAACGACAATAACTTTTATATTGAGTATCGTTAAAATTAAAAGTATTTTTTTACGTCGAATTGTTTTGTTTTAAAAACTTGATTTGTTATTATTACTGGTTACAAAGCAAAGAGTTAGACAGACGACTAGAAAAACAAAAAAAAAAAATTGGAACAAATCATGATATTAGTAACCCATTTCATTCAATGTACATATACGAGCAAAAAAAAAAAATTTGTCAACAAAATCGCAACAACGCGATGTTACATTGAAACTAAGTGGTTTTGACAGTTTAGACAAAACTGTTATTTTTGTGTACAGTTTTTTCAAATAAATTTAATTAGTTCGATTAATTCTGCTGTGCGGTTATTTACCCTCGAGGTACACGGAATCAAATTTAATGAAATATGAATATTATACTGTCGTCAGTCCGTGTATGCTGTTGTGCTCTGGCACAACTATAATTAAATTTTATAGTTTTTTATTGATTTTTAATAGAATTTTCTTGTTTTTTTTTTTATTGCAGTTCTGTGTAACGTTCGTAATTTAATTTAATTTTTATTTTTTTGTTATTTGCCTGGAATTGAGTTTGTTCAATTGGATTGAAGCAATTGCAACATTGTTAGTAGAATAATGCAATAAAATCGATACGTTTATTATATATATAACCTTTATTATATTTAGGTGTAGTATTTTACATTTTATAGTTCAGTGTAAAGTAACGATTGAAATTGTAAATTATCAAAGCTAAAAAAAAGAACGATGAAATCTAGCACCTGATATGTTTGCACTACGAATAACTAAACTCAAAGTATATACTTCAGTACATAACACTTAACGGTTCAAACAAAGAAAACAATTATGAAGAATTGTTTCATTTCAATTTAAAATCGTTTGCTATAATTAGAGATTTTATTTAACCAAGTGCGGCTAAGATTTTATGTTTTAAAAGGAAAATTGTTCGTCAATTAGTCTCTACGTAGTCATTACAACAAATTTATGGAAGAGTATTAAAATCTGGGCCCTATAGAGAAATTAGATACAAATGAGAAGAAAAAGAATCAAACAATTATATGGCTGAAACATCACGGGATGATCAGAACTTCGATTCAGAAGATTATTTGTGAACTTAACCTCTAACTTAACCCTCAACTCAACCCTAAACTTAACCCCCACTAAACCTTCAACTCAACCAGCCACTCAACTCAATTCAATCACTAAATCAACTAGATTCGAAAACGGCATGCCTACAAGAACTCTAGTAAATTTAACCTCCAAACAAACCGTCGACTGAACCTCCTAATAAATTCCCAACTAGACCCTTCGCTCAATTCCAGTTAAATATTCAAGGAAGGTTCTTATGAGCAATAATCGAAAGTCAACTCAAATTAGCCTCCAACTTAAATCCCAAATCAATGCCTAACTGAATTTCAACTCTTCCATTTCATTAAACTCCAACTCAACCTATATATAAAACCACCAAACCAACCCTAACTCAACCCTTAATTTAATCCTTAACTCAACACAGTGCGAAAGACTATATGAGTATATGATCTCAACTCAGAACAACTCAAGCCAACTTCCAACCAAAGTCTCAACTCAACCGCCAAATAAATCCCCTAGTCATTCGGACTGATTTAACTCCAACTCAACCCAACCCAACCCAAAACTCTCAACCTCTCTGCCGACCTTAAACTCAGCTTTCACCACACCCCTCAATACTAACTAAACCTTCAACTCAACCCTTAACTCAACCCTCAACTTATCCCAAACTCAATCCTCAATCCGCGTATATGAACTCTCAAATGAACTCTCAAGGTACCTTTCAACTCCCTCAACACAATCCCAAACAAATTTCCAACCGAACCGCTGATTCAACCTCAACTAATCCTAATTCAACCCCAAACTCAACATTCAACTCAACTCCCAAATCAACATGGTCTGAACAACTATATGAAACGTATAACAGGTATCCGATCTTCTTGACGTACAGGTTCCACCAACTTTTTATTTTTTCGCCTTAATTCCAAATCGAACAATTCGTTCTCGAGATACCGTGTGTATGGACATCCAGACGGACCGACATTTTTGTTTTTTATTTTATTTTTCGGATGCAGGCAACAAAAGTTTCTTTCAACTGCTATGGTTGGAGAAACTGAATAGCCAAATGTGCTGAAACTGATTGAATTTTTGGAGATTCCAAGATAGATTCAAACAGAAAATTATTTTGAAATCCTCGGGTTTGTTGGCGCGTTAAAAGAAGTCTCAACTGCAGCTATTTACTCAAGATCAACACCCAAGATTATACAACCAAAAAACATTGGCCGACATATATAGCCAAAAGAATCAGTCAAATTCTACACTTATGACCAAGCATGGTCACTTAATCTCAAACTAAAACCCGGCTGATCATGTTGCCAAAGAATTGCACCAGTCGTATCCAATCATTATTATTGAAGCAGCTGCAATTGTGACCTATATTCTGTACAATACTAAATACGATTTTAAGATATCTAAGGACTTAAATGACTTCGACGCTCATTAATGTCTACAAGCTTCAGTATTTCAAATGCCTTGAACCGGTATAATTCGATCATAACGCAGGAATGTGCAAATTCTCTCCACAAGTTATATGACGCTTCTGTTCTGTGGTGGCCAGAGGCGTGAAGGGGTTAGGTTCTGACGTTGAGAAACGAGACTCTCAGTTCATATACATCATTTTTCAGAAAAAACAATATTGGAGAACATTGCTGGGCATTCTTAATTACCGCAAAATGCATGAACAACCGAATGCCGCTTCTAAATTATTTTTATGCGGGTGACCTCTAACATCAGCATTTACATTAGCGAGCCGGTATGTATCCATGCGAAACGTTTAAACGAACACAAACTTTGGGGTATTAACGAGCTACCAAAATCATTGTTTACACAAAGTGAGGTCTGCTGTCTAAATCTTCTGCTGTCCAGCTCTCGTTCTAATAAAACAAATATTTCAGCAGGCTAAACCCTAACTAAATCAGTTATAGGATCATTAACTTAGCGGTACCTGCTAGCTCAACCAACATAAGCATAATTATTGGCCAAAATTATTGGCCATAATTATTGGTCAAACCACACCAAACGGATATAAAAGAGGGCTGAAATTCTGATTTATTCAAATCAATTCAGCAAGTGCACTTGGTCTTTAGGACATCCAAGCTTGAAAGAAAATCTAAACTCTCTTCTACAGTATACAGATTTCAACGCTGCTTCGTAAGTGGGATGATTCCTCAAATATACAGAATATACTGACGAGCAAAACCATCCAATCATATAACGATTCGTTAATAAAGTTAATAACTCTAATTATTAGTTCGGAACTTTAATTTTAGGATATTCTGCCTAATTCTACAAGCGATAGGAGGAAAGCGGCATTTATTTTATAATTTCTACCTGTCTGTCTTATATAGAGGAAACTAAAATGATCTTAATTGATCTTAAGAACGTCTTACTTCGAAAGTTGTCGTCTTCTATTTATTTTTAAACCACAAACGATCAGTTACTCTTGGTGGTTTGACCGGATGAACAATTTCGTACCAAATAGGACTTAGGCCTGCAATAAGTGATTACTTGACATTTATCCACATTTAAAATCATAAGATTTGTATCACACCATAGTAATAAAACTTATTCAAGGCATGTTGAAATAGGCCCCGATTAAATTTCCCCGGAAATATTAGTAAATATTGTCATGTCATCAGCCAATAAGATACAATCAGCATAATCATTATTAAGAAGAATAAACAACAATGAACCCAGACTACTACAGTTACAACTTAGAGCTTACAGTTCTTGTACAGTAATAGTCGGTGATTAAGTTTATCGAATGCTTTAGCATAGTACACTACAGACTACATCAACATGATCTTTCGAGATAACGGAATTGATCAAGTTATTCTGGACCACTGCTAAATTGGTCACAGTCAAGGGCCCTATGAGAGAAGGAAATTTGTTTTGCTCAGAATTAATATCAAATAATAAGCATAGAGGGGCGGTACACCATTCTGAAGGAAAACTGGCAAACCGTCAGGACCGAAGCGCTTAGAAGCATCAATGTTTATTATTGAGTTATTTAAACACGACACCCATGATGGAGGTGGGTCATACCACCGGTGGGTGGTTGATCAAACTTATTCGCGATTTAACATAATATTTATTTGCGAATTATGAAAAATTTGTTGAGTAAAATCGAATTCATTGGTTAATTTTAATAGTATAAAAATGGGGAAAACTGAAAAATGGGGATGTCCACACGAAAAAGAAGGACTGCAGCATATAATAAAAGAATTCAATGACAAAAACTTGAAAAGAATCTGCAAAACACTGAAAAATTCGATAACCTCTCACCAAGGGATCCGAATCAGATCAACTTTCACAATTTTGTTCCGATCATCATGAAATACGATTTAGTTTAGATCAGAAAAAATGTCACGAAATGGACGTATTTTTAAAACTTAGCTGTAATTAAATAAGGTAATGCCTCCCTTCTCTAAACAATTCTCTTACAAAACTGTTATTGCCCTGGAATATTTTGTGAAATCATACCAAGCTTGCAAACCCGGGAAAGGACTGATAATGGCTTATACTAGGACTGATAATAGCTTATATCTAGACGAAAAATAATTTTTTCCTAGTAGTTTTCCAATAATAAAATACCTCCTTATCCTATGAGTCCATCCCCATCGGTCGGTAAAGGCAATCGACTCAAACAATAGTCATCTTGACTTCGTCATCATACGCTTTGTCTTGACGATATGCCAATTCCAAGTCTGAAAATGCTTAATAAAGGGCCTTGGTGGGTTATAATAGTGAATTAACGGGCATAATTATCTTCAATAGATCCCAATGCTCCTGAAGCACATGCAACCTCGATTCCATTTTCATCACATATAATAACTTTGATTAATGTATCTTTACATTCTTTTAAAATTTCCTTTTTTGATCGATGTGTACAACTCCTCTAATTCCTTGCATTACCATAACCCAAAAATTTACTCAAATCCGTTCAATTTTTATTGGGGTTTGCTTTTTTTTCGACTATTAGGCGCCTAGGACTAATACAGGAATCCTACCAAAATTAATTTTTCAATTTAAAAGTGAGGAAATTTTAGATTTTCACCTCATTCTCAGACGTTGTTTCCTTTGATGACATAATAATTTCATCGTTGGAGATTTTGCTGAAATACCAGTGTAAAGTTTTTCACACAAAGTGTAGCTACACACATTATCGAGAAGGTAAGTGTTAATTGTCCGTCTTAATTGTCACAACTCTGATGTGACCATCTTCGCCAGGATGAACTTCTTTTATGCGACCGATTGCCCACTTGCATGGAGGTAAAAATTGTTCCTTTAGAAGAACCACATCGCCAATTTTTAAATTGCTTTGTGTTATTTGCCATTTATTTCTTTGATGTAGGTTGCGTAAATATTCCGTACTGAAATGCTTCCAAAATGTAAATGTTCGCTGTTGAATTGTACCCCACATCTTAGATAATTTAACTGGTAAATTCTCTCCGTACGGCTCCGGTAAACTGGTTATGGGTGCTCCAATCAACATGTGAGCTGGGGTTAAAGCCTCATACGATTCGTCGCTTGCTGATAATGTTGTAATGGGTCGAGAATTCAAAATTGCTTCTATGTTGCAATGTAACGTGGTCAGCTCTTCATAAGTAAAATTTATGTTCCCCGTTGCCTTCACCAAGTGAGTTTTTACGGACTTTACTGCCGATTCCCAAATTCCAGCAAAGTGAGGTGTGAATTCATCCAATGATATTAATTTTTTGAACCTCATTTTGATGTTGATTTGCTGTTTGGTACATTTGTTGCAGTTTTCTGGCTGCTCCAACAAAATTGGACCAATTATCGCTGTGTATGTTGGAAGGAACACCTCGTCTTGCAATAAAGCGCCTTAAAACTGCAATGAACCCATCGGTTGTGCAATCGGTGACCACTTCTCTATGAATCGCCTTTGTCACAAGGCAAATGAAAATGGCAATATAACCCTTGTACATTTTAACGCCGCGACCTCTTCTATTTGCCAATGATATCGCTCCAGTGAAATCAACGTCGGTGTTTTCAAAAGGTCTGCCCATTAATTGTGTCGGTGACTTTCCTCTGTATCTCGCGCATGTAACACACTGCTTGACTATCTGGTTGACCCTACTTCTGCCATTGATAATCCAGAACCTTTGCCTTAAAATATGAAAAGTTATAGGGAAGGACCAGGATGGAGGAACTTTAAATGAATGAATGTACAAATCATTTTGCTGAGGATGGAATTTTTATGCAAAATAATTGGATGTTTTATTGCGAAACTGCAACTGGCTCTCTCCAATCTGTCGCCTACTCGTATAAGGTTTCATTTTCATCAAGAAACGGATTTAGAGACTTCAGAGTACTCTGTTTTTCCAATGACAAATTTTTGTTCAATCCCTTAATGTCATCTTTGAAATCGACTTGCTGAACATATTTTATTATGATTTCTTCTGCTCGTGAAGGTTCAGACGAAGTTAAATATGGGAGAGTTATCGCAAGGTCGTGTTTATTTTTTTGAATATCTCGCAATGAAATTGCGCAATATTCAAAAATCGCAATGATGAAAACTTAGTGATTAGTTTCAGTATCAATGTTTGCTTCAACTCTGTACGCAGTGCAGTTGTGCATTTCTTTCGCATTTCTAAGCGGATTGTGTGATTGGTCTCTCTGAGTTCTTTTTCCTTTGGCCACATTGTTCTTGGCTGTGATAGCCATTCCGGCCCTTGCCACCACAACTTGTATCCGCCTAACTGGGATGGAAATAATCCTCGCGTTGCTATGTCGGTAGGGTTATCGCTTGATTTTACGTGGTACCATGTTTCTCGTGGACATGACGTTAAAATTTTTAATGTCCTATTACTCGTATAACATTTTACTGACAAATGCTTCTACATTAGACAGCTGCGGCGTATGCCTTTTCGGTTGCGTCCACAAAAACATGGAAGTCCACCGTTCCTGAGCATTGAATCCATCGCGCAATTTTTAAATTTTCAAACCATGGAAATTCATTTCTAATTTTGATGTACTGCTTTTTAGTTGTTTCCGGAAGTTCATCATCCCAACTCAATTTTTGTAGCCCTAACTGTTGGAAAAGTATTTTTACAAGAATGGTCGAAGGGGACAGCCACGCGGCGACAACATGCTTCGTTTAGTCGCTGAAGTGATTTCAATACCTTTTACCTTAAAAGAGAAATAGTCGCATTGAGGAAACCATTGTAAACCAAGGATTTTTATTGCATTCCTATCATCGCATATGTTTACGAATGGATCATTTTCACAAATTAAAGTAGAATTCGCACTCCATTTTCTCAATTCGAATCCAGCTGACTTTAAAATTTCACTTACACTATTTTTTAATTTTAGCATTAAATCGATGGAATCGCAACCAGCCAGCAAATCGTCGACATAATAATCATTTTTAATTATTTGAGCTGCCTCAGGATAATTAATCATGTTGTCTAAAGCCAATTGGATTAAGCATCTAGTTGCCAGAAATGGCGCAGAAGCAGTACCATAGGTAACAGTGATTAATTTAAAATGTTTAAGCTTCTCATCTGGATCGCAGCGTCATAGGATTCTCTGATATAGTTGGCATCATCTTCATCAACCCGCATCTGACGATACATTTTCTCAATGTCTGCAGTTACTACATATTTGTGTGTTCCAAATCGCAATAATATACCCCAAAGAAATGATTGTATTGATGGTCCAATCATCATCGCATCGTTTAGAGCGATTCCTGTGGAACTTCGTGACGATCCATCAAATACCACGCGAACTTTGGTTGTGCTACTGCTTGTTTTCTTTACTGCATAATGAGGCAGGTAAGAGCATTTATTTCCAGTCATTAGGATGTCTCTTTCAGCTACTTCTTCCATATGCTTTAAATCAAGGTATTCAGCCATAAATCTTTTGTATTCAATGCTAAGTTCTTTGTTCATTTTAAGTGAAACCTATTTTCCGCCATGTGTAATGAATTTCCTAGCTTTGATAAATTTTCCTTGAATGGAATTTTTACAATAAAACGGCCTGTGGAATCTCTCTGCACACTTAATGAGAAGTGATTTTCTGCTTCAATTTCTTCTGGACTCATTTTTTTTTTTTTTGTGGTTGGTGGTTCTTAAATTTTCCAAAACCTTTTAAGAACTTCGTCTAATTTAATTTCTAAATTTAATGAGATATGTTGTACTGATGTAGTATTTGACAAACTCGACTTTCCAGACACGATATACCCGAACATGGTGTTTTGCGCAATAACAGAAGACTCTGGATTAGTTTGCTTCCCGGCTCGTAATACATTAAAAAATACATCAGCACCTAACAACATATCAATTTTCCCAGTTTTATAAAAGTCAGGGTCTGCTAGGTTTAATTCACTAATGTCCTGAAGCTAAGCGGTGTCAAATTTTGATGAAGGTAGCACTACCGGTAATTTCTACAAAATAAATGTCTCCGATCTTAATGATCTTTAAATTAGCAACTCGTCTCGTTATAATGCCTGATGAGGCCAATACTGCTATAGGTACATATTTGTGCTCCTTTCTTCGGTAAACGTAACAGAATCAAAAACCTTTCATCAATAAAGGACGCTTGAGATCCACTCTCTATAAGAACCCTGACAAGTCGCATTTGTCCTAACCCGTCTCTAACCTTTACAATTGCTGTGGGTAGGATCGCTTGTATATTTAAATTCGCCAGGTAATTATTCAAACTATTTTCGCTGTTTGATGAGGTTTGCGAGTTGACTGGTACTTCGGTGTTCACGTTAGCGACTATTGGTTTTGACACAGTTTGATTTTGCTTACCAATGTTATTTGAATGTAGCAAAGCGTTGTGTTTCCGATTGCACTTGAAACATCTCATTTTTAATTTGCAAAAATCAGAGCGATGAGTACCTCTCACGTAAATAAAAAAAAAAACTTTTTCTCTGCAATTATACCTCGACGAGATGAGACGTCTAGTGCCAGAAACAGATGGTTGCTGCCAACACGTTCGCACTCGTGATTGCATTACTGGGTTTTATGATCTTCTTTGATAATGGTTCTGCACGTTCCAATGCGTTGCTATACTCGTTGAGAAATGTCGTAAATTCATTGATGGTTAGAAACTGTTTCTCGCCTGCTTTCAATGCCCAAGCCTTTCTTGTCTCTTCATCGCACTTTTCTAATAATAAATAAATCAGCCAACCGTCGCGAGTTTCTGCTCCATGGCACAATGCCGCTAAACCTCTCAAAACTTCGTCAGTAGTATCCACCATGCGCCTGATTTCCTTTGAAGAACAATGAATACGCGGTTGAGTTCGAATCAGATTGGCCATGATATGATCCTTGTGATCATTTCTCTTCACGATTTTCTCCCATGTGCTTTCATAGTTAGCATCCGATATTGACACGTGTTTTATTATATTCGCTGCTTCTCCACCTAAGAGTCCCTTTAAATATTTAAATGTATGCACAATATTTAAATTTATGGCAATTTCCAATAATCATTTGAGCTTACCTAGTATGGGTCTATCTGTTCAAGCCCCAAGGTCAAGTTTGTAACCACACAACGAATTGTGTTTTATGTGTTACGTTTTGTTTTATTACATATGACGTATGCTAGCTATACATTCATTCAGCCTTACTACGTTTATCATTCACATTAACGTCAAATAGATTTTCCGAAACAAATGTTGAAAATTTTGAACATGACTTAACATGTTCAAAATACGTGCCCAACCCTCTTTATCTTAAGAACAAATTTTTTTCGGAAAGTGCCCACACTAAGAAAATATAGACCGCTCATAGCCTTTTTTACATACTTCAAATTTGTCCTAAGTTGCCTTAAGTTGACCTAAGATTTTTTTATGTGTTGGTGTAAAAGTTTCGTTGGTACGACTTTATTTAGTTCATACTGAAATAATAAAAATGGTGGTCGCTTCCTACGATTTTCTCAAGAAAATTCGGAAAATCAGTTATACTCATATTCGATATATTATGTGAGATTACGCAAAACATGGCTAACCTAAACACTTATGTTCCATATATTATTCGAAATCATATCAAACACATGATGTGGCTTTGCTCCGGCATCATCAGAATATATCCCGCTGATTTTTTAAAAATTGTCGAACGTGCCAATCCTTTTATCTTAATGAAAAATTTAGTTTTGGAAAGCTTGAGCCGTCCACATTATTAAATTATATGCCAACTCTCCTGGTAACATCTTTAAATACTGCTAGTCAGTTACACTTTTTTATGTATAACTACAAGCTTTCGAAACGCACTGGTACTGGAATCAGTTTGTACACAATAATGGATTTAAATAACTACATATGTTCAATAGACCGCAACATTCTTCAAGCATATGGGAGCGGGCGCTCAATTTTAATGGAAATTTCACCAAGTGCAAACACCATATATGATAACATCATATCTTTACCTTTTCTTGGGTGGTAAGGGGCGCCGGTTTAGATGGTCTTAATATACTAGCCCAAATGTCAACCTCACCTGCACGTGGTACTTCCTGCTAATTAACTAACGAGGCCCTGGCGACCGAGATACGGCGGAATAACCGACCACCGAGAACATAGCAAATGATGTTCGCTTCAATGACCCACTACCAACTTGTACTGGTTAGGTTGGTAGTTGATACATAACCAGTTTTAAAGCAATGAGTACAAAACGCAAAAAGAAAACAATACCCCAGGTGGTAAACCAACTACCCAGTTGGCTAATCCACCCTCTTACGAGGCTGGCTCAATGGATTCTGGGGTGAGCCAATCATTGCTAAACCCATTCGAAAGAAGTTCAATGTTGTTAAGATCACCAAACAATCATACTAACTCTGCAAATCGCAGAAAGACGAAAACGCTGAACTCTGTCGAAAACTCAGTGAAGTAGATGTACTTTTAACCCAACTAAGAAGCGAAATTGAAAAACTAAAAAAAGAAAATGAAGAATTAAAGAAGCCCAAACCAATGGAGATTTCTGAAAGCCCGCTAACTTGTTATAATGAAACAAGTACTCACACCAGTTATAACAATGAGTTCCATACTGATGAAGAGGATCTCATGAGAGAAACAGATTGGGTACTGAAAAGGAAGAAAAGACCTACCAAAAAACGAAAAGCAGAATTCTCGCCTGAAGTTGGAGATCATTCGCAAGCTAATGTATTAGTAACTGGTGATACTAATACCAAACGAGCTCACCAGCAACAGCAACAAAATCGGCAATAAAAGGTTGTACCGAAAGAAAAGGCGCCTCCGCCAATTAATGTAATCGGCATAACAGAATTTGCTAGTATACAATCTATAATGAAATCAGTGACAGCTAAGAAATATAGAGTAGTGTCACTAAACAATAACGTGTGGAAAATCAATACACCAGATTCCGACACATATAGAGCTCTAGCAACAAAGCTCAATGCGGAAGGTAAAGAATGGTTCACATACGAAGATAAAAACGAACGCGCAATTAAGGTTATGGCCAGAGGCCTTCATCCAACGTGTAAGAAGGAGAACATAATTGAGGACCTAAAGGCAAGAGATCTGCAAATAGAAGATGCAGTAAACATCCTAAAACGAGAGAGAGGTGAGAACAATCAAGTCAAAAAAAGGGGCTTCCACTCTTTATGCTTACGTTTAACAAAAAGGAGAAAGTTGAAAACATCTTCAACATCAAATCAATTCTCAATATGAGGGTTAAAATAGAACCGCTTAAGAAAAACACGAGGCTAATACCTCAATGCAAAAAATGCCAAGGTTTCAATCACACGCAAAATTATTGCAGACGGGAGCCAAGATGCGTAAAATGTGCTGGAAAACACAACGCGAAAGAGTGTACAGAAAGTAGAAATACCCCTGCAAAATGTATAAACTGTAAAGGGCATCCATCATCCTGCAAATTATAGAGGCTGTGAAGTAGCCAAAGAACTTCAAAGACTAAGAAACAAAATGCATCAGTTTCCTCAAAACCCTAGGGTTGGTAACCCTAGGGTTTTGAGGAAACTGATGTTGTTAATTAAACTTAAGAGAAGTGAAACCAACTAAAACCCAAGCGGAGCGAAAACCACCAGGTATAGGTACAGAGCGGAAAAGTTATTCACAAATTGTACAGCAATCAACTAATGCTATGAATGATAACCTCCTTGAAAGGATTTGCGAAGCATAGAAGCCATAAATATACGGCTAGCAAAGCAAGAACGTGGTCTAGAAGCTTTATATAAGCGTCTAGATATGCATCAAACCTTGAACGAAGCAACAGCCCTCATATACTAAAATGAGCAGATCATTAAGAATTGTCACCTGGAACGCGAACGGACTAGCGCAACATGTTCCAGAGCTAGAAATTTTTCTAAATTTAGAAAAAATTGATATCTGCCTTATATCGGAGAGCCATTTGACAAAAACAACATTTATTAAAATACGTGATTATGAATGTTACCATGCTGTTCACACGGAGGAAAACCCAGAGGAAGATCAACAGTAATAGTGAAAAAGAATCTCAAACACTATGAAGAACCTAGTATGGAAGAAGAAAGTGTGCAAGTTAAAACCATAAAAGTTGAAACTAACAATAATAATGAACACAGTATTTCCTCTATCTACTGCCCTCCGCACGCTATAATCTAAACAGAGAAGATTATAATAGACTCTTTAGATCACTAGGATCAAATTTTATTATTGGTGGTGACTTTAATGCAAAAAACACCTATTGGGGATCAAGACTTACAACCCATAAAGGAAAAGAGCTATTCGAAGCCGGACGAATAAACAACTGCGAGTTACACTCTGGAGGTCAACCAACATACTGGCCTGCTGATATAAATAAAATACCAGATCTCATTGATTTCTATGTAACGAAAGGGATCTTCGAGGATTACATGTGCATCGAAAACAGCGAAGGGATATATTCCGATCATACACCTGTTATCATGACACTCAGCCCAATGATAATTAATAAGGATAACCTGTCTAAATTAACAAATAATAGAACTAACTGGGACCTGAAATGCAAATAAATCTACGAGTGCCGATTAAAACACCGGTACAGTTGGAAGACGAACTAGAGGTATTTAACAGTACTATTCAACAAGCAGCATGGGAAAGTTCTCCTGCTAGTCACACCGAATTCCGTAGGAATCAAAATTATCCTATTGAGGTCAGGGAGTTAGTTAGAGAGAAACGGAAGGCAAGAAAGACCTGGCAAAGGACACGCGCCCCGGAAAACAAAAAAATCTTCAATTTTCTATGCAATAAACTAAAACAACTTATAAAAGAAATTAAGAATGAAACTATTAACAAGTACTTAAATAGTCTCACCGAACATAAAGATACTGATTACTCTCTTTGGAAAGTAGCAAAGGGATTAAAAAGAACCAAAATGCATGTGCCGCCTATTAAAAATGGGGAAGGAACCTGGGCCAAAAGCGACAAGCAAAAAGCTGTTTTATTTGCGGCTCACTTGGAAGACACCTTTCAACTGTTACCTAGGCAAACAGCAGATGAAAACATAACAGTTAGCAAAATTGATGAATATAATATTCGATGTATAACATTACAGGAATTAAAAGATGAGATCAAGTGTAATTTGAACGCAAAAAAAGCTCCAGGATATGATTTAATTACTGGACAAGTCGTAAAAGCCATTCCCGAGAAGGGACTACGAAAATTGGTTCAAATTATCAAAGCTGTCTTCAGACTAAAATATGTCCCACGGCAATGGAAGGTTGCTGAAGTAATTATGATCCCCACACCAGGCAAACCAGCGAACGATAAAAAGTCGTACAGACCGATTTCACTACTTCCTGTAATTTCAAAATTATTTGAAAAATTACTGCTCAAGAGACTCAAGCCAATAACAGAAGAGAGAAATTTGATTCCACCACACAAATTTGGATTTAGAGAAAATCACTCTACGATAGAACAAGTTCACAGAATAACGGATATAATCGAAGACTCACTTAAGAATAAGAAGATATGCTCCAGCATCTTCTTAGATGTAGCACAAGCTTTCGACAAAGTTTGGCACCAAGGACTTGAATTTAAATTGCATCGAGATCTACCAAAGAAATTCTATCAAATTCTTAAATCTTATATCGCAGACCGACATTTCCGTGTATAATATAACCAAGAGTACTCTGAACTAAAGAGAATATCAGCAGGCATACCACAGGGTAGCGTACTGGGTCCTATATTGTACATCCTGTACACCAGAGATATGCCAAATACAGAAGGTGCCACCATAGCAACATTTGCAGACGATACAACTATTCTGGCGACTGGAAAGTGTATATCAGAAGCAACGACCAAACTTCAAGAAGCAACCGACACAGTGAGTAGTTGGACAAAGAAATGGCGCATTAGCCTAAACGAAGCAAAGTCGGTTCACGTAAACTTCACAAACCAGAAAGTTAACTGGATTCCAGTGAAACTTAATTCAAGGCCGGTTCCAAATGCAAATACAGCCAAATACCTCGGCATGACTCTCGATTGCAAGCTTAGATGGAAAGAGCATGTTAAAAAGAAAAAAAAAGAATTGAACATTAAATATAGGAAAATGTATTGGCTAATAGGTAGAAACTCTGAGCTTACAATACAGCAAATACTTAAACCAGTATGGACCTACGGTATTCAACTTTGGGGTTGTACCAAGAAGACAAATGTACAAATGATTCAATGTTTTCAAAACAAAGTGCTGCGTGGCATTTTAAACGCACCATGGTACATTAGAAATGATAACCTCCATAGGGACTTAAACATGGAATATGCAAGTGAAGAAATACAAAATCATGCGAAGAAACACATTCAGCGGATATCTCGGCACCAAAATGCAGACATAAGAAGTTTGTTGGATACCACCAATGCAGTAAGAAGACTTCAAAGGCACAAACCGTTGGAATTGGGCAGTTGTATTTAATTAGGATAGAGAAAAATAATTACTATGTAAATTCAAATGGGAGTAACCATTGGGCTACTGCCCGTCAAATGTGAATCTTCATTTAAGAAAGATAAATTACTAAATGATTTGTAAATCAGTTGTAATATTAAATAAAGGGAAAAAAAAAATTAAAAAAAAAAAAAAAAAAAAAAGTTTTGTTTTATTACATATGACGTATATACATTCATTCAGCCTAACTACGTTTATCATTTACATTAACGTCAAATAGATTTTCCGAAACAAATTTTGAACATGACTTAACATGTTCAAAATACGTGCCCAATTCTCTTTATCTTAATAAAAAAAAATTTTCGGAAAGTGCCCACACTAAGAAAATATAGACCGCTCATAGCCTTTTTCACATACTTGAAATTTGTCCTAAGTTGCCTTAAGTTGTCCTAAGTTTTTTTTATGTGTTGGTGTAAAAGTTTCGATGATACCAATTTATTTAGTTCATACTGAAATAATAAAAATGGTAAGTCGCTTCCTACGATTTTCTCAAGAAAATTCGGAAAATCAGTTATACTCATATTCGATATATTATGTGAGATTACGCAAAACATGGCTAACCTAAACACTTATATTCGATATACTATATTATTCGAAATCATATCAACCACATGATCTGGTTTTGCTCGAAAAATGTCGAACGTGCCCAATCCTTTTATCTTAATGAAAAATTTAGTTTTGGAAAGCTTGAGCCGTCCACAATATTAAATTATATGCCAACTCTCCTGGTAACATCTTTAAATACTGCTAGTCAGTTACACTTTTTTATGTATAACTCGCTTTTGAAACGCACTGATACTGGAATCTGTTTGTACAAAATAATGAACTATGCATAACTATGTTCAATAGACATTCTCTGAAAACTTCATCTGACTGCAACAGCCTCTTGAACTTAATTGTTTGTTGGTGTTCTTGCTTCTTGTTCTAACTACTTGCTTCTTTTATACTATAAACGGCAATCCCAACCAAATTAATTTAAAAATTTAAGAATGAGAAATTTCTAAATTTTGACCTCATACTCAGACGTTACGGCTATCTACGGTGCAATATTCGATATGTGGGTGTCTGGAAAATTAAAAGACTTTTACCAAGCATTTAATGGTGGCATAATTTTTTTGTGATTCACAAATAAAAACTGTACATTTCTTCGTACAAACATATGTATATGAGATAATATCAGAAATTTCTTTGTGCGAAACAAATGAAGAAACGAATTGTTCAGTTAGTTCTGAGAAAATATTTTTATTGGTATTGGCATAAAATCTTAATTAAATTGATAAGTTATTTAGCAACGAATATGATAAGTACATACGTAGCTACGTGCGAGTAAACATAGTATGTAGGTGTACTATCTATATGAGTAATTGATTTTTTTTTATTGTAGTGGAAAGCAATGTAGGTGTTTTAACAAAATAACAAGTCGTGGGATCTGTGAAAATTGTCAAGTTTTTTTTTTATTTAATTACTGTCGTTAATAAAATTATACGGATTATTGAGGTATGTTTATAAATATGGGCAAACGATTTATGCTAAACGAGGTGAAATGTTAATTAATTTTTTGTTTGTTTTACCAGGCAATTAACTGTTCCGTATAATGATGATATTTTTATTAGCAGCTCGTGCACAATATAGATAACATGGGAATAAAAATCGAAAGTAAACAAACCAGAGTTGGTCTATTTTGAGTTTGTATCTCGTCTAGACAACAATTTTACTAAGACAAACCGTATAAACGTATTAAAACCACTATTAAGTAATTTTGAAGGCCACCAGCATAATGTAGATTTGTTTAGTGTATAGAGTAAACCTGCCGATAGGAATGTTTTCATTTCATCTAAATTAAAGATTGGGTTTAAATACCGCGTCTTATAGTTAATTAGCATGATAATCATCAAGGCTTTCAAAAAATAATCAAAACACGATTTAAAATCTCATTAAACATATTTTATACGCGCATACTTTATAGTTAAACAGAATTAATTGGACCTTGAAATGTTTTATGATTTTATTATAATTAAGAAATATTTAGACATCATAATACGGTGTACCTACTCATGCGACACCTTAATTATAATTTAATTAAGAAAAATATCGTACATTTTGTCCCCAGATTGATTAATTATATTTTTAATCCGATAAACTTGCCTCTTACTTTGAAATTTCGAAATCACCTGTTATAAGATTTAAAAACCGATATCAAAATCAACACAACAACTTTTGACAATCAAGATCTTTGTTATACTCGGACATGTTGTTGTTTTTTTATATTTTCTTGTATAGTTATTTTGAAAGTCTTAAAACATACTTTGAGGCAATAAATTATGATTAATCAACGTTACCCCAAGCGTCTGATGTGTTGTGCCAGGATGAATAATTTTCAATTTTGTGCATTCGCCATAAAATACAACTCACGTTTCAATATGTCAAGGTTTCTCAGTATTATACATAAATAAAGAAGAATTGGTTTTGAACGTTTATCGTCGTTTGTAAAGTGAATTCGGTTACAATATTGTCTTGTACATATTTTTTAAATCCAATTGTAAGGATTTCTTAAAGACATATTATGTATTACATTCGTAAGTATTGAAACACGTGACTTTGTAAGAATTTTTTTTTTTAAATAATAAAACATTTTATTATTTAATTGTGGTTTAAGAAAAGTAAACGGTTAGCACAGGTGACAAGACTCATGAATGGTTATGTCTGTTTCCAACTAGGTTTCGATTTATAAAAATGTAAATAATTCAAGGTTGATGATTAAGATCGATCGAATTGAACATTCAAATTTTGGAGTTAATTTCCGCTATTGCTAAATGCGGAATGTATGTGTTTCAATTTTATTTTTTATGGGGTCTATGATTAATTGTTTAAATTTAATTAGACGATGGTATGCCGTTCAAATGAAGCTGAGTGAAGGTTAACTAATTTTCTTGCGAACAGTCTCACACAAATTATTAAACTGTTTCCTATGAGCACCTCCACAAAAATTGTTTTTTCGAATAATCTCGAAAGCCTCGAAAATCGAACTGAATTTAATTCGCTGAAATTTTAATCCATTTTAAATGCTAACGTCCAAAATTTAGAAATTTTAATTTTGGAATTTCGGCATTCTGAAGTTTTGAAAATATTATAAACGATTTTAATATCATTCAGCGCAGTGAAATTCTATCTCAAATTCAAAATTAACAACTTAATGAATTATAGATTGTTGGACGCCTTATTGGCTTCTAGTTTAAAAGTTAGTGCGTTCTGCGGCCATTTGGAATGTTCTGATTGTGCATTCAACTTGTCTTCTTTTATAGGGTATTTTAAGAACTGGTGATTTGGTTCTATGCCGTATCGTTCCCAATATTGCACAACAGCAATATCATCAACCAAGGATCACACAGTCATAACTAAAACTACTTCAATCAACAGCAGCGGAAGCAAAAATTATCTTCAGAATCAGTGGCCGTCGATTAAATCTTTAACGGAAAATATCGACAAAGAATCGGCTAGAAGGTAATTTGAAGATACACTACCTTTATCGTGTGATAGTCAGACGACATAATAAATATTTACGACCGGAACCGACCACAAATCAATTGATTCGCCCTTAAGCTCCAAACAATTATTGATAAAATTGTTTATTCGTAGAAAATTTTATTAAAATTGATTTAATTTCATCTCAAAACATAAAATTGGGGTTTTTTTATAATGAAATTTTCTTAGAATAAGGTGGAACTTATAGACTTATAGAAGCAACCTAGCCAAAAATTGGGATTGACGATTTTGAATGCCGGTTTTCCGTTTTGCATGGGGCAATTCCTTTAGTCTGAGAAATATGTGGCTTTTACATAACGAAAGGGTATAAATTATTATACTCAGGCAACTCTGAGGAGATCAGATCGTGTATTTTTGCGAAAAATAATTTGAATATTTTCCTTCTTCCTCAATATAGTAGTGGGGATGTTACCGCGGCGAGAGTTGAGGTTGGCTGTGAAAAATTATGGCTAGCCTCAGCCTATATGGATCGGGAGAAGGAGGTTCCACCGGATAACCTGGGGGAACTGATCCGGGAAGTAGGTCAAAGAAAGGTAGGTGTCATACTTGGATGTGATGCAAACGCGCATCACACAATCTGGGGAAGCACAGACATTAATGAAAGGGGTGAGTTATTTTTTAAATACTTATTAAATACTAACCTTTTAGTTTGCAATATTGGGCGAGAACCAACATTTATTGTCAGGAATCGACAGGAGGTCTTGGATGTGACATTTGCGTCAGATACTATTTTTCATATGATCAGGGGCTGGAGAGTGGAGAATGAGCACTCATTCTCTGATCACCGGTATGTAATACCGGTATGTAATAACCTCAACGTCAACTTTGTTACCCGGAAAGCCTTCAGGAATCCTAGAAGGACAAACTGAAACAAATATGGGGAGGTGTTAGAAGCGGTATTGCCACTGGAGGTTCCAGAACTTCCGGCGACAGTAGAAGAACTGGATTGCATGATTGATATGGTCACAAAGGCATGCAATCTTTCATTTAATGCTGCGTGCCCCTTGATAAAACCTAGGGGCAAACAGAAGCCGACATGGTGGTCCACTGGGTTGGAGACCTATCGGAAGGCTTGTAGGGTAGCCTTTAATAGGGCCAAGAATACCAGGGAAAGCGGCATTGGGACTCATATAAGGCACAAAGGGGGTCCTCGAGACTTTTCTGTGGTAAAATGGAAGAGGTATCTGAGACTTCCCGCCTTAGGAAGATTCTTTCTACCAACCCAACCAGTCCTAGTTATTTAATTAGGCCGGATGGGTCATGGACAGCTTCTAGTATGGAATCTCTGGAGCTTCTAAAAAATACGCACTTTCCGGGAAGCCTCGATGACTCGACGGAGCCGGGGGCTCATCGAGAAATACCTTCAATAGGGGACGAATCGCGTGGGCAATGAACGAGTTTAAGCCTTATAAATCGGCTGGCCCAGATAGGATTATACCAGCGGAGATCAAGAGGAACTTGGCAGTCATCCTTCCCTGGCTGGAGATGATATTCAGAGGATGTTTGAAAATTGTCTATATTCCTAGGAAATGAACGGAGGTCAAGGTGGTCTTCATTCCGAAAGCGGGGAAAAGCTCGCATGCTTATCCGCAGGACCTGAGGCCTATAACTCTATCATCATTTCTGCTGAAAACATTGGAAAGGATGGTGGATGTATTTATACGATCAAAAATTGACCCCAGCAATTGGGCAATGTCACGCGTACTATAAAGGGAGGTCGGTGGACACAGCCTTGCACGCTTTGGTACGCACAATTGAGAAGTCAATTTGCTCGCAAGAGTTCTGTGTGGTCTCATTTCTCATATTGAAGGTACGTTTAATAACGTAAAGACGGATGCGATCATGGAGGGATTGTCAGCTTTGAAAGCGGATTACTCTATAAGCAGGTTGATTAATCATATGCTGTTAAGCAGGGTTATTACCTCGGAACTAGGGAGTCCACAATTAGAAGGTGGGTGGTTAGAGGAACCCCGCAGGGAGGTGTAATGTCCCCTTCTCTCTGGAGTATAGTGATTAACGAATTGCTGTTTGAACTGGAGAAAGAGCGGGTATTGGTTGTAGGGGTATTGGTTGTAGGGTACGCAGATGATGTAGCGATAGCGGTATCAGGTAAATATTTGGGCACGATTAGAGATGTTATGCAGAATGTACTATTGAACTATTGATCGTTACCAAATGGGCCAGCAAATGTGGATTAGGGATCAACCCGTCCAAGACAGAGCTGGCACTTTTTACCAGGAAGTATAAAATTCCGGTAGTTTGCCCGCCTACGATAAACGGCACTAGACTGACTTTTTCTGATAGAGCGAGATTCTTGGATATAATCTTGGACAGTAAACTCAGCTGGATTCCTAACACGTTAGAGAGGGTAAATTAGGCCACGTTAGCCATTTACTCGTGCAGGAACGCCATAGGTAAGAGATGGGGTTTGAAACCGGAGCTGGTACACTGGCTGTACACTGCCGTAGTGAGACCTGTACTTATGTACGGAGTGGGCGTGTGGTGGCCAGCTCTGGACAAGGTAACATACAGGAGTAGAATGGAAAGGGTGCAAAGAACGGCCTGCATGCTTATAAGCGGGGACGCTTAGGACGACACCTACTCGCGCTTTGGAGGTTATGTTCCACCTTATTCCAGTAGAGGTTTTTGGTAAGCAGAAGGCATCCGAGGTGGCTATGCGACTTACGGCTGTCTCTCAGTGGAAGTGTCTGCAGGTGGGGCATTCGACGATAGTTGAATTACTAAGGGATGAACTGGTGATTATGTTATACTAACCTTGTGCTTCGATAAAGGGTTCCGGACCGTCTGTCCTTCAAGGGAATCCTAGAGTGGCGGATCAATACTGGAAAACGAGGCAGTGCAATTTTTCACGGACGGCTTTAAGCTAGATGGTAAGGTAGGAGCCGGAGTCTTCTGTGAGAAGCTTAATGTTAATATTTCTGTTCGTCTTCCTGACTACTGTAGCGTGTACCAAGCTGAAGTGGTGGCGATCGGGGAAGTCGTGACATGGTTAAAGCATAATGTGGTATCAGTAAGGGATATCGCAATTTATGTGGACAGTCAGGCGGCGGTCAGGTCACTAGAGGCGGTTTGTCTGAGGTCACGGGTGGCGCTGGAGTGCCGATCATTTCTTAATGAGATGAGCGAGTATTTCAGTATCTAGATAATCTGGGTCCCTGGCCACTCAGACTTCACGGGGAACTGCAGGGCGGACGAACTAGCTAGGTACGGTACGGCTCTCCAGATGCAGACGGAAAGGGCAGGTCTGGGAGGCCTATAGCAGCGCTCAAGGCCTATTGGCGCTCAGTAGAAAGGCAATCGCCTTGACAAATGAGAGATGGACCAACACTCTCACGTACAGGGTAGCAAAACAGGTTTGGCCAAAACTGGACTTGCGGCGCTCCAAGCCAGTGATATCCCTAAGACGAGGGTTAGGGTTGGTCTTAGGGATACTGACAGGACACTGCCTTTTTGGGGAATACGCGAGAAGGCTGGGTCTACAGTCAAATGTCTTTGGTAGAAGTTGCATGGACGAGGAGGAGGAAAAGACTATAGAGCACTTCCTATGCTTCTGTCCGGCACTATCATACAGAAGACATAAATACTTGAATGTGTACGGTATGGACAGCCTTTCGGAACTCGCGAACTGTGGAGTACGAGATATTTTACGCTACATAAGTAGCACTGGATGGTTTCAGGGGTAAAGGGGAGATAAGATCCTGTGGTATCACAATGCCCCACTATTGGCCTAAGTGTGCGATAGCAGCCACTCTAACCTCACCTAACCTAACATACATAACGTATTTTCTCAAAGCTAATCTACATTTCTTTCTGTTCATTCTCCGACGAGAAATAGTAAAACCGAATTCTCACAAATCTATTTATTGGAAGACTTGTTGATAAAATTTTCATGACAATACAATTCCACAATCGACCAAGGATGCTAGATACGGTCAAAGATGGTTTCGATATTCTTAAAATATTTATCAGTATAAAACGGTCGATTTAGAACTCATGATTTAAAAAATATATCTGCATGACAAATCCTGTAGTTTAAACCTGTATATCGAATTTAATAACAAAATGATATCATGGCCCTTTTAACATGGTTGGTCATGTTAAACCTTCGAAATGTTTATTAAACACTTCACAGAAGTCTACAAACACAGAAAAAGTAACAAACGACTAAATTCTAACAATTTAGAAGAAGCCGAGATTGGAGGTTAACCTTTTAAAGAAAAACCGATTAAAGAAATCGGATGAGAGTAATTTGAAGAACAGTTTGATACCGAATGATGGTGGGGAGAAATAAATGTTTGCCGCTTTAAATGTCAGGGATGACAAAGTAAATGAAACATTATGCATGAATGGCGGAGTGCCCAGTCTACGATTTTAAGTACTGGTCAATTATTTAGGGCAGTTAATTCCGACGAAGAATTATAAAACGAACAGGCGTTTAACAAAAAGGCCTTTTGCAAAATGTGTGTCTCGGCTAAAATTGAAGGAAATATTTATTCCATCCAGAAAAAATTATTAAAAACTCTTAACCAAACAGTATTCAACCTGAAAAATAATTGAAAAGAAATTGATTCAGATTTGACATCAGAGATGTCCTCCTGAAATGGCAAAATGGCATATGGTATCTGATTTTTCAACACTTATGCAATTACACAAAACCGCCCTCTTTAAGAAATCAAGGGAAGAAATCACTAACAATAAAACATCGCCAATTTCGAAATTTCTCGCGCCATAATTCATTTCAGGGAGGATCGGCGCTAAAAATTTGGCAATTGGCCGTGTTTCATTGTAGTTTCGTAATACATTTACGGGGGCGGCTTTGTTTAATTGCATAAGTGTTGAGAAGTCGGATACCATATACCATTTCAGGGGGACACCTCTGAGATCGGCGCAAGATATTTAGAATTTAAAATTTGACCGCTTAGTGTTTATTCACTATAAATGTATATTGTGTCGAAAGGAATTAACAATAAATATTTAGTTTACTAAATAAACATTTCCTTCAATTTTAGCCGAGACACACATTTTGAAAAAAAGCCTTTTTGGGATGAAAATTTCGTGCTAACTTCTCTTCTAACAACAATGATTATGCCTTACGCCTACTAGTTTCCCCAATTTATCCTAAAGAAAACTAAATATCTGCCGCCGGCCATAAATCACGTTCTTGAAGATCCAAATCTAATTAATTCTGCCAAAAATAGGTTTCAATTTAAAATTTTACCATCAAAAACCAATCTAGCCAGGCTTCCAAAGTATGTGAACTCATATGCCAGAAAAATTTTCAAGCTTATGTTTGAATTTCTAAAATTTCAAATTTTTTAAATTCTTACATTATCATTCCTTAATTTTGCAAATTTCTAGTTTTACAAATAAAAAACTAAAAGGGCCGAAATCTGGCCAAAACTTGTAAAATTAAGTACTTGATCTGAAATTCCGTACTCAACTTTTTTTGGGGTCACTGATCAGATATATTTAGCCAGTATGAAAATAAATTATTTGCTGGCCTGCTGGTCTGTAAAATGCTATGAACACGGCATGAGATATAGGATTGTATATTGCATTTGTCGTAAACTGTTTACAAATTTTGTTTGTCGATGAGCTGTGATGTAGTCCTTTGAAGTCAGAAAATATTTGCTGGCCGCAAACTTTCTCCACCTAATTTCATAAACATCTGAGCGGGCCAACAAATATTTACTGACTTTAAGGGACTATATCACAGGCTCACCGACAAACAAAAATTCTAAAAAGTTTACAACAAATGAATATCACCACGGGTAACCTATTGCTATGATCTGGCTTCCGATAACTCACCGGTAAAAGTATACACAGTGAGTATCGACGCCCTAAGGACAGAAATGCCGAAATATCTTACAAACAAGCGAACTAATTGGAATAAAATATATATATATATATATATATATATATATATATATATATATATATATATATATATATATATATATATATATATATATATATATATATATATATATATATATATATATATATATATATATATATATATATATATATATATATATATATATATATATATATATATATATATATAGGAGACTAGACGAACAAAAGTGTCTACTGAATATTCCTTTTATAACACCGACACAGAAAATTTAAAAAAATGCCTTAACGTTATCATCTGAAAAGGCTACACCCGTCATAAAAAGTTCTGAAAAAATTAATAAACTGACACATAATATTCAGGAGCTTATCTAGGAAAAGCGGAAAATTCGCAACAAACTCACCGCCACTCAAAAGGAATTTAAATCGAGCTATTACGACTCTAAGATTTACGTTCCGCGAACAAGAAAACCAGAGCGTCCTGAATTATTTAAGTGAACTCGCGGGACAGGTTAACCTTTGTGAAAGGCACCAAAAAATTTAAAAAAACCAACAAACTCGAATCTACCGATTAGACTTCCAAATGGGGATTGGGCGAGAAGCGATGAAGAAAATACCAATGACTTTGCTCCTCATCTGATGACAGTATTTCCCAGTCTTGCAGTCCTTCAAACCTATAAGCTATAGTTGGAAGAAAGATAAAATTGCAATTAAAAATTGCATATATCCGAAAAGGGCACCAGGGCATTGACTTTATTACTGGAAAAATGGTAAGGGAAATACCAGAGAGTTGCATAACACTAATAACATTTATATTCAACGCGATCATGCGATGCGGAACGGTTATATTCCTTAAAAATCGAAGATATCGCTGATCACAGTGATACCTAAGCCTGAAAAAAATGAAACACAAATTTCATCATATCATTAGCGTTATAAGTACCTCAATATAGGTTCCGAAATCACGAATGTTATACGGAAACTTGATATTTATGGTGGATACAGTTTATTTACAATAAGACGCGTTGTAATAGACAAAAAAAATTATTTCTGAAAATTTGGTGACCCCATTTATTTCGGTTTAGACAAATTTGACTGTTAAAATCAACTCCAGCCCTTATTACTCTATACATCATCACAGCCTTTCGGACGATTCATATGAACAATTTAAAAACGGCTTCTTAACTTTAAATGGGTCATACAAAATTTCTTAAAATTGTCTTGTTGCTTGCTAGTGAGCTGATACATTGAAATAAGAACCAGAGTTTCTACCATTCATTTTTAACCCCAGTTTTAAATTCGTTGTATAGGCAAATCCTTTGCCACTTTCCATACCCATTTTCAGAATTTTCATTTGGCCCCAAAAAGGGGCCACTTCTATGTTTTAATCGAATTAAGAATTAAACAGAAGGTTTAGAGTACTTCTTGACGATTTATATGAAAAATTTTAAAATCGGGTTGGCAATTTAAACACCGAAATTAGGAACATAGTGACAAATGTTCGGTTGGTTTCACCGCAGTAGTTGTTTTGGGTCTGAATGTAACGGGTTTTTTTTCATTTTTAGCTCATATTCGAACCATTATCGTGCTAACTTAATGTCATGCTCACTTTAAATAAAGCCATTGAATAATAAATTTAAAAAAATTTCTATCATCAACATTAGAAACAATAGCTGAAAGGCTTATAAGCACTCGAATCAACGTTTCAAGTTTTAGAAAATCTTGAATTAAAGTTAGACGTAAAGACATTGGAAGAAACTCCAAAATATGAGATGGCTCAGTTCCCAAAAAATTTATCCGATTGATTGTACTTACGTTAAAATTTAATGCACTGCAATTGTGCGGAAATTTTTGTACCTCGGGGGTCCTTGTCCACATCATTAAGTAAGAGCAAATTATCGGCAATTCAACCCCTTACCGTAGTATTTCTGGAGCTTTTTCTGGAGAGAAGCTTTGATCGAAGTTTTAAAGACAAGGAGGATGCATGACTTTTCGTCGCTTCAATTTCAGGTGTTTGATTGAGCATATAAGAAGGCTTTTAAATGACAGTGGAATCGTTCCGGCGTACTATTGGCTTGTTGGAGATAGTTGTCATCCACGTTCTGAGAGGGCCGAAGAATTCCGATAAGTGATTGCCTTGATCAGCCGTAATTTCAAGATGAACGCCAAATCTTTTGCACATACTGTGTAAGGTAATTGCTCTATTATCAGTTAAAGGAATTAAATTCAACCTCTAGCCAATCAAATTGTCCATTTTACAAATAAAATTCTCCTTTTTACAAATCAAATTTGTAAAAGGAAGTATTTGATTTGTAAAAGCATGAATTTGATTTGCGACAAGTTGAAGTTGAAGTGCAAAAGGTTGAAATTGGAGTGGAAAATTTGGAATAACGCGATGGTAATAGTTAACAATCACCATGAATCGCTGACTTTAGCTAATGTTCCGGCAAGTTCTGGATAGCCCTGGATTAGATCCGCACGTGATCCTAGAATTCATATTTTGATGTTGCTATCTTTAAACCATAATCCATAAGACTTCCAAAAATGTATTCAAGATATTCAACTCCGCCGCGTTCTCTATTTATACTCATTTCGGTTCTTCGTTCATGAAACACTGCCAAAAACGGCGCTACTTTCTTTTAAAATTGTCCTTTTATTACTTTTCCGTGAACTACATAATGTTTGACTGGAAGGTTACATCGGCCATTCTATGATACTAACTGGCGAAGAAGTTCACCAAATCAATCCGCTCACTTTTCTATTCGACTACGTAACTTTTGCAAATGTCGAGCTATGACGCTAAGATTTAGAGAGAATATCAACAACAGATGTACCAACTTAACAAAAAACAGAACTCAAATCGGAACGATGGGAGCGCCACACGGTGGTTATTCCGAGAACTTGTTGATCAAGGTAGTATGCTGTTTTACCTTAGATTAGGGTTTTTTGTCAAGGTTTTCCCCTTTAGCGCCGTACTTTAGCCTGTGACAAATGGCCTAAAATGTGCCAAATGGCTTTAGTTACCAGTGGTTGCCACGAGGAGGCAGCACGTACACTTACGAATTGTGAACAAGTTACCCCTTACACAAATGTACCCATCACGCAGCTGCCTAATGACATGACCAGAACAGCTCACGTGATGCGCACCCTACTGGAAGGTTACGGAGCTGGTAGGTTAATCTACTCAACTTTGGTTCCCCCCCCCTCCAATAGACGCCAAACCACCACCAAACTTGCAAAAGATACTTTGGCATATTTTCTACATAATTTCAATAAACAATTTGTAACACAATAATCGCACACCCCACACGAACAAATCTCATTTTATGTATATCCGACATATTTCACCATGTAGGTTGGAAAATTTTTCATTTCTGAAAATACATTTCCATCTTCTTTATAAAGCTACGTTAAAATACGATTCTTATATAGATATGGATAAATTCAGCATTTTCCTTTTTGCTTTAATGGGTTTTCCGTCAACATTTCAAAATTGAATTTTGTGTACGCATTCTAAATCGTGTCTGTCTCAGATTTGTGTATGTAGCTTGTATATTTTGGTGGAACAGGTGGCTAATTTAAAGATCAAACATATGTAAATAAATAAACGATTTGTTTAAAATTTATTGTGATTCTTTTGTAAGTATACAGCGAAAATCCAATAGAATTTCCGGTGCGCGAAACACGATTCAAAGATGAGATGTTGATTTCTTTTGTTGAATATATACGATTTCGTTGAATTATAGACGGTTGTCAAATTTTTGTGTATGTTTTTCGAACCGGACATACACCAAAATATAAAATAAAAAAAAAATGTTTATTCATCTTCGTGATACCGTATAATGTACTCTTAAATATACTGTACGTACAAAGAGACCACCAAAAATACTTAATTAGGCAAAAATATCGCGGACTTACATACATACATATACATACCTTTCTGTACATGACCATTACGATTATATTGTTTGGTATCGCGAGATAATAATTACTTGTGCATGGATATTTTAACGTTTTAAACACGTTTTACAGTTTTTCGCAGTTCTTATATTGTTGTTGTCACAATCATACCAAATACGACATGAGTACGTAATTTAAATTAATTAATATGCACAACAAATAAGAAGATAAATAATTTTTTTGAATTATGGTACTGAATTAAGTCATTTCATTTCCAAAGGTAGCATAAATTTTAAATGTTTTCGTATTTTTATTTCGCAGAATTTTGTGTTTGAACTTTGATTTTGTATCCGATATTTTAATATATAAGCCAAAAAGAAATATATATACCCATTTGTGACGTTTTAGTCCCACTCGGTAAGGGAACAAAAATAAAACCTACGCGGGATTATATTCATTAAATGTAGCTTCTTGAAAATTGAAAAAAGTCAAATTGGTTTGGATCAGTGACGTTTAAACAATGATGGTGTGGTAGACTCCCTAAAGTTAAAAAAATTGTGTAACACTTACACTTTGGATCTAATAAGCTGACCAAATTTTTAAAATTTTTGAAAAGGACACTTCGCTTACCAAAAATATGGAACTATTAAAAGACGGACTAAAAGCTAATAATAACCGGTTGAACGGAGAAATTTAATTATCGTTTGATTCGGTAGTATTACAAATATTTTGATAATATAATTATGTTATATAAAAATGTCTATGATCGCATCGTCAGTCATCTGATGAATTTCCTCCAATCCGTCTTTAAATCTTCTAAATATGCATTCTTGATAAATGTGGACAATATTTTGTATGGGATGTCCACAATCACAGGCAGCTGAAATTTCATGATTGTAACGATTTAATTCAGAATTTGTCACCCCGTGATTTGTTCTAAATCTATTGAGAAAGGTCCAACGATATCTTAAATTTGTAAATCCAGGGATAACTAATGTTGGATCTTCGATTAGATGTTTGTTTGCAAACTCTGATTCATTGAAAAGTGCCTTCCAATTGTTATTGATGTCATAGTTGGTTAAGCCTCCCAACTCAGCAATTTTTGTCCAAAAAGGTTTTCTAGAATTCAAACGGTTTTCTATTCTTCCATCGATGTCGAAATGAATAGGAAGGTTTAAATTTCTTGTAATTTTTAAATGTTCTTTTTATAATGCTAACTGTCTTCTAAGGTGAGGTGGTTCAATATTGAACAATATCGGCAGCCATGGTAATCGTGTTGTTTTAATTGTACCCGAAATAATTCGCCTGCAACTATTGAGTTTTGTATCTACATGATTTGTATGGGTACTATGTTCCCAGACAGGTGAACAATATTCAGACGTTGAATTCATCGGTGAAACTGCTGATATACGTAACGTTTTAGCATTCGCACCCCATTGAGTTCCAGATAGTTTTTGGATAATGTTCACTCTTGATTCAATCTTTTGTCCAAGTTTTAAACAATGAATTCTAAAAGTTCAAGCTCGACTCTCAAATACATCGGATTCTGATTAAATTTGATTAAAATTCCATCCATGTAAACATTTAAACGAGTATGCGAATGTTGATTTGATAAATGAAAAAATGCAACTTCAGGTTTGCTGGGATTCGCCTTCAGTCACCAATTCTTGTAATAATCATTTAGTAAATCCAAATCCAATGTCAAAGTACGCTCTGCATCAACCACCGCTCTGTCATTGTATGGAAATTGGTAAGCTATTGCCAAATCATCAGCGTATAGAAACTTTCTAGATTTTGTTTCTGGCAAATCAGATGTATATACATTGAACAAAACAGGAGCAAGAACTGAACCTTGAGGCAATCCATTATTCACACATCGAATTCTAATTTTCTGATTTCCCAAATGTACAACAAATTTTCGATTCGATAACAAAGCAGAGATCATGTTTAAAGTTTTTGAACATTTTAAAATCGTATCATATGCTGCACTTAGATCCAAGAAAGCAAAAGCTGTTTGCAATTTGTCATGGAATCCTGCTTTAATATGTGTTACCAAAGACAAAACTTGATCATAACAATTTCTTCCTGGACGAAAACCGGCTTGATAATTTGGAATATTTTCATCAAGTGTTGGAAAAATTCTGTTTTAAATAATTTTTTCGAAAATTTTATAACCAATGCACAATCTATAATTTTCAGGTAAATGTTTGTCCTTTCCAGGTTTTAAAATGGCACGAACTTTTGATAAATTCCAAATATGAGGAATTTTGCGACGATTATAACAATCAGAATAAAAGTTCGCCAACCAATTACGGGCGTTTTTTTGATAAATTAATAAAAAATTCGGGAAACACCTCATCCACTCCACTAGCTTTTCTTAGTTTTAGATATGTTAGTACACTATTAATTTCATCAAAAGATACTGACGAAGCCAATGGAGAATCCGAAATTAATTTCTTTGATCTTCTCTATTTATTTTTAACGTTTCGAATTTTATTTTTGGGTATACGACATTTTGAATTTTTGACTAATCTTAACGCAACATCCTTCGGATGTACTGCTGTAATGTTAACACCATTCTTATTACTAGAATCACCACTTTTCTTGTTTCATTGTTTCAACTAAATTTTTCCATTTCGCAGTACGTTCCTGATTTAATTCATCTGCAATTTCTTTAGATTCGTTCTCTTGATACAACAACCATAATCTTTCACATTCATCGGACCAATTTGGAATGTATGTTCTTCGAAACCCTCTTGGAATAAATCGTTTAGCCGTAGATATTAGGAGTCCCACAAATCTATTATAATTTTCAACAACCGGAGGAATCCATCTGATGTTCGAATCTATCGCTTTGGCAAATTCTGTCCAATTACCTTTTTTAAAGTTCCATCTCAGTTTCGGCAATGATTTTATTATTGGAATTTTTTCCGACTTCTAGAAGAACACATCGATGTTGACTTCTTGGAAATTTATTACTTACAGTTCTTACAGCAGATAAGACATTGAACGAATCGTATGTTGAAACAAAACATAGATCCGGGTTATATCCTCTGTTCCATCTACCAGAATGAAATGTTGATTTATCTTTAGCATCAAATAATAAGTGTAGACGGTTTCTATTTGCCCAATCAAGTATAAATTCTCCATTCAAATCATTTTGGTTGTAACCCCACAGACAATGATGACTATTGAAATCGACCGTATAAACTGCGGGATGATTAAATACTGGTAATGGTGTTGACCAAGAAGAGCTAGAAGGTTTATAAACATTTAAAATTTTCACATTGTTTAATTTTATAACCAGAATTTCAATATTATTGATGTTTTCACATAAATCACTTCTTATAAATGTCGCAATTCCATAATGTTCATGATGAATAGAATCAATGCACGAAAATTCATTTATTAATCCGCAATTCAAAAGTTGAAGATCATCTTTCATATGGGTTTCCTGTAGAAGCAAAACATCACATTTATTGGTGTGAAGAAATCTTGACAAATATTCAACTTTCGCCTTCGTTAATCCTGCAACATTTAATTGACATATTTTAATAACAGCGCCGACGGTACGACATTGCGGTTGATAATCTTCTTCTTCAACTTCTTGAAAAAAATATTATTTAATTTAAAAATTTACACAAATCAAAAAAAAATTACGGAAGAAAATAAATATTCAACCATTTTTTTGACAGTTGGCCTACTTCCCCTCGGTATATTCGGTAGTATGAAAATAGATGGACTAATGGACTAGGCTATGTAAAATAGAGGCCTTTAACCTCTAATGTCTTATTCAAGCTACCTAGCCCGCTGTACAATAATAGACATTAGAACTTAAATATGTTTACATTACATTGTCATAAGCCAAAAACTAACTGTTTCGGCCAAAACAAAGTGATCTTATAGTTCCTGCAGAGCTTCACCCCGGATAAAAAACAAAGTTAAATCAATTTTAAAAATCCGAAAATGTATCATAGGAAAACTGGGACAATTGACCCAAGAGGACGAATTCTCAAAATACATAAAAATTTCATTGTATTCATGAAACACAAATATTTGTACCCAAAGAACCATTATTCTCCCATTGCTAAAAATTGAATTCGTTTGTATAGAACACTCACACTTTAAAATTCATTTCTCTCTATTTCTAAATTCACGCATTCAACATAAACTGTTTGGAGTGTAAAATGAACAGTGTTATTTATTTTATGTCATATTCCATTGACTCAAACAACCGGAACCTAGATCAAAAGATGCGAAACGCTTTTTAGTTGAAACTGATCTCAGTTCAGTTTTTTTTAATCTAGATCATTTTTTTTGCTTCAACAGAACACGATTTGATAAATTCAATTCCAACATTACTATTTTTGCATTGTTGCAAGAAGATTAATGTTGCGTGCTATGTACTAAATAAATAAATAACTACTTATTGGTGTGATCGAGTGAATTTATGTACTGTGTTCCTTTTAATTTTTATACGGTAATTTTAAATTTCTGAACGGATAGTGGCTACTTCCCGGTGGCTAAAAGCTTTCTTTACATTAAAAGAAAGTTCACAAAATGATTAAATAACTGTTGCAGAGTTACTACATATTTCCCATCACGTAAAACATCATTTATCATATTTGTTTCAGGATTGAGAAATCAAAATTACTAAACAAGCCGTATTCTGAAACCTCGAAAAAGTCACAGCGGCCCGTACAAGATCTTCAGCGGTGGTTCAAAATGTTTTATACCCTTACTTCATTGAACTCGCGTTCAAAGAAATGAAAGCATTTTCAATTGCAACAGATGTATACAATAAGGGAAATCAGAAACTATTGCTAGTGACCATTCAATTTTAGTCTACCAAAAAATGGTCTTTGTTTTAAAATATTAGAATTTTATAAAGATGCATTCGAAGATTCAAGCTCAATAGAAAACCAGCTGTGTCGAGTTTTAAGTGAGAAAAAATTAAGTTGGAACAATGTAGCTACATACGGTGCAGATATTGCTATAACATAACATAAATTTACTGTAAAAGTCTAACCTAATACACAGAAACAAGAAATCAATATTTATGTTTGTTTTTTAATTTATATGATTTTAATATGTTCCGAAGATTGAAAGAGAATTCAATCCAGTTTCGAACTGATGAGCTTATGATTATGAAAAAATCAATCTTCTCATCAGAACGCGGCGACTGGACTGATTATACCACAACTTACATTCTATATATACAGAATGTGCTGTGCGTTATGTACTAGCGAATCATACTAATACAGATAAATTCTCTTACAATTTTTTCTTCTTCACGACATTCACACTCTTCATCTTATTTTCGATTACAAAAATCCCCAACAATATTTAGGCAACATAAATACGTTTTTCGTTTGCTTTTTCATACTTATATTCGCTGTTTAAATTTAGAAAAAAGCTATTTGAATTGTGCATGCAAGCGACAAAATTATATGAGACGGAATGATGTTAGTTGTATTTCTTTGAGCAAACTCTTTTTTGAGCATTATTTAGAGTATAGAAGCTATCGAGAGTGTCGATACAAATAAAAAATAAATAACAATTAATTTAATGTTTTATAAATTTATTTATTTTTACAATTTAACATTTTCCACAAAATTTTTATTAACACCACCATTTTCTGACACAGTTTGTGTTTGGCGGCCAACATAAAAACACGACGTGTTGGCGCTTCGAAGATCGAGACGAGACAGAAAAAAAAGTTAATTTATTTTATTTTGTGTTTGTCACTTCAGATGGAAGAGATAAAGTTCTATTGTGTTCTGTACATGCGTTTGTTTCCAAATGATGATAACGTTGAGCGGCGTGAAACGTTGTGCTGATATTTTGGTAAGCTCAGACGCGAATGTATGTGGTTAATAAATTGTGGTGGAGAACGATGCTTGAGTGAGCCGCTACAAAGCTATCTTTTCAGATTGGGACTTTGGCTTAATATTAAAAACCAACATTTAAACTAATCACCGAAATTTAAAATATGAAGTGATCAAAAACCAAACTTTTTTAAATTTATTTTTAAATTATTGCTCCAACCAATTGCTCCTCTTTTTATTGTAAAGATGCAAATTTCGAATAACATTGAAAAACACTTTTAAATCCTACAATAATCTTAAAAAATTGAGCAATCGCTAAGAATCTAGAATAATTTCATACCAGAACTTCGATGCCTACAGATAGCCCTATAGATTAATCCAAATTCGTAAAAATCTCGAATTTCGAAAATATCGCTTCTGTAAGATCATGTAAATCAGTGCTACGTTTAATTCAACTGCAAACTTCAAAGTGTCGATGTATCCCTATAATTCGGTAACCCATCGCATCTACAGCACTTTCAAATTTAGAGTAATATCGGGAAACTAGAATAGGCTCGAATATGAATTCGAAAGCTCGAATAATCTCGAAAATCTCGAATACACTTAGAATCGCAGAATAATCTTCAAAAATGTTAATGTTAAGCGATTCAAAAGCAAAAAAGCTGTTCTTCCAAAAACTAACTGAAACTTGATAATTTTGAATAAAATCTACATTATTAAAAAATTTCGGATGTCGAGCATTTCAACTAACTCAATGCTTTGTTTAATTCATTCGAAAAAAAAAACCGAATAATATTGAGAATCTGGGACAACCTCACAAAATCTATAAAATTGTGAGTATTTTTATTATTATTAAATTTAGTTGGAACCAAACGAGGTTCCGCACTCAATGCAATGGTTCCTGCAGTCAAACATTTGCAACCTAGCTCCGTCGAAAGAAAGACAACTGCACACGAAGCGAATGCAGACTCAAGACAATCCTCGCATACGGCATACTGAGTTAGCTCCAAGCAACTGGTTCGAGATCGACAAACCTCAACCCAGTCCCAGCTTTTACTAGAGTATCCACAATATCATTGCCCTCAATGTCACAATGGGCAGGAGCCCACATGATCGTCACTCCATTGCTTCAACAGAAAAGATATATAAAGTATTAACAGTCCTTAACAAATTTTGACACAATCAAGGGATTATCCAAAGAATTCAGCACAGATAAGCTGTCTGTACAGAAAGCAAAATGTCTATTTGTAACAGTGAAATTCAATGCTTCAATTACAAGGAGCGTAAGAGCAATTGCTTCCACTGGGAAGGGCGCACCACCGAATACAATTTCTCGCTATACTACTCGTTATACTGAAGCCGAAATCAACCTAAAGCGCATCGAAAACACGTCAAAATTCGAGAAACAATGTAAAAAATTAAACTTTAATTAAAAAAAATTATAAAACCACCAAAAATCAGGATGTCCGGTGGCCAATTTTCTAAGCATTATATGAGATTCTAAATATTTTTGAAATTGCATAAAACGCAATTATGTAAGACTTTTCGAACAAAATTGGGGATTACTAGTTTTCGGCACTCGTAACTCGAAATATGAGAGATATACAACAACTGTGTATCAAACAACTTGCTTTGAAATTGATGTGCAGTAGACTGAGAAAATGCTTGTTGAAGAATTCGTTTTTCCCCAAACCAATTTGCGTTCAAAATTGTTAAAAAATTATATCGATTTATTGCAAATGTCAAAGTTTTGATTAGCAGCTGCCACTGATTACCATATTATTAACAATAATTTAATGTAAACTAATTCTAAATTACTGTTAATTATTTCGGGATATAAAATATGGTGTATTGCAGTGAATGTCAAGATAAATCTAAATTTTTAATTTTTAAACCGGAATGTTTTTTTTTTTAATTTTCAAATTTCTAAACTTTCTAGATTTTAAAATTATCTACTCTCCACATTCCGATTTTTTAAGTTTGTTTTCTTGATTTTCTGAATCTCGAAAATTCAAAATTTCCACTTCTTAAGTACTCTAAATTTTTGTACTTTATAAATTTAAATTTCTCATTCAATAATTCCTAAATTTAACATATTTGTTGTTTACTGGTGGACTAAAACAACAGACAAAAAAATTTTATATAATGAAACACAATATTTTGGTTCTGTCACTTTCTTTAACGTAATATTTATTTTATTTGAAATGTTACTCCTTTATCAAATTTCTAACAAACACTAACAAAAATTATGCTATAAACTGGTTTCATACCCTATTTTGTGCCTACGTGCCTTGTGAATCTTCTTTCCCTCTTATTTTCTTTTTTCCTAAAGGGGTGGTACCGCCCTTCATTTTTGTACATACCATCTGGTGAGTATTTATGATAATGTTTTGCACATAGACATACACACCCACACACACCAGATGGCCATCAAATTCTTCTCTGTTTATCATAAATACTCACCAGATGGTATACTCAAAAAAAAGGGCGATACCACCCCTTTTGGGAAAAAAGAAAATAAGGGGGAAAGAAGATTCACAAGGCACGTAGGCACAAAATAGGGTATAAAAGCAGTTTTTAGCATAACTTTCATTAATACAAGACCATATTGGTTTCAAGAAATAGCTGTACAACTTTTCGATGTGCACAGCCCTATAGTCAGATTGTGCCAACCTGATACGATAATTTGAACCAATTTAGACTTTCCACCATAACATAGCCTATTCCATCGTAACATAGGGACTTTAACCTGTTCTGTTAATCTGATCCGTCTAAATTGTATATGTGTAAGCACATAAGATCTGGATGGATACCTTTTATTTCATAATTATTTGAACCATTATTAAAACATGCAGTAAAAATACTGTCAATGCAATGTCAGTCAACTCAACAATCCAATTCAGAGACTACATTTAGATCATCACTGCAGCTCGAGAGGGTATTATGAGCACAACAGAGTTTCACTACTGGAATTTTGCTTGACGTAGGATATTGAATACAAGATTATTTGTTGGTTGTTTACAAAGGACCATATGGAAACTATCTACAAATTTACAATTGACGAATAAAAATTTTAGCAGCAAATGCTTCAAACAGCTGGTAAGAATCTACGATAATTTACGTCAAATTCGACAGTACTCTTGGATGGAAATTCTTGTGAAGTTTCTTCGAAAACTTTTCGAAAATTGTACAACCTATCAATGTTTTCAACAAGCTGATTCTTGAACATTCACTTTGGGAATTAATGATTTCCTAACTAGTGGAAAGGCAAATATTGTTTAAGCGCCTACACCATTGCCAAAGAATCCAGGATATTTAAAAAAAAATCAGTTTTGGCGATCACACTTAAAATTAGGATTGAGTAGAAAGTCATTGAACGTTAAATGTATAGAACACTTAACGCTTTCCTAAACGCTTATAACCTCGACGACCATCAGTTTAGTGACGATTTTCTACTAAACTAGGCCTGAACTTCTTCTAAGCGTGGACTACTGGACATTCTAATTTTAAAAGAGCCTGATCGTCCAAAATTACTTTTGAATTGAGTTGAATGTTGATATTGAAAGTTCAATAATCAGCATGGTTGAACGACATTCCAGATGCTGGTATACGTCAAATCGATGCAACAAATTCCAACCAATCTATAAAAACTCTAGGCTTAATCTCAGATACCGACAACAATGTTGTTTCGTTTTATAACCAGCCAATAACAAGGAATTTTCATATTAATACTTTTTTAGATTTTTGTGAATGTTAATTAATTCATGTAATTTCAAATATGCTACCGGTGATTAGACCATTTTAAATGTGTTTATTAACACGAAAAGTATATTAGTATTTACGAACAATCATTCAACGAAATTGACTAATAGACAGAATTTTATTTATTTAATTATATGATTTTTAATATGTTCCGAAGATTGTAAGAGAATTCAATCCAGTTTCGAACTTCTCATCAGGCCGCGGCGACTGGACTGATTATACCACAATTTACATTCTATATATGCAGAACGTACTGTGCGTTATGGTACTAGCGAATCATACGAATACAGATAAATTCTCTTACAATTTTTTCCTATTCACGACCTTCACACAGCTCTATTTCTGTATAAGCTAATTTTACTTTTTTAATTTTTGTGAATGTTAATTAATTCATGTAATTTCTAATATGCTACCGGTGATTAGACGAACAATCCAAGATTGATTTTTTCATAATCATAAGCTCATCATTTCGAAACTGGATTGAATTCTCTTACAATCTTCGGAACGTATTAAAATCATATAAATTAAAGAATTTTCATAGCTCCGATTAAGGTTATCATTACACACATGGGGTGCTGGGTGGGATTCAATAGGGTAGGCGTTGACCGTTTATAGCCAATTATAAATTGGTTTATACTCCAACGTTGCAACTATGTAGAAACCATCAACTGTCTCTAGTTTACCTCCACGCGGTAGCACCTGGGCAACGTTTGTTTTGCATTTTTAATGTATCACAACGGCTGAACTTCTAGAGGCGAGTGTAATAACACTATAAAAACCAAAGCAATGGATAAAACAAACAAGGAAACGAATACCCTAGGTGGCAGACCTGATGTTCAGGAAAATCCACTCTCTCCGGAGGTCGGTCCCATGGATTCTAGGGGGGACCAAACATTGCTACATAATTCAAATGATACCAAAAATAAGCTAAGCGATATCAACGCTCAAAAGAGTAACGAGGAAGAACTTTCATTCCGAAAGGGCTCCATTACAATCAGATCACCAATAAAAAAAATATTTGCAAACAACGCAATCTCCACTGAAAAAGTAACTTCATTATCAGAACAAATGCCGAGTGCATCAACAAATATTATAAATAGCGAGGAGCTGTTAAATAAATTTCAAAAAATGGAGAAACTAATCGCGCAGCTGAGCAATGAAGTTGCTGAACTTAAGAGAGAAAACTCTACACTAAAAGAAAAGGTTAAAAATAGCATAGCTAAGAATTCAGCACGAGTTAACAATCTTTCTTCAAACCATATTCAGCCATCAGCCAGTCAACATGAACATTCAAATAATTCCAACTGGTTGCTGCGGCAATTTCCAGTTTTTCAACAGAATAATAGATTCAGTGCTCTGAGTCAAGAGGATTATTGCACAGATGAGGAAGAACTGGAAAAAGAAGTTTCCGGTGCTGATAACAGAAATGCTAGGAAACGCAGGCGTACAAAAACGAAAACTCCTCCAAAAAATACTACAAAAATTGTGATCAATAACACCGAACAGAAAACTCCAAAAATACCACTGCCTCCACCCATTAACGTGAGCAATATCAAAAATTTCGAACTTTTTCGACAAAAAGTAATAAAAACCACTAGTGAATCAACTAATTTTAAGGCGCTTTCAAATAGTGACATTAAAATTACATTTCAAAATGAAAATGATTACAGAAATTGATTGATTGATTGATTGATATGAATGCACGGCCAAGCTTATGAAGCAAGAAATCCCGTGTTAGTGATGTGGTCATTAAACTGTCACACCAACTTTATAACACAGGTGAATGCTTTCCTTACTGAAGATACCTAAGCACCATTACAACAAGGAGAGCACAATCACCCGCGATATCACATAAATGTGACAGCATCATGTCCACCCCTGGCCGGGTCCCACCGTGCACTCTTTCACACATAACAAAACCGAAGGATAGGATAGGATAGTTAGAAGTGACAGAATCGGCCCGGTTACAGACACCTAGGTATAGCCGATAGTTAGTAAATTGTTAGTAATTATATAGTAAAATAGTTAGCACAGGACAACACAATTTCTAAACTACAGCTAATTTACTACTTCTTGATCCTGGAGGGTTGATTCAAGCTAAAATTTAATTCTGAAACTTAGGATTAATTTAATCCCTAAAATAATGATTAATTTTGGAACTATATTATATTCTGAAAATTGGATTATTTATTAACATATTAAGGAAGAGATCCCTTTAAATATTCTTTAAACTAAACTAATTAATAAACATTAATAAACAAAACACAACATAATAAAAAGATTAGCACAAGACAGCACAATCTAACTACATTATTAGATGATCATTTCTCTGGAATTCAGGGCCGGATACTCAGGACTCCCTAAATTTATAACATTATAAGATGATCATTTCTCTGGAATCCAGGGCCGGATACTCATAACTCCCTAAATCCTAAATCTAAAACAGGACTTAAAAATTATTAATGCTCTAATTATACCCCTGTCCGCCTTTCATTAATTTACCTGATAAAATAATTAAAAGAAATTTAAAATAACAACACTTATTTCCTTATTACTGTTTCTTTTATCTCCAATTAAATAATTGTTATTTACTGCTACAAGAATTAACATGAACATTAAACTATTTAAACATAAAAATTTAACTTAAAACTAATCATCAATTTCCTACCGATACAGAAAATAAAATAAATACTTATTAATTCAATTATTTTATAAAATTTATTTAAAATGATTTAAATGATAATATTACCGCACCGCAACACCTAGACTTATTAATAATTCAATTATGTACGAGTACTATAAGTATATCAAGAATCAAGAAATAAAATTAATATACAAATTCCCGGACGACTCTGAAAACTAAATAAGACTAATAACCACCATAATACCAAATTTTATTACTCAAATGAATAATTATCATAACAGGATCTTCATTATTCCCCGGGCACACATCGTACCCCCATTTTCACCTCCCCAACCGAAAGATAAGATAAGATTACTAGTTGGGACAGATTCAATCCGTTAGCAGTCACCTAAGCAATTAATAGATAATCCATTATTAGTACAATAAATGTTAAATGATAAAAGTTAAACAGGTTAGCATAAGATAGCACATTTTAACTATGTACATGATTAGATGCTCGTTCCTCAGGAATCCAATGCCAGAACTCAGGATTCTTTAAATCTATAAATCTAAATCAGGACATCAAAAATTATTATTATTATTAATGATTTACTTTTAACTAATCTTGTTGACATAATTAATATTAGTTGATTGAAAAATTCTTCCGCAAATTTGAAAACATAATTAAAACTAAATATTTATTCATTTTTTAAAACCGTCTTACACCATAATTCAACGGATTTAACTTATCAAAATGTTAGTGATATAAATGATAATATATTTAGCACACAACCATACACTTTTACACTACATGATAACAGGGTGCTTTTAGCTCCTTAAGGCCAAGCAAGAAATTATCTGCATTTCTGAAAATTCAAATTAAAATCACTCAATTATTTCTAATTTCTACATTAAACTTAAAACCAAATAAATATTAGAAAACTTTTATAATGCGATTCCTTTATTTCCTATTTAATATTTATGAACCGCCAAACGTAATAGCATGAACACACGGACTCCTAGCCGTACATCATATAGCCTTTTACATATAACAAAATCTAGCTGAAAAATAGAATTATTGCCAAGGTCCGACTATACCCAGATACCAGCACCTAAGCTATCATCTAAAAATTAAATTAAATTAAATTAAATCAAATTAAATCAAATTAAATCAAATTAAATCAAATTAAATCAAATTAAATATTAAATATTAAATATGAAATATGACATATGACATATGAAAAATAAAACAAATTAATACATTTATAAAATTTAAAGTAAATACACATCACTCATTTCCCACGCATCCACTTACAATAAATTTACAAAGAGGACGACGAAAACCCGTCTATCCTCTTTGAGCGTCAACCTTTATACCATTCAAATCAATTTAGTACATTTAATAAATTACAATATAGTTAATAAAATAATTAAAATAAATTATATAATTAAAACTAAACTTCGATGTCCCTTATTAAAATTATTCCTACCCAAATAAGTAACCCTGTATGTATCATATATTGAGTTACCCATTCAATTTAAATTTCCTCGATTATACGAAGAATAAGAATCCTACTTGAATGGAGTACATGAGAATTTGTGTCGTACTTTTGTGTAGCTCGTAGTACACAAAGAGCACCATCAAAATCAACAAATACTCTCATAAAAATTTTCTCAATATTTGCTTATGGCTTGTTCTGTTTCATTGATATGATATTAGACAACACACAAAAACAAAACAGACTTATTCGGATTATGCAATTGAAGCCGCACTTCTTGACGGAGCGCTCCGGATCAGATCAAAATTTACTTGTGAAGCAACAACAACATTTGATCCAACATTCATTTTGGTAGTGATGTGCTAAATCGATCTTTTTTGTTCTGTTTTGTTTATTTTCTCATAGGATTTTTAACAAAAAAGATCGATCCAGCCCATCACCACATTTTTGATCACAAATGGTGATCCAAAAATAGTTGAACAATATTTCGTAGTTGAACAATATTTTGTAAAGCGACAAAGAATATAATGAATGTAGTAAGAGTATGAAGAGGCAGATTCAAAACGAAACGAGACAAAAAAAATTGAATTTAGGTGTTTGTTTGTTTTACGCATTTTTGTGTCGCTTCATGAGACATGATTCGATCCGGATCAGATCAAACGTCAAGAAATGCGGCTTGTGTATACCCATAAAAATGTATCTTTCTATATCTCAAGTGTTTGTACCGTATGGCTTATATATATAATTTCCAGTTTTGATTTCACATAAATGACTTATGTAACTTAGCCACAAATAGGGAAAACCATATCAGATAAAATTAGGGGAATCGTACTACAATACTAAACTACAACCACATATAAGGAAAATTTATATTTACATATAATCTCTTATGCTCTTTGTCGGCCATATATTTTACTAATCTGTATTTGTTTTCACTAAATACACACACAATACACATCATACACTAACAGCAAACAAAATTCAATTACATATGTATAATAAAAGATACACACATTTAACTATTAAAAACTATGTATATGTATAAAAATCAATTCCCTTTATTAAATTTTCAAGAATAATTTGAGAGAATTGCACACAAAACAAAACATCAAAATCTTCTTTTGTATTAGTGACAATCCAATAAGACATGAAGATTAACTACGCAACTTAAATTGCGACAAATTTACTATTTTAAAATTTAGATTTTGTGCACAATTGTACCCATATAAAATCAAAATCAAAATGAAAATGCAATTAATTAATAAATCAAGAATTTTCATTTCTTTTATTATAAATTAAAAAAATTGCCTGCTAAATGCATCCCGGTGGATTACATTTTCCAAAATAAACTTCACTACACTCATTTTAATGTTTATTATTATTTATAATAATTAATTAATTAATTTAATTTTAATTTGTTCACCAACACAAAACATAAATATAACACTAAAACTTAAACAAAAGTAATCTTAAATTAAATTAAATTAAATTACATTACAATAAATTTACAAAGAGGACGACGAAAACACGTCTATCCTCTTTGAGCGTCAACGACTCTCCAAAATGAAAATGATTACAGAAATGTCAAAAAATTACTGGAAGAATTAAAAAAAGAACCCAGCAACCAATCCGAAAATATAGAATATCATACCTATCAGCTGAAGAGCGAAAAGGCTTATAGAGTAGTTATCAGAGGCTTACCATCTTCCATTAGTCACGATGTAATTAAAGCAGACTTAGAAAAAATGGGACATGAAGTCGCAGGTATTACTAACATATACAAAATGGTCACAACTAATGGTGTAAAAGACAAGAAACACTTTCCATTGTTTTACATCGACTTAAAACAAAAAGACAACAATAAAGAAGTATACAACATCAAGAAACTTGCGTACTGTATAGTTAAAATTGAGCCACCTAACAAGACAAGGGACATTCCACAATGTACGTATTGTCAACAACTTGGACATACCAAGAGTTTTTGCTATCGTCAAACCAAATGCGTTAAATGTGCTGGAGATCATCACACGACAAAATGCAAAAAACAACCAGATATCGCGCCTTCATGTGCTCTTTGTCAACAACAAGGACATACTGCAAATTATAAAGGATGCTGTGTATATCAGAACAAAATTAAAAGTCAACAGAATAATAGAACAAAGATTAGTACAGCGATTACAAACCAAAGCTGCTAAACCACAAACAACAATCACACCATCCACAGTTGGATTATCCTATGCGCAAATCACCAAGTTATCTGCTGATGAATCAAACCAAAACAACAAACATATAGAAGTTAATAACGAGTCTAATAACTTTGAAATTATTAAAAAGCTTAGTCAAATTCAACAGACACTTGGTCACTTAACAGAAAGGGTGGCAAAACTACAAATTAATTTCTATCCGCCTAGCAAAAAAAGTCAGCATACACACAAATGATTAACTCGTTCCTACGCATTGTAACTTGGAACGCTAATGGGCTCAACCAACGAGCCCAAGAACTGGAAATATTTCTCCATACAAACAACATAGATATTGCACTTATTTCAGAAACGCACTTCTCCAACAAAAGCTTTTTTAGAATAAAGGGATTTAATTCCTACTGGACAACCCATCCTAGTGAAAGAGCCAGAGGTGGTTCAGCTGTACTAATTAAAAATAATATCAAACATAATCAACAAGAGGATATTCGAGAAAGCTACATGCAAGCAACTGTTATCTCAATCCAATATAATGGCGCAGATCTAAATATTGCGGCAGCATACTGTCCTCCACGGCATACACCAACGAAGTTACAATTTAATAACGTCTTTAATAAGCTCGGTCCAAGATTTATTATTGGAGGGGACTATAATATAAAACATACAGCTTGGGGTTCCAGGCTAATTTCTCCTGGGAAAGGAAATGCTTTATTCAATGCCATTCATGAAAACAAATGTGAATATCTGTCTCCAAGGAGGCCAACGTATTGGCCAACGGATGCAGGAAAAATACCAGATTTGCTTGATTTCTTCATCATAAAAGGTATTTCATCCAATTACACTATAGTCGAAGGAATTAACGACTTAACATCTGATCACATTCCTGTACTGTTGTCAGTAAGCGCTATAGTCATCAAGAAAAAAAAGAAGCAAAACCTTACTAATAGATTCACGGATTGGGACCTCTTCAGAGAAAAACTGGAAGAGCTAGTTGAATTAAAAGTTAGTATTAAAAGTAATGAAGAATTGGAACAACAAACAAACAATTTCATTGAATAAACTCGTATGGCCGCCAGTCTAGCTACTCCAGAATTAAAGGACAAAGCGGAGATTGAAGTCAAATACCCGGCTGAAATCAGGGAACAAATCAAGGAAAGGAGAAAGGCAAGGAGAATATGGCATCTCACCAGAAATCCCGCTGACAAAACCACCTTCAATCGAATAAGTAACAAAGTCAATAGGCTAATCAAAAGCTTCAAACAGGATTGCTTCGACAACTACTTAAGCGGGCTAGGTCCAGAAATGGATAAGGACTACTCGTTATGGAAAGCAACCAGAAAATTTAAACGACCTGTAGTTCGAGTACCACCTATAAGAAATGCTCAAGGCAATTGGGTTCGACATGACAAAGAAAAAGCGGAACTCTTTGCTCAACACCTAGCAACAGTGTTTCAACCCCATGACATTCAATCCAACATTGACGTAACACCTGTCTATCAACCAAATCAGGATTTTAAAAGGGTCACGCCAATGGAAATTGCTGAAGAAATCGACAAAAGTCTTAGTCAAAAAAAGGCACCAGGAATTGATGAAATATCACCGGGTCTATTCAAGGAACTTCCACGCAAAGCAATCATCATGATCACATACTTATTTAATGCCTGTATGAGATTGAAGTATATACCCAAATGCTTCAAAACGGCTCAAATAATTATGTTGAAGGAACCAGGTAAACCAGATGAAGAAGTAACATCATACAGACCAATTTCACTGCTTCCGACCTTATCAAAGCTGTTTGATAAACTACTACTAAAACGTCTAAAGCCAATGGTAAACGTTCCTGATTTTCAATTTGGATTCAGGAATAACCACTCTACAATAGATCAAGTCCATCGAATAACTACGGTAATAGAGCAAGCGTTAGAAGAAAAGAAATATTGCCCCGCCGTATTTCTGGATGTATCTCAGGCCTTTGATAGGGTTTGGCACGAGGGATTGACATTCAAGATGAGCAAAATGCTACACAAAACTATTGCCAGCTGCTTGAATCATACCTCTCTGATCGCCAATTCAGAGTCATCCATGAAGAAACATGTTCTGACTTTTATCCAACTCTAGCGGGAGTTCCGCAGGGAAGCGTATTGGGACCCCTCCTCTACCTTATCTACACTGCGGACATACCTACAACGAATAAAACATTCATCGGCACGTTCGCTGATGACACTGTAATTATGTCAGTAGATGAATCACAACCAAGGGCAGTGGAAAATCTTCAACGAGCAATGAACGACGTTACTAAATGGACAATTGACTGGAAAATAGTGCTTAATGAGCTCAAATCAACCCATGTGACATTTACGCTCCGACACAAAAATAACAGTCTACACATATACCTCAATGGGGTGCAAGTGCCGCAGGCTGAATCGGCTAAATACCTTGGTCTGCATTTAGATTCAAGGCTCAACTGGAAACATCATGTGAGACAAAAAGCTGAACAGATACGATTAAAACAACGTCAAATGTACTGGTTAATTGGGCATCATTCCAAAATGAACCTGTATTGCAAAAGACTAGTCTACCAGACTATCTTCAAACCAATATGGATGTATGGTGCGCAGCTATGGGGTTGTACTCATAAATCCAATAGAGACATTATACAACGTAGCCAAAATAAATTTCTTCGAATGGTCACCAACGCTTACCGATTTGTGACTAACAGAGAAATACACAATGATCTTAAAATACAATTGATAGACGACGTCATCCGCGAATGTGCCATTAAACATGAGAAAAGGCTTCTTAACCACACCAACGTTGAGGCCGTACAACTACTGGACAGTACAAACGAAATAAGGCGGCTCAAACGAATCAAACCACATGAGCTAACCGTATGAATATTATATCTTAAGGGAACTGGATACTGGTCCAGCAGACCCACACAAGTTTATGCTTATCTCATAAGTACTAATGTCAACCTTACTAATGAATTAATAATGTTTAAGATTGTAGTAGCCATATCAATAAAGATGTTTTTAAAAAAAAATAAAAAAATAAAAAAAAAAAAAAATTACACACACAACCCAAAAGAAGTAAGATTTATAATTCAGTTATTTGTTCTCTTTTGAGTAGGTGGGTTTGTAAACGCAACATTGAAATTTGCACTTAGTCGCAATACAATTTATTAAGCGGGATACATCATCATCCATAGAGCCTCCCGGGCGTGTTTTATAAACACCAACCTAACAAATTTCGAACTGCGTTCATTTTCCGTAAGAGCGTACGAAGCACTGTTGAGTCAATTGAAAACAGCCGGCAGTTTATTTACAAATTTGAGATTAGCAGCATATTGCTTAACAAACATATCAAAATTCAAGAATAAAACGCATGAACCTGGCGTCTTATACGCTTAATCAAACTCAGTTAGCAGCACACACGTCTAATCGTGATGTTCGAACCAGTTGATTGTTATTGGTTCTAATTTCACGATTATGTTTGTCAAATTAAAAATATTTACTCCTCGCATTACTACGGTTGCTTCAAAAATATCCATTAAAATTTTGACCAACGAATTATAAGTATTACTTCCGAAAGGTCTTCATTTGATAACATCATTGATATTACATCTCGAAACCTGCTACATCCAGCAGTTTCTTGTAAAATTAAAGGTCCCGTTTTTCTCAAATTTCAAAATGTTCATACTTAAATTTGAACATGGTTAATCCAGTTCTAATTTTGCTCAAAATTAATTCAAAAGCTTAAAGTTGTCTGGCTTGAATAAATTCGATTATTCTAAATTTAGAGATACCATGAATTAGTGACAGATTCACGCAACCGCCTAAACTCTAAATCTTGACATTTTCTTTTGTTACAAAATTTCCTATTAATTACCTGTATCCTTTATGTAATCCTTTCCTTAACCTTTGACATTTACACAAAATACATGAAAATGTATTATTTATGTACAAATAAAACAATTTCGTTTCAAAACACCTACCTAACAAACCAAAATTAAATTTTAAATTAACAATGATGAAGATAAACAATAAACATGAACGCGGCAACAGGTTGATTTCTTATTCGCATAAAACAAGATAAAGACTTTTTACAGCAAACACAAGTCTAACAATTTTTTGTTTTTATACCTCATATATGATGTAATTGAATGATTAATGAAATGGAAAAATTCGATTTTTCCAAAAATAATGATGTGTTACTCCTCATGAAATAAAGGGACCGAAATGTTTCCTACCTTCTCGTTATTATACAAATAGATTGAAGACGATTAAGATACAATAAAGAGGAGGAAAAACAAGTTTTTTGTTGTTATTGGAAAAATCGATTTTCATTTTTTTTTTTGTTGTATTGTGTTATTTTAAAGATGTTTTCCTCGCTTGTCTCACCTGTATATTATTTATCGATGAAAAATTAATTTTAAACTCGCCACACACACAAGAAATTAATTAAGCAGAAACTAATTTTTTTGCAATTTTAAAATAAATCGAATGGACTTGATTGAAATGACCTGATTGAAGGAAGGAAAATAGAATTTTCCTCTTCACGCGGGTGTGGGGAGGTGTAGGTATATAGAACGAAATTGGTAAATATAAAAATATTGTGTTAGCTTACGGTTTATTATAAACGGATATGGCAAACTTGTCCAAACAAACAGTTTATCCTTGGTATCTTGGGGTTGTAGGCATTATCAAGATCTCACCTGCAATGAAAAAAATAAACTAAAATGTTAGACAAAACTTGTAAAACCTCGTATTTTTTAATAGGATGTAAATCATAAAGATCGTGATTAAATAATATTCACGTTCATTTTAAATAGATCACGATCATTCGATCTCCTAAGTGCATACTTAAATAAAAACTAGTTCAACATAATAATTTTGTATACATATTTCATTTAGTTCCCAAGCGATTACAACAAAATAACCTGTGCTGACGTCATTTTTATATGTTTGTTGTACCATAGACCGGTTTATGATCTTCATGATATCTTGCTACTGAGCGCGATCATCTATTTTTTTCACATAAAATCTAAAGAAATTCTTCCGTAATTATTTCCACTTCACATAAATTACCGACTCTCTTATAATACCGTGCAAATTAACAGAATCCAAACCAAAGGGTTATAAGATTCATTTTTATAGTAAAATGTAATTTAAATCTAAATTCAATTAAAATTCTTTTTTTTTTTTTTTTAAACCATTAAAAAGTTAAATTAATATAAGTTTTTGTATATCTTAGATGGTAAATAAATAAGAAACTTAAATATAACAAATAGGAAAAAAACCATTTGTAAATCGTATACAATTTTTGCCGAATCATGATCATTATGCATGGACCGCTCACGTCTCGTGAGAATAATATTAATTAAAATTTAATACGATTAATTTACTCTTCTATGCGGTACAATATGTTGTATGCTTTTTAGTTATGCTAATGCCAATGTGTACACTTTGAAAATGAAAGTTTTAGCGCAGCACACACACAAAAAAAATTGCACGACTTATGAAAGTCGGATGGAATAATCAAAGACTCATAAACGCATAGATTATCATTGAATTTGTCTAAAAACATGGAATTACATTTATGTACCATGAAGATTTTTTTTTTTTGTTGTTTGTATTAATTAATTATCACGTATAGTAAATTATACATTTACTTTTAATTTTTGCTGGTTTATGATCACAAAAAAAAAAAAATTTAAATGTAATTGTGTTGTTGTAAAGTTATAGAAAGTAAAATGTAAACAAGAATTTGTTGAAAATCACGCACACGTGTTATTGAAACGAAAGTTTAGTGAACTCTGTTAGGAATTTGTATCGATCTACTCGTTTCTATGGAAGTTAATAGAATTTAATTATTCGAAACATAACGATTATCACAATTACACTAAGTACAAATGTGGTTGTGAGACACGACCTTAAAACCGTAGAATTACATCTTGCTTATACAGAATAGTAGCGTTATTTACGTTAGTTTAATCGCACATGGATTAGGATAGTTTGATCGTTTCCTTCAAATCAACTGTGAACTGTATTAATCGAGTTGTCCCACTAATGGCCTGGCCGTTCATCCTTTACCTAGTAGACACAGAAAATTCAATATTTAAATTCTAAATATTCAGCCAGTTAAGACAGAGACAATATAATACAATATTATATATTTCATTTCTCTTCTTTTTTGTTTTTTGCGCAAAACCAATTGTATATTATATGTGTTATCAGTTTATCACACAAAACTAATAAAGTAAAAGCGGTTTTAGGAATCAATGAAAACAAAATTGAGAAATACACCTAAACCTGTTTTTCCATGGTCCTTTTCCACATAATTTTTTAAAATTTTTATTGAATGCGTACAAACAAAAAAGAAGAGAAGCGAAATATATAATGTTGTATTATATTGTCCCTGTCTTAACTGGCTAGGTTAGAATTGGAATAAATTTCTATTGTAATATACAAATGTAAATACTTGATATGGAATTTCTATACCTGTTCATTTTTTTCTGTGATCTAGATATAAACAAAAATGTTAGAGATGAAGAGAGAGAGAGAGAGAGAGAGAGAGATAGAATGTTGGAATTTTGTTTTATTCGTAAGTGTTAATGATTTTCACTGAGTGCGTCCGAAATGGAAAATGTGCATTAAGCGAGGACACGTTTCAAAATAGTATATGCGATGTAGTTTTTATGTGAATTTTTAACACGTTGTTTGATGTCAAGTTGAGTTGTCCAATTTTAATTAATTTATTGATTTTAATGAAATCTAATTTAATCCAAAAATACGCATTTTCAAAAATGTGCATATAAGTACGCAGTTCGGACGTACCCATTGTTAAAACAGTTAAAACCATAGTTTTATGAGATAGCCATCTCTTTCTAATATTACGTCATGTGAGTGAAAAATTACATTGAATTTTGGCCGCTTCATGATGAAGTTTCATAATAAATTTTTTAAAGGATAATGAGTGATTAATTCACTATAATTCATTTATATGGGGTGAAAAATTCGTGAAATCAAAAATTCAACATATGGGATCGGAAGTCATGTTTTAATTTTATGACTTTTATGTTTTGAATGTGTAGTACTGGGTAAAAAAAAAAATTTGTAGTACTCAATTTTTTTGTTGTTTTTGCTGTTGCAAAAGAAGCAGTTGGTGAAAAATTTGTGAATTTGGTAAGTAGTCCAAAAAGTCTACTAACGGTTTTGAGTAAGTTTCCAAATTATATCTGTCAGTTGAAAACCATTGACTGATTGATAAATCAGCATCCTCGTAGTCCTTTTCCAGAAAAGCGTTTTTAAATATTCTCGAAATAAATTTAATCTTGGACAATTCGTGCATTTTAGAAGATGTCGACCTAGGCTCTGGACATAATGCGATCTGAATGAAGTGCAATCTTGGTATTTCGATATCTCTTCATTTGTAATAGTTTCTATTTTGGCTCCATAAATAATCAAATTTATATATGCGTTCCACTGCTTCCTGATTGCACACAGTTTTTAGCAAAATTGATGTGATGATGAATTGTGATGGAGAATTTTGTAGCTACTGTTGTAAAATTTCCGATATTTTGAAATTTGGTAATGCTACCGGTAATATTAGCGGTAACACGGGTAAAATAGATAACACACTTTTTATTCAATATTTTAATTCCAATTTGTATCAAAGAACACTAAGTAGTAATATTTTGACGCCTGGACAAAAGTAGTAAGATTTTTAAATAAAACACAAATGGCTTATTATTCTTTCAAATATATCATCCTCTTCAAAGAAATCTCCTTCGGATGGAATACACTTATGCCAACGTTTTTTCAAGCCTTCAAGCCCAGGGCTACAAAGCCTTCTTTGATTCCGCATGAAGAGAGGTTTCTTGAGTTTCAGGAATAGCCAGAAGTCAAGCGGAGCTAAATCGGGCGAAGGGTAGTTGCGAAACAATTTGGGTCAAATTTTTGGCCAAATAATCACGTACAACCAATGCAGTATGAGACGGCGCATTATCATGATGCAAAAGCCAAGAGTTCCCCCCAAACCCAAAATTTTCGTGATGTCAACAAGACCTCTAATTGTCAATCGACTATTTTTGATAACCAAATCCTTGACTTTCTTGATGTGGTGTTAATCGATAGACGTCGAAGAACGGCAAGGTGGTCTTCAACGCCAAAAGTTAATAATAATTTTTACATTTTATGGTCAATTAAACATTTTAATCAATGTATGGTTCATCCCTGCCGACGCATTTATCATCCTCAGCCTCAACATCATGCATAACCGAATCATTCTTCATCTCCAAGTCATCCTCTTCTTCAAGCGAATATGATTATGCAGCTTCATCTATCAATAATAATTTGTATTTGATTCAGCAGGAATAACTTCATCAACGTTATCCACACTTCCTACATTCGATCTCGACAGGTTTAAGTTGTGCAAAATGTACGTTAGTTTTCCTGTACGATCAACAGTCAATGGATTACGTATAGGTTGCTCACTTGCAACGATAAACGGTCGTGAAAAAAGTTAACTTCGAACATTATAATGCGGCAAAGGCTTATATATTTTGTTGCCCTTATATTTTTTGTCCTTATATTTTGGGTGAAGTTCTGCGACATTAAAAATAGATTCCGTCGCTTCAAGTTTCTGTGATTCCGGAAAACTGTTTCGACGAATAGCTGGTTCAAGTAAATTTGAGAATACTTTCAAGTTCATCGTAATTGGCGCATTTATTTTGTTCAAAAGCTTGTTTTATATTAACAAAACAGTACACCAGTTTAGACAAAACAGCAAACTCTCAAAAAAAGATGGCCATTTAGCAATCGGAGGTAGATGCCTTCATAACTGACTTCACTTCGTCTTCGGTAGCCAGCGCCTTCAGGGCATACCTGATGTAGCATAAATGCAGATCGAATGTAGCATGAAAAATGTGCGATTTTTATTTCCGAAACCATCCGTACGACCGACTGAAAATTTCAAACTATTTATAGATTGAATCTTGGAGATATCGACAATGACCAAGTTAAGTTCTTGGCAGATGCACCCATACTCGGTAATATAGGGATGGATTTTGTTAACCATTTTTCGGGACGCTTTATTGTTCGTTCCATTGTCAGTAATAAGTACAATAAAATTATAAATCTCGACGTCTTTTAACACCGCTTTAACTTTCTCGAAAAGCAACTTTAAAAGCCAAATGTCGAGTTTCCTTTGTGAGCAGATTTATACAAAAAGACTTTGGGTGTATTGATGACATAATTTTTTATGGAGTCCCTGCGTATGTTTCACCAGGCATCGGTCTACAACGTTAGATGTGCCGGACCAAAACGACTCACCCTTCGACGCGATGGTATTCAAGGCTCAACAATTGATTGGAAAGTTGGTATCTCGAAGGAAGTTTATAGAACGGTCGCAATTTCTTGAACAAATCAATACACGCCTAATGGAGCACCAGAATCAAAAATTGCTCGAGTAATAGCTCGTCGATCATCTGGTGCTACTTTGGTTTCATATTGTCAACGAAATTCCAGCACACTAGAGCTTTTCTTCGACTAAGACGTTGCAGCCACTTTTCTAGTTAAAATAGTGATTGGTGTTTTTTCCAGTCTCTATTACGTATTTGCCAAATGAATATGTCAATGAAACAGCAAAAATTTGGTGTAGTAGATGGAATTTGGTGTAGTAGTAAGGAAGTATATTGCAATGGTATCACAACTCTTTTTGCATTTAGTTAGACTAGTTGAGTTGTTTGGAAAAAAAATTTTTAATTTATGTTACCGATATTACCACGGTAACACCACTTTGGTAATATTACCTAAAATTACCTATTTTACCGGTAATATTACCACCGAGAATATTACCGTTTACATTGTTCGATCTAATTTGGAATATGCGTCGAGTATTTGGGATCCTGCTTACCATATTTATATCGATAGAATTGAACGGGTACAGAAGAAATTTAGTATTGACTATCTTCATAAATTGAATTGGCCGTTTGATCCGGACCTTCCAATGTGGCTGAATAAAAAGAATTTGCCATCCTATAACGACCGTTGTAAAATTGCTAATTTGGACTCATTGCTTGTAAGACGTAGATGTGCTGCTTCAACAGTCATCGCTGATTTGCTGAACAATTCTATTGACTGTCCGGAACTACTTGCAAAGATTGATATTCATGTGCCTTGTAAACCTACTCGGGTCAGGGATTTTATATATTTGCCGACTTTTAAATCGAACTATGCATATAATGCTCCGATCCCATCTATTTGTCGACAATTTAATCATAATTTTGATGTGTTTGATTTTAATATTTCTAAATGTACTTTTAAAAAGCAAATCAAAGCTAAATTATAAAACTATTTATAATTATAATTATTGTAATCAAAAAAGGATTCTTATCCCGTTGATTTTTAGAATAAATAAATAAATAAACATCACTACTTGTAGCCCTCATAGCATTCTTTAAATGTACATACTCAGCATTAGACGTTTTTGAACTTTAACTTTTCAAGGCTTCATCGTCTTTATAATAATTTATCACTGATTTCTTTAATTCATCGCTGATTCATTTCCCAGCTGTAGGTACAAGAAGACCAAGTGGGCCGTTCGTTTTCTGAATATATTTAGCTTTATGCACTAATTATTGTGCTGTGTTGAACTCCTGTTAAATTTGTTGTATTGGTTAGTGACTTCGGTAGTGTAGTCAGCAGCTGTATCTTATCACTATATTTTTTCTCCAATTGTTTGAATTTGCTTTCCAGTTGCTCCATGAATTCGTCAAATAAATTAGCTTTCATTGCGTAAAAATATTTTCTTAATCCTTATTCTTTTACCTTTAAAATGAGCCCTATTTTATATTTTTTGGATAAATACCTTTTTTACATTTGCATAAATGCACCAACATTTCCAACAAATTCACAAATTTTTGACCAACTGTATCTTGTGCAACCACAACAACAAAAAAAATTGGGTACTACAAAAAAATTTTTTTAACCAACACATTCAAAACATAAAAATCATAAAATTAAAACATGACTTCCAAAATTTTTTGATTTCACGAATTTTTCACCATAGTTTCCCGCAGAAATCGAAATGAAACTGGAGAATGTCTGGATGTTTGTGCTGGTCTAATTATAGCTGTAATCGGTCAGTATAAATGTCAACAAATTAATGTTGTATCCGGCGATATTATAATCCTTTTAGTAAAGCCAAATATGGCTAAAAGAAATCTTTTCGTTTGTGCTACATGTGAATTCCTTAATGAATTTATCGATATTTTGAAAATAAGATTCTGTTCAAAATGGAAGAAACTGACAGTTTATACATCGAGGGAGATTTTAACATTCCAAACTTAAATTGGAAACGAATTGACGGAATACTTACACCGTTTTATAACACTGTCAATACCACTTTGGTGATAGATTAATTTTTGGAATGGGTCTAAGGCAACATAATGAAGTGCAAAACCATAATGGCTCACTTCTGGATCTCGTTTTCACTGAGTGCAATCCAGTGAATACTCGGCAATGATAGGCAAGCTCATGATCTCTATCTCTCTCTCTCTCTCTCTCTCTCTCTCTCTCTCTCTCTCTCTCTCTCTCTCTCTCTCTCTCTCTCTCTCTCTCTCTCTCTCTCTCTCTCTCTCTCTCTCTCTCTCTCTCTCTCTCTGACCAAGACATGGTCAATAATCATATTCGCCTGATGGGGTCTGATGGTTTTCCCTTATTACTTTTAAATAATTGCTCCGAAGCCTTAAGTGGCCATTTAGCTCATTTATCTAAAATTACAGCCTTAGGCAAGGCATTTTTCCCCAGTACTGGAAACCCTTGTATGTAATCCCAGTATTTAAATCTGAGCCAAAAAATTCAGTTGAGAATTATAGAGGAATAGCTATTTTATCTGTTATCCCTAAACTTTTTGAAAAACTGGTAAAGGATTGTATTTATGTTAATAACAAAAACTTAATTATTCCCCAACAACACGGCATTTTTTCTGGTACCTAGATGACACTAACTATACAAATTTCAGCAGGGCCTTTGACAAAATTAATCATAAATTATTAATTGATAAATTGATTAAAGTCAATTCTAATTTTATTCCTATAAATTGGTGATCATCTTATTTGTCGCAAAGTTTACAGTCTGATCTGGTGTTCCTCAGGGTAGTCACTTAGGTCCATTATCATTTATTCTATTTCTTAATGATATTGTTACATGTTTCATGTCAGCTGATCTAAAAATGTACGCTAATATCCGAATTGGTGCAGACGATTTATTGGTACAACATAGTAGATCCTGTTCCCGGATTTTGTTCCTAAACGCAGGAAACGCAGCCATATAATTCTCCGAAAAAAATCCACACCAAACCTCACCTAAAAAAAGTTTGTATATTTGAACAAAAATTTGATATTTGAGACATAAACAATTTGGATGAAAAAATCGTAAGAGTTGGACCCAAGCACAATCTTCAACAACCTTGATTGAACTTGTACCCGATCCAGTCTGTAGCCAAAATTGATTCGCCTCCAATCGAGATTTTTCGAGAATTTTCATTTTATCTAGATCAACTTGGTGGGCTGCATCGTTCAACCGTCGCGCAAGTACTCCAAATTTGACTGTTTTTTTTAAAGAAGTCTAAACAACTACAGCAGATTTCATTTACAGCGACTACGGATACAACAACCTTCCGGTTAAAACGACGTAAAATTATAGTCTGGAGCATTACTAAATCAAGAAAAAAAATTATTTATAACGACATTCGGATATAACGATGGAAATTCATTGTCATAGGCGTGGTCGTTGTATTCAGTTCATCAAGCCCAAAATGTTATAGCTCCACTTGTACAGGAAATACAAAACCATTTTTTTCAAGCAAAAAAACTTTTTCAACGCAGAAGTGATCTCAATAAAGGTTAAAATTCAAACGTTAGTGCACCTACACAACATCTGAAAGACACAAACCACCAAACCAGTCCAGATTACATCAAGATCCTTGATAAACAAGAAAAACTTCCAAAAAGATCGACTCTGACTTTGGAAACGCTACAAATTCAATAAATGGTGAGGAGGACCGATCCTTTATCTGCAACCCACATGATTTTTTCTTCCAACCCAAATGATTTATTCTTCCTATTCAAATGTGAAACGCCCTATTACACATTACTTACCGACCAAACGGCGCAATGGTTAAAGCTGCGGCAGTAGGATCGGGAGGTACCGGTTTCGAATCGCTATAGGAGCAGGATGCAAAAGGGATTTCCTCCTCGGATTACAATCGGTGATGAAGATGAACACATTTATGAACCGCTGTTTATGACCCACCTATCATGTCAGGGCTATAAAAACGGGTCCATAGCCGTACGTCCTCGATTTGGCTACTGCGTAAGGTAGGACATAAAAAGCGAACTGCGAAAGAGTTGGGAGTGCCTTGAGCCCCAGAAAAGATTGCAGAGATAGAAATGAACATACAAACAAAACCAACACATTTTTTCGAAAAACTATAAGGCTGTCAATGGAAAATTGCTTTTAAATCCTTGTGATTGCCTCACTCCTTGATTTGCGTAAAAAAGAACAACCTTTGAAAATACCTCAAAGCACCAAAAAATAAATTGAAGTATTTTGTTACAAAAATATTTGCATATTTAACGATATTTGATAGTTTCGAAAATTTTACGATGTACTTGCAGCTATTCGCAAGGTTAGAAATTATCCAAGGCCAAGTATTCCATAAAGTAAATCTATGAGAAATGGAAAATTCCCTCAGAAATAAGTAGCACATCGCTCATTTTGCTAAATGCTTTAACTGATTTTCCAAGAGTTTTAAAATTTGGAGCAATTATTTATTAGAAGTCCATTTTAACCAGTGTTACTAGCGAATTTATGTGGTGTTCATTAACAAATATATTGTCTTAATATTGTGCAAAACAGAGTTTTTGATAAATCCTGGGATTTTAATAAAAATTCGCGGGAATCGGGAATTTAAAAACTTACCCATTTCCCGGTTTAGTAATTGGACTGTCGAAAATCGTTTAGCTCTCAATATCTTTAAACGTAAAACTATGTCATTTGCAAGAATTAAGAATTTGACTGTAGCTCCGTACAGTTTACAAGACGTGAAAATTTATAGAAATACTCAGTTTATTGATTTAGGTGTATTTTGTACAGGTAACCTAAGTTTTACGAAACACACAGAAATGATTGTAGGTAGGGCTGGCTTCATGCCTGGTTTCGTAAAGAGACATGCTCATCAATTTTCTGACCCATACACTCTCAAGACACTAAATATTTCTTTTGTTAGGCCCTAGTGCTGGTAAATAAATAAAAAAATTAATTGATCCTACATTAACCAGCCGTGATTTTTTCATCACCCGCCGATTCTTTATTGGTTTGGACAATAAATTACTCAAACGAGCAGGATCCTAGATTCTAGCAGAAATTTTAAATTCTAGAAAGGAAATATTATAGATTAAATAGACTAGTTCCTACTACAACACGAGAGGGGAGAGGTATTTACTCAACGGTAGGGAGGAATACCAAGTTATTTTTTCTTATGTAATATCAATTTTGCTCGTTTGAGTAATTTATTGTTTAAATAACATGAATTCGGTCGGGGGTCCCCCGCGACGCTGCCTTCCTTGTCCAGCAATGTAAAGAAAAGATCAGGGACAGAATTGTCTCAACTAACATTAGGAACAGGTCGGATGACGACTCTACCCCCAAAGGCATCGCGGCAAACAGAGGGAAAGTTTCCAGTCCTTCACCGAACCCATTGGAAGCCGCCCTAAAAGCTGCAACGGAAGCCGAGAATAAGGAGAGTTGCCCCGAGAACCGGACCGACACGGCCACAACGTATAGTGCCGCAGTGAAGGCTGGAGATTACCGACCAAGGCTACCCAGAGACAAAACTGAGTATTGCCCAGATTCTGGCAGTACAAGATGCCATAATGGAGACGGTGGCGGAGCTGCCGTTAGATGGTGTCAGCTCTAATTTTCTGGGATGTCGCACAAGAAACGGTTGGCTCACGGTCAACTGTGCCGATGAAGAAACGGCAAAGTGGCTTAGGGCCACAGTGCCCTCACTTAAGCCATGGGGCGGGGCATCCCTGAAGGCAGTCGGGGAGGAGGAGTTGCCTCGCCCAAAGATTATGTTTGTTTACCTGCCAAGAGGGGGTAAGGAGACAAACGACAAGATACTGCGTCGACTGGCAATCCAGAATAAGGACCTTAGAGACGCAGACTGGAGAATTATTGCGAGGAAGGAGCGAGAAGGCGACCTCCTTCACCTCACAATGTCCGTTTCACATAAAACGGCCTAGAGCTAGGCATACCACTGGGTAGCATCCCCACAGGTTTTCAACCAGTGCCTGTTAAGGAGTGGCCAACTCGAAGCCCGGACCTCAATCCCATCGAACATTTATGGGACGAGCTGAAAAAAAAGGGTTCGAGCCAGAGATGTTGTTTCAACGAGTCTCCAGGAGCTGCAAAACAGGCGATCGCAGAGGAATGGGAGGCGATACCTCAAGATTTAGTGAAAACTTTGGTAAAATCGATGAAACATCAAATGGAAGCTGTCATTCGGGTTAGGGGAGGGAATACTTCTTATTAATAAAAATATTTGTTTACGGAGCCAAGGATGCCTCAAGAATTTTTAACGACAAAAGCATTCCATATCGTTTCCAAGTAAGCAATCCGAAGGTACCTATACTATATGGAATATCTAAGATGCACAGACCCGGTAATAAAATGAGGCCAACAGCATTAAATATTATTGCCACTTCAAAAATCGCAAAATGGCTTTTGAGCAAATTCAGGAATACTCCACTCCCTGCTGAAATCTCTCGAATAATCTTAAAATTATAGAATGACCCCTATTATCATCAAAAATTATGAATAATGTCAATAACCCAAAAATCTTAAAGTTTGAGCATCATGTCTCGGTAGTACAGCTTAATGTCAATACTTAAACCTCAAATAACACCAAGAATCTCAAGTAGACTCAAATAAATTCGATATTCCCAAAAATAAAGGATATTCTCGAGAAATGCCCAATGTTGATGTCTGATTGGTGATGGAAAATCAGGGGGCTAACACCAGGCGCAAGTAAATAGTGGAAGGATAGCAATAATAAATCCATAATCTACGATTTTGATTTTCCTAATCTTAATGTTATCAATAGGCAGTTTTCCTTCACCTGAACGTCGTTTTTAGTCGTGATGTGTGTATTTTTTTTTTTAGAAAGAAATTTCCAAAATTTTAAAATTTGGTTACGTTAAAGATTTCATAAAAGTTTAAAATAGAACTTAGAAAATTTAAAAACTTAAAATATTAATGATCTAAATTTTCCGGCTATAGGAAATACTTCCCCCTAAACAGAATTTTTACCACGAAATTCCACGTTCCTGCAAATTTTAAAACTTCTATTTATGCATGGGTAAGAATTGGAATATTTATGAAATAGGTTATAAATTCAGAATTTGTCTGAAAAAGTTCAATGTGCTTTAAATTAAAGCTATGGGCCTTAATGTACAAATGTGGGAATTTCTTGCAAAATTGTCTATCAAATTTTAAAATTTTTAAAATTTCTATCTCTCTAGCCTCTCAGATGTTATTTAGAGTGAATATTTCGAAGTGCATCGTTTCCTCCGTAAAAGAATCGAAAGATTCTCGTAAGCAGATTAAAAAATGAAGAGTCGGGGATTTTATTTGGCGAAGATATTAAAAAATCAAGTTCCTCTACTGTAGAGAAAAAAATTCAACCAGTTTTGATGCAATTTTAGAGACTCTGAAGAGCTGTAGAGTACTCTACCTAATAGTCTTTACATGAAAGAATTGCCTCTTCCGTTTAGAGCTTTGATCCATTGAATAATTTTAACACAACTTGTCTCGATCGTTATAGATATAAAAAAATATAGCTTGAACTGCGATATCGGACGATTCGGAAGCATTTGTTACAAAATAGTAAACAAATGTACCATCTCGAATGATGTCATATACTCTCATTAATCTGCAAGATAATGAAAGCTTTCTCCTTTCTATTTTCATCAAAGCCACTGAAAAGGGAAACTCTAAACGTTTTAAGAGACCACGAAAAGTACCGGCAGAAACAAAACCTTGCTGCGAAAACCGTAGTATTTTCTGGGAGCTCAGATTAACCAAAAATTGGCAACATATTAAAATAAATCAAGAAACGTAAATGCCAGCTACAATTAAGTTCAGTCCGCAAGGAACAAACTTATTGAAATTCTACAAAAGATTACCAACAATGTTGATTGTACAAGACCGGTGTAAAGTATTTCACACAAAGTGTAGCTACATAAATTAATGAAAAGTGTAAGTGTACTGAAAAAGTGTAGGCCTACATAAAAAGTGTAAATAAGAAGTAGAACCAGGTATGGGGCGATATTACGATAAAGTGGACAGGTCAAGCTATCCGAAACAATTTTTCTTATTAAAATAAAAAGGGTTGGGTATGTTCGACGCTTGACCTGTCCACTTTATGGAAATATAAGCCCACACCTCGTAACATCTCTGAGATTTTGGTTAATGGTCATAGTGTAGCATCAGGTTTCGACATTTTATGTGATTTTCACAATTTTCAAAATAGCGTCGAACCTACCCAACCCTTTTTATTTTAATAAGAAAAATTGTTTCGGATAGCTTGACCTGTCCACTTTATGGTAATATCGCCCCATACCTGGTTCTATTTTTTATTTACACTTTTTATGTAGGCCTACACTTTTTCAGTACACTTACACTTTTCGTTAATTTGTTTAGCTACACTTTGTGTGAAATACTTCACACCGGTTTATCTGATCCTTGGTACGGATATCTGATCCTTGGTACGTCGAGAACGGATTGCCAACTTGAAATTTTTTTGTTCGACTCCTCATAGTTTTCGGACCTTGTTGATTTGAGGATTGCCTAGCGCGTTGCGTTTTGGGTTAAGCTAAGGGTTGGTTTGTGGGTTGAGTAAGAAGTTTAGCTATGATTGAGCTGAATTCATGTAGTTATGGGATCATGTGGATTTAGCGATTGAGTTGAGTGTTTAGTTTGGAGTTCAGTAGGGGGTTGATTTGGGACTTGAGTTGAGGTTGACTTTAAAATGGTATTTTTATTGGCTTGTGGAATGTATTCCTGACCTCTAGCGTTCAAGCACTGCAATCTACTGGAACAAAACCGGAAATGAAGCGAAATGAATTCCACCCTGTCAGTATTCCAGAGACTGTACGTTGAGAGACTGAATGTGAAAATTATTCTGTTATAAAAAGCCTTCGGGTCCTGATACTGAATTAAGAGCACTAGGCTAAAGCTTTTTTAGACTAAAAGCTCCAATCCAATCCTTTTTTGTGTGTTAGCTAAGTTGAGATGTCTGGTAAGGTGAATGAAACTATTGCGGTTATGATATCCCTCACGCAATACAATTTTCCCATATATGAGACACATAATTTCGATTGTACCCTTTCAATAACCTGGTAAAAAAAACAATGGTGTCAAATCAATTAAACCCGGAATTGTATAACAACGATAATTAACCAATAAACAAAGCTATTATACAATACTTGCCAAAAGCGTATAATTGACTTGAGGGTATAATGACCGGCAAGCGTGCTATATTAATACCAAATGAAATTTTCAAGATCGCGTATACCGATATCACACTTCTGATTTATTGCTTAAATTTATTTAATTACCACCATATAAAGAAGGAACAAATTATAATTAATTTAGGTAAGTCGCGTTCCGTTAGCAATTCTTGATCATGTGCAGATAAAGTCTTAAAAATAAAATTTTAAATTTTAATAAATTTTAGTTCATCAAACCGCAACGAACATTGGTAGCGCGTTACCAAAAATATAATTAATTGGATTGTATTCAAATTTCACATCGTCGATTGTCGAAATGTATACTCGATTTTTGGACGTTACAAACTATAGGTAAACCAATTCCAAAACTAGAAAGCATTTATTGAGATTCATTCATGATATGATTATGACCGTTGACCAAACATTTAACCTCGTTAAAATTAAAAAAGAAAAAAGTATCAAATTTCTATTTCTAATCAACAACAATAACAAAATTAGACATTAGAAATGGAAACCATATTTTATGTATATAATTACGATAAAATAAATTTGTTCGTGATCATACATAAAATATGTAAATGTTGAACAAAAAAACAAAAAACTATCTCGTTACACTTCATTCATTTATAATGATAACAAAAAAGCCCTACAGACAAACTACATAATTTACTAGAGTGCATTGTTCAGGTTTCACTTTCTCTCGACTATCAATTTTTTAGTAGGGCATTAGAAATGGAATTTTTTAACACTACGATGAAGGTGTGTTCAGACAAAAAACATTGTGTCCATGATCAGGTTAATATTGTATAGAGTGGAGAAAAACTAAATGATTTTTTTTTTTTTTTTGTATGTTGCAGACGTTGATGATCATCAACATGATGATAATCACAAAATAAGTATTTATAATGAAATAACTTTCCATTTTTAAGATAATTATTACGAGCATAATTTCACTTGAATAAAAAAAAAGTAAAACAGCAACAAATATTTAATAATAAATCAATCTTCACAAACAATTTTAGTTCCAAGTCCAACTCACTCACCTCTCTTCCTCTTGATTTGGTTCACGTTAAAAAGAAAATATTCTGTGTTTTGTTAAACTCTCATTTTTTTTAACTTTTGTTTTTCTTTAAGATCTTGTTGTATGTCTTGAAAGATCGATGATCGTGAGAATGGATTTAATATTTATTATATACATATTATTTTTGAAATTGAAATGAAATGTGCGCTTATTCTGCAAACGTAGCACTAACTATCAAACAACAATAAACAAATAGTTGCAAAGTTGATTTTACCACGCCAATATTTTTGTGTTTTATTGTCACGATCTACTTTTATTTTATATTGTATTGATCATTGATCATGTAATTCGATATTACATAATATGAAAACATCACACATCGTTTAGATAAAGATTTCCATTTTAATGAGATTATGAATGCATAACACTGCTGTAAATACATATGGATGGTGAAACCTTATCGTTCATCATTATATGATTGGACAACAAAATAATTTCACCATTTTTGCTGTTTAATACTGCGGGTCGTTGGTCTTGTGTAACACAATATATCGTTGTATTTTTTTTTTTTGTATTATTAATGAAGTAATATAGTTTGATATATTACTTAAACCTACCTTAATACTATTGTCAAGTTATTAGTTGAATAAACTTGGCGTATAATATCGTGTGCTATGGAGATTTGTTATTAGATAGGAACAAGATTAATTCGGTTGAAGTGGTGAAAACCAAATTTGTTCACTGCTTACAAATAAAGATTGAGAATGGATAATTTGTAGAAGGGTTTGGCAGTTCAGAAAGGTGGTCTATATCTAATTTAAATATATTTTTTTAAACTTTATTCAAACGGAATTTATTTTTAGGTTGAACCTTCCACCTACTTAAATTTTTTTAATATTTATGATAACAATAAAATATTTTTACAAAGTAACTACTCATTTTTGACTAACAGCGTTTGACTCTGACAGTATAATAATAAAACACTCATACGTATGTGTTCTTTCCATAAAGTGTTGTTTTGGTTGATGTTGCATTGTGCGGACTATTCAGGTAACTCAAAAGGTTTTAGTCTTTTGAATCTTCTTATTATACCCTCTTGATGAAGTAGTCTTGCAGCTTCGATGTTAGGGTGATGATGGAGCCTCTCCTGGTGTTTTTGTGCACATTTCTTTATTTCACTATTTCGAGTGTACCAAGGGGCATTTACAATTCCTCTGAGAACTTTATTTTGAAATCGTTGAACTATCTGTTGATTGCTGATTTTGGTGCATCCCCATAGTTGAATACCATATGTCCATGTATAAAGCACAAGTTTGTTATGAATGGATAACTGAGAGTTTCTTCCAATTAACCAGTACATTTTTCTATATTTTAACTAAAGCTCTTCTGCTTTTTTTTCACGTGTATTTTCCACTTTAACTTTGCATCAAGGTTCATACCAAGGTATTTTGCTTGATTGGCATGTGGGACAGGGATATTATTGAGAGTCACAGGTAGTGGTTCTATTGATCTATTAGTGAAGTTAATGTGAGTAGACTTCGACTCATTCACTTTAAATCTAGCCAGACTTTGTCAAATGCCTGCGCTATGTCAAGAAATATGGCTGAACAAATCTTTTTTCCTCTAAGGATTTTTCTATTATATCTGTTATTCTATTCCAAACTGATGGGACGGAACAGCTCCTGATTTTACAACTTCTGGTTTAATTCGTTTTAATAACAATCTCTCAAATAGTTTTGACTTAGTTGGAAGAAGTGATATTGGCATGTACGAGGCCAGTTCACTTTCGCAAATTTCCAAGATAGAGAGAGGGACATAACGGAGTCTGAAGGAAGCATTAATTATGTCCGATATTTTTTTAATAGCTTTATTAGGTAGTTGTTTTAGAATCTCTCCAGTTATCAAGTACTACATGGTTCTTTATTTCTTGTTTAACTTCTTAAGCATTAGTTAATGGGATTTCCTGTCTCAGGATAGTTGTTTGGTTTTCGAACAGTATATCCTGTTGGTTAAGTGTTGTTAAATTTGGCTGAAAGGTACGCTCGAGATGATCCGCGAATTTTTCTGCTTTTTCTTCTTTGCTTTTAGCCAGGTGATCATTATTTGTTCTTATTGGTGGTATTTGGTTGCTTCCACAATGAATAATCACTACCTTTATCATAGGTGAGAGATTGTAGGTATGAATTTATTGATTAATTTTTAAATTCCCGTATTTCTCTATGTATTCGTTGTGTTAAATTATTTAATCTATTTTTGACGGTTGGGTCTCTCGTGTACGTTGCCATTCCCTTCGGGTACTTCTCTTCTCTATAACTAGTGATTTAATTTCCATTGGATAGCATTTGCCAGCTATTTTTTTGTTTGTTGTATTAGTACTTTTCCACTCCGCTAACTGTATGTCTTTGACGAGCTTCTCCACCTCCTGTTCTAATGATTATTCTGATGAAAGTTGTGTGTTGAAAATGATGCTATTGTTTAGTTCATTCCTGAACTTTTTCCAATCAGTATATTTATTTGTTAACAGTGGCTGTATTGTATCACTTATTATCATTAATGGTCAGATGTGGAGTCCAATCCTTCCTGCACTTGTTTATAATCAACCGGGATTTTGCTTGTTATAAAGAAGTCAATTAGAACTGCTGAGTTGTATTTCATTTTGTCGTTGCAATATACCATTGCAGTTCCATGCAAGAATTTTTAAATTATTTGCCATGTTTTTCGAGTAGGGTGAGCCTTTGTAGGATTGATATAAGGGCTTTTTCTTGCTTTTCTTCTTGTGAACTAAGTCTATCAAGAATATCTTGTAGTATTTTATTAGTTTGGTTATTATTTGAATCATTAACAAAAAGAGGACTATGTTGTCTTCTCGAACTTCCAATAGATAGTACATCAGAAAATTTTACATTTGGATTAGTACTTGATAGCTGGTTTAATGTTTGGTGTGGCCTTAAATTTGTAGATATTCTTGTTGAAGCTGAGTTAATTTCTGGCCTGGTACTTATTGAAGTTTCCTTTGTTTTGTTGCGAATTTTTTGCAGCTCTTTTATAACAATGCAACCTCTGTAGTTGGCTGGGTGTACCTCTCCACAGTTGACACTCCATTCAGCCGTACGGTGTTTTCCTACACATTTCACGCATCTGGGCTCCTTATTACAAAAGTTTTGCGTGTGTCCGTAGACTTAGCACTTTTTGCACTGGGGATCAGTTTAGATTTTTTAACTGCTTCTATTTGCACTTTCATAAGGAGTATTTCGCTGATTGCATAAATATTTTTAATGTCTTCTGTTCTTTCAAAAGACAACACATATAATGGAAGAGGTGTTTTGTCACCTCTTTTTAGCAGCTGTGTAACTTCATTAATTTTGTATTTTTTCTCCAACAGGTTTTCTTCATTAAGAGCTCCTGTTAACTTTCTATAGCTATCACCGTCTGTGACATTTATTTTGATATCACCACAATTTAACGCTGTAGCTTGAAATTTTATATGATTGTTGTCTATGATGTTTCTAATACTCCGATAATTATTGCAATTAGATATTATAGGTTTTTCACTTCAAATTCAAGTTTTTTCATTTTAAATTCAATTTTTTTTATTTCAAATTCAATTTTTTTTATTTCAAATTCAATTTTTTTTATTTCAAATTCAAATATATTTAATTCAAATTCAATTTTTTTTATTACAAATTCAATTTTTCTAAAAAATCATTATAAAGAAAATTTAATTTATAATAGTACACTGTATCACCAAAACAGATACAGAATATTAATGTAATGGTTGTCCAACTGCTGCCGATGGTAATTTCATAGACATATCCACATAATAATTATTTCAATCGGCGGAGGTAATAGTTACCACAGATGTTTCAATTATACTTTCTAAATTTATATTAGTTTGTGGATCCGCCAGCAAATCCCTCGCTGTAAATTTTATTTTTGAAAAAATCTTTTCAATGGGATTCAACATCGGTGAGTAAGGAGAAAGAAAAATTAATGTATGAGTTGTTTCACTATTGTTGTATCACGCACTGCCCGAGTTTTGTGGATTGAACAATTATCCAGAACCAACCATGCCTCTGTGATGTTAGCTTCAGCCAGTTTAGCAAATAATTCTTCAAGGAATGTAATAAAAATATTAGCATTAACAGATGAGTTTGATATTATTTTGATATTATTATGTACTATTCCATGTAAGTTCATGGCCGCAATGAGCGAAACATTTCGTCCTCTCACAGTTGGTACTATTATATGAGCACCAGTATTTATCTTCGATCTAGCCTTCGTTCTGCGAAGATGGCAGTTAAAACCAGATTCATCAAGAAACACTATTTTATCCAGTGTTTGTGGAGCATTTCCTGAAAAGTGGATTGCATATTGCTTACGTTGTTCAATTGTGCCTACACTATTCATACGATCCAAATTTATTGTAGCATTTTTTAGTGATATTCTTAATTTTTTCAATGCGTTAAAAATACTGGCTGTACATAGGTTGACGTTTTTGGTTTCGAATATTTTAATCTTTATTTTTTTCAGCGTAATGCATGGATTATCTTCTATTATTTTTTCAATTTCATTTAATATTTCACTTGACAATTTCATTATTCTTCTACCACCGCGATTTCTTTTAACAATTGTACATTCATCTTTTTTGTAGCGATTTATTATAGACATGGCAGTATTTTTATTTATTCCTGCTATTTCACTTGATTCAAGTATTGTCTTACCTTCTTCAAAGCATTTTATTAGGATCTGCTTTTTGTATAAGCTAGTTTTCTTGTATAGTTCCCTATTGTATCCTCTGCGACGAACAACCAAGTTAGATGTAGTTTCTGCAGTGCTGTCATCTGAAGATTCGATTGGTCGGCCTCTGCGACGAACAACCAAGTTAGATGTAGTTTCTTCAGTGCTGTCATCTGGAGATTCGATTGGTCGGCGAATTCGCCGATAATTCCGTCCATTGGTATTCGTAATAGGATTTGGTTCACTCGAAGAAGTATCCGTATTCATTTTTTAAATTTAAATGGATGAAGTGAAAATATGGATTTAATGGATAATGACAAAATTTGTTTTAAGAAACCACACTACTGCGATTGTCAACTATATATGCAATATATCAACTATGTGCGATATATCAACTATGCTATAGTTATTCTAAATAAAAAAATTGAATTTAAAATGAAAAAACTTGAATTTGAAGTGAAAAACCTATATTACTGGAGGTGGCCGTGGCACTTTTTTCTTCAGTTGTATATTCTTACTTCCGGTTGGGAGTTCATTACTTGATCGTTTCTGTTCCGGCGGAACCTGAGTTTTATCCTCCTGTTGCACGTGCCTACTTCCGGTTGGAAGCTGCTCAACTGATTGTTTCGATTCGGGTGAATTCTGTGGTGATTTACTCATCTTACGTTTTTTATTTTTTTTTGTTATGGTTCAGAATCCATCCCGTTTCTCTATTGAGTTCTTCCTCGTCTGTTTCATACATAACCTCTATATGATCATTGGTATCGTTTCAGTGGTTTCTTTCTCAGACATTACTGCATTTAGAGCATCTTTTAACTCCTTGTTTTCTCGCTGTAAATTTTTGAGATCTTTGGTTAGATTTAAGGTTAACTTTTCTATTGCGCAGTTCGGCGGTATCCCTTTCTAAGGTGTTCGCTATTGGTGGTGGTGATCTACTCACCCTGAATTGTTGTTTAAATGGGTTGGGTTGCCCAGAAGGGCTGTTAAACAATGATTGGCTCACCCCAGAATCCATTGAGCCAGCCTCGTTAGAGGGTGGATTTTCCAACTGATTAGCTGATTAGCATGGTTGTATTCATTGTTTATTTTACTGGTCATAAATCATCTACCACTCTGACCAGTACGAGTTGGTAGTGGGTCTGGTTTAAGAACATCAATTACTAAATTCTCGATAGTCGGTTATACCGCCGTGTCTCGGTCGCCAGAGCCTCGTTAGTTACCTAGCATGGTGCACCACGTGCAGGTGAGGATGACATTTGGGCTATTTGTAGACCAATTACTTAAGCAGAAGATGTATAAGATTGCCATAAAACGTCAAGAGACATAAAAATGAATTCAAGAAACTCGGGTTTAAAAAAAACTCATTTTAAGTAGGTTGGGAAAGGGGTAACCTACTTAAAATGAGTTTTTTTTTAAACCCGAGTTTCTTGAATTCATTTTTATGACTCTTGACGTTTTATGGCAATCTTATACTCTTGATACACTGTGAATTAATAAAACCGATTTAGTGAATTTATCTAGTTTAGTCGCGGTATGTTAACCGCAGCCTGTCTAGGATATTGCACCATTGATACACTAAAGATTAGTAAAACACGACTAACTAAAGTCGTTGGCATACTGCACTATAATAAATTCGATTTGCTTAAATTGATTTGACATACTGTCACTAAACTCGAAAAATTCACTAAATTGGTCAACTCAATTTTAGATAATCGTTTTGTTTTGCTTAAAGCACTAGAACGTTTTAACTAGTTTAAATCGGATTTATTAAACTTGTCACTGTTTACCATAGGAATAACACATTAAGTATCATACGAGTAGCTCTATATAAAATTTAAAAATTTTTATAAATTCGCCCCTTAAAAATCATCTCTAGAAAGTGGTTGGACCCGATAATTTTTCTAGGCATAACTGTACGCTAGGCCTAACTGTCGAATTTATACAAACTTTTTAATTTTATGGGCCTTTCATTCAAATGAATATTTTTAGACTCCCCAGGGGTAACTATTGGCAAGGCACACAGTAACTGAACCACTTTCGAGACATGATTAAACTGTCAACAGCTTAAATTTTAAGCTTTTCAATTAATTTTTATAAATTATGCATATTTGTAAGCTGGCTGCTTGATATGACGACCAAATCTCGAAACATAACCAGTTGTTGGAACGTTTGCCCTTTGACTTGAATTGCTTGATTTTTCGGGTCGGCTCGATGTTGCTTGATTAACTTCTGAAATGAACTGATTTTCATTGACTGACGGATCTTGACTGTGATCCTCTGGCAAATCGATAGTAATGAAATTGTTGGCATGCAAATACTATGCCTAGCGATTCTATCTATAATTAAGAATAGTTCGTTTCTGCTGAAGTTAGGATTTTGGATGCATAATGCACGGGCTTATCATTTTGCGACATACAATATTCAGGACCATCTTTTGAAGCATCGCTTTGAATGACTATTGGAATACCTGGAGGGAAAATTTGTAATCGTATAACATTCGTAATTCTATTTTTATTAATTTCTTCCAAGAAATTTGAATGAACCGGGGGCACCGTTGAAAATGGATATCTTTGCGTAAAAGAGCGCGAAGACATTTAGCTAGGAGTAATTTGGAATAAATACTTCAGGAGCTACTGTTATACCGAATGGAAGTACAATGAAATAATAGCATCCGAATGGAGTGCTGAATATTGTTAGTGGCTTTGAAGTTTGGTCCAGTTCTAATTGGCAGAGACAACGAGAAAATTTTAATAAAGAATTCACAAAACATTTTTTATCGTAGATGTATTAGTGAACTTACCTGCGTAAGATGAAAATTATTATCTCAAGAGCATATTTAAGGGATTTTACATGTCGCAATACATAAAGTATCATAAACAGAAGCTATCCCAATAACAACAAATACCTCCCTTATATTTTCGGATCGTCTGCGGCTTACAACTCCATTTGGTACCATATCGTTCTAAACAAAAATTGGTTACTAGAAGCTATCCACATATCAAAAAATACCTCCCCTATTTTTGCGGATCGTCAGGGGCTTAGAACTCCATTTGGTCCATATCGTTCTAAACAAAAATTGGTTAAACAAAAAATTCTGTAGATCTAATCCAGAGATTTTGCCAATTGGCCACGTGCATAATGAAGTAACTAGAAGCTACGCCAATATCAAAAAAAACCTCCCTTATTTTTGCGGTTCGTCAGGGGCTTACAAGTCCATTTGGTACCATATCGTTCTAAACAAAAATTGGTTAAATAAAAAATTCTGTGGAACTGATCCTAGAGATTTTGCCAATTGGCCACATACATCAATAAGTAACTAGAAGCTATCGAAAAATCAAATATACCTCCCGTATTTTTGCGGATCGTCAGCGGCTTACAACTCCATTAGCTACCATATCGTTCTAAACAAAAATTGGTTAAACAAAAAATTCTGTGGATCTAATCCTAGAGATTTTGCCAATTGGCCACATACTTCATGAAGTAACTTGAAGCTATTGATTATGCTTATTAAACTTTTTAAATGAATAAACATTTATAAAGCTCATTTTCCGTTTAACACAGGAGTTGATTTTTACTAATACATAGACAGCTTAAAAATTTAGTAAGCATTTTTAAAACAACTTCACTTTCGTATTGGCAGAAGCCTTCATGCCGATCCAAAACACTAAAAAATTGCATATTTTCCATATAAAATAGAAAGCCGTTCAAAAGTGGGTATGAGAAAATGATCTTTCTTAAGATTTTGTTAAGCTCCTGCGGAACAAGGCTGATAGCAATGATTACCAAATTGTGAATCCAATTGGCTGATTTATTAGCCTTTGAAATAATTCCTGTTAATTACATCTCTTCTACGGTGTGGTTTAGCTACTGGTATAACATTTTGCTTTAGTCGTAATGTGATTTTGTATTTATTTCTTTAAATATTTGCCACGGAATCGTATTTACTTCCGCAGTTCCGCTCCACTATCACCCTTAAATTGGATACACCTGTCGCCAACTTTTAGTTGCTGATACCAATCATTCTTAATTTCTTTCTTGTTGCCTCTACCAATAACATTAATTTCACTTCAAAATAATCATCTAAAGTATCCGATTCATTGAAAATGTCTGTCAAAGCTAAATTAGGTTTATTACCACGATCGTCCGAGAAAAAGTTCACTTAAGAGGGGTAATCGTTGCAAATATTATTTCTAAAAACACGTTTCATACTTACAGTATCTCGATATTTTAATTCGCAATATTCTAACTCGGGGCCGAAATTTCTTCGGAACAATTCTATTTTTCGCATTTGAATGGTTATAGTTGCCCAATAATCACATTTTCTTCCGTAAGCCGGGCATCGTTTAAGTTGATGCCTGTAAGCACAATTTTTGCAATTGATCGTTGAGTAATTGCTACATTTGACTGTTGAATCTGTAGTTCCTGCTGTGTTTCGCTATGTTGTCCTTACGGTTGTTTCACCTTGCTGCCCTTGCTGTATTTGTTTTTTTTGCGAACCTGTTATTTCCGTTACTCGGCAAGTTTCAATAGCTTTCTGCAAATCCGATTCCTCCATCTTCAAAAGTCTAGCTCATAGTTCCATATAAGCTATACCTAAAGTTCTATCACGCAATGTAGATTCTTGTTGGTTTTCGGTCTAAAAAAACCAAAGTATTGAAATCCTGTCAAAAATTACGAAAAATTTGTTTGGTACAAAACCATATTTCTCGACATTTTGAAAGCCCCTGGGTCAGAAAAAGCCAAAAAAAAATGTCCGTCCATCTGCCTGGACGTCTGGATATCTGTATGTCTGTACTCATGTTATCTCGAGAGCGGCTTGTCCAATTTGGATTTTTATTCGCCAATCTGTTTCTATGGTCAAGGCGGAGATTTGAAAAGCAAATTGAAACTGTACGTCAAGAGGGTGAGGTGCCTGCCATACGAATTTTTTAATATGCTGGTTTGATTATTGAATTTGGGGTTGATTTGCCGGTTAAGTTAAGGGTCAATTTACGGGTTGAGTTAAAGTTGAGTTGGAGTTGAGTTGAACTTAGATAGGATACAGCGCGTTGTTGACCAATTTTTTAAATATGCTGGTTTGAGCATTGAGTTTGGCGTAGAGTTTGCGGTTGAGTTGAACTCACTTGAGGTTGGATTAGGGTTTAGTGATTTGTGATTTTTTTTTTTTTTAATTTTATTGGAATTCTATATCTTATCCAATTTTTATGAAATCCAGCATTTCCAATGGAAATAGGATTGTCAAATGATTTTTAGACGAAGTTCTGGAAAATGGCCAAATAGGATGAACATGCCTATTTCTCAACCGATTATGATGAATCAAAAATCATTTAAGAAGCCCATTTCAATCATGGATGGCAAATTTCACTAAAACCGGCTAAGAAAGTTCCATCCTAATTCACCATAAATATACTTTGCTAAAGGTTCAATTTCAACTGTGAAAGGTTCAATTTGAAGTGTAAAGGGAACAAATTGAAATGTAAAAGTTTCAATTTCAAGTATACTCGTAAAACCTGAAAAACTTCAGGTGCATAGGACTTAAAAGCTTGTCCGTTCAAGTGAAGATTTCGCTAAATTGAGTATCCGTTGAAATGAGGTTTCACTGTATTTAAAAGTGAGCGTTTATATATGTGTACAACACATATTTAAACAAATACACACGAGATTATAATCAGATCTAAAGTTACTACAGAGGAATTTCTAAAACTTCATAAATTGAGTTGATTTTGATGACGGTATGATGGTTCGAAGCTATGATTATATGATGGTATAATGGTATTATGGTTTGTATATAAGAATTGTGTGATTGGGATGGGAATGGTGATGGTGGTATGCTGATGATGATGGTATGATGGCATGATGGTATGATCCTGATGGTATGATGGTATGGTATGTTGGTATGATGGTATGAGTTGAGCAGAGGATTAAGATTTGGTTTGAGCTAAGTTTAGTTGAAATTTAGTTACGATTTAGTTAGCCTGTATGGGGGTTAAGTGAGTTGTTCGGTTGAAGAATTATTTAAGAGTTGATTTGGAGCTAGAATAATGGTTGATTTGTAAGTTGATTTGGGGTTGATTTGGTTTGGTTTGCTTGGCCCTTAATTTGGTGATTGCGTTTAGAATTATGTAACGATTGAGATGGAGGTTGACTTGTATATTGAGTTGGAGGTTGAGCTGTAGATTGACTTAAGAGATTCATTTTGGGATTGATTTGGTAGTTGAAATAATCAAGAGCGACGTGTTGACCACCTCATGAGGTTTCGGCCCTTTATATTTAAAATTTGTAGTTCTTCACCAACTGTGTTATGCTGGTTAGAAAATGAGCAAATGGTTCCCCCACTTATTGGCTGCTAGTGTAGAACTTACACCTCTCATAAAACAAGTTGGACCGATGAGAGAAGAGAAATATTTTTGCTATCTTCCGCATTGTCAAATTTGAACGTGTTGAATAATTCTACAGCTGGCTTCCCAGTCACATTGAACCCTTAACGAACGATAGCTTTTTTTGTAATACTCGCCTATAGGACGACAGAAAAGACTGGATTAGATGAAGTTTTGCAATATGGCCAATTACAATGGAACTTGACTATTCCTTAACCGATTTTAGTGAAATTTGGTATGCGCGATGGAAATGGGATTCTAAAATGATTTTTAAATAAAGTTCTTGAATATGGCTAACTAGGATGAAACTTGGCTATTCCTTAACCGAAAAAAATTGTACAGAGTGGTTGTCATATTTGGTTATGATAGCTGACATTCGAATTTGGCCCTAAACACGAGGATGATAGAACATACGATTTCAGTAATATCGTGAAATTAGGAACTTTATTCGAATGATGTGACACATGAAATTTAAGAGGCGCGAATTAACTGGCTCGGAGCTAGTTGGGACATGGGAGTAGGCTACTCATCTGAATGACTAATGTTTACCCCTAAATCGTAATATTTTTAAGAAATTAAATTGTTTCTACATCGAATATTGTTTGTGTAATTTTAAATCTGGTACGGTCCTTCACATCATTTAGTTATTGATCAAATCAAACCATTACAAGTTTCAACCCTATTAAACAATTTAAAATGAAGAGACAAAAATTGAGTCAAAAAAATCGACCTGAGGCACACAGCATATGTTAAAATTACAGTTAAACATGACATTGCTATGACGCCAGCCGCGCAGTCATTTCGTCAGTCATTTCGGTTATGTCACTCTGTGGATACAGGTGTGAATGAGTGAATGTGATCTCTCCACTGGTAAGTTTTATTTTGTGATTTACACTTATTTGTGCATAAATTCTCATATTTCTTTATTAATTTCGTACGATACATACTGTCACGATTTTTCTGTTTTCTAATCAAAAGTATCTCCCTTGTCATATCTCCCCTACCTCTAAAAATTCCAGAGAAAACACTTTATGTCCAGGGGAGATATAAAAACGTCAGATCAGAGTATTTTTATGGTTAACACATGCACTGTCATTCCGTAATTTAGTCAATAATCATTTTTACTTTTTTAGCCTATCTCACATATTTAATTATAGTATAATTTGTCTTTTACAGAATATGATACAAAATATACATGAAAAAGTATCAAAAGAAGCAAGAAAAAGGAATTATTAAGACTGTGAACCAAATCACCCCTCGATAACAGCGAAAAGCTAGAAAATTGTGGAGAGAAAAAGCGAAGAATCTTAGACGTCGTTTAGCTCTTCAAGATAAGTATTGCCTCCGTAATGAAGACCCGCTGCTTCTACCACCTCCTCAGAATGAAGATATTAACAGGCGAGCGCGAGCAGCACAGCAGGAGTCTTCGTGCGATTAAGGCAAGAAAATTGATGATCAAAACACAGACTAAACTTAAGACTAAAGCGCAACGTTACATGAAATACCTATACAACGAATAACAAAACAATCTCCAACGCACACGCCTAACACCAAAGTGAATACACTAGTAGATTCATCAACTACAAGTGACAGAGAAACCATAAAGAAAAAGCTGCTATTTAGTGAAGTTGTATCTCAACAACTAAATAAGAAAAGGCAATGATACCGTTGAAGAACGTAAGTCGAAAGTTAAGATGGTGCCGGGAAAAAAGAGTACATAACTGAGCAGGGTAAACAAAAGCGAGTTATGCTAGACACTTTATTCAACTTACACAAACATTTTAGAGAGAAGTCACAACTTAAAATTTCGTATTCGATGTTTTGTAAGCTTCGACCATTTTTAGGTAGTCAAGCAACATTGTGACAATCGTAATACTTGCATGTGTGTAACACACCGCAATATCTTTCAATGAAAAATGTCTTTCAATGGATTGTAATACTTGTAAGAATAAGGGTCTCCAATTCAAAGATTTCAACAATTCTGTTCTACTGTTATATCAAAAAAGGCAACCTGTACACCAAGATATTGTCGACCCGAAAACTAAAAAAACACGGACAATAACAAAGTATGTTAAAAGCATACTGAAGATATATACCCACGGAATTTGATTTTAGACTTGGGATGTAATTTTGAAAAAAAATTGAGAACGATGCAATGAGAAGTTTGACTTTAGCGAAAATTATCAAACAAAATATGCTGAGGCAGTGCAATCCTTTCATTTCGAAGGGCAATGGTAGTCTACAGTCTACAACAAAGAAGTTGGAGAAGAGGTAAGAAGCGCATCTTTGTGTTCTTTATTCGAAAATTCCAACGATTTGGGGCCATTTACAGCTAATACTTGACAGTTTGCCGGTTACCGTTGGTAATTTACATTTTTGAAGCCATGGGTCGGTTACCCAATACGGCAATAGAATTATGTTTAAAGTGTTGGCAACAATGTTATAGGACTTTTACCCTAATCTACTTAATTTCACGTGAAATTATCATGAGGCTGGGCACGGAAAGGGAACTCTAGATGGGGTGGGTGCACCTTGTAAAAGGACCGCAGATAGACTAGTTGCAAGTGGCAGCGACATTTCGTCGTTAGAAGACTTATCCCAGGTACGTAAGAAACGTTGCCCGAACATCAAAGTTTTGACCATTGATGATAGCAATATTCTCATTAAGTGTATTTCTTCCCAATCCATCAGAGGTGAGCAACTCTTTGAATTTTGTTTAACAAAAAATCATGCGACTTTTGTGAGTGCAGTCAGGAAGGAGGTGCTAGATCTTACCCAGTCTGACATGGGTACCTCTGGTACAATTATGGACTGGCATGTGTCAAAGGAAGCATCCTTCTCGGGTCACATGTATATCAGGTTTGATATTAAAGCCCCTTCAAAAAACGAATCGGTAGTAAGAATACCAAAACGTACTAATTGGCCTGTCTAGAATGAAAGACTTTATGATAACGTAACTGGTATACAGACCAACATCAACTCTATTGAGGATCTCGTTAGAGTTTCAAGCAATATTACCGAGGCAATTATTGATGCCTACCACTCAAGCTCACCCCTGGTTCGTATTAGGGGGACAAGGGGCGTTCCTTGGTGGAACCACACCCTGGAAACCAAAATACGAGAGGTTCGTAAACTTATCAACAGGGCTAAGAGGACAAATGATTGGACAACCTATCGAATGTCGCTCTTAGGAAAAGCAAGAGGTCGAGCTGGAGAGACTTCTGTGAAAAAATAGATAGGCTGCCTGCGTCTTGTCGACTCCAGAAGGTATTCTCCCTGCACCACAGAAATCCGTTGGGATCTGTAAGGAAACCGAATGGAGAGACAACTACATCCAGGGAGGAAACTCTCGAATGCCTGGTGAAAGGCCACTTCCCAGAGTGTACTGTTCTTGGAGGCCAGGAAGACCTCGATGTAGACAGTGTACATCCCTACCTGATTCCAAGGGTAGCTTACAGGTTCTCAAGAGATATCTTCACTCCCGGAAAAATAAAATGGGCCGTCAATTTCTTTGGTCCCTTTAAATCGTTGGGAGGGGATTTTATATATCCTACATTTTTACAACAAGGCCTACAAATACTGTTGCCTTATTTGATTAGACTCTTTAGAGCCAGCTACAGCTTACAATATGTTCCAAGAAACTGGAGGGAGGTGCGGGTGATTCCGAAAACGGGAAGAAGATCCGCAGAGGACGTCGGGTCTTATGGACCCATTCGCTTCACATCATTTATTCTGCAAACCATAGAGAAGATACTGGGCCTTTATATTAGATCCAATGCTCTCTTAAGGCATCCTCTAGACCACAGCCGACATGTATATCAGACTGGGAGATCGACAGAAACAGCGCTTCACGAGCTGACAACAAATATCGAAGATACACTTCGGAATAAAGAGGTTTTGTTATGTTCCTTCATCGATATTCAAGGGGCGTTTGACAATACCAAGTTCGAAATGATTCAATAACAAGGGAAATAGACTCCTCCACCATAGGGTGGATAATCAATATGCTTAAAAACAGGAGAATTACGGCCTTCTTTGGTGATAAAACCATCACGATTGCGGCTACCAGGGGTTGTCCCCAGGGGGGAGTTCTCTCACCCCTTTTGTGGCTACTCGTGATGGATGGACTACTTATAAGATTAAAAAACTCTCACTTCTCGAATATCACCTACGCAGACGACCTAGTCTTAATGGTCAGGGGTAAATTCGAGAGTACAATAGCGGAACGTATGCAATATGCCCTCGAGTTGGTAAGCGACTCCAACAAAATTATTTGTACTTTCTTTACAAATCGGAGGAAAATAATTCTCCCACCTCTATCTCTAAATGGAGAAATTCTCTAAATGGTGACGGAAGTTAAGTACCTAAGAGTGATACTTGATCAGAAACTGACATGAAACCCGTTTTTAAAATATGTCACAAACAAGGTAAATAGGGCGTATTTCACTTGCCAAAGAATGATTGGCAAAACGTGGGGTCTGAATCCCCAAATAGCACTTTGATTATACTCAACCATCTTAAGACCAATAATCTCTTATGCGGCGTTTGTGTGGTGGCCTAAGACAGAGCAAAGTGGTATCTGCTCAATATTGAATAGGATCCAAAGGCTAGTTTGTTTGAGTGTAACGAGAGCAATGAAAACCTGCCCTACAGCTGCTCTTGAGAAGCTATTGGGGCTGTCACCACTACACTTGCACCTTAGAAGAGTAGCTGGTTCATCTCAAATTAAAACTATTAGACCAGGACATAACAGCGTCATGGAGAAATTGAATCTGGACGAGGGAATAATCCAACTATCAGACGTGATGGTTAAAACTATTGACTGCCGGAGGAATTTCACGATTGAGATTCCCGACAGGGAACAAGCGGGGAGTATCATCTCCTCCTTACCCCGTCACGCCTCCAAATGGTACACTGACGGTTCAAAATCAGGGGTGGGTACGGGTGCGGGTAAAATCGGGCCGGGTTTCGAACTTTGTATTCCATTGGGTAAAACCCCCACAGCTTTCCAAGCAGAGATATTTGCGATCGAGGTATGTGTGCTTCGATGTCTCACAAAAAAGCCAGGCGGCATTGCTTGCCTTAGGAGCATCTGTCTTCTATTCCAAAATAATCTGGAGTTGCTATCGCAACCTTCTAGAACTCAGCAGAGAGAATAAAGTAACCCTTTTGTGGTCCCCCGGCCATTCCGATATATAGGGAAAGGAGGCGGCAGACCGCTGTGCAAAAGAGGCAGCGGAGAGCTCTTTCCTTGGCCCCGAGCCTAATATTGGTTACTCCAAGAGCCATCTGGCAAATGGCATAAGGAATTGGGAACAAAAACATACGAAAATATTCTGGGAGTCCTCCATTGGGATGAGACAGACCAAAAAACTATTAAGCTATGATATTAGACGTTTAGATCAGGCAATCAAGATGGACAGACAGTCTCTAAAATTCCTCATCTGGTACTTAACAGGACATGGCCCTTTTAATGGACATCTGGAGAAAATGGGAAAGTTACCCCTACAGACCGTTGTAGATTCTGCAGCCTGGAAAGGGAAACATTCGAACATCTACTATTCACGTGTAATGCTATAATTCATAAAAGACTTAAATTCCTCCATGCATACACAATACAGTGGCCTAACGCCAGCCCTTTAAATATGCATGAGCTGGTGGCGTTTATCAAGGACTTGAACCTCCACTTTACGTGAAACCTTCTGGGGATGCACAATAGACCTCATTAGTCGCGGTGCACAGGGCTCGTATAGCTCACCCCGTATAAAAAATAAAAAATAAAAAAAAAATAAATATTTCTTCCCAATCGGTTGTTAATGAAAAGTTTAAGCTGTTTCTATCATCATTTTGCAAAAAGACAAGACAGCTAAAAGATGACTCGAAGCGTTGAAAAAATCGTTGAACAATGGCGATTTTGTGTTTGTCAATCTACATATTACACAAAAAACAGAATAGCGTTATGTAACCATGTGCACAGATGCTGAAGAAGATGATGGACTTCAAATAATATTCTGTAAAATCTGTGATAACATAGGAAAGAATTTCAAAATTGACCAACTATCGATTTAAAACTGAAAATTACAATGAAATTTTAAAAATTCACTAAAAATAAAACTTCGGGACTAAAATTTTAAATTATATTTCTAAATCATAAATAGACATAAACCACAACAAAATATTTATGATAACAAGATACTCAGCATGAGCATCACATTTTACTGGAATTTCTAATAGACAATAAAATCAATACGCCTGGATAGATAAACGCGCGGGATTTTGTATATCAATATCATATCATACAAACAAAATTTCCAATTTCAATCATGAATTGATTTGGATTTCGAAGAAAAATAAAAACGTTGAAGAAATCATTTCAAATATAGCTTTATGTCTGTGTGTGTATAACTTAATATGTTTTTATAAAGAATTTAACAAAAGCCAACGACAAAAGGAAGTTGTGCATAGAAGGAGTTGCAAGATAATTGGATTCTGAAAAAAAAAAAAATTCTTATGTTTGTTTATCGAAAGATATATTTGTGTGTACGTACATAAAAGATAAATCAAGATCGTTGAAAATTTTTACGTCTATTGTGTTCAATTTACTTTTTTTTTGTGAGCTGACAAAAAAGGGCGAAAATTACTCAATTATTTGGTACACAGCATAACAAGGTAGAAAAATGCTGTAGGAAGGTTGTGAATCACTGCGTTTTATACACATCGTGTTAAATCAAATCTCAACAATATTTTATAAAGGTGTGTTCTCCTCTATTTAATAATTGAATATGTGTACGAGTATAATATGGGAAATATAATTATTTGTTAAGCCCAAAATTTTTTTAATTTAATTGAATTGTTAGAAATGAAAATCTGTATATATACTTTGTGGAATTTAGAGAAAGTGAATATATAAAATGTATGGTAGCCGTCTTAATTTGTGAGATATCTAAATGATCTGGATCGAGACAAAAAAAAAACTAAAAGGTTTCGTATATAAATTAGAATTTGTAATTTGTAATCCCTTTGATATTCGTATATGACTCATCTTAAATGATTTCTAATTCTAACACTTAATTCAAAATCGATTAAGCGATTTCCGTTTATCATTTTGTTTCAATTTGGACTTTGAATCGTGTCGTATTCCTAAATTGTACGTTAAATTGAATTATTGCCACCAAATTTAGCCATCTATGGCCGAAAACGATTGTTTAAAATACAAATGTTTGTAATAAAAGTGATGTATACCATATATGTATAAGATAATGGATATCAATCAAAAATTTTTCACACATTTGTGTGAAACGTTCAATACACTTATTTGTTTAATTATTTAGTGATTTACAAATTATTGAATGATTATTAGCATTTGAAATTATCATTGAAAATTTGTTATGAAATTCCATTCTGTGTCTATCATATACTCGCCCTTATTTTTCTCACAAACAACTTTTCGTCTTCTTCAAAATCTCGATCAAACGCTCTATACTCATCAAAACAAATTTTCAAGTCGTGCATAAATTAAAAATTTTAATTTGATTTCCAATCCGTCTTCTCCCAAGAATTCATATTTACTATAAAGCTTGTCAAACTCAATTTCGAGTTTAGCTTTAGTGTGTCAAGTTCCAGATTAGCCATCAGATCTTTGGTTCCTCGAGTCATCTCACAGCGTCAGCATGGTTTTATACACAAAAGATCACCATCAACAAAACTTATTGAATTTACTAGCAACACCATGAAAGAAATTGAAAAGCATAAGCAAGTTGATGTGCTGTATACAGACTTTGAAAAAGCCTTTGACTCGATCAGTCATTGTAAAATGTTGGAACAGTTATTTCTAAACAGTTTGTTGCGTGGTTTAAAATATTAGTGCTTCTTACACTTTTTCATATTGCGGCCCCCGAAATTGGAAAAAATAAAATCCAGGGCTCACAAAAATTCAATAACAAAGAATTTAGAGCTAAGCATTGTGGGTATTCTTGTTCAAGGAAAAAAAAATTCATATACGCAAAAATTATAGAATTCCAGAAAATTGTTTAGTTTGATTTTTGCAACTATTAAAAATTAGGTATAACTGTAAATGCTCCGGAACTAAATATTTCAGGTGGACATATGAGTGGAGCAAAGTTACCCAAGTTATTTTGTATCAATTCGTAATTAAACAAAAGTTTAACGGTAAATTTCTGATCGTTATGAAATATTTGTCGCAGATAACGAAATGACTAAACTAAAGTTAAAGCTAAACATTTTTGAGCTTACTATTCTAAATTTGCCAAAACTCAATTTATGCACATTTCTCTAATTCGATCGCAACCCGACCGGAATTTAATTCGTTTTTAATTTTCGTGACAAATTATTTTTACTAAGGTATTTAAAACCAAATTTAGATTTAATATATCCTTCTAAATTATCGAACTATGAAAATTCTGAAAGTACTTAAAGCATTAAAAAAAATTAATTGAATTTTTCCGTACAAAATTCAGAATTATCTAAAATTTTTTTTTTAATTTTAAAGCTTTCAAAAAAACATTCAATTTAAATTTTATAAATATGGTCGTTTTGAGTCTTAAGCAAACCTAAACATATGCAAACCGCCCTACGACCGAAGAGGTACTTTCAATTCCGCGGAAGTTAGTTTTATAGTTAAAAAGTGTTGACAGGCTAACTAAAACAAATTCCTCGTAGGTTTGCTTTAAACAACACTGCTACTCGTTTTACAATTTTAGTCAAGTGTGTTGCGTTGAATATTAAAGGGTTTTATTCCCCAAAACTGCTGCCTAAACTTTTTCCTTAATTACCAAATTTCATGATAAATAGATCGGATTAATTGAATTTTTAATCAGGTCTGGTAGATTGGGTAGATTTGCAGACATGTTTAGCCTGAGAAAAGGTTTCGACAAATTTATAAAACTTATTAAATGTGTTTTATGGGCATCTTGTCTGAAGATAGTTACAGAAATGTTCGGTAAATATTCGAAAAATTTACCAATATTGCGGTAATCAACCGGCAAATCGGTATTGGATTCCCTACAAAACAACTCGGCATTAAAACCCTGGAATTTAAAATTTGGGGTTCTCAACACTAACCTGATATACAATTTAACCATACAATTTTTCAAATATCAAATTAAGTTAAAGTACGAGTCAGTCAATATCCATTTACCAGAATTTTCATGGACCTAAGTTCCTATAGTTTCTCCTTTAAATTGAGCTCCTAAATTTCCGAGAATTTACTTCGGATGTCGACCTCTGATTTAAAAATGTTGCTACTTCATAAAAGGCTTTAATTTTAACCATAATTTTTTTGTCCCGCAGATCAAAGTTTGCAATGTGAAATTCCAGTTTATATTCATTACAGAATAAGAACTTGCCTACCAAAGTCCTCGTGATTGTGGAATTCATATACAGACCACATATCTTACAAAAACCATTAACAGCACAGAGAACTCTTATTAGAGATATTAAGACGAGATTTGAAGGCTCCTTGGCAATAGCTCCACGGCCCCCAGGGAGCCGCAGCCCACAGTTTAAGAAGCCCTCGTTTAAATCATATTTTAGTAACCGCATTCAGTATATTGAGCTTAGTAATAGAAGGTAAGAATTAATTCAAACTATTTCAAGGATAGCTCTCATATTGATCCTTGAATCTTTATAATTTTCATCAATGTCGTTACTGAAGTAATATAACATTCTAAGGTATTAATATTTGCAGATGATCTCAAAATCTTTAAAACCCATCAGCTACAAGAAGACATCGACAATCTAGCGAAATGGTGTCAGTCTACCCTTCTCAGTCTCAACATCAACAAGTCTAAGAGTTTATCATTCCATCAGAAAGTTAACCCTGTTATACAATAATATCAAATAAATCGCAGACTTTGACAAAAAATATTCGAAATGTGCACTAGGGACATCGAGCAATGCGTCGAGACAATTAAGATCCTATATTACGCCTACGTATGGTCTCAACTTGAATACGCTATCAACGTCTGGTGCCCTTTTTACGACGAACCTATCCGAAAAATCGAGGGGTCCAAAAAAAATTTGATACAGTATATAACGTGGAAACCCGGATGGGTTCACGACCAAGACTTACCTTACCTCGTTAACCTGAACTACTGGATATAAAACCTATCACATGACAACATTGGCAAATAGACGAGAGCTTCCAAAGTATTTGTTTGTTGGAAATATTTTACTTCTCAAATCGATGCACCATCCATACTGGAACCAATTAAAATAAAGGCATCGAACACAGATCCAACTATGATGACAATGAACCGGTGAAAATGACCATTTGTTCAACTTTTAATTAAGTAAATAAAGACAGATTTTGGAAGTAAATTCAGATTTTTTTTTTCGCTGATTAATTCATTGATCCTACATTAACCAGCCGTGGTTTTTTCACCACTCGCCGCGAATCGAACTCGGGACCGCCGGATCTTAAAGCAAGCACGGTAACCACTGTGCCACAGGGGTGGCATTCAGATATTACCTCGGTGTAATCTAATTTACACGCTAAACCGACATTAATGTTTAATGGTGGAAGACCATTTAATCGAACTTGAATCATTGTTGATCTTAAACAATTTTTAATACGTTTTATCACACTTAAGGATCTCATGCCTTCCGCTACACTTACCGACCAAGTTGCTTTACCGGGGTACCGGTACCGGTTGGTTTCGTGATGAGTTTGAAATTGATTTTATAAACACGTTTAAGTAATAAAATTTCTTCAGCAACATCATTGTTAATTAGTCTTTCGTATTTTTTTTGGAATAACCTAACCGATAGTACAATGTCATCTTCATTTATTTCAATAAAATTCCAAAAACCCTCCCTTGGATTGAAATCGACGCTCATTTGCAACTGCAGTAGTTTAGAAGTTTTGCATTCTTGAAGGATCGATCTCCATTCTTTTTTGATATATTGTATGGCTCGAATTAGGCCATCTACATATATTATCTTTCTCTGCATTTAAAGTTGGTTTTTAAGCTTGGATAATGAGGTTAGTTTTATGAACCCACTTTCAAACTTTGATAAATATTTTTGAAAAGATTGAATTTGAATTTGCACTTCTGCCGAAAGACTATTCAATTCAAATTCATTTATAGCTGATATTAATGATTTTATGTGCAATGCCACTAGTTTAACAGCGTCTATCCGTGGAGATGGAGACGATCTGAAAAAATGTTGGATGGTTTAGTTCGAAAAAAAACTAACTACTTCTTTCCACAATTACAATTTTTGTGCTATATTAGATCCACTGTTGTACCCCTGGCCAACACAATATTCAAAATTCGAATTTAATTCCATTAAGAGGTTCAAAATTCGTTTCACAATTCATTCCCGATTTTATTTGCAGTTATCGAAGCAATTTGAATTCTATTTGAAGTAGTTCCACTAAACCCAAAAAATTACCATTATGTGGACTTCTGATACGATAATCTGATCCAAGAAAAATCAAGACCTCTTTCTGATAAAAATAATCTTACATCTAGAAAGCTGCATCAGTTTTGCCTAATTTTTCCGTTCGTTTTCTATCTCTCCGCTAAGCAGGTTAACTATGCGTGTATTGGTTAAAGCCGCGTTTTGCGAGCTCTTCCATTGGATATAAGTTTCTTTATGTAAAGCTGAGCTTTCTTGTGCCGATATATGATCATACAACTTTTTCGAACCGTATTTGAAATTACATATACCCAAATTTATCTGTTAAGTGTGATGTAGTTATTAGATTTACTACCCTTCCCCTTCAATATAACCAGTCTGTATTTAACGATTCTTCATTTGTCAACATTTCAAATCGAATAATTTTTAAAAATCAATTTAATTCATCGGAGTTTTGTTTATCAAGAAGTCCTATATCAAAAACATATGTATTTAATTGGATTTTGCTTTGCCCTTCTTCATCGATTTCAGTTTCTGAATTTGGCGTATTATGAAGTGTCAAATTTGTAATGTCTCGAGCTTCATTAAAATTAACAGCATCTTGTATTTCAATACCAACATCGATATGAAGGTTGTTGCTTTTTGTCCCTTTATCACAAAATCCGCATTATTAACTGGTACACCTGGTATATTCAGTATTACTTAATCCACCACCAGTCACCCCAATTTTTAGATTTGGTGGTTTTAATTTTCCTTAATTAATTATATACATTGGGATTATCTTAATACGGATTATTCTGGCTTTGAATCTTGAAATTTGAGATTTTCAGATTTTGGAATTTACCTGTAGTTTTCCGGGTTTGATTAACTTTAATATGCTTTGGATCGAAATTAGAAATTATTAACATTATCCAATACTTTCGAGATTATTCGACTTCCTCTAAATATTTTTCTTCCTTTTTTTCTTCCTAAATATTTTTCTTCCTTTTTTTCTTCCTAAATATTTTTCTTCCTTTTACTTTCCTTTACTCTAGTAAAATAAAGTATAAGTAGTAATCGTGAAAATTTTGAACCTTGAGATTTTTAGAGATTTATCTGTTTTGAGGTCCCCTGAGTCCGAAAAAGTGGGTTTCGAAATGGTGCCTGTCTGTCAGTTTGTCAGTATGTCAGTCTGTCAATCTGTCAATCTGGCAGTCTGTCAGTCTACCAGTGTATCAGTGTGTCAGTGTGTCAGTCTGTCAGTCGGTCAGTCTGTTGGTCTCAGTCTGTCAGTCTGTCAGTCTGTCAGTCTGTCAGTCTGTCAGTCTGTCAGTCTGTCAGTCTGTCAGTCTGTCAGTCTGTCAGTCTGTCAGTCTGTCAGTCTGTCAGTCTGTCAGTCTGTCAGTCTGTCAGTCTGTCAGTCTGTCAGTCTGTCAGTCTGTCAGTCTGTCAGTCTGTCAGTCTGTCAGTCTGTCAGTCTGTCAGTCTGTCAGTCTGTCAGTCTGTCAGTCTGTCAGTCTGTCAGTCTGTCAGTCTGTCAGTCTGTCAGTCTGTCAGTCTGTCAGTCTGTCAGTCTGTCAGTCTGTCAGTCTGTCAGTCTGTCAGTCTGTCAGTCTGTCAGTCTGTCAGTCTGTCAGTCTGTCAGTCTGTCAGTCTGTCAGTCTGTCAGTCTGTCAGTCTGTCAGTATGTCAGTCTGTCAGTCTGTCAGTCTGTCAGTCTGTCAGTCTGTCAGTATATCAGTATGTCAGTCTGTCAGTCTGTCAGTCTGTCAGTTTGTCAATCTGTCAGTCTGTCAATCTGTTAGTATGTTTCCTCTCTACAGCTCAGATGGTTTAACCAATCGAACTGAAACTTCATTTAAGCTTTTTTGATAAATTGGGAGGTCCCAGTGAATTTTACTCCAAATCAGCTAACCGCAATTGGCCACTCCTTTGGTCCAGAAAATTTATTTTCCAAATTTCTTAAATAGTATAAGGTTTACAAAAAACTACTTAATACAAATTGTTCCCAAAAAATTAACAAAAAAATTTAAAAATTTTAAAATTAAAAAAAACAATTAAATTGCTCAAAATTCTCTGTTCGTAAAAGAAAGTCGTGAGTTGGTTACACCCCCACTTCTTATTTGATTATAGCATTTATTACATACTATTATTAATGTTTTGTTTTTCAATATTGCTCCAGACTCCTAATTTTATTCGAGCTTTTCGAGATTATTCCAGTCTCTTCGAGCTATGTCGAGATTCTTGACATTTTATAGGATTTTTCATTTTCTTAAGCCTATTGAGGTTTATTTGGCATAGTACATATTATTTAAGATTTTAAAGATTTTTCGATTGTTAGGGTTTAGCTTGGATTTAAATTAAGCGAAGCATTCAGTTGCAAGATCTTATAAAAATGTTATTCCATATTTTGTTTTTTTTTTTTAATTCACTTTTTTAAGCTTTAAGTTTATAATATGAATACAAATCTGGAGTATAATACAAATCTGGAGTCAAAAAATTTTGTAGAAGCGTTGAAATTTATGTTAGATCATACTGAAATTAGTTTCGGGGGAAGATGTTTTCGACAAGTGTTTGGTTCACCGATGAGTTCGCCAGTTAGTCCAACAGTGGCAAACTTAGTAATGGAACACGTTGAAACCGAAGTATTAAAAACATCTTCCATCAAACCAACATCTTCTTTTACCGGTATGTTGATGATATTATTACGGCCATTCCAAATTCGGAAATTGATAATTTTTTGGACTCATTCAATAGTTTTACCCCGCGAATTAAATTTACATGTGAAATTGAAAATCAAGGTCGTTTAGCCTTTTAAGATGCGATGGTAATACGGTGGAAGTTAAACTACAGATTTATATGATAAAAAAACCCTAGTCGGGTCGGTATCTAAATTATAACTCTTCGCTTAAGATGTTGGATCTTCCAAAAATAACACAGTTTTCCTGTTAGCTGAAAAAATTTTGAGATTATCGGATGAGGTTTTTCATTCCGAAAATTTTAAAATATTAAGGGATGTTCTAATACAAAGTGGTTATCGTTGAAATTTAATCGTTGAAAATAATCGCAAACTTTTCATTTTGGTCCAATGTATGTTAAAATTTTGTTCGAAAAAATTCAAATTATTTTACAAAATTATTATATACAACTTGTTGGCGGAGCATTTCAAAATTTCGACATGGTTTTATTCACTAAATTAAAAGACAAAATTCCTATAGAGTTACAATCAAATTTAATATAAAAATTAAAATGTTCGTCTGGAAAAGAGTATGTGGGTCAAACTAAATAAAATTTTTAAAAGCAGGTTGTTCAGCATATTTACGTATCAGTTTAAACTGTCACACAGCGCTTTATTGAATCATCTACGTGGAAGTAATCACTCGTTATCTATAGATGACACTGAGATACTTCACTATGGAGCAAAATCTCAATAAAAGATTAATTTGGAAAGCATTTACCTCCTGCTTAATATTTTTTTAGATTATTATAACTTCTTATAATGGTTTCTCGATTTTTCTAGATCATAAATGGATCCTAAATTTATTAGAGTTTTCTGGGAATATTCGAAATTTTTTGGGAATATCGAGAATTCTAAGATTATTTGACCACTTCGAGATTATTCTCGATAATCCTCGCAATTTATAAGGGTTTGGGTTGCATCTTCTTACAGAATTAGTGATTAATGGAGACTTGTATTTTTGAGCTTTTTGAAATGTGCACGGCACTGAGATTATACCGATAAGTTTGGAGAATGTTGAATTATACAGAATTTTTTTTGCTAAAATAGCAAGCCTATTAAATCAGTCTATTTTAAGTCACGTGTACGAAATAAACTAATCAAAATAACATTAAACTGATAAATTAGTGTTTTATTTTTATGAGCCAATTAATATTTACACAGGACAGACGAAACAATTTTTAGAAAAAAAGATTTTACCAACACAAAAGTGACATAAATAAAGATCAAAATTTAAGCATTAGTGCACTTACACGACATCTGAAAAATACGAACCATCAAATCAGTTTAGATAACATAAAAATTCTCGAGAAACAAAAAAATTTTAGAAAAACATCGATTTTGGAAATGCTACAAATTAAATCAAGTACAAATTCAATAAATGTCATTGAAGATTACGCGTATATCGGAAACTAGTATCTAAATTGTTTTTTGCCTCATGCAATTTTATTTTTAGTCAAATGTACAACCGTTTTTGAACAAACATGGCTGGGCGTTTCCATGAAAAGTCGGTTTTAATAAAAATTTGTGATTGCTTTATTTTTTGATTTATGTATAAAAGAAGGAATTTTTGATATATTTTTCATTACGCTTTTGAAAATTATCTCGAATAGGGTTCGAAAGCTAAAGCTTTAATTAATTAAAAAAGAAATAAAAAGAGCCCTAAACCAAATAAAAATTGTTTAATTTATTAAACTGATAACTTGCCTAGGGAAATTATCAGTTATTATGATTTTAATTGGAATATTTTGTACACGTGACTCGAAATTGACCGATTTAATAGGCTTGCTATTTTAGCAAAACATACTCTGGCTACTAGATGAAAAGAATTCTTAGTTTTATTTTACAATAAATACTGTTTCAAAATGACACTTTCATAGTACAATTTACAATCTAGCAGGCTTAACTAATTCTGTGTTAAGAAATATTTGTTTATTACATCCACTTTTAGTTCAAAATGTCACTTTCACGATTCGAGCACGAAAATGGCGAATCAATAAATCAAATTATTGAGGAAAATACGCCAAAAAATACTGTAATCAGTAAAAAATATAACTGGACCATTAAGCTCAGCTGAGCTCAATAATATAGTGAATTTATGGGATGAAAATACTCCTGAAGGTCTACTTCGGAAGTTTTACCACATTGCTGCAGTGGAGTTAGTCTGGAGACGTATTAAGGCGGTTGAAAGTTTAATCGATTTTTTCGTACTGAAAAAAACAATGATGGTTCGGAAACAAAGCGGATAGAGTACAACCCTATATTCAGCAAAACCTGTCAAGGAGGCTCGAAGAAATGCGCTGGCAGTAAATGGCTAGTGAAAAACCACGATAGCATATCATGCCTGGTCAGATTATTCCTAAAAATAATTTCAAAACGCGGAAAAATATCAAATCAAACCGAATATTTCTCAGGCCAAACCGCTCATGGAAAGAGGAAACTGATGTTTGGTTTGATAATATACCAATAGGGAAAAATACTATAAATACCTGGACAAAATTTTCCGCTGAATCAATTGGCTTAAACACCAAGGATAAGAAAATTACCCACTTAGAGATCGACAGCAGTGAGTCAATTGACTAAAAACGTAGTGCCAGAACAGCAACTATTGAAAATTACGAAGTGTGTGAAGTCATCCCAGGACTCCCTCCCAGGAAAAAAAAAATCATCAGGCAATACTTTTATTATTTCATCCCAGGATTTTTTAAATTATCCTAAAATTGCCCAAAATTTGCTTGATATTTTCGATCATACAAGAAGACTCTGACGATTTTTCCCAGGAACCTTAAGTGTCGTGCCCGATCTCTTTTGATATCGACACAGTACAATGTCCAGTACCTAACAACACATTTGCAGGTCAGCCGTTAAGTGTCGTGTCTGACCTCTTTTGAATTTGACATTTTGAGATTTTTGACCGAGTGATTTATTCGTAATTTACAAAATTTAATTTAAATTAATTATGGTTTCCACAAACGAGTGCATAATGTATGTAATTTTGTTTCATTGTAGTATTGACTGAGTGTCATTGTATTAAACTATATTAGCGCTTTGTTTGCGATACATTTTGTGTATATGAGCAAATGCGGAGACACTCTTAATGTATGTGGAAATTTAATGAGAATTGCGTGTTTCATTAAGTCATCATATTTCGTCCAATGACCATTTCAATATAAATAGCTTACATAGTGCTTGGATGACTTGAGATAACTAACAAAACTGTTAAGTTTGAAATCTTGTCCAAAGTAATTTATGTTTGCTGGTATGCTGAACACAGTAATTTCTTCAGTTTTGGCTGCTTCGGCATAAATAAATACCACATCGTTCGTTGATATTTCGCTTATAACTTTCTCTGTTCCACAGAGACAATATAATGTATCGGGTTCTTTCAGACATTCGTCTAATTTAGTGATATTTAATTGTTCCAATTTCCCAAAATAAATTGGAACGTATTAATAAACGTCATTTTCTGTTTTAATGCACGTCTTACGTTGTGCCTTTGTTTGAATGTTTCCGTAATTTAATTCTTTGCAGAAATATGTTGAGATTTTTGTGATATTTGCGGTACAATTGCATGTTAATCCATATAATCTAGCCAATATACTGTATCTTTTGGTTTCAGCCAGTGAAACATTTCTATTTTTTAGAGCGCTTATCAGTTCCGTAAATACATTATCTACGCATTGCTCCATTTTTCAAAAATGCTAGATTGTCAGATTCTTGGTTGCGAAATATTTTAATTCTTTTGCCACATAATGAAGTTTTAGGTGTATCGTAAATATTTGTTTTTTTAACGGAAAGGCATTCAATTAAAGTTCCCATTTTTTTGTCGTGGTCGAAATTCTTTATTTTAGTGATATTACTAAAATTAAAATTGCTTCCTTTTTTTTCGCTTGCCCTTTCCAATTTTCGTCTTCTTTTAAAATTGCATTGAAATTTTTTTCATTTATATCTACGAGCATACTGGATTTTTCTTTTAAATACGCTTTACTTTTATTCCTTTTAAATTTCTTGGGAATATTGTTCATTTTTCTCTTTAAGACATATTCATTCCTATTTGCTACTTCTCTAAGAAACCTGAGAGGTTTTGCTGGTAGGTTTCTAAGCGTCTTGCATTGCTTCATTAGTCTTTTAATGGTAGCGAAATAAATTTCAACTGGACCATTGCTTAAAGTGGTTTCGTGGAAAATATTTGACTATAATGGTAAAAACGTTAAATACGTTTTCAAGAATATATCAGCAAAATTGGGATTATAATAAATATTAAGTGGACCATCAATCGAAGATTCATCCAAGCAACAATCCGAAATTGTTTAAGGTCGTCGTAAAATCTACTCTGCTGATACAGAGTTTCATTAAACTGCCGATGGCACGTTTCCTGTTCTGTTACGAGTATATGATAGAAATTATTTTCTATATTTAACTAGGTTAACTATAGCCTCTAACGATTTGTACACAAATGGCGAAAGATATTTATGCTGCAAAACAATAGAAAAATAACGCCCAATTTCCTTCAGTTCTTCATACTTTTTGATCAAATAGAAAGAACCTACTATTTCTTTCAACAGTTTGGTATTACAATTTTTTGGGGCAAATGTTTATTTACTTCGGCGGTCATACAGTGCTTTAAATGCGAAACGTATAAATGAATAAGAATTAAATCATTTTTTATCACAGGATTATTAATTGATTTGGTCATTATATCCAATTATTGCACTATATCCAACCTATTAAAAGCTAATAAAATAGCATTGATTTGGGCAAAGTTAAAATCCGTTACGATGGTTCGAAATGAAGGCCAAGCCTTTATTCTATTCACTACCTCATTCCTATACGATGATAACCAACTGCCAATGGTATCCATATTGTGGCGAGAACTGACCATACCGCTCAAGGGAAATGGATCATTTGGTTCGTCTTCGTCTACTTTGACTTGCACAACCATTGCATAGTATAAAATGCATGCCGAGATTGGCAAGGGATTTCTCACTAAACCTCCGCAGTTGCGTCAACGTATGCAATTAAATTCTTTGATCTGTTTTCCTGCAAAATAATATCCAACATTTTATGTTGCACATCTGTGTGAGTAATCACACAAAATGGCTTTATGGAAAATAGTTGAAGAGTGATACAAAATAGATTACTATAAATATATTAATATGCATATGTATAATTACAAAAATTTCAAACAAACTAGAGCCGGCAAAACAGAAAATCCAATGAAGAGCAAAAGTCAATAATCAAAAGCAACACCAAATACAAATAAAAATAAATATAAAGGAAAGTCCAGGAACAAGCAAGGGTCAATGGTTTCAAAAATCACAGTTTATAATCAGAAAAATAGAAAGTCCGGGGAAAAGCAAGAGTCGATTTATTTAAAAAAAAATTTAGAGCACAGCGAAAAACACGAATTTAAAAATGTTAATACGAACTGAACAGCATGAAATCTGACAAAGTATTAAAAGGAAACGAGCAAAAAAATTTCTTTATATACCTACTACGTACACGTTAAATCTAACAATTCAATTTTCACCCACTTCCTAAAGTCCGATTTTATTTAAACTTTGTAGACATGTGTATCTCCGGTGACAAGACTTTCTATTAAAATTTGGAGGTAATCGTATTTTTTGGCTAAAATTACTTCAAATTCTAAATGTACCTGCAGTTTGAATATTTTGAGAAATTTTATAGATCTAGTAATCGACTTAAAATGAAATTCTGGCATTTGAAAGGTCGAGGGGCTGTCATATAATTTATTATTTTAAATAATTTGATGAACAGAACCTGTTCTTTTGCAAAAAATATAAGGAAAATATTGGATATTAATATGTAACTTTCAGTGTTTGCATAATAAAATAAGCATAAATAAAAATAAAATTTCAATTTTATACAATCACGTTTTTTTAAATAAACTAAACTAAAAACGAAACCAAGTGAATATTAAGTAAGGTACTGAAGAGCTTACTACAATATACTTAGAGGCCGACCGCAAGACAAAATCAAAAACTCACAGGCACAGACACTTAACGGCTGACCTGCAAATGTGTTGTTAGGTACTGGACATTGTACTGTATCGATATCAAAAGAGATCGGGCACGACACTTAAGGTCCCTGGGAACCATTAATTTAAATTCGAATTATATGCAATAAAATCGTCAGTCTTCTTGTATGATCGAAAATATCAATATGGATGTCTTAGATTATAATTTTTAATCTAGAAATGCTACTATACACTTATTAGGCAAATTTTGGGCAATTTTGGGATAATTTAAAAAATCCTGGGATGAAATAATAAAAGTATTGCCTGATGAAAATTTTTTTTCCTGGGATGGAATAATAAAAGTATTGCCTGATGATATTTTTTTTATTTTCCTGGGATGGAATCCTGGGATAACTTCACACACTTAAATTACGGGCCTATAACAACGTATTTAAATCTTGATCGTGAGCATCATAACAAAATAATTGAAAATATGCGAGGAACTATCTCATTAGTAATTCTAGACTTACTTTTTCATCATGTTTATTTTATAATTGTGTTTTTAATAAATAATCTTCTATATATAAAATCGTTTTTAACTCCGTAAATGTTTTAGGTAATATGCAAATACTACATTATGTACACATATTAAAATAATTATTTTATGTAAAAAAAAAACAGAATAAAATAAAACTGCAAAAAATTTTCTCTTCTAATACCCCTCGAGCATTGATAAATGCCTCATAATTTTACTATATTTCCTCAAGTACAAGGCTTTATTATTTCCTCGACCTTTCCTCCTTTACCAGGCAACGTGCTTTCGAAAAATATAATAAAATTATTTCGGGAAATTATCAATGCCCTTGGGATATTACTGCTGAAAACATCTTTGAGGATATTTCAAATTGTCCAATATCCTCGAAATACAGACTGCAGATATTGCAAATTTTTATAATATTGGGTTGCTTGGTGTCGAGATTCGTTAATTTCCACATATTACACATTCACAGCCGCTTCTCATAAGGCGTCATAAGGGAATTCCATATCAAATTAAAGAATCTTTGACTATTCGGATGTCGCACACAAACAGGCGGATAAGGGAAGATTTAAGTACTCGCATAGAGAGCAACTATAATATTCGATTTCTATACTATAGTTAAAATGTAGGCAACAAATTAAAATTGTTTCCACTATTAGCCTCAAATTTATATTAAACTCTCCTCTTAACCAATTCCCTATATTTTAAAATTCAAATAAATACACCCACCAGATTGAGAATCTAATTTCAAAAATAGTTCTAAGAAAATGTGAATGTGGAATCCTATTAATTAGTCTCAAAAAAAACGGTTTGGTTTAGTAAAACGCATTTAGCTGGATTTATTAAAATTGAAGACTAAACATAGAAAAAATCACTGAACCTATTTCGGTAAATCACAGCCAATTTGTGCAGGGCGCTCCCATGTTTGGCACACTGAAGTCCAGTCCATGAAGGCAAAAGTTTATACATTTAAAATTCGATTTTGGTGTATTGAGCGAGATTAATTAGTTTGACTAGAAATATAGAACGCCGAATATCGCATTTCAAATCGACTCCACATAATAATTATGTTCTAACTAAAGAGATAGAAGATGCCTTACATTATAAAAACGATTGAAATATTTTGTTGGCTAATTTTAACAAATCTCATATTTTACAAGAAATTCAAAACAAACGATAGCTACAGTGATATCTGACTAGTTCGCCGCAAAAGCTACACTCATACTCTATAAGCTTGTTCATGTCAATAAAATTTGTTTGTTAGTTTCAACTTTTGGTTTCCTCGACCCGTTTACTTACTACTCGCGTTTATTTCTTTTGCTGCCTTTCGCAGGAAACTCGTGTTAAATCGGATAAGGGTTACCTGACCAAGATTCTTTTACTCTCTTTATTTCTAATTTGAAAACAATAAGTATTTACTTTTGAAAATCTAAGAAAAAATAACAAACAAACATCTAATATGTAACTTTTTTCACCACAAATCTAGGTGTTTTATTTATCAAGAAAATCACTGGAAACAAGCTAACCGTTAAATACAGTAATCTTTTCAATAAGCCGCAAAAAAAAATTAAAATTATTAATTAACCTCCCATTCTTCCGAAACAATAAGTAGTTACCGCCTAAGCGCATTTCCTCAATAAGATCGCATACATTTTCAAATCTCCATAAAACACCAAACTAATCATCAAAGAATCAAGTAATCAACTGTAGTAAAATGAAACCATAAATAATTGAATTCGACAAACGATTTAATAATGTTTCATTTTGAAACATGGTAAAAACAATTCACTGACCTAGACTTTAATTAAAAAAATCTCTTGTTTATGTATTTTTAATTTAATATATCCGGATTATTACCTTTTGATAGTTTTTATTTCTATATGTATATAGTCACTAAATATAAAACACAATACTGACACACACTAATTAATTAACTAAAATTTATATTTGCAATTTAATTAGTCTTCACTTTCACACAAAAACAAAAACACAATAAATTAGAAAATATTTGACACCGCGCGCGCAAAATTCCACTCTCAAATTTCGCACAGAATACACACACGAGACATAAATTCCTGTATTTCTTATTAATTTTATTGATCAAAATAATTAACGGAATTTATTAATTTTTAACATTTTTTTTTTTTACAAATTTATGTAAAAATTCACTTTAATAAAGTAAATCACAATAATTTATAAGACAATCAACTCTCTTTTAATTTATTTTCTTAATTTTTATTTTTTTTTTTTATTTTTTTTAAATCATCACACCATAATATAATATAAGAAGCATCAAAGAAAAAAAAAAAAAAACAAGTGGCAACTTGAACTTAACTCAAAATACAATAACAACAAACACTAAAAAAAAAAAAAAATTATTAACTCATTATACGCAAATAAACACAATAATAATAAATTGTAAATATTTATTATTTAATTCACTAATAATTTAATATTTCACTCATATAAAAACTGTTTATTTATTTTATCTATGTAATTCAAAAATCCAGTTAATAATTAATTATTTATGCACTTTTCATTGCAAAATAAATTATTTTTCTAAATAATTCTGTAAAGAAAATGAATATTTTCTGTGCTGTCTACCTTTCAACAGGTGTTTACGATTGAACACGAAATAAAAGACTAAACTTTAAAACAACAAAAATAAATGTAAATAAAAAAAAAAAATGTTTTGAACAAGAAAAGTTTAACATGATGCTTGCCAGTGTGTTTTATGTTTTTTTGAGGTGGTTGATTCTCTTGATTTATAATATAGGTATTTGATACGTATCTCCATCTTTCGACCTTGTAAGCTTACATTGTCTTTAATGCCCCAATTCCACTGTGAAAAATTGACTGAGCTGACTTGAGTTGGAAGAAATCAAAGTATTTTGTTATTGTTATTTTTATAGCAAATTTTATCGATACATTTTGACAGCAAACCAAAACATAACCAAGAATTATTTTTAAAAATCAAGTATTAGTGTTAATTCGATTATTTTCATGTTTCAAAATAATCTAAAAAATTAATTATTATTAATACTCATATCAGAATTATTTTATTCAAATTATTTCCGTTATAAAATACAAAATTAAAACAAATATTTCCAATATTTATGTACATGTATTAGTTGGACTGCCATAAAATGTTCTCGATTTGATACTTTTTTTTAATTTTGATTTCAGGGCACTAACATAGACCTTGACTGACTCCGTTGTGTCTCGTTCACACAACCACCGATTTTATATTTTTATCTCAAGTTATTTTTACTAACAAACTTTGATTCACAGTGGGATTGAGGCATAAAGCGGTATATATGACGGGATTTATTACTTTCTTTTACATTAGTAAAAAATGGAGGTGTGACCAATACACGACTTTCTTTTACGAACTGCGAATTTTGAGAAATTTTATTATTTTTTTTATTTTTTTTTTTTTTGGAAACATTTTGTATTAAATAGTTTTTTGTAAACCTTATACTTTTTAATACTCGTATATTTGCAAAATACATTTTCTGAATCAAAGGAGTGGCAATTTCTGGTTAGCCGATTTGGAGTAAAATTCACTGGGACCTTTCAATTTATCAAAAGGCTTAAATCTGAAATTTCAGTTCGATTGGTTAAACCATCAGGGATGTAGAGAGGACACAGACTGACATACTGACAGACTGACAGATAGACACCATTTCGAAACCCACTTTTTCGGACTCCGGGGACCTCAAAACAGATAAATCTCTAAAAATCTTTAGTTTTGGGGTCCATGAGTTCGAAAAATTGGGTTTCGAAGTAGTGTCCGTCTGTCGGTCTGACTGTATCCTCTTTACACCTCAGATGGTTTAACCAATCGAAATGAAACCAATCGAAATTTTTAGATCGGCTTAAGAACACTGTTGGAGTTCTTGAATACCATTTATAATGGATTAATGTGGTAAGGTTTGCGCTATCAATTCTTGCTGACATTGGGTTTAAAGGTATATCGAACAAATGGTTTGCTACTTATCTTGCAAATAGAACGGTGAGACTTGTGGAGCTTTTAATGACCACAGAAGCCTGAACGTTAGAGTCCCCCAGGGATCCGTGTTGGGTGGGCCCCTTGCTGTTTTTAATTTATACAAATTCTGAATTTAGATTGAAATTGTATGGTAATATCACTGGGTTTGCTGCTGATTTAGCTTTAACTTATATTTTTAAATGTTCGACTGGCGTTGTCTCAATGTTTAATGCTAATCTATAAGTGCTGCATTTTCCGTTCGATAAACACTGAATAATTCTTAGTGAGAAAAATAAATTTATGTTTTATAAACTTTTGCCCAATTATAGTTTATTTACATAATTTTTGTGCTCCCATAAATTGTGAGTGGCATCGACCATCGACAAAAGGCAAAGAAAACGTAAATATTCAGAAACAAAACATTAGTGAATTTGATTCTTTCTCAAAACTTTTTTGTGTGAGCGTTTCTTTTGGTTTTAATTAATTTTATTTTTTTAACTAATATTTGAATAGTTTAATTTTGATTTGTTTGTTTATTTTATCAATCGGGGTAAGTCTTTTCATAGTTTATTTATCCACAAAATAATAAATTCACCTAACACAAGGAGGGGAAAAGTGCGCAGTACTTTGAACCTCCACCATTTTCTTCTGCTTTCTCTGATTCTGAAGATGACGAAATAAGTACAAAAAAAACCAAAATCCTTTTTAATAATGACTTAGTCGTAAACGGTAAATACGATAATAATTCTAATATGGAATTTAAAAGAAAATATAAAAAAAATTACGACGCAAATGTGTCAGTTAAAGAAGTAGTTCCTACATTATCTTCTCCATCTATACCAAAGGTATATAAATTAACCCTTCCGCGTGGAGTGCCGTATACGGGTACGTCATTACAAAATTCGAACTTTAACAAGACACCGTGAATTATTTTAGATGCTATTTGTATAAAGTAAATTTAAAAGTTTTCGATTAATTTCCTCCTCCCGCAACTCACATAGTAATTGAAACTTTTAACTCCCACACGGAAGGGTTAATATGGTATGATCTTCCCATGTTTTATTTTCGTTTACTTCGCGCATATACGTCACGAGTATGGTAAAATTTTTATTTGACTATTGGTTTTAAGAACGAAGAATTAACTTAATTTATATAAAATACACCATTTAGGTGAAATAAAATAAAAATCTCAACTTTTAATTTATAGTTTTATTTAATTTCCGTTTTTTTGAATTCATATTCTCTAATAATTGAGCATTTAAGATTATAATTTTAAAAAACATCTTACATTTAAAATATAATTGTTTAAATTCCTTTCAGGTTTCAATGAATTTAGAGTTAAAATCATTAAATATGTCCTATACACTTTTGAGCTTTTGGATAAACTGGACATTAGGTTTTCTTAGCCCTCTTCACTCACTTGATCCGTCGAAGTAAAGTTATAACTCGGCCCAACTTCAGTATGTTTTTCTAGTATAAGGGGCAATTTTATTTGAAGGCGCTTTATGATGTACCCAGTTATATATTCTAAGCCGTCATACTCCAAATCAGGCATAAATTGTGTTGAACCCTGTAATTCGTCTTCTGTCATATCGAAAAGTAAATTCGATGTCAGTAAATTTTCGGAACCATCTAGTCTCTCGTCCCTTAATTCGGTTTCATAAACGCTAGAATTCCCTAAATATGTGTCAACCTCAACATTTATTTTAATAAATTTGCTATTATCACATTCTACATTTGCAAATTCAGACATAATACATTCATTTCGTCCCAATAAATGACTACGAAGTCGATATTTAAATTGTAACCCGGTTGGATAGTCATAGAGACCTCCTTTTGCCCGCATAACGCCAAAAAACATTTCCAGAGGATCCTGATTTAACCGATATGTCAATAACTAATTTTGCAATCCTTTGACCTTTGAGGTCTACCTATGCCTACCTATGCCTATGCGTATGCCTTTTTGAAATGGCAACAGTCTTGTATTATTACCGACCCGCATTTGTTTAATAACATTTTCCTTGTTCCATACGCGGCCGTTCTTGGGCGAGCCTTATTTTTGGGCACCCTGAAGTTAAATGTACCAAACCAATCGTTAACCTAATATATCTATAAAAGACATGATTAATAAAATAAAAAAAATAAAGTATTTAATAAATTTAATTTACCTGTTTAAGCAAATTTGCCAGTTCATGCCAGTATATATTTGGATTTTGTAATACCCAAACTACCCATTCTAATTAGACAAACAGAATTAGTGTGCGAAAATAACTGGGTTGCAGATGAGTTGAAGTTAATCGGCTTGCGATTTTCAAATCACTTTTGGATTTATTTTCGAGTAATTCATGCAGTGGTTCTTTTGTCAATAAATTGTTATTGAGTAAGATTCCAGAATCCAAAAAATGATTCCTTAAAAGTTTTATCATGCGAGGGGTGTCACAAATCACATATACTTTCTTCCGAACATCACAAGGATTAATAAAATAGGGCTGCTTCTCGCTTATCCCATATTGATTCCAAAGCGCTCGGTTACCCCCTCCTAAATCGGTTACAACAGCCACAACATCATATTTAATTTTATTTAACTTCACAATTATCGTTTCTAGTATGGTGAGCAAATGTTCTTCGAAGAGGATGAACGTGTTTTTTCTATCCTCTTCAAAAATTAAATTTAATTTAATTTTTAATTTTTTTTTTTTGTTTGTTTTATTTATGTATTGTTATATGCTTTATATACATATGTGTTATACATTTTAATTATAATTTTAACTCTATTCAATTCAATTTTAGTGAAATAATAATTAAAGTGTAAGAGAAATTAAAGTGTAATTTTGGAAAATGCAATCCACCGGGATGCATTTATCAGGCAATGTTTTATATTCAGAGATAAAGACATCAAAATTCTTGATTTCTTGATTAAGTGCATGATTTTAACTTTTGTGTGGTTGTACATGGATTTTAATTACTAAAATCTAATAATTGGATCGTATTAAATTGATTTTAACTTAATTTGATATAATTCGTAGTTAATTTCATATCTGATCATCATTCTTGGATTTTCTGAGCCCCAAATGCAACAATTCTGCTTATTAACGTGGCCTCCGAGGTGAAAATGGGCATCATCACTGAAGATGATTTTTCGATGAAAATCCGGATCATTTTGATGCATTTGAAGGACCCAATATACCCAAGGTATCGCACCACTTTTAGTTATGGCGTAGTTTTTACTTGTCAAATGTCAAAAGATGACAGCTCCAAAATTGACAGCTGCCCAAATAGCAGGCTATTCAAAATTAAGCCTCTTATTGGAAAACCCTGTATATTTAGGTATGATTAATTTTTTTACAGGGTATTATAAACTGCATTAAATTGTATTAAATTAATTTAATTAATATTAAAAGGTTATAAATTAACTAAATTATATAAATAAAATTCTTATATTCTATCTTCTTCGTAATTTACGCCCAGTTTCTGTTTTGCTAATGTTATATCATACATTGGTAATATCTAAACTGGAATACGGTTTATCATATCTGGGTGGTTGCTTTATAGTATACAAGTATTTTAAGGCCAAAAACAGAACTGAACCTTAACAATGTTTTGTCGTTGCAATGTTTTTATACTTGCAAGGCTTTAAGAATTTTTTTTAAGCGTAGCGATCAACAAAGCAAACGATTTGATGAACGTTATAACCTCCGTGGACACCATCAACTTCAACAATATTTCGAGATTCAATAATGAACACTTTCGCACAAATTAATTGAGTAGTTATACAATAAGTAGTTATGATGAGCAAAGTCTCCCATCTTTAGTACAATAACAATAATATATGGTTCCCCAAATTATTGTTGGAAGGTAAGAGCCTCCATCGTCGACTGTAATCTCTGCACATTCATCAGACAGTGATCTATGCATATTCCTGTCCTTTCGGTTCCTTATAGAAATCGTATCAATGGTGTTGTCGAAAGCCAACACGACTTAAAAACTGAAATTTTTTGTTTGCAATATCCGATTTATGTGACCCTCTTTTCCGCCAGCTAAAAAATCAGAATGAAGTTTCCACAATTTGATTCACCTATGATTGACAAATAGGTAATTGCAAACAAACATTGGTCACGCCCAAATATGATAACGCGCCTGGTGAACACTCTGAACAGAGGATGTTACATACAAATCGATGTTCTGAAAAATCGAACTTTTTGAATTGGATCTCCGATTTTAACGTTTAAATGTTTTTAAATTCTGTTTAGAATTTGTTATCTATACACTTCATTTTAGTTACGAAGGTACCATACCCAAAACATTTCAAATAGTGTAGCTTGATGGTATTGCAAAGATTCCACTGTGCATTGACGTGACTACTACTAAAGTTCATTTCGATATTTCGTCTTTAAACCCACGGACTAAAAACATCCCTCCCAATGTTTTATGAATGAGGAATACCGAATAATTTGAAAATATAAAATCAGACCGATCCCATCAGATTCAAACGCAATAGATCTAAATACTGTCCGGTTTGGCCGGTTGCATGCAAAGTTGCAATACAAAAAAAAAGCATAAGTGAAATTGTAAGCAGTATGCCAGATTATTATATTGAAATAGTAATAACGTTTGGTGACATTCGGTTAGCGTACGAAAAGTCAAAATTTAGAAAAATGAAAAGTCAAGGACAGCATATCGGGTAAACCAATTCCCTTCTATGAATGTCTGGTATTAACCAACCGACTATTTAGGAAATTTGAAAATTTGGCCAAACCAATCAACCTGGGTCATACAGCATTAGTTTCTCAAAATTCCCTGTTCGTAAAAAAAAAGCCATGTGTTGGCCACGCCTCAATTTTTCATTTGTATTTAAATCGCCCTTGTATGCAATCTCTATACTAAGTTCTTCTCTAAATTTGAAAGCTCTTTCGAAGAAATGCTGAAAACTTAAGGAATTACTTAACTCAGATTAGCTAACTATAACTAGATTATTTTTGGGAATTTGCCCACTTTGCTCTTTCTTTCGACGGCCACAACAAACTTTAGATAGATCGGCTTTGCTTTTCCAGATAAAAGTTCCTTTCTGCTAATGAGAATGTACCATATAATACCAGAATGTACCCCATACCTAAACCGATGCTTTTCCAACTGTTGATCGAGTCCCTCACCCAGGAAGAAGTGGAGATTTTAACAAATGATGGTGTTATACCTTAGAGGAGGATGGAAGCTGCCGCCCTAAACCGCCGGCCGCTTTGAAGATTTTTTGAAATTCTAATATTCATAGAAATTAAACGTTTCTTAGAAATTTGTGTTTTTATACTAATTACTAATTATTAAATTAGTCACACACTAAAATAGAAAACTCCCTAAAGCCGAAAAAACGTCAGAAAAATTTCAAAAATATTTACGTTTGTATTTCACATATAACATAAAAAACTCCCCAAAGTCGCTTAGCAATGGTCCTTCCTGCGGAAGGATGACAAGAAATTATCTAACTTCCTTCTGTTTTCAAATTATATGTACATAGTTAACAAAAATTTAGTGGGGTATTACTTTTACTTGGGGCACGTTATTTTGCATTTCGTGGGATTTTTATTGTTGGGAATATTATGGTGTCCCCCATTTCATATGAAGGGTGCAAGGAAAAAGGTTGTTAAAGATATTTGGCCTTTGACCGATTCCAAAGTGGTCGGGGCCAAAATATAAGCTTTACCATTTAACCACTATATGAAAGTTAATTTTTTTTTGCAACGTAAGACGAACTTATTGGCGTTCAATTCAATATTTGAGAACTTTCTAGAATATTCAAGATACTTTGAAAATTCGACGTGTTTGAGATTATTTCGAAATTCTTGATATTTTTCATATTATACTCGAAATTTGTAATGCTTTATCAATATATTTAGAAATCATCATAGCATTGGGTTATAATTGAAAGAAATTTTGCTTTTTTTGAGACCATTGAACTAATCAGATAATTTTAATTAATACGAGGCTGGACAACAGGAAGAAATAAATTTTTAACTAAAAGCTTTACTTGTTCATTAGTACAAGAAGTATCTTTAGGGGGAGGAGGCCGAAATTTGTTGTTACCCCACTGTATCCTTACGCACAAGGGACCAATGCTAAGTGGCGTTGGAGAGGTTTTTATTTTAATACGTGAATAATTATTAAAAAAATACCAATTTTTCAAAAACGGTAAAATTTCTTTGTATGTTAGAATTTCAAAATATCGTCAAAGTGGGGTTTGGAAGCGGCAGCCCCCATCCTCAAACGAATTAAAATAATATTACAAAAATTTGTTAACGATACCCAAACCCAACCTTTACTCCAAAAGCTCATATAATTCGAGATTTTTGTTTTCAAGATTTTTTTTGTGATGTTTTTGGAGTTGGAGAATAAACAATAAATCGAGGTATGGCTACGGACCAGTTTTTTGTGTCTGCCTAGTGGACAGCCACCTTAACCTAACCTACCAGTGTTGTGTAATGCTTTCGAAACATAACGAAAACCCGAACCAAATTTTATCTTAAACACTTAACTAAAATCCACCGTGCAAGCTTTAAAGCTGGATCCCGCCTTCTCATCACCCATTTTAGTCTGGCATGGTCCGTTATGACTGTGAATCTGTAGCCCTCAACATACTGTCAAAAATTTGCTATGGAGAGCGCCGCAGTCAAACATTCCAGCTATGTAACCGTATAGTTCTTTTGAGCAACTTTCTGCTTTTGCCTGTTCAACTCCATCGTCCGTTATCTGATATAAAACCCCACCAAGACCATCTGTGCTTGCGTCATAGCGAATATAGAAATTTTTTGTGTAGTCAGAATTTGCAAGTACAGGAACTGTTGTCAGCAAAATCTTGAATTTTTTAAAAGCTTCTTGCACTTCCGATGTTCATGCAAATTTAGAAGATTTTCTAAGGATATTCGAATGGGTACTGATATTTCGAAACAGTTGTGAATAAATCTCAGGAAGCGTCGGACTTTCTTAAGAGATTTTGGTACGGGAAAATTCACGATAGCTTGGACTTCGGTTTTAAGACCGTCTTCATCATTCACCATGAAGCCAAGATACCGAATCTCTCTCATACGAATATGGCTTTTTTCAAAAATAATAGTCAATCTATCACGAGTAAGGTGTTTAGCGACGAGTTTGAGGATATTAAGATGATCTTTAAAAAATAAAGGAAATAATAAGTAAGTCGCCTAAATAGACGAAAACCTGTTCATGTAATTCCGCTGGGATTGCTTGCTGACTTTCCCTGGACAGCATTACAGAGCCCGAACGGCATCACCCTAAAGTGATAAAGTGGCCGCCCGGGAACTGTAAATGCTGTTATTTCTTTTAAAGCATTTTCAAGCGAGTTTAAAATTTTAAGGATATGGGTCTTTGATTGTGACACTATTTAATTTTCTAGAGTCAAGATACTTGGTAACGACCGGTGATTCAACCAACTTCATAAACTTTCAATAGCAACATCCTATCTATTTCTGAGTATATTTCCGATTGAATTATTGGAAATACAGGGAAATACCTCTGTTTTACTGGTAGCGCCAATCCGACATCAATATTATGTTCGTGCAGATGTGTACACCTAAGACCTAGTCCATTAAAAGGCGTGGGAATTTTTACATTATACTATTTAAATGCGTACTTTGCACTTCAGGGCATTTTTTGTTGTTATCAGAATCATTAATAATTATTTCATCTATCATTTGAGGAACTATACCAAAGGTACTATATAAAACCTTATTACATTCGATTTTTGTTGATATTTCACTAGTTTTCGGATATTGAATCTGATGCTGTGGTGGATGAAGCAAATTCTTTATATAACCGAATTATTGAGCTCCAATGACGTTTTATTCTTGAATCTGGTAATGATTTTTAACATTATTAAGAAGACGAGGGTCCAATTCAGATTGATTATAAATATTGAGTGAGTCAGGTTTAGATGGCATTATTTCTTCATTCTTGAAGGGACAATTATCATTCATTCGATTTATAATGAAATCAGTAGGTTTACTGTCAGGTGTATCATCCATCATCTATGTAATAGGTTTTTTAGGTTGAACTGCCTCACTGGAGATTGACTCGTAGGATGACGAGGTTAAGTCAACGCTTCCCTCATAACAAACCTTTTGGACGATCTTAATAATTATGACCTGTATCATTACAGTTTTAATAAAGAACAAATCGAACTCAGTTTGCTGCTGGACTATTTAAGGCATTCACATTCAACTAATCATTGTGAACATTATCAACAAATCGATCATTAAATTCGATAGAATCGCGGCTTACTATTTCGTTAATAAAGTTTCTCCGGTTGATTCTGTCATATTCGAGGGTCATAACCAGTCTTCGATCATATATACTTTCATAGGTTAGACAGAGGACACGCAAATCTTCCATGGTTTGAGTATTTGCTGATACTATTTTACTTGTAAACGCGGGTTGCAGATTCATTTTAATAATGCCTAATAAATTCCGCTCATTGAAACGTGCATGATTCAGTCGATAGTTTAAAATCTGAATATTTAGGATATAGCAATTAATAGATTCTCTGAGTGATTGCCTCTTACAAATTTGGAGCCGAAGCACAGCTTCTTTTCTCTGGAGGTTTAAGTAATGCTTCTCGTATTTCTGGGCAGCCTGAATTCGGGTGATTTCGAACGAAATTCCAAAGGAATGTATCTGCTTGTATTTCATTGCATTTCACTGCAAACTGCACTAAAACACAGGTTCCGAACACTAACTACCAATTTTGTTCTTTTACCAAATTTCATGTTGTTTATCTGCTAACTTGTCAATTCGAAAATAAAAATACGAAATTTAATTTAACTCATTGTACGATGCAGGCTGTTTTTTATGTCGTACAGTTTCTGTGCGTTTAAAATTGAAAACAGATAAAGAAAATTATTTTTTTTGCATCGAATTGTGACGGGGGACGAAAAGTGGATTCACTACGATAACCTAAAATGCAGAAAATCGTGGGGTATGCCCGGTCATGCATGAACTTTAACGACCAAGCCGAATATTCATGGCAAGAAGCTAATGCCGCGCATCTGGTGGGATCAGTTCGGAGTGATCTACTATGAGCTACTCCAGCCTAACGAAACCATCACTGAAGAACGTTATCAACAACAATTGATGCAATTAAGCGGAGCATTGAAACTCAAACGCCCACAATATGCCAAAAGACATGACCCTACCCGTATTCACCACTCGGCCTGACCGAGCATCACTTCACTGCTCACGAAGAAGCCCAAAAAAACGAGGAATTTCTTCGAAGCGGAATCCGTATGCCTCCTGAAAAATGGGTAAAAGTCGTAGCTAATGATGGAAAATACTTTAAATAAAATACATTGTACCAATTTCTCTAAATAAAGTTTTGAAGTTATAAAAAAAAAAAAAACTTACACACCAAAAAATTTTCGGAAAAGAATTAAACATTTTGAGGAGTTTAGAAATTTAGAGTTGAGTTAATTCTTTTAAATAATCAACTGTCAATTCTTTTAAGTGTTAAGTATTTTAACTCAATAAAAGAATTCATTGTATGAAAAAATTGTTGTAACCGCGTTTTATAATTGTAACCGAACATTTTATAATTGTTTTACAATTGCTTGTTATATATAACCACTTCAAAAAATATAATTTATCCAATCGAGGAATATAAATACAATTATCAAAATCTATTTATTCTTATATGAAATAAATTGAATTCTTCAAAAGAGTAAAAATAGCTATAAAAACAAAAAGCAGTTATACTTTTTTTAAATATATTTCAAATTTATTCTGATAAAGAATTAATATAATCCCAAAATGACTTTAAACTCAAAAACAACTCTTTTCAGGACTAATTTTAAATAATAAAAGAAATTGATATAATTTTGTAACCGTTATGATTTTATTGAGAAGAGAGGGCAGCTATAATTTTAGAGAATTTTTAGTTAGTATTGAAATATTTATGTGAACGGATGTGCAAGGCAGATTCCGAGTATAGTGTGTATAGTTTCAAATACGCTAAATAACGTACTTATACATATAGTGTTCAGTTTTAGTTTATTGCGCGTTTAGTGCGTTGTACAATACTTAGTTTTAAATAGTATTTGAATTTCACGTTTAATTTTTTTTTAAATAGAACGCTTCAAATATATATTGAAACATTATGGCTGAAAAGCTAACCTTTTTTGAATAGTGCATACTAAATTAATAAATCCAAATTCAAGTACCGTGTACAATTATCAGTGGAGTTTGAAGTGTATAGTTTTAGTTTAGTGTAATATGTATACATAATAATATATACATCTAAAAGTAAAATAGTATAAGTACATTAATTACAGTGAGTGATACATTATGGCTGAAGTGCAAAATATTTATTTTAATGTGTTTTTCGAAAGCGAGGGGCAAGTTAAAACCGTGCTGCTAAGAAAATTTGTTAATTCAGATTATTTCCTGTTTCAAGACGTATTAATGTCAGGTATGTACACAATTTATCAATTCTGTAGTAATTTAACAAACTGACACAAGTCTAAGAGTCGCCATTAACAAGAAATCGATTTTAAAATTAAGACCAATCTAAAATCGTATGAATATTTCAAAATATCATTTTTGTAGAAGCGGTTATAGTTGTCGGATATTACAAAAAATTGATATTACATGAAATAGGTTATTATATTACAGAAAATGACCAACTGGTTGGGATTCTTCGTAATGGGGATTTTTCAATAAACGACAATTGTACTAAAATTAGCAAAAAAAGCTTTGCTGAAGTTAGCACACAGACTAATATTATTGAGACAGTTGTTGAAACAAGTACCCAAACTGAACCTTTTACAACAATTTCAAATGAATGTCAAAGTGAATCAATAGCCGGAACTTTGAAACGTAGTAACGCTGTATTGGGCTCTTTATTACTTGTTTCCAGCGAGGTTTGTTTGCTTTAATCTATAATAATTAGAATTTCATATGTTTATATTTTTAGATAAAAAAGACTTAACTATTATTTATCCTTATTTGCATATTCTTAATACAAATATCTTATTCAATTTATTTTTTAACCCATAGGATTTTAAACAATATTTAGCACATCACAAGGGTCTTCATTTAGTCGATGAAATTAATTATTCGAACAACCTTACAGATCGATCAAGAAAAGCAGTTATCGATTTTTTGGGCAGCTATACAGATTCTCTGTTTGGGTTATATCCAACTCGTGAAGAAAAGAGGTCTGTATGTCACGCATGCGTCAATTTATTCCCATCCCTAAAAAGCAAAAATAATGATTTGGAAAACATTGTAAGATGAACATATTCTTTAATTTAAATACCACCGAATAACGCTAATTCCTTTTTAATAGGACTTGCTGTTTGACTTAAAAACAGGCGCAGGTTATTTAACAAATAAATTTAAAAATTTAAGGAAGTCCACGAAACGAAATAAATTTGAGCCAGCTGTAGCAAAGGGCGTTACATTGGAGGACGCCAATGATTTCGAAGGAAATACTCAAGAGCACGTCAATTTCCTAAAAAGCACCAAAATTCCCGAACAGCTGGATTCTATTAAAGAAAAATTGATCAAAACTTTTGAGACCAGACGTGCCATAATCAACAAAAAACAGTCGGATATTGATTTATACAAGGAATTTCCCTACTTTTTTTGCTGCTCCCGAACTTGTAAGTGTGTCATATTATATACAAAGCTCATATGCGATCATATTATAAATAAATATTTACCATATTTACTTTGAATACAGATATCGGTGGAATTTGAAGCCTGCCTTAAAAAAAAAGTATGTTTTTCGAGTAATTTTCACAAAATTGAAAAGTTCATTGAAACGGTTATTATTCAATCAGGAAAGGAAAAAGTTAGAACCGAGGCAAATTTATGTGATGAGTGGAACTCGTCCACTTTAAGTTTCCTTAATATACTTAGGTTAAATCCACCTCAGCCAATAGGTCGAAAATGTACTAAGTCAAGAGATACGGATATAAAAGCAAGAAAAAAATTAATAATTTTAAAGAATGTATGTTATATTTATTGAATGTTTGAATGAATGTTATAATACAGCTTTGTTTTGTTTTTCAGATTGGTCTTACTGAAAAGGAGTATCAAGAAGAAACATCGAGTCCTCCACATATTATAGCGGTTGGGCCATCAAAGTCTGCAGTACACCAATATTTGATAGCAGTAGATGGCCATCTTATTCCTTTACAACCAAAAGCAACCATTATCGATGTAGTTGAATTGTTATTACAAATACATTATGTATTTAATTTAGAGTACGAACCAAATTTAAAACCGTTTTACTCATTTCTAGAATATTATATACTGGAAATTAAGGATAAACAACCACTAACATCTGTCAAAAACGTAATTATAAAGTTTGACAATATTTGCAACTAATAGTTTTGAGTTTTAAATCATTGAAATTGAATATAATTTTTTAATTTTTTTTTCTTGTCAAATAATTTATCAAATAAAATGAATTTTTTTTGCTACTTGTGTAATGATACATTTACATTATACTCTGATATACAAAACCATCTTCAACGAGTGCACAAATTAAACAAAAAATTTAATAATTTGAATTTAAAATGTGTTGCTAACAAATACTGTGAAAATTATTACTGCTCCTTCCAAAGTTTGAAACGGCATTCATTAAATTGTAAAAATATTTCAAATGAAATTATATCCAATATCGATATTGAAACCATAGATATTAATACAAATCTTATTGTAGAAAACATTGATCCATTAAGTACTATGACATCATCAGTTAATGATAATTTAATATCTTGTTTTGATAATATATCAGAAAAAAACGCCGATCAAATAATAAAATATTTCCGCATTGTAACTGAAAATATTTTTAAAGACATATCAAATTTAGTTTCGTCAGATAAATCTATAAGGAAAACGTTAGAAAATATTGATTCGCTAAAACGAAAATATCTGACTGATTTAGATACGTTACGCACGAGCTACATACGTAAAAAGACACTAGATACTAGCCAGTATTTTGTAGCTCCAATGGTTCAGAGTATTGGTTTGCACTGGAAAGTTAATGAAAATATTTCAATTCAACAAAAGACTTTTCAGTATGTGCCGATTATAAAATCGATTCAAAGCTTGTTCCAAAATCCATCATTTTACGAGTTATATTTCAATAACAATCATTTTTGTAAAAAGGGATACTTTCAAAAATATTGTTGTGGGAGCAATTTTACAAATAATGCTCTGTATCAGAAGTATCCTGACGCATTGCAATTGCAAATATACTACGATGATTTTGAACTCTGTAACCCATTAGGAAGCAAAAGAAAAATACATAAACTGGGTGGAATTTATTTGAATATTAAAAATTTAGCTACTGAAACATATTCAAATATAAACAATATGATTTTAGTAGCTTTGTTTAAAACAGTTGACGTCACGCAAAATGGTTTTTCAGACTCATTTCTAAGGCCTTTAATTGATGAACTAAAAATATTAGAAAGTGAAGGTATTTTAATTCCGGGCAATAGAAAAATGTTTGGAACCGTAACTTCTTTATCACACGATAATTTAGCTGCTAATCAGCTTTTAGGATTTGTCGGTTCCTTTAGGAGCACGTATTTTTGTAGGTTTTGCTTGGCGACTCGAACAAAAACCGAATCAATGGTGTTAGAAGATGAATCTCTATTACGAACTGTAGAAAACTACAAGCAGTCTCTAGATGAAGCAATTGAAAGTGAAACCCACATACATGGAATTAGGAATTCCAGTATTTTTAATGAGCTAAAATACTTTAACATAATCGAAAACTGTAGTGTAGATACTATGCATGATATTTTAGAAGGTGTAGGTCAATTTTTTATTAAAGAAATGTTTAAATACATGACTGCTGAGAAACATATATCTTTGACAGAAATAAATGATAGAATAACATCATTTAATTACGGTTATCTTTTTAAAAAAGTCAAACCGACTCCAATTAATTTATCATCAATCAGTTTGTCTGCATCTCAATCCTGGTGCCTGTTATTACACATTCCTTTTATATTTTCGGATTTTGCTTTTAAACCTTCCTTAATAAACAAATGGTTAGCATTAGAAAAACTTCTACATTTTATGAATATTGTTTTTAGTGACAACATAAATTTAAATGACATCGAAACTTTGAAAATTTTAGTTACGGAACATTTATCTTTGATGCTTAGCGAGTTTAAAGTTAAATTAATTCCAAAACACCATTTTCTAATCCATTATCCAACTGTAATTTTGAAAATGGGTCCTCTGTATCATTTATGGACAATGAGGTATGAAAGCAAAAACTCTATTTTTAAACAAATTGCTCTTAGAACTAAGAATTTTAAAAATATTTGGCACACTCTGGCGTTTAAGCATCAAAGACAAATGCATTAATTTGGAATCAAAATTTTTTACAGCATTCAATTAAATTTGGAAAATGTACAAGAAAGCTAATTAAAACTGATTCAGTTGTTCTCGAATATGGCTTACATTGTGATTTAAATATAATAAAATATTATGAATCTGGATATCACTATCGCCCAGGACTTTTCATAGTTTCGATTTCATTCGATACACCAATATTTAATCGAATTGATCATGTCTCATCAAATATTGAAAATGATATCATTTTTTTATGTGAAGAGTTTAAGACGGTAGAATTTAATAAGTTTCATAATTCTTACCAAGTTTGTCGGGCAAATACAAAACGCAGCTTTTATTTGAAAAGTATCCAAAATAAATTATGCTTTGAAGGAGTTTTTTCCAGAGATAATAATATTTATATAATAACCAGTTCTAAGATTTGAATAAAAATTTAGTATTATTGTATTAATTATTTAATTTACTAATGTATTTTTTTGAACGAATTTTCATTTTATCACTTGTATACTTATTCTTAATTTTCATTATAAGGAATCAATAAAATAGTTAAAATAAAAAAAAATAAAATAAGATTTTTATTAAATTAAATTGTTATATTAGTTCAATTATTAGTAGTTTTTATGCAATAAAGAATTTAATTAAATATAAATTTGAATTATTTTCATTCTCTCGAAGTAATTATGTTGTATTCTTCGCAAAGAGTTAATAATATTTATTCTATTAGAGGATTCGTTTTAACACTAGTAAAGTTTAATTTTAAATAGTTAAAACGGAGTGAATTTCAATTTTTTTAGGAATTACTAGTACATAATTCTATAAAGGTATTAAACTACTTAACTCTTTAGTGGAATTCACTTTCTATTCTTCTCGTACGAATAAATAGTATTCTCAAAATCGACTTGCTGTATATAAATTCTTTTTTTTAGTTAATTTTATACTATTATTTTTTGGTGTGTATTTTTACCCCCAATAAATTAGATCCTTAATTAGCCCAAACATCTAAAGCAGCACTTGAACCTAAAAGCCTGAAACCATATTATGCATCCAAAAATAATAGAAGCCAAGTCAATACATTCCATTACATTTACGATCCAATTCGTCAAAATCGTTGCAAATCGTTCACTTTGAATTAGAACTTAAACGGTCCGGAACATACCAATGTTGTAAAACCATTTGGCATCTTCCATAATAATCAAAGTATTAAACTAAATAGCCAAAATCGATGTCAGAGATAAAGATTTGGTTTCTTTTGGCTTTTGACAAAAATTGTTATTAAATCAGATACCTGCTCATCCTCAAGCACTCATAAAACATCATGGTGTGCAACATGTTAACGCACACCGTATATGAAGAAAAAAATCACTCGACATAAAATTTCAGAATATAAACATAAAGCATAAAAAAGCCAAAACAAAAAGTACGAAAGTTGAGTTGAATTTGGGGCCCCTTGTTGAATGTTCGGAGAATCGAGAGATAAAAAAAAAGTTGATTGAGAGTAATCTCGACAAAACAAAATAACAGAAATAAATTTGTTTTGATTTACATGAAATAAAAAATGAAAAAAAAAAAAACAACAACAAATGAAACAAGAATTTAATGCCAGTGGAGTCGGTAAGGTCGTATAATGGCATTCCAATAGTAATATATAGGATGCATTATTATTGCAATACTTTTATACATCATAACCGGATAATTTATTTCAGATTTTTTGTTTACTTTTTTGTTGTTGCTGGATTATCGAAATTCAATGCTGCTATCTATATATGTACGTATCTATAAGACATGCATATATTTGCCAAGCCATGAACTTCTAGACACGTCGATTTAAATCTTATTATTGTAGTTTTTTTTTAACAACAATTTGCAATGTCAGAATATATATTTATCTGCAGTAAATTCTGTTTTGTTTCTTAAATTTATTTGAATTGAATAATGTGTGTAGTACAATTGTCTGGGAAACAAATTAGAAAGTGAATTTTATTATTTATTATAATATGCGCAGATACTTACTTAATTTAATTTTCTGGTTACTTAAAAAAAAAATCTATTGTCAGATGTGGGGTTCGAACCCACCGACCCCCGACTTATAACTAGGCTTCGGATTCTTATATAAATACATCTTTTTTATGGGTTAAGGAAAAGAAGATTGGAAACGAATGTTTTATGAATCAGAAATTTTCGAGCAAAACGTGCCATATTTGTTACAACATATACGTATTCATTCGCATGTCAGAAGTTCAGTCGAGAAGATTACAAATCAATAAATCAACAAATTATAAATTTATTAAAAATTAGTTAAATACTTTAACTACAAATTCAAGTTGGTTTTATTTAAATACGTGGTATTGTACCAACATTTACGAACAAACAACTGGTCCTTCGAGCCGCATCCGGCTAAAATACAATCCACTAAAATAACGGATATTGCAGAGGAAGGAGGAGCTACACGTGGATGAATGAAGATAAGTACCTCAGTATCTTTACTATTTTATATATTATCCAAATTTAACCGAAAAATAAATCGTGTGGCAATTAATCGGGAATATAATTTAAAAAATTGAGGTGTGGCCAACACACGACTTTCTTTTATGAACAGAGAATTTTGAGAATTTTTTTTTTAATTGTTTTTCATTTTTGGAAACATTTTGTATTAAGTAGTTTTTTGTAAACCTTATACTTTTTAAGATATTTGCAAAACAAATTTTCTGGACCAAGGGAGTGGCCACTTCCGGTTAGCCGATTTGGAGTAAAATCCACTGCGACCTCCCAATTTATCAAAAAAGCTTAAATCTGAAGTTTCAGTTCGATTGATTAAACCATCTGGACTGTAGAGAGGACACAGACAGACTGACAGACTGACAGACTGACAGACTGACAGACTAACAGACTAACAGAATCACCGACTGACAGACAGACAGACAGACAGACACCATTTCGAAACCCACTTTTTCGGACTCAGGGGACCTAAAAACAAATAAATTTCTAAAAATATCAAGGTTCAAAATTTTCATGATTACTATACTTTATTTTACTAGAGCAAAAGAAAGTAAAAAACCCTAATCCATACGAATCGTTAGTTTAATAAAAGATCTGCAAAATTATTTTTTGGAAATCGCACTCAACACCCAAGGGCCAATATCGGCCATTGCCAACAATGATGACAAAGGTTTGGCTAGCACATAGAATAGGTTCTCAATTACCTAGTTAGAAAAACCTAATCCATAGGGATCATTCGTTTAATAAAAGTTCTACGAAATTATTTTCTGTAAATTGCACTCAACCCCCAAGGGCCAATATCGGAAATTGCCAATAGTGATGACAAAGGTTTGGCTAGCACATAGAATAGGTCTCTTAATTACCTAGTTAGAAAACCCTAATCCATACGAATCGTTCGTTTAGTAAAAGTTCTGCAAAATTATTTTTTGGAAATCGCACCCAACTCCCAAGGGCCAATATCGGCCATTGCCAACAATGATGACAAAGGTTTGGCTAGCACATAGAATAGGTTCTCAATTACCTAGTTAGAAAACCCTAATCCATAGGGATCATTCGTTTAATAAAAGTTCTACGAAATTATTTTTTGTAAATTGCACTCAACCCCCAAGGGCCAATATCGGAAATTGCCAATAGTGATGACAAAGGTTTGGCTAGCACATGGAATAGGTCCCTTAATTATCTAGTTAGAAAACCCTAATCCATACGAATCGTTCGTTTAGTAAAAGTTCTGCAAAATTATTTTTTGGAAATCGCACTCAAATCCCAAGGGCCAATATCGGCCATTGCCAACAATGATGACAAAGGTTTGGCTAGCACATGGAATAGGTTGCTCAATTACCTAGTTAGAAAACCCTAATCCATTCGGATCGTTCGTTTAATAAAAGTTCTACGAAATTATTTTTTGGAAATCGCACTCAACAATGATTACAAAGGTTTCGCTAGCACATGGAATAGGTCCCTTAATTTCCTAGTTAAAATTGAGGTGTCGCCAACACACGACTTTCTTTTACGAACAGAGAATTTTTAGAAATTTTATTTTTTTCTTAATTTTTTTTTTTAATTTTTAAATTTTTAAATTTTTTTTTTATTTTTAATTTTTTATTTTTATTTGTTTTTCATCTTTAGAAACAATTTGTATAAAGTAGTTTTTTGTAAACCTTATACTTTTTAAGATATTTGCAAAACAAATTTTCTGGACCAAGGGAGTGGCCACTTCCGGTTAGCCGATTTGGAGTAAAATTCACTGGGATCTTCCAATTTATCAAAAAAGCTTAAATCTGAAGTTTTAGTTCGATTGATTAAACCATATGGGCTGTAGAGAGGACACAGACAGACTGACAGACTGACAGACTGACAGACTGACAGACTGACAGACTGACAGACTGACAGACTGACAGACTGACAGACTGACAGACTGACAGACTGACAGACTGACAGACTGACAGACTGACAGACTGACAGACTGACAGACTGACAGACTGACAGACGGACAGACTGACAGACTGACAGACTGACAGACTGACAGACTGACAGACTGACAGACTGACAGACTGACAGACTGACAGACTGACAGACTGACAGACTGACAGACTGACAGACTGACAGACTGACAGACTGACAGACTGACAGACTGACAGACAAACAGACAGACACCATTTCGAAACCCACTTTTTCGGACTCAGGGGACATTAATACAAATAAATCTCTAAAAATCTCAAGGTCCAAAATTTTCATGATTACTATACTTTATTTTACTAGAGTAAAAGAAAGTAAAATGGGTCGACAAATAGTGAGAAAGTGTGGTGAATACAAAGTGAATTGTAACGGAGAGGTTAAAACCGCTATTCCTTAAAATAGACGATATTAATACACTAAAGCGACTCCGTGGAGTTATTAAAGGTTCTATGACTAAGCCAGTTAATTATGCAAGGACATGCAGTGAAGCGGCGTTAGATGAAATAAAGGTACGAATAAAACGTGCTCAAGATTTAATTGACCAATTCCTATCGGTCGATAGTAAAATATTGCATGACGTTACCGGAAACCCACATGAATGAATTCGAAGACACCTATTATACTGTGATAGCTGAATTAAATGCACGAATGCGCCAACGTAGCGTATCTGGCACAGGTTTACCGGTACTCCATGAAATCAATTTAAATGCATCCCAGATAGATGCAGAAGTCAAATTACCTAAACTCCATATTCCGCCATTTTCAGGCGAGTACACGGAATGGCAATCATTTTTTGATTTATATACATCTGCCATCCATGACAAGGAAACTTTGAGTCCCGCACAAAAGTTGCAGTACCTTAAGGGCTTGTTGAGAGGCGAAGCAGCAACATTAATTAGGCACTTCAATATAACGGAAAATGTCTGCAAATTAATGGACACGTCAGACGGAGTAGTTCGAGGACTCAAGGTGCTCGGCACAAAGGCCACTGAGAGGGATCCATATGGCTAATCCACATATTAGTAAACAAATTAGACAATGAAACTAAGGCGCAATGGGCGCAGGAAGCCATTAAACAAAAATGTTTTCGAAAGCATCACACTCTCCTCCATGAAGCGAGTACTGGTTCCACAGGTTGTATAGAATTATCTATCGAATCAGCTACCGACAGAGACGTAGAAATAGCAACGAAGGCATTCATTATGCCTCATATTTTTTTTTTTTTTTTTTTTTTTTTTTTTTTATATACATATTTTAATTGGGTGCAGAGCGGACTTATTAACGGTCCTAGCTCCTTGTAACTGTCAGAGCTTCTGCACCCAATGCGCGATCCTTCAAGTAAAGATTAATAGCTACCTTAAATTTATTCATTTTGTATTCCTCCGGAAATTTGAAGTGTATTAGCGAATTCCACTTTTTTGATGTTCGATATACAAATTCGCGCTTAATTTCTTCAGTTCGAGGTTTCGGGAGCTTCACCGTAAACCTATGTGCATTGGTTGTTTCTCTTGTTACTCTTGTTGTTGTAACGAATGGTGGTATTTTCTCCGATAGTTCTGCAGAACATTTACCATGTAAGCATCTGTAGAAGACGCAGAGTTCTGCAACATCTCTGCGATGCTGTAAGCTGTCTAGTTCTTGGGTAAGTCTGGGATTCCGTATTATTCGGATAGCGCGGCGTTGAACCCTGTCCAATAACTGGAGGGTGGTACTAGACGCACCTCCCCAAACTTGACAGCAATACTCTATACATGGTCGGATGAAGGTTTTATATATCTGGAGAACTTGATGCGATTTAAAAAACCTTCTGCATCTATTTAGGAACCCGAGTTTTTTTGAAGCTGATTTAGCCAATGCAACAATGTGTTCATTCCATTTGAGTTTGTTACTTATTTGAACACCAAGCAGTCGAATTGAGTCGCAACCCACAAGGATATGGTTTTTTACCACAAATGGGTGGTCGTTGCGACTTTTTTTACGTGAAAATGTGCATATTTGTGTCTTTTTCTCGTTAAATTGCACTAAGTTGTTGTTACCCCACTCAAATATTGTACTTAAATCGGAATTAAGAGAAGTTACGACTTCTGACCGTTTATTATTTAAATCTGTAATGCTAGGCTCCGCCTCGAATGAAATAGAAGAATGCAATGTGGCATCATCTGCAAAGCTATGGATAGGGTTTACAGTGCTATCCAGCAAATCATTGATGTATAGCAAAAACAGGGTCGGTGACAAAGGTGATCCCTGAGGGACTCCGGCATTTGGGGAGTGCGTCGATGATGATCTCCCATTAAGTACGACGCTGATTTTTCGGTCATTGAGATAGCTTTTAATCCACCTGGTGGTCATCGAGTCCAGCCCGTATGCCACAAGTTTACAAATAAGATTCTCATGCCATACCTTATCAAAAGCCTTGGATATATCCAAAGCGATTGCAAAGGCCTCTCCGTGGTGTTCTAAGGCGAGATTCCATTAGTTTGTGACGTACGTCAGGAGATCGGTCGTGGATCGGCTTTCACGAAAGCCGTATTGTCTATCCGAAATTAGTTTGTTAACTTCAAGATATTTAACTATATGTTGATTGATGCATTTCTCAAAGACTTTAGCGACGGCTGACACAATTGATATTGGCCGGTAGTTTGAAGGGTCAGTTTTGTCACAACCCCGTTTCAGCACGGGTTGCACCATTGCACTCTTCCAGGCGTTCGGGTAGTCGCCTTGCTTGTATGAAAGTAGGAAAATTTTAGATAATATTGGAGCCAACTCATTGGCAAACTCCTTCAATATTCGAACTGGAATTCCATCAGGTCCGGTGGCATTGTTTACATTCATTGACTTCAGATTAGTAAAGACAATTTCCTCCGAGATGGTGACGGGGCTCATTTTAGAACCACAATATGGAACTAATGGAGGCCTAATTCCATCTGGGACAACTAATGTCGAGTTCGATTTGAAGATGCTTGCCAATAAGTCGGCTTGTAAATATGGATCCACCACCAAAGCGCCGTCAGCACATTTCAATGCTGAAACAGATGTTTTCGAAATATTTGCAACCGATGCGACCATGTGGTAAAAGTTGCGATCGGAGATTTTCAGCTCGGAGGCCACATTGGCTTTCTTGCTGTCGGCTCTTTTCGCTTCTCTACCACAGGTTTGTTTGCAGGTGTTCCGTATCGTTTTGTATTCCTCATAAGAAATTTTGTTGCGTTTATATTTTTTGTGTGCCGATTTATTTTGTTTGGCAGCTTTGGTGGCTTCTTTTGAAAATATTTTAAAATTTTGATTGGGATTGGAAAATGATGAGGGGATAAATTTATTCATTCCATGTAAGACGGTGTCAGTAAAACTGGAAACGGCGTCGTCTATGTTGTTGTTATTTAGGCAATGGCGTTCCCAAGGGAAGTGTTGAAAAAATGACCGTAAACCATCAAAATCAGCCTTGTTAAAATGCCAAAGACGCCTTGGCTGCTGCCTAAATTCTGGTGGTGTTTCGACAGATATTTTTGTGGTTATTAAGTTATGGTCAGAATTTCCAATTCCAGTTTCGACATGGGCCTCCATGGAATGAGGGATTGATGTCAGACAGAGATCCAGAATATGAACTCCTCTAGAATTTTGGCATTCAAATGTGGACTCACTAACAATCTGTGTGAGGTCATGCGAAACGGCAAGCCATTCCGCATGGCACCCAGCGACATTTGTATCTTTGTGATTCAACCATTCTTTATGGTGGGCATTAAAGTCACCGACCATAATTAATTCGCATTCGGGATGTTGATTACGAATATCGTCACATTTGTCTGACAAGCTCCCAAAGAAGCTAATCGTTTCTGAATCCGTCTGATTAGGAGATCTGTATAAACTAATTAAAAAAAGGAGTTTCTTAGGAAGGGAAATTTTAAGCACAATAGTTTGAGCGGTTTTTGTAAATATTTCGTACTTATTGTGTCTTGAGTACGGTATGTGGTTTATTGAGTACCAGTACGCAGAATGTGAATTATACCAGGCAGATTATGAATTGTTAATGAAGTTGGAGTAAGCGGATTCTAAATTTAACTAACCTGGAACAATAGATGTTTTTCTCGGGGTCGATATTTTCATGAAGATTATTCAAAATGGAAAAATTCCATTATCCAACAAGAAGAGCAGATGTTTTGCAATACAACAAAACGCGATAAGGAGAATAGATTTATAGTTAAACTGCCATTTCGCCAATCACCAATAAATTTAGGATCTTCCTATAATAACGCACTGAATAGATTACGAGCGACGGAGAGAAGGTTTCAAAGAGACGTACAATTTGCGGAGCTTTACAAGCAATTCATGAATGAATACGAATCGTTGGGGCACATGAAATTACTCGAAGGACGTCCTAATATGAAAAATTACTTTCTGCCACATCATGGAGTGCCAACGACATCCAGTACTACAACGAAGCTGAGGGTGGTGTTTGACGCATCTACGAAATCTAATACTAGCGTGTCTTCAAATGATGTTTTAATGGTTGGTGCAGTGTTCCAGTCTCCTTTAATCAACATCTTAATATGATTTAGGCAGCACGAGTTTGTGGTTACGGAAGATAAAGAAAAAATGTATAGGCAGATACGCATTTGTGAAGAGGACTGTCAGTACCAACAGATCCTATGGAGAAATAATGAATCTGAACCAGTGCGAGCCTATCAGCTCAATACAGTGACATATGGCACCGCCTCAGCTTCTTTCTTAGCAACAAGAGCAATAGTACAAATAGGAGAAGACTTACAAGGTCAACATCCCGAAGCAGCTATTGCGATAAAGAAAGATGTTTACGTCTACGATTTAATGACCGGAACTAGCAACCGAGAACAAAGACGAAAATAATTACGACGCAGTGGTAAAAAAGTTTGCCGAGCATTTTACACCAAAGAAGAACATTACGTATGAACGATATGTGTTTAATAAAATGTCGCAAGCACAGAACGAAAATTTTGATGAATTCTATACAAGAATCAAAAGTCAGTTAATAAAGTGCAATTTTGACAAATTAGCCAATGAAATGTTACGTGACAAGATAGTTGTAGGTGTATATTCAAACAAAGTAAGAGAACGTTTGTTGGTCGATACTGAACTACAGCTAGCTAAAGCAATAGATATGCAAAGCGAGTGAAAAAGTTGGTAGAAAAAGTTGTTTGGCATACGGCAAGAAATGTGGAAAATTTGAGAAAGTTGGTCATCTGGCAATAGCAACCAGAATGAAAGATAAAAACATTAATGAATTAAATGAAAATTTCGACGACGAAGCCGAAGAATTGTGTCTCGATATGTTGGTCAACGGAGAGGAACGAGAGAAATCGAAAGCGTGGTTTGAAAAAATTAAAATAGGCAACGATGTGATAGAATTCAAGCTTGGCACTGGGGCTCAATGTAATGTGATAAAAAAAAAGTTGGCAGACAGTCTTAATCTAAAAATTGACACGTCGAATACCAAAAGGCTAATTTCATTTGACGGTCACAAAATTAGGGTTATAGGTCAATCATCCATAAATTGCATAGCAAAAACTAAACCAGTCTGGGTAACGTTAAAAATCGTAGACGAAAGAAAGTACAGGCCCAATATTAGGAATTAATTCATGGATAGATTTTGGTCTGAAATCGTCGAACGGACGAAATAAACATACAATCGAATGACGAAAGTTTAGCAATCGAAGATCATGTATTCGAAGGACTAGGTTGTTTGAAAAATTACGCTTATGATATTGATCTCAAAGCTAATTCGGACCTTGTAGTTATCCCGCCGAGACGTATCCCGCACGCGATAAGAGATGATGTAAAAAACGAATTAGAGGACATGACTAAACTAGGAGTCATTAAACCAATTAAAGAACCGACGCCAATGGTGTCACCAATGGTCATTATAAGAAAAAAAAAATAAGATGCGAGTATGTATAGATCCTTCTAACATAAATAAAAATATTCTTAGACGTCATTATCCCCTAAAAACTTTAGAACAAATATCAGCACGAGTTAAAGGATCAAAATTATTTACGCTTTTAGACTGTAAACGTGGATTCTGGCAAATCAAAGTCACCGACACAACGCAGAAATATCTGGCGTTTTCGACACCATGGGGTCGTTACACCTGCCTGAGATTACCGTTCCAACAAATAATGTCACAAATGTTAGATAGTTTCGAGAATGTAGAATGTTCGATGGACGGCATTCTTATTCATGCGGCATCGAGTGAAGAGCTGGAAGTCAGAACAAAAGAGGTGATTAAAAAACTCACATCAGCTGGCTTGAAGCTAAATAGGGACAAATGCTTGTTCATTAAAAAAAAAACTTAAATTCCTAGGGCATATTTTATCATCTGAAGGGCTAACACCAGATGATAAAATATGGTGTTAGCCCTTCAGATGGGTGAACACCATATTTTATCATCTGGTGTTTCCAACCGACGTTCGAAGACGCCTTTGCTTGATGCAGGTTTATCTGCAGGCAGGCGATGTGTGCCTTCAATTTTCCGAACGCCTCTTCTGAAGGCCCTGCTTAGCCTCCTTTTCAGCACCCCCAGCACCCGCATGCTTTTTTGTCCGGCCGATGGCTGACCAGTGTCCTCCATCGCCGTTCTGCTGGCCCCCGCTGCCTGAGAGCCTCCAGGCCTAACCAGTGGCTTGCACGGAGAGAGCCCTTGTGAGGCCTTCCCCCGCGGAACCCGTGACGCCTTCCTCTCCCTTTCCCGCCTTCTCCTCACCTGTCTCCTGGAGAGGGCGGTCACCCCGGTGGTCTTAGCTACAGGTGCCGCTACCGTAGCTTCTGCAGGCTTCACCACTTGGGTCCCGCCGACAGAAGCCGGTTTAGCTCCACTCTGACCACCCTTGGGATGCAATTGTACAGTCCCAAACTTATAGTTGACCTTAAAGCCAGCCCGCTTGAGCTTCTCAACTGAAGAGTGGTCCATAGAGAACGTGAAAAAGGCCGAAGAGCCACAATTCCTTTCGGGTCCCCCCCGACGACTTTGCTCCCCCTGCTTTCACAGAGGCGATACCCCCACTTACGGGGGCCGAGTTCTCATCTCCTGAGGTGTCCATGTCGGAGTTGAGAACTAATTTCTCAAGCCCTGAACGGAGCTCCCCATCCGATGGACCACTCATCGAGAGTCCCACAGCGGAAAGAGGGCCGAGGTCCTCTAACACCACCACGGAATTATCGCTGGTGCATGACGCTCTAGGAGCGTCATCATCCTTATTATTTTTACCTTGTTTAAACATTTTGTTCCCACGAGTTGCTGGGAAAAGAAAGTCGCCTGTGGGACACCCAGCTTTACCACAGGAAGGCTAAATAAAACTGGAGGTCGCCTGGTATCCAGAGTCCGCATACTTTGGACTGATTAACCTATCAGCCATTCATCCATCGGCATATGCTGTTCCACCTTAGATTAGAGTTTTTTATCAAGGATTTCTCCTTTAGCGCCGTACTTTAGCCTGTGCCAAATGGTCAAAAGTACCAAAGGGCCTCAGTTACCAGTGATTGCCACGAGGAGGCAGTACGTACACCTGCGAATTGTGACCAGGTTACCCCTTCCACAATTGTACCCATCACGCCAGCTGCCTAAAACATGACCAGAACAGCGCGCGTAATGTGCACCCTACCGAAAGGTTACGGAGCTGGTAGATTACTCTACTCAACTTTGATCCCCCTCCTCCAGTAGACGCCAAATCACCTACAAATACGAATAATCCTGCCTATGGCACCAGAAACGCAGTATAAATTGACAGAAGATGTCAAAATGGACAAAGATCTCAGTCAGGTTGTCTCATATATCATAAATGGGTGGCCTGATAAGGAAAAGGATATGTTGCAAAGTATTAGGCATTTTATTAATTTCAAGGAGGAACTGGCTGTTTACGAGGGAACTATCTTTAAAGATGACAAAATAGTAGTGCCAAACACACAAATTGAAAAAATACTAAACACAGCACACACTGGTCACTTGGGCATTATGAGCACACTGAAACGGATAAGACAATTATTCTATTGGAAAAACTTATCACAAAGGAAAAATGTAAAAGAACCAATATTGAACAAGGAAATTCCAGAATATCCGTGGCAAAGAGTAGCAACCGACATATTTACATTGGAATCACAAGAACATCTAGTAATAGTGGATAGCTACTCAGGGTATGTGGACTTCGAAAAATTACAAACTAGCACGTCTGCGGAAGTAATAAAAATTCTGAAGAAATCGTTCGCTATACACAGAACGTATACTCAGATGAAACATCTACTGGATGGATCGTATCTAACAATGCAAATTTGGCTTTAAAAAGAATACTTGCAATGATTGTGGATAAACACGAATTGTAATAAGTGGCAATTATAATTGAAGGTCGTAAAATATTATCAAACGGAATAGTGTCGTCAAAAACACGTTGCCTGTTTGAATATTTTCAGGCATGGTTATCAGAAAAAGCTCAATAGTTTTAAGTTATAATAAATCCTGATGGTTCATACATGGCACCTTTACAATGATGAGTTATTTAAAGCGCACAAAAAATAATATTAGTATTTGATGAGTCTGTGAGGCCAGCTGAAAAAAATGCAGAAAAATTAATTCAGAAACACAATTATCAAAGTGCGGCCCAAGTTAAAATTTATAAATTGGCAGTAAAATTAGAGTTTTTTCCAAGGAGTTCAACGTTTTTAATAATGGAAATTGCTTCGTAACTCTTTCAGACACGGATCAAAGGAATTTTATTGCTTCTACTGATAGTTCCACCACAAATGTTTTAAGTGATGGCAAAAAATTGTTTTCTGGATTCTTTTATGGATTATGCTTTTCTGGTAATTCCTAGACTTTTTTTCTGGATTTTAAAATTTCTCTATGTTTTTTGTTTGGTTTAGGCAACTATAGTTATCGCGAAACATTTGTGGTAGAACTATCAGTAGAAGAGATACGAGCGATACAAACAATTACTTTGTTTTTTGTCTGACAGGTTGACGAAGCAATTCCCATGATCATAAATATTAACAACTAGACCGCGCTTTGATAATAGTGCCTTTGGATTTCTTTCTCTTCTACTTTGTTCTGCCGTAACTGCATAATTAGGAATCTTGAGATTTATTTTCAAAATAAAGAAACAAATCTTCTAGTACTTTAATTAGTAAGGTAATTCTTAGCCAATTATCTTGCAATTTATTGGCGTAGAAGTTTTGTATCGCGTATTAATTTTAACTAATGTGTAAAGTAAAAACTTGTACGTTCGACACATTCGGCCTTTCGGCACACTTGGCACGTTCAGCCTTTCGACATTCGGCCTTTCGGACATTCGGCCTTTCGCCATTCGGATTTACGGCATTCGGCGTTGTGTCATTAAGCCTTTCCATTATGCATTGAAACAGTTTTTTCTAACCGAGCAAACGGCGCAGTGGTTAAAGCTGCGGCGGTTGGATCGGGAGGTACCGGGTTCGAATCCCTATAGGGGCGGGATGCAAAAGGGATTTTTCATCATCTGATTGCGATCGGTGATGAAGATGAACACATCTATGACCCCCTGTTGAGAGTGCAGAATCCATGGGCCGACCCACCTTTCATGTCAGCACTACGGGTTGGCATGAAGCAATGCAATGTGCAGGTGGTTTTCAAAGACGGATCTGTAGCCGCCCGTCCTCGATTTGGCTACTCCAGGCGTAAGGTAGGACGGTAAAAAATAAATCAAGAAACAAACAAACAAACAAACAAACAGTTTTTTCTATGCAATATTATTAAAACCAAACAGTGCAATGGTGGAGTGGATATAGGCTGACTTCAGGATGACGATCCTAATAGACTTTTTTTGCCTCAGATCTATAGCAAATCTGTAGACTGAATAGTTTCACAAGTTCCAAAACATAATTCTATTGACGAGTTCCGCGAGTGATTTTGATTTCAAATGCGTCGTGATGTTCCACTTTGTAAAACGTGTAAGAGTTGTGATGAGGAGGTCTCGTTTGTCGAAGGTATTCAACAATTAGTAAATTGGTAATTGAATTGCAATTTCAAGAAGTAGTACACAATGGCTGAACTATATAGGTCTCTGGAAGAAAAAAACATTTTTGCCTACCTACCTTTCCACTAAAATCCACAATCAAATTTAATGTTCCAGTTGCAGTTCTATAATATAAAAAAATACAGTGATAATCTATTCTTCGGCACTCTATTTCTTCGTCACATCTAATTTTAAATTAAATTTGAAATGAAATGATAAGATAACAATCAAGTTTTATACATATCAAATTTATTTATTTTGTTAATAATTTTAAAATTTTAATTTTACACGTTAATACAATCTTGGTTTCCTATGGTTCAAGAAACCCTATTCTTAAAAATGTGCTATGGCTTCCTAATAGTTTAACTGAATTTGGTGGAGCAACTACCGTGACATTATCTGATTTACGAGACCAGAAATATATTGCTTCATCTGTAGGTTCGTATTTACATCCGATTGTATAGATGAAATTAGGGCGAATACGGATTGATGTACCCAAATTTATAACACAATATTTAGTGACTAAATCTACATCATTTATTTGTAATTCTCTTATTTCACCCATGTCACGATGTTGATATGAAATAGTGATGTTCATCCGCTCAATATCATCGTCAGGAATATTTGTTCCCGACGTAAATCCACATAGGATCAAATCTGAAGAAACGGAAAACTTGGTTTCAAAATCAAAAACATCATAGGCCTTCCATTCAAATGGACAATTCAACTCCGCCCTTGGTGACCAATTCCATATTCCATCATCATATTCTGCGCCGTATATATTTTGGCTGGCAAATATCGCATACTGACCTCTCGTTAATAAATCTGGATATTTTGATTGAACATTTCGCAATTCATCGCTGGTCATCGTTGGAAATCGTATCAAACGTATTAAATTGCCAAAATTTTTGCAGCAATCGGTAAATTGTATTTGGTTTTGCTTACAGTATTGTTTCATCCAACGGACCAATGCATCAAGAATATACGATTCAGTTACGCCGTCCTTAACGATTTCATCTTGTTTTAACATTTCTTCTACGGTCTCTGAATCTATCGTTTCGATTGATTCTGAATCTAAATAGGACTTAAAATTAAGAGCTACTTCAGTCTTAATAATGTGTCTATTTGAATCTAGGTTGCAGTTTTCTTCTTTATACCAATCCAACTTTTGCAAGGCGGAAAATCTTTTGTTCATTATTACATTGATTAATCTAACCACGTTGTATTCTATCGCCAATTTCAACAAACTACAAATATTGCTCTCATTCACTTTGTCGGTGTATATAAATTGAATGAAATCATAAAAAACATCATATCCATAATTTGTTATCGGAATAACATTTTTTTCGCCCATAGTTGTTAACAACTTCTCAGCAAATACATTGCTACGCACCATTAGAATTAGTGAGTGCGCGTAAATTTTCTTTTCTTCAATGAGAAACGTTATATCCGACAAATCCTCTAAATTAAATAGGTGGGCCGCGATTTCTTTCATCTGGTAAGGAGTTTCTGCAATGTAGAATTCCATATTGTTACTTTTCACTATACAGCTTAATTCACTTATGATCACTACGTTTGACAAAATAAGATTAACTGAAATTTTATACTTTGCTTAACCGAAAATATTATTTTGAGAATTTTATAATGTTTCTCTCCGCCTTTTATTACATTGAATATGATCACATAAAACCAACACAAATGTCTACACATGGCGTGCTATCCCAATACATCGGATATAAAAATTTACATTGAGTTGTATTATGTTGCCTCTCTTTTAATCTATCTAGCAAACGGTATCCCAAAAAAACAAATATCAGGTTTTCTAATACTTCTCTGCGAAAGAAAGTTCCACAAAATAGCGCTATCATAAATCTGTAACATTCTGCTACCATTCACGAAAAACCCTCGAGTAACATGGTGCATGACATATTTTGCTTTATAAATAAACGTGTACGAACAACCGTTGCAATCAAGGAATATTTTAAATGTTTTCCTAAATACAAACATCCTAAATATTAAAAATGACGCACAATGCGGCCGATTTCAAAAACTGGCCAAAAGTGAAAAAATCCAGTAAATTATCTCACAATCTGCACTCAGGGGTTTTTTGGGTCGCTGATTGCGAATCTGAAGTCCGAGTTACAAAATTGTACTCCCCCTTTATCCCGTCAACCTCTAGTCGTGAAACAGCCAAATTTCGGTGTCATATGCACCTCGCTCTCAAGTCGATGAAACCTTACAAAAAATCGAAGAAGACCGACAAATAAGCAGCCATGACGACATTGCTAAGGAATTAAATATCGATCACAAAACAGTTTTAAACCATTTGCGTAAGGCTGGATAAAGCGATAAAGTGGAATAAGCGGAATTGTCGATGAAAAATTTGATTGATCGAATTTCCATCAGTAAATTACTACTGAAACGCAACGAAAACGACCCATTTTCGAAGCAAGCCATTACTGGCGATGAAAAATGGGTAAAATACGAAAATGTCGTTCGAAAAAGATCATGGTCAAAGACGCAGGTCCTAATTACCACAAAAGACTTCAAAGCCAGGATTGTCGCCCCATAAAGTTATGCTGTTTATATGGTGGAAATAGAAGGGAATGGTACGAGGTTCTAGAACCTAATCAAGCGATTTATTCTAATCTCTATTGTCAGCAATTAACCAGATTGCAGCAAGCAATTCAGTAAAAGCTACCAGAAATGATCAATAGAAAGCTTGTTTTGATGCATCCACCGTATAGCCCAGACTTTGCACCCTCTGACTACCATTTGTTTGGATCTCTGCATCTTGACGATTTAAAGCTGACTTCAAGAAAAGGGCTGTGAAAATCATTTAGGCAATTTCAAATCAATTGCATGCAATGGGAAGATCAATAAGGAACGAAAATGGTTTTCTTATGAGCTAACAGAAGAAAAAAAAATCGCAGAGTCGACATTTGTTTGAATTCGCTTTCTCGTGATACAAAAAAAAACATTTTTTACACAAAATCATTACTGGAGGTAAAAAGTGGATTCTGGATTGGGAGTCCAGAGAAAATCAGTGTATATTCCAGTCACAGGAATTAATTCAAACATGACAGAAGTCAAACATAAGGTCAATTTGACAATCGAATCTCGAACTCAGAAGTATGAGCAAAATTTAGATTTTTTGGTTCTCCCTAAAATAAGAGGCAAGTTGCCATTGCAACCAGTCAACTTTGATGTAGCCAAATTGCCTCATGGTATTGAATTGGCTGATCCTAAGTTTTTCCAGCCTGAACGTATTGATATGTTGATTGGCGCCGAGATCTGTTGTGATATATCCAATGGCGAAAAGATTTATATATGTAAAGAGCTTCCACCGTTCCAGCAGTCAGTTTTCGGTTATGTCGTTTGTGGAAAAGTACAATTCCGCCAGTGTCAGTATCACTGTTTTGTTATGACGTTGATGTATTGCAAGAGGAGGTCCTAAGGTTTTATCAAATCGAGGACGTCAAAACCAAAAATAACTTCTTATTGGAGGAGAAGGCTTGTGAAGCCTGCTATGTCAAAACGTAGAGCGAAAGTCAAGTCAAACATATCAAATTTATGTAACAATAAAGATGCATTAAGACAGTTTTATAATCTAGAAAGGAAATTGAATTCAAATCCTGAATTAAGGCAGCCATATTGCCAATTCATGAACGAATACATCGCATTGAACAAAATATGCAATTGACAGAACAATTAGAATCTAATGTATCATACTTTCTCCCACATCACGCAGTGTTTAAGGAGAATTATGCTACAACTAAACTTCGTGTTGTTTTCAATGGTTCATCAAAATCATCATCTGGTCTGTCACTTAATGATACATTAATGACAGAACTAACAATTCAACAAGAACTATTTTCGATTCTGCTTCGTTTTCGGAAGTATAAAATAGCTATCAGTGCCGATATTGCTAAAATGTATCGGCAGGTAGACGTCAAGCCGTTGCATCGTAATCTCCAACAGATCTGGTGGCGAGGATCACCAGAAGATCCACTTAATATTTACCAATTAAAAACCGTGACATACGGCACCACTAGCGCTCCATTTCTGGCCATTAGAACGCTCAAACAATTAGCCAGCGATGAGCATCAACATTTCATGAAAGCGTCTCAAAATCTGTTGGACGATTTTTATGTTGATGACTTTCTGGGAGGGGTCGGATACAGTTGCAGAGGCGAAAATATTTGAAGCCGAACTATAACTGCCTTACTTCATAAGGGTGGTTTTCTATTGACAAAATGGTCTTCTAATAGCAAGGATGTTGTCCCTGATCAGAATCATGATCCTGAAAATACAGTCAGCACGTTAGGAATAAATTGGAATACTCATCAGGATACAATTAAAATTTCATTAGGTAAAGGAGTTCAGACTCGTGATTTCTGTAATCCAAATAAAAAAGTCATTTTATCTCAAATCGCACAAATATTCGATCCTTTAGGCCTTTGTGGTCCTGCAATATTCAGGGCTAAATTATTTTTACAAAAATTGTGGAATGTTCCAAATCTTGGTTGGGATGATAAATTACCTGAACCATTAAATTCTGAGTGGATTGCTTACTCGGAACAAATTCATTTATTAGTAACTATTGAGATACCTAGGTGTACAAGCCCAAGCAAATTTAGTCTAATAGAGCTCTATGGATTCGGAGATGCATCTGAATCTGGATATGGGTGCTGTATGTATAGGGTGGGCCATCTAACTTTTATTTTTTTGAACTAGCGGTTATTTTGAGTATGGTAAGGGTTATTCCACTTTTGATTTGACAGAAAGTTAGTTTTATCCTTCCGCTGAACGAAAATGGTTGTGTATTCGCTTGAACAACGCTGAGAAATATTGAAACATTACTTCGAAAATCTTGGCAAGAAAAACATTTTTTCGGATGAGGCACATTTCCATCTTGGCGGCTATGTAAACAAGCAGAATTGTCACATTTGGGGCACGGAGAACCCGTACGTGATCGTAGAGAAGCCGATGCATCCTCAACGAGTGACTGTTTGGTGCGGATTTTGGTCCGGTGGCATCATTGGGCCATTTTTCTTTGAAAATGAGCAAGGAGCCGCCGTTACTGTCAATGGTGAGCGCTACCGCGCCATGATAAACGATTTTTTTGTTCCCGGCACTTGAAGAGGAGGACATAGGCAACATTTGGTTTCAACAAGACGGCGCTCCGTGCCACACAGCATACGTCTCAATTGATCTTTTGCGCACTGTCTTCGAAGATCGAATTATCAGCCGAAATGCTAATGTGATTTGGCCGCCTCGGAGCTGTGATTTGACGCCGTTGGACTATTATCTTTGGGGTGCCGTCAAAGATAAGTGTTACGCCGATGAACCAGCAACGTTTGACGTTCTCAAGAACAATATTCGCATTGCCATTGAAGACATAATGCCGCACACCACTGAAAATGTGCTCAAAAATTGGACCGACCGTATGGGGTACGTCAAGGCCAGCCGAGGCAGTCATATAAATGAAATAGTATTCCATAATTAATCGGAAGGATTGTTCTTTACAATGAAAAAGTAAATTTGAAAAAATATTGAGAACTTTTTGTTTTATTGCATTTTTTAAAAAAAAATTTATTTAGCCCACCCTGTATATTCGAACTTTAGATTTAAAGGGACATTACAACTGCTAGTTGCTCTGTTCCAAGTCCAGAGTGGCACCACTCAAGACACAGACCATACCGCGCCTTGAGTTGACTTTTATTGGCACAACTATACGAGAAAGTTCAACAGTACATACAAATCAGTTCGACAAAGTTAAATTATGGACTGACTCTGAGATTATTACGCATAAACTCATCTCCAGCAAAATATGACACTTTTGTTGCGAATAGAGTTTCACAGATCCAGCAAATAGCTCCGCCTGAATTGTGGGTTCACATAAATTCTGAGTTAAATCCAGCTGATTTGGTATCACGCGGGTTGATGCCGTCTGAATTGGCTGAGTGTGATTTATGGTGGAAAAATCCTCCATTTTTAATGGAAAACGACGAATCTTGGCAGAATCCTAAAATTAATTTCTCTGGTAATAATGATACAGAGTACAGGAAGTGAAATGTTTTATTGGGAGACCAAAAGGAGTCAAATTATCTCATCGAACGATATTCGGATTTCAACAAGTTACTTCGAATTTCTGCACTGTGTCTTAGATTTTGTCACAACTTATTCAATGAATTATCGCATGAAGAAATCGATAATGCCCTCAAAAAATTAAACCGATCTGTTCAATTAGAGGCGTTCGGAGTTGAAATCAAACAACTTGAATCAAATAAATTGATCAAGAAGCAAAGCACTATTTCAAAACTTAGTCCCTTTATTGACAACACAGGTTTGGAAACTTACATACCGGTTCACAGGCGTTACTTTGTTTTCTTAGGCAAAGATATTGGATTATTGGTGGAAAGCAAGTGTGCAAGAATGTTGTGCATAAGTGCATAGTATGTTTTAAAATAAAACCACGGTCATTGAACCAAATCATGGGTCAATTACCAGAAGATCGTATTCAACCATCTCGTGCATTCGAACACGTGGGAGTTGACTTTCGTGGCCCATTTAGTCTCCGTCAACTAACTCGATCAAACGTAACCAGTAAGGGTTATATCGCAGTCTTCATCTGTTTCGCAACTATAAGGCCACTCATCCGGAAGTGGTCAGTGATTTATCCACGCAGGGATTTTTGGCAGCACTCAGGAGATTTACTTCTCGAAGAGGACGTTGTGCTAATTTGTATAGCGACAATGCAACTAATTTTGTGGGTGCTCAAAACGAGTTGAGAGAGTTAAAATCACTGTTCGAATCTGCTACTCATAAGCATGAAATTTCAAAACATTGCGCATAAACTGGCAAACCATACCACCCCGTCCGAATTACAACAGCGGCATAAGTGGATAAATCCTCAAACAAATGTTAAGGTAGGTTCTTTGGTACTGCTAAAGGATGACAATGTCCTACCCATGAAGTGGATTATGGGACGGGTTGTGAGGAATCATCCCGGATCCGACGGTTTTGTACGTGTCGTCACCGTCGTGACAGTTGCTTTCTGGGGTTTGCGTGTTACCTGTTACCTGTGGAAACAGAATCCATTGAAGTTGATCGGAGCATCGATGAATCTGAGGGTTTTCTGGATTTTGACTAAACGCAAAAGTCAGTATTTTTATAGTAAATAATTAGATATTAGCATTATTGTTTGGTACCGTGAGGGTAAAGATTATCGTTTGACGTCAGATCACATTTAAATTATTAAATAATATTGTTAATCTTATTTTATTGTTAATTTGTTAATGAATTATGTAAGGACACAACACGATTTGTATTGTTTATAAGTTCGTCACCTTGTTGATGTGAATAGCGCACATGTAAACCTATTTTGAAATCCACTATTTCAAGGTGGCCGGAATTGCTGAATAAAGTGTTGTAGTACGGTGTAAACGTATTTTAGCTGAATAAGTCGAATTATAGTTCAGTGGTTCGAGGATAAGGAAAAATAAAAAAACCCAAACGGCGACATTTTGATAGCGTCGTTTTCACAATCTTCTTTTTGCATTTATGACATTCACATCATCAATGTTAAGAATAAAGAAATTTTGTACAAAATTGAAATAATAAATAATTGTTTATTTAAATTAATAAAATATAAAGTATTTTACAATTCGGTGTATTTATTTTGAGAAAATGCGGCATTTGCACAATCTATTTGTACATAAATTAGGAGGATATAATGCAACTGCCTCAGCTATTGAAACTAGGTACACTTTAGCTAAACATTTCATGGCGGATGGATCAATTTCCTGGCAATGGTCGATGGTGGAGTAAGCAGCTGTAATTATATTCAGGACATACTAAATGCCCATAAAAGATAAGTTTATTGGTGAAACAGGATAATTCTTGAAATAACAGATGTAATTTTTTTCAGTGGGATGATCCACAAACATCAAAAACAACACTCAAGCAACAACTGCAACAAGAATATCAAAAACCAATTATGAATACTGATGTTAAATTTGGGGCAGAAGATGTCAAAACAGGAGAACGAGAAAATGTAAGATCTAGCCAACAACCACGTGGTATCAACACGGAATGGCATACAAATCGGCCGGACCGAACATTTACAACTACAACAGTCAAACTCCCTTGGTTGTCAGCAACAAATCAAAATGACTTTCTACGAAGCACAACGAACGTGATCTATTCAGATGACGAAGGCGAAAACGACGTTTCCATGAAATAAATTGCATATCGTCAAGTGATCTCAAAATATTTGCCCATCTTCTCGGGTGACCCGGGAGATTGGCCCATGTTTATCACGTCATACGTCGAATCGACAAGATTGGGGCGATTTACAAATAAAGAAAATCGTGATCGACTATTAAGATGTTTGAAAGGAAAAGCATTGGAAATCCAAACTTTTGTTTCCGGAAATGGTTCCCTACGTGTTGAACACATTACGAGTTTTGTACGGTAATCCCGAAGTGATCGTCGAAACTATTATCGAACAAGCTCATACCGAAAAACCAATACATCCGGAAAACTTTGAACGTGTAATCGAATTCGCAATGACCGTGCAACATTTATGCATAATGATCGAAGTCTGTGGTCTAACTGAACACAGCACAAATTCGATACTTCTCAAAGAATTGGTCAGAAAATTATCTGTGGTTTGGAGAATGGAATGGGCCACCTTCAAGCAGAATCATCAAATTGTAAGTTTATCAACGTTCAACGAATACTTGCATGATTTGGCCGAGCGAGCCGGTAGTGTGATTATGATGAAACCGGCAACATCGCATGCTTCAAAATCGAAACACTCCGATGGTCAAGTATGGCAACATGCAGCACATACCGTCATGACCACCGAAAAATCCAAAAACAGTTGTATTGTTTGTAAAGACAACGAACACGAAATAAAAAATTGTAAAAAGTTCAAGAGTATGCAACCAGCCGATCGTTCGTCATTTGTTAACAAACATAAACTTTGCAAAAGATGTTTACATAATCATCGTAACACACGTGCTTTCGATAAAGTTTGTAATGTGAACGGTGGTCCGCGCAAACACAACTATCTCTTACACAATCCCAAAGATTTCATCGCATAGCTCTGCAATCACCTAATGATGAACTTCACGATATTGTCAAAGACTTTTTCTCCATCGAAAACTTCGGTGTAGCTTGTCCAACAAAGAACCCGAATCCCGAAATCGATGACACAAATGATAGAACCTGGTATTTACCAGTTTTCTCCGTCAAGAATCCGAACAAACCGGAAAAACACGAAGCGTTTGGGATGTTGCAGCGGAGGTCAACAAAACATCACTCAACTCTGTTCTCTTGCCTGGTCCAGATTTACTCTCACCACTCCCCGATATTCTTCTTCGTTTTCGAGAGTATCCAATCGCAATATCGGGTGACATTCGTGAAATGTTTCATCAGGTAAAGATAAGAAAATCAGATCAAAACTCCCAACGATTTCTTTGGCCAAGTTTAACCGACAAACCTGATATATACGCGTATTAACGGTTATGGCATTTGGCGCATGTTATTCTCCGAGCTCAGCCCAGTTCGTCAAGAACAAACACCCAATGCTATTCCAAGAGCAATGCCAAGAAGCTGTTAACGAGATCGTTAAAAATCACTACGTGGACGACTGGTTGTCTAGTTTTAGTATAGAAGAAGAAGCTGTCAATGGGTGGATTTCTCATTCACAAATTTATCTCCAACTCGCAAAATGTTCTTCAACAATTAATGGATCCGCTGAATATGAACCAAGAAATCTAAATTTAGGTGGCGAAAGTGAAGCTCGCGTCCTCGGTATGTGGTGGTGTCCAACAGACAACGCAATTTTCTACTCATTGAATCTAAAACGTGCCGATGAAAACATCATCAATGGCGAACGAGCACCCACCAAACGAGAAGTCTTGAGAGTTTTAATGATGATATATGACCCGCTCGGGTTGATCGGATTTTTCATCGTCTACATGAAAATCGTCCTCCAGAAAATCTGGAAATGCGATATTGGATGGGTTGACCCAATTATTTCTGAACACTATGATATGTGGCTCCGGTGGACCAAATGTCATCCCCTCTTGGAGACTATTCGCATACAACGATGTCACTTTTCTGTAACACCAATCTCAGTGCAACTGCATGTAATGGTAGACGCAAGCGAAAATGCGTTCGCAGCCGTTGCCTTCTTCCGAGTCCAAAATTTGACTTACACACCGTCAAACCGAGAAAAGTTATTTACTGGTCCGATTCACGAAACGTTCTATGTTGGATCCGATCAGAAAATCGAAGATATCGCCAATTTTTGACTTTTCGGGTATCCGAAATTTTAGAAACCACAAATGCCAATCAATGGTTCTGGGTCCCAACAAACCTCAACATCGCGGACGAAGCAACAAAGTGGAAGGGGAATCCCGAAATTTCAATCAACAGTCGGTGGTTTGAAGGACCGCCCTTTCTTCTTGAACCCGAAGAAAAGTGGCCAGTTGAAGAAAATCATCCACCACCCCAGGAATTGGAAGAGATTATGCCAATTATCCACTTCACGTTCCGACGAAAACGTCAACAATCACTCCAATAGCAACACGATTTTCGAAATGGATGCGTCTAGTACGAACACAAGCGTATGCAATGCGATTTTTTGATATTACACGTCATAAAATATCACCGCACAATAAAGATACGATCGATCCAACTGAAATGGCGAACGCCGAAAACGAAATATATCGATATGCGCAACAGGCTATCTACGCTCGTGAAATCGACCAACTAAAACAAGATCCCAATACGGCACTGGAAACTAGCAGCCTCCTTTTTCAACTAACACCCTTTCTGGATGTGAATAATATCCTACGTCAGAGAGGACGGCTCTCAAAAGATACATCGATCCCGTTTGATACACGATATCCCATCATCGTGCCAACCGATCATTGGATAACATTTTTATTGGTTCGATACTACCACGTAGACCAACACCATCAAAATCATGAAACCGTCGTGAATGAATTACGACAACGTTTTGTAATATTCCGATTACGCGTATTGCTTCAGAAACTTCGGAAGAAATGCAATATGTGCAAACTCATGAGTGCAAAACCAAGGGTGCCAATAATGGCCGATCACCCTTCGGGCCTCTCGAAGTCAAAGTAGGTCGACATGTTAAAAAAAGGCGGGGCGTTCTTTTCACATGTCTGACAATTCGCGCAATTCATATTGAGATTGTACACTCATTAGATTTTCACTCTTCCATTATGTCAATACGTAATTTTATTGCACGACGGGGTCAACCGCTTGAAATATGGACCGACAACGGTACAAATTTTCATGGCTCGAACAATGAATTACAACGCACATGGGAAGAAACTGAAAAAGATCTCCAGAACACCTTCGTTCGCATTAAGTGGAGATTTAATCCTCTAGCAGCGCCACACATGGGCGGTTGTTGGGAACGCCTCGTTAAATCCGTCAAAAGGAACATCAGACATGCTATGCCAGAACATTATCCGAATGATGAGACATTGAGATGCTTCTTGATGGAAACTGAGAGTTCCATCAATTCACGCCCCCTCACCTATGTACCATTGGACAACGAATCAACCGAAGCAATTATGCCAAAACCATTTGTTATTGGGCTCGTCTGTGTGATGGTATGTCTAAAACACGTTCGTGTTGGTTTATCCACTTTATTCAACTCCCGTAATAAACCATAATTATTTAACTTAACCTTTACCCCTGATTATTATATTATTACTAATGCTTATTATTAATTAAATATCCAATTTCTTAACTGGTTTAATCTGTCTACCTGATCTTGTTATATACGTGGTGGGTATTATCCCCGTTTGCGTATCATCAAGTGAGGTTGAACGCGCGGTTGAACCGCCGCCGGTTGAATATCCTCGGAATTTCGGTTTGGTTGTAAGCTTTCCTAGGTTTCGTTGACTCTAAGGTTTGGCAAGTTTGTGTATGATGGGTTTCTTTCATTTGTGAAATCTGCTTTCGTTTTTGCTACGTGGGCTTGATTTCTTCTAAGGACCTGTCCATTTTTTGTTTGTATTACTACTGACCTTGGTGAGTCAGCCAGCTCGATGACTTTTCCTCCCACCCATCTACGAGTACGATGTGCCACTTGGATTCTGACATTATCACCTAAGGCCGGAATTTTTGTTTTTTCCGTTGATCCCTTATCCGCGTATAGCTTTTGCTTATCTCTCTTGTTTTTGATTTTGTTGCTGATGTCCTTCCACACTGTCGGTTTTAACATTTCTACGTTGAAAGTTATTGGATTGTTAGTTTTTCGATTAAACAGTCTTTCATTTGGAGAGCATAATTCAGCTGAAGGTGATGTATTACGATGATACAATAATGCGAGTTGTACTAGCGTTCCGCTAGTCCATTTGATCCCGCAAACATAGGGCTTGATGTACGATGTTTAAATTTCCAATTTTCCGCAAATTTTTTGAACACGTGCGATGCGTATTGTGGACCGTTGTCCGATTCGAATATTTGTGGTACCCCATGAGTTGCAAACCATTTTTTCAAGATTTCTATGACTTCATTTGAAGTAACCGATTTCAGTTTTTCAAAATCAAAAAATCCTGAATAGCTGTCCGCTATCAACGATCTGGAATGACTATCTGGAATGCGAACTCAGGTATATCCTTTTGCAGTATAGGATCTTTTACTTGACTTCTTTGATTTTTCTCGCAAACGAGACATCTTTTGATAAATTTTTTAATGTCATCTGAAATACCTGGCCAAAACATGTATTCTCTTGCTCGCCTTTGTGATGTCTGTATGCCAAAGTGACCATGATGTATACATTTAAGCATTCTGGTTCGCTGCGATTCTGGAACGACCAACTTTCTTCCTTTGAAAACTAAACCCTCGTAATGTGACAATTCTTCTTTGTAATTCCAGTACTTTTGAAGGCATTCCGGTAATTCCTTTTTCTTCTCCAGACCTGGCCAACCTTGGTCTAATACTGCGATTAGTTCTTGGAGCTCTTTGGATTGTAATGTTACATCGACCATATCTTTGTAGCAATCATCTGTGATTGGTAGAATCACTTGTACTTCAAAGCTGCGTTCATCATCTTCAACTTCCTCAGGTTTACAATCCCTGCTTAAAGGATCTGCTAAATACAACTGCGTAAGTCTTATTGGCGCCTGATGTATCGATTTTTTAAATATGGTTTCTAACGGCTTATGGTCCGTTTCAACTATTACTTTTTTCCATAAATATATTGATGAAATTTCTGGCAAGCTATTTTTATTGCCAGTGCTTCTCTTTCTATTGATGGGTAATGCTGCTGTGCTTTAGTCAGTGAACGTGTTGCATACGCGATTGGACGCCCGTCCTGGATAAGAGCTGCTCCAACTGCTTTCCCACTTGCATCTACAGATACTGTGACATCTTTGTTAACGTCATAAAACGCTAATACTGGAGGAATTGTAAGTACTTGTTTTATATCCTCAAACGCCTTTTGTTGCTGATCCCCCCAAATCCATTGAATATCTTTATTCAATAACAACCTCAGTGGTTCTGTCAGCTCTGACAAATTCGGTATGCATTTATTTAGATAATTCATCATGCCTAATAGCCGTTGTAATTGCTGGACATTATTATGCACTTCAAGTTTATGAATTGCTTCAATTTTGTCTTTATCCGCCTGCAACCCGTCTTTCGATAACGCGTGACCCAGAAATTTGACTGATTGTGCTCCAAAGCAACATTTTTCCTTGTTCAACACCAGGCCTGCTTCTTTGATTCGTTGCATTACGATACTTGTAATTCGATCCAAATTTCAAATTGTTGCCGCATATATTAAAATATCATCCATTGATGATTCTACATTTGGGATTCCTTCCAGTACCTTTGACATAACCTGCTGGAATATTTCAGGGGCTGATGATAATCCAAACGGAATATATCTACCCCAAGGAGTAGCGAATGCTAAGTATTTCTCCGTTCGTGCAGAAACCTTTATCTGCCAAAACCCTTTATTGCAGTCCAGTTTGGTAAAATATTTTGCGTCCTTTATTTTAGCTGCTATATATTCCAAGGTCTTCAATGGATAATGTCTACGTTTCAGATTTTTGTTGACATCTGTTGGATCGATACATATTCTCAACTTAGAATTTTTCTTCACTATAACCATTGCGCTTACCACTGGAGGAGTTGGCTCGGTTATTTTTCTGATTACACCCATTTTTTCCATTTCGTTTAGCTGGTTACGCACCTCGTCCTCTATCGAATGTGGTATTCTCCTAGCTGGTTTTATCTCGAAATTTAGGTTTTCTTTTATGTATATGTCGTATTCGAAGTTTTTTAATTCTCCTAAACCTCTAAGCAACTGTGGATTTTGTTCTACAAAATTTATTTGGGCTACTTATCTTAAAAATCCTAGTGTTTTACTGTCTTTGAACCCAATTATAGGCACTGATTGTGTAACCACTTTAAACACTATTGGTATTATTTCTTCGCTAGCACTTTCTATATTTAAGGTTACCTCACCCAAAACTTTGATTTCATGATTTGAAAATGAAAGTAAATATTTGGTTTTGGATGGTTTTATTTCATCTTTAGGTTTCCTTAATAACTCAGCGGTTTCCATTGATACCACGTTACATTGTGCACCCGTATCAATTTTAAATTTGGTTTTGTGATTATTCACCTTCATATACTCCCACCACTCGTTTTGTGAGGCATCACTGTTAATTGAGTACAGTAAGAGTCTTTCATCCTGGTCGGCAATTATCTCGTTCACTTTATTTTTTTTACTGTTTTGATTTATTCGATGAACCGATGTTTTACAGCACTTCTCGTAATGTCCTTTAATTTGACACTTATTACACGTCGCCTTTAACGCTGGACAATCTTTTGCTCTATGTTCCCCGCGTCCACATCTCGTGCAATTTTTTTTTCTCCATTGGCTTGCTATTTGTACCACTTTTATTATTATTGTTTGTAAATTTATTTTGCTTTTTTATCACGTTTATTTCTGCCCCCGTTCCTTTTTCCATTATTTGCATTTGTTTATGTGTTGCTTCCAGAGATTTGCAAATTTTTATCGCTTGTTCTAAGGTTAACTTTTGTTCCGTTAATAGCCTTTCTCTGGTTTGTTGATTCGCTATTCCGATGACTATTTTGTCTTTTACTATAGCTCGTCGTTTAGTACACCAAATTCGCAATTTCTTGCCTGTACGAATATTCTTGTCAAAAAGTCGTCGAATGCTTCAGTACTTTCTTGTTGGATTTTATTGAATTTGAATCTCTCGAATGTTAAATTTTTCGTTGGCACGAAATGCTTTGTGAATTTATCAATTATTATTTGGGCGTTTTGTTGTTCTTCCGCACTGAGACCAAAATTATTAAATATCATTAAAAAACCGGAAAGCGTTAAAAACCGGAAGTACGTCACAACAATGTGGAAACTAACGATAATTAGCACAATTGGGCTAATGTACACCATAATTACTCACGAAATAATTTTTTAATCGATAACATATCAAGTTATGGAATTTAGAAAATTTGAAAAGCAAAAATGCGGAAATGGCTATAACACCCTGTAAAAAAGCCCTACCCAGCATTTTGAAATTTTGGCAAGGATAAATCACTATGACAAAGCTGCCCCAATGCTAAAAAATTACAAAAAAAATTTAGAAACATGGAATTTTGATGTACATTCATTTTCCCATTATTTGCGTTAAAAACCGGAAGTACGTCACAACAATGTGGAAACTAACGATAATTAGCACAATTGGGCTAATGTACACCATAATTACTACCAAAATAGTTATACGTTGCTATTACATCCAGTAATAAAAAAACCACCTACATACTTAGAAAACAAAATGTCAAATTCAGCTAAATTATCATCTTAGAAACAATGGAAACTTGAATTAAGATTAAATCGCCTGTATTTCAGAGATTTAATGAAAAAGGGACAATTTCTTAAGACAATTGGTGAGATTCCACCTACTTAGAAACCAAAATTTCAAATTCAGCTACACTCTCTTCTTAGAAAAAATGGAAACATGATTAAAGCTTAAATCGCATGTATTTCAGAGATTTAACGGAAAAGTTACAATTTCTGGAGACAATTGGTGAGATTCCACCTACTCAGAAAACAAAATGTCAAATTCAACTAAATTATCATCTTAGAAACAATGGATAGGTGAATTAGTTTAAATCGCATGTATTTCAGAGATTTAACGGAAAAGTGACAATTTTTGGAAACTTTTAGTGAGATTTCACCTACTTAGAAAACAAAATGTAGAATTCAGCTATACTATCATTATAGAAACAATGAAAACATGAATTTAGCTTAAATCGCATGTATTTCGGAGATTTAATGAAAAAGTGACAATTTTTGGAGACAATTGGTGAGATTCCACCTACTCAGAAATTATCATCTTAGAAACAATGGATAGGTGAATTAGTTTAAATCGCATGTATTTCAGAGATTTAACGGAAAAGTGACAATTATTGGAGACAATATTTTTATTGTTATTATTTAATACTTAATTAATTTTTAATTATCTTTTCTTTTTCCTTTTTGCTTCTGACACCATGTGATGGTATGTCTAAAACACGTTCGTGTTGGTTTATCCACTTTATTCAACTCCCGTTGACCCAACATTCCTTTATTACATACTTCATTATTACGTAGTACAATAAGTGTTGTCATATGTTACATACTACATTACTACGTACTACAACCAGTGTTGCCATGTATCATTACACTCTGGAGGAGCAAAACCATTTGGACCATGTACAGATGACGTATTAATCCTGAAAAACAGTTGGAAAATTTCACAACGGATGGCAGACATTTTCTTGCACCGATCGATACGAGAATATCTACCAGACTTATCAAGACGAACAAAGTGGTACAAACGAGTAAAACCTATCGCCAAGAATGATCTCGTCTTGATAATTAACGAAAATCACCGTAATGAATTAACGAAAATCACTGTTATTGAAACATACCCAGCAAAAGATGGCCAGGTAGGTACGACAATGTCTATTAAAAATAGCGAACGGCACACTTAAACGACCAGTGACAAAACTTGCAATAGTGGATGTCAAGGATGTTGACCCAGATGACTCACCAGTCTCGACCGGGGGGAAATGTGAAAAATAACTTTATTATTTACAATGCAGTAAGCTAGGGAAAACAAATCTTATAAAAAAAAAAAATCAAGAAATATGTGGTTCAACAAATTGGAAAAAAAGAAATAACCTATAGCATATAAAAAGACATTCATGCCGATTATACAACTCGGCGGATTTACTGCGGCGTGAGTTCATTCGATCCGCACTTGATTCTCATTTACAATTATTTGCATTACAGAATCCGCCGGAAAACTGTATTACCGATCCGCAGTGAATCTGCAATTTCAACAGTATTGTCAAAATTTTAACGATTATGAGGATTACGACGATGGTAGCAATGAAGTAAACCAAGAAGACCAAACATACTCCACAGAGGCAAATCAATTCCGCGACCAAGTGCTGTTAAATTTTTAAGAAATAAAATTAAATCAACAACTTTGTTTTTTAAGATAAATGGATAATTTTTTTTATTAACCTTTGTAATTCATATATTAGTATCACAAAATTGAACTAAATTAGCCTTCCTGGCAATTATCACAATTCAAAATCTTAATTCTAATTTTTGGCACTTATAAAACAGAAATTCAACTTAAACCTATGTAATAAAAAATAATCTATATAAAAATTCAGTCTTCAAGTTCCAGTTTTTCAAGTCATCCTTCAGTCTTGACCGTTTGGGTGCTTCACAATTCAGTGGTCAACTCAAGTTTTTTTAATTCGATTTGTAATATTTTCTCCTTCGTTTTATTTTTGTCGAGAGCCAACTGCTCTATTTTTTTATTATGCTACTTGCTCTCGTCTAATTGCGCTTGCAATATATCGTTGGTTTTTTTTTGACTATCGCCAAGCTTTACAACCGCCCTAGCTATCCTTTTTTGGTTTGCATTAAGCTCCGCTGATAGTAGGTTTTGGGTTTCGCTAAATTTTTCTATATTTTGGTACAACTTTTGCTGGATTTCGATTTGTTTTTCCAACAGTTTTATTTGTTTCGGTCCTTTGGTTTGCGGTACTTCGGGTTGTCTTTCGTGTAAAACTTCCATTTCCAAATCATTCTCTATTATCTGGGTTGGGGATAAAACAAATTCCTCAATGGTTGGCAAAACATTTTCGTTTGATAAACTGTTATGGCTATTAGAATCGCGAATAGTCCGCTTACGGGGAACCCTGAATTTATTCGCGGTCGTAAGACCATCTACAGCTTCGCTAAGGCAAACTAGTTGTATCACTTCCTCGTCTAATGGAATGAATATAACCTGCGTGTTACTACCGCCACCTGTGCCTTTGAGTTCTCGGTTATTGTGGGCAAGTTTTTTCCTCAGTGATGATTTACAATCACTCCAAACCTGAAAATAAAAATTTAAATACCTAAAAATTTAAATATGCCAAATCCCCAAACCTTTTTCCACTCCGCGATTTCTTTTATTGGTGGCCAAAGTGCTTTAGCTCGTCTCGCAGCTTTTGCCAAAAGTCTAAAACCACCTCTGGATCCATTTTGCTCAGATTTTTGGCTATATCTGGCTGCTCCTTCATCAGTCTTACCATTTTTTCAAATTGCGCACGGTTTGTCGTACGGTTTCTTTAATAAATAAATTTTTTGTTTAAAAAATGTAAAACATATTTTTTTTTTTGTATTTACGAGTACATAAACTCTCGACTTACATTTTATTGTTCTCCATGTTAAATAAATAATACACCGAAAACACAACCACCACAACTCAGACCTAAATTCGCAGTAAATTTTTCGGGTATGTAGAATGACATATTTTATATTGAGTGCGTTTCACCCGCGGATCACATAATATCGATTTTTTGAACTGCATTACCATCATTCGTTCACTTTTGATACGGCGTTTTCAATAATATACGAAAAACACTAAAATCAAATGATACTCCCGCCGCAGTACGTCCGGCGAGTTGTATAATCGACGTGATTGTATTTTGTAATTCTACATTTCGGTGTACATTAATAAAATAAGTGAATTGCGGTTGGTTTCCTGGTCGTTCAACATTTCAACAAATATCGATGTGTCGATAAGTTTCAATTACGAAAACAACCAAAAATTACTATGGTTGACATATTTTGGTAGGAATCGATGTTGTTTTCACCGCCATAGCCACTATATTTTGTTAGCATTACTAAATAATATTGATAGGAAACTTGGATTTTTTCTACGGGAACGATAAAGTTTTTTGTATGGTAAAAGAGCATTTCTTTGCTAATATCGTGAAAAAAACCAATTATCATTTGAAATTATAAAATCGATCAGATTTGATTTGTGTATCAATAATACAGATTCCGTGGGTTACAGAATATACTTCGCGAATTTTAATTGAAATTCAATGGCCAAAATTGGCGTAATATTTCTTCTACTGGTAATATTTAGAAAACATTTTTTTTTAGTTCTAAATGCTTTCCTACATAGCGAAAACAGTTAAAGTGCCTCAGTGGTCCTTAGAGGGTAATGAACGTGAAAGTTAAATTTTGGTTTTAAATTATTACTAAAAAGTAAAAATTTGAAAATCTTTAAAATCCTAGAGGACAAAAAACTAAGGAAATCTCTCTATATATTATGTGAATCTGATTGATCTCGAACTATTTCAAGAGTACCGAAAAATCTGGAGATTAATGAATAATTTCGGACAGCCTGTAAAAATCTAGAAAATTCTTGTAAATATTGAACTATTTGTTATGTGACTCTAAACAAAATGCTACGAAGCAAGAATGAAACCCTCACATAGTACCGGATAATTTTGTAAATATCGAACAACCATTATCGAGTAACCTCGAACTATCAAACACAATCGAAAATCTCAAAACTACACGAATAATTTCGAAAATCTTGAATAATTTGACTGCTTCGAAACACCGATTCACCAATTAAGTCTCGAAACATGACACATCCCATTTCCATGCTACATCCACTATCTATCTCTAGAAGCCGCCGAAAAAACAAAAAAACAAAAAAAAACACCATCACTAATTGCAAATTTAATTTGGAATTTGCAATTTCCTTATATGTATTTAAAATTCAAAATAAACCGGTTTTACTGGTAATAAAAAAGATTTCGGTAAATGAGAAACTATAAATCGAACGAATTCATTATAGAGACTGACTGGTTTGGCTCATCATGTATCCTATCTAAAGATAAAGGCGCTCCTAACGAGAGAAACAAGAATTGTTTTCCGTCGCGGTTAGGTATTTTTCTAGAAAGAAAGTTTTAACTTCTTTTTCAGTTTTTTTAATTTAACCTTTTGCAAAAGAAATTTAATCTGTCATCAATCACATTCAATTTTTTGCAAATCAAATTCAAACTTTTCTATTCAAAACTTGGGTTCCTGACGGATGTGAAGTTTTCAACAAAAAACCAAAATCAACAAAACGTATATGTATACAAAATTTGTTGATTCCACAAAAAATTATATTAGTATTAGTGCAACAGTCGGTAAAAGCAATTTAAAAGAAATAGTAGACAGGAATTGTAAACCACTAAATATAAGAAAATATGGATTAATCTTTAATAAGATTCTTTCGGCTTTTTATAGACAAAATATATTAAAAATAATGGCATTCACAACATTTTCGACTTGTTAATCAGAAAAAATGAAGAGGCCAATCATTTATAAATATATTTACCAGGAAAAAAGTAGAAATATCAAAATCCATCCGTATTTTAACCCGCGGTCAATACAAAGTGTATCGACTCCAAAAAATGAAAACTTTCCTTGAGCTTTCTCTGTGGTAGTTTGATTTCGTACTGATAAGTTCGTACAAACAAAAAGTTCGGTCTACTCATCAAGTAGCTACGACCAAACTACAAAAAATACAATTCTAACTTCTAGGAATTTTTTGATTTGGTGAATTTTATAATTCGCTAAGTCAATGCGTTCTTGCCTCTTACCTAATGTATGAAGTTAGAATTCCTCTTCATTTTTTCTGATTAACAAGTCGAAAATGTTGTGAATGCCATTATTTTTAATATATTTTGTATATAAACAGCCGAAAGAATTTTATTGATTTAATACAGACAAAGTTTTTCTTTCTATTGGATTAATCTTTGTTTTATAAATAAAAGCTTTATACAATTTATGATATCAACATTGCTTAGACACGATAATTAGTAAGATTAGATTGTGACAACAAAAAGTCTTTTGTGAGTGAATCTGAAAATTGTTGAAATTTTTTGTGAGTTATACATTTTATTTGCTGTACTGAAGATTGCCCAAATCACAGAGTTTTTCCCGGGTTGTGACATAGGCCACTAGTTAGCTTAAGGAGTGTACTTTGATTTAAAATTAGTAAAATTCACAACAATGACCTCTGAAACAAGGAACGTACTTAGCCTAAGTTAGCTAGTGACCTTTGTCCCATCCTAGGAAAAACTCTGTAATTTGGGCAATCTTCAGTACAGCAAACCACTAAAATCTATAACTCACAAAAAATGTCAACAATTTTTAAATTCACCCACAAAAGAATTTTTATATATTTTTTAATATTTTTGTAATTGTTTTATGCTTTATATTCTATAATTAAGCTGTTAATTATTATTTAATTTGTTTTTGATGTGATTTGTGAAGGGTGCAAATTGAAGTGCGAAAGAGGTAAATTTGTATCATTGTATCATTCTAAATCTCAGTATTTAAGTGATATAAAAACGCATTTTTGTAATTTTGGAGTTAGAATTGCCATTTTACGTAAAAATGCTGCTTTTATTTTTCAAATAAATCATCTTTATATTTTTTTGAAATGTTGCCTATTTCGGTTTCACCATAACGAAATGTTCCCTTTAATTTGTTCAACTCTTCTAAAGTAAAATATTTTTTGATTTCTATAAAATTTTGCAACACATTTGACGAATTATAGTGACGTATTCCCTGAAAAATGTCATAGATTAAATCGACAAAAAATTGTTAACGCCATGAAACGATGGACTACTGTTGAGAATGGTCTCGCCACTTGTTCCTGTCGAATTTAAAACAGTTCGTATCTTTTCCAAATTTTCCATAGATTGCAACCGAAAATGATTTACTAAACTCAAGTAAACTGTTAATGCCCAGTATACCCAACCCAAGATAAAACGGTTGTTCGTACACGTTTATTCAAAAAGCAAAATATTTCATGCACCATGTTACTCGAGGGATTTTAGGGAATGGTAGCAGAATGTTATTTGCGCGGGAAAAATTAGAAAACCCGATATTGATTTTTTTTTATTGAGATACCGTTTGCTAGATAGATTCAAAGAGAGTATATATGTATAGATATTTGTGTTGGTTTTGTGTGATCATATTCAATATAATGAAAGATGGCAAGAGACAATAAAAAATTCTCAAAAGAATATTTTCGGTCAAGCAAAGTATAAAAATTTCAGTTAGTCTTATTTCGTCAAACGCAGTGCTCATAAGTGAATTAAGTTGTGCAGTGAAAAATAATAAAATGGAACTCAACATCGAAGAAACTCCTTACCAGATGAAAGAAATCGCGGCCGAATTATTTAATTACAAGCATTTTTCGGATGTAACGTTTCTCATCGAAGGAAGGAAAATTTATGCGCACTCACTAATTTTAATGGTGCGTAGCAATGTCTTTACAAAGGAATTGTTATCAACTATGGGCGAAAAAAAAAATATTCTGATAACTAATTATCGATATGATGTTTTTCATGATTTCATTCAATTTATGTACACCGACAAAGTGAATGAGAGCAATATTTGTAGTTTGTTGAAATTGGCGATAGAATACAACGTGGTTAGATTAATCAATGTGCTAATGAACAAAAATTTTTCGCCTTTGCTAAAGTTGGATTTGTATAAAGGAGAAAACTGTAAACAAGATTCAAATAGACACACTATTAAGACTGATATAGCTCTTAATTTTAAGTCCTATTTAGATTCACCACAATTCGAAACGATAGATGCAGACACCGTAGAAGAAATATTAAAACAAGATGAAATCGTTAAGGACGGCATAACTGAATCGTTTATTCTTGATGCATTGGTCCGTTGGATGAGACATTATTGTAGAAGACACCAAATACAATTTTCCAATTGTGGCATAAAATTTCGCAATTTAATTCGTTTGATACGTTTCCCAACGATTACCAGCGTAGAACTGCGGAATATTCAATCAAAATATCCAGATTTATTAACGAGAGGTCAGTATGCGATATTTGCCGGTCAAAATATATTCGGAGCAAACTATGATGACGGAATATGGAATTGGTCACCAAGGACGGAGCTGATTTGTCCGTTTGAATGGAAAGCCTATAATTGTTTACATTTTGAAACCCAGTTTTCCGTTTCTTCTCATTTGATCCTATGTGGATTTACGTTGGGAACAAATATTCCTGACGACGGTACTGAGCGGATGAACATCACTATTTCATACCAACATTTCGACATGGGTGAAATAAAGAAAATCCTAGTAAATGATATAGATTTAGCCTGCAGGTATGGTGTTATAAATTTGGGTACATCAATTAATCTTCGCCCTAATTTCACCTATACAATCGGATGTAAATACGAACCTAAACATAGACCAATATCTTTCTGGTCTCGTAAATCAAATAAACTTACGGTAGTTGCTCCATCAAATACAATTAAACTAATATTATCCCATCACACATTTTTGAGAATAGGATTCCGTAAACCATAGGAAGCCAAGATTGGATTAACCTGTAAAATTAAAATTTTAAAATTATTAACAAAATATGTAAATAAATGTCTGTATAAAATTTTATTGTTATTTTTTCATTTCAATTCAAATTTAATTTAAAATTTTAGATGTGACGTCAAATCCCATAAAGGTACGTATTTATAGGAAGACTGTCACTGAGTTTTCTGCCTTGCAACTTCAATATTAAATTTGAATATGGATTTTAGTGGTCTTCCTTCGTTGTATAATAGATATATTGATTTCCAATTCAGCAAATGGGTCATCAAGATCATAGGTTGACTGTTGCTGATAAACCCTTCTGCAAATCCTGGAACGCGGACCCATTTGATTGGGGTTGGTGATGTATTCCCGAAGGAAAAAATCCCATTTGATTGGGGTTGGTGACGTATTCAAACCCCTGTACAAAATCCCGAGGGACAAAATCCCGAGGACACAAAATTTTAGTGAATTTTCTGAAAGAAACATGTTAACTATTTCTTTTAAATAATTGTGGGTTCTCACCTAGGTAGCTTTTCGATTATTCGCAATCGATTTTACATTTTTTTACGTGTATACGAATACTTCAAAATGGGAGCAACGTAAAATTCTGCTGTTTAATAAATTTTCTAATAAACAACAGCTGTGCACTAATATTTTTGCTTTCAATTGATGGAGGTTAATTGACCTTTAAAAAATTTTGAATCGATTGCTTAGCATTCCAAAAGCTGCCTCTTCCGTTATTGTGAACGAATACGACATCATAGTGTTGCTCTGACAACGCGAAGTTATTGTCAGCCACAAACATATGAGGCAATAATCGTCCGTTCCCGATAGTCCTTTTAAGCAACAGATATTCATCTTTGCAAAAAAAATATAATTAAAATTTGATTGTTGTAACACACCGCCGTCGCTAATCCGACGTCGATAATAATAAATTTTCCAAAAGCATCTGCGAGGCTAAGTAAAACAAACGATTCGGAAACCTTTAAATAGCGTATTTCCTTGACAAATTTACAACAACAATTGCATAGGCTAAATCCCCGCAAGAATAATATTAACGCAAAAAAAAAATTGGGTTTAATTAAACATAATTTTAATTCTTGGTCACCAGAGTCAGATTACATATTAAATTTATATTTTATTTCGAAAGGTTGGCTTTTATCAATTAAATCAAATTGGCTATTTTCGTGGAAAAAAATAAACCCAAAATAATTCGAATTAAATTTTGGTCAACAAAATACGCTAAAAGCGTTATAAAATAGCGCCGCATCTTTCTTGGATGATCGGAAAGCAATATGTTTTCCTAGACAGTTTGGAAACTGCCATTTTATCGCATAGTCGTCTGCGATTTTTGTCCATTCTTCTTTGGTGCTTGGAAACTGAAATAAATTGAACTTTAGTTTCTTAGAATTTTTGGGGTCTAAAATATTAACCAATTAATTTTTATTCATATTTTCAGAAATGGAAATTTAATTTATCCAAGCAACTGTAATTTAAAGCACTAAGTGCAACAACAAAAGAAGAAGCGTTCTGCCGTTACCTGTGTAACAAAACTAAAGAAAATTCAACTGGAAGAAATATTTAACGAGCTAAAATCAAAAATTCTTCATTTAGTTTCGAAAAAAATTATTGAAGAAAAAAACATTTTGCAACCACAAAAACAATTCTGGCCAATTTCGCAACAATCAAATTATAATTATCGCAATCCCTAGCATTCTAGCAGCTCAATACATGCATCTATTCATTCACCACTAGCATCTTCCATTGAAAAATTTCCAGCAGAAAACCCACCATCAATTTCACCTTATTCATTAACCCTACAAGACATAGACACAAACACTCAATAAATAACTGAAATAGAAACCAAACAGATGCGGCATAGTGCCAATTCTGCCTAGACGTCTAGATGTCTAGATGTCTGTACCCAAGATATCTCGAGAACGGCTTGTCCGATTTGGATTTTTTTTCGCCAGTCAATTTGTATGGTCAAGGCGGAGAATTGAAAAGCTTTTGGAACCTGTACGTCAAGAGAGTGGGGTGCCTACCATACGAATTGACCCAAGATTTATAAATATTTACCCATTTTTTATGTATATTGCTTTTTATATTGAGTTGGATACTGAATTTGGAGTTGAATTGCAGATTGTTTGTTAGTTTGTTTCTATCTCTGCCATCTTTTCTGGGACTCAACGCATTCCCAACTCTTTCTCAGTTCGCTTTATACGTCCTACCTTAAGCAGTAACCAAATCGAGGACGTACGGCTGTAGACCCATTTTCGTTTAACCTTTCCTTCAACAGGACACACCTGGTTGTGTATTTGGAAAAATGTAAAAATCAATTTAATGGAAATTTCCTGTCATACTGATTTTTTCAGTAGTCGCCAATAAAATTGGGTCAATATTTACGATTTTCATATAAAATACTGTTGAAATTATAAAACACGACTTTTATCTTTTATATATTTCACTCGAATGGTTGCCTGATATTACATCAGAATGAATTATCAGAGTTGTTTTTTTTTGAACACCCTCACTTTAAAATTCTCAAATTCAAAAACTATTCAGATTATTTTAACAAACTATCGTTAATTAAGAAATTTTAAATTTTAACCAATAAAAAATATTACATTAATTTAACAATATCCAGTAAATTAAACTTTAAGAAAAATAGACAGATTTTACTTGATTTATCTAAATTAGATCAAACATAAATCACATCTTATTGCAAATTCATGAGTTTATTGCAAAAAACTTGCTTGTCTTTGGTGATTGCCTTCGTTTAACCATCAGCAATCATTTCGCCAGTCGAAATATACTTGATGTTAATGGTTGAATCCATAACTTTTTCACGTAAAAAATGATACTTGATATCGATATGCTTAGAACGTTGTCTGAACCCATCTGATTCGGCTAATTTAATTGCTCCCTGGCTGTCACAGAAAATCGTTGTCGCAGTATTGATTTCATCAAGAAAATCTGACCAAAATTGTTTCAACCGAATTACTTCCTGGACCGTCGAAGCCAATGCCGAAGCCTGTGCACGATCGCCGTTTATCGATGTCGGATCCCCAGTCCGAATCTGAATAAACAACCAATTCACTATCACTTTCGTTTGTGAATGTTAACTTGTAATCGATAGTGCCCTTTAAATATCGAAAAATTCTTTTGACTGCCTTCCAATGAGCCAAACTATGATTCGTATTAAATCGGTTGACATCATTAACCGCAAATGCCAAATCTGGACGAGTGCCTTGAACTAAATAGAGTAATGAGCCCACAGCCTCCTGATATGGCACATTTTTGACTTCCTCGCCATTAATTTTACTCATCGGCATATTTAATGACAATTTTTGATTTGGATCCGCCGGTGTCGAAATCGGTTTGCATTCTTGCATGCCAAAACGTTTCAATATTTCCTCAGCATACGCAGATTGATCCAATTGAATTTTACCTTCGCCTTGAGTTATGCGAATGCCAAAACATTCTTGAGCCGGTCCCATGTCTTTCATCTTGAACGCTGTACTCAAAGCCCCTTTTATTTTCTTCAATTGAGCTTCGTCCTTCCAAAAAATAAGTAGGTATATCATCAACATAAATGGCCAAAATTAAGTGATTACCTTTGATGAAGTAAACACACGGGTCCATTTTTGATTTCTCAAGACCAAATTGTTATATATGTATTACTATGTTTCTACTGTATTTTGTTATTATATATCTATAGTTATGTATATGAAATGTAAATGTAAATAGCTAAGTAAAAATTTAAATAAAATTAATGTATATGTGTGAGGATGAGTAGGAGAGGAGAAGAATGATGAAATGGAAAGGAGAAGATGAGTTAGTCGGTTTTTGGATTTAATGAAATAAAGACATATTATATATAAAAGTAAAACGCGTGTAATTAATTTTGTGTATACGGTCAAAGATTGTAAAAGTGGCGACGAGAAAAACTAAAAGAATTAAAAAGTGTTATTAAGTGTTTTTGCGAGTTGACAAAATAATAAAACAATGACAAAAGATCAAAATAAAACACATAGTGCCGTATCGACTTATAACGGTACGAACGGTACATCAACGTCAACTAACGGTACTTCAACTTTAACGGGTAACCACAAATTAATTGGAAATATGGCAGAATTTATCCCGGGTGATAATTTTGAAGACTATTTAGAACGAGTTGAAAATTATTTTGCGTTGAACGGAATCAACGACACGGAGTTTAAAAAACAGTTGATGATACATTTTATTGGCGCGGAAGTGTACGCAAAGTTAAAAGATATTGTTGCACCCCAAACCCCAACGAAATTAGGATTCGACGAAATTGTGAATAAATTGAAAGGTTATTACGCAAAACCGACAAATAAAATCACACAACATTTTATTTTCCATCGCAGAAGTCAACATGAGGGGGAAAGCATTAAAGATTTTGGGGTGGAGTTGCAAGCTATTGCAAAAAACTGCGAGTTCGGTGAATTTAGTAATATGGCGCTACGAGATCGTTTTGTCGTGGGATTACGAGACAGCGCATTGCAAGAGATGCTTCTTAACGAAGCTACGAAATATACAGATTTAGAAGTAATGACGTTTGAAAAGGCGGTAACGTTGGCATGCAATTTGGAGACAGTGAAATCAGATGTGGAGAGAATTAACGACAAAAACACGGAAAATATTAGTAAGATGACAGTGAGCAGAAAGAGGTATAAAGGACAAAATGATGATCGTACGGAGCCATACAATTCAAATTCGGGCAATAAGGCGTACAGAAATGATGATGCAGCAACAGGTGAAAAAAGATTTTCTTTACATATTAAGTATAGTTATAATAATAATAATTACGAAAATAGAAATGTAGGTCACGGTAGATTTAATAATAAGAATAGATATAGTAATTTTAAATGTTATAATTGTAATCGTAAGGGACATATTGCGAAAAATTGTAGATTGAAATCTGGGGAAGTAAAACATTTGGATTGTTACGCGTCTGATCACGATGAAGAATTATTTTTAGCGGATAGATTAAATCAATTAACGGATAAAGACGGTAAATCCGAACCGATTTTTAGGAAATTATGAGTAAACGACTATTCCATTATTTTCGAAATTGATACAGGTGCTTGTTTTTCTGTAATATGTATAAAAGATTTCGAATTTTATTTTAGGAACAAAAAGTTAATACCAATACAGAGAAATATACATGTAATTTCGGGAGAAAATTTGGAAATAATGGGAAAATTTTTTGTTGATGTAAGTTTAATGAATGGGAGTAGAAAAATTAGATTAGATTTAGTTGTATTGAAAACAAATAAGAGTTTCGTGCCTTTGCTGGGTCGTAATTGGCTAGACGTTTTATTTCCAAAATGGCGTGGTTTTGTTAATAATTTAAAGCAAAGCAAATTGAATTACAATGAAGTACAAGAATTCAGGTTACAAAAAATAAGTGCGATAACTGAAAGATATTGTGAAATTTTCAAAAAAACTTTAGAGGAACCTATGTTACAGTTTGAAGCAGATATACAAGTTAAGGAAAATAGCCGTCCAATTTTTTATAGGGCTTACGACGTCCCATTTAAGTTAAAAGAAAAACTATCATTAGAATTAGATAGATTAGTAACAGAGAAGATAATAAAACCTGTTAAGAGTGCCGAATGGGCATCCCCAATAGTAGTCGTTCCAAAATCAGATGGCAGTATAAGAGTGTGTGTTGATTGTAAGGTAACAATTAATAAGGTGATATGTACAGAGCATTACCCATTACCGAATATTAATGATGTATTAATGAATCTATGTGGATGTAAATATTTCTGTAAATTAGATTTACCAGGAGCGTACCAACAAATAAGAGTAAATGAAAGTTCGCAAAAATTTTTAACGATTAACACACACAAAGGATTATTTTCTTATTTACGATTACCATTTGGCGTTAGTAGCGCAGCTAGTATATTCCAGCGAGTTATGGATGAGATATTTTTGGGCATGGAAAAAGTTCTTTGCTATTTAGATGATATATTAATTGGGGCTGAAAATTTGACAAATTTGCATGATAAACTATTAGAAGTTTTAGATAGGCTTTTGAAATTTAAGGTAAAAGTAAATTTAGAAAAATGCGAATTCTTTGTGGAAGAGGTAACTTATTTGGGTCATCAATTATCAAAGAGAGGGGTTAGTCCAGCAAAAGATAAGGTTCTAGCTATTGCAAAGGCGCCAAGACCTCAAAATGTTACGGAGTTACAATCGTTTTTGGGGATGATGAATTATTATTCGAAATTTATCCCGAATTTGGCTCAACGTTTATCTGTTTTATATCGATTGTTAAGGAAGGACGTAAAGTTTGAGTGGGATAAGGAATGTGAAAAGGTTTTTAATAAATGTAAAGAACTTTTGTTAGAATTCAATTCGTTACAATCTTATGATCCTTCAAAACCAATAGTAGTAGTTTGTGATGCAAGTAAGCAAGGTGTAGGTGCTGTTTTGTGTAACGTAATTGACAACGTGGAAAAACCAATATTTTATGTATCAAGTACATTGTCATTAGCAGAACAAAATTATCCAAATTTGCACCGAGAAGCTCTGGCAATCGTTTTTGCGGCTAATAAATTTCATAAGTATTTGTACGGACATAAGTTTACAGTATATACAGATAGCAAAGCACTTACCAAAATATTTGATTTAAAGAAAGGAATGCCATCGCTTGCGGTAGCTAGATTACACAAATACGCTTATATTCTTTCAGTCTATGAGTTTGATATTAAATATCGTGAAGGTAGAAAAATGTACGAAGCAGACACTCTTTCAAGGTTACCGGTGGAAGGTGGCACAGGGATTGATTCTAGTATTGGCACAATTAAGTATATAAAGGAGGGTTTTTCAGTTAATTTAGACCTGATAAAGAGACATACTCAAGCTGATCCGCTTTTGAAAAGGGTTTACGATGCGATAAAAGATGGTTGGTCCAGTGAATTTTTGAGAGAAGCTTATAAATGTTATTATACAAAAAAAGAATCATTTTCGATTGAAGAAGGTTGTATATTTTATTTAGAAAGAGTAGTGGTTCCAAGGGCCTTAAGGGAAGAAGTGTTACGCATGTTACATGGTGATCATTATGGGATAGTGAAAATGAAACAAACGGCTAGGCAATACGTGCATTGGGAGACAATTGATAAGAATATTCAATCATTTGTGGAAGAATGTGAAGTGTGTAATCGTTGCAATAAGTCAAGGCCGAAACAATATCATTGTTTAGTTTTGCGGGTAAAACTTTTTTGATCTATGTGGATCATTATTCAAAGTATATCGAAGTGAAAATTTTAATTAGAAGTACGGCAGAATCAGTAATTAATGCATTGCAAAATATTTTTAAGTATTTCGGTTTTCCGAAAACAATAGTATCGGATAATGGACCTCCTTTTTGTAGTAAAGAGTTTAAGGATTATTGTAGACGTAGGGGCGTAGAAAGGTTGAATAGTCCACCGTATCGACCAGAGAGTAATGGAATAGCGGAGCGAGGGGTACAAACGATTAAAAATAGTCTACGGAAGTTGTGTTTGGAAAAGAAGAATATAAACGAAAATAAAGGTTTAGTAGATTTGGTTGATCAGATTCTTGTTAATTATAATAATTCTTTTTGTCATGCAATAAACGATTATCCTTACAGTCGAATTTTTAGTTACAAACCTAAAGTAGGAATGGATTTATTGAACCCAAGATTTCAGTCGCAAGAGAATACAAGGAAAATTAAATTAAAGAACAAAAACAATAATTTTAAGGAAAACATAGTTTGTAAGAAGCCATTTAATCTTGGATTTCAAGTAAAGCAAGAAATTTGGTATAGAAGTGATCATTTAGGACATTGTAAATGGTATCCAGGGTTTGTGGTAAGACAAAATAGTGCAAGTACATATTATATTAATATCAATGGTAGAATAATGTTGGCTCATTTGGATTGTTTAAGAGCACAAATTAAACATCGAAATAAGTTTATTGATCAAAAAATTGATAGATACGAGAATACTGATACCAGCTCATTACAAAAAGAAACTGTTGAAGCACAAAAAGAAAATTTATTAAGAAGGTCAACTCGTATCAGTAAGCCTATAGAAAGGTTCAGACCTAATCAAAATTAATCAAATGTATTGAAATGTATAAATCAAATTTTATTTTATTTTTATTTAAGAAGGAGAATGTTATATATGTATTACTATGTTTCTACTGTATTTTGTTATTATATATCTATAGTTATGTATATGAAATGTAAATGTAAATAGCTAAGTAAAAATTTAAATAAAATTAATGTATATGTGTGAGGATGAGTAGGAGAGGAGAAGAATGATGAAATGGAAAGGAGAAGATGAGTTAGTCGGTTTTTGGATTTAATGAAATAAAGACATATTATATATAAAAGTAAAACGCGTGTAATTAATTTTGTGTATACGGTCAAAGATTGTAAAACAAATGACTTGAGTGCTGCTTCGAGTTTCATGTTCCATTCTCTACCAGCTTGTTTTAGTCCGTATATTGCCCGATTTAGTCTGCACACTTGCTTGGTTCCATCGATCATTATATTTTTCAGGTTGCTGCATATAAATTTCCTCATGAAGTTCACCCTGAAGAAAGGCAGTAACAGCATCTATCTGATGAACCTTCAACTTGTGTTTCACAGCAATTGCCATCAATACTCTAATCGATAGTGATGGGCTAAATCGATCTTTTTTGTTGAAAAACATATGAGAAAATAAATAAAAGAGAACGAAAAAGATTGATTTAGCACATCACTACTAATCGATGCATACCTTACTACAGGTGAATATGTCTCTTCATAATCCAGACCATAAATCTGAGAACAACCCTTGGCAACCAATCTCGCTTTGTGTCTCACAATATTACCATCGGAATCTGTTTTCGTTTTAAAAACCCATTTCGATTTTATAGCCTTTCTGCCTGACGGTAAATCGACCAATGACCACGTTTCATTTTCCATTAATGAATTTATTTCATCCTGCATTGCATCTTTCCAATCTACTGCATCATGTCTCGACATTGCTTGATTAACCGAGACTGGATCATCTGCTTGATTGTTGCACCATATTTTGGATTTAGTTTAGGTGTTCTTGATGAACGGTGAACATTCACTGGATGGTGTTATTGACTCATCTGGATCGTAATCTGGATCATTAGGACCAATAACTGACGTATAGCTGTCATCACTCGATATAGCTTGTACATCTAACATTGTCGTACTCATTTCCTCTTCCAATAATGATTCGTTTGGTCATCTGTGTCATTAACATCACTTGCATTATCCCTCACTGAATGTATTTCAGCCGGTGCTTCATGGAAAATTACTCGTACATCTCTACTAACAGTTAATTTTCTTGTTGATTTATTTATGCACCGATAACCTTTCTTTTCATTATCATAACCAACAAAAATCTGTTTCGTTGACTTCACGTCCCATTTTTTACGTTTTTCTTTAGTTATGTGCACCATAACAGGAGAACCAAATGTTTTCAGATCACTTAAATCAACTTTAGAGCCACTCCATACTTCTTCCGGAGTTGTATCAACCAACAATGATGATAGGTACTGATAATTTATTATATAAACAGCCATGTTGACCGCTTCAGCCCAGTATGTGACACTTAATTTCGCATCAATTAACATGCGTTTAGACCGTTCGACTATCGTTCTATTCATTCTTTCTGCTGTACCATTTTGCTGTGGCGTGTAAACATTCGTCAATTGATGTTCAATACCATTTTGCTTGTAGAAATTGATAAATTCACAAGAACAATATTCGGTTCCATTATCAGTACGTAAAATTTTAATTATTCTTTCACTTTGTTTTTCAATCCACGTTTTAAATTCGATGAATGTTGTAAAAACTTCCTTTTGAGACTTCAGAAAATAAACAAAACATTTTCTGCTAAAATCGTCAATGAAAATCAGAAAATATCTGGCACCACCGATTGATTTGTTTTCCATCGGCCCACATAAATCTGAGTGAATCAGATCCATTTTATTTTTACTACTATTATTGATTTTGCTTGATTTAAATGGTAATCGTGCATGTTTACCATATGCACACGTTTAGCAAAGCGTGAATCATCGATATATCGTCTGCAAACTTTATTCCGGAAACCACACCATCTCGCATTTTACACAAATCTTTGTGATTTATATGCCCAAGCCGCTTATGCCTAACCATAGAGTTTTCTTGTTTCGTCGTCAACATACATTTTTCAACACCACCATCAATTTTGTAAATACCATCAATTGGCCTGCAATTTATCAAAGGACACATTTGATCATCATAGACGGTGCAGCCCTCACTGTTGAAAGTAATTGTATTTTCTTTCTCAACCATTTTCGATATTGATAGTAAATTCGCCGATAATTCAGGAACATCTAAAACTTCATCCACTTCAATATCAAAATTATTTACCTTGAGGTTCACCTTGCCTTTTCCATTTACCTTCATGGTTGAATTGTTTGCTGATGTAATTTGATTTACTGTAGACGTGATACGATTTTTGATCAAATTTTCATTTGGTGTCATGTGTATTGACGCGCCGCTATCAATAAACCAGTCGCTTGATTTGTTCTTCATTCCATCATTTGATGCGAAAGCAAGAAATGCCTTCTTGGAATTTGGTTTTTTTTTACTGTTGGCTTAATTGTGTCATTCAGTTTTTATTCGGACAATCGGCTGCCTTTATGGCCTTTTTCATTGCACTTATTGCATTTGAAAAGGAAAAAACCTTGTTGTTGTTTCTTTTCGTCTGAAAACAATTTTTGTTTTTACTCAGAAATGCACTTTGGTTCACAGCTCCACTGTAATTTAAATCCAATAATTTTAACCGCAATTGACCCGGTGTCCTCTCCATTTTACCACTAGCCAAACCCAGAGTGAATGAATTGAATTCTTCTGGTAAACCCAATAACATGATTCCAGTCAACCATTTGTCACCAACTGGGAAATCCAAATCCTATAACTTGCTTTTTATATGCAATAGTTCGTCAATATACAATTGCATCGAATCATGATTTTCTTCTCTAATTGATACAAATTTATGCAATAAACCAACACAATGTTGTGCTCCCTTGTGTTCACATGCTGCACGCAATGTATTCCATGCGACAATTAGTGTTTCACATTCCTTCACCAATGGAGAGAGCGATTTTTCAACATTTAAAACTAAATATGACAAAGCCTGATCAAGTTTTTCCTCTTTGTCTTCAACAGCAATGGGATTTTCTTCGGTTGATGTATCATTCTTTACAATACAATTCTTCAACTTGTGCAATGCCAGGAAATGTTTCATAGCAAATGACCAGGAATCATAATTTTCGCTGCCTTTCAGCTTTTCCAAATTACCATCGAGCTTTGAAACGATTTTCACGATATAGAGTTCACAAATTAATTATTTTATCCTTTTACACAAATTTAAACTATAATTGATTATTTTTATTTTTGAACCTGTTTAAATTATAAAACACGACTTTTATCTTTTATATATTTCACTCGAATGAATGTATTTTATTCACCACAAACAAATGTCAAAATAATAAAGCAGGGTTGCCTGCTATTACATCAGAATGAATTATCAGAGTTGCTGTTTTTTAACAAATACACTATAAAATTTAATACACACCAGGGTATGCTCTGGTTAATGAAAAGTAGTTCGATACTCGTGTTGACACAAAAGTTAAACCACCTACACATTACATTGCTTCATGCCAACATATAGTGCTGACATGAAAGGTGGGTCGGCTCATGCATTCCGCATTGTTGAAGGTTAAATTAGGGATCATTTTGAGGGTTCAGTTGAAGTTGAGTTTTAGTTGAGTTGGGGTTGGATTAGGATATAATGAGAAGTTGACCAGTTTTTTATCTATGCTGACTGAAAATTGAGTTCAGCGTTGAGCTTGTGGTTACGTTGAGGGTTGAGTTGGGTTCCATTTTCGGGTTAAATTGGGACTGATTTTGAGTTTGGGTTGGATTAGGATTTGGTGAGCAGTTGAGAAATCTACATATATATGTATGTATATAAAAGTGAGCGTTTGTATGTGTGCATGAACAATATTTAAACAAATCCATACGGGATGTGGATGGTAATAGTAATATTACAATGGTAAAATAGTATAATGGTATAATGTACAAAGGTATAATGGTAATGGTAATGGTAATGTTATAATAATAATGGTTTAATGGTATAATGGTGAATTGGTAAAATGGTATAATGCTATAAGTTTAATAGTACAGTGGAATAATTGTAATCGTATAACGGTAATGGTATAATAGTAATGGTATAAAGATAATGTTGTAATGGAAATGGAGTAATGGGTTAATGGTGAAATGGTATAATGTTATAATAGTATAATGGTATAAGTAGAATTGTACAATAGTATAATAATAATGGTATAATGGTAATGGTATAATTATATATTGTTAATGGTATAATGGTAATGGTAAAATGGTAATGATGATAGTATAATGGTCATGTTGATGAAATGGTATAATGGAATATTGTTAGCATGATGATAGCATGATGGTACGATGGTATGATGAAATGATGGAATAATGGTACGGTGGAATTATGGAATGTTGAAATGGTATAGCGGAATGATGGTATGATGAAGAATGATGTTGCAACGGTCTTTCGAGCCATGTTGATTTGAGGAATAGGTTTGACATTGAGTTTGGGGTTAAGTTGATGTTGAGTTGCGGCTCGGTTAGACGTTCAGTAAGAATTGAGTTGAGTTCATAGACAAAAGCGGTTTTCAAACCGTGTTAGTTTAGGAATTGAGTTTGTGGTTGAGTTGAGTGTTGAATTGGGATTGAGTTCTGGTTTACCGAGGGTCGAGTTATGGATTTATTTTGGAAGAGTTGTGGGTTGAGTTGGAATTTAGCTTGAATTGAGTTCACATTCGCATGTATATTTTACCTTTCCTTTTGTTTTCATATTGTAGTTAAGAAAAATTTAATGGGGTTTTCCTTTTCGATAGGGCAGTTTACTATGTATTTTTGGGTGTTTTTTTCGGGATATTTTCGTTCGGGAATATGATGGTATCCCTAGATGTACCATAAATAATTCAAGTGATGACAAGGATTGTTTTTCTGGTAATTTCTATATTTTTTGTTTTCCGGCAAATTTAGTGATTCCAAAAAATGCCACTAACAGAGTGACATGAAACAAAAATTCCATTTGCGATTATTCGCAATCTACTTTATGTCAGAAACAATGGTAGCTATTGTGCCTGTTTAGACGATGTTTCCACATAAAGTATTATAGATGGCGAATAATCGCAATAATAGGTGTTTTCGACCAAATCGAATCTTACGCTATCGAAAAAATTCATAAAATATTTCAGCAGTGACACGTTATAACCGCATCATTATTTTCAAATCAAATTAAAATTTCACCAGTTGTGCAACAACTAGATTTTGAAATTTCGTAGGCTTTCGGGTTTTAGTATCCTCGGGATTTTGTACCCTCGGGATTTTGTCTCTCTCCCTTTAATGAGAGCACTGTGACGAAACAATATCGTCAAGTAAAGTTCGTGTGCTGCTTCTTAAATTTGCAATTCAATTACCAATTTACTAATTGTTGAACCGTTTCGACAAACGGGACCTTCTCTTCACAACTCTTACACGTCTTTGAAAATGGAGAGAAGCTAGCGCCAGCTCGAGAATATTCGATTTTTTAGATAAAAAATTTATTAGTCAAATTTTTGTGATTCTCAGGTAAGTTAACAATAATGGTCCGGGATTCAATCGACAGATTCGCTATAGAGTTTAGGCGAAAAAGGCCCAGAAGTGTCATCAGCCTATATTCACACCACGATTGCATTGCATTGGTTGATTTTAATAATATGGCCTAGAGAAAGCCCTTTTAATGCTTAATAAATTTGGTTCCACTAATAGAAATCGTTGAGAGATCTTTCTGAACCAGCTGGCCTCACAGACCCATTAATTAATATTATTTTTTATGTGCCAGGTAATAGCGTTTTAAACAACACATCATGGTTAAAACCATGGCTGAAAATATTCAAACAGACAATGTATTTTCGACGCCTATTCCGTTTGACAATAATTTGTGACCTTCCAGATAATGAGATTCGTGTTATCCAAGAGAATTAATTCATTGGTAAAACATTAAAATGTTTCTTGATTGCAACGGTTGTTCGTACACGTTTATGTATAAAACAAAATAAGTCATGCACCATGTTACTCGAGGGTTTTTCGTGAATTGTAACTGAATGTTACAGTTTGATTGCGGGGAAAAATTAGAAAAGCCGATATTTGTTTTTTGGTATACCATTTGCTAGATATAGATTAAAAGAGAGGATACATAAAAATTGATCGACTTACCACTAATACTATTATAACTCAAAGTGCATTCCGATGTATAGGGATAGCTTGGCAGTCGGCATGTATAGGCATGTGTGTTGGTTTTGTGGGATTATATTCAATATTATTAAATACGGTAAGAGACAATATAAAATTCTCAAAAGCATATTTTCGGTCAAGCAAAGTATAAAAATTTCAGTTAGTTTTATTTCGTCGAACGCAGTGATAGTAAGTGAATTGTGCTGTATAGTGAAAAATACTAAAATGGAATACGATATCCAAGAAACTCCTTTCCAGATGAAAGAAATCACTGGCCACCTATTTAATCACGAGTATTTTTCGGATATAACATTTCTCATCGAAGGAAGGCAAATTTATGCGCACTCACTAATTTTAATGGTGCGTAGCAGTATCTTCACAAAGAAATTGTTAATAACTATGGGCGAAAAAAAAATTATTCCGATAACTAATTATGGATATGACGTATTTTATGATTTCATTCAATTTATATACACCGACCAAGTGAATGACAGCAAACCATATTCTTTGATGAAATTGGCGATAGAATACAACGTGGTCAGATTAATCAATGTACTAATGAACAAAAGTTTTTCCGCTTTGCAAAAGTTGGATTGGTATAAAGGAGCAAACTGCAAACGAGATTCAAATAGACGCATTATTAAGACTGAAGTAGCTCTTAATTTTAAGTCCTATTTAGATTCAACAAAATTCGAAACGATAGATTCAGACACCGTAGAAGAAATATTAAAACAAGATGAAATCGTTAAGGACGGCGTAACTGAATCGTATATTCTTGATGCATTGGTCCGTTGGATGAAACAATACTGTAAACAAAACCAAATACAATTTACCGATTGCTGCAAAAAATTTGGCAATTTAATACGTTTGATACGATTTCCAACGATGACCAGCGATGAATTGCGAAATATTCAATCAAAATATCCAGATTTATTAACCAGAAATGATTATGCGATATTTGCCGGCCAAAAACTATACGGAGCAAAATATGATGACGGAATATGGAATTGGTCACCAAGGACGGAGCTGATTTGTCCGTTTGAATGGAAGGTCTTTAATTTTTTTAATTTTGAAATCCAGTTTTCCGTTTCTTCTGATTTGATTCTATGTGGATTTACGTTGGGAAAAAATAATCCTAACGATGGTACTGAGCGGATCAATATCACTATTTCATATCAACATCGTGACATGAGTGAAATAAGAGAATTGCAAATAAATGATGTAGATCTGGTCAGCGAATATGGTGTTATAAATTTGGGTACATCAATCCATGTTCGCCCAAATTTCATCTATAAGATCGGATGTAAATACGAACCTAAACAAAAACCAATAAAGTTATGGTCTCGTAAATCAAATAATGTCATATTAGCTGCTCCACCAAATTCAGTTAAACTATTAGGAGTAGCCCATCGCACTTTTTTGAAAATAGGGTTTCGTAAACCATAGGATATCAAGATTGGATTAACCTGTAAATTTTAATAAACAAATAAATTTGATATTTATAAATTTTGATAGTGGATTTCATTTCATTTAAAATTTAATTTAAAATTTTAGATGTGATTTATGCGTCGAAACCTCACACCCTCCAGTTCTGTTGAAAAAATAGATCCAAACAAATACGTGTCTTACCCTGCTTTGTCTAATGCCTACCTGACTGGTCCATCTAACGATTCAAATGGTGAATCAAAAATTGTTCATTGCTCAGACCAGACCACTCAAGCCTTCAATATGAAAATTCGAAATCGCTCACATCTTTATTGGAAAACTAAAAACATTTTACGCAATATTATCTGGGAAACATATTTGTCTAGTTTTCCTTATGACACGGTGGATCCACAGCCGTACGCCAATATAACTATTGATGATAGGAAATCCTATTGTGGGTTACTTTACAGTGATGGCACAATCACGACGTTAGGATCTGGAAGCGAAATGTTTCAAAAGGATCCAAGGTATAAGGTTCATTATATGCCAGCGACTATTAACACAGCATCTGGTCAATTAGAGAGAGTTGTTGGTCATATTTATATGCCCTGGTAAAATATAATAATTTTCAAAAATTAATGAGAATTCACACTGTTCCTACTCTTCAAGAAAAGCTCTACTTGGGAATAGATTTTTCGAAAGCTTTTAACATCCAAATAATACCAATTTCAATTTCTGAGTTATCAAATATTTATGATCTTCAAGCAAAGGCTAATAATTGTTTGAAAAATGATCTTACTTTTGAACAATCAGAAATGCTAACTATGGCAATTCGAAGGTTTTCGTCTTTTGAAGAGCTTGTTCTTGGTCGCACTCATTTATTGTCCCATCTCATCGATGTTGATAATACCGCACCGGTGAAACAAAACCATTACCCCGTGTCTCCTGCTGTCCAGATCTCTCCTTACGAGGAGTTGGACAGAATGTTGGTTGGATCGAACCATGTTTAATTCAAGCATCGACATGAAAGATAACTTTTGGCAGACTCCGCTGGCTCCGGAGGCCTGCGATAAGATGGCGTTTACGGTTCCTGGTCGTCCTTTATATCAGTTTGCAGTCGTGCCGTTCGGGCTTTGTAACGAGTCTCAAACGATGTATAGGCTAAGGCACCGGATGATACCGCACCAGCTTCATGAGCAGGTGTTCGTTTATTTGGACGACCTTCTCATTGCGTCCCAATGATCCTCTATTCTTCAAAAAGCAAGACTAACTGTGAACTTAGAAAAGAGTAAGTTCTACGGTATGTGGTTGGTGACGGTTGTCTTCAGGTATACCCAGATAAAGTAAAAGCCATTATGGATTTACCTATTCCAAATCGAGTGAAAAAGATTCGCCAATTCTTAGTATTGTCTGGGTGGTATCGGAGGTTCATCCCTTCATATAGCACTTTGACAGCTCCGATATCTGACCTGCTTAAAACGGGTAAACATTTCTTTGGAACGAAAAAAGCCAGAAAGCTTTAGAAAATTTGAAGCTTGTTCTAACTACAGCTCCAGTTCTAATGCATCAGAACTTTGACCTGCCTTTCTACATCCAATGGGATGCAAGTACCACTGGCATTGGAAGCGTGCTCTTTCAGATTCGAGATGATAGTGCCGAGCACCCTTTCGCATATATGTCGCAGAAGCTTTAATGTATACTTGTTGCACCCGCTGTAATTTGGTTTTTGTAATTTTATTCATTCATAAAAATATTTTTTTTAATAGTATTTATTGTCCCGTTGCAAAATGTTGGTCTTATTGAATTTTTTTTTTGAAACTGGTCAGTAGTTTCTGGAAATTATATTCAATCATAATTAAATAAAAAATCGGACAGTGAGATTTAAAATTTGCATTTTGATACAGTCGACACAGTCGTTTTCATAGTCAATAAGAGCTAACAAAAATCATACAATGCAAGTTAAATGTGTATCTTGATGCTGTTACATACCACATGAAACTAACACGATCGAATAGCAGAGGCTGCGCTGAGAGGTGCTGACCGGACCACTGTTCAGTGGCTCAGGGAGGCCATTGGGACTATGAAGCCATCGTGGCCAAGGCGGAAAACCTGCCTCGAGCCAAGATTGTGTTCGACACTTTCCCAAATAGTGCTGAATTGCCCACGGAATAGCTTTTTGGTTTTATCAAAAGCCAAAACGAGGGCATGCAGGCAATCAACTGGAGAGTAATCAGGAGAGAGGCGAAAGGCTTTTCAGCCTTTTGCACCTTCTCTATGGACCACTCTTCAGTTGAGAAGCTCAAGCGAGTTGGCTTTAAAGTTCAACTATAAGTTTGGGACTGTTCAACTGCATCCCAAGGGTGGTCAGGGTGGTGCCAAACCGGCTTCTGTGGACGGGACCCAAGTGGTCAAGCCTATGGGGGGCTACCTGTGGCGGCCCTCTCCAGGACACAGGTAAGGAGAAGGTGCGAAAGAGAGAGGAAGGAGTCAGTGGTTCCGCGGAGGAAGGCCCCGCAAGGGCTCCCCCGCGCATGTCACTGGTGAGGCTTGGAGGCTCTCAGGCAACGGCGGGCAGCAGAACGGAGATGGAGGACATTGGTCAGCAATCGGCCGGACAAAGAAAGCTTGCATCCAGGAGGATTAGAGGTATACCAAATCAAGTGGGTAAGTTAATTTATCATAACGGAACTGAGAGTCCAAGAGCAGCTATTTTGGCCAGTTCGCAAATTAATTTTATTCCCATTTCAGAATTCATCTCCAGAGACTTGGTTGCAGTAATGGTGGAGGTTCTGGGTGAAAGAGACAAACAGGAGGCTGTAATGGCCTCCGCCTACTTTCCTGGAGACTCAGAGTTGATAATTCCGCTTGAAGTTAGGCGGCTCATAGCTCATTGCAAACGCAATGGGCTGGCCTCCCTGATAGGATGCGATGCAAACGCGCACCACACGGTATGGAGTAGCACGGACATCAACAACAAAGGTGAGTAACATTTTGAATTTTTGATCTCAAATAATGTAGACATTGTCAATAGGGGAAGGAAACCTACTTTTAAAAATGCGATTAGGCAAGAGGTCCTAGATTTGACACTTGCTAGTCCGCATTTCAGTGACCTGGTCAAAAACTGGCATGTGTCTGTAGAGGCCTCATTATCTGATCACTTGCACATCAGATTCGATTTGGCGGCCGAGACCATGCAGCGGCAGGAAATTAGAATTCCAAAACTGACTGACTGGGACTCTTATAGAGTCTCACTCGAATCAGAAAAGCCCTCGGTTGTGGGAAACAAAGAGTCTCTAGAGGGTTTGGAGATCTGTTCAAACCAGCTGAAAGCAAAAGGGCTACCTGGATGCATTTCTATGAGGGAATCAATGAATCGTCCTCTGCAGAAAGTCCTTTCCAGGGATCATTCAAATGGCTTAGGACTTCTCCAGAAGCAAGATGAGATTTCACTGGAAACCGGAAGGAAACCTTAGAGATACTGTTAGAGACCCACTTTCCGGATTCAGTAGCGGTAGGAGCCTAAGAGGACCCGCATCTGGGTAGGATCTGGAGTCTCTCTGGGAAAATTTTCACACCCAGCAAGGTGCGATGGGCTATTGGGTCTTTAAAACCTTTCAAATCCGCTGGAGGGGATGGTATCTTTCCAGTTTTACTTCAAAAAGGTATTGAGGAAATACTCCCCAGCTTGATCCAGATGTTTCGGGCAAGTTTTGCTTTTAACTATATTCCGAAACTGTGAAGGAAGGTTTATGTGGTCTTTATACCAAAGGGAGGGGGGTCGTCCAGACACCTAGGCCAAGGCATATCGGCCAATTAGCTTCACATCGTTTCTATTGAAGATGATGGACAAAATCCTGGACTATCAAATAAGAAATAAGGTCCTTGGAAAAAATCCGCTGCATCGGGACCAGTTTGCCCATCAAACTGGTAAATCCACTGTGATGGCCCTTAGCGGTCTAGTCACGAGGATTGAAAAAGCAGCGACATATAAAGAAATTGCCCTTTGTGCCTTTGTGGACATTGAGGGGGCGTTTGATAATACCTCCTATGGATCGATAGAGAGGGCAGCAATGGAATAAAGGGTTCCGCTTTCTACAATTAGGTGGATCCGTTCCATGCTGGAACATCGTTAGATACTGCCAGACTAGATGGCGAGTCAGTAACCACCAGGGCCGTAAAGGGCTGTCCCCGAGGAGGCGTACTATCTCCTCTTTTGTGGTCATTGGTTATTGACGGACTACTGGTCCTTCTGATATGCAATGCATACTTTATTGAATAAGGCGCAGCGTATAGCCTGAATCGGTATTACGGGCTCAATGAAACAAACAATCTAGGACTGACACCGTTACACCTGCATGTTAAAAAGGATGCTGCAATTATGGCCCTGAAATTGCAGGCGGAAGGAAATATCAAATCAGGCAATATGGTGGGTCATCTGGAAATCCTTAAGGAATTTCAGACAGACCCTACCATAGGATGCCAGCTAAACTTGACTTCCACAAACCATTCTGTATTAGGTCACCTGACCGGGATATGTGGAGTGCAGGTGAACCATCCTTTGAGCGAGGGTACAACTTTGCGCTAGGGTAGGCTTAGCAAAAGCCTACTGGCTTCCTCACAGGTCATGTCCTGTTAAGGTGTCACCTTAAGAAGATGGACTTATGTACGACAGATGGATGCCGCTTCTGCGATTTGGAAGCGGAATCAGCGGAACATGTTATATGCCAATGCCCAGCCATTTTCCAGCAAAGGCAAGAACATCTAGGAGGGAGAACAATGAGCCCAGATAATATCTATCTTGTACCGGCCGGTAGTATTATCAGATTCATTAAGAGCCTGAATATTGACTGGCGTGTGGGAGAGGCCCATATTAAATGTTTATGTTGCGATTTGGTTGCTAATTAGGAGTGGATTCGATGCATTGGGATTTTCACGGTGGAGAAACCGGGGGGGGGGCGGCTTTTATTTATTTATTATTCATTTTTATTATTTATTTTTATACTCAATTTATTTAATCTAATTTAATATGACAACTTGAAGCTATTAGTATTTAATATGTTCCAGATTAATTTAAATTATTGTGCAGAACTATTTAAGCAGAATAAAGAATAAACAATTAATTATTAAATTTTGATTTTAGTAGTATTTCTGAAGTTATTCAATTAATTTCTGTAATTTCTTGAGTCAATAGCTAGTTAAGCTATAGATTTGCGATAGATTACAGATTTTTTATGCATATTGAATTTCAGATTATTTAGTTAGTGATTAATTCGCTGTCCTTTAAATTTAAATGCCGAATTGAATTGAATTTATTCAAGCTGTTAAGAACTGATTTTAAATCAGGAATTAATGATGAAGTAAATTGGGCTTCACTGAATTTGATGAAATTGAATTAATTTTTATTAATATTTAATTTAATTAAATTTAGTGAAATTAACTTTTCGGTGTAATCGATGTCAAAATGTTTGATATATTGTGTCTTTTGAACCGTTTTTGCTTTTGTAAAAATATCTTAGCAATAATTCATTTTACCTGAATCGTACTTAAGAGAATTTTTTAAATGCAAAAATAACGAACATTACCATCCTATGTGAATTTATGATGTAATAATACTTTTATTCGATGTATAATTTATTGAGCTACACGATATTAGTTTTACTTAGGTTATTAGAACCCGTTGATTTTTTTTTAAAGTAGCGTCATAAATATTTTTAAGATTTATTTCCATTTGAAGATTAACGTACAATGTTCGAAATAAGTGATAATACAATGTATTTTCATTATCTCAAACAAATTCAGATTTTTTTTTTTTTTTTTTTTTCATTTCACACACAACGCACATGTCGACAGAATTAAAGTAAGCAACTAATAAAACTAAATTTGGTAGTAATAAGTACTTATAAGCCGCACCGAAAAACCTACATTTTGGCAGCGGTCGAATTCTCGAGTAATTGCGCTAAAATATGGGTAATTTACTTGTAATTTTTTCGGTGGTTGGGGAGAGGGCGAGATTTTGTTCCATATCTATCATGATCCCATGCGGTCACCCAAATTTCTACTAAACATAGCAAATGTTGCTTGACGTTGTTTGTTGAAGTTATTGTGCCTCTCCCTTCTTATCTACTCGCCCCACACCATAAATAGAATACGTCATTTCCCTGTAAAAAATCACATTGAAGTACTAAACAAGTCTTATCCAACCCAAGTGTAACAAAGCTGAAAACTTGAAACGGCTTTCCGAATATTGGTACCAAAAATCGGAAAATGATAAAATTTGGTTTTAAACTTTTTTTTGTTTCATCATTTTCCGAATTTTTGTCAACACGACCATATAGTAAATCTTATAATAAGTCGGACATTATTGCTGAAAAAATTCTGTGATGAAATCAGTACAATGTCAGAAAAATACAAACATTTTCGGAAATCAAAATACAGTAGAACCTGCAAAAGTGACCACCTGTCTAAACTGACCACTTGCCCAATATGACCTATTTCAGAAAGTCCCGAACAAAAATTACAAAATTACATGCAATTTTTTCCTTTAAAGTGACCACTTGCCTATTATGACCATTGACCACAGTTTAATAAACTATTTGAATTGGCGTGGGCCAGGTGAATCACCGTAAGTAAATTTTGAAATAAAATATCTCCCAATTTCTTTTAAATCGATATAAATTTTTGTTTATTTATTATGAATTTATTTTAAAATTATTTTAAATTTGGTAAATATTAATTTGTAGATTATTTCTTTATAAAATTATTATTATATAAATTAATTTAATTTATCCTCACCTGACAAAGTCTCAAATCCAAAAAAAAAAGAATTTTGTTATTACAAAATGGTACAACAAAGTTATTTCGTTTGAGTTTTGTCAATCAGATGGATGGTGCACAATAGATTCAATTCGCCGTTAAGGTAGATGGTAGAGAACAAGATTAAAATGTGAACAAGATTAAAATAAATGCAATTTTATGACGAAAGCAAATCTACTTTAACGACGAATAGAATTCTACATTAATAATTCGCCAATGTATACAAATCGACATTTAGGCTAAACAAATTTGTACATCGAATGCCGAAATTGATTGACACGATTAAAAAGGTAAACAAAATATATTTTTAATTATATTTCGATTAATTGATTTTTTTCTTTTTAGGAAATCCAACACTATTTAATAGGAATATATCCTCTAAAGTGACAAAAAAAAGAAAAATAATATTTGGGGAACCCCAATTATATTAGATTATTTTTTTTTTATGAAAATTATTTTCTGTATTTTTGTTTTACTTTAGTTTAACGAAAACTATTGTGCAGAACAGTAGTGTCAAGCAAGGTTTGCTAAGTGGTTAAAGTTTAAATTAATTTATTGAAATTAAATTCGTGTTTTAGTATAATTTGGGTTTTTAGAAAATTAAGAGGTAGTACATATTTTCTGGATAAAATTTTGTTCACATTTTGCGCAATTAATTCGTATAGGTAATTATGGAACCAATTAAAATTCAAAACATACATTACCTTTTATACTGCAAATTTTTATTTTTTATTATTATGATTGGCAGTTGGTAATAGGAATAATGTACACTTTTTTATTGAATTTTATTATGATTTGTAGATGGCATCAACGAGCAAAAAATATAAAGAACTTGATCTTCAAGAAAAAGTGGAATTATTGAAGTTTTTAGAAACGCATAGTGAGCGTACCGCTGCGGATAAATTTGGAGTGAGTAAAACCACTGTCAATAATATAAAAAAAAGAAAGAATGAGATCAATAATCGCGCAGAAAGTGAGTCCTTGGATCTATGTCGCAAAAGACGTGCTACAGAATTTGACGAAATTAACGTCTTGACATTGAACTGGTTTAAAAAGATGCGGGGTTTGAATGCAAGAATTTCCGGACCGATGTTGCAAGAAATTGCATTAAAATTTGCAATTGAATTGAAACTACCCCATTTCAAAGCATCTTCAGGCCGGCTAGATAGTTTCAAAAAACGGAACCAAATTTCTCAAAAGATTTTATCAGGAGATTCCAACGAAGTTAATGAGGAGACGATTACAAATTTTCGTAATCGGTTTTTAGAATTTTCGGCCGGATTTTTATTGAATAATATTTTCAATGCTGACGAATGCGGGTTATTTTACAGAGCAATGCCTGATAGGGCACTTGTTATGAAAGGCGACCCGTGTAAGAGTGGTAAACAATCCAAAGAACGACTTACAATTCTTCTTGCGGCAAGTGCAACTGGCGAAAAATTAACACCACTTGTAAAAGGTAAATCAAAAAAACCTCGCTGTTTTAAAAACATTACAAGCAGTAACCTACCAGTATTATGGAGAGCAAATAAAAGTGCGTGGATGACATCAGAATTGTTCACTGAGTGGTTGCAGATTGTGAACAAAAAACTAAAGAAACAGCAGCGCCACATATTATTGACAATTGATAACTGTCCCGCGCACCCAAACGTCGAAAATTTGACCAATATAACCTTGAAATTTTTACCACCAAATACAACATCGAATTTACAACCACTCGATCAAGGCGTAATAAAAAATTTTAAAGCGTTTTACAGAAAATTACTTTTGACGAATGTAATCTCGAAATCGGATATAAATACTGTTCAATCGGTGTCACAAGTGGCATTAAAAATTAATGTCCTTGATGCCGTTCTTTGGATATCAGGAGCGTGGGGTAATGTAACAGTACAAACCATATCAAAGTGTTTTCTTAAAGCTGGTTTTACTAGCAGCAATGTACAAAATACAAGCAATGATCTGGAAGATATTGAGGAAGAAATTCTATTGCTCTCTGTAGGGTCATCCGATATGACTGATTTTATTGAGTGTGATAGAGATGCAGCCGTCTGGGAACATTTAATTCCCTCTGAAATATTTGATGCCGTTCTGAATGAGCATGATTCGCAAAATGCTATTGACAACAGTGATGATAGTGACTACTGTATTGAAGTCTTAGCAGCATTACAAGAAGAACCATCTTTCTTAACACCAGAAGTAGTTTCTGAAATGTTAGATGAAATTGTAAATAATTTTGCTAAAGAAAAATGTCCGCAACTATTGATTCCACTATATCAAGCAAAAACTCATGTAGCTGACATGATATGCCAAAAACGACAACATTCCGTGCAAACGAAACTAGACAGCTTCTTCACGAAAGGAAAACAATCGTGAATATAATAGTTTATCCACGTCGAATTTTTTTTTAAGTTTTATTTTTTAGTTTGATAGTACAAATGTACCTATTGTAGGTACAACATTACATTAATTTCGAATTGGATTGGTTGTGAATTATGGTGAATTTTGAATTACATATTATACATCTAAATAAAGTGATTAAAATGGATGAATTTGGTATCATTTCCCTTTGTATTTAGTAAAATTGATTTTACTCACACCCTTATCGTTTTTTTTTTTTTTGTATAGTGACCACTTGCGAAAAGTGACCGATTTCAGTCAGCCCCGTCGGTGGTCACTTTAAGCAAGTTCTACCTTGGGAAATTTATATGGAATAAATAAAGTTTTGAATATGTCGGATAAAATAGATTTGCACTTTTCTCGTGCTTCTATTATTTTTCAAAACAACAAAACACAACCAATAAAAATCAGCACAGGAAAGAAAAAAGATCTCTTAAACATGCTTGATTTAATTGATCCAATATACCAGAATTTTTTTCAGAAATTTACGAACAATTGATGCTTTGGATTACCATCCACATCTAACTGAAGATGTAGACGATTCATTTTACTTTATTTTACTCTAGTAAAATAAAGTATAGTAATCAATTTTAGAGATTTATCTGTTTTGAGGTTCCCTGAGTCCGAAAAAGTGCGTTTCGAAATGGTGTTAGTCTGTCAGTCTGTCAGTCTGTCAGTCTGTCAGTCTGTCAGTCTGTCAGTCTGTCAGTCTGTCAGTCTGTCAGTCTGTCAGTCTGTCAGTCTGTCAGTCTGTCAGTCTGTCAGTCTGTCAGTCTGTCAGTCTGTCAGTCTGTCAGTCTGTCAGTCTGTCAGTCTGTCAGTCTGTCAGTCTGTCAGTCTGTCAGTCTGTCAGTCTGTCAGTCTGTCAGTCTGTCAGTCTGTCAGTCTGTCAGTCTGCCAGTCTGTCAGTCTGTCAGTCTGTCAGTCTATCAGTCTGTTAGTCTGTCAGTCTGTATCCTCTCTACAGCCCATATGGTTTAGCCAATCAAACTAAAACTTCAGATTTTTTTTTTTATAAATTGGGAGGTCCCAGTGGTCGGAAGTGGGATCAAACAACTGCCCCCTATTCTCCGGAACAAAATGGCATCGAGGAAAGGATGAATAGAACCCTTGTTGAGAAAGCTCGTTGCATGTTAATACAGGCTGGTTTACCGAAAAGTTTTTGGGCGGAAACAATTTCAACAGCAGCATATTTAACAAATCGGACACCATCTCGAGCAGTAAAAGATCAGATTCCAGAGGAAATATGGGGTGGACGAAAACAGAGTCTTAACCATCTGAAAGTTTTTGGAAGTAAGTTGGTGCATATTCCGAAGGAGAAACGCAAGAAGTTAGATGCCAAATCGGAAGAATGCTTGATGCTTGGATATTATAACGACTCTAAAGCTTATCGCATGTATCATCCTGTCAAGAAGACAATCGTGAAGAGTCGAGATATTGTATTTATGGAAGACCAACGAATTCAGGTGACTGAAGATAATAGTGTTCTAGGCTATTTTGATCCATTCGCAGAAATGCAATCAAAGCCTGCTGAAGCGATGAATAAGAGTCTGTCTTCGATGCAAGAATTGAGCTTGGATTCGATTGTTACCAATAACAACATTTATGAAAGGGTCGAACAATTAAATGATAACTGGGACGAAGAGGATAACGCTAACGAGAATCAGGATGTTGTATTAGATGTTGACGACGATTAATACGTCCCAGAAACTGAAATGAGTGGATCGTTGGAGCCATTAAGAAAGTCATGCAGAACTCCAAAACCGAAGGTCTATAATGATTTTGTATCGTATTTCCTGATCCTGTGACAGTAGAGGAAGCATTATCTAGTTCCGACGAGTATCATGCCTTAATTGAAAATGCAACTTGGGAATTGACAGATCTGCCTTCCCAAACTAAACCTATTGCTTGCAAGTGGGTTTTCAAAACCAAAAGAGATGACGAAGGTCGAATAATACGTCATAAGGCTCGATTAGTAATAAAAGGATACGCGCAGAAGAAGGACATTGATTATGAGGAAACTTACTCACCAGTTGTGAGATATAGCTCGGTACGTTTTCTAATGGCTTTGGCAGTGAAATTTGATGTCGACATAGATCAGATGGATACTGTGACGGGTTTTCTACAAGGTGAGTTAAAACAAGATATATACATGTTGCAACCGGAAGGGTATATACTCGTATGTATCAACGGCGAGCAAAAAAGTCTGCAAATTAAACAAGTCAATATATGGACTAAAGCAAGCTAGCAGAGTTTGGAATGCAAAACTAAATAAAGTTTTAAGAGATGCTGGACTAAAAAAAATCAGATTCTGACCCATGCATATATTACAGAGCCATCAATAATAAGATGCTTGTAGTTGCAATTTATGTCGATGACATACTCATTTTGTCAAACGATCAGGATTCAAAGATACATTTGAAATCGTGCCTGATGAAGTTACTTAAAATTAAGGATATGGGTGAAGCTAAACATATCTTGGGCATACGAATAACACGTGATAGAGCTCAATGAAAGCTTTGGTTAGACCAAGAGGCATATGCAGGACTGTAAGCCGATCTCTACACCCTTGGATCTAAATCAAAAATTGACAAAAGTTATGTCGCCACAAGATGAATCGCAGAGTAGTGAAATGAAAAACATACCGTTTGCAGCACAAGTAATGAGGCCCGACAGTTGTCATGCAGCTGGTATGCTTAGCAGATTTAATAGCAATCCGGGGAAGGCGCACTGGATAGCAGCAAAACGTGTTCTCAGGTATATAAAGGGAACAGCTGATGCTAAACTGGAGTTTAGTAGTGATGATTCATCGAATGTTGGGGTATACTGATTCAGACTGGACAGGAGATTTGGACGATAGAAGATCGACTACTGGATACGTTTTTCAAGATGCAAGGAGGAGTAATAACATGGAACTCCAGAAAACAAAAAACTGTGGCTTTGTCCACAACGGAGGCTGAGTACTTAAGTTTGTCTTCGGCAGTTCAAGAGTTATTGTGGCTCAAAAATCTAGAAAAGGAATTACTCCCTGGAGCACCAAAAGAAACTGTACTGTATTGTGATAATAAGGGAGCCATCGATCTAGCCAACAGTAATGCTCATCACCCAAGAATAAAATACATCGATATTAGGAATGGTTTTGTTCGAGATCAAGAGTTGTTGACCTTCAGTATATTGCAACCGAGACCATGATTGCCGATGCAATGACGAAGCCTGTATCATCCAGACGTATGATTTCTTGTTTCAATTCTTTGGGATTGGAGCTTAATAAAAATTATGCTTATGTCGCGTTGTAGTGTTGTACACATGACTGTATATACGAACGCACCCTGTATGTGCTATATGTAGCATTATGTACAGTCGCCATTTTTGTATTAACTTGAACCAACTGCGTTTTTATTTTCTCTACACACAAAGCCTAATCTCTACAATGATCTACAGAAGTTTGACGTGCAAAATCACTTTTTTCATTTTGGTTGTTTTGTCCGGGCATGATACTTTTTGTCGCTTTTGCCCGACTGAACACGACCAATAATAACAAACTAGTAAGCAATTTTTTATAAATAAAATTTACATTAATAATTAATGAATTGATTATTTTAGGTGGCCAGAGATTTAATAAAATTTATGAAATGATGAACTAACAAGTTAAAACTAAAATGTGATCGCTGGATTTGTGAAATTGTGATGAGTTTTACTGTCTCCAACATTGTTTTAGATATTACACACGGTCAACTTGTTAAGGTTGCTCTTTGGAAGAGGTTTCAACAGATCGCCTCAACGAGTCATCAGGTAAGCGAAAATTTCTTTAAGTTTATGAGTGATAACGGAAATAACTTCATCTATTATGTTAATATCATGTAAAGAACGTGAGTAAGTTAGCTCTACCATCTAAGCTCGGGATCAATAAGGCCACGTATTTATCTGGCAAGGAAGGTACATAAACGAAAGTTCAGTTTATACTAACGGAAACTTGCTTTATCCAATTAAAAACTTTCTTGTCTAAAGCCCCGTTCTCATTAGTCAAGTTACTTGATTTCAAGTAACATCCTCGAGCAACTAAATCGACCCAAACGACCGAATTCACAACCTATATCCACAACGCATAAGTTTAATACAGTGAAAAGTCATGTTAGTTCCTCACCTAATACATGTCCACTATGTCCTGAAGATTGTCATCGGTTATTTGAGTGCAGTAAATTGAAACAGATGTCAGTAGACCAACGAAAAAATTTTATGAAAAGATCTAATAGGTGTTTCAATTGCTTTAACGACAATCATAACGTCTATCAGTGTCAGTCGAAGTTTAGATGCAGATTATATAGCAGGAAACATCAAAGTATGCTGCACGAAGATGCTCCAGATACTAAGTGTCAGAACAGCTCTGTTTTGCCAGTTTCTCAATTAGATGATGCTAATGTCACATCAGCATACACAAATTGTTACAACGTATCGGGAATGGGAGCAGCGGTGTTACCTACGGCCTTAGTAAACGTTTTAGATGGACACAACATCAATCAAAAATGCCGTGTATTGCTAGACTAATGCTGAATCGACGAAAGCGAAAATTTTATTATTTGGAATTGGAGATTCCAAATCAGGCTATACAAGGGGAATCGTTTCTCTAACCGTCACTCCTAGAAATAACCAAACACCGTTTCTCCAAATTGAGGCATTAATATTACCGAAGCTGACGAGCAAACAACCACCAACTACATTTGCATCGTTAGATATGTCCCTCTTTGATAAATTTGAGCTGGCTGATCCAAATTTCTACCAGACAGCAGAAATTGATATACTGATTGGATCAGATTATTTCTTCGAGTTGTTGGAGAGTGAAAAAATATTAGGAGATCAGATAAGACCCACTATGCAGAAAACCATATTCGGGTGGGAATTGCTGGTAAATTTGAAAACAATAATCCAATTCGTTCGTTTACTAATACCATCAGTCCAGTGGAAGATAATTTAAATAAATTACTTCAACGATTTTGGGACATTGAAGACATTAAAACGACAGCCAAAACCATCTATTCTGAGGAGGAACAGTTTTGTGAGTCTCACTTCAAAGAGACCAAGCAGGAGGATCAAAAACTCACCGACGATTTTAGGAGGCTATCTTGATGTAGCAATACAAAGAATGCATTCGATGGAAAGAAAATTCTCGAAGAACGAGGAATTTGCCAGTATGTACAAGGAGTTTATGAATGATAACCGAACACTGGCGCATATGAAAGAAATTACCTTGGCTGAGCAAGGGTTTCATGGTTATTACCTTCCACACCACGGAATAATCAAGCCTTCAAGTACCACTACCAAACTAAGAGTGGTGTTTGAAGGTTCCGCTAAAACAACAAAGGGAACGTCTTTAAACGAGTAAGACTATTTCCACAGTCAAATCTTACTAAGAGAGGAATATTGTCGGAAGCTAGCCGGTTGTTCGATCCATTAGGTTTATTGGCACCAGTCATAATTCAAAAAAAGGTATTTTTCCAGAGTTTATGGATTGAAAATTTAAACTGAGATGACCAATTGCCGTCCAAACTGTCAGAAGAGTGGATTACATTAAGAAATAATTTGTTACATGTGGAGAATATAAAAATTCAACGCTCCGACGCAAGTAAAGATGCTTATTCGGCAGTTGTTTATGGTCGAGTAACAAAATCTTCGGGAGAAAATTTTACCGTATTATTATCATCTAAGACAAGAGTGTCACCCGTTAAACAACTTTCAAGCCTACGTCTTGACCTATGTGGCGCTTTATTATTAAAAAACCTCCTGATGACAGTTAATAGGGTGCTATGAGAAGTAAGATAGGGAAATCTATGCCTGGACTGACTCTACCGTCGTGTTAGATTGGTTATCTGCACATCCAAAATATTGGAATACGTTTATCGGCAACCGAACTTCCGAAATCCTTACGGACATGAGCCGAGGCTAATGGAATCATGTTAAGTCTGAAGAGAATCCTGTAGATTGTGCCTCGAGGGGGATAGAAGCAGAAAGGTTACGCCATTTCAAGTTATGGTGGGACGGTCCGGAGTGGCTAAAAAATTCTGAAGACTGGCCTCAACAGTATAAAAATAGTAATGCTACGACTGAAGAGAGAAAGACGCAGCCTGTGGAAAGGAAGGTTCAATTGTTACAAGCTGAAATCCACGAACCTGGTGTTCTGGAAAAAATTATCCAAAGGTTTTCCAGTTTTGCTAAAATATTACGCGTTTTAGCTTAAGTTTTTCGCTTTAGTCAACACAAAACCAAGAAGAAAACTTCTGAAGAGCATATAAGAAAAACATTTTGCAGCAGAACTTCAACAACTTTCGACAAACAACAATTTGCATAAGTCAAATAATCTCAAATTTCTACAACCGTTTATCGATAAATTTGGACTTTTGCGAGTAGGAGGACGATTATCAAATGCGTCAATAAATTATGAAGTGAAACACCCTATAATATTACCAGCCAAGGATCACCTTTCCGAAGTCATCATCAAAGAAAACCACATTCGACATCTCCATTAGGGACAAACCTTAATGATGGCCACACTCAGGCAAAAATATTGGATACTGAGTTGCAGAAGTTTGGTGAAACGATGTGTTCATGGTTGTATTCCATATTAATTAAGCAACACGACAGAGGTATTATCATGCACGTACAAACGGAAGTAGATCTAGCAGCCGACCGAGAGAGTATCCCAACGGTAACTGTTATTACCACAATTTCTTCGCCGAACGAGCTCGTAAATGTAGAACGCCGTGTAATTTTAGGAAACATACCCCAACCGCCAAGGCTACAGAAAACGATGGCAATTCATAAAACGTAACAACTACCTGTGTATCGAAAGATATAAAGGCCATCACAAAACAAGGTGGACGCTATTAAACAATTCCCGAAACCTGAAACGGTAGCAGAATTACGTCGTTACCTTGGGATGATAAACTTCTACCGCAAGTTTCTCCCACATGCAGCCGAAGAACAAGCCATTCTAAATGATCAGCTAGTTGGGTCAAAGAAGAATGATAAACGTCACATTGTATGGTCGGATGAACTAACGAATGCATTTGAGTTGTCCAAACAACGGTTAGTCAACGCCACTCTTCTGAGCCATCCATCATCCAACGCTAAACTGGCAGTAACAGTTGACGCTTCAGATAACTCCATCGGTGCCGTAGTCCAACAGTATGTTGATGATGCCTGGCAACCATTAAGTTTCTTTTCGGTCAACCTAAACGAAACTCAAAAGCGATACAGCGCGTATGATCGCTAACTCTTGTCAGCATATTCTTCGATTAAGCACTTCAAGCATTATCTGGAAGGACGCGAATTTACCTTATATACCGATCATAAACCTCTAGTTTACGCATCCCAAAAGAATACCCAGACAGCATCTCCAAGACAACTTCGACATCTGGATCGCATATATTTCAATATACATCCGACATTCAGCACATAAGTGAAAGACAACGTCGTCGCGGATACGCATTCTCGAATCAATGCAATAACGGTCGACAGCAACATAGATTATCAACGAATCTGGGAAGAACAACAAACAGATGATGAACTAAAAACACTCATCGAAACCGAAAACTCAGTTAAAATGGAAAAATTTCCAGTATTTGGTACAAACAAACACATCTTGTGCGAGACGTCTACCGGACGAACAAGGCCATATATTCCGAAGGAATTTCTTCATGTAGTTTTCGACACCATACACAACCTTTCACACCCAGGTATTAAAGCTACAGTAACCATGGTCTCACAGAAATATTTTTGGCCACCACTCCCGCTATCAGGAGGAAACCGCTCCCGGCTACACAAGATGGCCCGAAGCTACACCCGTGCCGGATATTAGAGCTGATACCGTTGCTGAAGCAGTTTTTAGATATTGGATCTGTCGGTATGGTGTACCTACATTTATAGTTATAGATCGCGGCTCGAAATTTGAATCTCACCTATTCAATGAGTTATCGAAGCTATTAGGATTCAAGCGGAAAAGGGCAACCGCATATAACCCGGCCTTCAACGGATTAATCGAAAGATGGCATCGTAGTCTTAAGAACGCAATTATGTGGAAGGAAAATCTTCAGTGGACAAGATCCTACGTACAGCTTCTCGCGAGGATTTTGGGACTACCTCTGCATTTTTAGTGTGCGGAGAACATTTGCGATTGCCTGGTGACTTTTTACAACCAACTGAGCAATTGTATTCACAGTCAGGTTTCGCAACTATTTTGAACAACACATTCAAGGCAATTTCACCAACACCTCCACCATGACGTAAAAAAGAAAATATATTCATATTCAAGGAGCTTAAGGATTGTTTACATGTTTTTGTACGCACTGACGCATATCGTACGCCTTTTCAACCTCCATATGAAGCGCCGTTTCCCGTAGTCAATCGTAGTGTGAAATATTTTACAGTTAGGATTAAGAACAAAGATGCAAATATTTCAATTAACCGATTGAAACCGAGTTTCATAGAATCTAATGATTTGTCTCCAGTGCCAAATAATATCCCAAACGACAGTATACCTTTGTTCCACATTCTACAAACACTGGCCAAGCGAAGACTGTAACAAACAGTATGCGTGAACCTGCTCATAAGCATACTATCTCTTTCAATGATAAACCAATCGTGCATACTATACCTAGCCAAATGACAAGATATGGACGTATAAGCAAACCACCACAATATTACGTTCCATCGAACTGAATGGGGAGTGGTGTAGCGTCAATGATAGTCAACTTATGTTTCGTTATGTTACGTAAGCTGACTACAAAATAAAATAAAAGTAAGAATATTAGTCTACAAGGTGTAGTGTGTTAAAGTCAAATTTATAGTGTTAATATAACATAAATTATCTAAATGTAAATAAACAATTTGTGCACAAATAAATATATTGTGATATTGTGTGTATAATCGAGTGAATTTATTTATTCATACAAATAAATTGCGAATCAACATAACAAAAACGTGTACTTAATTTTTATTGTTCAACCACAATTTTAAGAACACGCCACAAACTTACCATTTTGTAATAGATAATAGTACATACACTGAAAAAATCCTACATAAATGTAGACAAAAACAGCATTAATAGTAAGAAAAATTCGTAAAAACTGAGCCGATAAAACCGTTCGTTAATAGTACGAAAATCATACGTTAATATAGTGAAACAAATAATGTTTTTTATTTTAATTTTAGACTACTAACATTGTAATATTTATGAATTGATTCATATAAGATACGAAAAATGTTATTATTTTAATGCTGTTAAAAGCATTCGTGGATGAACAAGTTCTTATTATTAACGTAAGAAAATAAAGATACCCATGAAATTTTTCATAATACTAATGAAATGTTACATAATATTAACGAATAAATTCATACATATAAGTTTAGAAATTCATTATTTGCGTTTACGAAATTATTCGTTTGTAAGAAGAATGAATACTCAGTGGTTATGTATAGTTCACCAATATGATGATAATTTTCGTAAATTTACTGCAAATAATTCATAAAATATAGGAATGGGTTCATAATTGATACACAAAACTACATAATATTTATTTTCATAATAGGAATGTAAACTTTTGGGTCGTTTGACGAATAGATTCGTAAAATCTAAACACCACAGTTGTAAGGAAATAAAAAACTAGAATTTCATAAAAAATAAATATAATTTGATCAAAAATGTTGCTCTTATTACAAAAAAATGTTAACATAAATGAAATGTTGATTAGTCCAAGTAGTCCAATTTGATGATTCCTCCCATTTTGGTATTGTTGAGAGCATCTAAAACCATGGTGAACTCCCTGTAAATTCTGTAGAGAGCGTCTTTACATGGTGAATGCCCGGCTTATTCAACAATCACATGTACTATTACTTGCTAATTTTTGTTACCTGATTCTGATCCAAATACTTCAAAAGCGATTTTATTTCATGGTCTTCTCATGGTCATGGTTAACATTTTCTTGCAAGCAACTATAATAAACCAGAAACACAATAAATTGATTAACATGAGTTATATAATGAATTTCCCAAACAAGTGTTCCGATTTTAATTTCACGGAATGAGAATTAATTACCAATCACGGAGGCGATAATTTTATTTTAATAAGAACACTTGCAAAAAGAAAACACTAGCATAAAATAGAATATTTACCTGATTTGCCACATAAAAAAATCTCTTAATTTATGCCTAACGATTTTTCAATGTTAAGCTGATCTTTCAAGCTGCATAACAATTGTTAAATAAGAATCGAACTTATGTTGCCCCGATTATGTTATTCAACTTTACACAATTTTTATAGATGCTACTACGAATAGAGTCATCCTTTATTAACAATACGAAAAATTCGTTTATATTATGTAATGATGAAATTGGGTCTTTTCACACAAATAGAAACGCGACAGAATCATTATCATTACATTTATATGAATTTGTTCGTATTATTAATTACCACTGCAATTTCTCCATATTAACGAAAACAAAACGTCAAATTTACAATTTAATTATACTATTTATGAATATTTTCATCACAATTCAATTAGATAAAGAAGTGGACGACCAAATATATTATTCATGTATTAGAGTACATGATTCGTTAATATGACGAATAATAGGTGTTAAACATAATTTTTGTATATAGTCTTATTCATACATATTATGAATTGTTCATAAATGTATTTTTTTTTTTAATAAAATAATGCAAGTTACACTAATACGCAAATAATAAGTGAGTGTATTATACGTATAGTGCAATAAACTAACCCATTTTTTAGTTTATGAACTACGGTTCGTACTATTAATGCACATTTTTAAAAATATTTTCTAAATTTGCTTTTTTTACGTAAATATAGTAATTTTTACATTAATAGTACGAATTGTGGTTAATGAACGCCATTCATAAATAGAATGCACTTAATTTTTTTCAGTGTACATACCCCTTTTTTATGAAAAATAAAATTTCAATTTTTGCTTATTCACTAAGAAATCAACCATCTTGCGATTAACAATAAATTATAACGTACTTATCTATCAAAAGTGTTTTATTAATTACCTAAATACCTACAACGTTGGATTTTATACATTATGTGACCAATCCACATTCGAATTGGAAGTGTTAATAGTTCAATTAGAATCGAATTATTGCACCATACATAAGCATGTTCTGTTAATTCAATTTTGGATTGTACCTGAGTTACAGAACACTTTTCACCCTGCAAAATTTTATAATATGGTTCATTTCAGACGACTCGACTCGAATACAAAAGTTGAAAGGTCCCCTACTTTACTTGAAACCTGAAGTCAAGTTCAAGTTAGTTGAATTCAAGTACTTGAAATCAAGTAATTTGACTAATGAAAACGAGGCTTTATTGTATTTCATTCAATTTTTAAATCTTTAGTTCACAAGTAATTAGGACATCTTGTAGGTATTCTCAACACTTATTCAAATTACATTTTATTTATTGATAAATAAATATAAATATATATTTCATTAATTATTAAAAATTTATTTACATAAATATATTATATAAATTATTATTTTTTATTAAGTCATTCGTTCACGTATTTGTACAAAATTGTGTGTATGTGTTATTTAAAAAAAAAATGGATGGATTTAAGCTTTCGTTTAATAAATTCATTAAAAATATTCACTAAAAATTAAAATACGCACAGAAACCATTCAGCAGTGTGAACCGTGGAGCATATTAAACTAAAATCTGCCCGCCAGCCAACACACTATAAAATTATAAAACAGAGAGCGCGTAATTTTAATTTGTTTACTTGGTTTTAGGAACATTTCCACATACATATCGCCAGATTTCCAGCAAAAAATAAATAAAGAATATTTTTCGTTTCATATGTGACCTCAAAACCAAAATATTCACCCACCACCACATGCCAAAAAGTGCCAAATTTTTTATCCATTGTTTCTTTGATCGACTTGGCAGCCAATTCATAATTACTTGCAAATTTTTCGCATGCCGTTATACTCAGTTCGATTGCTTCGCCACGCATTTCTTCAATCATATCCGAATGCTGCAAAAAAAAAAAAAAATATATAGAGCAACGTTTATCCGAGGGTTAAATCTAATTTAAATATTTATTCAAAAATATACAAAATAATTTTTACCTTTACTAACGGATATACATGAACAATTTTTTTATCAGTTTCCTGTTCGGCTTTACCTTCATCAGCCATAATAATCGGTTCGGTGTAATATATTTAAATTCCAAATTTTTGAGTTAAACAATTTGATTTGATTTATTTTTTTATTTTTATACACAAACAACTCAAAATGAAAACAACATAATGAAAAACTATGCTGCTTTGACAGTCAAAAAAAGCTAACTGTGAATGGGAAAAAAACTATGCTGTTCTTGCGCACTGTATGCTATTTTACACTTTGCAATATTTTCACCCCTTGATTTATAACGTATACACAAAAAATATATAGATGAAGACGAAAATATTGTCTTTCAAAATTTAAGGGGTGCGACCGAATATGACGAGTGATTGGAATTTAAAATGAGTGGGTATAGTGTTTTTATATTTTATCGAACAAACAAACATCATCCCTTCACGTTTTTCAAAATTAATCGGGGATTTTCCTGAAAATAAATTTCAAGATTAACCCTGGATATAAACGGTTGAAATTATTTTTATGTGTGTAAACACATTTATAGAAAACAAATGATTTTCTTTTACATATAAACAATCGTACATGATACGAGATCAATAATAAATTTATGAGTCTAGTCTAGACTAAGAAGTGTTTCAATAAATGCATATAAATAAAAAATAAAACATTTTTTTTATGAAATTTATGTGTCCGTCCGCATATTATAAACTGGAAATAAAATTATCTTTCCAAGGATTTTTTCTTATATTCCTTACAAAAAGATGTTACACTTATTAACGGTGTTCTTCGTTTATTTAATTTACAACCGTAGCTCACCACATGCATTCAAATTTTCAAGAACGAACGATAGGGAGTATGTATGTACGAGTTTTGTTTTGACGTAATACGATTTAGGAAAAACAAAAGGTTTATCCACTTCACAAGTTTAGATGAACTTTGGAATAGCTCGCTTTAATTTTACAAAAGCAAGGCGGGTGGGTGCTGTTAGTTGTAAAGGGTGCCCAAAATTAACGCAAGATTTGAATTAAATGGAAAACACAGTTTTTAGTCTTTAGATTGTTATTTTTTTATCGAATCATAAAGTATATATAGGATAGGGCTATTTGTGGAATAGCACATATTGCTGGCATATACGCACTCTTTTGTCGAAATTTTCCATTACCATTCTGCATAAATGTGGCTGAATTTCGTTGATGCAGCGTTTAATTTCCTCCTGTAATGCACGGGTGGTTGTTGGCTTGCTGACATAGACCTTTGACCTCAAATAACTCCATAAAAAAAATCTAATGGTGTTAAATCACACGAGGGGCCAATTCTGATCACCGAAATGAGAGAATACACGACCAGGAAATGTCTCATGCAGTAATTGACTTGTATCACATCAATATCATCCAATTTCGGCAGAAAGAACTGTGTAATAATCTCGCAATATCGAGCACCAGTAACAGTCACTGTTTGACCAGCCTCATTTTCAAAAAAGTATGGTCCAATGAAGCCTCCAGTCCAAAATTCACACCAAATAATGACACGTTGTGGATGCATTTGTTTTACGACAATCACATGTGGGTTCTCCGAACCCCAAACACGGCAATTTTGGCGATTAACAAAGCCATCAAGATGAAAATGTGCTTCATCGCTTAGGACGATTTTGCTCGAAATTTTTTGAGATATTGTTCAATAATGAAAACACGTTGTTGTATCGTGTAACGCTCCATTTTTACTAACCCTAAACTCTTAGCTGTCAAATTGTTTTTTTCAGGGTGCAAATGGCGGCAAATTCTAATCTTGCGTTAATTTTGGGACACCCTTTACTTTAATCGCAAAAACGATTTGTTTTGTTTAACAGCAGATTGTTACCGCTATTGATACTAATGAGGTACATAGAAAACAAATCATCAACCATGAGGCCAAATGATCCGATTGATAAGAATAAAGCCTTACTGAATGCACCTGGTGTTTCTGGGCCCTTTTCAGCAGGTCGAGTTGATACAATTGTAACCAAACTGATCAAGGCATCAAAGGGTCATTGTCAACCCAAATGGAGACAAAAGGCAACCTTCTGCTATATGGAAATTATTGAACTTTAGTAGAAAATCATAGGCCGATGGAACGAAATGGAGTCGTTGAATACGTAGAAAAAACGTTTTGGCCGGCTGGTAGGGAGGTCATCGACGATCGGTTTGATGATCACGGCGCTTAAAGGAGTTGATTCAAATGAACTCAAGACCACTGCAAAAATCTAGGTGAAAATCGTCCTTAAAGATTTGCAGTATCTTCACATTATCTGGCAGGAAGAGTATGAATACTATTTTAAAATTATGCGAACTGATCCTCAAACTGGAGCTATCATCAATAAAAAGTCCAAATTAGATTTGTACGTAAAAGCCGAGCCAGGAACAAGATCCAATATCTTTTAATCATCACCATGTATGAAAGAAAGACGATGCACGGAAACCTATCCTCGTATCGAAGGCGTAAGCCCGAAGATGGCCCCCATGTGGCAAAAATTACAAAGCTTATTGTTCAGACCTGTCTAGAAATTGAATTTGATAATTAATGGATTGTCCCCTATTGTTCACTTCTATCTAAAATATTTGGAGCCCATATAAACGTTGAAAATTGCAATTGTATAAAGTAAATCTTGGTTCGTGTTACCTCCCCGCGCTGATCACTGGGCAACTAGCTCTTCATTGTCTTTGACTGGATGGGTTAGGCTGAAACACAACGCTAAACAACTGGGTTGGGTTAAGGTGTCAATCGTTCCGTGCTGAGAACGAACCTGACCGGGGACCAAGTCTAAAAACCCCGGCCCTCCGGATTATGTAGCCTAATCTGTGTGCATCGCAGATCTCTGCACATATGGACATTTGTTCTCCGCTACTCGTGGGATTCTTATGGAAGATCTACATAACAATATAGGAGCCGGGACTCTTAAAAATCATCATCAATTTCTTAATCCCGTCCTGAAATGCAAGATATGAAGCGGGATCTGTTCCCTCTAATACAACAACTGCCGGGGGAGCATTGACCTGTAGGTCTGGTTCACAGACAGTAGCAATTAAGAAGGACATAAGCTCGCATAAAGCCGGTCCCTCTAATTCTTTGCGAAAGACAAAAGTTCTAATAAAACTGGTCCCGGAGTACCGAATTATCAGATCGGTATTAGAGCATGGAAAGCTCGTTGGCACATCGGACGGTTAAAGAAAAGGAAACATTTACTTGGGCTATGATGGTTATTGGTAATAAATAGGGTGGTTCCTCTGGGAGCTCTCAGCCCAAAAGGCAGAGATCTCAGGAGGAATCACCTATAGATGCAAAGAGGTCAAGGTTGCAGGAAACTGTAACCAGGCCTTTCAGCGAAGTTATTGTTGCGGTGATGGATAAGGCGCAGGAGGATGGGAGTATTGCGCCCGCTAAATGGGGGAAAGTAAAGCTGACTTTAGATGCGACCTTCCTAAATGTAATGCGGGAGAACCCGAGTTGCTCCGAACTGAAGAGATGAGGATTTCAAATCCAAATTTCCTTTTTATTTTATTTTGGTGGTATACATCCAAGTTTTTTTATAAAAACTATTTCATCTAGATCTTAAGAGGAGCTACCAAATCCTACGACCAACTTAACCTTTACTCGACTGAACACCGCGATTAGGTCGTGATAGCATTTTTTCCTCTTAAAATAAATTTTTGTAATGGCGACATTCAGGTCTAATCTGAATCTTGATCAACATATTACAGTCGTCCCTTCTCTTAAAGAAAGCGGAAAGGAGGCTGGGTGGAATTTGTCATGGAGTCGGTTTAGAGGTTATAGCAAAGGAGGATATCCCGAGCAGGCTTAGATCAGGGACTTGGATCCCTGGGAAACCGGATCGCGGCCAGCTATAATTATTATAAATTCTTAGTGAGAGCGAGGCTCTGGTAAGGATGAAGGGTATGTTAAGCTTCGGTTTCGCGGCTATCACACTAAAAGTTTACATAAAGGATAAGGCGGGTAAATCTGCGTCCACACCGGTAGGAGATCTGACTCGGTCTCTCTCTCGTTGGACTCCGAGATGACCAGATCCTTGAGGTCACTATGAGGATTCCAGAAGGACTCGGTTTCAGAATTGCTTACGGGTGGGAAATCCGACACGACGGTGGTGGAGGCGATGGTGAAGATTGATGCTGAGGCTGCTGCAGATCAATTTACAGCACTGCAAGGCAATCTCGACTGCTGTGATGCTCAAAATTCAAGCTAATGGAGTTGATGTTGTCGTTGAAGACCAGGTTATGGGGCTCAGTGCCCAAACTATAAAGTGATATTTAGCAAGAAAGATAAGATTCGTTCGTGCGCTCTCGCTAAAACTAATCTAAACCTATTTGTGCTGTTTAATTACAGTAATTTGAGATTGGTAGTTTAAATCTTTGGCTTATTTCCACCTATCTACCATATGAAGAGAGGTGCTTTAATGGATGCTCAAAAACGGAAAGTTGGAATCATCCTGGGCAGTGATGTGAACTCACACCACACAATATGGAAAAATACGGGTACAAACGAGAGAGGTGAGTTACTCCTAGATTTTATTCATAGTACTAAATTGGAACTTTGCCACATTCCTAGGACAAAGACTGAGGTAAACAGCCTGGAACTTTGTCACATTCCTAGGACATAGACTGAGGTAAATGTAATATTTATGCTTAAGGCGGCAAAAAACTCTTACTGCCATCCTAAAGACCTTTGGCCTTTTAGCTTATGCTCTTTCTATTAAAGATACTAGAGAGAACAATATAAGCTTACATTAGAGGCTCTATTGAGCCGGCAAGGTGGTCGAATTCTCAACGGGAGATCGGTAGAAACCGCTCTACACCCCCTGATTTGTCCTATTGAGAAATTCCTAGGATTTATGGAATACTCCTTGGTAGTCTTTCTGGATATAGAAGGTGTCTTTAGTAACGTTAAACTGGTGGCAATAACTCGGGCTTTGTGGATTCTGGGTGTGGATGAATCGCCCGTGTGCCCGATAGATCAAATGCTAAGATGCAGGATCGTGAAGGCTAAGCTTGGTGGGTCCTCCATTAGCAGATAGGTGTGGGTACACCGCTTTTACTGAGTAAATATCCTTGTACCTTAAAAGAACGCATGCAAAGCGCGCTAGGATTTCTTTCTAAATGGGGCAACAGTTGTGGACTAAATGTTAATCCACGTAAAACTGAGGTGGTCCTCGTCTCTAGGAAATACAAACTTCCTCAGGTTGATCCTCTTACTTTAAATAGTATTAGCTTGACCTTTACTGATAAAGCGAAATACCTGGGTGTTGTTTTGAACAGCAAGCTTAGCTGGAAGACTCAAATTTTAGAAAAGGTAAAGAAAGCTGCTATAGCACTATACTAGTGTAAAACTGCTTTTGGGAAAAGATTAGGTCTTGAACTCCACATCGTACACTGGCTTTATACTTCAGTGATAGGGCCCATACTTTTATATGGGATTATGTTTGGTGGCCAGCCTAAAACAGTATAACCAGAAGTTGCTAATGAGCATTCAAAGAAGTCCCACCTTTTGTATTAGTGGTGCACTCAGGAGTATATCCCCTCAGGCATTGGATGCTCTTTTTCATCTGAAGCCAAGTCTGGCGAGTAAGCCGCATGTGAAAGCCTTTCCCAATTAAGTCCTTCCAACGTTTCCTTGACCGGTTTTGTGTGATAGTACATTATCATGAAGCAAAATCACTTTGTGTTGCTTTTTATCATAACCTGGTCATTTTTCAAGCAAAGCTCGATTACAAACGCCGAACCACATACAATGATACAGGCACCCCAAACACACACATGGTTAGCAAATATGTTTGTAAATTAGGACGAATTATTCAGTGATACAATGGGGCGCATCAAAGACTACAAAGTCAAAATACACTTGAAACATGATACAAAAACCGAAACGTTTCGACCTCCGATATGTCAAATTCGGGATACAGAACAATGTCGAAAAGGAAATCAACAGATTAGTCAGCGAAGGCGTTTTGACACCAGTCGATCCAAATGAAACACCGGTATAGAATGGTCTACACCAACTGTAAACGTACCAAAACGCAACGGAGACATACGAATCTGTGGGGATTTCAGCGTTACGATAAACCCCTGCTTGCTATTGGAGAAATATCCAGTACCATTATTTGATAATTTATGGCGCACACTTGCTGGTGGAGAACGATTCTCCAAAATTGATTTAAAGGATGCGTATATACAGTTCGAAGCACATCCAGAGTCACAACATTTGCTCACAATCTCAACGCACATATAGGAAACTACAGGTACAATCGATTACCGTTTGGAATAGCAAGCGCTCCAGCTATTTTCCAACGATACATGGAAAAATTATTATCAAATATTGACTCAGTGGCGATATACTTCGATGATATTGCTATCATAGGAAAAACCGACGCCGAGAACATGCACAACTTGAAAGAAGTACTCACACGATTACAACAAGCGGGTTTCCGGATCAAACGAGAGAAGTGCATTTTCTTCCAGAACGAAGTGGTGTAATTAGGACATCGCTTCAATAAAGAGAGAATTTTCCCAGCACAAGACAAACTGGACGCCATAATCAACACCAGTCCTCCAACGAACACCCGAGAGTTACGCTCATTTATACCGAAAATGCATGGCACAGGATCTGATTTACACACACTATCAGGGCAAAATCAACGTTTCAAATGGACGAGTCTTGAACAAGCAATTTTCAACGAAATTAAGTTCCAGCTTTCACGCGCACAGGTCTTACACCCGTATTATGATGAAGAGGATCTGTATGTTACATGCGACGCATCAGACAAAGGAACTGGTGCTATCCTTAGTCATCGCAACAGCGACGGGATTGACTTACCTATTGCATTTGCATCAAGAAAATTATCAGGTGCTCAGTAACATTACGGCACAATTGACAAAGAAGCACTTGCAATCATTTTTGGGGTACAAAATTTCGACAGATTCCTAGCGGGTACACATTTTACATTGGTCACGGACCACGAACCGTTGACGCACATATTTGGCAGGAATCGTAATTTGCCTAAACTCGTTAATAATCGTTTAATTCGATGGGCATTGCTATTAAATTCATATAGCTATGACGTCGAGTACATTCCGGGAAAATTAAACATTTTTGCCGATTTTTTATCACGTATGCCGACTACAACAGAAGAACCACACTCCGACAGGCAAAAGATTGAAGATGACGTCAACTACATTGGCAAAGCAAATATGGTTGACCTCCAGTTCTGCGAGAAAAGCATCTCAGTCGAGTCCAATAAAGACAAGGAGGTTTCTAGCATTATTAGTGCAGTGAAACAAGGGTGGACACAACAGATGTGCCAACAATCACAATTCCAATCGTTTCTACAGCGCAAAGACGAACTGTCTGTAGAAAACAATATCCTCATGTGGCAAGGAAGAATAGTGCTACCTGCATCATTACGTATAGCCGCACTCCGCCTATGCGTGCAATGGCTCGGTATTACATGTGGTGGCCAAAACTCGATGAGGACATTGACAACTTCGTTAAACGATGCCAAAGATGTCAAGAGAACCGAAACGGTCAACAAGAAGTACCCTTATACTCATGGAACGTTCCAGCACGCGTCTGGGAACGGATTCACATCGATTTCGCGGGACCTTTTAAAAACAAACAGTTTCTGGTCGTAGTGGACGCGTTTTCGAAATGGGTAGAAGTCTATACGATGACTAGTATCACGACAAACATGCCTGAGAAAGTGCTTACCAGTTTGTTCGCTCGTTATGGAGTGCCTCAAGTAATCATTAGTGACAATGGAACCTCGTTCACGTCTCACGAATTCAAAACATTTTGTGAGAAGGAGGGAATGAAACATATTACGTCCTCGCCTTACCACCCAAAGACAAATGGATTAGCAGAAAGATTCATTCAAACATTTAAACGACGAATGAAGTCAAGCGAGAAGGATAACGAAGATCTCGATGCTCAGCTAAACGCATTTTTATTTAGTTATCGCAACACACCACACAGTACAACGGGCAAAGCTCCATCTGAGATATTTTTGGGACGACGGCTTCTAGCAATCTTCGATAACATAAAGCCATCTATTCAACGTAACAGACATAATTTAAAAAGCCAGTTGTACCACGATAGAGATAACATCAAAGAACGCCATTTCAATGCAGGTGATAACGTATGGGTGCGAACAGACAATGATACGAAATGGAACCCTGGGACAATCACACAGCAAAATAACAGATGGTCATACAGCGTTGCATTTCCCGATCAAACCACCAAACGCAGGTATGCAGATGCAATCCGAGAACGACAGAGCCCGCCAACTGCGGCATTAGGTAGCAGCACACCAAATACAAAATCAACAGATTTCGGTAACTGGGTCCGAACCAACAACGGCAACAGTAGATCCAACTCCAGTTATTCGACGAAGCCAACGTCCATATAGGGCACCAATTCATTTGGATTTGTGATCGTAGCACTCAACTGTCGTGGGGAGGAATGTCATGTGAAGCCAGCTTTAGAAGTATAAAAGGTATTCTTATTGTAGTTTTGACAGCAGTATGTTAGGTTAGAGTTTTTCCTGTACACGAACAGACACATGTAATTCTACTATTAATCCACACTTATTATTTTAATCTACGAACAATATATTGTTAAGAAACACTAAACATAACACTTATATACAAGCCTGATAATAGGATGAACCTTAAAACTGAAGATCGAAGCTCAAAAGTGAGGACATTAAAAGAAAATCACCATCGAGGGCAGCAAATTGTTTTAACTTTGGATCAGAACGTCACCTTTAAAATACGTGTCCTGACATTGCCAAAGGGAAGAAGTGTTTTTCATGTCGTGAGTAAGGCAATGTGTCTCGAAACTGTGACAAGGCCAAGAAAAGCACCTTTGCAACTTTTTAAATGCAACGACTGCTTCAAAAGATCGAAATGTTCAGTTTTTTTCCAATACCAATTACAAAAAAATTGGACTTAGTCAACCAGATGCAATGACTAGAGTAATGTGTTTGGTGGATACTGGCAGTAAAATTTCGGCGATACTTGAAGATTGATAACGAATGCTGGGGGGAATGATCAAGACGATTATATCGCTATGCGGAAGCTTGTAACTAAAAGAATCGAAACTACTGTTCCGTTCAATCTTAAAAGGGATCCAGTTTCCAATGAAAATATTGGCAACAGTGAAGAATCGAACAAAGAGTTATTACAATGTTCCATATTGAGCGAGGACGAAACAAAACCATCAGAAGAAGTAAATCGTAAAATAAGGCAAAATATTCAAAATATCATCGATAATTACAATCCGAAGGAGACGTTTAAATCGCAAGTGAATGATCCGTTTATTGTCGGTCAGTCATGGAGCAACAACTAATTCACAGTAGAATTGAGGAATGCTTGCATTAAGGAATTATTCGACCAAATGTTTCAAACTACTCGAGCCCAGTATTGTTAGTGAATAAAAAGGATGAAAGTATACGGTTGTGTATAGACTTTCGAGAATTGAACAAGAAAGTAGTCAAAGATCGCTACCCATTGCCATTGCTAGAGCAGCAACTAGACAAGATTTGACGAACGGATTTTTTCCATGTATCAGCGAAAGAACAAAGTCAAAAGTATTTAAGTATGGTAACGCACCGAGGCCAATAAGGCACCTTTTCGATTTTGTAATTGTCCATCAGTATTCCAGAGATACATAAGTGAAGTTTTCAGGAAGTTAATTCAAGAGAAGAAAATACTCATTTATTTAGATGGGGAAAGATTACGTAGAAGCTTATCAATATTTTATGGAAGTGCCCAATGACGCAAGATTAGCTATGGATTGCAACTTAACTGGAAGAAGTGTCAAATTATGCAAAGCAAATACTTATCTTGGACACGTTATTCAAAACGGATCAGTGACAAAATAAAAACTACACTATGGAAAAGCAGTCATGCCGTTGAGCAATTTGCTAAACTCGAATGTAATGTTCACATTTGGAGAGACTGAACTGCATACTGATGCCAGCAAGGACGGCTATAAGCAATACTCTTGCCGCGATGCGATGCGATATTGTATGAAGAAGGGAGTTAAGAAGTTTAGATGCTATTTAATTGGACAACCTTTTAAAATTATTATCGTAATATTACCCTACGACAGCAACTTGGGACGGAGCTACAAACAATTTTAAAAAATGATTTAGCATCCGAGCATCGAATTAAATGAGCGAAAGCGAAAAAAAGACAGAAGTAAAGCTCTCTATAGCTGATTTACATTCAACGACATTCAACGTCCGCAAAAAAATTGAAACACAACATAGGAAAATGTACAAAGACAAAAAGAGAAAAAATAATCATCTGCTTAAAAAAGTCAATTGAAACCCGAGAAACAAACCCAAAAGTCGTCGTCTACTTTTTTTGTTTGCAGATGTCGGGCTAAATCAGTCTTAAAGCGCTCTAAACAGAATATAATTGAATTGCCACAATAAAGAGCAAAGCTAATTAAAATTATTGACTGCCTTTTATGTGGGCTAACTGTTCTTTTATTTCATTATCCCTTTCATTATTTTGGTTACACTGGCTCCATAACTTTCTGAGATTCCGTTGAAATACATGTTAACTGGGTTTTGGTTCCTTATTGGTTGAATTTTTAAACTTTTTTTTGATGGTTGTATTAATATCACAGCGAAGAGTCAGTTTATGTTTTAATTCAGGCCACTTAAAAGGTTTCTAAAACCTCACACTCAAGCAAATTATTAATCGCATGATGCATTATTAGAGAAATTTTGAAAACTTTTTATACGCATTAAGGATGGTGCTTGACCAACAGTAAAATCAAGTAAGAGTACATACGCATAATTATTAGTCCAGAAATAGTTGAACACCGCCCAAACAACACTATGAGTAAACACAATTGCAGCATTGGCTGTTGCATGTCTGAAAAATAATATTACAAGATTTTGGTGAAATTTTCTGTTGTTGTGTTATGACCGATGATGATTTTCACAAAACGCAATAAATGAAAAATTGAGTTATTAATTTCAATAATACTAATTAGTAATTACTAATTACCCCTTAATTAAGCACATATTTTATTTTACATACACATAAGATAATTATGCAAGAAAAACCAACTGCACATCTTCAAAATACTGGCTGAGCGATTTGTTTTAGATTTGATTTAGAAATTGTTCATGTAAATTTTCTCTTAAACTATTAATTAAAATTTGTAAAATATAATTACGATTTTGTTTTGTGTTGCGGTCAATATATTTTCTCTATGTATAAATCATAAAGCGATCTAGAAACGTGTGCGCATGCACATATGGATTAAATAGACCTTCAAGCATAATAAAACTTTTTTATTTACTTTAAATTGGAAATTACATATTTTATGTACACAAAACAAGTATAATTAAAAAATGTAATTACTTATTATAATTAGAAGATTACTACATTTTCTTCGTTATGTCGTCGGTTTTTGTGATTTGACATTTTTAATTGTAGGTTTGTTATTTGATAAATTGTAATAACGGAAAAAGCATTAAAAATCAAATGTTTTCAAAATTAGAGTAATTAGAATTTTGTAATTGGATTAACCATAATTATAGAGACTATATAGCTAATTCTTACGTTGAATGTTAATGGTTCATAAATTTCTATGCGGATATAATATCGCGATTAAGTTCTTGTGTTTCAATTTGTATCCAACTTTGGTGCAATGTTCTAAATTGGACAAAACAAATAATGGGAACTTTTTGTAAATTTTCTTGACATTCGAATTTCAATCTACTATGGCAATCTTTATAATTTGCATATATATGTATAACCTTCAACAATTTTACTTTTTGCTGACCAATTTGGACAACCTGTTTATAGTACATAGAAAGCCTTGGTATTTTTCACAACACACATGGTCTTAGAGCAAATTGTACACTTTCAAGAAGCCTTGACCATCATGAAAATAATAACATCCATGTGAAATTTTTAAATGGCCGCGAAAAAGAATTTGATTCGTTATTTAAAATTAATTTGAATGAATTAGCTATCGTATTTGTATCAGTTTTAGATCCAGTTCTTAGAGATTGATTGAAGGATTTGGATAGGTTTAGTTAGTATGATAGAAATTAACCCGGTTACAGAGACCTAAGTATAACCAATAATTAGTAACACAATGATAACACATTTTCAATCTAATTTTGTGGTTTATTAAAATTAAAACTGATTTTTAAAATAACATTTGTTAAAATGAAAAAAAGAAAAAAAGTTATTTCTAACCCAATTTTAAATATACTCCTGATGATTAATTCCCAACAAATTAAGTCCGAACTGAAATGTTTCTCAATTAAGAAATTGATTATTACTGGTTCAAAGAATAAGTTTAGGTTCTTCCTCGTTTCCTTTGATGTTGCTTTGTTAGTATTTGTTACTAATGTTAGTAAGTTATATGCCAAAATTGCCAACACTAACCAGCACAATTTTTAACTACATACATATCTGATGGATGCGCTTGAAGGTTTTGAAGGCATAATCGAGAAAAATTTAGGAAAACAAATTACTCAAAGCTGCATTTCATCTTTTAGAACCAAACCAAAGCATTTGGAATAATTAATGGGTAACTTATAATCAAACCACACACAGATGATGACACCATTCTACACTATAGGATTAGACTTTTGTTGAAAAGATTTTAAGTGATAATTGCACAAACTTCGTTTGCGCTCTTAATCAATTGGTGCATCTTCAAAATCTATTTGCTGAAGAAGAAATTCGCATTGCTAGCTTTTGTGCAGGAGAGAATATCAAGCCCATTTTTCGGTGGGTTATGTGAGTCTTGGGTAAAAATATTCAAATCACATATGAAGAAAGTAGTCGAAGGAAAAATTATGACGTATCATGGATTTGTTGTATTTCGTATATATATTTACATATATACTTATTGAATCAAATAATACACGCTGTTGATTGTTACTTGAATTTTTAGAATGTACTTTTATATATAATATACATACATTTGACAGATGGTCGAACCCAATAAACATATTGGATATTATCTATACAGTTTACTCATTAAAAGATTAACCCTAAAAGACGTTATAGGGATATTACAGTCTTCCACACTTATTGGATCACTTCTCGGCTATTCCAAATGGTAGTCTTATAAGTATATTAGAGGATGTCGCTCTCTACATGATCGTCTTGGAAGATCGTTGCTTGTATTCGGGTAAACTTCCTGCTCTGGAATATTTGTTGAAGTATTATTTCTTTTGAATTCTTCTATACCTGATGATTCTTCTCTTCTGTTGTTAATGTTTGATTGTTATCGACTCGGAGTGCTGTTTGTATGATATTGACGGATTGGATTTCGAACTGGTAGATTAAATGTTACTCGTGGTTGTTGTTTACTTGGAGTAATTGCACTCTCCGTGCTTTTTAATTGATTGATGTGCCTTTTCAATCGGTACCCCGTATCCAACTTTACTAAGTAGTGAAGTCGTCCAAATTTGTGTAACACAATACCTGGAAGCCATTTAACGTGGCCTATATAATTACGAGAAATCACTCTGTCTCCCACACGTAATTTGCGCTTGACTTCTATGTTCTCGTTGGCTCTATTGGCAGTATGGTAGAAGTGCATCAAGTTTTCTCTGGAACAGATTTTCTGCTGGACTTTTTCCGTTATTTAAAGGTGTAGCTCGTTATCTTAATAGAATTTCGCGAACCTTATCGGCACTAGAACCACCTTCATTTTCCATTGCTTTTAACTTATCCTTGAAAGTCTGCACATAACGTTCTGCCTGACCGTTTGTCGCTGGATTGTACGGTGCAGTGAACTTTTGAAAATTTCCTCGTTCTGAACAAAAATTAATAAACTTTTCACATTTAAAAATGGTAGCATTGTCCGATACCATTACCTTTGGAAGTCCGTGGTAGGCAAAAATTGATTTTAACTTTTCTATTGCCATTTCGGTTGTAGGGCTACAGTTTGTAATTGCGATTTCTAGCCACTTCGATTTTGCATCAACTACAATTAGAAAAAATTGTCCCTTGTACGGTCCTGCATAATCAAGGTGAATTCGCTCGAAATTTTCTTCCGGTTCTTCGCAGTGGTGTGTTTCTACCTTTCTGGGCGATTTTTGATTTTCGGCACACGCATTGTAACTTTTCGCAAATGACGTAATATCGATGTCGATGTTTTTCCAATAGACATATCGGCGAGCCAGGCTTTTCATTTTGCATATGCCTAGATGTGTATGGTGTAATTCTTTCAAAACTTCATTTTGAAGGCTTACTGGAACTACAACTCTGGTCCCTCTGAAGATTGTGCCGCCATGAAGATGGTATTCATAATCATTTCTTTCCCCATTAAGAAGGTTTTCTTTTAGTTTTGATAGAACTGGATCGTTGTCTGTTTCACGCACGATATTTTCACTTGTGAGTGTTAAAGAACTTATTGTATTTATTGTCTGGGCGTTCTTAATATCTGTATCTGAACTTCTGACCATATAAGTACATGTACAATCTTTTAATAGTCCAATAAATTGCTAGTGCTTCACGGTCTAACTGGCTATAATTTTGTTCTGCAATAGACAGTGAACGAGATATGAACGTAACCGGTTTTTCTTCCCCTTGAATGACTTGAGATAATATTCTTGCTATTCCGACCTGGCTTACATCGCATGATACGGTGATGGGTAACGCTAGATCGAATGGCAGTAAAATTGTATCACTTGCTATTTCTGTTTTTAATCTCATAAATGCTGCTTCACACTTTGCTGTCCATCGAAATTTTACTTTACTATGTAGAAGAAAGCGAAGTGGATGTCTGAGTGTAGCTGCATCTTTAATAAATTTCGAATAATACGTGATTAGTCCAAGAAATTGTTGAACTTCGCGAGTGTTCTTCGGACGTGGTGCTTGCATTACCGCCTTTATTTTCTCTGGAGCCTTTGATATTTTATTTTGTTCGATCTGATATTCCAGATAATTGATTTTCGTCTGGAAAAATTTGCATTTTTTCGCATTAATATGAAGGTTATATTTTTTCAACCGGTCGAAACAATCAATAAGGCGCCGGTAACACTCGTTGTAATTTGATCCTTGGATTACGATGTCATCGAAGTATGTTGACGTACCCTCCAGACCTTGAAGCACCTGGTCTAGTATTCGATGAAATTCGCTTGGAACCGTTTTAATGCCAAACGCTAGTCTGTTGAATTTTAAGTACTCTTATGTGTGGTTATCGTTTGAATATTTGCACTATCCTCATCCATTTGGACATGATGATACGCTTTGAATAAATCTATGTACAAAAGTACTTAGAATTTTTTAATTTATTAAGAATTTCCTCAATGCGCGGAATCGGGTAATGTGCGTCTTCGAGTAGTTTGTTTACGCCTACTTTAAAGTCCACGCATAATTGAACTTGATTTTCTGGTTTTGGAATACACACTAACGGTGATCCCCAATCGGATGTATTAACCTTCGTAATTATTCCTTCTTGTTCAAGAATGTTTAATTCCTTTTCGATTTGTCGTCCTGTATCGACTATATACATTTCTTCCGTAATTATTTTGTTCTTGTATGTCGCCTTTACCGTTACTACTCCATGAGGTTTAAAAATTTCTTTGAGATATGATCGGAATTCTATGTTTGTCTGTCTCACTGGACCTGAAATATTGAGATTCTCAAAAGTGCCCTTCGGAATCAGAGTGTATCCTGCTCCCGAATCAACTTCGAATTGCTGGTCCTTGCCTTCTATTCCGATATTTACGTAATATTCTTCTCTGATGCCAACGCCCATTCCACGTTTCCTTTAAATTCCAATTTCCCGGCTTGTAGCAACTTTGTTCTGATTAAGTTGTCACTAATCCCTCTGATGAATTGCTGAATGAAGGAACATTCCTTGCAGTTGAGTTTACATGTTGGTACGAATCCTCGAATGGCTGCTACGTAATCTGCGATTGATTCATTTGGTTTTTGATTTCGTGTTAACAACCGATGTCTTTCCACTAATACATTCGGTTCTGGACTTAAGTGGTTTTTCAATATTTTCACCAAATCATTGTATTCCTCTTCCATTGGTGATTTTGGTGCAATTAAATTTGACATAATACTGTAACATTCCGGTCCAATACAGTTTAAAAATATTGCCTTGCATTTTCCTTTGTCTTCTTTTATCTTTTTGAGGTCGAAATATATTTCAAGACGCTGGTTATATTGTGGAAACGGTTCCATATTGGAGTCGAAATTGTCGAACACATAATTATTATCACTTCCTTCATGTTTGTTGAGCTGCTTGTGTTGCAAGAAATATTTTAAATTGTTCTGCATCCATTTTAATTTTTTAATCTAGTTTTTGAATTTTAATGTTGAATATTGGTTTTTCTTTATCAATCTCGTTGCTAATGGTGTTTATACTCGTCGCCAATTGTTGTATTTCGTATATATATATTTATAAACTTATTGAATTAAATAATACACGCTGTTGATTGTTACTTGAATTTTTAGAATGTGCTTTTATTTTTAGGTTATATTAATATACATTTGACAGACGGTCGAACCCAATAAACATACTGGATATTATCTATACAGTTTACTCATTAAAAGATTGACCCTAAAAGACGTTGTAGGGATATTACAAGCCTCGAACATGATTTGTGCAAATTACTCGAAAATAGATTGTCACAATGGAAGCAACTTACCCGATTAGATCAACTCTTCTGGAAACGATTTAATTTGGAGTATGTTACCACTTTGAAAAATCGTATAAAATGGAAAACATCAAGTCCAAATTTAAAGACAAACGAGTTGGTCGTCATAATGAATAAATTTATGGCGAGTACTCATTGGTTGATGGGTCGTATCGAACAGGTCATCAAGGGATCCGATGGTAAAGTTCGATGTGTCATCATCTGAAACATGTTTATAAGAACTGGGAATGATTCCAGTGTAACGAGAAACGAGTCAGTTGTTGTAGGTTGCATGTTCAGTTTCAAAATTTCATTCGATAAAATTGCCGAGAATATCATTACCGTATTTTAATAGTAGCTATTAGAGATATAGCTTCGGTTTAGGGATTTATTTAAAATGACGGTAGGTTGTAATCCAATATTGTCGGATTTGGAGAAATTTTTTCTGAAGTCAATCTTATTATGTGAAATTGTGATGACAAAGGTGTGATTAATGAGATAGGTAGAATATTGGGATGATGGTTTCAAACTCGCATGTGACGACAGATCTTTACTAGTAGCGCTTCATGTTTTTATTTTCCGTATTCCATCACTGTTTTGTATACCGAGAAGGATTGCCTCCGAATTATCAACAAATCTCGATGAGATATCCGTCAGAGTTGCGCTCCTTGTTAAAATTCTGTCGCATTTCAAAATAGATCGATCGATCGTTGCTATTCCCAGCAAATCGATCACAATTAACTGCATAATCTCAGATATCCGTGAATCTTAACTATGCCCTGCTAATTACATTTATCGAAATCGATAGCCCAAAAAGTTAAATTATTTTAGATTTAGAACAAATAATCCGATATAACATTTCCGATTCATTCAAACGATAAATTGGATTTCGATCAATTGAATTCGCCCAGTAAATGTTGTTGATGTTCCCCTTAATGTATGCAAGTAAATAAAAAAGAAAATTTTCTTCAACTTTTTGGTTACACACAATCTTAATATTAAAATAAAAAGACAAAAGTATTGACGAGCTCCACTAGGCTTTATAAGCGCAAGTATTTTCTCCAAATTCCATTCCTAAGTAATTCGAAAGTCAACCCCGAAAATGTAATGAAATGGTAAAATAAAAAGAGGTTGTCAGATGTGGGGTTCGAACCCACGCTCCCTCTCGGGAACCAGAGCTTAAATCTGGCGCCTTAGACCGCTCGGCCAACCTGACTGGTAACTTAGTAGTAGTTAATCAGATTAATAATGTACCAATTGGACCATTTTAACTAAATTTATAATTATTAATTATTTAATTAATTAATTAACAAAAACAAATTTGCATATTTTCAATTAACTTTTTTTTTATTTCTCATTTTAAGAAATTTTCTGACAATTCAAATTTAGCATAACCTCATTGATTCGCACCAAATGATCTTTTCCACATGATGCCAACTGTATAACGTTCCCCAACGGTCGAAATTGTATCTTGGTCACAGACAAATGATGTGAAAATTCCTTATCAATCGAGTCCCACTTCTGAAAATGCTTATCTATTATTGTATACAAAATTATTTCTCCATTTTCGGTGCCAATCGCCACCAAATATGTCCCACTTTGGTTGTTTAGATTTTGTTGATAGAATGCCACAGCAGTCGCACAATTATTGACCAGCTCAATTTTATCGAGATATTCAACGTATGTGCGATCAGCATCGTGGCGTAATTGCCATAACATAGTTTTACCATCGCGGGAACCCGTTAGAAATAGATTGGAATCATGGGACCAGTCACACGACCAAATAATACGAGAGTGAGCACCTTTTGCGGGCGATTGTTGAATTAATTGAAAATTTGGATCGTGCATCCCATCGTCTATATTTTGATTCTCGAACAGGCACCAACGGCGATCTCGGGATACTGAGAGCAGATATTTATTATTCGGTGAAAATTTCATTTGTGATATTGTTAATGTATTGCCCGACAATTTTTGTATTTGTTTCCATGTTTTTGGATTCCATATGATAATTTGTGCATGTTCGGCTGTGGATGCCCGACAGGCAGACGCTAAATATTTTCCATTTTGACTTGAGGCAATCGCATATATTTCATTTCCATGTCCGTAAAGCTTTTGTATTTCTGGCCAGAGCGTGTTCTGCATTAGATTCTCTTCAAATGGTGGATCTGGAATTTAAAAGTAAACAAAGTGTTAAAAATTATTTAGCGATAAATAGAATTATTGAAATTACTTTCTAAATTTAATGGCGTGAAATGTGATTCAACCTCCCCGCTTCCATTTTCGCCTTTCACGTCAGAAATAGCACGATTCGATAATCCAAGCGATGGAACTGATGCCCCTTTTTGAGATGATGATAATATTGCGGCCCCTTCTTCGTCGACATACGGAATACTTGAAAGTTGAATGAAATTTTCTACAAAATTCATCGGGGCTTGAAACGTTCGAATTATTTTTTCATCAGCCCCAGAAGCAAAGCGGTAACGAGATAGGCACGTAACACACTGAATATCATAGCCATGAATTTGTGGTCGCGCTATTTCGTGCCATGTTTGTTCTAATTTTGTATCCTTCCGAGTCCAATACGAATGACAGCGTGCCGTTTGATCTGTTGAAACCGAAAGCAGAAATTCTCCGTTTGGTTCCCAACACAAATCGTTCACGTCTTTATAGTGACCTCCGCTTATTACCGATGGTTGCCAGAGATTTTTAATCGGATCAACCAAGTTCCATAAATGAAAACTACCATGATAACTGTGACCCAATATCGATTTGCCGTCCGAAGAGAATTTACCACCATAAAATCCTAATGAATTTCCGCCCATATCACCAACACGAATTTTTTCATTCCAAATCTCATTCATTTCCTCGTTTTTCTCACACGACCATATTATCAAGGTTTTATCGATCGAGCTCGAAAGGAGCAGTACTTCTCCCGTTTCTGGGCTTTTAATTAAATGAACACCATACACCCATCCTTCGTGCGATTGAAGCACTGACTCCAGGGTAATCGAAAACATTTTTGAGCCCACATTAAATAGAATCTCTTCAATTTCTAATTCTTCGTGATCCTTAAAAGATTGACCTAATTTTATGATCTCTTTATTTTCGTCACGTACTCTTATCTTCCAAAGGCGAATAAATGTATCCTGGGCCGATGATGCAATCAACAATTCGGTTGATGAAATTGCAATCGCATCAATCCCTCGCACCCAATCTTCATGCCCAATCAATTCATTTGAATTAATATAATTGTGCTCCTCATCTTCGGCGTACAATCTAATTTTACAATCATCTGTCGAGAATATCAGTAGATTCCGATTATTTTGCGGTAGCTGAATAATTCGAATGGCGAATGAGAATCCCGTTTTAAGCGATATCGTTTGTATTAATTCATGATTTCGCCATATTTTAATCGTCGAATCAGCCGATGTGGTAGCTATTGTTAAATTTGCCCCATTATATACACCATCCACTGCTGTAATTCCCGAGGTATGTCCACGCAATATGAATTTCTGTTGCATTTCTGATCTCAAATTCCAATATATACAGAGACCATCATCGGCACCCGATATAAATTCATATTCATCACAATTTTCTGCACACTGTGCCTTTATCCATTTAACACAAACTACACGCTTTTCGTGGCCCACAAATGTTCGGAGTATTTTGCTTGAGCCACTATCGTAGTTCGGTTGTAGCAGTGCGACTGCGTTACAAGCACCAAATATCACTAGGCCATTTTTACCCCAGTCGGCTGAACCTGGAGTACTGTTACATCCGACTGATGTATAAATATTTTTAAAATTAACCATTTTACTTATAGTTTATTTAAAAACAATAAAATAATTTTTTTTATTTGTTTATCACACTCAAGTCAGCACGTGGACAGAGTTTTGACAGATGACAGAAGTCAAAATCAAAAAAGCGAGAATGCTGAATAAAAATTACAAAAATGTTGCATTCACGTTGTGTGAATCAGCGGATGCAAACTATATAATGCGATATATCGGGTTGTGCAATTTGTTTTTTGGGGGGAGATAAAGAATACCATTTACAGTCTAAATAACTTTAATAAAATATGAAGATAACCAAGATTAAGTTTGTAACTAATACGTAATTATGCATAAAAGGGTCGATAGTTGTTACGGTTCGCCGACCCTGATTTCCATAAATTCATTGCAGATTTATATTTGTTGCATATAATGTTGCATTGTATCAATCGTAACATGAGTGTTTTCGTTTATTTATTTCGGACGTTCTGTAAATTAATGTCAACGTTATTTTATTTATTTCGTTTGATTCTATTCCTTTCGTAGTTCATGTATTTTTTTATTTTTGTACTTAATATATATACCGTAATTGAATTCGTACGCGCACATTATTCGTGTTTAGTGATATATATTCTATATTTATATTCCTTCTATTCAGCGGAATCACATGTATAACGAATAAATAAACACCCGTTTGAACAGGCACAATATTTACACGAACATTTTTCGGCGCAATTAAAGTCATCGTAAAATAGTGCTTAATAGTTTTATTTATTTAATTGTATATACATTAGTTTTTATTTATTAAATATTATCATAGTGTATTGCTGTGTTAAAAAAGGATTTGCTTAGCTTTGGATTTCGATTCTTAGTGGTAGGTATTTGAACTATAAATCGAATTAGATTTATGTAAACCGAAAGCAATACATATTGGACAAAGCGAGTTGTCAAAAATACTAGTGTGCTGTGTGCCAAACATCGTGTTTGGGTCGTGTTTCCTCGGGCAAATTTGATAAAATATATGTTTTATCACGTTTTGCCATGAAACGCCAACGAATCATTTAACACCAAAAAAAAACCTAGATTTTTTTTGGTTTTACCTGTCAAAAAATATTATTGTTTTTTTAATGCAAAAGAAACTTAATTTTTCCTTTTATGAATGGGTTTGTTATTTGGTGTAAAACATTTTTTTTTTTTATTGTTCAGCATGATTTTAGCAAAGCTGAATTTAGCTGTCAAATTTTTTAAAATTTTCCAAAGCAATACATATATTCAGCAATTATTCTCTTCCACGGTTTCCGAACTCACCCAAAATAAAATACACAGAAGAGTGTAAAAATTTTCTCGTCACCCGGTGTTACACAGTATTTTTTGCATACCACAAAAAATTACTCATTCTCTAACTGCAAATGGAAAATGGTTGTCACAAAATCGTAGACAAAAATTAAAAAAAGTCATCGCAGTTGAAAAGAAAAATCGAAAATCTTTAAAACAGAATTTTTTTTTTTTTTTTTTTGGGGAATTGGAATACAATCTATAATTATCTTTAATTTTATGCAACTTCGGAATGAATGAATAATTACATTTACAGTCAATTGGAAATTTTAAATTACTGCGACTCGATTTCTTGCAACACGGCGACCATCAAGTCTCGTCGTCCTGTGTGTATAATATAAAATCTGAGATTGAAAAAAAATTGCGTATTTTGGTTAATTTCGCGTTTAATAATTTATAATTCGTGTTTATTTTTTAATACCGTTGAAGTGAAGAATAATTTACAGTGAAGTATAATTACCAAAAAGTGATTTGTAGTGATGAAAAACAAATAAAATTTTGTAGTTAAAAAAATTGAAGTACAGTGAATTTTTAAAAATGGCGAATTTACAAAAATGTGAAATGTACAAAATAAAAGATGGAGAATAAAAGTCATATGTGTTTGTGTGGTGATTTATTTTTAATACAAAAATTTAAATTTAAGAAATAATTGCCTATCGAAATCGAAATAATAATTAAATAAGTGATTATTTATGTTTGTAGAATTCATTTTATTATTTCAATTTTCATTAATTAATTGAAAATTACGAAAAAAAAAAATATTTGTGTCAAAATTTAACCTATACACTTGTATTTTTAAGCGTGTACATACACGGTTTTTTTTTATATTTTTTTTTTTTTTTTTTGTGGAAAAATGACATTTTGAGAGTTGCATAGCGAGAATTTTTTTTTTTTTATCATCCAGAAAAACTTGGTAGTACGAATCCACAATAAATAAAAAAATAAAAATAAAAAAACAGTGTTAGAATGTTTTCTTTATTATCGTGATCTTGTGAAATAAGATTGTGTGTGCTGATTAGTTTTTAAGTGAAACATTGTATAAATAAATAATATAAAAAAATATGGATCGTGAAATATCTTTAAAACACAAGAAACATTCGAAAAAGAGTAAAACTAAATCAAAAGAAAAATGGCGATCCCGTGAGAGGCACACTACAACTACTAGCAATACAAGTACTCCTCGTGATGATAGTGCTGGTGAAGGCGACGAAATCGAAAGCCCAAGTGAGAATTCGACTAGTTACAAGAATGAGGTGAATAAATCGACATACTCATCAAGCACGTCCGGTACCAAAATCGTTGAATACTCGGATGTTAGTTCCGAAGAATTTTCCGAAGTTGATGATTTTGCTGATGAGCCTGACCTCGGACCACCGGGAACCACTGAATTTATAATTAGTGGACCCGCATTACAAGGGGCAACGACACCTCCCACATATACCAATAAAAATAATCATATAAATAAAGTGAATCAAATTGGTGTGGTTATTGGAAGTGGTGGATTAAATCGTTCACATGGCCAAACACCAACAAATTTAACACCACGCCATCATATTATTAATACACATCGTAATAGCAATGCCCACTTTATACCATTATCTCAACATAACAATGTAAAATTATCTGTTGGACCACAACCAACCACCTCTTCATCATCATCGATCTCATCGCTAAAGCAACAACCAAGGTCACCGCCTCTTGAAGACGAGGACGAAGAAGAACCATATAATTCGAATATCGAAAGTGATGAACTGGAATTAGCGGCCACAACAAAACGATCAAAGAAAAAGAAAGACAAAAAACATAAAAAATCAAAAAAAGCCAAAAAGAAAAAGAAGAAACTTCGGGCCAAATCGCCCGGTTCAAGTATTGACAGTTTATCTGAAATTGGATCTGATGTTTTGTATGAACAGGAGGCAGGCGTAGCAACACCGCCTTTAAAATCACCACTATACAAATCATCGAAATATTCAGAAACTATTAAAGAAGTTAGCCCATTTTCACCAGGTAAGTTTTCACTTATTTTAATCATACCTAATTTTATTTAATTTCAGATACTTACCTATAGACAGTAAATTGTTTATTCTATGTTTGTCTCGCGAAATAAACAAAAACTCAATTCGATCGAAAGATGTGATAACTCTTCTAATAGTGATTACGTCATTTTGGTTTAATCAACATATTTTTCGTCTGAAATTTAGGTTATACATCATGTTTTCTATATTTTCATAGTTCAAAATCTAATCGCTCATGTGTATTGATTCGCTGGATCAAACTAAATTTTGATTGTATTACGTATTTCCAAGGAAGTCACCCTTCTGAGTCGAAATGCAAGTACTTGGTGATAAAATTGGTTTAGAGTACAGCATGATGCAACCTTGGGGAATTCTAATTACTTAAGTCAGCATTGAACTACATTTCGCTGATCATTGTTATGAGAGACTTAGGCTTCTCAATACGAGAGTAAGATTCCACGGGAGGTTAATTTGTTAGATTTGGCGATTTAATTCTCTTTATTTACCTTCTCCGGTAAATCTTTTAATTCGTTATATAGGTAATTACTCAATAAGAAGGAGCTACTAATCAAATCTGTGGGTCATCTGCTTATTGGAAATGGATCAATAATATAATGCTAGCATGCCAGTTCAATGAACTCTGAATAATTTCTCAAATTTCAATTATCACTATGATAATTTTTGTAGTGATATTTTTTTTAGAACTCTTCTGAAGTGAGAAATGGTTCCCACATTTTACAAGACAAATTAAATTTAGCCTCTTGTATTATTGTATTGCCCTTACATTTCAGGATCAAGGTAGAATTTCAATTTATGCGTACATCCTATGTTCACTTAGTTGATAGTTGATTGATAGTTTTACAAATACCTATATATTGTGAAAATGTCACCATTTTACTTACTTCGTTTTGAGGGTATGGCGGGATTCAGGAATGCTACGTGACTTTGCTCACATATAAATAATTTTCGTTAAATTTTTGCACAATTAAGCAGCTCTTTTGTGTCAATTAAAACAAATTGAAATTCAGTAGTTAAAGGTGATAAGCATAAGCACAGTTATTTCCGTTTGCAATGGGGGATTATACCATGTTATATCAGTTTAACGTAATAGAAGATCTTATCATTTGTTTATGACCTCAAAGTTGAGTTAAAATTGTCTTGATTGATAGATAAATGGTATATTTCTATAAATTGTATGCTTAATAATGGAACATTCCAATATGTTGTGATATCGCCCATTGCAGCCATACTTCTTTGGTATGACTGATAAAAATTAGTGTACAAAGTAAGCATACCTTGGTCTTTACCTGCAGGCTATGGGATTAAGTAAGCTACCAAAATCGAGACGAATGACGCTGGTTGCGAAACTGCTCAGATTTGGCAAAAAAATCCAAAATTAACTGGTGTACTGTCTGTGGAAAGGGATTTCGCCGCCTCAACGATGTTCCTCCAAATAGTTCGATCCACCGCAAAAGAACGCCAGACACGGTGACCGAGTTTGTATAAGTTCCTTTCAACGTTGTCCGTCTAGCAGGTAGGTGGTGTTCCATGAGATCCTACTTTCGTCGGTGCCGACTCCAAGGCTTGTTTAGCTGTCCGATTTTGTGAACGAAGCACGTGCCCAAGTCATCTTAGCCTTCATGATTTTATGAATCGGATGATGTCAACTTGATCGATATCATTTCTGATCTCGTGATTCATTCGCATTCTGTAAGTGGCTTCCTCTTTAATAGGACCATACCAATTTTCTGGATGTTCTGTGCTGGCTGTGTCCAAGACTCGCAACCAAAGGTGATAACTGGTCTTCTCAGCGCTTTGTTGATGTTCAGTTTTCTTTTTCGCGATATATAAGCAAACTTGAATATTTTGATATTGGTGTTGCGATCGTCGATGGAATGTCCACAGAAACGGAGTTTTGCTCAGTGATCAGTGATCCTAGGTATTTGAACTCATTCACCTTTTCATATTGTATATCTTCTGAAATGAAGTTTCCAAGCGTCTGCCTCCTCGCGGTGACCATGTATTTAGTATTCGTTTCATTGATTTGAAGGGCAATTTATTGGGCTGTTATAAATCCAGTGGAAGGGGGATCTCTTTCATGGAGATGATGTTGCAACCAGAATGCAAATATCGTCAGCGTATGCTAATAGCTGTGTTGATTTATAATACAGGCAGTTGCGCTGTGCCATACTCCAATGATAAGTTGAAGAGAGTTTGAGCAATTGGGTTTCTTTGCCGCTTTCCAGATGTTATCTCGAACGCATCCGAAATTTTGCGTTCTATTAGCACCTTACATGTTAAGCCATCCATTAAAAGCTGGCACAGAAAGAGCGGTAGTTGTTGAAGTTTAATCGATCTCCCTTTTTATGAAGTGGACAGATAAAAGCCGTCTTCCATTTTACTAGGATGTCCTCTTCAAACAGATAATCACCGCCATATTTGAGCATTTCGTTGTACATCCCATCCCCACCGGGTGTATCTTGTAATTTTTCATCTGCGATATCACGTTCCACACTTCATCATATTATGGAAGAGATGGTGGTGTCATCTCGACGTTAATATCGCATTGAAGCAAGAGAGGTTGGTGCTGGGAAGATGGTGCCTGTCTATTTAGAACTCAGGAGAAAAAATTCCGCCAAACTTCGAAGACGGTTTTAGGTCCATTTTAATTCACCGGATTCGTTGCGAATAGCGCTGCTTGATGGATGAAATTCCGGTTAAAATTTAAATGTTGTGTGCCTGTTGCTCATGTCATTCTCGTTTCTTCCGTCTGCATTGCCGATTGGAGATTTTCCTCGCAGTCAAGTGAGCGTTAACGGGATTGTCTTGTTCTTTGCGATAGATTCGTTGTCGTTCGAGTCATCAGTTACCGCCGTTTTGATGATGTCCCACTATTCTTGAACGTAGTCGGGAAGTGGTTTATTTTCCAAGATTCCTGATACCGTAATTGAAAAGGTGGTCCGGGTAACTTGGTTGTTCCAACGAGTGATGCGCTGGAAACGATGATTACATATGGTGGTTACTGTTAGACGAAATTGTAATTCAACAACTAGTAGGAAGTGGTCTGAATCGATGTTAGCTCCACGTTTAGTTCTGATGTCTTTAAGGCAGGAAAAATGTCTTTTGGACAAGAAGATGTGGTCGATTTGGTTGACCGTTGTCACCGGAGCAGTAATTTGCCTTTCCCTCCGCCTTTTAAGGGTAAGAATTGAAAAATTAAAATAATGGGGTTTTAAAAAAATTTCTGGTTCGCAGAAAATAATCAAATTTACTGCTGGAGAACCACCAACTCTTTCGCTCTCTCACCGTGTCGTTTGGTCGGTATCGTTAATATGTTTTCGGTTATTTTCGGGGTCCGAAACTTTTTTTATTGTTTCACCAGCCTTTCCCGATTCCAGTATTGCAAAGAGCCCACAAATTCAGAGGCCCTGCTAAGGAATCCACCAGGTCCGTTATTTTAGATTTAAACAGTGGAAAGACCTATACATTTAGTGTCGTTTAATTTCGCCTGAATTTTCAATACCTCACTTGACTATGTTTACGATTTTTCCATTGTTATTTCCTTTTTCTTATGCATCACAAAAAAAATACAAATTGAAAATAGTTTGTGGATTCGTGGTTTCCCCAATTTATCTAATTCGTAAATCTATTCAAAATGGATTATAAAATGTTTATGTCGTTTATTAGTAGAAATACAATCAAATCTCAATGGTAGTGACGAACATTTATTTAATACAATCTGAAATTTGTTGGCAAAAAATAAAATCGAACCGAATTTGGCCATTTAGTATACGACACTATTGACCATTGTATAAGTAAGACACCTCTCGCGAGAGATTAGGAAAGGTTGTACCGGGTATAAACCAATTTTATCGTAACCACAGTAAATGTGTGCGGAACATAGAAAAAATGAGGTAGATAGATACAAAAAAAAACGAGACCCCTCATGCCGAGTTTACGACCATTTTCTGATGAAAAATTTCAATCGTCAAAAGGGGTATTGTATAACTCGCTAATACTGTTGTTGGTTGATTTCCTTATATAAGAAAATAATCTGATTAAGTATGTCAGTCAATTCAGTCGCTATAGCCTGTTGAGATCGAACTGAATTTGCGGAACTCTTAATAATTTCTCCTCCTGGCTCATATTTTAACCTCTTCTTCTCACAAATTCTCCTAAATTACTATTTTAACAATAAAAATTAAGGAGTAATAATATCTTGTGGGAGAGATGACAACAAAAAATGAGTTCTATGGTCTGTTGCAAGCAACAATATCTAGCAATCACCGAAACGACATCAAAATCGTCCAAGCGGATTTCAATGCTAAAATTAGAAGCGATAGTGGCGGCATGACGTCAATCATGAGTAAATATGTGTTACATACACGAAACAACATTGGAGATAGACTCATCGACTATCACAAACCGTATTCATTGGTCATGTTCTGATTAATAAGAAATTCCTAACTTCCCTTCAAGATGTCAGAACAATGCGAGGAGCGGACGTTCACATCGACCACAAACTATTAACAACAACTTTCAAAGTCAGACCAGCCGCTGTAAGAACACACATGAAGCCAATTCGGAGGAAGTTTAACATTAATAGATTGAGAAACACTGACACAAAAAATATCTTCAAAGAAACGTTCTAACTCAATCTAGCAAGCAAAAATGTGAACAACTAGAAGATGCCTACATCACCAATGTCCTCAGCTACCAACACAATACCAGTAAACCAAGGATTAGCGATGATACGTGGAAGAAACTCAAGGAACATTCACGTTAAATAAAATTTCAATTCACAATTTTAATTTTGGATTCGTTTTCGAAATTCTACTTAACAGATATTCAACAATTTTGAAAATTTTGTAATTTGTATATATCCAGACTTTGGTAAAACCAAAATTCAACTAGAAGTATTCAAGATTAAGAAATCTGCGAGTTTAGAAACTTAAAAATGTTGGTACTAAAGTAATTTAGCAAAATAAAACCATATTGTGACGGTGACACCTAGGGTGTAATAGAATAAGTTAAATTAATAGCTCAATGTTTTACTGTACTAAATTGGAATTTTCCATGATAATGTGACGGTGACACCTAGTGTGTAATAGAATAAGTAAAACTAATAGCTCAATGTTTTACTGTACTAAATGGAATTTTCCATGATAAAAATTGTTACGTAATGTTTCTACGCTATTCCAACTGGAAAAGTCGTGAACTTTCGAGAAGCTTGGTTTGTGTATATAAAAAGGCGAACAAGATCGAATTGGATTATTCGTATTTGGAACGCGATAGAGTAAACTTGTAAGATTATCAGTAATATTTGGAAAGCGATAGTATAAAGATTAAAAAGGAATTAAAAAGTGATTTAAAAAGTGTTTTTGTGCGAAATAAAAAGTAAAAGTGTTTAGTAAAAATTGAGAATAATTTATATAAAGTGATTTTGTGAATTTTGATTGATAAACTGTGTTGTAATAATTTTTGTGTGAAATAAATAAATTCGTTGGTGATAAATTGAATTGAGTTTGTATTATTCACAATCCAGTGATACGAACCTTGATTGACAAGGCAAAAACGTAACAATTTGGTGACAGCGGTGGGATTGTGAATAAAAAAGAAAAAGAAAATGATTCTCAACGAATTAAAAGTTCCAGAATTAAAGAGGGAACTTGAGAAACGGGGTTTGGCCACTGATGGTACTAAAGCAGCTTTACAAGCGCGACTACGTGAGGCCATGCAGAACGAAGGGCTGGACGCGGAACATCATGATTTTGGAGAGAAAGTAACGGATGCGGCAACCGTAGAGCAGAAAGCAGAAGATAAACAACCGTTGGTCGAAAAGACACAAGAACATTCTGGAAGTTTCGATTTGTCGCAGTTAATAGGTGCTATGAACCAGATGGCGGGACAGATGAGTCTAATGAAACAACAAAACGAACGACAAATGGTGAAAATTGAGCAGTCAAATGAGCGACAGTTGGAGACTATAAACCAGTCAAACGATGAAATAAAACGACAGATGGAACAACAAATAGAGAAAATTGAACAACCAATCCAGGAAATCGCAGATGGGCAAAAGAGAATGGACGAGAAACTTCTCGAATTATCTACTAACATACACGGCGAAGTAGAGAAGCTACAAATGGAGATTCAAAAGGTTGACGAAAAATTAGAAACGAAGGTTCAACATGTTGAAGAGAAATTGCAAACGGAGATTCAACAAGTTGTGGAAAAATTTCAACGTCTCGAGAAAGATCTAACTGATGTCAAGGCAAGCGGAACAACGACGCAAGTAGTACAGACCGTTCAATCAGTTAAGTTAAAACCACCAAACTTCGACGGTACATCATCTTTCGGCATTTTCAAATTTCAATTTGAAACGGCAGCCAATCAAAACCGTTGGAATGATGAACATCTTGTCGCAGCGTTAATAGTGGCCCTTAAAGGTGAAGCAGCGGAGGCCTTACAAACAATTCCAGAAAAAGATCGCAACAGTTATCTCGAAATTATGAAGGCGCTGGATAGAAAGTACGGCAGTGACCACAAGCGTGAAATCTATCGAATGGAATTGAAAAGCCGCTACCAAAAGGGAGGAGAATCACTTCAGGAATTTTCATCGGCAATCGAGCGATTAGTACATCTAGCACATATCAGTACGTCGGCCGATTATATGGAAAGGCTTAAAATTGACGCATTCATTGACGGTATTCGAGATCCAGAGACACGCAGGGCGGTGATGTTGTCACCTAAAGCAACCTTTGCGGAAACCATCGCTTGTGCGTTAACAAATGAAACTGCACAAGCCATCACCAAACCGTCAATGAAAATACGCCGTGTAGAAATCGATACAAGCATAAACAACGAGCGGTCAACACCAAGATACCGAGATGGAAGCGGCAAAATCAGATGTTGGGCATGTGATAAGGTCGGTCACATCTCTCGCGACTGCTGGGAATTAAGAAGAAAAAGGGGAAGATCACCATCTCCTATGCAGCGACGACCAAGCGGGGAGCAGGCGTTGGCTAGGCAAGAAGGCCAAATGACGGCGGAGCCGTTAAACTACAACGAGTCAGCTTAAAGGGGCAGAAGCTGACTCCCACAACCGATTGCCCCATAACCTCCATCCGCGTTTCGAAAGTAGCAAGAGGCGGTGACAGCTTAACAATCAAAGGCGACATTGATGGCACGGATTGCATCATCACTCTGGATACGGGAGCAAATCGCACGATTGTCCGTAAAGATCTGATCGATGGAGGTGTACAACCAGCTAATGGATTGAAGTTACAAACAGCAACTGGAGATAGTTCAATAATAAAAGGCAAAAAGATCGTGAAAATAAAAATCGGGAGAACTCTTTTCCAACACGAAGTGCTGATTGCAGATATTGTGGATGAAGTCATAATGGGGATGGACTTCATGAGGGCAAATGGCTTCGTGGTGGATGTTGGACGAGGAGTTTTAAGTTACGATAACATCGAGTTGCCACTTCAATCTAGCAGTGCCGGAGCAACTACCAAGCGAATTATTATTGATCATCGGGAAAAGCTGCCACCAAACTCAGAAACGATCGTGTGGGGAAGATTGGAGGGAGGTTCTGGGTCACCCAGGTTGTGGGTTGTTGAAGCTAACGAAGAGGAGATCGGAGCCAAGGAAATTATAATCGGAAAAGCCCTAGTTAAACCAAATAACGACCATAGAGTACCAATTAGGACTCTAAATCTCTCGGATAAGACGAAAACCATCAAGAAAGGGACAGTCATCGGCAAATGTAACGAGGTATCGACTATAGTAAAGTGTGAACAGAAAAGTCCGATTGAAAAAGCTGACATGCAAGGGCAGAAAGAAATGGTAGAAAAACTTATGCAGAAATGGACCGAAGATCTTACCGAGGCACAGAAAAATTCTGCACATCAACTACTCAAACGGTACACGTCCATATTCTGCAGCACATCGGATAATAACGGAAGGACTTCAATGGTAAAGCACCGAATTGATACGGGAGCAGAGATGCCAATTCGTCAACCACCCAGGAGATTACCATTGGCCAAACAACAAGAAGTCGACCGGATGGTAACAGATATGCAGGCAGCAGGAGTAATCGAACCATCTAACAGCCCATGGAGCTCACCGGTAGTATTGGTCGAGAAGAAGGACGGTAGCTTGAGATTCTGTGTTGATTATCGAAAACTCAATGCTGTGACTAAAAAAGATAGCTACCCATTGCCAAGGATCGACGATACATTAGACACATTATCGGGTGCTCGAATATTTTCGACATTAGATCTACAAAGCGGCTATTGGCAGGTGGAAGTTCACGAGGAAGATCGCGAGAAAACGGCTTTCAGTGTGGGTAACGGACTTTGGCAATTTAATGTTATGCCGTTCGGATTATGTAATGCCCCTGCGACTTTTGAACGATTAATGGAGCGCGTGCTAAAGGGATTACATTGGAAGACTTGCCTAATATATCTGGACGACATCATCGTTATGGGGAAGGATTTCGACGAGCATCTAAGGAACTTGGCGGAAGTTTTAGATCGGATACAGGCCGCCGGATTGAAGTTAAGTCCAAAGAAGTGTAAGCTGTTCAGAACTGAAGTCAAATATTTGGGTCATCTCGTAACGACTAATGGAATTCACACCGACGAAGAAAAGATAGCAGCAGTAAAGAACTGGCCAAGACCTAAAAATTTACACGAATTACGAAGCTTTCTGGGATTATGCACCTATTATAGACGCTTCGTGCCAGGATTCGCCAACATCGCCAAGAGTTTACATGAGTTGACCAGGAAGAACAAGGCATTCGAATGGAAGAATGACCAGGAGGAAGCATTCGTGGAATTAAGGAGACGGTTGTGTGCCGCGCCAATCCTCGCGTACCCTATACCCAACGTGAAATTTATTTTGGACACCGATGCAAGTAATGACGGTATAGGAGGTGTGTTATCACAGGAAATTAATGGTCAAGAAAGAGTTATTGCGTACTTCTCCAAAACATTATCAAAACCGGAGCGTAATTACTGCGTGACACGGAAAGAATTGTTGGCTATAGTGGAGTGTGTCAAGCATTTCCATAAGTATCTTTATGGCCAAAAATTCCATTTACGGACAGATCACGGCGCTTTACGGTGGCTGTTACAATTTAAGAATCCAGAGGGACAAGTAGCACGCTGGATCGAACGTCTTCAAAGCTACGATTTCCAAATTGAACATCGGAAGGGAAGTGCACACAGAAATGCCGACGCATTATCAAGACGGCCGTGTCCAGTAGAATGTAAACATTGTGGCCATGTTGAAGCAAAGGAAGGCATCATCGACGTTCGGCTTACGCAAGTGCTGCCTGATGAGGAGTGGACCGACGAAATGGTTAGGAACGAGCAATTGGATGATACTGATTTATCAGTTATAATGGAATGGAAGGAAAAGGAACACCGGCCAACTTGGAGCGAAATCGCGGACAGAACTCCCATTGTCAAGGCTTATTGGGCTCAATGGGATAGCCTCCGTCTTGAGAATGGCTGTTTAAAACGATTGTGGGAAAGCACGGATGGCAAAGTGAAGCAATTGTTGCTGGTAATACCAAAGTGCCGGATTGCAGAAATTCTGAATGAGTATCATGGAGGAGCAAGTGGGGGCCACCTTGGAATTAATAAAACTCTAGCAAAGATACGTCAACGATTCTACTGGGCAGGATGTAGGCAGTCTGTGATAGAATGGTGCCAAAAATGTGACCAATGTGCGGCGGTGAAGGGACCCGCACGCAAAAGTCGTGGAACCATGAAGCAATATAATGTTGGAGCACCATTCGAAAGAATTGCAATGGATGTAGCGGGCCCATTTCCCACCACTGAGAGCGGCAACAAATATGTGCTAGTAATCATGGATTATTTCAGCAAATGGCCGGAGGTGTACCCCATTCCCAATCAGGAGACGACAACAATAGCTGATGCCGTGGTAAACAATTGGATTAGCAGATTTGGAGTGCCGATGGAGATTCATACCGATCAAGGACGGAATTTTGAATCGGTGGTGTTTCAAGAAATATGCCAGATGCTCGGTATAAATAAAACGAGAACAACGCCTTTGCATCCACAGTCTGACGGTATGGTGGAAAGATTCAATGGTACATTGGAGGAATATCTAGCAAAGGTCGTTGAGAAAAACCAACGTAACTGGGATCGACATATACCGATGTTTCTGATGGCCTATCGATCAGCAATACATGACACAACCGGAATGACACCAGCTAAAACGTTATTTGGAGATAATCTACGGTTACCTGGAGATCTAAAGTTTGAGGCTGTACCATCATCGGCTTTATGTGGACAAGATTACGTAGACCGAATGAAAGAGGAACTTAATGAGATTCATCAATTTGTACGGGAGAAAATACGGATGTCAAGTGACCGGATGAAGGCTCGATATGATATACGAGCAAATAACCAGGGCTTCCAGGAAGGGCAATTAGTATGGCTTCACAACCCGCAACGGAAAAAGGGATTATCACCGAAGCTGCAACCAGCATGGGAAGGACCTTATACTGTCATCACAAGGATGAACGACGTGGTTTATCGGATACGGAAGGGACATCGAGGTAAACCAAAGGTGGTGCATTTGGAGAGGCTGGCCCTATACAGAGGAGGTGATTTGGGTCCTGTTCGGGACGAACAGGCTTAGGTGGGGGGTAGTGTGACGGTGACACCTAGTGTGTAATAGAATAAGTAAAACTAATAGCTCAATGTTTTACTGTACTAAATGGAATTTTCCATGATAAAAATTGTTACGTAATGTTTCTACGCTATTCCAACTGGAAAAGTCGTGAACTTTCGAGAAGCTTGGTTTGTGTATATAAAAAGGCGAACAAGATCGAATTGGATTATTCGTATTTGGAACGCGATAGAGTAAACTTGTAAGATTATCAGTAATATTTGGAAAGCGATAGTATAAAGATTAAAAAGGAATTAAAAAGTGATTTAAAAAGTGTTTTTGTGCGAAATAAAAAGTAAAAGTGTTTAGTAAAAATTGAGAATAATTTATATAAAGTGATTTTGTGAATTTTGATTGATAAACTGTGTTGTAATAATTTTTGTGTGAAATAAATAAATTCGTTGGTGATAAATTGAATTGAGTTTGTATTATTCACAATCCAGTGATACGAACCTTGATTGACAAGGCAAAAACGTAACAATAATATAGTTCTAAATGTTTCTGTACTAATTTTACTGGAAAAGTCATGAACTTTCTAGAAGTTTGGTTTGTGTATATAGAAAGGCGAACGAGATCGAATTGGATTATTAGTATTTGGAACGCGATAGTGTGAAGATTAAAAAGGAATTGTAAAGTATTTAAAAAGTGGTTTTGTGCGAAATAAAGTGATTTTAGGGTAATAAGAAAAATTTGCCAATTTAGATACTTACACATTAAGTTGCGAATTATTTTAAGTATACCTTCTAACATACAATTGTATCGATTCCGTGGAGTAGGCGCCAAACGAACAGACACCATTGTAAGCACAATATTCAACCACAAGAAACTACAGCCTATAAAATAGACCAATGGTTTATCGTTATTTTGTGTCATATACAATGTTTAGCTGGAGACATAATGAAGCGGAAAAATGAAAAATATTCAATTTTTTACCAGGCCTGTGACAACTCACAACTGAATTTTGCGAACCCAACCATAACCAATCAATATTTCAACTAAACTAAAACAAACGTTCAGTACATCATCAATTTCTTCTGTAACACATTTTCGCCCATCGATATTTCTACAAACCGATTAATATTTTTTTGAATAATTAATTACTATTACTGTTAATTAGACTAAAAAAAAAAAATTAATTAATTTAAATGTATGCCACGTCATTTTTCCTTTTTTCAGGTACACCACCTCCAAGGCCAGTTAGTTCGCTTAGTAATTATTCAAATTTAACACGTCGTACACCGTCACAGACAAGAAACGCTAGTACGAAAAAAAGAGATTTCATATCTTCACCTCATACGCCACCAATGCCTACTAAAAAGTATCATAGTCCTAGTTCTAGTGAATTTATTGAAACAGTACCGCGTTATTCAAAATCACGCCATCACTATCGGCATGAAAATGCTGATGTCGTTTACAAGGGCACAACATCACCAGGTAAATGTAAATAACTTGAGCCTTGTGCTTATAATAAATTCATAAGATTGTCGATACTGATTTTCTTTTTTTTCCCCAATTTCAGTCTCGAAACGCGGCCCATATAGTCCGCCAGCATCAAAAAGACTTAAAATACGTGATAGATCTTATGAACGATTAGAACGGAATGATGGTAGGGATTATAGTACTAATAACAGTAATAAATTACATTATTCAAATAAGACATTAGATTATCGTGAAAAATTAGAATTAAGGGATAAAGAATATGGTGGTGGGAGTCGTGGCGACAAACGATATTCGAGGACACCAAGTCCACCGCCATCAACATCGCACCATCATCATCAACATCATCATCATCATAAAATGTTTCGATCATCACGTAAGCGATATTATAGTCCGTTGTCGGAGAAATCGCATCGATCGATGAAATCCCAACCTCGATATTCACGTAGTAAATCACCGTTACGTAATTATCGGGGCTCACCGTCGAATGGCAGCAGTAGTGGTGGTGGTGGTAATCGACGTAGCAATAGTTCAAGACGAAGTCGAACAAGGAGTCGAACGCGTTCTCCGTCCTCATCGACGCGACGCATTGATTTGAAAGAGAAAATTAACGATACTAGTCTATTTGCGGAATTAGTGAAAGGTATAAAAGATCGGGAGAAACGTGAAAATGCAATGAAGATTCTCCACAAGACGGAAGAGAATAATTCAAGAACGTCGTCACCAAAACCTAATTTAATTAATAATAACAACAATGACGCTAATAGTAAAAATAATCATAGTAATGATAAATTCGATGAATCAAACTCAAATAATGGAATTATATCGAATGAAAATACTCGATCGAAATATAATTCACAAACGATGGAGGTGATTGATATCCCGGTGCCGGATACAAATACAATATTTTCCATCGATAAGAATATGCTGCATTCCTTTAATGCTAATAAAACGCTATTATCTGGTTCCGCTGATTTTGGAAGCTTTGTTTTTGATAAACATCCGCCGCCTCCGCCACCTTCCCAGTCAAATGACAGTCTGTTTGGTGAAATGGGTCAACCAATTCCAACTATAACCAATAATAATAATAGTAGTAGTACCGTAAATAGTAGTAATTTAATAAATTGTAATACTAGTAGTAGTAATAACAACAACAACAATAATAATAATAATGATGTTGGTAAGAAAACATCATTTTCAATCAAGTCACACAGTCTAATAAAGCTACCATTGCCGCCTGGGACAAATCCATCTGACCTATTGGATGCCAAAAGTCCTACGCCACCAAAAGCTATTAGTCCTGTACACATAAAATCTAATAAAAAATTAAATAATTCCGCATTGGATTTGAATTCGTCGAGTAAGAAAAAAGGTTTACTCGATCTTCCGCTACCGTCACAAGTACCTGGGTTCGAGGGATTGAGCGGCGATGAGGACACTACTGATACGACACCGCCGAGTGGTAAATCGAAAGGTGGCAAAAATAAGATACGACCAAGAATTTTACATCGAAAATCATCAATTACTGGCAATTTAATACGAGATTGGGGTGAACGATGCGTTGATGTATTTGAAGTGATTGCTCAAATCGGTGAAGGAACCTACGGTCAAGTAAGTGAAATGCGCAATATCATTTTAAAACCAAACCTAGAAATTATAAATAATTAAATTTATTCCAAACAGGTTTATAAAGCTCGAGATGATCAAGCCAGTGAAATGGTAGCATTGAAAAAAGTTCGTTTGGAACATGAAAAGGAAGGATTTCCAATTACAGCGGTGCGCGAAATTAAAATCCTGCGACAATTGAATCATAAAAATATTGTGAATTTACGCGAGATTGTGACTGATAAACAGGATGCGCTTGAATTTCGAAAGGATAAGGGTTCATTTTATTTGGTATTCGAGTATATGGATCACGATTTAATGGGGCTACTCGAAAGTGGAATGGTTGATTTTACCGAGGATAATAATGCTAGTATAATGAAACAATTGTTAGACGGATTAAATTATTGCCATAAAAAGAATTTTTTGCATCGTGATATTAAATGTTCAAATATTTTAATGAATAATAAGTGAGTAATGGAAAAATGTATGAAGGTATGTGTAATTTGTATATTGTTCCTTTTTTTTTTTTTTTTGTTTTTGGTTTTCCCTTCAGGGGTCAAGTCAAATTAGCCGATTTTGGTTTAGCTAGGTTATACAATGCGGACGATCGACAAAGGCCTTATACCAATAAAGTTATAACATTGTGGTATCGACCGCCTGAATTGCTGCTGGGCGAAGAACGATATGGACCCTCTATAGATGTATGGAGTTGTGGTTGTATTTTAGGTGAATTATTTTGGAAGAAACCATTATTTCAAGCGAATGCTGAATTAGCGCAACTCGAAACAATATCACGAATGTGTGGTACACCATGTCCATCAGTTTGGCCAAATGTTGTTAAATTACCGGGATACAATACAATAAAACCGAAGAAACAGCATAGGCGACGAATACGAGAAGACTTTGAATTTATGCCATCAACAGCCTTAGATCTATTAGATAAAATGTTAGAATTAGACCCAGATAAGAGAATTACAGCCGATGATGCACTGAAATCGAATTGGCTGAAAAATGTTAATCCTGACGTGTAAGTAAATTTGTCTTTTTTTTAATTTAATAGAATTTTGGCTTAATCATTTAATCTCTCTCTACCCATTGAGATTTCAAGTTGTAGGCTAATCTTTTTTGAAAAATGTTTATACTTATCTGTTTTTGTTGTCTTCAAATTAAATGTACATATTGGACTTTTTAGTTGAATTAAAAATGATAATTGCGATTTGAGTGTAACTTTAATTGGGTGAAATTTGAATTTAGATTGAATTTGATAAAATGATAAGTAGGTTACTTCGATAAATTTTGTTTAACAGAATTCGAAAATTATCAAAATTAAACGTATGTATGTGTTAGAGAAATTTTTAAAATATGAATGTTTTGAAAGTTCGATCCTGATGAGAGGACAAACGAAACACAGAATACAGTTTTGAACGGAAAGTGAATCAGTTGTAAGATTAATTATTTAGATTTATTTCATCAATTTGAGTAGAGATGTTAAAATTAGAATTAAGACGAAAGTGATTGAAATTTATTAAGATTTGGAATCTAGAAAGTTTCGAGTTATGTAGTTTCAATTGTTTTGTAAATTACCTTAATTATTTCTCAATAGGACCTTATAATAAACTGAATATCAAAAATAAAATTCGAAAAAGTAGATTAATAAATTGGTAAATAAATCAATTTGTTTTAAAATTAAAGTGTGTCACCTATTTTCATTTTGGAAACTAAGGTTCAGGTATATTTTCTCTCATTTCGTGCCGGAGACTTCTTGTTTTTTCAGATTTTCAATCCGTCATATGTTCGGTTAATTGACAAACGAAGTTATTTTTTGAGTGTGTCACCACCTATTACTTCTCCCCCAAAAATATTCATTCAATTTCAAAACATTTAATAAATAATCAAATAAATTCAAAGCGAATATTAGTAAATTGTGCTATACTTTCAAAGTGTCAAGGTATTTTGGTAAATGTCTTTCTTTCAGTTAAAACTAGTAAAAATCAAGTTTTATTGCAGGACATGTTTACTCATGCGAATTTCTCTCTCACACATGATGACTGTAATGCTAGAGTTTACAAAAATCAGACTGTATTTTCGAGCTTATTCGAATAGTATGTACGGGAACTACTGCGGTTTAATTCTCCTTTGCAAAGGATATATAAATTACTGTCTTACATAGTATTGGGAAAGATCACTCCATTACCGAAGGAAATCCAAAGAGGATTTGGTCTATTGTTGATCAAGTTTTTTTTGTTGCGAATAATTTTATTATTTATTTTATGTAATTACAATCTAGTCTCCTGGACTAATGAGCAATTTGTTTCTGACTTAATTTACTAACTTAAATTAATCTATGGCTTCGTCCCATTGACGTTCGTGACGGTTAGGAGTTGAGTTGCCTCAATGTCCACATGTTGGTGGAGCCTATCTTCATATCTCTGTGCTTTTTCCTGGATTTCGTTTAAGATGAGGTTCATTTTAAGATCCCTATGAAGGTCATTGTTCCTAACATACCAAGGTGCATCAACGATGTTCCTTAATACCATATTCTGAAATCTTTGGATGATATTTACGTTGCTCTGTTTGGTACAACCCCGAAACTGAATACCATAAGTGCAAATCGTTTTCAATATTTTCTTACAAAGTAGAAGATTATTGTTTGTGGATAAAGAAGAGTTCCTTCCCATCAGTCAATACATTTTTCTGTATTTAAGTCTTAATTCGTCACTTTTCTTCTTGATGTGTGCTTTCCATCGTAGTTTAGTATCCAGGGTCATGCCGAGATACTTAGCTTTGTTTACATGCGGTATTATTTCCCGATTTATGGTAATCTGAATATGTTCGAATCGTCTGTTTGTAAAGTTGATGTGAACTGATTTAGCTTCATTTAGTTTTATTCTCCATCTTTTTGTCCATTTATATATTTGAGTTATAGCTGATTGTAACTTCTGTATTTATTTTTCGTTGCTTTTTCCAACAGCTAAGATCGCCGTGTCATCTGCAAAAATCGCCACTGTGTTGTTTTCTAATGTAGGAAGATCATAGTGTATAGTAGGTATAAAACCGGCCATAATACACTGTCCTGTGGAAATCCTACATTGATTTCTTTCAATTCAGAAAATGTATCACCTAACTTAATCTTGAAGAACCTATCTTTCAAGTAAGATTCCAGTATCTTAGCAAATTGCATCGGTAGAAGATTTCTTAACTTGTGGTTAAGTCCTTCATGCCACACTCTATCAAACGCTTGTGCGTCTAGAAATACTGTTGAACAGACTTTTTTCTCCTCTAATGCTTTCTCAATTATACTGGTTATTCTGTATACTTGATCAATTGTTGAGTGTTGGTTGCGAAAACCAAACTGATGATTTGATCGGATTTAATCTTTTTACCAGAAGTTTCTCAAAGAGTTTGAACATAACTGGCAATAGCGTTTTGGCTAAATATTATGATCATTTGTTTATAAAATGAGATTGGACTTTTCGATTCTCATGTATACTAGATGTACAATAGTATTAAAATAAAATTAAACAATAATAAAATTTAATCGTGTCATTTTACGACCAAATTCTTTGATCAGGTGTTCCTGGATTTCAAACCCCATGCTTGTGGAGTGCTATAGGCACTCGATTAACAGAAAGTCTACGGTTTGCTATGCAACAAGCTATCGAGAATTTTTGCCATTAGCTCCGGTGTTTGACAATGCGCTTTAAACGCTGATACCTCCAACCATAGCTAGGTAAACTAAATTTTGTATCTTGGAGGATCTTCTAAGGTACAAAAGTAGGATTTATGGTAATCTATGCCAACAAATACCCCAATGGCAACAGAAAAGTTAAATTATTTTATTTCTGTTTTAAAATTTCTAAGATAATTTTAATTCGTTTGATACATTAAAGCATGAAGGTTGCCGTCCCAAACCTGCGCTTTTCAAGAGTTTTAAGAAATCGTACGACTTATAGAAATGCCAAATACTTCTAAAATATATATTTTCTATCAACGTATTCCACGTATTAAATTAGAAAACTCCCCAAAGCCGTTTAGCATTGGATTGTTTTGCAAAACCTCATAAATCTAAAAAGAAAAAATTCTTCATATTTCGTTAATATTTTATAAATTTTATATTTTAAATCGCTTCTTCAACCTTGCTTCGCTTCTCACCACAACCGCCAAGATTTTCCAGAATTTATACAATTTTTCTTCTTTCAATTATGTATTTCATTCCAATTTTTATTTATTCCTCGTACTAAAATAAAGAATTTCTCAAAGATGCTCTTAGAACTGGATTTCTTGTGATCCATGATAGGTAGGAAAATGCCAAAAATTGTACATTTTAAAAAAATTTGAAATAAATAAATAAAACCCAGATTTTCCCGGAAAATGTGGTAATTTTTGAAAATTTAGCTCTAAAATTGGTCATTTTAAAACTAAAAGAATTGAAAAATGTCAAAGTTTTCGCGAAAAATGTGGCAATTTTGCTGAAATTTTTGGCTTGCATCTAAAAACTAAAAATACAATCATATCAGAAAAAATTCTTCAAAAATAAGCAACTTGCATGATTTTCTCGCTATATGTACTCATCAATTTTCCTTCCGCGCAATTTTCCAAAGCTTTTTTTTTCTTACCTGTTTTAAATTAAATCACTAAAATATTAAAACTATCGTTATAAATTAGTTTTGGTTTTTAAAGAAAAGGAACTAATATCTTAGGAGCAGATGCTCGAAAGTCTAGCAAGCAAGGAATTTTTATGCGACAAAATTAAATAATTGGAATTGATTCCCTTGATTTATTAATTTTTATTTGCGGGATCAAAAACTCTATCGCACACTGTTCCTACTTTTTACTGTACTGTTACCACAAAATCATATAAAAATTTGGAAATTCTAGTTTCTGTGATAAATAATTCGTATAGTGTGTAATTCTTGACTAGCAAACGGATTGATTGAAAGCCGATCGAGCATTTTACCATTAGTGATTGAATGGAAAAATCATGACTGTTTCTATTCTATTGAACCAATAAAATTCGTTTAACCACTTTTGATATATAATAGCTCGATAACTATGCTGATTTCAAATAAAGAAAATGCCCATTGTTATTGAATAACCCACGCTGCTAGGGGCAACGTGAGTTATATTTTATATATCAAAATGTTGAGTAGTCATTGGAAAATTATTCGTAGCCAAATTGAATGAAAAACTATATTCCAAAAAGTAGTTAAATTAAAGTACACCATGACAATTTAAAGAACGGTCACTATGATAAAATGTATTTCAAAATTCAATGCTCCAGTGTAAAAACACAAAATGGAACTACATATTTCTTATTAATTTACGAAATTTATTTCAACAAAAGTGGATAAAACGTTGTATCCCACTCGTGAGCAAAGAGATATTATCCACTCGGGATAATGTCCCACTCGGCTATCGCCTCGTGGGACAAACTTATCCCTCATTCATGGATAATATCTCGTTTTGCTCACTAGTACCATAAATAACTATTAATTTTGAAGCTTTTTATTAAAACAATAATAAAATTTAGCTAACTAGATCAATTCAAATTTTTCCTCATTTTCCACGCTGTGTCTAAACAAAATTGTGATGAACTAAGAATAGCAAATACTAGGGCGGCATTATGAATTCCAGATAATAACGTCGAACGTTTTCCGTTTCTTGTCATATTATCAATTTTTAATAAATTTATTCTTTTATTGAGAAATTCATATCAAATTATTCCTACTAAACGTCAAACGAACAAGTCCTGATGGTAAACTATCGGTTAAACGATGTTCATATAGACGATTTGAAAATTCGAAAGGTCACGGATTTCATGATGCCGGTAATAACAACTTGTGGGAGCAAAATCAAGGGTCATTTTCTTCAATTTATTTAAGAAAAACAAAACGATATTTTTAAATTTGGTTTTCAATACATGTTTATATATTATATAAGTGCTACTTGGAGTGGATCAATTTTCATTTGTTCTTTATTATTCCGTCGTTACTTTTTGCCCTTTTCTTTTCCAAGCGTTAAGTATTGTGTTTTGGTTCTTTTTTATATTTGGATAATTTTCGAGATCTTTTTGTTTAGGATACAAAGCCTCAACTGCTTCTCTACATGTTGTTTTCTGTTTTAATTTCGTTTTTAAATTTTTGAAGTGCTCTAATCCCGCGCTGAATCTACATTCTGGTTTTCCTGACATGTGTGTGGTTTTTCTTGTAGCACTGGCTTTCCGCATTTACTACATCTTTTTATTTGTAATCTGCAATAATTTTTTAAGTGCCCGTAGCTAAGACACGCTGAGCAAAATCTGAGTTTTGGTATATATATCTCGGTGTTTATTTTTACGCCGTAGAACGATACCTGTTTCGGTAGCTCGCTTGCTCTTATTTCGATTCTTGTAATGTTTGTGTCTTTTAGTTGTTTTTTTTCTCTATCCCATGTTTGTAAGGTCTCTGTATGGGTTATTGGGTAATCACAAGTCAGGTTTGTTTTTATTTCTTCCATCGTGAACTCCCCCGCCAATCCTTTGACGACTCCTTCCACGTGCGTATAAGTTTTCGGAATGTAGCAATTGTACCCCATTTTCGTTAAGATCTTGTATAGTGGATTGTCCTTCCTTACGCATTTATTCGCTTTATCGTAAGATTCAAATTCCACTCTCGCTAGTTTTTTGTTAACTTCAGTGATATATTTTATTTTAATGTTATTTTCTTTAAACACTCTTGACAGGATCATCGATAACATATTTGTTGGTATTTTAGAGTTTACTAGCACGTGGAATGGTCCTTTGTCGCTAATTAGGTACTTATGTTCTGTCGTAGATGTTTGTTCCTTTGTTTCGTTGGGGAGGTTTTTACTCTCGTCCATTTTCTCGATCGTGTTTTTTGTAATATTCACCGTATTATTTTAATCTCTGTTTTACTGGCACGTTATTGTTAATTAATTTTCTTTGGTTTTATTTCCTTGTTTTCATATCGCATGAAATCTGCACCTGTTGTTGGTTCTTTGTTTGTTTATGTCGTTTTTCTGTTGCAACAAAAAACAGATTCGGAGCGAAACTCGAGTGACAGCAGCTGTCATTCGTCGCTCGGTAAAATTTTTCGGAGCGATTACTAACACGATTACATTTAAATGTCATCGAAATGTCATTTAAACATCAAAATAAATATGCGGAAAAATATATTTAAAAAACAGTAAAATAATTAACAAATAACATGATTACAATAAATTATTTATTAATTTACGGAAAATTTCATCAATATTATCAATCTAATTATAAAAATAGAATTTGACATTCAATACGTATATTCACACAACCAAATAAAAAACAAAAAATCGCAGAATCCGGATTTTTGGCTGTTCCAGTTAAAACGTCAAAAAACTGTCATTTTTCAACTCGGATTCGACTCCGAATCTGATTTTTGTTGCAACAGGAAAACCACATTAAATTGTTTGGTCGGCTTGGGCCGCCATTTTGATTTCTTAATTTTCTTCTTTCACTTTTTTATTTTATTATCTCTTTTTATTTTTAAAATTTTATTATTTATTTTAATATTATTTTTCCCCAGAATTTTCCGATTTTACACCACTTTTCACTATTATACTCTAAAAATAAAACTCCCTTTCACAATATATGGGTTGCCATTTATACGGTCACAAGGCGAATATGGAGTGGATAACAGAAACCATATTACAAAACATTTGTTTCATTTGTCAGGTTCATTAGTTCATTAGTCAACCTGGTTGATTTACCAGATTTGTCCATTGAGTTCGTCAAGAAAATGACAACTAGACGGAGTTAAAAATCGTTAACATATTTTTAACTCGGTTTTTAACTCCGTCAAGTTGTTATTTTCTTGGCGAGCTCAATGGACAAATCTGGTGAATCAACCTTTAGGCTGTCTCATGAAATTAACAAGTTAAAAATGTGTGATCTCACTACAGTAATACCAATTCCTTTTTTTTTTGTTGCTTATACTGGCTTTACTCCGTAGATATATATTGTCTATGCTGCGAGTCGAGTCGAGTCGAGTTGAGTTTAACCCTAGTTTAACTCTCACTATATAGGGAGTCGAGTTATTTTCTAACCAACTCTTAGGTGTATACATTGCACAGTTAAAAATATGCAGAGTTCAAATAGGATTGAAACCGAGTTTTAAAAAAATGAAAAATAAACTCTGTGAAAAAAACTAAACTCGTCATAGTTCAAAATGATCGAGTTTAGTTATTTTTTGCACTGAGTTTAGTTTTTCTTGGCATACTTGTACAAATAAACTGTATTAAATAATAATATTTTGCATGCACTCTAACACCCCAATTCCCATAGTCGTATCACGTCATTTTTCATAATTATAGTTACGTCACATCAATTCTCCTACTCTCTTAGTCGTTTGTTACGCCTAAAGTCACTTTATACGACAGATGTCACTTGAATTTTGTAAGCGACAGGCGACTACAACAAAATGGAAGGGCTAAATTTTCGTCCTTAATTTTTTTTTAAATGTTTTTAATTGCGTAATTTTGTTCACTTGCTTAAATAAGTTGTTGTTTAGATTAACCCTTTTTTGTTCTAAAACGATTTTATTTGTAATTTCGCCGACATCTTTGTAGTTACAGTCGTGTCACTTGAACCGACTTCAAGAATATCAACTTTCAAGCGACGTGACGTGACTGAAGTCATGTCGTCTGAAATGACACGACTATGGGAATTGGGGCGTAACTCTCACTATATACGGAGTCGAGTTATTTTCTAACCAACTCTTAGGTGCAAAATTGCACAGTTAAAAATATGCAGAGTTCAAATAGTTCAAAATGATCGAGTTTAGTTTTTGTTTGCACTGAGTTTAGTTTTTCTTGGTCAATCGTCCAATTTTTGGGAAAGAAACGCATACTTGTACAAATATACTGTATTAAATAATAATATTTTGCATGAATTCTACGGTCCAAATCGACAGACGCAACTAAAATCGCAACTACTATAGTGTCTATTTTGGTATTTTTAAACCACAGAGTGTGAAATTAATTCAATAATCTTTCGCTAGTTTCGCTAGTCTGTGTACAAAAACGTTTGTTTACATTTTTATATATGAAGTTTTGCCAAAAACAGCTGAAAATTAAATAAAAAATACGACGTTATGAAGTTTAAAGTAATGATAATAATTTACAATAGATTAATACATGTATTTTGAAAAGGAAATAATTCATAACCCTTTAATATTCAGAAAAACGATAAACTAAAACAGGTAATTTTGACATATCGTCATCTCAGGACTAGAATACGCTCCATTTTCAATACTTTATTTAATTAATGCAAACTTTAATTTTCATTTTTCTCAAATTAGTGATTTTTTCGCTTAGCGTACCCTAGTCCTGAGACGACGATATTTATAGCTGATTTGAAAATTACTTAATTTTTATTTGTAATTTTCTTGAATTTTAAAGGATCAACGGATTATTTAATTTAAACAAAATATGTTAAATAATTTTTCAAATCTTTAATATAACCTTTAACGTTTTTTCAAGATAATTTTAATTACCAATTTTGCAATTTTATTAGACTTCTTTTTACCGAAACTCCATATAAAAAAATATAAACAAACAATTTTATAGACGGGCTAGCGCCTCTTGCGAAAATGTATGCGAAGCTGATGGACTAAAATGTCAAATTTTCAATTTGGATAAACATTTCGTATTCGAGATTTTCAGTTGTATTTAATTTATTGTGCAGTTGATGTCGCATTAAAATAGTATTTCCTTTAATTTACGTACAAAAAAAATCAGTCTTTCTGTCGCAAATGTTGGAGGTGATGTGATGTTTATAACATACTGTTCCAGTTCGTGGACAGGAAAAATGTAAAAATGACCAAAAGTAAACGCTTTTCATTACCTCTTACCAGCCAAACCTTTTTAAATTGTACATTTAAGTTTACATCAATAGTTCTGAGATGTTTTTGAAATCCATTACCTTCATTTACTTTGAACAAGTCGTCTTAACACAGGAGTGGGTTGTAACAAACCAAGGTTAAGCTCGTATTGCTCTAAATTGCACGTACCATGAAAATTCTAGAACACCTACATTTCGCCTATGAGAAAGAGAGTCGGAGGTTGAAGTAATGGTAACATCTTCAATTATTAGGCAGATTCGGTTTTGAACTCGGTCGAGTGCACCCAAATGAGTTTTCGGTCCACCTGCCCAAATGTGGAGTTTTATGCCAATCTGTGTCTTACGAACAAGTCTCCTATTTTATTAATATTTTGGATGAAGAAAAATGTACATCGTGTTTAGATAATTTTCGTTAATGTTACTAGGGAAACGTCGGGTTTTGCTGTTATTACTCCGAACTATTGCATCTGTTTTCTAGACTAGTGTCCATATTTCAAACTATTTTATGAATAATTATGCTTTTTAGAACAAATCTCTTAATTTCACCAAAAAGTTTCTCACTCACAATATTTTCATTTTTTTTTTTTTTTTACAAAATGAGTGTTCAACTCAAATGAATAATTTGGGGCCAAATTTTCAATTGTTCCTTAAAAATATTTTCAAATAAAAATGTTCGCGCATCTACTAAAGAATTGCTGTTGTCTTTATCTCAATTAAAATCGTATATAGGTACTTAATTAAAGTTGATAAAAATCCTTGTATATATTTCAGAATGCCTGCCCCCGAATTACCAACATGGCAAGATTGCCATGAGCTATGGAGTAAAAAACGAAGGCGTCAGTTAAGAGAGCAGCAAGATCCTCAACTGGCAGGTCAACTGGCAGGTATGCCACCATAGGGCATGATGATGGGTGGACCAAATATTCAACCAAATCTTCCTCCTTCTGTTGTTAGTAATAAATTATATAATAAAGATAATGAAAATATTTAGAAATTAATTAAATTTTATTATTAAATAAAAGAAATAAATAAATAAAAATAAAAAAAATAAAAAAAAAAATAGTTATAACAATTTTTTTTGTTTCTTTTTGGTTTTTTTTTTTGTTCTAAGTTTTAAATTTGTATCTTTAAATTTTGCGGGAACTCGAGAGTCTTTAATAATTATTTTATTTTATAATTTTTTTTTATTCATTGTTCTGCACCACTTAGTGGATTTAAAAATAAAAATTGTAGAATAAATAATACAATTAAAAATTATTCGCGAGAAACAAATTTTATACAAATTAACAAACAAATTTTTTTTTTTTCTGTTGATTAGTAATTATTTTATATATAAATTTATAAATAAGATTTTAATTACTTTACTTACAATACAGCAAAACACATAATATAAAATTAATAATTTTATATAATATATAAACATATAATTTAATTTATGTATCGTATATTTTTATTATATGATTTTTAATTAAATTACAATAAACACAAAAAAGAAATTGCATAAAAATTGAAATAATAATAATAAATTAAAATTAGATTTGTTATTATATTTGTTTTTTAGGTTTTCTTTTAGTTTATTAATTAATATTATATATACAAGTATATAAGGTAATAAAAAAAAAAAAAAAAAAAATATTGCAAGTCTCAAATATTTAAAAGAAAAAATATTAATTTTTGTTAAAATAAATATAAAGAAAATACGTTATTTTGTTATTTATATTTAAAAAAAAAAACAACAACATAAGGATTAAATTATAAAAATTCAAAAACATAAAAACCTATCAACAAATAAATTAAATAATAAAATGAACTTAATTTAATGATATATTATGTTAAATATGGAAATTTAAGCAAACAGAAAAATTAAATTGGTTTTTTTTTATTTTTTGATTTAATGGAATTTAAAATTAAAAATAAAAAATATTGTAAATTTTGTAACAAAAATATAAAATTAAAAAAAAAAAAAAATTTAATAAATTTAAAAAAGGAAAATAAATTAAAAAGCAAAAAAAAAAATGAAAAAATTAATATTGTACAAAAATAATTGAATATTTTTTTATTTGGAAATTCGAGTGAAAATTCTATTGTTTTGGTGCTAGGCACCTCTATCTCCTCATCATGGCCTTTAGCAGTAATCATTAAAAAATGAAAGGAATTTTAGCAGTGCATGTAAACAGTGCGTTCACTATTGAGTAGTAAATATGGAACCAACGTTTGTATTTTTTTTTTAATTAATTTAATGATTAGCCTACAGTAAGTATACCTGTGGAATTATGCAAAAATTCACTTTTTTGCTGCTTTTGTTTACACAATCTGAAGCGTTAATCTAATTAATTTTCCAAAATCTTTATAATTTTCGAAACAATATGTCGAAAGGCAAAAAATTTGGTACCTTAGTACACTGACCGGGACAGAAAACGGTTCACCCTTAAAAATTGTTTTTTTTTGATACGAAATGTTTTGAACTAGAAACATGAAACAAAAACCAAATTCAAAGCCATTGAAAACAATCTTAGAAAATATTACATTGCACTCTTTGTTCAATCATGTGGCTGAGATTTTTTTACTTATCCCACAACATATTTTATAACTCAAATTTCAAATGTGGAGTGTCTGATCAAAAGTGGCTATTTACATATTACTTTTGATCACTTGAGAAATTGGGAATTTTTGGTCCATGCTGGAAATAGTTTGGTCTATTTCAATTAAAAAATTCTGCCCTGATGGTAAAAAAAAAATCATTTCACGTTTGATTCTGGAACAGAAGGATTGTCGAGATGTTTGTCTGCACTATCCGCTCCAGTTGTCAGTTCGGTCTTTTCCGCCCTGTCATGCTCGTAATCCTCGATAAAACAAGGTTTCAACCGATCCAATGAAACGTTAGACTCGACGCCCTTCACCAGGACTGTGAAATATTTCTCCGACCGGCGCAATACCACGTAAGGGCCTTGGTACGGAGGCTGTAGTGCCCTGTGTAATGCATCCGTACGAACTAGTACGTGTGAGCACGTCGGGAAATCCTTGAAGACAAAGATTTTTGGTTTGCGGACTTGTCGTGATGGCGGACTTGTCGGCTGGATATTCCTGAAAAATTCTTGAATTTGTGAGACAACCTGATTTTGAGTTGTAAATGTTGATGGCTGTATCATATCTCCGGGTAGGCGTAATTTTTCGCCGTACACCAACTCAGCTGATGTAGCCTCGAAATTGTCCCGAAAAGCGGTTCTCAAACCTAACAGTACGAGTGGCAATGATCTGGTGATCTGGTCCACTGCGGGTCGTTGACACACATTATAGCCGTTTTTAAGCTGCGGTGCCACCGTTCAACCATCCCGTTGCATGCCGGGTTATAGGCCGTAGTGCGTTTACGTTGAAACCCTACTAGGTTGGCCAGACTGGAGAATAGTTCTGATTCGAACTGAGTTCCTCTATCGGAGACGATAACCAACGAGACTCCAAACCGACTAATCCATGTTTTCAGTAGAGTATCCGCGACGGTTTCGGCCTTGATATCCGGCATCGGAGTGGCCTCTGGCCATCGGGTGAATCGATCTATGATGGTTAGACTATAGCGTTGTCCTTCGAACGGTTCCAACGGACCGACTATATCTATATGTATCTCCGAGAACCGTTGGCTAACGATATGGGATAGTTACCACAAGGACTTTTCACGTGTTTTGAAATTTTGCACTTTTGACAGTTTGCGCAATATTTTGCCCATTGCTGTACGTCTTTGTTGAGCGCTGGCCACAGAAACTTGCTCCTGATCAGTTTGGTTGAACTTCGTATCCCCGGATGCGATACATTGTGAAATACTACGAATACCTGACGTCGAAATGCTTCGGGAACGTAGGTATGGCCTTGGAGTACCAGTTGAAACATCGCAGTACAAATATTTGTCCGTCGCGAATACTGGCATTTTCTCGAGTTTTAGGCTGTTGTTTTTTTCGATCAGTGCTTTGAGATCGTCGTCTTGATGTTCGTCCACCATGCGCGAATAATCTATGCTGCTTGTTATCGTCAGTGCATCGACACGAGACAGAGCATCCGCTACTACATTATTATTGCCGGAAACATGCTGTATGCTGGTTGTAAATTGTGCTGTCAGATCGAGATGCCTGCGCTGTCGGGGTGATGCTTTCTCCAGGTTTTGATTCAGGGCGAACGTGAGGGGTTTGTGGTCGGTGTATAGGATAAATTCCCGGCCGTCGACGAAGTGTTTTAAGTGTTTAATCACTGCGTACGCTGCCAACAAATCCCTGTTGTACGTGCTGTAATTTTTTCCGTGTTTGTGAGCTTTCGTGAAAAGAAGCTTAAAGGTTGCCATCCCTTTGTTGTTTGCTGATGTACTACCGCTCCGATCGCTTGATTTGATGCGTCGACCATGATCGCTAATTTGTGTTCCGACGATGGGTGAACTAATTGAATGGCCTCTTCTAGGCGGCTTTTACAGTGCTCGAATGCTGGCTGTCGTTCTTCTTCTTGCCTTTGAGAAACTCGTACAGTTTTGTTTGGTCCTGAGCCGCGCCGGGAAGGAAAATGCGATAATAGTTTAACATACCTAAGAATCGCTGGACGCCTTTAGTGGTTGTTGGCCATGAGAAATTCGTTATTGCTTCTACCCGAGATTGGGCCGGACGAATGCCCGCGGCTGCTATATCGAATCCCACGAAACATATCTGTTTTTCAGCGAATATGCATTTGCTCATGTTTATCACCAAGCCAGCGTCCTGTAAGCGTTGAAACACTATTTTTAAGTGTTCCATGTGCTGGTCTAGATTCTGTGATGCGACTAAAATGTTGTCAATGTACGGAAATGTAAATTTCGTGTCGCGGAAAATTGAGTGAATTAGCCGTTGGAATGTTTGAGCCGCATTCCGCAATCCAAACGTCATACGGGGGAACTCAAACAAACCAAACGGGGTACACATTGCTGTCTTCTCGATATCATCCTCACTGATCGGGATCTGGTGATACGCCCGCACGTGGTCGATTTTTGAGAAATATTGGCAGCCGTCGAGTTGATGACTGAAGTCAGTGACAAATGGTATTGGATACCGATCGGGCTTCGTTTTTCAATTCAATTCGCGCGGTAGTCTCCGCATAGTCTCCATCCGCCGTCCTTTTTCCTTGTGATATGTAGGGGACTAGCCCAGTTGCTTTTTGACAGCCGGCACACACCTTAGCTCAACCATAGATCGATTTCTTGTTTGGCTATTTTCATTTTTTCAGTGTTAAGGCGTCGTATACCTTTGCTGAACATGGTTGGCCCGTGGTTTCGATTTTGTGCTCGACGTTGTACTTGATCGTGTTGAGCGACGGTGTCTCGCGTAAGACTGGTCCGAAATTCTGCAGCAGATTGCGAATTTGTGGGTTATTAGTGTCCAATTTGACTGTTGTCAGTTGATATGAGGGCAAAGCAACGAGGGTTCCGGATATTGACAGAGAAGTCAACGGGTCGATCAACCTCTTGCCCTTAACGTCGACTAGTATACCGTAGTTTAGTATAGGAAGTCTGCTTCCAAGACGTAGGCCCAAATTTAAGACCAATTCCTTCGTGCCAAACGTGTCTATTGATGTAGAATTTGCGGCGAATAATTTTAGATTTGACTTTGTTGTTTTTTCTCGTGACGTTGGGGGTACGACGGACACTTCGGCTCCGGTATCGATGAGAAATTGCTGTTTTGTCACCGTTTCGATTACAATTAGGCGGCATGAATGGCTGCTGTCACTTGCCGCGAAGAGTGAAGAGGCTATTGGTTTTCCGCCCCGGGCAAAATCCGATCCTGTTCGAACTTGCACGGTTTGTTGCATTTTTTGGCGTTTGTGCCGAACTAAAAGTGATACCAGCAGTTTGGGAAAGATCTGACGTGGGAATCTGATCGAGTTTTGCTGCGTGGACGCCGACAATCGTCGAAACATTTTGTTAGCGCGTTGATGCTGGCTGACAGTGGGTGTTTGGCCTCGTTCGTCGTAATTTGTTACTTGGAGATGCTATAGATGCCAGTGGGCCTGTGAATCTCCATTATTTTGTCTGCTGTTGCGGCGATTTTTTCCAGTTCGCAATCCTCCATGCTCGACAGAATCTCCTGGATGCTTGTAGGTAACCGCTGCAGCCATAACGTTCGTAACATTGATTCGGTTATTTGATCCACCGATAATGTTTGCATCTCGCGCAACAACTGTGATGGTTTCTTGTCTCCGAGCTGGAGACCGGATAGCAGGCGGTTTAATTTGCCCCATGCTGATTCACATAGTCTGCTGATTATGGTTGCCTTCAGAGAAACGTATTTGTCTTTTTCGGGAGGGTTTAACACCGTGCCGCGGACGCATCTTATTGTTTCTTGGTCAAGACCTGCCACCAAGTGACCGTACTTGGTTTTGTCAACCGTCACTCCACTTAATTTGAACTGCGCTTCGAGTTGCTTGAACCATATCTCGGGATCGTCCCGATGAAAATGGAATATTTTACCGACACCCTGTAAATATTTGTTGTATGCTGCTTGTCCACAGCGATTTTCCCGTCGTCGTCACTCATTATGAGCGGTTTTTAATATAACAACAATTTATATGTATATGTACACTTTGTGTAATTGTTGATTGGAGATATGCCGTGTATCGTGATGCTTTTGTTGGCCCCAGTTCTGCTGTTAACTGCTTATACGTTAATTGTATTGTATTGTTGCTCGACAGATATCCAGCAACCTGCTGTCATTTGACACTGCGTTCCGTTTGTTGAAAATTTTGTATTGGTACCGAGTGGTAATTCCACCAGGTTGTACAGTTGGTACCGCTTTGCTGCGTTTTGCAATTATTGCCCGTTGTTGTAATTTTCGAGAAATTTGCTGTAATGATTTTCGCTGTACGCTTTCCGCGTCGGAGGTCACCAGATTGTGGTGATGGTGGTCGATGATCGTAATCTCGTCCGTATATGAGTGGCGTGCTCGTTGTAATGGCGGCCCACGCACCTGCCACAATATAATTCAATAAAAAAACCGAAGCGTTTGTTTTACACTTACAAAGTTTTATTTAGTTTAATTAATATTTAATAGAAAACGTTACAAAATTATTACGCTTAATCGGTTAGCGATTTCGTTTTAACTCGAAAACTGATTTTACTCGGATCAAAAATGATTGTATTTTTATTCTTAAGGCGCTACTTTTCGCGGTCGTTTTTTGATATATAATGGCTGCTCTCTTTCTTTCTGTCAAAAACAGAAAAGCGACCAGATTTAATATCGATTATTAGCGGACCCTTTGAACCGCGAAAACCGAAAGCGATTCTGTTTTCCCAGCGGATACTCTGTACCGCCACATGTATATTCTTATCTGTGGTACTATGGTAAATCCGGAACTTATTTTCCGGAACAAATTTTCCATGGCATCCTACATGTTCCAAGATTGTTTTCAATGACCTAGAATTTGGTTTTTGTTTCATGTTTTCCAGCAAGTATGATTCAAGAGGTATTCACATTTAAAAATTTAATTAAAAATCATGTTTTGGAATAATTAAAAAAACACAGCCACATGATCAGACAAAGTATGCTGTGATAATATTTTCTAAGATTGTTTTGAATGGTCTTGAATTTCGTTTTTGTTTCATGTTTCTAGCTGGTGTGGTTCAAAAGATATTCGCATGAAAAAAAAAAAAATTTAGGGTTGCCAGTTTTCTGTGCCGGTCAGTGTGTTTATTCAAATAAAGCTTTATTTTAGATTGGTTTTCTGTTACTGTGAAAATCAAATATACAAACATACAAAAATTAACAATTATCAATAGACAAAGATTAAACAACCCATTTCTAAACGAATTTCTTGTCATGTTAAAACCGTAAAACGAATTAAAAAGTCGCGACATTCTCAAGACTGGTTAAGAAAGGGCAAAATTTGTAGCAACACAATCAATATGCAGCCTGTGGAGGCGTAGATATTGAAACGAGCAAGTAATTCGTCACAATATATTCGGTAAGTCCGAACAATCGTGAACGAAGATAATCGATGCAACGTCTCGTCGGTGATCCAAACGTTGTAGTTTTAATAAATTACAAAGATCATTATAAGGTGGGAGGTATTGATTGATTTACTCGCTCGGTACGTAATCAACGAAGGGCATACAAAACAAATTGCTTCTGAATGCTCTCAATTCTGTCTAAATAGCGCTCAAAGCTTTTAGTGTGAGTGGGTCGCAAAAGTCTTTACAATTGCGCTTAATGAAACCTAGCATAATATGTAAGCTTTTGTAATAATCAAATCAATGTGGTTTGTAAAAGTTAGATCACAAGAAAAGGTTATACCTATGTAAGCCGGACATGAATTCAACTCTATCAATAGCATTGCTGAAATATTGGCGAGCGCTTCCGAGAGAATGACTAAATCCTACATTTACCAACATTCATCAACAATTTGTTGTTAAACGACCAACTGCAAAAGTTTTTCAAGTCACATTGGAATTTCATACACTCAGAAACACCATTAATTGGAGCAAATATTTCCATATCATCTGCATAAAGCAGACAATGCGCAAATTCAAAACACTCAACAGCATCAATAACAGATAATGAAAATAAAAGACAAGAGCTACTAAAATCATTAGCTGTAAGATTTGCTACAAATTGGTAACGATCAGAAAGGTATGAATGCAACCCCACTTAATAGGGATGAACTGACAGACAATTTTAGTCTATCCAGCTTATCGATAAGAACCGAACGGTAAATTTTTTCGAAAGCCTTTCAAAACCCGGTCTATACTAACTATATCTACTTGTTGCCTATGTTCGAGTTTACTATATAAATGTCCACAAAAAGAGACTAGATTAGTCGGCGTAGACCTACCTGGATAAAACCCTTGTTGAGCCGGAGAAACAAAAGTTTTTGCATGAAAATTTTCATACCATAGATTCGAAAAGTTTTTGGCTGGCAGAAAGACGAAGAGCGTTTCCGCGATAGTTGCTGAATTCACTTCTTTTGCCAGATTCAAAAATCGAACGAGTGAAAGGTAATTTCCAGGGATCATCCAGGGAGGCTGTTAGATGGTGTTGTTAAAATGATGCTGAGAATAGTAGTGCACATCGCAACATGCGATGTTCTAAAGACTTTTTTGAGAAACGAGTTCCAGCCAGTTCAAACCAGTACAGCCGTTCATGTACAATCGAACGAAAGCTTCACTAAATATCTAATAGCGATGATGGAGTTGGGAGTTACAATTAAGATAGAAGGAACATCGATCATCCAGTAGCGTAAACCAGCACTGAGGCAACGACGATAACGGTGTTCAAAAAGAAACAAGTCTCTTTTGAGGAGATAAGAAGCAAATAAAGTTAGAAAGCCAATGCAAGATCAGGTAGCCGGAGCCAGATGATGAACAGACAACCCAAAAGCAGTAGAGGGAATAATCAACCCGTAAAATGTTTTGTTTGTTTGTTTGTGGGGAAGCGGCCCTCACTAAGAACACGAAGTGTTACTCGCGAATGTGTTAATTGGTCACGAAAAACGAAATAAGGATAGAACAATTTCAACCGGAGCTAGTACGTGTAGCAGAAGTAGGAGAGAAACGGAGAGTAGAAAGCGGTAATATAGCAGCAAAATTGATAAACATATGGTGGAGAGATACCGACCAAATAAAGGCGCGATTAGCCAAGCAATAAAAATGAAACTTATTCTAAAAGATGAAACTACCATCTCTGCCGGCCAAGGAGGTTGAAGAAGGGAATAATCAGACCAAGCTGTTCGGAGTAAGCCAGTCAGATTGTTTTAGCACCTAATAAGGACAGGACTATAAGAACCTGTGTGGTTGATCGCATACTAAACAAACAAATAGTAAGGGATCGTTACCTCCTACCACTTGCCAAAAAACAGATTGATAAGTTAAGAGAGTGACTCCGGTTTAGCACATTGGACGTAAGGAATGGAGTTTACCACGTGCCGATAAATAGACTCCATTATACAACCTTCATTACTTCCTTTATGCAGTACGAATTTGTGAGAGCGCCTTGTGGTTTTTTAATTGATATAAAAATCAAGTGTGTATGTGTATATGGGCGATCTGGTCAATCTCGCAAAATTCGAAGAAGAATCGCTGGCTATGATCGAACTAGACGTGGCGGAACGCAACGGTAAGTTGCTAATGCACGTGGTCGAATACTTGTGATACGGGAGCGAGAATCAGGCCGTTACAGGCGGCGAAGCAGCAAACGATTAAAAAATATGGCAGTTAAAAAACAGAAAGGAGTCGAGAAATTAAAAAACAGTTTGACCCAATTTTAAGAATATATTCAATGGAAGCGGAAACAGAGTTGCTTAGCTCCACCCAGCCTTTTTCTATAGCCGAAAAGCTACTGATTGCAAGGAGAGTAACTGTTGTTTCGAGGGAAGTTTTGGCGATATTGAAACCGACACAGAAGTTTAGAGTATATTTGTTGGGGCTCCAATTTAAAATCGTGACGGATTGCGCGGCTTTTAAAGGGACAATGGAGCGAACGGCTTACCACGAGTACCACAATGTCTGATAGTCCACGAGCACAGAAATGTTATTTTTTTCTGTGCCACGAGCGATGCAAACGGAAGTAGTAAGGACTCTTTGTGACAAAAAAAAAACGATTCCGAAAGGCAGCTGTCCACCCCATACCTATCACGTGTACCATTTGTGATATTTGACAGCAAACCCGAAAAAGTTACAAGTACATGTTATGCATAATAGACAGTCTCACCAAGTTTGTGTGGCTACAGAGCAAATCGTCTAAGGAAAAGATTCTGAAATTAGATAAACAGAAGGCTGTATTCGGTAATTCAAGGGTAATTGTCTCCGCCCGGGGAAGAGCGTTCACCTCAACGGAGTTCAGAGAGTACTGCACGGAGGAGAAAATAACTCATCATACCATTCCAACTGTGATGACCAGTGGAAATGTACAAGTCGAGAGAATCAACCAGATGATCATACCAGCTAGCATGAGACGATACGAAGGGGCAATAGAATGAATCCAGAAGGAGTATAAGAGGAACTTCGACCGTCGAAAAAGCGCCAAAATACAAAGTTGGTGTTTGGGTGGGTAATTAATCAAAAACATCCAATTTAGGGTGGGTCAAAAAATAGCAAGAAAATATTTGAGTCCATATGAGGTAATAGCTGTTAAAGAAAACAACCGACATAAAATGACTAAGTTGGGTCAATAGCCAAGATGGGGGACCAAAGTATACCACCACAAGTGCTAGTTCGAACTCTTGATCCTAGTTCGCTAGAATTGTTCAGTGTTGATTAAAACTCCACCAAAACAAAAACCTTAATTGCTTAATAATTACACGAATATATCGTAGAAACTTTTGGATATTCAAAATTTATAGCCAACAATTAATAAAATTTTTCTTTGAATTAAATTTTAAAATATTTATTTCTAATCATAATACAAAAAAAAAAAAAAATTACAAAATAGTCTTACGCATACAAATCCTCCCGATCCGCACCATTACCATCCCCACCATCTTCTAAATTGGAAAACAGTAAAAAGTGTGACGGCCGATGTATTTCATGATAAAATTCTTTAGGATTTGCCAACTGTAATTCATATTTCATATTAGGATCGTGACGCACACCCATAAAATTGTAATTCCAACTTCCTTGGGCTGGGATCATATAAAATCCTAAAAATTTATTCGACAACAACATTTGTACCCGTTCATAGTGACTTGGTAGATAGCCCTTAGGATTATTTCCCTTGTCAGTATTTTTCGAACCCCACTCAAAACCGGAAGGTGTTAATTTATAAGCGGTCAGTGAACATGATCCCGGTGTGAACGAACATGTGATTATGATTGTTTTTTCACCATCCCAGGCTGGATTCTCAGCCATTACTTTTGCATGCGTTGTAATATCCTGCGGCGATAATTGTGGCAATTCATTCGGTTGCGTATGTATCCAACCTAATGGTTCCATATCTTTTAGATATTGATGGTTTGGTAATTGATTTGGCAGGTTTATAGTTTGATGTGTTCCCCATTGTGGTGGCATCACAATACAACGAATTTCTTTAACTTGTGGATTATCGGGCGGACTAACACCATACAGATAACCGGCGATTTGGGCTCGTAAATCGGATATTGTGACAAATTTTTTCAATATATTCTTGGGTAAAATATACGTATATCCTGTCTCCTTAATATCATCGGAACTGACATAAATATGATTAGTACGAAGATGCAAATTTGTTGCTGAAATTGCTCGAACACGCCATTCCGTTTTCGAACTAAACGTTAGCGTTTCGTAATTTGATGTGGTTGACGTAATAATTTCATCACCATGCTTATTTGTTGTCCGAGTCGTTGTGGCCGTTAGTTGTGACTGTTCTTTTGTTTGTTTCTCAATTTCGGCGATTTGTTGACGTTGTGCCGATGGCGCTGATATCTCCATACCCAGAATAATATCACGAATTTCCGATTGTGTTAACGAGGCAACATTAACGTTATTCTTTTTACCATAATCGGCGAGAATTAAATCTTTTAATTGCACTTCAACCTTTATCCATTCCTCATCGGTGAGTGTAGGCCAAATATGATGAGCTTCGGTGATCGTGGTTTTGTCCGGTTTAAGAATAACTTTTGTACGTTCGGTATTGACGTGAAGTGCTCGAAGTATTAAAATCAAACGTGAGAATGCTGTGTATGATGAGATTGTTTTTAACCAATCGTCGTACAAATTGAATAGTACCATTTGAGGTTCGGTCGCCTTAAGGATTAGATCACCGAATTTTTCAACTTTCAAACACGCTTGGAACGGCAATTGGAGTTCACTGCCCTTGATCACAATATTGGGGAAATCGAGTAAATGTACTTCTAGCGGATCCAACATACCTTTCCGGGTAACAATGATTTGTTTTGGCTGCTCTTCTACAGGAAGTGATCGAATCAAGGCTGCAACTTCTTCGGCTGTTTTCCACTTAGCCAATTGACCAAGACGTTTTTGGCCGGCCCATACAGAAGTATGAATAATTTTTAAGAATAATTGGCCAGTTCTTGGATTAAAGATGAAAATGGCACCATTGATTGGTTTCGTAGTTAAATTACCTTCGAATGTTTTGTGAATGGTAACACGATACACGTTTGTGTCGTCAACGAACCAAATAATTTGATTCGAGAATAATTCACCGTAGTTTTGTGACGATAGGTAAGGTTCGGTCGGTTCTGAACTATACAGTTGCAGGGCTTTTCTGATACGTTCCCGTAATACATACAGAGCTGGATTAGCTTTCATAATTTTAGCCATTGCCTGTTGAATCAATGGTTTACATCCAGGGAACCAATTGCCGTACGCCGAATGTAAGTTGTACGCCAAATCTATGGCAATCAAGACTCCAGTTGGTGATGGATATATAGACATGTTGTCTGTGGTATAATCCAAGAATTTGGCTCTCGCATACCGTTCAATATCGTGTGAATCGTAGTCACCCCATCTCAATTGCACATCCAACCAGTATTTTTGAGTCGTAGTATTGTCCATCGTGTCTTTTGAATCGGCCAACAACGATGGTCTTGACACATTCCATTTATAGGCCGGGAACAGCAGAATATCCGCACAAGACGAATTCATTTTGTAAGACTTCCTAGGATGGATTGTTTCCTTTTGAACCGTTTCAATTTCGAGTGCGTCCAATTCCTGATCAAACACCTGACACAAATCCATGACAATCGATTCATGAATTTTTTGCCATAAATGGGCACGGAAAATCTGGATTAATGAAATTTTTAATGTTGGAATTTTACCGTGCATGAAAATACCCGTCAAATCAAGTTGGACCTGGAAACCAACATAAACGTTAGCACGATTGATGGTGGGCGACCACCACAGTGTGAAACGACGATTCGGGATTTGATTCAAACCGGATCGCTGGGCGTTTGTCAATTTTTTATATTTCATCGATTCTTCGAAACCAGACGCTTTCTCCCAGAACAAACCTTCCCATGTGGGGAAATAGGTTCCTTTGAAAAGTGTGTGCTCTAAAATACCTTCTACACCACCCAACGCTTGGATCATATCGGTACGGTAATTATTGAGATTCCATAATTTACCATCGTGCCTTTGATGTGTCCACCAGAATGGATTTTGTTTCAATACTTGATACTGTTTGAATTCAGTTCTAATACGCCATCCTTTATCGTATGCTAATGTGTGACGATCCTTTTGGAAAAGAGTGTTTATACGTGGAATACCACGATCCCAGCTGTCTTCCAAATCTTCTAGAGTTAGGCGACGATTTTGTGCGTTCGCCTCTTGCCGTTTAAGTGCATATTCAGCCCAAACACGTTGCGAGTCAATAAACTCACTTTCCCATGGCTGAATATAACGATACAAATTCGGAATCAATTGATCTTCATCGTGCGACATACCTGAACGGAAGTGAGTTATTCCAACATCAGTCTGTTTTGACCAGCGTAAATCTGATTGTGGGATTAACACGTGTCCCATACTTAACATGCCTAGGCCACCCAATTCTTTTGGTGTATAAAATACGACCGGCGGAAATCTCGACGGCATTTTAGAATTCAAACCAATTTTAATACGGGTTTGAATTTTATTTTCGCACTTGACTAGCAAATCGAGCAGCTCTTGTGTATTTACAACAGCCTCTCGGAAATATGTCATCAAACCGATAAGCGCAGTATTCCATTTATTAACAATTTTTGTGAATGTGGTTGAACCAGATGCCATCAAAATTTGTCGAACGCGATTATGGAATCGATTTAGAGATTCGTCGTCAACACGTAAGAAGCATTGAGCTGTTCGTTCTTTGGTGACTTCATTTTGCAGATTCCAAACACCATCACGATGTGTAAATTCTTCGTGTGTCGTACGACATTTTGGCATAATTCGACATTCAAAACCGCTCATGTTGAATAAAAGGTTTGGATTGTCCTTCGAATAGACCGAGACAAATGTGTTTTCCCATTGAATTGTGGTGACGGATCGTGGCAGACGATTTTTAATATCCCAGAATACAGCTCGTCCCAAATTTACGTCATGTTTCATAAGACGCATTCGAGCATCACGTGGCCAACATTTTTTATTATTATATCCCACAATGTTCTCGTTATTGGGATCTGGATGTTCGGTTAGATATCGTTGAATCAAGTCTCGTGCTTCTTCGGCAGTGAATCTCAAGAATATATGAATTCGATCGATATATCGACAATATAATCTAATTGGATGGCCAATTTCTGTTGGCGTATCTTGAAATGTGAGAAAATCGTTTGGCATTTGCGGAGGTCCGGCCATTTCACTGCTTCGTTGAAGGCCAAGTACCAGAAGATCGAGAACAAGCCCATAGTATTGAACAACAAATGAGGCAAATTGTAAACCACGAATTATACCGTAACTGTTTGTGTGATTCATGTCCTTGTAGTTAATAACCACGTTATTTTTAGCTGTCATGTAATCCGCAATATTGTGATCGACGATTAAACGCAACAAACGATTAAGAAGCGTCAAATCTATTTTTTCATATAATTTTTCGAAGCGTGACTCTAGCAACACGTTACATTCACCTTCTGATACATCCCAAACATCTTGCAGATTGTTGATACCTGGGTAAGAAACGAACTAATTTAAACAAAACGTAGTCATTAAATTCGGTAAAATTTTTTAAAGCAATTTGATGATTGCCGACTACCGTAACCGTGAGGTTTGCAACAAGGGGATATTTCAAAACAAATCTCATTGCTACAAATCACACGATCAAAATAGTCACTCTATCTGTTTGCGAAGGATAATTTCATTCCAACAAAAATTCATAACTTACCTTGACACCATTTATAAACCAACAGTGGTGGCGGTTCTGTATCGCTAGGTTTAATCCATGGAGGGAATAAACGTCTTTTATCTGCTTCGTACCACAAATACTGATCCAAATAAGCGTCTGTAATTTTTTCAAGAGGTTCAACATCATACACTGGAATTAAGTGACTGTATAAATCCATAAATTCGATTCCAACTTCTTTAAATGCACGCTGCGTAAGCAAATGTCGCTTAATTCTGGATAAGGCTTCATGCGGATTATCGTAAGCCTGCTCAATTAATCCCAGTTCCTCGCGTTGACTCTGATTCAAACGAGATTTTACACTGTATGCCTCCTTCAATCTTTCCAAAGCTAAAATGAGCAATTTCGTGTCATGCTTGTATGAGAGCGGTGGGAATGGAATTGGTGCAAACCGTCGCGATTCCAACCAATGCACAGTTGTTGTATAAATAGCGACAGCTTCCTCGGGTGAAATATACGGGCCATCTTTTAGATAATTATGCTGACGTTCCTGTTCCGCTTTTAAATATAAACGTGTTAAGCGCCCCAAATTCTTTTTGCAAACGGTTTTATCGACGGTCGCCCCACGACGTATTCTTTCTCGATTGTAATGAGCAGTATTTGTCCACCAATCGGCCTTCATTTTAACATATCGCAGAATCATATTTTCAATAGGAATCGGTAGTCCAGGTACTTTCCAGGGAATATTGGCCTTCCAGCATCGCCAAGCCTCTGATAAATGTTGCAATATAGTTCTTGCCTTATTCTGTTTAATACCCTCGGGCATCATATCAACTATATCGTGCATTACTGATGCTCTCAACTCCAAATCGAAATGCGATTCAACACGTTGCTTGGTTACAGTTTTAGCAACACCCTTTGAATGTCGCCCCTCAAATTGACGAGACAATAAATTTCCCAACCAACGTTCCAGTAATGGGGTTATACCACGCATAAAAAATAACCAAACTCTCCATCCCGGAGCCCAAAATCCACATCCAGGCCCTTTACCTACCGGCCCAGTATTAAATCGATAGTAAATTAAATGTTTCAAATCTTTACACATTCGAATCTGTCTCATCAATTTGTATTTATAACGATACATGCCAGTTAGTTGACCAACATGAGCAAAAATGTATTGTAAACCATCGGCCAATTGAAACGCATCCACATTATTAAGTCGATATTGAACGTGCGAGTCTACGATTAATTTTGTAAGTCGTAAAATTTCTCGACACAAGTGGAATGCATTACCGAAACGAGATTTTTTACGTTCCTTGGTGGTTAAAGTTTTGACTGGTTTCAAATTAAAATTATAATCCAAGTGAAGGTAGTTCAAATTTTTACGATGAATCAAGAGATTTAACATATTATAACCTTGTCGGCATACCTGTAACCCGGCTTCGACCCAATCCAAGGTGGTAGTTTGAAAGAACTTGGTCGCCTTAAATGAACGGAACAAATACCGTTTTTTCTGTGGTTTAGGATGACGATGCTTTAATGCATTCAACACATAGTATTTTAATAATTTTTGATAACTAACACGAACTTTGACTGGATGACCGGGTGGACAATGTTCTTTGTACCAACTTTTTACAAGTGGAATATCAATTGCACGTCGAGAACGTCCAGATCGTAAATTAAATGGTCTAGGTGCCCATAATAATGATATTCCGTTTGCTGTATTATCCGTGTATAGCGGTGTATCTTGAAGGAATGGTTGAATTTCATCGGGCAATATAAATTCCTCATCATCATCCGGAAGTGGTTCGAATGCTTTGATTGCATGCCGATGCGATATAGGATTAATAAGCGGATCAAAATAAAATGCTGGCAAATCTGGATCTTCTGTTTTGATAAAAACAACGTTTGGTGTGTGATACCTGAAAATATAAATGGTTATTAGATTACCAAAAATCTTTTGCTGTTATTGGAATAACAAATGTATGTGAAAGTCAGCAAGTAAAACAAAAAAGTTTTATTCGTATACTTATGTTTCCCTTCCACACGCAGAAAAATGTTTTAATTTAAATCGCATTAAGTAGTAACAATTTTCTTATTGCATATTTATCTATCCACCCCATTTTATAGAAGCATTTTGGTTCTTAAACAATGAACTGATTTAGTAATGGACATATTCTAAATATAAATATATATATTAATGTACTAACCAGGATAAATGCACAAAGTGTGGCATATTATTGTAGAGATATGGAAATGCGATTCGATATTCCGTTCGAACCGGTTGTCGAATAATAATTTTGTTTATATCATTGAATTCATTCCAATCCTCATCGCCAATGTTATGATCCTTGATGAGCGGTTCGAATTTTGGTCCACCCGGTATGGCCATATTAAGAGCTTTGGCAGTGAAAAAACTTTTTGGATCAAATAAATAGAAAAAGTTTTCATCTACCAAATCGGTTAGTAATTGATTTGCTAGTCGATAAAGTGTTGCCATTTGCGGTAGTGTCAAATTCCATTTACGATATGTTGATCCGTTCACTAATCCGCCTATTAGTGGTTTATGCTCATAAAACCATTTAACAACAGGCGCGTCTTCTTCACCATCCAACTCAATTTGAATAGCTTCCAATGGTTCAACGTCTAACACATTATCAGCATAATCGAGTGGTGGTTCTTCGTCATCGAATGGTGGAAATCTCATTCGTTTGAAATGTCGACGATCACGTTTTTCTCGTCTCATCATAATCCACATGGTTCCCCATTGGGCGATATATACAGGTTCAATGACCCACGGTATTTCATTCACGAATGTAATTGCACCGGTGATGTGATATAAAATTTTAACATCACGAATTTGTTCCCAAGGCATGGGCATATTTTCTAGTAATTTCATCACAGCGTGGGGCATATATTTAAGTGCGCCCAAATAAACACGCTTGTCATGCCGATATTTACGACTAGTCATATCACCGTGATCTCGAATAATTTTACGAATATGCTCCGGTGGCATATCCTCTTTTTGGGTATCGACAAATCCAAATTTACGTTTTTCTGCAAAACGTTTTGTTTGAAATTGTTGCCATTTTTGCGCTGAAATATTTTAGGAAAATTTAGTTTTTAAAATTTGTAAGAGAAAGAATATTGTATATACAAACATTTTTCTTGTAATTTTTCTTCAGTCATTATATCTGGCTTTGGAATCTGATATTGATTCATCTGCGGCTGTTGTTGTGGAATGCCCGGTGGTAGCTGCATTTGAGATGCCATTTGTTGTCCCAAAATTTGTTGTTGTTGCTGCTGTACGGCTTGCTGTTGTGCCTGTATAAAAGCCTGCTGCTGGGCCATAACATGTGCCCAATTGGGGGGCAACATATAAGGCGGTATAGACATTTTTATTTTCCTAAAAATAACCAAATTTTGTTAGAAAATGATAAAAAAATCCAAATTTTCACATCCAACACAATGGCGGCGGACAAGATTTTCTGTGACGTTTTTAAACGTATTGGCGGAAAATCACAAACCACGATGTATATTTCATATTTTACTTACTTTTATTATTATAATTATATTAATTAACTAAATTTTTGTACCTAAATCGGTACAAAACACGTTTAATATTTTTTATTTTAAAATTTTTTACTGCACTTTTTTTACACACATTTCATCCCTCCGTGGCCATTTGTAAATTGGCAAAATTGAGCGAAGAAAATCTAGTGGTCTAATGTTACCCGAAGCGACATAAAAAATAAAAGTAGCTCAAATTTTAATTTTTTTTTTATTTACATATCTCTAAATTTATAAATTAAAAAAGACTAGAAATAGCGTTCTTTACGCTATATTTTTACTGCCTTTTAGTTTTTCTTCAAAATATTGTTTGCGCACTGTAAGCGGAAGACTTTTCTGCCGGATCATGTAATTCATATTGCCCTTGGCCGTGTATTGTTTATCGCCGGTCAACTGATGTATCGCGATGTTTCGTTGCAACAATTTATTGTAAAAAGATACACCAACTGCAACAAATTCTGGATTCAATTCGCAAATTTTCTTGTCCGTCTCAGTTTCATTTTGTATTTCACTAAAATCTTTCATGAAACTCCATAAGCCGTATCCAAAACAACCCAGAATTGCGTAAAGCACTCCGCGGAACATAAATGGCCTCTGCAATAAGCTTAGTTGTGTATTTAAACTATTTGCCAGTGAGTATACGAGAAAGATCGATACAATCGGAAACACTGAATTAAAATGTACTTTATAAGAATCAGCCTCTAAAATACCGCGTAATATTCCAAATAATTTTTCATCGTCCGTTAATAATAGGGCATCTTGTAAGAGCTTGCCTTGTTTCGAGTTCCAATCAATTTTTTTGTTACGAACCACAATCTCATTCCGTTCAATATCTTCGGGTTTCTCGTATGCATAATTAACTGGGATACCCAGTAGTACGCCTTGCTTGAAATGTGTTGAACCGAGCGGGATCACATCAAATCCGTAGGCAGTAAAATGTTTAACAAACTTCTTATAGAAATCATCAAATTTTGCCATTTCTAGGGCTTTTGTGAATAGAGCCTCCGTTTTTTCAGTCGCCTTTCGTGGTTCACCATTTCTGTAAATTACAATAAAATAATAAGTGGTAATCGTAATGAAGTATCTTGATTTACTTGTAAGCCTGAATAATATCTCGATATTTTGTAATGCCGAAGTTGTGGGGTAGAAAATGACCGCCACTCACACCAATCGAGAGAGCAAGTGCGGCACCCATTCCATATTGGCGATTTTTGTGTAAAAACGATATAATAGATTGAAACCGTGACATTACTTGCGTGAAATGTTCTTATTAATTTATTTTATGTAAAAATTAATTCGATTTATCAATGTGCCGATTTGTCGAATGTCACAAACTGACATTTGAAATTCCATTTGGTTTTTTACGGCGTGATTTTAGTCAGGATCAGGGGATCAACACCAATTTGGATAAGGAATAATTTTCTAGAGCATATTTTGGAACTATCGGAAATTATGAAATTAACGAATTTGAGGTACTTATGACCATTTCTAATCCATATTTTATCGCAAAAAAGAATTAAACGTCCAGAGTTCAACTTTACAAATTCAAGTGTATACCCCTCATAATTGTGTAGGTACACATTTTTCTTATTTTTAAACAAATTTTTGTTTAATGATTAATAAAGTCTTTATTACATTTTTAATTGAATAAATCCGAATTAAAAAAAAAAAATCCAACCCCTATTTTGTAGGACCAAAGTGTGCGTTCGTTAATTTGCTCAAAATATTAACTTGCAAAATTGAGCAACTTCGCAATCTTGTACAATTTGGGGTTGGTCATTTTTCTATTCATTCATCAAACATCATTCAACTTTTATCCGTGGTAGACAGCAGACAACAAAACACAGTCTGGAAGTGTAATTTAAACATTTATTTTTGATTCTCATTTTATATTTCATATTATTTTTGCTTTAGTTAAATCTAATTTTGAGTAATAATTATATTCTTTAATTTAAATAAATTGTTTAGAATTATTTAAAACATTTGTTGTGTGCACAAAACTAGAAAGTGATGTTATGTTTTTTGTGTGGTATAAACCTGTTGAATCTCATTTTGTTTGATACAAATTTAACGAGTTCTGTTACAATTATTAATGTTTTATAATTAAGTTGTGCAAATTAAATTACAAAAAAGTTTTTTATGAAGTTTAAATTATATAAAAAATAAGTTTTTAATTATTAAATTAAACAAAAATTATTCGTGTTACATTGTTTTTTTTATTTTTTATTATGTGCATATAAATAATGGAGATACTCCAGAGAAGAGTACCGATTTATAGTAAATAGCAGTGGAGTAGTAAATTATATTTGTTGATTCTGAGTTTAGTGCCTGTGTATGTGTTGCAGTGCTTGAAAATAAAAAGACAACACGAAATATTTCTTCTGTCTATCTTTACATGAGTCACTTGAATTAACATAAAAAGTAAATTTATTTATTATAATAAAATTATTAATTAAAATCATATCTATATGCATTAAATATATAAATTAATGATTTATTAATAATACAAGATGTGAATAAACAAAATAAAAATTCAATTGTGTTAATAAATAATGATGTGTTAATGTTTTTATGAATAAACCACGGTGTTGAGTGATTATCATCATCATCCATCCCAACTTTTGTATTTTTATTTGTGGAAAATAAAAATATTCAAAAGAAAATATTTTCAAGTGTATAGATAGATAGAAACAAAAGTAATAAATAAAAACTAAACAACAAAATGGGTGTAATAGCATCGCGTAGTTGTAATAATGGTAAAGATGATGATACAATATCATCATTGCCACGGACAAATACAAAGAATTTAACTGTAAATACCGAGAATAATATACCAGGATTACATTTGTCTGAGATCCAGCATCTAAAACAAATAACTGGCGGTGATCATGTACGCCAGGGTAGTATACGAAGTCGGCTAAATCATCCGATGCCTGATCCAAGTGAAGTGGATAAACGTTTCGCTAAAGTTTTGGTAAGTCTATACCACTATATCTATAAGTAATGTTACTATATAATTTACTTGTTTTACATGATCTCGGACTTGTATTTCATTAATGACCTCGCGTAATTTGTTATTATGTTTTTCATAATGTAAGAGGCGGTTAATAAATCGCAACAGTACAATATGTAGTTACATTTTTGTGCCATTCTTATTCGAACAATTTCCGTTGATGATTTAAAATAAATTTGCGTGTCCAAAGTAATATTTGGCTGCCGTATCCAATTGATACTTGATCCTAACATCGAATTTCCAGCATTTATTCGATCAATTGAGAACATAATGAAGTAACTTTAGAATTTGTTAGAATTTCAGAAACTACTGAAATATTACTTGATGAAACGGGCCATAAACTTCTGGCCAATGTTTGTTTTTAAATGAACGGGACTTGATAAAATATCAGAACATAAATGTTAAATGTATAAAATTTCAGAACTTAATAAAACATTTGAGATACTACCAAATTTAATATTATTCGGAATTTCATTTATTTATAAAAATTTAATTGATTCCAATAAAAATTTAGAATTTTTTTCAAGGCTTTCATACTTTGTTCGACGAAAATCAGAAAATTTCTATCTAATAATTAAAATTTGAGAACAAAATGCCGCCAATTAAAAATATCACAAAATATTTGGAAACAATTCGAAATTAATACATTCTTAAAGAATTTATAAAATTTTAAACCTAATTTGTACGATGAATATCTTGAAACCGATTAAAACTGTAAAATAAGAAATCTTTAAAATTTTTATTTGAATTTAGAATTTTTTGAGTATTTAAGTACGTATTAATAAAATCACCTAACCACACAAAAATATTTAGAAAAATTTAAGATTGTAGCTTTTATAAAATTTCCAAAAAAATATCCTCAAAATTTTGTTTTTAGTTAATTAATTGAAAAATTTCACATTACAAGTATCCAGATGAATTCGCGGGTTTAAACTTCCAAAATCTGGAATTCCAATGTCAAATATATAATTCAAAATTTTAAAACGCTTAAAGAGATAGTATACAAGAATTTAGGTTCGAGTCATTGGCCAAATGTGTCATTTACAATACAAGTAAAGTAAAATTAAACAAAAGAAAAGAAAACATAAATATAAAGTTAAGTATACTCGAAGATCGACCTTCGAATGGATTTTCCGCCCACTACATCACGTAATGCTTCTTTAGAAATTTTTCGACGTCTGCGCCATCCTCTCTTTCTTGAGACTTCTGCCTGAATTTGATTTGCCCGTATTAGTTGTATCATTTTGCCTCGCTTCTGGGCCGATTTAGCTCGGATTTATAAGAAGGCTCTCCTCTGATGACGCAATTCCTGTTTTGTTTTTTAGTCAGTATCATTCTCTTTGATTCTTTAAACTTAAAGTGCCTATTCCCATATTGTTTTTTGATACTTCAGTTTTAAAATCCAGAACTGGGCAATCTGTATCAACACTAAAATGGGTACCGTGTTCCCCATATATGTTTAAGTACTCCTTTACATCGATGGTGGTTTGTTTAGTTTTGGTTTTTTTGTTGAATTTTCATCGTACTATTCTCGTTCTGACCAGCGCAGCCATATAAACAAAGCGGATAGTTTTTATGTTTCGTTCTAGTTTTTTAGCAGAGCCGATAAAACACACATGACGAAATCTATTGCCTCCTCGATTTTCTGATCGTAATTGCCCAGTTCGAAAGTGTAATTTACCAATCCGAGAATTTGCCAATATTTAGCACTCGCAGAAAAGTTCTGGCAGGCAGTTTTGAGAGCGCCATTGGTTTTTTTAATTTTATATGATATGGCTACGGATTAATGAGTTTCATTTTTGTGAACGATCTTTTCGTGCTGGCGGCTGCATAACACAATATTTTAAAATAAAACTGTCTTTTAATTAATTTTGATTTATTGCCGTAAAATGAACGGTCAAAGTCAAGTGGACCGCTTCCTTTCACCTCGTTACAGTTGAAAGGGCTGCCCTTGTGATTGCACTTGATCATATGAGGTAGCTTTGTAGCAGAATACCTGAAATGAACACAAGAACGATCAAAACTGGGAAACTTAACTTGAGGAGTTTAATTTCACTTTACCTCTTTTTGTTTTGCCATCTCACGTTTCGATGTGGATTTGTTTTCGTCTGTTTTTCTAGATTTATCTGAATTTTCGAACACTAAAGTATTACCCCATTGTGACCGCGTTCAAGGATTACAAAAGAATATCAAAATATTGTTCATTGTACTCCTTTATATATGTATCTATTGGAATAACGGTAATTAAATGTACATGAAAAATCCTGTCGGTTTTGTATAAACGAAAAAAATCATGATGATGTTTGGTGTGACAAAAATAATACATGGGACACGATCACCACAAAAATATACCAAGGGAATCCTGAAGAGATATAAAGACTAAACGGTAAAATACCTAAGATAGATAAAAATAAATTTATGGAAAAAACGATCAATTGACGCTGGTTTTTGGAATAGGCTTTGTTTGTTAATTAATTTTTATAAAAACATGCAAGCGAATAGGCCCGATTTGCAACAACTTAAGGAGTTTTCTGTATATAACCTTGCTCACTTGACAATTTACTTTTGCTTTTATCCATTTTGCAAAACTTCTCTTATCAGTTGCTAAATAGAGTACCTGATCTCCATTTTCAAACTTTTCAATCCCCTTAACACCATATTCCTTGTTCTCATGCTCATTACAAAATCTAACTTAATTTTTTCTTGATTCTAGTTCATTTTGTTTACTGGTATCTTTTTTATCAAAACCTTCTGTATTACCACTTTCATCTTCAAATCTATTTGTATTTTGTTTCCGTAGTTTAATAAGATCTAACAAGGTTCTTGGCTTAAAACTAAATATTTTTTCTGCTGGAAAAAATGCTCGTCTGTGCAGGGTAAATTGTTGTAATTTTTTAAAAACTTGTCAACCGATTTTTTTACATCAAAACTATTTTGCGACCTTTCACTATCGAAAATATATTTCTTCAGAACTGACTTTGTAGTTTGCACCGCTCTTTCAACACGACCATTACTAGCAGGGTGATAGGGTGGACTGTGTGTTAATTTAATATCGTTCTTACTACAATACTCCTTAAAACCTTCACTTCCAAATGGAGGACCATTGTCTGAAACTAACTCCTCCGGCAAACCAAACACTCTAAAAATAGATTCTAGCTTCCCTATTACTTTATGTACATTGGTTCCATTCATAAGAATAACCTCCAACCATCTACTGTAAGCATCTATGACTATAAGAAACTCTTGCCCTTGAAAATAGAAGAAGTCAACATGAATTCTTTGAAACAATATGGGCCAGTTTGAATAAACTTTATTGCGTTTATCACAGCTTGTTAGCTGACACGATTTACATTGTCCTACAAATTTTGCTATATCACCATCTATTCCTTCCCAATAAAAATATTGTCTGGCTAACACCTTCATCCTAACAATCCTTGTGTGATTGCAATACATTAATTTCAACACGTTCTGCTGAATACTCTTTGGAATCACTAAACGTTCACCATATAGAATGCAACCCTTTTCAACTGATAAAGCTAAATTTTTCAAATAATAATTTTTGTACACTGAGGGTAAATTACTTTGGTTCCAACCATTCACAATATAATCACGTAACTCACTCAAATATAAGTTATCATCTGTTTTACGTTTCACTAATTCAATATCAATTTTGGTAACATCACCGTTTTCTATGTGATCAATTACGCAAATCATTTGTTCTGACTGATCCTCTTCAGAAAGTTTGTTATTTATTGGTAGTCTGCTGAGACAGTCAGCATTCCCGTTTTCACTTCCCTTCCTATACTTCAATACGTAATCAAAAATTACAAGTCGGTTTATGTATCTTTGTAATCGAGACGCTATTACTGATGGTTGCCCTTTTGCTTGGCAAAAAATACCCTCTAAAGGTTTATGATCACTGTTTATTGTTACCCGATGACCATATAAGTATATACTTATAAAATTTCTCCATAGAGAAAACTACCGCTAATGCTTCCCTATGTAATATTGGATAATTCTTTTCTGCTCTAGTCAAAGTTCTTGAAACGAAAAATACCGGTTTCTCAACGTTATCTATCACATGACATAATATGCCACTTAGACCTGCATCACTTGCATCACAAACTATCCTAATTTCTTTCTCCAGATCATAAAATTCCAAAATTTGACACCCTGGCATTTGCTATCCCAATCCCATTTTGCATTCTTCTGCAGTAAACTATAAAAAACACTACATTTTTGATTTAGCTTCGGTAAAAACTTCGAGTAGTAGTTTAATAAACCAATGAACGACTTTAGTTCTGTTACACTACTCGGCGAAGGTGCTTCAACAATTCCCTTGACTTTATCACTACAAGGTCCTACACGTGATGCAGATAACTCATGTCCTAAATAAGTTAACTTATCTTCAAAAAATTTACATTTTCCATAGTTAACTTTCACGCCATAATTACGCAACTTCTACAAAACCAACACTAATTTATCACGCAACCCTTCTAATGTCACATCACCAATCAAAATATCATCAATATAACAATACGTATTAGGAATGTTATTTAAAATGTGATCCATAATGGATTGGAAAATTGACGATGCTGGTCCCAAACCATAAGGCATTCTTTTATACGCATATAACCCACGATGTGTATTAATTGTTAATAATTGTTGAGCTTCATTACTCAATTTTAATTGTGTATACGCACCCTTTAAATCAAGCGACAAAAAAAATTTACAACCCGCTAAACTCGCAAGTACCTCATCAATAACAGGTAAAGGATAATATTGCGGTTTTACTAATTTATTAATTGTCACTGAACAATCCTCACATATCCTAATCTGACCATTTTGTTTCGGCGCTATAACTATCGGCGAAGCCCATTCCGCTACGGTAACTGGTTCAATAATACCATCACGCTACAACTGCTCTAATTCCTTTTCGACTTTCCCTCTTAAACTGAACGGTAACGTATATGCTCTATGGAAAATTGGCTTTGAATTCTCCAGTAACGGTATGTTAACTACAAAATCTTTAATTGGTATTCTCAGATCACCATCAAATACCACCTCAAAATCTGTTTTAAGTCCCAAAAGAACCTTATTCCGAAATTCTCGACAACCATCTATCTTTTTAATCCTAAACCAATCGCGCCAATCAGCAAAGAATATATCGAGCCAATCCCGACCATATAAAGGGAAAAAATTTTTGGGTGTATCTCAAATATTAACTCTACCCGTTTATCTCTATCTTTTACCTTCATTTTCGCATTTACTTGGATTTTTCCCATTATTTTAATGGCATCCCCTGTTACAACTGATAATGGAATTTCAACTTTTTCTAACTTAATTTGAGCAAAATTTCTTTGATACTGATCCGTTGTGCAAAGGCTCACGCAAGCTCCAGTGTCTATCTTCATCTTAACTAATTTATTTTCTATAATAATATCTATAAATTCCACGTTTGAATATTTCCTATTTACTTGTGCACAGTTAACAGAATTTAAATTAATGTAACCTAAACTATCGCACTGCTTAGTTTTCTTTAACTGTACATTTTCATTTGTGACCAAATCATCAATTTTGCTATTATTAATTCTTGATGCTACTTCACGATCATCTCTAGTAATGTTATTAAAACTAGCTTTATCAATTTCATGCAATGACAATTGTCCAAAATCAAAATTTTCGAGTTCGATTTCACCGACATTTTGATTTTCACTCACTGATTTAACTGCATCTCTCTTTGGATAATTTTCATTACGTACACTATTAATACAACTTTTACTATTATTAAAATTATTATACCTTTTATTTATATATTTATTTGTTGATGATACTCCTTGTGATGGACACTCTCTCGCCATGTGACCAAATCCCTGGCAAGCATAGCATTTGACCAAATCCCTGGCAAGCATATAGATCTCTACATACCCTCGATAATTTCGCACTTGCATCCGAACCCATCTAATTGCACAATAATAATACCTTGAATTTGTCATCATCTACACTATTTAATTCTAAATAGTTTTCTAGCCGCTCTATATACTCTAAAAAGTTTTCTCCTGGTATATATGGCTCCATATGTCCAACCAAATGTTTTGCTGCCATCATTTATTTTTTTTCGCTTAACCTTATTTCTACCATGCGTTTTTTTATAATCTGTATAACTTCATCCATATATATTTTACGACACGTTGTCTCTATCTTTTGTTTTTAAATCCTCGTATTGTTCTTTTAAAGTGGATGTTTTCGGATTTCACTTGGAATCAAAATCAAACACGTCTGTTCACGTTCATAACTCTTTTATTTCTCCTCCTGTCATTTCATCCTCTCGACCATTCTCTATTTCATTTATTCAGTAACGCTAAATACCATACTTTGGTATATGTGACATAACATCATGTCACGTAATACATGACACACTGCTATTGGGGAATGACATGAGTATTAAATGAAACAAACCACCATGGTTTGCAAAGCACCATTTAGCTCGAGAACATATGGTTTTTAAAGAGGAACGGAACGATATCACAGAACGTGGATCTGATGGAAAAAAATGTAACCTCGGTGAGTCGAAATGTAACCTCGGTGAATTGTTTTAGCTACAATTGGTTTGGAGAATATTATCACTCTCCAAATCTGTTAGTCCCCGCATTGCAAACTTCTAGTCTTTTGAATTTTCACAGCACTATACAAGATAACATTGAGGATGAGAAATGTATGTCACTTTCGTTACAGTTCTAAGATCAATAGGCCGAGGATTGTTCAATTATTTGTTTTTTAACGAATTATAAATTGATGAAGTTAGGCAAATAAGACAATAGTATTTAGTTTAGCACAGTAGGAATATTTCGAACCAATGGACTAGTTTTTCTATATTTCATTGTTGCTATAGATTACGGCTCTCGGGCAGTAAAAAAATACGTTTTTTATACAAAATTTCAGTTACATATTTATTTATATAGATACAACACATACAGATAAACTTCTTTAAACTACAGTATAATAATATTCTGTTTGAACAGATGCATATTGGGAATAAGAAAATAAATTAGCGCTTTTGGGGCAAAAACAATTTCTATAATAAATTTGTTTTGTGTAGATTTTTAATTTAAAAAAAAAAAAAAAATCATTTTGCAATAAGAAAACATTTCCTGGCGACTGTCGCCCTCGCCTACTGTATAGGTTTTGTGTAATAACGAGATAGGTGCTGATTTGATGAAAATTCGTTTCAGTCGCTTACATGTTTTTAACATCTGTTTGAAGTTTTGATATAGTTTTGTTTCAGTCATCACATTTTTAGTGGCCGCGCAAACTTTTAAATTCACCATAAATTTGTAAAGGTTGCAAATCACTGTATTGAAAAACTAATCTTAAGTTTAATAATTTGGTTTGTGGAGAAAAACGTGTAAGCGTATTAATTTTAGAATGATGAATTTTGGATTAGTCATATAGCTAATACCGTATAGGAAAATCCTCAATTTTTTTTAGTTATCAACTACTTAGCTTGAACAAGTGGATTACATGTTTGTAGAGTATAATGTTGATATGATAACATAACAAGTTAATCAACTCGTTATCTGTTACCACTCGTAGTTTGTAAACTACTTAGTCACACGAGTAACGAGTATTTGCATTGATTAAGTGTATCAAGTACTTCTGTATATAAAAATAGAATTGCATTTGGAACATTTTTACTATAAACCATATGTATATATATATATATATATATATATATATATATATATATATATATATATATATATATATATATATATATATATATATTTACGCAATGTCTCAGAGCCTTTCTCTTTATAAACAAATCATAATAATTCAATGTGAAATATAACATATGGTTACACACATGCAGCGAAATTGCATAAAAACTTAAATTACTCATCGATGTCCTATAGAGATACGTATAAAGAGTGCGGGTAATTGACCTAAATATATATATAAATTATTTCAGCTCCATTTGGTTCCATGATCGTCAATCTTATAGGGGTGATAAATAAATGCTGTATATGATACACAAAATCGCAAAACTAAATCTCGCATTTCATGTTTATCGACGGATTATAATTAGCTATGGGTATATCAATGACACCCATATGTTCAATGAAAAATCAATTAATTTCAAAGTCATCCAAGCTAAAGAGAAATTACGAGATATGACAAATAGATATCATAAATCATTCATTAATCATATTTTGTTATATGGTACTTATGATGCGACGTACCATGAATCGTGCAGCGCTAGACAGGTTAATTTTTTAAAAATTATGTGACCAGCATTGTTGTTTAAATACAGTGAAACCACGTTATAACGGAGCCAAAGGGGCTGGAGAAATTTATGTATTTAAAGTTTTCTTATTTTATTTCCTTATAAGTAACTCGTTTGTCTAGCCAACAAAGTTTCCATTTTAAAACTTTATTATACTGAAAATGTCGTTGTTCGTTATAAAGAGATTACACCGTATTTCTAAATAACCAAATTAAACGATTATCCAACACGCAAACGTCGTAAACGTTTCTAAAATGTTGTAGAAACTCACGATAAATTAAACAAAAATAATGAACACAGGATTTCGGTCGCATGTTAAGTTCAAAATTCTCTATTTAGTACGCTAAATAGAATTAAACGGAACTAGAAAAATGTTTAATTTAGAGGAAACGGAAGAAGACTTAAAAATTAGACCACTGCATCATTTATCTATAAATGCGTTCTATCTTTTGTACATATTGTTATAAACAAACCCACTTTGCCATAACGTAGTGATAATTTGATTAACATGCACTAAGTAAAAAGTAAATACAAACAAATTATTTTGTCAAAATATTTAACATAAAAACCCAAAAAAAAAAATAAATAATTTGTGATGTTTTTGATAATTAACACTCAAAATCGACATAAATATCTTTATATCCAAATCATATTTCTTTTAAATAATTCTCGAACGTATAAGATTGGTGTATTACGCAAGACGAAAAATCCCACGCTTCCGTATTAGATGGAAATAAAACACATAAAATCTTAGACATAAATAAAATGAAATTTTTATTAACATTTTATCAAATATTTTGTTTGATAAATTTTGTAATTTAAGAAATTATGTGTACTTGTGTTCTAAGAAGAAATTCAAGCCGGAAATAAAGAAAATTTAAAAACTGATAAAGAAATAGTCGTAATATTATATAATTAATTTTTGTGATATCCAAAAAAAACCAATGACAACCAACTCTTTTTATATCTATGATGGGATCGTTCAAAATATGTGCCTACAAATTTTTGGTAAGTTAATAGCCGTGGAGCTTGTACCAATCTTAAACGAGTGATGAATAAATAAATAATCGATGGTTTACTTTATTACAGATTTTGTATAGTTTTCGCATTAAACAGTTTTCGCATAAATTTAAGTGATGAGATCATATTTTTTATGGGTTACCTGAATTCTGGGTTTGCTTCTGTTCCTTTTGTTTTTTTGTCATAAAATCCACAACAAAATTGATTCAAAGATAAATAGTTGATTAATTATGTTTTTAATAGACTTGAAATGGAGTGTATTTGTGATCTGTTTGCTTGAAATTCATGATCAATACATTTTCGTTTTGTGTTATAATTTTTACATATAAGTATGGGAGCTCCGCAACTACAAATGATATGAAACTAGATTTAGCGATGCCGTTTGATTTGGCTGGAAGAATTTTATCATTAGTTTCTGAAGGTAGTTCGCTATAACCAAAATTTAATTAATCACCCAAAATTTAACTTTCACTGGTCTGTTGCACTGGTATTTGTGGCAGCTGCAGAAAATTGCATTTTTAATTTCCGCTATGATGTCGAACCAATATTGCACGATTAATATAAGCGTTGAAATCCAGTTTTAACCCTCTTGCAGATATCTATCTTCACCTGGAGGCTTGCTCTTCTTAACTTTTCCTTTTCTTCATTCCACGTTATTTTGTGCAGTTTACTGGTTACCGAGTTTGTTCCCCATGAAAGACTTCAGAATATTTCGTAAATGTTTGGTTTTCCTAACTTTTGTATTTGCTATTATGTTATGTTCATTGTTATTGCTGCAGTTGCTTACTAGAAAACTCTTTTCGGTCAACCTAAGTAGCTAATTTCCCTCTTTTTCTTTAGTAGAGTATTTGCAACTAAGAGTGTTAAGAGTATTTGCAATTAAGAGTGCTAAGTATGCAGTTGTAATGCGAGATATTATCCGAATTTAGTTTGAATTGAATTAAGCGTCGCATTGGGTTAGGGTCTTCCAGTTATTTTTTCGAGAAAGATGGTTTTTTGCGTTGCAATTAGTTTTAAAATTTTATTCTAAATTCGAGATTTTCAAAAACATTCGAATTTTTTTAAGAATATCGAGATTACTCTAGCATTCAAGATTATTTGAGATATTGAGACCTTTGAATTAATCATGATTTCCGGATTTGAAGGGTCGTGGCATTGAAGTCATTCCAAATTTCATTTTGTGTTTTTTCAAGATTATTGTAGGAGGTTTCTAAGTTTATTCGTAGTTTTTCGGGAATTTGCAGGGCTTTGAGTTGCGTGATGTTGCAGAATTAGTCGTATAAATATTTTTTGAGATTTCCGTGACAACGATAAAATGTGAATTTTCATTGAGGTACTCAACCATATTTATGTATTAAATCTAAAATTTTGATTTGTTCATCGAGCATCGAGTTTTTGTTGGACCAAAAGTGTAAATGAAATTGAACAAAAACCTTAGGTTTTTGATCACTTGATTGTTTTAAACCTCAGTGATTGAAACCAGTCCCTAAACAAACCAGACTAAAAAATTCGAAATATTGCTAAAGCAAGTGTAATATTCTCACTTGCATGCACAATTCAATTTGCTTTTTTCTCCATTTAAACAGCGAATGTGTGTTTTTGCAGCTAGTAGCTTGATGTCAGAAAATGTGAACGAAAGATGTATGTTGCCTAAAAGTTATTGGCAAATATTATAATTGAAAAATTAGATGCTGAGAAAGAGATGAGAACTACGAGTTTGATTTTCGAATGGTTATCGTGGGTTTTAGTGAGAGACCAAAATTTTGGGATACTTTAAAATATTTTAATACTTAATGGTTTGTTTTCTAATTTTTTTATTTCGTATTTGTTTGTTTTAAATTCCAAAACACCTTAATTTGTAATTTGCTACGAATTTCAAAGCTTAATATTTTCATAATAAATTTCTTAAATCTTAGATGTAACGATTGTGTGGCAATATAAAATCCTCAATTTTTAACTTAAATTTCCGAATTTCCTAATTCATTGTAAGCTTAGAATTGAACACCTTTGTTATCATATTTTGAAGATACATATTTGGGTCAGCAAGTTAACCACAGTGAAACTGGTCGTAACGTAAGTTGATGGATTAGTTTTTTAATTAATTGTTGAAGGAAATAAAATAAATGAGCTATAAACGTCGAACAAACGCATTATTCTGGGTTTTTACGTTAAGAATGGAAAATTATACATTCTTTAATGATTTCACCTTTCAGAGTTTCATAATGTAATTCCATATTTTTTCTACATTCACCAGCAACTCCAAATAAATTAAACTGATCCAATTTTTTGATTGAAAACTTTTTTACTACTTCGGCTTCACTATTGAATTCTGAAAATTGCAATTTAGAGAATTACTTTCAGGTTCATCTTCAAAAATATTGGAAAATGAAATTTACGATCGTAAATAAAAATATTGGGAAATACAATTGTCCTCGATTTGGCTACTTTCTTAGGTGGGTTATTATAATTGTAATGAAATTAATAAGGGACGTGACATCAGAAATCGAATTAATAGATTTTCATTATTTCGAAGAAAAAATCAATTAGCACACTCTGGATTGGATGCGCACTGCGCAGCGATTTGAAATAAAATTTTATGACGAAGGTATCTGGTTGGGTGCCGCTGATGCAAAATATTTGTATTTCACTCATTTAATTCTTTTTTTTTTATTTCTGATCATTTCGTAAATTCGGAATTGGGTTATGTAATAGGTTCAATAATGATTGACACGTTTTTATTATTTATTCAAAATATCTTGCTATTTTGTTACCACTTGCTATGTTTAAAATTTTATTGCTCACAATGACTCCGACTGAATTTTTAAACCGCCATTTTCAATTTTTGACAAGATTGTTATTTCTTCAATAACAAATTTTTTAAAAAATCGTTCAAATTGATGGAAGCCATTATAATATTAACAATATATGCAGCAACACTCCAACCGCGGGCAAAGTGGAATACGTGTTCTAATTCAACTAGCTTTGACTTTTTTGTCAGGCAGACGTTATTTTTATTTTTATTTTATATTTTTACTTTATTGAAAAATAATTATTGGTATTGTGGTCTAAATTGTGTTTTATGGTGAGATCTCTGAACTGCGGCGACATGTGATGAATCGGAAGCGGCTCCGAGAAGTAACTTTCGGCATATATCGGGAAAAAAAGAAAAAATTTGAGTAAATTGTCACTGAGTTTGTTTGGTACGGATGGCGGTTTGGCAGGGCTGGAAAAATGCTTCTTCAGTGTTCAACGGCTTCAGTGTTACCACTGGCTGGAGTTCTTTCCAGCTGCAGAATGTGAAGCTGCAGATTATATGCAGATTAGCTTATTTTTGATTTTACCCATGTTAAACCACCTCATCTTACACAATTTGTTATGAATGAGTTCCTGCTCAAAATAGATTGTGTAAGTATGGGGTTGGTTCCTAAACAAAATTTATGTAAATGGACAAATAAATAAATAAATAATTATTTTGTAAAATTTGGTGGACACACTCTCTTATCGCGTTAACCTCGATTATAGTCGTGTTTTCCATGAGAACAGCACTAGAACTCGATAAATTTTTAATTCCTTTTATTCTATGTAAACAGAAAAAAAATTAAATTCATAAAGTGATAATGTGTAGTGCATTTCACATAAATACACATTTTAAGTTGTTACAGCAATAAATAATGATAATTATAGCTTATTTTTTAGTTACACTGGATAAACCCATGAATTTATCGAGTGTAGTTGCGTGTAATGACGTCAGCAAGAAATTAGAAAATATTGATGAAATAACTGAAGGGGGAAATTTTTAAACTTAAAATATGTAATTATATCAACTACACTACACATTCGCGCTTTAAGAATTTATTTTTTTTCGTTTTACATGGAATAAAAGGAATTTAAAGTTTATCGAGTTCTAGTGCAGTTCTCATGGAAAACACGGCTTATAAAAAGAGAAATAACGTTTTCCGTTATTTATCTTATAAATTCAGGATACTATTATGTACTACTATTATCGCGTCGATCCGATAATTCGACATCGATAATTTATTAATGCTTAATTTTACAAAATATTTAATGCAAATTTTAACAGTTTTGTTTAATATTATGATGGCTGCGTTTCAAAGCAATGCTGAATCTGCCGAGACGACCCGTGTTTGGGACTTGTTTCAGTTTTTTTCGCTGTAATGTATTCTTAAGTCAAAAGTTTTAAAACATTGGTTAATTACACAATAAGACTCATTTCATGCTAATGGAAATGTAAATAAGCATAACCGGTTCCATTGACCAATTTTTGTCAATACTCTTACTGTAATCAATGATGTTGCAGGATACATACAATAATGTCAACGAGGTGCGGACCCACTACGAACATCTTTCCTAAACATCCTTTATGAACAAACAGACAAAAAACAAGATGTTGAAGTCTTCCAAGGGAAAGGGTTTTGAACAATCAGTTTATTGGCTTTTGATTTCAATAAAGGAAATTTGAAAATAATTTTTTCAAAAATTAAACAACAGTTGAACCGCAATTCTAACTTTTTAAACGCTAAATCTCAAATAATTATGGGATCATTAGAAAATTCAACTTTTTATCGATTTTGTCCATTCGAAATGGAAAACGCATTTAGCGAAGACACATTTGGAAAACTATATGCGATCTAATAGTTAATTGCTGCGTTCCATTGAATGTGGCAAAGTACACACAAGTACTTCCGACTGCACGCAGCTACTCTTGCTAAATTTTATGAGTAGTTTGCTTTTTGAATTTATGGCGACTTCGTTACCAGAATATTTAGTACAACTAATCAGTAAGAAATGCCTGATCAGTTTTCAAATTAATAATTAATTTTCCAACTTTCCATGTTGCACGTAAATTTTTTTTAATTAAATTTTATTTTCGCAAGTAATTTTCTGCGTTCCATTTACCATCTACTCCCAAGTACTTATTTGTACTTTGCCACGCCAAATGGAACGCAGCAATTAAGTGCGTTTTTAATTCATTTGCTTGACATCAAAATTTATATTTTAATTAATCAAATTTATCTATTTATTAATTCGGAGTTGCCCATTTTTAATTAATTTAATGATCAAAATGAAATTTAATTTAATTCAACATGCGCATTTTAAAAAATTGCGTCCGAAATTGAAAATGTGCATTTAGCGAAGACACATTTAAAAAACTACATACGATGAGTTTTTATGTGCATTTTTAATACATCTGTTTCATGTCAATTTATACTTTAATTAACCATGCTTATCGATTTATTAATTTGGTTTTGTCCAATTTTAATTAGTTAAACGATTTTAATGAAATTTTATTTAATCCAAAAATGCACATTTTAAAAAATGTGCATTTAAATTCGCATTTCGGACGCACCTAGAGGTACTGTAGATCCATAGGTCGCTGGTTAGTCCGGCTCGAAGGACCATGGAACAATTTGAATTGTTTACTGTTGGATGATCGGAAGCAAAAGTGTTGGCGTTCCAGAAAATAAAACGTGGTTTAGGCTGCTGATTTTCCTCGACAATTTTCTTTAGATATATTGTTGCAGTTGAGTTGTAAATAATCCACAATACAAATAAAATAAGGTTGGTTGGTTTCAAACCTTATTGGATATTGGCGAGAATAATTTTACCAAAAAAAAGCGACTGTAGGGATTACTTTTCCAAAATAAACTTTTATTTAACAATATGGATGACTTTTGTTTTATTATAAAAATTAATTTTACTACAACAATGTATAATATTGATTGTTGAATATCTCAATTATATGTGGCAGAAATAAATGATTTTCAGAAAGATGATTTACAATTTCGAATTACAGGGTAAGCAAAAAATTATAATATCCAGCTTAAATATTTAAAACTACCTTTTTGTACCGAAACACTACATTACCATTATTCGAGTATTTTAAGTCTTATAGTTATTGGTGATAAGAGTCCCAAGGGATCAAAGATTTTTCCTGCTTCAGACAAAAAACTTCACATTGTATACACTTCCTTATTTTCGAAACTCACTTGGAAGACAAAATGATCAACTTTACGGGCTCTGGATGATCTGAAAGTATTTTTAAATTGGTATCGTTTGTCTTATTCAATAAATGCCGCATTTGTAAGTCGTTGGATGACATTTTCCTTAAATTGAAGCCTCCGCTTCTTAGAATCCCTACTACATTGTCTTTCAATTTGATTAGTTCTGGTAATGTTGACGCGCCGGTCATTAGATCGCCTACGTAGATGTCATATTCAATCGCTCGACTCGCTTCTGGATGTTTCTGTGTGTAATTGTGCCAATTCCTTTAAGCATCTGGTGGCCATAAATGGGGCAGATGCCATGCCGTACATTACTGTATTTAATGCGTACGGACGTACGTTGCTGATCATCTCGCCATATAATTAGTTGATGTTTAGTGTCTTTTTTGTGACCAAAACCTGCCGGTACATCTTTTCGATGTCCCCCAATAATACATATGGATGTTGCCGGAATGGCGTGAGAATTTGAAACAGGCTCGATTGCACGTTTGGTCCTACCAACAGTGGCTTTAAAAACCCGATGGTGTGGCATAACATAAGCCTTCTGGAGTTCTGCATTGCTTATATTGATTGGTTCCATATGTCCTAATTCTTGATATTTTCTTAGAAATTCTGTGTATAACTGACGGAACTGGGCGTGTGTATTGAACCGTTTTTCCATTGCGAATAACCTTGAGATAGCCTGCTGATAGGTGTATCCGATTGGTTTCAGTGTTTCTTTAAACGGAAGTTCGGTGATGAATCTTCCATCATCTGCTCGGGTTGTCGTTGCCTTGAACCAATCTTCACAGCTTTGCTCCTCCTTCGTGATCTTGCTAATTTTAAGAACCTCTTCGATCGCCCAAAATCGTTGTAACGTCGCATCGATGTCGACGATGGTCGTAAATGATTGCGTGGTCTCTGTACTATTATTGGAGTCGTATCTACCTCCTACAATCCAGCCCAATTTAGTTTCATGTGCTATTAAATTCGTATCATCTAGTTTCATTCTAGCGTGCCCAAGCAGTTCAAAAACGACGTCTGCGCCGATCAGTATGTCGATGGATCCTGGCTTATAAAAATATGTCAAAAATATATCAAATTCAAAAGAGGGTAATGGAGATGCGATCTTCGGAATAATTAAAGCCGTCAAAGTTACTGGATGCGTGTTGAATCTGGATGCTAGCCGAAGTGTAGTACTTCCATGTGACTTTCCGCTGTTTGTCTCTCCAATGCCCGCTATTAAATTTCTACAATTAGTTCGAGACAGACCCAGTTTCTGTACCATGGCTTCGATTACGAATGAAGCTTGAGAGGCCTTGTCTAATACAGCACGACAGGGCCTTGGAATGCCGAGACTATCTGTTACATTTACTATTGCTGTCGGCAATACAGTTTGCGATGTGCACTTTAGCGTTCTATAATCATTCTGCTGTTCATCTAAACTCGTGATGTAAGATTTAGTCGCATCTTCTTCTGCATTATCTATTGACTCTTCTGTTTTTGCTACCAATGCACTCGGTTTTGTGTCAATATGTAAGAGCCTATGGTGTTTATACGAACATTCACGACACCTACCACGGATCCTACAATCATATGAGGAATGCCCAGGATTGAGGCAGTTGAAGCATCTTCTATTGGTACTGACTAATTCTGTGCGCTGTTCGACTGATAACTCATTGAACCGATCACAATCAATCAGTCTATGTTTTTGTTTATTACATGCTATACAGTTAGAATTAGTTGTAATGGCAAAGCTGTTTCTTGATCTACTTGCGGTATTGGATCTTGTTGGACGAATGGCGTATGCCTTGATGGACTCAAGAGCATCGGTTCTCTTTATTAAGAAATCGAAAAATTCGGTTATCGTAGGGAATTCGTTGCTGGTATTATTTTGTGTCCACAAACTTCGACTTTCATCATCTATTTTTGGTTGTAGCAAGTAGATATGCCATGGGTCTCTTGCTTCAGCTTAATCGCCAAGTGCTTTCAGGCCACGAAATGTAAAATGCGCATTTAGCGAGGACACATTTCAAAAAACTACATGCGATTTAGTTTTTATGTATTTATAGATTTTTAAACTCAGAGTTGTCCAATTTGAATTAGTTTAATGAAATTTAATTTAATCCAAAAATGCTCATTTTCAAAAATGTGCATTTAAATTCGCAGTTCGGACGCACCCATTGAATAAAAGTAAAAAAAAATTCTGGAAGAAGATATTGCCTTTGAAGAGCCTTTGAGACGGTCGGTTGAGTACTACATTTTTCGAGATTTTATGTTTCTTAGTTTTGAGTTTTAAAGATTTTATTTTCAGAATTTCGTGTTTCAGATGAACCATATGGCAAATGAAGGATTCGGGGTCGGACAATCTCGATATACCGTATAACGACTATAATGACAAACCGAACGCTGGCCTAATCCTTTTAAGAATTATTTTTCTTGTTCCGATTTCAATATCCCATTTTTCAAAATCTATGTTTTTAGAATCCCGCTTTATTTAGCAAAAATATGTTTTATTAATTCTGGCGCGCGCCATATTTTGAATGGGATTTTGAAAAAGAGGCATTCCTACTCAACCCCTCTTAATTTTTGTACCAAAACAGCTAAACACACTAAGTGTTTAATCACTGGAATCTCGAAAGTAAAGGAAATTTCAGTAGAAAGATGTTGGCGTATCAAGTTCAACTTTAGTTTCTCAGGCAAACCAAGTAAAGAGCAATTAAAAAGTGTTTCAGACAAAAGTTGTTCATTTCTTAAAATAAAAATTCGTCAAACAAATATAGGTATAAGGACTTAACCGGCCGGCTCTCTCGCAGCAAATTTTAAGTGTTCAGCCGGTAAAATTGAAGCAGTTTAAAACTCCTTACTTTTTCTAGCAAAATCACAATAAAGTGTTAACGGCTAATTAAATGTTAAAAAAACGAGTTGTCCTTGAAATGACCTTTACATGACATTTCCAACGGCATCAAAAAAATTAATTATGCATTTTTATCTAAAATGGAACTTGACATTTAAATTTGATTAAAACACGTGCAAGTTAAATGCCCTAACTCTGAATTACAAACCGACCGGTCAGTAGTTCTAGTAGTGTTAAAGAATAAAATTCTCTGTTCCGCGTCATGGACAATCTCTTGATCACCACTGTTATAATAATTTTAAATTCAATTATAAATATGTTAATCAAATTACTTGCCACCCATTAAGATCTCAGAAATTTAATAACATAAAAAATATAAACAATAAAAAGGTTAGCGTGCGCGTAAGATAAGAAAGAAATTAAGATCTTTACGTTGTTTACATAAAAAGATCATTTTATAAATAAAATTAAAAATTAAAAATAAAATGAAAAAATCAATTGAAGTCTATAAATACAAAAAAAAAAACACTAAATTTGATATCCATAATAAAAATACAAACTTTTCAATGTCATGTGTGTAGATTAAAAATAAAAATAAATACGAGAATGAATTTTTTATGTTAATTTTTTTAATCTTTTACAGCTCGACGCGCGAGAGTTTTTTTTTTTAAATTCATATTATTAATAAATTATGAAAAAATATAAATTTAGAATTTTGTAAACGCGGAATATTGTTTTGCGCGGAATATTGTGTAATATATAAAGATTGTGTGTTATTATCAATGGTATACATTGTTTTTGTATATAATGTATTTTATAATTAAATTATTGGATATTGTAGTAATTATTAAGTCTGACTCCGTCTGAGATATATATTTTTTAAACATGATTTTATATACCAAGTAATAGCACATGTTTATATATCAACTTGCCGAGTTTTCAAAATATTTCTGTCTATAAATCAAAATGCACTTAGTTAAGCGTTTACAAATATTAATCGTCATCGTTTTTCTCTGACTTTTCGTAATAAAATTTTTTGTAACTGGAAACATTTTACAAGAAATGTAGAGGTTTTTCTCGGAAATCTGCGATTTTTATGTATGTCTAAATACTAATAAAATTTATTCTATCTATTAAAAGTTGTTATTTTAAAATATTTTTAATCCCACATCGTAACTATTAAATACTTAAGAACAGTCTTTTTCTATAAGTTTATTTATTTCTGTACGAAAGCAGATGAATATAAAAATGTGAAAATAGTAAATGTCGTCACAATTAGAATTGTAGAGTTACATTTCAAAACGAATTATTTTTGAATAATAATAAAATATTTTTATTGACACGATCTCTATTCTAAGATATAAACTAAACTTCACTCACTTGGTATTCAAAATAATGGCACTTTCAGTCAACATACTCCTTGAGTTTACTTCTTAAAAATATTAAAACATTATTTATGCGGTTACATAGTTTTAATAAAATGTAAGTTTATTTCGGTAAAAATATGTTTTCAACAAATAAAATTGTTTTCAGAAATTAACATAAAAATCATATTTGATAATAAAAAAAACCAGGTGCCTCAAACCCGAAAATTCGTAACATTAAACTTTAAAAAAAGACTTAAAATACAAAATACGAAAGACAAGTTTTGTATTATTAGCAATTTTTGAATATTCAATACGTAGAGTGCTGTATTAACGATTGAAGATGGTTTCGGAGTCGGAGTCTAACACATAGAGAAATTGTTTTGCTTGATTATTAAGTAGGAGTGTATATATTAGGAGTACAAATAAGTTTTGTGTTTTTTTTTATAACTTCGAAACTTTATTCAGAGAAATTGCTACAACGTATTTTATTTAAAGTATTTTTCATCGTTAGCTAAGATTTTTTCCCATCTTTCAAGCTTTTGGCACATTCTGTTTTGAGCAGGAGCTCATTCATAACAGAGATGCACTAAAAGAGTTCGATAACATAATATATGAAAATTACACAGTCGTTTAGTGCCCAGATCACAGCACCAGCCATTCAGTTCGATTAGGACGTCCGCATCTTTATCTTGAATTCTTGCATCAGGATTTCCCACATTTGAATCTTTGTATTCTCCAATTAGACCGCAATTTTTCAAATAGATACAATAAATTATAAAAAGTAATTTAAAAAAATTTTTTTTTTACGAAAAGTCAAAGTCGACTGACTCGGAAGTCAAAGCCGAATGGAATATGGAATTTGGAGTTGGAGTCGAAGAATTATTTTACCGTCTCCGCAGCACTGATTAGAACTATTAGGTTAGGCATATTCAGCTCAGCCAACTGTTGGCAATATTTTGAGTAAAACCAAAGATCATATTATAATAAAATGACTTCTTCACAGCAGAAATTTACTGTATGAATAGAAAAGTGTATAGATGGTATAGGGATGGGAAAGAGTTTTTGAAGAAATTTAGCATTACTTTTTGAGTAAATTTAAAGTTAGTAAAAAAAGTATAAACAATTAAAGAATTAAAGAAGTTCAAGGCTGAACTTTTTCAGACAATTTGAGAATTTCCAGCTGTTAAAACAACTTAATGGAATGTTAAAACCGATCAAGTTTGAAGAATACAATTTTCAAATTTCTTTCATTTCAAAATGTTAGAAGTCCTTTTAACAGAAAATGTACATGCATGCTAAAAAGCGGCCTGGTTGGATTTCCCATAAACTCAAAAACTCTACAAAATATAACTGTTAAAAAAGTTTCACAATTCTTTTATCAGTTGTAGTAACAATTATCGACTAAAAAGTTTAACATGGTGCGTTCGGTAATTTATTAATGGAAATCTTCAATTGATGAATAAAATAAAATTAAAATTAAAAACACTCGTTCGCACATGGAATAACTAATTTGCACAGAAAAAATCGGTTCTTTATTTGAATCCGCAGAATAAATAATTGCGGTGAACCCAAAACTGTAGAAAAATGAAGAAAATATAAAATCCACAAAAAATTCAAATTGATTTTCTTATTTGAAGGTGTTCTGGCCCATAACTTGCATTTGTAATGAAACAATGGATTTGTAGACTGCTTGTGATTCTCGTTGTGTTTTATCAAGCGCAATATTATACAGGGTGAGCCAGGGGACAGTGGCGGTCATCTATATTATTGACCTTGACCTTCAAGTCAATTTTCAAGATCATTTTTTTAAATAGAACCCCTATTTTTGACACCGGATTGGAAAAGAGTGGGAAATTTTACGTCCGAATATGTATTTCCCGTGACCTCCTAAAGTCAACTGAAGTAATATATTTTAGTTAAAAATTTATTTAATTTCCATACCAAATCATAAGCATTATAACTAAAATATATTCCTTCAGGTGACCTTGGGTGGGCATGGAAAATACATAATTGGCCTTAACATTTTCCATTCTTTTCGAGTCCGGTGTCAAATAAGGGGTTCCATTTAAAAAAATTACCTTGACCTTCAGATGACCATGAAATTTGACGTGAAGGTCACGGGTATTAATACAGATAGATGACCCCTATTGTCCTCGATAACTTTGTCTAAATAATTCAGAATATAAATATTGTACGGGAGAAATACATTAGTGCTAAAATTAGTCCCACTTCCCTCCCGTTGTAGGTGGGGTGGGGGTAACTTTGAAATCTTGAACTCCTATTTTTTATTGCAGATTCGAATTCTACGGCTAAAAGTACGTCGGAAAAAATTGAATTTTGTCGATTAAAAAAACGTTTCACACAAATCCTACTTGCTTTTAGCAGTAGAATCCGAATCTGTAATCAAAAATAGGGGTTCAACATTTCAAAGTTACCCCGCACCACCTACAATGAGGGGATAAGGGACTAATTTTAGCACTAATGATTAAATTTTGATTAAGGACATTTTTTCCTTCATTTAAAAAAATCATCCGGTATATGATTTTAACTGCAATAAAATCGATTACGCGTGAGCGTAAATTCCTAAATTCTTTTGCGTGAGAGCATTTTATACTTATATAGGACCTATTATGTACGACATGGGTTAAGGCGTTCAATAAGCTGTCCATCTTTCAGGTATCGAAAAGCAAAACTTAACTAATCGATAATTTGCTGTTGACTAAGAAATGAGCGCGATAATATTTTTAGATATTATCTGAATGAGTTCTTCACAGATTGTTTTGATCAGGTTAAAGGAATTTTGTTTGCCAAAATTTTCATAACTGTAAAATAACCTTCTAAGTCAAGTTCAGCTGGCGGGTTTACAACTATGCAGAACATAGTCTTTGGTAACATTGGCAATGGTAGGTTGATTCAGTCCTGATTACAATTCCGGTTACCGGAGCATCTTCGGAAAGAATATTTAGTAAATTAAAAATGATTAAAACCTATTTTAGAAACAAGAGGACGCAAGACCGATTGAAAATCAATATAAATCATTCAATGTTGTCTTGGTTTCAAAACGTAAATAAAAATAGAAATTTGTTGAGATTTTTAATTTAAATTCTTATTTGGTCGTTTACGAGAATATATCCACAAAACACTTTGCTTGTTAGCTGCATGCATCTATGGATATACGTAACAAGGTTTTAATATTTTATAGTTAAAGCAAGCCAAAAAATACAACAAACGTCAAAAATATTTTCTTTTATGTTGGAAACACACGAGCAGAATTTCTGCTAGCAGCGCTGCCGGCAGAAATGCAGATGAACTATATGAGCGTCGTATTTGACACGCAGAATTTTTTTTTAGTGGCATTTACTTATTTGATACAAATTTAATTATACAATTTTTTTAAATGAATGATGCCTTATTTTGTTGTCACAAGTTAATTAATTTGTATCCTCCATTTTGCCACTTATCACACAAAACTTATTTTTGGTCAACAAATTAAAAAAATTGATTGAAACAAATAAAAAGTATACACATTGTTTGTACTAGATTTGTTTCCTTTTACGTAATGTAGCGTACTGATTCGCAGCAAAATTAGAAATAGAGACAACTTACAGAATTCTGCGTGGCAAGCAGAATCCATGGACATATTTCATTCCATATAAACTAGTGTTTTCTAATTTCGATGCGTTATGCATATTTTACTTTCATTGTGATATTGCTTAAATAGGAAGCTCCCTTCGGTATGCTGGTGGTTCGTTAGATTTATTTTTATATTTTACTCTGATTGAACTATCTCTATTTTATTATTTTCTTTGATAAAACCAAAATAGCTGGCGCAAGCAAATTAAATTTTTAGGCTAGGTTCGAAACGAAATTTAATTTTAGTAAAGGATGCACTTTCTAGACAATTAGACGTATTTGTTAATTTTCCCTTAAAATTATTTTATAAAGTATTTTATATTTTAAAAATGACCAAATCTTGCGAGCCCGTGTTGTCATCACCGAAATTGGGTAGCCGAATAAAACAGTAATACTCAAAATACAGTGGCAAAATTTATTAATGTATAACAAATATAAATATGTATAGCAAAAATAATCAGAAATGAATTCGGTCCAATAAATACGGGTTTGAAATGTACCAAAAAGTGCACCAAATCATCGAGAAAGATGTCGAGTAATATTAGGAAACATCTTAATGTACATAAAATATAAAGTACACTTCATAATAATTTACACACACAATTTAATTTTAGTTATAACACATTTAATTTATTTTATTTTATAAAAATTTATTTAAATTTATTTAATGTTGAACATTTTATTAATCATTTTTCACCACCATTGGTGTTATTTTAAACCCCGCGCGAGGTGGGCGACATGTTACCTTATTGACGATCGAGAGCAGACTGAAGTGAAAAGAAGATAATTTTATTTTGTTTTGTTGTCTCTTCATGTGGAAGAGACAGTTGTTCAATGGTTGAATGCATGTGTTCCCAAATGGTAATGTCAACGTTGAGCGTCGTGAAGACGTTGCATTAGTGGTTGGGTAGACTCAGACGCCAATGTATGTGAGTTATACTTTGTGGCGGAGCACGCATGAGTGAGCCGCTACAGGACTCCTCCGCAAGTGATTTTCCCGTTCCTGCAAAACATAGTTGGTTTCGGTCTGTCTGTGTTCAGATCAGCTAAACAGAGGTGGCGGTCGCTCAATTGAAATGCCCCATCCACTGGACATTAATTGGTTGGTCGATGCTTGCGTCAGTAGCTGTGAAGGAGGATGTTCGTCGAGATGAGTATCTCTTATCTTCCTTCACTGAAGTGTGTTGTGCTGCAGACAGAGCTATTTGAAGATGTCTGGTGACGCAAGTGAGTGAGTGTGCAGTCTGTGTTGTGCTAGGCAGGTGGGCAGCGGTGAAAGGAAGCGTCGAATCACACACCAGATAGGTTGGGAGCAAGGGGCTTCGACCAATACCTGATATGTACCTCTAGTCTTCCCTCACTGTACACCATACCAGTCTGACACAAGAATTTTTTTTTTTTTTTTTTTTTAAATCATTACCAATTTTATTAAAACGTTTAAAACAAAGTTACAATAAATAATAAGTAATTGGTAAGATAATTGCACCTTTAGTTTCAAAGAAACGTGTGTCAGGTACAATGGTTCTCTCTAATAATATTACAAAAATTTTTACAAAAAAGTCATAGTTAACACAATAATAATTTACAAAATTTAAAAAGTAAAAGTAATACAAATAAAATAAAAGACAAAACTATAATAATACAAAAAATAGATGCTCAATTGCTTTGTTTAGTTTCAACCAATTTTTGAGAGCTTTGGAGAAAGCGGAGAAGCTGCTGCACACTCGAATTTCCAATGGTAAGTTGTTAAAGATTATTGCTGAAGCCACACTGAAGTAACGTTTACGAAACTCTAAATTAACATTGGGGGCAAACTTTATAAATTTGAAATTTAAACAAAGATTATAAACTGAATAGTTGACAAAGTTGTTCCCGCTGATGATGTAAAAAAGCTTTAAGACCTTGAAAACATACATGTGTTGTAAAGGCATTATATCCAGCTCCTGAAATATAGGCCATGATGGTGTCTGCAATGATTTAAACGTCATTAGCCGCAAAACATGCTTCTGTCGAACGTACAGAGGATGTAAAAGAGTTTTACAAGCACCACCCCAACATGCTAAACCATACAGGAGGATAGAATCAACTAGGGCAAAATAAACCAATTTCAGAAGATATAACGGACAGTATAATCGTAAAACATACATTTTCCTGGAAACCAAAAGAATTCTCGACTTAAGGCCTTCAATGTGGGCCTTCCAGTTTAGGTTACTATCAATCATAACTCCCAAATATCTAATTTCACATACCGAGCTTATGGTGAAGCAACCATTAGGGATACAAATTGGACTGTTATTACAGCCAAATGCGTGATAGATAATCGGTGTTTGGGATCTCTGGCATTCCCTGAAATGCATAACTTTTGTCTTGTCGCTCAAAATCAAATTATGGGCTCCCAACCAAATCGCTAACATAACCAAATCCTTGTCAATAATAGTAAGGTTCGCATGATGGTTGAGGCCAGCATAAACAAATGAAAGATCATCCGCATACGCAGTGAGGGTACCAGAAAAATTCTGGTTGAAGATTCCATTTATGTAAACAAGAAAGAGTAGCGGCCCCAACACTGAACCTTGAGGAACTCCAACCCTAATATAACGCTCCTTACTCAAAATATTGTTGACGCGGACAACTTGAGTTCGGTCACTTAGATAATCAGAAAGCCACTTGTGTAACATTCCACGAAAACCGCAATGATTTAGTTTTAACCGAAGAATTGTATGATCAACTCTATCAAAGGCTTTGGTTAGGTCAACAAACATTGCTGAAGCCTTAAGTCCTCGATCAATGCTGCCACTTATCTGTTCCAGAAATTCTAAAATCGCTTGTTCAGTATTTTTATTGTTACGAAATCCAAATTGTTTCGGAGAGAGAAATTCGTTTTGATCCAAAAAATCAACAATCCTGTTCTTCATAGCCTTTTCAAAAATTTTAGAGAAGATTGAAAGAAGTGATATTGGTCGGTAGTTATTTACACAAGTTTTATCATTTTTCTTAAATTTGGGGACAACAACAGCTCTTTTCAAGGTTCCAGGAAAAACTCCTGTTTCAACACTTAAGTTAAAGAGAAAAGACAAGACATCCACAAGGAAGCAAGCCATTTTTTTAACAACACTATTTGGAATTCCATCAATCCCAGGAGACGATTTATTTTTTAGGGAGTTAATAATATTATACAGTTCCCCTGGAGAAACAGGTCAAAAATAACAACTATTCATAACATCATAACTCTCAGTAACTATTCGATTTCTTTCCAACTCATCCATCACTGTCGAACTATTGGAGTTCCCTATACTTACAAAGAAATTATTAAATTCATTAGCAATAGCCGCAGAATCCGAAATGGTCACATTATTATGACTATTAATTTCTCTGATTTCAGCGTTACCATGATGCTCACCAATTATATTATTCACAGTTCGCCAGTTTTTACGAGCATCATTACCATTTTTTTCAAACTGTTTTGTGTAGAAGTGTTTTTTGGTTTGCTCTATTTTGAGATTTACCATATCACACAGTTTGCGGCTGTAAAAATGAATGAATAGAATGGTGCAGCGACCGAGTTTCCATGTCATTGTTGGCAAAGCTGTGAGATGCTAGACCAGAAAATGATTTTCTGAAGTCTGGAGTCAGCTTTGGGGCCTGCCAAGAGATGTTGGCAGTGGCCGCTTTGAGGCCAGTCCACGGACTCGACTGTGGCCGGAGAAAGTCGATGTGAGTCTCGACTTTCTCGTGAGAGTCATGGTGGTCATGATATTGATGATGATGATGATGTTGATGATGATGACGCTGCCAGCTGGTGGGATGACCGAAATGGTGATGGTAATGGTGATGTTACCGCTGTCCATGCTAACTGCGATAATGGTAATGGTGGTGATGTTGGTGTTGTTGTGCCGGCTGGTGTGATAATGGCGCTGACAGGTGCTGACTCCATATTTGTGTAGGTGCTGGGGTTATGTATATGTGTAAATGTGTGATGTCGTGTATATGATTTGCGATGTGGCTTGACTACGTGTCGTGTGATAGTACGACCACATTTTGAGTGATGATGATCTGTGTGTGATGCATGTGGTGTGTTTGGTACCATTAGTTATGAGAAGCAAAAAAAAAACAGTAAAAAAAATTGAGACATTAATTTGGCACGTGGTCGATGATCTTGTGACACTAATACACACAATTAAAAAAAACTAACGTTACATACCGTTTTACCTGGTACGGCTTCGTACCAGGTGTCCAAAAATTTTACACGGTAAATTAAAATTGTTGCGCCGAATAATTTGGTGGCGTGTTCTTATGAAAAAGCCGTAAACACGGCCGTCGGTGGTCACCACTTTAATGTGCATAAAATATAAAGTACACTTCATAATAATTTACACACACAATTTAATTTTAGTTATAAGATATTTAATTTATTTTATTTTATAAAAATTTATTTAAATTTATTTAATGTTGAACATTTTATTAATCATTTTTCACCACCATTGGTGTTATTTTAAACCCCGCGCGAGGTGGGCGCCATGTCACCTTATTGATGGTCGAGAGCAGACTGAAGTGAAAAGAAGATAATTTTATTTTGTTTTGTTGTCTCTTCATGTGGAAGAGACAGTAGTTCTATGGTTGAATGCATGTGTTCCCAAATGGTAATGTCAACGTTGAGCGGCGTGAAGACGTTGCATTAGTGGTTGGGTAGACTCAGACGCCAATGTATGTAAGTGATACTTTGTAGTGATGGGCTAAATCGATCTTTTTTGTTAAAAATCATATGAGGAAATAAACAAAACAGAACAAAAAAGATCGATTTAGCACATCACTAATACTTTGTGGCGGAGCACGCATGAGTGAGCCACTACAATCTCGAATATCAATATATATAGATCAGGTAACTCAAATAGGCTAAACCAATCTCAAATAAAGCATAGAATTTTAGTATGAAATGAATAATCCGTAATATCTTACTTGCATTATGCTAAATAAATCACATACAAATTTCCGAGAATAATTCTAATAATCTAGAACATCTCAGTTACTCTAAACACCCTCTAGCTCTTCCTCTAATAATCTAGAACATCTCAGTTATTCTAAACACTCTCACTACCTTAAATCATCTGTAATATAAGAGACTCGGAAACCTCGAATAAAACGTAATAACAAGCAAACAACTCAACGCTTTGGAAATTTTTAAACATCTCGAAGAAAAACCAAAAACTTCGAATATAATTTGAAAAGTCTCGAAATATCGAACTAATTTGAAAAATGTCGAATTATCCGTATTATTTTGTTAAACCAAAGGAACTCAATCCTATATGCGATAATCTTTTCGAATAATCCCAAATAACCTCGAAATATCGAAAAATTCAAGATCCAGGTTTATCTGCGCAAAACACATTGCCTTGCAAAATTCAAATAATTGTTGAAAAATCTAGGACATTTAGAATAAACTGGAATAATCTGGTTACTCAGAAAAATTCGAATAATCTCTATACGAAACTCGAATGATGTCGAACAGTTTATCTAAATAATATCGAAAAATCTGGAATTTATTATGAATAATTTCGAAAAGTTTATAAATCTTTAACAAATTGGGGTTCGGAAAATCCCGAAAAGTCGTCTGACTGTTTCGAAACACCGAATCATCAATATGTCTCTACATCACCTCATATTTCATATCAAATTATAAAAAGCCGGACATGAGGGCATGAAATCGAGGCGCAACAAAACTCTTTTAAGCCAGTGCGCTGGGGTGCTTGTAGAGAGCTATTTTTCAGGGTTTTGTTTTCTATGTACAAGACCGTCAGAAGCTACGATACTTAGATTTGATTTTTTGTTATAAAAATATTGTAGAAAATGTTACTTTGTTGAACTGTGTTACGATTATTAGTTTTAAATAAACCAAGATAGAGGAGGCTTATCAAATGTATAAACGTGCCGAAAACAAAAGCATAATAAAATTTAGTGATGGTAATCTAATCACAAAAGATCTACCTATCTTGATTTTTTTTGAGATCGCTATATTCCTTAAATATTATTTAGTAATTTCACTCTGTGCTCGTAATTTAGGAAAGGTGATTAAGGTGTTAAATAAGATTGGTAAAATAATTCGAATGCCATATTCTCACATTTGTGACTAGTCTTTTTGTTAGCATTAGTAGAAAACCCGTTTGCAATTAATTCCCTTAAAATTGACGAATTTCTAACTTCAACGTGACAAACTTTAACCTGACAAGCTGTTAAATTGTAATTTTCTGATTCCAGAATCCAGAGTGTTGGAATAAACTTCTTAATAATATTTGGAATTTTGATTCACTTCATTTACGAGATACAAATACTTAAATTTATGTAATTTACTGATAAGAGCTTAACATTTTCAATACGGCATGTCCGTCCATCTTTTTAAATTCACACTCTTGAAATTTAGCTGATTTTTAGTTAAAATCAGAAGAGCTGTACTGTACAGTTCACCCTCTATAAGCCAAATTGGGACTGAAAGGTATTTTGAACTATCAGTTATCGACCTCTTCAACATCATCTCTCGAATTCCCATTCCAAATTTTTATTAGATTCATACAAAGCTTACCTAAATATACAAGCCGTCAGGCTCAGACCAATTTTAAAAGAAGCTTAATTTAAGGGGGATACATTTTACGATTTCCCATAAGAGCCCATGTAAAATTGAACATTTTTGATTCAAATTTTATGAATGAAAAATACTCGTAATAGAAAATATTTTTAGGTTTATATTTAAATCAAACCTTTGAGTATAACATATTTTAGAACCAATAACTTAAATTTAGTAATTTGATTAATATAATTAAAATAAAATTGTACAAATTTACTTTTTCTTTGTATGTATATGTAAAAAATTTGGAAAAATACAGTATAAACTTATAAAAACGAAATCAATGACGTAAGATCTTGTTTTGTAAACACAAAATTTTTTTTTTTTGATGTTATGAAGTTGCCTACACAACGTTTTTTTAAATTAAATATTTTTAACAGTGCAATAATTCTGTTAAATGGGAAACTAAGTATTTACAAGTAATTTAAACTAACGTATGTAGTTAATTTATTTAATGTTTTATTTTATTTGGTAAAGTATTTTATGCTTTTCAAATATACAGGTCGATTATAGAATCCGCGTGGACGCGGAAAAAATAAATTCATTACTAAAACTTTTTACATTTATTTTAATGTTCATATTTTGTATTTTGCTCAAATCAAGCATTCTAGCGCTGAATCCATTTCGTGTTCGACAAAATTCGTCCGGTAATTGAGTCTCATATAAAGCGCGAGCTCTTGAATTTCCCCTTTGGTCATCATGTAATTTATGGAATTATACCCGGATATTTTTGTGGCATTCCCGGATTTATTTAATAGGGTCCCACATAATCACAAATAATCCCCTTACTTACATGATAAAGAAATTATCTATTATGTATGACTTTGGTACAACAAACAAAAGAAAAAAGACGCAATTAAGCAATTGTAGTGATATAATGAATTTATTAATCTCGTTAGTCGCATTTCTTTTACTCTAGCTCAAATTTAAATAAAATAATTAAATAATATATATTTATATATTTATTAAATAATTTAATAATGTTGACACGAACATAAAACGAAGAATTAGAGTAACTGCAGCCAAGAAACAACTGTCTTGATTCCGTCCAGGATACTTAAAGATTTCAAAAATAGGTGTCACAAATTTTTGGAATATAGTATCGTCCGAATATAGAAGAACTTTTTGAATAAATAATTTATTGCTTCGGCAATCCGGTCATCAGCTTCGGCACCCTGACTTACTTCCTCCTAAAATTTAGTTTAAAAAAAAAAAATATTTTTAGCGATGAACATTTTACCGGCACAGCCAAGAAATTACAACAATATACCTCATTTGGTTGCCTTTCATGATTCGATAATCGCTTTAATGCGTGATGCTCGCTGATGCGTTTTTTGTCTTTCGATGCCTGTCTAACATTTGTTTTTCGCGACCCCTATGCAACTCATGTCGGTATTTTGTATTGCTGTACACATCCATATTCAAAAATATCATTTCCTTCATGGCCACATATCCAATCAAGTAAATAGTCCGTGTCATCAACCAAGCGGGGAGCTTCAAAATCTCGCAGCCAACATTATGATTCTTCTCGTCCTCGGTCAACCATTCAATCGATTTTTTCTCGATCTTTTGTAAAATTTCAGATAATATTTCCTCTTTCACTTTATCTGGTGATTGTGATACTTGATAAATAAAATCAAATACGGATGCGGTAATAGGATTAAAATTTTTAAAATTTTCCGCTCCAAAATACACTCATACATAAGTTTCTTTACTTTAACAGTTTGAACGAGTTGGTCGTTTGGACTGAATCGCCTAAAATTGGAATCATCTTTGTCGTGTACTAAATTTAGTAAAAACGTTAGTACGGGTGAATAAACTCCAGGATCTTTCATTCTTTCAAGACCATAATCCTGAAGAATTGGTACATTCGCCTGAGCGACTGAATTTGATGCGCTGAAATTAAAGATGAATTCAGTTTTTCAAAAACTAGTCTTAATTAAATTTATATTTACCATGATGCTAATACGAGTATTTGTAAAGCTTTTCTTGCTTCATCTTCCATTGTATCTTCAAACATCATATTTTCAATTACCTCACTTTCGATCCAATGCCTTATTAAAATTTCAAAAGCCTTGTAAAACCTTTTGTTAAAAAATTAAATAAATTTGTCAAGTTGTCAACTACCTCAAGAGCATGAGATCTGCCATCCTTATCGGTCGAGAAAAATATTCTAAAGTATTCATTTGTGACAGAATCGCGTTTTTCTTTATCACTCGACCACACTAAATTCAATGATTTAATCATTCCGACCTCAGTGCCCTCGATGCCAAACCACTATCCGGTTGTGAAAAATGAAATGGCTTCAATCACATCACTATTTGTTTTCGACAATAAAAATTCCTCTAATTTTGATAATGTACTATTGAGGCTTTGAAAATGGGTTTCGCTCCAAGAATGTTTTAATCAAGATAATGGCATTCTTGCGAACCAAGGTACTTTTATCGTCTAACCGATCGATAGCATTCACTAATATTTTATGTTGATATAACAACGGCACAGCATAAGCCTCTTTCAGCTGATAAAATATATTCAATGCCTTTGATCGTACATGTGATTTAACATCCATCATGTGATCGAAAAGTTTTTCGAGAAAATCATCTCGCACCAGCTTCTTTTACTTCGGTCAATTCTTCCGACGTTAAATCTTTCAGTATTACATCGCTCATCATTTTTAATATATAAATTCTTAGAGCGTAGGAATGATTGTTTAACATTTCCAATGAAATTACGTTCAACTCGGTTACAAATAAACTTTTTCGATGTCTTCGCTAAAAGTTAATTAAATTTGTGTCTCAACATATAGTTCAGTTCACTGGAACTATTTGCGGTTTTGCTAGAAACGATAAATTTATACTAATCAGCTAATAAATAAAAAAATAATAAATAAAAATAAATAAATTAATTTAAATAATATAAAAAAAAAAAAATTCAACTTACTACTTTTCTCCATTGACAAGTATGACATTTGTTTAGAATATGTCAAAAAATTAGCTTTTCCATTTTGTACACTGTCAAGTGAGAAACTAGTGACATCTGTAGTTTACCACAAAAAATACATTTTTCGGTTACTATTTCTGTTCGAATGAGTTTTAAAAATTAATAATCCGTTTTATTTGGTTTTCCCCGGACTTATTATGGTTAATAGAGCAATCAAATGTCAAAGTGGTTTTTATGTGCGAAATTTATGTGGATTAATATTAATTATTTGAAAAAAAAACAACAATTTTATTAATATATTTTATTAATATATTTAAGAATAAACAATTTATCAGAGCCAATCAAAACTTGAAAATCTTTTGTGAAAGTGTTGGATTACGACCTCAATTTGAAAAGTACTTAATTGGTAAGTATTACAGTAACAATAAGTCCAAAAAATTTCAATTTTAATTTACCTGTCCGGTTAAACAATTTGAATATGTGTTGGAATTGCCTCCAAATTTCTTCAAGGTTGGATCGTGTATGCCGATAAGTAACGTTGGCAACATCATTCGTCGGCTTCAGTCAATAGGACTTCATTACGTGGATATTGTTTGATAAAATTTAAAAGGTTTTTATGCCTAATGGAAGCAACTTTCTTAATTTTTCGTCCTGTTTTTTTTTGTTGCTTCCATGTGTGCTTTTCCTTTTAATAATAAATTATTGTTATTATACAAATAAATAAATAAATACAATATTTTATTAAAATCACAAAAAATTTTTTTCTTAATTAATTAATTTTTAATTGACGGTACCTTTTACTTGAATTAATTTTCGTATTTTTAATTGAGCTGATGAATTCTTTTTGTTAAACTCATTTCCACCGTTAGAGATAGGGAATATCATTATTCAAATTTCATTCAAATCATTATTGCAATTTTTGAATGTTGAAAACAAACGCATCGTCCGAATTTTTCGACTTCAAATCAATAATGTCCGGATGAAATAGATTCGCATGCTCGTTAATCTTTTTATTTACTAAATTATACTCCTAACTTGCTAAAACATTATTTTGATTTGTTTTTCTGAAATATGAATTTATTTCAATTTCTTATTACCGCCATCTGATTTCAAACACGAAAACTACACGGTCATTTTGTTTTTTTTAAACTTTTTTAATTAGTCGAGTTTATAAGTGGTGTCACTATGGCTTATTACAAAAAAAAACATGAACGAAAGGTATGACGTTATGAGGTGGTAAAGATGTGTTTGTAAATAAAGGGGTTTTACTAAAACATTAATTAAATATCTATAAACAAGATTTTATTAATTGATTTTCAAATCGTATATTTACCAATCATTCTTCTTGATAACGTAGAAATCAAAATTCATTTTTGTAAGATTTTTCATTTAAAAAAAACGATATTAAAAAAACATAACTTTTCATATGATTTGTATGAAAAATTCATTTTTTTTTGTCTTTCTATCCCCCTTATATTAAGTTCGAATTTCAACCTGACGGCTTGTATATTTAGGTAAGCTTTGATTCATATGATAAAAATGGAGTGATTTGTTTTAAAAATTTTTAAAGGCGTTTTCAAGGTTATTTCAAGGTCAATGTTCTTTTTTATAAATTGCAACACAATTTTTTTACCGATTCAAAGTCTGGATGAAAAAATAAACAACTTTTGCCGGAAACATTTTCTAATCCCATCTTTACTATTTTGCTATATTTAAAGATCGACTTAATTCATTACCACTATTGTGCTCGGTTTCACAAAAAAATATAAAAATGTTATTTTCACCATGTGCCTTCTTTTTATTGTAAGTGCATTTTGTCCAGTAAAAGCTTATGCACCTCAAAATGTAAAGATTGGGTAAATATACGTTTTGGACACAAATTATTGTGTTTTATGTAACCTGAATCTATTATATGCGATACAATCTAAAAATGAAAAAAATTGACCTTGAAAATACTTTCCCTACTACTAGTCGTACTCGTAAATTAAACGTGATAAAATAGCCGCAGGATGAACAATAGTAACAGAGCATTATGTTTCATTGATATTGAACATTTTCGGAAAAAACCATTACCAAACTACAGAATGACTCAAGCATTTCTGATGTTTATTTCAATTTTCAATAAAGTACTTACACAACATGTTACATGATAAGATTTAAATTCTGTCAGCTTAACTAAGGCTCTTGGCAATAGAATAATTAATATCTTAGTTCGCGGTTCCATCTGTTTGCATCGTCTGGCGAACAAAATCGAAATAGTTTATATTGTAACCATGAACTTAAAAAAACAAAACGAAAAAATACGACAACATATGTATAAAGGGAAAATTTTTATGATTTTTAATTATTTTTCGGAAAATTGGGGGGGATCGTCTCATAACATATACACACGATAAAATTTCTATAGTGGCATGGCATATACTGAAATTAGATCCTACATACTATATAATACGTTCACAGTTATTTATAAATTTTTTATGAAACGAAAAATACAAATAAAATGACGGAAAAATAATTATTGAAATCTGTCTGTTAGAAATATTTAATGTTCTATTGAAGTTAAGTTAATAATATAAGACGAGCGAGGGTTTTTCTTTTATATTTTTTCTGCTCCTATAATCTAACAGTATAAATATATAAGAAGTGATTTTAATGTACATTGTGTATATATATTATATTATAGTCTTATTTCTTCTTAATTTTATTTTTTTAAAACTTTAAATTGATTGATCTTATCTATGTTATGGAATTTTTATGTCGGTTATATTTATGAGGTTTTTGTTATATTTTCAAATCGTATTTATGTACATATTAATGGTGTTATTGTTATTTGTTATATGTATTATGTTTTTTGTTTGAGGTTTTTTTTTTTTTTTTTATTATTTAGACGACATTATGTCTATAGAACATAACTGAAAATATAAAATGAAAATGTTTTATATAGAAGTTGTTTATTGCTGTTGGACTTGATATAGGACTTTACTAACCAAAACCATAAAAATACAAAAATACATATTTCGGTTTTTGGCATAAAACCAATTTAGATTGATAACAACTATACATCATGTGTGTTCGAAATCATTTTCCTAGAAATCGAATTAAATTTTTGTTTTGGAACAAATATGTTGTGTCTTTGCCAAATGCGTTTGTGATTTTGATCCTGTTTTAAAATTTCTTATCAAAGGGTGCAATTAACTCGATAATTCTCTATATTAATTGATGTTAGCCGACGTTGGATGCACATTCCGTCCAAAATTTTGTAGGACGGCCAAGAATTAAATTTAAATATTAAAATCTAAATGTTTCTAGCAAAGTCGAATATCGGCGGAAAGTTTTGTTACTGTACTATCTCTTTAGCATAGATTCCTACTTATGTTGTGAATGCTTAGAGTATAAAATATCGATTTAGTGCCTCAACTCAACAATAAGACGGATTTTATTTGCGGCATCAGGGAGAACCAAAACTTTAATGTTAGCAAATTGGCCAATGAAATGTGGTATAATATATGGAGGCATTCCACCTTATGGTGTTATAAAGGGTTTTCCAATAAGAGGTTTCATTTTGATATTAAAAAAAAACGAGTATTTTTTAAGAGAAATCAATAAATGTTTATTTCATTGTAAAGAGGAAGGTATGCCATTAACATTTGAAAACGATATCAGCCAAATGGCCGCCACGGCTACGCTTGCAGCACCATACCCTTTTCATGAAATTTTCCATGACCAATTCGCACATTTGCGGCTGTATGTCCTCGATAACTTCACGAATTCCATCTTTAAGGTCTTGAATCGATTGTGGAGCATTGGCATAGACCTTATCTTTTACGTGGCCCCAAAGAAAAAAGTCTAAAGGTGTTAAATCACAAGATCTTGGTGGCCAATTGTGATCACCTCTTCGAGAAATAACACGGTCAGGAAACTTTTCTTGCAAAATTTCGATTGCTTCGTGCTTGTGTGGCACGTACCGTCATCTTGCTGAAAATAAACGTCGTCCACATCAATATCTTCTAATTCCGGCCAAAAAAAATTATTAACTCGGTAACGCAATCCATTCACCGTAACAGTTGCACCAGCCTCATTTTCGAAAAAGTAAGAACCAATCACACCGCCAGCCCAAAAACCGCACCAAACAGTGACACTTTGAGGATGGAGAGGATTTCTGAGCCCCAAAATGCGACAATTCTGCGTATTAACGCAGCCTCCGAGGTGAAAATGGACCTCATCACTGAAGATGGTTTTTCGATGAAAATCCGGATCATTTTGATGCATTTTAAGGATCCAATCAGCGAAGATACGACGTTTATGGTGATCGACCGGCTTGAGTTCTTGTGTTAACTGAACTTTAAAAGCCTTAAAACATAAGTCTTTATGCAAAATACGGTGTAATGTCGTTTGTGGAATGTCTAATTCCAAAGATCGACGAGGAATCGACAAACCTGGGTTTGCTTCAATACTACGGGCTACAGCACCAATATTCTCAGTTGTTCTTGAGCGACGCACACGGTTTCGATTCTTCACATCACTAACTTGTCCCAACAGCTCAAATTTTTCCACCAGTTTCACTATTGCCGGCCGAGAAGGTGCTTCACGACGACCAAAAACTGCTTTAGTTTTGCGAACTGTGACTGCAAAATTTGCACCATTTTTGTAGTGAATTTTAATAATTTCAATGCGTTGTTGAAGCGTGTATCGTACCATTTTTAGTAATGGCGTAGTTTTTAATTGTAAAATGTCAAAAGATGATAGCTTCAAAATTGACAGCTGCCCCAAAAGCAGGCTATTCAAAATGAAACCTCTTATTGGAAAACCCTGTATATGGAGGGTTTGTGTCGTGTTACATATTTTACAGTATGCATAAAGGACCTACACTCAACGAAATAATTATAATGCCATTTTCTTTTCTTGAATAACAACAAAATATCAGGTAATAACAAAACCGTATTTATTTCATTAAATTTTACAAAAAAGCTATAGTAAACGCAACAATTCAATTTATAAATTTAAGGTGCCTTACACAAAATATTTAATAAAATACAATTACTCCATAGGAAATATTTATAATGCCAAAATCAAAAATTCTTCTACATGGAGCACCTACATACATTGCCCAACAAATTAGGCGTTTTAATATGTTGTATTTCCTCCTTTATTAATAATAATTTGCTGCAGGCGACGAGTCATCGAATTAATAAGGCTCTGTAAGTATTCCTGATTAATGTTCAACCATGCTTCCTGGATTGCCTCTTTGAGCTCTTTGGGTGAGTGAAATTGACGGCCATTACTGTAAACTCGTTGCGTAATATATAACCATACATTTTCCATGGGGTTAAGATCGGGACTACATGCCGGCCATGCTAATTGTGGTATATTTCGAGACTCAAGAAAGTTTTTTGTCTTTTTGGCAGAATGAATAGCGGCATTGTCTTGTTGGAAAGTCCAATTTGTACCAGCCATATCGTCTGCATAATTAATCAGCGCATCATCTAAAAGCTCTACGTACTTTTCAGCATTCATTTTACAAGAAATAAAGCAGATTGGAGACTTGCTGTAATATCCGAAAGCACCCCATACCATAAGGCTGCCGCCTCCAAAATTTCTGGACTTTCTTGTTTCTAAATTTCGTCGAATATCCTGCCAATGATATTGACAGCCATCGGGGCCATCTAAATTAAATTTTTTTTCGTCGCTAAATACAACGGATTGCCACTCATTTTCCCAAAATTGATATTTTTCTGCAAAATCTAGACGAGCTCGTTTGTGACGTGGCGAAAGACTAGGAAACTTCTTCCTTTTCTTGTATGCCAAGTGATTATCTTGGTGTAAAATTTGTTGTATCCGACGACGACTTATGTTCAATTTCAGATGGTCACGAATTTCACCGGCGCTCATTGAAGAATCAACTGCACATCTAAATATCTCCCTTTTCTGCCGGAAGGACACAGTTGAACGTCGACCAGATCTTTTTTTAGATCCATAATTGGACTTCAATTTCATAAAATTAAGAACGACCGTTCGACTTCGTTTTATTTTCCTGCCAATTTCCCGCGCGGAAAAACCTACCTGGCGAAAAGCGCTAATTTTCCCCTTTTCTTCTTCTGATAATTCTTTGCCGCGTGGCATATTGTCTAAAAAGCAAAATCAGTTTAATTTATATTTAACGAAATTACCAATAAAACCTACATAAGCTTTAATTATTACCAATGTTTATGGTTTTACTTTTATTATCCTTTATTTTTTAATATAAATTATTATATTAATTAATTGTCACTATAATTATTTCCCAAGCAAAGAATTGATTTTCTAATTTTACTAACAACACGTATCACGAGAGACAATGAACTAAATATGTCTGTTTAGAACACGTCAATTCATGTTTAAAACAATGAAAACAAAATCCGTTATTCGTCAAATACATTCAAAATAGAACCTTGAAAAGTGTCATTATAAATATTTCGTTGAGTGTATAGCCAAGCCCTACGATAGCGGTAGTCGGCGGAGGGAAGGGGGTAGGACGGATAGTTTCCTAGAGTCCCCCTACTAATTGCCTCCAATTTGTTACCTTTTTTATACTCCATAATTTTTAACATATTATTAATTTAGTTTTTGACTGACATCGGGGCAAATTCTCAATCGTCTGGCAAGCAAGCAATTTTCATATGAACAAAACCAAATAAAATATTTGCGAACCAAATAAAATTTGGGGAAAATTAAATTGAAATTAAAATTTGCTTGGTACAGTTGATTTAGTAGTCATATTTCTCGTCTTGCGATTTGCTTGATTATTGAATATTTGCCCATCATGGAAAAATATATGTAGACCAATTTTCACGGAACTCTTTACAGTTTATAAGTACCTAAAATTTATTGTACAAATTCAATTTATTGGAGCATATTTTCAAGCGCGTGTTCAAACTTTACCTAAATAATCAAGCGAACTTCTGAGGAAAAATTTGTCGAACTGTGGAAAAGTTTAAAGAGACCCTTGTGATTCAATAAACAGTATCGATCAACATTCGACATTCTCTAAAAGCCTAATAATTGATTCCGCGGCTCAGTTAATATCAGTTTTACAGGTCACTTCAGCAATGCTGCCTATTTTTTGTTCAATAAATGTGTATAGAAGTATTCTTCACCTTCTAAGTTTACAATCGGAGATACCGGATTTCTTTTAAACAAATGATGCGAGTTGTCATCATGTCTTTTGTTCCTTACAAATTAGCCTGAATTATATGAAAAACTCCAGTGGAAAACATTACGTTCCATAGTTAATGCCATGAAAAATTGGTTTTGTTAAAATTAAAACCGGAGAATATTGTTAATTACCAGCTAAATACACAACACTACTAGCTTTTCGCTAAACTCGTTTTGCCAAATCGTAGTATTTTGATAGTATTAAGATTCACAGTTTATTAGGACTATTTTTGAAACGAAAGAAGTTGTTTGAATTTCTGTTGAAATAATTTCCGACGTTAGATGTTCATAATCTCGTTAGAATAGTAAAGGGAATTGGTTAAAAGGAGAGGAGATGGTAATTGTAAATTTAGCTTCAAATTTATTGATAATTTTAAAATTTTACTTATTTAATTTATCCATCCGCGATGAAGATTCTCGAACATTCGGTTAAGTTGGTGGTGACTCTCTTATAAGTCGAAATGTTTACAACTGAAAATCCTCTCTTTTTGGCAATATTTTTGAATGCTACTTCCGATTTTTTTAGAGGAAGAGTCTTTGAAATCTTAGTGTATTGCTAAGCGTTTTTACTTAAATTATTTGAAGTAATCAGTTAACCCTTCAAGATTAAAGGATAAATCAACAAATTTTCGCTATCTGCAGCAACTTTTATATGACGGCTCTCGATAGCAGCTCCGGATAGCGAATAAAAAGACACACATTTACATACATTCGTTGTCAGAAAATAGGGACAGGGGAAAATCATAAAGTTTATATTGTAACCTATTTGCAGTATTTTATTTTATTAAGTAATAGCTAGTCACAAAATTACGAATAATTAACGAGTAAAATAAACTATGTACAGCTGTGTTCACATTAATAGCAGCGCTATCCAGAAGAAGAAAAAACTCGTAAATGTTGTCAAAAACGCAGGTTGATTAAGATTTATTCATGAAATATATTTGATATTGTCATATTAAGCTATAAAAAGACAAACAAATATTTATTCGTTTGATTAAAAAATTAATATAAATAAAATAATCCATTTCATGGTGTTCACAAAAATAGCAGTCCGAAACAATGCCTAGGAATAATTGAAAAATTCATCAAAAAAACTTAACAAGTACCACTTCTGTGTATTGTTTTTTAATAAAGCAGTCAATATTTAGTTGCATGCCCATTATTACGAACGACAGCCGCGGATCTCCTTTTCATAGAGCCCACCATGTTTCGACATTTCTCAATGGATATCGTATTCCTTGCTTCGTGCACTGCCTCCCACAATTGCTGGGCATTTTTTGGATTAACTTTGCTCACTTTATTTTTGACAACAGCCCACACGTTTTCTATCGAATTTAGGTCCGATGATTGCGTTGGCTACTCCATAAGATTAATTTTGTACTTTCGAAACCATGACTTCGCCTGTTTGCTTGTATGTTTTGGACCGTTATTTTGTTGAAACACCCATTTCAGGGCCATTTCGTACTCAGCATACGGTATAGCATGATGTCTTCAAATATTTTAATGTATAAAAATTTATCAATGATGGATATATCAGCCCAACACCATAATATGAGAAGCAAGCCCAAACCATCAATTTTGCACCACCATGCTTAACAGTCTTTACTGTGTACTTTGGGTCGTGGGCAGTGTTAGGAGGTCTCCTCACATATTGTTGACGACCTGTGAAAACATAAAGGACAGTTTTACTTTCGTCGCTCCATAAAATTTTTCGCCAGTTTTCTAGGGGCCAATTGACGTGCGCCTTAGCGAACTGTATTCTTTTTGCTACATGTCTCTTGCTGAGCAATAGTAATTTTCTTGGACTCCTGGTGGCCAATTTAGCCTCTAACAGGCGCCTCCGTATAGTCATTATCCTGAACGGTACCTGAAGTTCCATCTTTATCTTTATTGAGCTGATACGAGAGTCGTTCTTTACCATTTGTATGATTTGTCTGTCAATACGCTCAATTGTTTTCCCTTTTTGGCTCACGTCCATTTACTGAATTACAGATCATTTTCGCAAAACATCAGATAATTTCTTGTATTTCACGGTAAGATTTTCCTTCACATCGAAGTTTTTTTAATAAGGTTTCATTTTTCTTCCGTACAGTGCTTGGATCGACCCATTACTTTTGTAAAATCCAGTTAAATATGGTTTTTGCACTTTACGAATTACGGGAAAAATTGGTACTTACCAATTAGTTCAAAAGTTTCAATTCTTCGTTAAAAAATCTCGCTTCAAATTATGTTTCTTGCGTTGCTGCTATTATTATGAACAGCTTGGTTCAAACACTCGCTAACAAATGATTTGTCATAAAAAAGAATTAAGCATTTTTTGTAACAGTAATGATATACCGTTAATAAGAGAGGAGAGAAGAAACCCTCAGAGGATTGCCAACCTTGGAAAAAAGTAAGGAGTAAAAAATATTAAACAGTTATTAAAGCAGGGTAATGCGCTGCTATTAATATGAACATAACTGTATATTCGGCTTTTTAGATTAAAATTTTTAATGGCTTAGTGTTTAGTGGCCTGTCCTTTATTTTGAATCACTACCTGGCAAATTATTGGCATAGAATTTATTAAGTCCCAACATCGTTCCACAGGTAGACTCCTAGCTTTCTATAAAAACCAACCATTTTACCAGTTAAAAAGTCAAAAGCCATGATTCAACAAATAACTTTTAAAATTAATTAAAAATCTTGATAAGACGTATGTTTTGCACAAGAAATATCCACACAACGAATTTATTAAGGAACAACTTAGGCAGCTCAGGAATAATTGCACCTTCATGGTCAAATCTCTAAAAATAAAATTCTATTCCAAGAAAATTATGGAAAATAATGGAGACCTCAAGAAGAATTGGGACTTAATTTTTTCACTTATTTTTAATAAATCTACAAGGTTTCCAATGTTATGAAGTTTCCCCTTTGCTATGATGGTCATTCAACATCTGACCCCTTAATTGTGGCTAACTATCTGAACCAATATTTCATAAATATAAGCAAAGAAAACTTTTGTGCCTCTAATGCTTGCCGCTGATACTTCATTTTCAAAATTTTATCAACAATAACGCGTCAGCTGAACTAAAGTTTAAAGAAACTACTACACAAGAAATTGATTTAATCATAAGTTCTCTCAAGACAAATTCAGCGGGCTGCTATGATAAAGGTTAGCTTTACTTATAAACGATTCCATTTCAAAGTGAAACTTTCCCAACGAATTAAAAATAACAAAAGTTACACCCATATTCACAGGAGGAAATAGGACAGTGGCTTCAAATCAGAGGCCGATCTCGGTTATAACATGTTATTGAAAATTTTTTGAGTATGTTATCAATATACAGCTTAAACAGCTTGAACAGTTTTTGAGAGATCATCAAATAATAAATAAAAATCAATTTGGTTTCATGAAAACCAGCAACACTCAAGCCACAGTTCCTAACCTATGTAACTTAATTTATAATCGAATTGAGATCAGTCTGTTCCTTGGGATATTGTTTATTGATATATAGAAGGCATTTGATTGTGTTAACCATAATATTCTAATAACTAAGTTAAAGTCCTTAAATCCAAGTGAGAAAGCCCTGAAACTCTTGTGTGATTGTTATCGATGCTAAATTTAAGTGGGAGGGACACATATTAAAAGTAAAAAATTACGTGAATTGCAAATTCTGCAAAACAAAGCAATTAAATTCATAAAGGGCCTTCCTCGCTTGATACCCTCAAAAAATGTAAAAAATGTATGTAGCCCTTCCGTCTGAATTTGAAGTTTTAGCTTGTGTTCACAAAATCAAGCTGAACTTGCTTAAGTGCAGCATAAACTTAAGATGTACTTATATCGGATATACATTCATACCCTACAAGATCGTTTGACTTTTATATCGAAGGCTTAAAGAAAATTTTTGCCAGTAAAAATATTTTTACACGTAGATTTATTGAATATAACGAATTACCACATGAGATAAAATTGAAGAATCAAATTATAAAATTTAAACGACAGCTTAAAGAATATCTTTATAACAAATCTATTGATTAGAAGTTTTCCATTTGTATTAAAATTTATTAATTGGTTAATTAAGATTTATTCTAAATAAAATCAAAATGTATGGAAGTAATGTAACAATTCTGTAATAGATCTTGAAAAAAAAAACAATTGTTGCCCTATTTTTGCCTGAATTTCCTAAAGGAACACATAATTATTATTTATTATTAAAAATTAGTTAGAACCACCCGAGGTTCCGTACTCAATGCGACGAAGGGCCCATGGTGCAAACCAGTGATTCTATTCTAAATCGCGAACGCGTGCTGCAGCTTTAGTAAACTGAAGCAGTTTAGGCCGATACAAGGAAGACAGCTGATCTTCAGCAATGGACCTAGAGTCAAATAATTGCCACCTAACTCCGTTGAAAGCAGGACAACTGCACACGAAGTGAATGCAGTCACCATCGTCTTCAAGGCAATCCTCGCATAGAGCATCCCCAAGCGCTGAAGATGTACTTTAAAATGGTCGTGACCAGTGAGAGTCGCAATCAAAACTCTCAACTGGTTCTTATTGAGGGATAAAGCAAACCTAGTGGCCCTCAAGTTAGGTTCACTAATAAAAAGTTTCGCGATGCGACAGCTCACCAGTAGCAAGCCATTGATGTTTTAATTCACTTATAGCGCAATTTTTGATCGCCTTCTTAACAAAGTTAAATGGTAAGGAAGCAACTGGTTCGGTACCGATAAATTTAAACCCAGCCCGGATTTACTTACCCTCAATGTCATAATGGGCAGGAACCAGGAACCCACATGATCGTTACTCTATTACTTGAACAGAGAACATTTATAAAGTATTTACAGTCCTTAACAAATTTTGACACATTCAAGGGATTATCCAGCGAATTCAGCACAGAAAAGCTGTCTGTTCAGAAAACAAAGTTTTTATCTGTAACAGCGAGATTCAATGCCTCAATAACACAGAGCGTAAGAACAATTGCTTCCGATTGAAAAAACTGTGCAGTACCTACCCAGGCAGCCTGAAAAATTCAGATCAAACTTAGAGCAATACACTCCATAACCAGAACTATTGACGGTGCGAGAGCCATCAGAAAAGAAGACTATCGACTCTTGTAAGTTCTCAAGAAAATCCGAAATTGAATTCAGACATTAGTCTATCATTAACCATATCAATTTCTGGTACTAATGATGCGTAATCATTTAAAATTGTTCTATGGCCCACGACTGAACCAAGAATGTTCCACATCCCTATGCTCCTTAGCCTTAATGTAGCAGAACAAGCTGAGCAAAGAACGAAAGAATGTAGTTGTGGAAAGAACAGTATTGATTCCATGGCAAGAAGGAGAGTTGTAAATAATAATAATTTGTAGACCATTAAGTTTAATAATTAGTTAAACCCCAGGTTTTCCCAAAGGCTCGCCTACACTGCCAAAAGATGGCAGTCGATTTTTTAAGTTTATACTCAAGGGAAAAATTCCAGGAAAGTTTACTGTCCAAGAAGATACCTAAATGCTTAACGTGGTCGGATCTGTTAATCGGCCTCCCGAAAAGAATGGGCTCAGTTAGACCATCAATATTTCGATGCCTGGTAAATTTAACCAAATCATTTTTAGAAGGATTGACATGTAAATTCTTTTTGTTCTCCTCAGCGAGGTATGCTCTCACCCCTGCTATGGCTTTTGGTGATTGACGATCTGCTTGTGAAACTTCAGCAGTCAGGCTTTGTTGTTCAAAGCTACGCTGGAAAGTAGCTGAATGTGTTATCCGACTTAACGCAGAATGCCTAAGGACCACATGTATCTTAAGATTCTTCCAAAGAGGCTCGATTGGATTTAGATTGGAGGATTGCTCTGGTCAAGTCAAAAGATAGACATTTTTGTTTCTGAAAAACTGTTTTGCCTTTCTAGAGGTATGTTTAGACCCACCTCAGCAGCATTTGGTCTTCTGAAAAGGGGTACACCACATTTTATTCAATATAAATGCCCCACACCACTATATGAGGAACCCATAAAGCATAGTACTTCCTTCCACATAAGTTCACTGTTTTTTTTTTTTTTTTGAATACTATGGGCAAAATACTTAGTTTTTTGGCCTATGCCCATACTATTTATCATCGGAACCAAATAAGTTAATTTCTCTTTCTCCAGTTTTTTAGCCGCGTTCACCTTTCCACTTAGCGTGATCTTTTGCAATTCGAATTCTTTTCCTAACATTGTTTTTGCTTAACAGTAAAGAGATGGCTCTCCACCTGTCTGCTATGAAATGTCCGCGATATGATTTTCCTTGATCTCTCAATTTTTGAATCAACATTCTTTCTTCTGATTAACAATCGACATATCACCTCATCATTATTTAACAAAATATTTATAAAAATGTTTATTTAAATTTATTTTATCAAATTTCTATGAACTACAACATTTCAAATAAATACTAATTGTTGATTATAAACACAGAAAATCAAAAACAATTTAGGGAATAAATGAAGCATTTTTAATTATTTGTTCACTATTATTTGACGTTTTCACCTATTTCAAGAGATTCGGCTCTCGATAGCAGCTATCGGGAGCGAATAAAAAAACACAGTTATTATTGAATTTCCAGTTATTGTTTTATTCATTTCAAAACTGTATATTTGGGTGGCCTAATATTTAATTCATCATGTTCTTTAACTTGATTTTGACTTTATAGTGTTGCCAAATTAGGTTGTATTTGTACTGAAAATCTTTTTCCATGGTTACTTAAAAATTTTGAAATAAATTTGCGAGATAAATTGGAAGCGCACAATAAATTTAGCGCCCTTAGAAATGTTGCGCCCTACACGACCGCACAGTTCGCACACACCTCGAGCCGGCCCTGGTCGGTGCCGAGGGGAATGCGAAACCTTCCGTTCTTTGTCGTGTGGTACCCTTTTTTTGCATAATCTTTCTGCCTCTGCAGGTGCCTTTTAACTACAAAATAAAAATTTGATTACATTCTAATTTCAAATCGATTAAACTAGTTTGGTGCATACTCCCACTTCAATTGAATCACCAATTAAAGAACCCCTGAATAATTTTCATCTACCATACATAACTACAAATACAGCATACATGTATGCGGTTCTATGTAAAGAAAAGAATTCAAATTAAAATGTACATAAAACAATTGTAGGAAACAGATGCATTTTGGTGTTGTTTATTTGTTTTTTAATGTTCAATGTTTTCTAATTCTTATGTAAGTTCCATACACAATAAATAAAAAAAAAAGAAGAAAAATCTGTGCGTGGAAAAATAACTAAAATCACTATCTTCAACATAAAATTTATACAAATGTACATAAATAACATAAATGCACACACAACATTTATATTTATTCATTAAACATGTAATGTGTGTTTGTAGACATATATTTTATGTCGTTGAATTTCGTTTTTTTTTACATAATACGAGTACATAATAATTTTATATGCTTTCCATTTATTTATTAAATAGTAAAATATTACGTGTGTGTAGGCGAAAATTACGAAATATAAAACTGTTTGTGAAAAACTAAACCGAAATCCATATTTAAAGTGCGGATAAACACGGTAATAATAGTAAATATTTATGGTCGTTGGCTAAATATAATTAATCGATATACGATTCTTACAATAATATAACCCTTGCAAATTTTTATTCAGAAGACATGTCGTGTGTACGGATTTTTTATATTTTCTTTGTATAATGTGCAACTAATGAATTAAATATGGTTAAGTAATTTATTTCAAAGTAATCAATATTCGTACATAAAGTGGTAATAATTAGTATGACTAAAGTTAAAAACACCAAAATATATTTCATAAAGTTTCTTGACCTTTAAAATACATCTTAAATATGAGGGGGTAGTATGTATTATGGTTTTCTATAAGAATATCATCAGCTGAATTGCGAATCGGTGTAATGTTTGTTTGCTTTGCATAATTTGAATCGAATACATTTAGAAAATGAAAATTTATGCAAAATTACCTAAATAAAATACCAAAACAGTAAATATCAAGGTAAATACTATCACTTTTGAAATTTTTTTTATTTCAATTAAAAAAAAAATGTGTTAAGATTATGCGAATATGCGCACCTGTAAACGTGCATTATTTCAAATTTTTTTTTGCTACAATTGCTTGTCTGCCAAATTAAGCAATCGAAAATAAATAAAATGCTGAGTCATCAAAATTCCATTGCAATTGCTTGGAATTGGTAATTTTGGGGATTTCGTTTTGGGTTATGGCTATATCAAAGCAAATAGTAAATCATGAAGTCATCTTTACTGCCTTTGAACTTTGAGTGTTTGTACACAAAATAAACAAATATCAAAATGTTTTTAGTTACTAAACTAAAATCTGGCCTTGATCAAACAAATTGTTGATCGTAAAATAAATTTAGCTTTAGTTCGGTAATAATAATTAGAATTAATACGGCCAAATATTGCTTAATTTATGCCACTTCGTTTCATTCAAACGAAATGGTTCTTGGTTTTAAGCAGATGTAAGCTTTTACCTGTACATAAAAGCTTACATCGTTAATAAGCAAGCTGCCTTTGGGGAACGGAGAATCCACACGAGATCCATCAAACGCCATTGCATGACAAAAAGTGACTGTTTGGGCGTTTGCGCCAAAACAATCATTGGGCCTTATATGGATATTAGCTCATTATGTCTGCCTGCAAATGCGTGAAAAAGGTCTTGACGGTTACTGGTTTCAACAAGATGATGCGCCATGCCACACTGCAAATCAAACAATACAGTTACTGCAACCAAAATTCCCTGGACGTCTGATGTCAAAAAGAGGGGACATTGACTGGCCACCCAGATCTCCAGATTTGACCCTTCCGAACTTCTTTTTGTGGGATTATTTGAAAAGAAAAGTGTACGCCAGGAAGGCTCAGACCATTGATAAGCTCAAGGCAAACATTCGTGCCAAAATCATCGCTATACCGCTCGAAATGCTCGAAACGGTAATGGAAAACGCAGCAAAAAGAGCACATTGTATTCAAAAAATAGTCCAAATAAATTGCAAGGGCCCAAATTGAATAAAAATACCTCATATGTAGAAATCGGTTGTTTTTTTCGAAGTTATTCAATGTTTACATACCCCTATAAAAGATGGCGGACCCCTTAGTAATCGGATCTAAGGTATACGCTAATTTCCTACTTTACTTTCGATTCCGTTGTTTTTCCTAGTAAGTATAGTTGACGGTTTAAATGATGGACTGCTACAAATGACGGATTTATAATGATTTTAAAGGACTTGAGTTCTTTTCTTGTTATTCCTTTAACGAATCCCACTGACGAGGATGAAGGATTGCAAAAGACGTCTGAATCTGTTTAAGAAATGTAATTTCCTCGGGCACTGATTTTTGTGAATAGCCCTTAATTTTTGCAATACACATTAATTAAATATAAGATCGTTTAAGAGAATCATCATCAAGTGTTACGTCAAGGTATTATGAGTGATCTCTATCCTATTGATATAGGGCGGGCCATCAGGGCATTTTCCTGTTCGTTTTCAATGAAAAACGGCCCAATGATGCCACCAGCCCATAAACCACACCAAACAGTGACTCTTGGAAGATGAAGTTTTGCTTCGTGAATAACATGAGGATTCTCCGCTCCCCAAATTCGGCAATTTTGCTTATTGACGTACCCATTAAGATGAAAATGAGCTTTTTCGCAAAAGATGATTTTTGATGAAAAACCTTCATTTCGTTCAAGCATGTAATTAACAAAACGACGACGATTTAAATGGTCAAGTCTGGTGGCCTCATTTAAGTTGGTTGAATTTTGTATGCTTTTACTGCGTCAGGAGTACGAACTGGAAGAACATGTTGATACGGTCAACGACCTTCCATTGAACTAGTTTCTTCAAAACGATCAATAATTTTGCCAATTGCACGCTCAGTAGGACATCCATATGAACCAAAATTCTCACGTAATTTACGAAATGTTGTTGTTTTTGAACGGTTATTTTCATAATAAATGAATAAGTACTAAACACTAAGTACTAAAATTCATTGATTGAAAAAAGGACCAACAGATGGCCCACCCTTTACTATCATATATGTACTTTGGAGCATCAGTAACAAATCGGAAATTGAATGAAAGTTAAATTGTCATTTAATTTTTAGATAATTCCATATTTTTGGCAAACTAGAAGAATTTCAAAAAATTCGGGAGAAGGGCATTGAAGGTACTTGTAAATAAAATAAAAATTTGTCCATCAGTAATGGAACTGATTTCTTTCGAATTTGTTGTTTAAGTATCCGATTTTGGAAGGAAATGGTCGAATGTTACAATTGGCATAGTTTCAGACTAAACTGGCGTGTTTGTTGGCAGCCTCCTTATTAAGGAGGTTAGGGATCCGTGTCCAATTTTTGTTTTTAAAGCATAAGTTGCCTTTAACCCGAATCAGCCCTGCGTTGCCATTTGTCAACGTCAGTATGACTACAAGTCAAAAGATTTCACTTATATGCAGTTTACTAAATTGATCGTGCGTTTGTTTCACTTTGTTTAAGGTTTATTCGTTCTTTTCGTTAAAAATTATACAAGAAATCGTTCAAAAACATCAAAAACCTCAGATATTTTTACTAAAAATACAAAAGTGCAGCATAGTCCAAAGCGACAACAAATTTTAAATGTTCAAAAAATTACCTTACCAGGCAATTTAAATCAAAGTGAAATTATTAATTTAAATAACATTGGTATGTTGAACCATAACGAAACTAAAAGTGCATCGTCGCCAAATATTGACGATAAAAAAAACAATGACAGTACATCGACATCAGATGACAATAAAATAAACAGTAATGTAGGTCAGTGTTTAGTGCAAACGGGAATATATCGGTATATTACTGTCCGATCAAAATGAAGAAGAAGCCTTAGATCAGCGGCCAGTGCAAGCGCGAATAAATTCACTAAGCTAGCTAGCGTTGAATTAACGCATGGTAATAGATATTCTTGCTTGGTTGTTGACGAGACGCCGCCCGAAATAACTTCAAAAGCTGAGAAGCCACCACCAATCTATTTGAGGGAAGAATCAAATAGAGAACTTGCTAAAATGATCGAGTTTATTACTGAATTTGCATTTTATATTTCCGGGATCAAAAGAGGAGATATAAAAGAAACAAAAATTCAACCGCTCAATATTGATGCTTACAGAGCGTTAATTAAACATTTTGACCAAATTGGTAAACATTACTACACATATCAACTAAAGAGCCAAAAAGGATTGGTTGTTGTGTTAAAAGGAATAGAGAGTTACGTGGATGCAAACGAAATTCAATCTGCTCTCGCTGAAAAAGGTTTCCAGTGCAAAACTATTACCAATATTTTTAATAGGGAGAAGGTTCCTCAGCCATTGTTTCGTCTAGAATTTAAACCAGACAATAAAAATGTTAAAGGTAACCATGCAATATTTGACCTAAAATATCTACTGCACAGAAGGGTTACCATCAAGGAACCCAGAGAAAGAAATGGGCCGGTACAGTGCGTTAAGTGCCAAGAATATGGGCACACTAGAGCATATTGCACTTTGAACGATGTTTGTGTTATATGTGGTGAAGAAAAGAAGCACGACCAGAAATTCTAAACACAAACGCTCAAAATGGAACACAGTGCGCAAATGTAAACGGCAGTGTGCACCAAGGGGTTTCATACGCAAGTATTCTTAAAGGTACCGCTCCTAAAGTTCAAGCAAGTGAAGAGGGAAACATGTCAACAGCTTTAAATAAATTGACTAATATGATGCAAAGCTTCATGGCGATGATGGAGAGCACCATGGATCTAATAATGCAGAATATGAGCACGCTGATGCAGATAGTCGTAAAAAGCCAGAAATGACCATCATCAAAATATCCATATGGAATGCAAACGGCCTAGCACAACATAAAGCGGAGGTACATGCATTTATCACTGAGCACAACATTGACATAATGTTAATATCAGAAACACGCTTCACCAAAAAGAGCTATTTCAAAATTAATGGGCACTCTATTTATGACACTATTTATGGTAAAGCACATGGAGGCACTGCTGTATTGATTAAGCGAAGATTAAAACACTACGAACTTCCGAAATATGAGAAAGAACATATACAATCAACGAGCATCTGTCTGCAGGAGTGCTCTGGAAACTGTGTCATATCGGCAGTGTACTGCCCTCCAAAACATGCTATAAAAAAACTCCAGTTTTTGGATTATTTCAGCCAGCTGGGTAATAAATTTCTTGCGAGCGGTGATTACAACGCTAAACATACTCATTGGGGTTCCAGATTAACATCGCCGAAAGGCAAACAACTTTATGATGCTATAGAGGAACAGTCCCTGGATTATTTATCTGCCGGTAACCCAACTTACTGGCCCACAGATAAAAAGAAAATTCATGATCTAACTGACTTTTGTGTAACTAAGGGCATTCCACGTACATACGCTAAGGCCACCGATTGCTATGATCTGTCTTCTGATCACTCACCGGTAATAGTAACATTGAGTACTGATGTCCTAAGGAACGAAATACCGAATCGTCTTACAAACAAGAAAACTAATTGGGATCAATATAGGAGGCTAGTCGAACAAAAGTGTCTACTTAATATTCCTCTGATCACACCAGCTGATATTGATGCGGCAGCAGAAAATCTAAAAGATGTCATGACATTATCTGCTAAAAGGGCTACACCCGGCATAAGTAATTCGGAAAAAGTTAATAAACTGTCACATAATATACAGGAACTAATCCAGGAAAAGCGAAAAATTCGCCGTCAATGGCAGCAAACAAAATCACCGTTATTGAAATGGAAATTAAATCGAGCTATTAAGGCCCTAAGATTTGCTTTGAGGGAAGAAGAAAACCAGCGCGTAAAGAACTACTTAAGTGATCTCTCGGCAACCGAGAGGACAGATTATTCTTTGTGGAAGGCACCAACAAATTTGAATCCACCGATTAGACTACCAACTGGAAATTGGGCGAGAACTGATTAAGAAAAAGCCAATGCTTTTGCTGCACATCTAACAACAGTATTCGTCCCATACGAAGAAGAAATATATTTGGTGCCATCCCAGCAAATGGATGATGGTTTATCCTACAAACCTATAAAGTATAATTGGAAGAAAGTTAAGAATACAATTCAAACTTGCATAACTCCGAGAAAGGCACCAGGACATGATCTCATTACTGGAAAAATAAAGATAAATGTATAAAACTAATAACATTTGTATTCAACGCGATCATGCGAACCAGTTATATTCCTCAAAAATGGAAGATATCTTTGATCACAATGATACATAAGCCAGGGAAAAATGGAACGCAAATCTCATCATACCGTCCAATAAGCATGCTGCCCACAATCTCAAAGCTATTTGAAAAAATGTTACTAACGAAATTGAAACCAATATTAACTAATTTGCCGGTTATTACAATGGAAATGTCAAACTGTATCAAGTTTGTTTATGGCAACATCGGCACTATCAAATTTTAAAAAGGCCCTCAAAATTGGTGTGGTGTTGTGATATCTCAAGCGATATGATGCCAATATTCCCGGAACAAAATTATTAGGACTGTCGCAATATAACCCCTCATGAACAATTCGAGAAATTTGTGGATTATGATTTACTCAACCACATTAGTAAGCAATGTGATATGTATGCAATGTTTCAGGAAAAAACCAGCACCAATAAATAAAACTGATAAAATGTGGAAGCTCCGATCGGTGACTGATCGGTTTAAAGCTAATTTTTTGAAACATTTTCATCCAGAACAAAATCTATCATATGACGACGGTATGATTTCTAATTTCGGAACACATGATGCAAGCAGTTCTTAAAGGTCAAGCCGTTGAGGTTTGGTTTAGCGTATCCTTGCTATATAGGATATATTACAAATTTTGAGATTTACCAAGGACGAAATTCGCGCTCTAATACGTTTTACGAGCAAAACTTTGGAAAATGCATAGCACCCTTGCTTAACATGTTAGATGGGTTTCCTCCGGATGTTCGAGTGTTAACATTTTCTTTATATTTCGATAATTTGTTTACCAACAACAACTCAAGAAAAAGGAGCGTGGTTTCGATTGACCATTCGATTTATGCATCGACCGTATTTGGTTTCAATCCAATTTCCAGAGCGTTGCGATATGCAAAAATTCATAAAAAAAGATCAAAGTACCACGTCCTTGTGTCATATCTGAGTACAATAAATTCGATACATGTGTACGGTAGATCGTATGGACCAAAAAGTAAGTCTTTATCGCTTACTAATAAAAGACAAAAATTGGTGGAGCTCCATTTTGACATGGCTTCGGAAAAAATATTTGTTGGCTGATTCGATTCGATGATAGTTTTATATTGTAAACGGTATATTTTTTGATTTATGGTAAAAAGGAGCAGCTGTACTTCATCCAATTATTGCCCTTAATTTTAATGTTTTAAAGGTCAAAATTGTGCCGTGGTAAAAACCGTTTTTTGTTCGTTTGTGTGTCGAAAAGTGATGGCAGTATTCATATTAACTGCTAAATTAAATTGCAAACGTTAGATGGACCACCCGTTATCTAAACAATCCCGGCTGAATTTGATTGTGAAAAGTTTTCAGCTACCGCACAACTTGCTGGTATGCTGGTTGCCTGATATCACCGTTAATCCACGCAAATTCGGAGACTTTTATCCTTATTTGGAACAGTCACAATAGGGCTAGTCCATTCGCTGTACTGTACAGGATCCAATACACGAGTCGAGATCATATTTTTCAGTTCCCACCTCTATCTTTGGTCTCAATGCATATGGCACCGAATGCGGCTTACAGATATTCTTTGTATGGCTTTGTATTTTCCTTCAAGAAAATAGTTGCTTTAAATTTGTTCATGGCAGAAGGTTTATTTGGAAAAAATAGGGATATTTCCTCTTCGGTTTGCTACCGTATATTTTCCTGAAAATCTGGTCAAGGACAACTTTCCAAATTTTTCACTAAAAATAAGCAAACTAATCACCATAATCTCCGCATTGGCATCAATCTCCATTTGAACATAGCAGTTATGAATAATTAAGCTTGTGAAACCTTCGCGAAACAACACCAACCAACAATATTTGCAATGACGTTCTACGATAAATTACAAGGCCAGCAAATGAATGAAACAAAACATATTTATTTAGATGACAAATAAATATTAGATTTGCTTACAGTATTCTAGCACCGCCTGACAACATTTCTGGAAATTGGTCGAGCAGCAACATTTCCTTCCGATTGAATTTAAAATTGACCTTTGCTGAATTTCTAGCAAAGTCCCAGTCACAGTTTGGAATGAGTTTCTCGAGGTCTCACAAGCGAAACTGACTAGCGAAACTCGCATGGAAGAAGGTGCTGTTAGATTCTGTTTTTGTATTGGCCACATACTTTCACTAGGCCCACCAACTATTTCAAAACTATTTGCTCCGACAGAAGCGGGATTGATTTCGTTTCTTAATTACGCAATGTTTTGAAGTAACGATTTTCCAAACTTTGAATTCAATTACCTGAATCATTAAGATCGAATTAAAAAGAATTAAGATCATTTCCATTTTGTTAAGGCAGTTTGATAAATTAAGCAGCAAGTTATTTGTACATATTGTAATGATTTAAATTTAGCGATCGCATGAACATTAAATATAATGCTCAAAATTCATCATGAATTACAGTTCATTAACTGAATGTGATTACTTTTAATAGACATCGATTTTTGTAAAAATGAATAAAACAATCACTAAAAGGAAGTTAATAAAAATAAAATAAATGTAAGTTTTTATCGTAATAAACAACATTAAAAATGTTAATTAATTTTGTTGATTTTGAACGATCGAGTAATAATAATTGGAATACGCGCTTGTAATTTAAAAAAAGTATTCTGTGGCAGGTATCACGATTTTTAATAAACTGCAATAAAATAATATTCCAGTCAATGTGTGGGCTAATAAATTACATTTGTCCAAATATGAAAGTAAGAATATTCCGAAAATGAGATAAGAATGAAACTTTTTTTTTTTTTTTTTATTTTGTGTCATGTTTAGCTTTGCACAATACTATTTTCATTTTGTTTAGTAATTAAAACTAAAAAACAAGAGGCCACGCTATAATATACAGATCACATGACATGGCGCGTAACATATGGAAAATATGTTCTTCATCCGGCTATAAATCTACAACGAAATAGTCAAATTGCATGCAAAAAAAAAAAAATACAAATTGCTGTATATAATATAATATGTACTTATCTCATCTACATAACAAATAAGCCAACAACTTTAGCGTGGTTATTGTTTTGAAATGTTTTGTTGTAAATTATAACTTTTCGAGTTACTAGACGCGGTGTAGAATTTATTATCACGTTTTTGGTAATTGTTTTAAATTATACAAAACCGCCACCATTCCCAAAAACAAAAAAAAAACAAATTATTAAAATGAAAGTTTTGAGTAAATAGGGAGGTATTTTTTTGGCTAATAATTTATTTAAAAAACCAACATAAAAAACCTTAACTCTACTTAAAATATAATTTCTTAATTCAAATATAGTGTGTTGGTATTTTGGTGACATTTTTACTTTTCCATTCCATTATGAAAATTAAAAAAAAACTGTTTTAAGCCATTTATCAATTCGCTATTTTAATAAAGTAGCAGTTTTTTATGTGTTAACTATGTATATAACAATTAACAATATACCTATGTAAATATAACAAAATAGGGCTAGGCTTTTGTATGATGTGTATGTGTGGATTTGGATTAGAAATTGAAATGAAAACGTGGGTCTTTATTTTGACGAGATAATTGGATATTTATAAAATTACCATTATGTGTCAATGATTTGTTTGGTTTATATAAGTTTTGTATTTTTATAAAACCACAAATGTCAAACAAAAGGCGTTTTATTGTTCAGTTTAATAACAATAGCAACAAATTATAATTCTCTACTTTCCCTATAAATGAAACTAAGAATTTCAGAAATGTTTGATCTACTATTAGCTTGTTCGTTTATGCAATCTATTCCGATGTTCGTATAGTACCCGAACTACTTCAACTTACTTGCTGCAGAAACCAAATTTTCCTTTTTTATAATGCACATTTCTGAAAGAACGCCTATAGTCAAGGAAAAAAATAAAGAGAGAAGAAAAGGTCACACCTTTGGCTGAATTTTTATGATTTCGGCCACCATTTGGCCATCAATTTATTGAATCACAATGGATACCTAATGTTTAATGACTCCAATGGCATTTTACCCCGTTGAACAGCATGAGTTGAATTAATTAACAACTACGTGTTGTATCCAGTGAGAGAATACAATTCTGAAGAATTATATTTAGTTGATTCCTTACCATTTACAGCATTATTCATAAACGTTCAAAATTAAAGCAATCGCTGACTAAAAAAAATGCATAATATGACAGTGAAATCCTCTAAAACGGAATGTTACGGAACCGAAATAATTTTCCGGCGTAAAGGATTTTTTTTTTAAGAGATTGAGACTTTATTGAAACAATCCAATTGTTAAACTTATTTTTATGATATATTATGGTGGGTATCCTTAGATACATATAACCCAGCTATCTTATTGTTGTATTTAACAAGTAGTTATTTGTTTCCAAACTCCGCCTGGGATAACTAAAAATTCTTCTCCAATCTAGTGAGAACTTTATGCTTGGAGGTGATTAGAGTTTAATATAAGCTTTCGCAAAGGCAGCACGGATCTTATTAGTATTTGGGAGCTAATCCTAAACCACTCTGGAAGATTTGTAAGATGTTAACTTAAATGATGTTTTATTCCCATTCTTCTGTTGATAATTTTAAAACCGACTAGCCTAACGTTTAAGTCGTTTTGTAGTATTAACCTGATATCAAACGTAACTCAGCCTCAATAACACCATTTTGGAATAAATTCTAATGAAGCATTGTGTTTAGTGTTCTGGCCCCGAATTCTTTGACTTTTTTGACAACTGGGCGTTGTAATCTTACACATTGAAAAAAGTTTCTCTTAGATAACAAGCATTAGTCGTGGTGGTAAAAACCAAATGTATATTAAAAAAATGATTTCTTAGGAGAAAGGGATGAGTCTGATGGTTCATTGGATATCATTTGTGGGTCTTTCTAAATAGAGTGGCAAATCATAACAACATTGGATTGCCATTTTCTGATTCCCGGGAATTCCCGGGATTCTGGGCACGACAAATTGTTTCATTATGTATGTACGTAATATTAAAATTTAAATAATTATAAATTTTTATTTTTAAATAATTGAAAAAAACTGTGATGTACTGATTTAATCACTCAATAGGCGCATTCCGATCCCCCATCTTGGAAAATCTATCGATGGACACATTGCCAAAAATGTTTAATCACACCTCACTGCTTTGATTTTACTTAACATATTGGCAATAGTTGGGTAAGCTGAATGCTCCCAATGACAATATAACTTTCGAAAGAAATCAACCCAACCCGGGAGAATTCCTGTCATTTTCGGAGGACGTCGTTTTTTAATTTTTTTTTTTTTTTTTTATTTTTTATTTCTGACTTAAATTTAGCACCTTGATTAAGGAACCAAAAATATGATTCCCGGTTCTACCACATATGTGTATTACGTCTGCAACATTATTTTCCAAAACAGACCATTTCGAATTTTGAGCTCATCACAAAGAATACATTATTCATAATTTCCTTTGTCTCCGATTTTATTAACGAGACAACATGTTTAAGTCTTCTAATAGCTAATTTTTCTTTTAGACGATTTAACGTTCCTGCGGTCAATAATAGTTGTATATTTTAAATTCCTTTTAAATTCCTAATAATGCTAAAGTCGCTTCATATAATCAGTTGTTTAAGAACATTTTGTTCCTGGTTGGACCTCTCCTAAATGTTATTGTTACTAAGTAACCATTCCGGCGTACCCTCTAAAGTACTCCAGCGAATGTGGCTATCTAAAATAATATTCAAATCTTTACCCTCTAAATTTTTAACGTATCTTTCGGCGACTTTCTGATTAATTCCATGTAGTTAATAAACGACATAGAGGAGTTTTTAAATTGTAGTTTGCGTTCCAGCAAAATATTTTCTAAACATTCCCGAGAAACGGGAATACTTATAATTTCTTAAATTCCCGGGAATTCAGACCCGAAAAATCCCACAACGCAAGCCTCTAATATATCAACTTATATTTTCTTTTTTTAAGTCCTTTAACTCGTTTATATGCAAATGTCATTTTCTTGATCCAGATCAATTTTTTATTGATCCGGATTTAATTTTTTTTTCCAAAGGATTCAACTTTAGATTAAATAGATACATTTATGTGAAATTCTCTGGAAACAAAAATTTTATCCGGATCAAAAAAAAATGATCTTGATCAAGAAAATGACATTTGTAGTGTGAAATCTAAAGCTACCCTAAAAAGAGAGAAAATATTAATTTAGATTAAAACACAACCATTCGCATCAAATCGCCTCTTGTTTTTGTTTATCTCATTTTGACGTTTACATTTCTATGTGCTTGTGAAATTCGGATCAAATCTACCAAAATATCGATATTCTCTAAAAATGATCCAGATCAAAAAAAAAATCACTTTTTTCGAAAGAATATGCAAAAGTCATTTTCTTGATCCAGATCAATTTTTTATTGAATCAAATTTTTTTTCCAAAGTATTCAATTTTATTCGACATAAATAGATACATTTATGTCGAATTCTTTGGGGGAAAAAACTTTGATCCGGATCAAAAAAATTGATCTGGTTCAAGAAAATGACATTTGTAGTGTAAAATCTAATGTTACTGTGAAAAGAGAGAAAATATTAATTTAGATTAAAACACAACCATTCGCATCAAATCGCCTCTTGTTTTTGTTTATCTCATTTTGACGTTTACTTTTCTATGTGCTTGTGAAATTCGGATCAAATCTACCAAAATATCGAGATTTTCTAAAAATGATACAGATAAAAAAAAAAACAGTTATTTTTTTTCAAAAAAATATGCAAATCTCATTTTCTTGATCCAGATCAATTTTTTATTGATCCGGATCAAATTTGTTTTTTTCCAAAGGATTCAATTTTATATTAAATATAAACATTTATGTCGAATTCTTTGGGGAAAAAAAATTTGATCTGGATAAAAAAAAAATTGATCTGGATCAAGAAAATGACATTTGTAGTGTGAAATCTAATGTTACCGTGAAAAGAGAGAAAATATTAATTTAGATTAAAACACAACCATTCGCATCAAATCACCTCTTGTTTGTTCATCTCATTTGGACGTTTACCAATGTCCTTCTGAAATTCGGATCAAATCTACCAAAATATCGAGATTTTCTAAAAATGATCTGGATCAAAAAAAAAAAATCAATTATTTTTTCGAAAGAATATGCAAATGTCATTTTCTTGATCCAAAGGATTCAACTTTAGATTAAATAGATACATTTATGTCAAATTCCTAAAGGGCCAAGGTTATTGAAATCCTGTCAGAAATAACAAAATATTTGGTTGGTCCGAAACCACTTTCCTCGACGTTTTGAAAGTCCCTGAATTCGAAAAAGCAAAAAAAATTGTCCTTTCTGGATGTCTGTCTGTCTGTACCCATGGTATCTAGAGAACGGCTTGTCTGATTTGGCATTTTTTTCGCCAATTTGTTTCTATCAAAACGAAGAATTATAAAGATTTGGAAGCTACGTATCAACAGGATCGAGTAACTGCCATAAAAATTGACACAAAACCACGTAGTAATATTACCACGTTCACCAATTTTTTTATATAATATGCTGGTTTGAGGATTGAGTTGGGCGTTGAGCTGAGTGTTGAATTGTATTCCATTTGTGACTTGAGTTGGGGTTGTGTTGGAGTTCAATTGGGGTTGGTTTAGGGTTTAGTGAGAAGTTCAGCTGGGGATTTATTTATGTGTTGAATTAACTTGATTTGAGTCCATGTACACATCTAATTTTTAAGGCCATGTGGATTTGGAAGTTGGGTATGAGTTTGGAGTTGATTTGAGGGTTGAGTTGCAGGGGCTGGGTAAGCCTAGGGCTGAGTTGGGGTTGAGTTGAGATTGAGTTGAGTAGGAGTCCGCGGTTAGGTTGGGAATTTATTTGGAGTTGTGTTGAGGGTTGAGTTGGATGTTAAATTGAGTTGTTTTGAGTTGAGTTCCTGTACGAATGTAGTTTTTCAAGTCGTATTGATTTAAGGATTGAATTGAACGTTGAGTTTGGTGTTAAGTTCGGCGTTGAGTCGGGGGTTGAGTTAGAGGTTGAGTTAGGATTGAGTTGAGTTCATAGACATAAGCAGCTTCGGACTGTTTTGGTTTAGGGATTGAGTTTGGGGTTGAGTTGAATGTTTATTTGGGAGTTAAATTGGAGTAGAGTTCAGGCTTAGTGAGGGGTTCAGTGACGAATTTATTTGGGGAGATTTGTGTGTTGGGTGGGAAGTTAGCTTGAGTTCATGTACGCATGTATTTTTGCGGACCATGTTGAATTGGAGATTAAGAAGGGTATTGAGTTTGAGGTTGATTTAAGGACGAAATCTGTGGTCGAGTTGGGATTGAATAAGATGGCGTTGAGGTTCAGTTGAGGTTCATTCGACCGTTCAGTTGTGGATTTATTTGCAGGTTGGGGTAAAGAATAGATTAAGTTAAGTTCATGTAGGCTTGTTGTTTTCGAACCGAGTTAATTGAGGGTTTGAGTTAAGCGTTGATGTTAGTGTTGAGTTTTGGGGGACGGGGGTTCAGTTGAAGGTTGAGGTGTGGTTAGGGTTAGGATTTGAGTTAAAGTTAAGTTGGATTTGGGTGGTGGATCCGAATAGTTATTCATTTGGGGTCGAATTGATGGTTTAGTGGAAGGTTTGTGTTAATTTGAGTTGAGTGAGGGGTTCGGTTGGGGAATTATTTGGGGGCTGATTTGTGGATTGAGTTAGGCGTTTAATTTGGGGTTAGGTTAAGGTTTTGGGATGATATTGGTGATCGAGGTGAAGGTTCGATTGGTGGTTAATTTGGTGATTGCGTTGCGATTGAGTTGTAGGTTGAGCTGATGTTTGATTTAAGAAGTTCAGTTAGGGATTCATTTGGGAGTTGAGTTAATTAATTAATTAATTTTGAGTTAAGTTTTGATCACATCGTATAGTTTCAGTCCTTAATAATTTTCTGTTGGTTTTTGTAAAACAAAATTCTTAAAAATCACAAATTGTGTAGGCAAGACCATTTAGGCCATATTAAATGGACATATAAACGGGTTTCATATTTGATTGCGGTATCTGCCTCGTTTGTTTTCAATTCTATATTCCCGTATTGAATGGATGCAGACCTTGATAGATAGAAAATGGTCTTTGAGTTCCCTTAGCAAGACTATTTCTGGCAATTTAGTGACAAGCGTTATCGAACCACTCATTCCGTGGTCTTAGAGTTTTTGTGGTTATTGTTTTTTATGTTTTGAAAGATTTTTTGTGCCGATCTAGGTACTTTGTGACACTCGGTTCTTGTCTCAGCATTGATTCTTAGCCTTTCAAGACGGTCACATTCCGGTGCATAGGTCCCTTTGCTTGCCAATAAACCTAGACGATAACTAACAATAAAGATTAAACCACCCAGTTGTCTTGTGGAATATTTTATGAAGGAATATATATTGGCTATCACTAAATTAGATGGGCATTCATTGTTCCTGATCTTATGTAAACTGTTTTTGCCCATATTATGTTGTGTTCATTCGGATGACCAATTGATTTAAGCATTACAGTTCCTCGCAATAATTTTTATAGATTTTTACTTTTTTCTATATCGTATTAAGGAATATTAAGGATGAACTAGAATCTTCCAAAGAATCTTCCATTCCACCGAGTTTATTTTCGGTGCATGTGCCATATTGCCGGCCAAGCTCTAGCAATTGTGTTGCTTCCACAAGTTCATTATGCTCTTGTAGCTCATATGAAACTAAGCACGTTCCAAATTTCTAGGTTCCGATACCTTTTAGTTAGAACGATACAAATGTTTTGATCTGTGTCTGCAAATTAAATTTATTAGGGCTTTTGGCATTTTCGGTTACTACATATAATAAAAATGAAATTAAACCCCAAAAATGAAAAATTTCCAAAATTTTGGGTTGAATGATGGATAACAATGAATGATTTAGGAAACCGGAAATTAATAAATTTGGGCCCTAAACTGTGTTTGTCTTTGACCTCGGACGCGTACAACTGTGTGGGAATGTCCGTGGCGGATCGGATTTTACAATCGTGGAACAATCCTGCAAAATTGCGAAAAATTTAAGAAAATCTCGAAGGCACTGTGAAATTAAAGTCAAGTGGATGAGAATTTGTTTTTAGTATTCTAATTCAGAGCCGATTAATAAAATTAACTGGTTTCGATTTTTCTATTGGCAGGATTAAAGGAAAATAAAGTCATTTCTCATTCGCATTTGTCTTTGAACCAGAATTCGGGTGCAGGTCTCCATACTAGTATTTGTATTTTCTTCTCTAGTAACGGTTGCTACAATTTTTAATTTCTGACTGGTGAATGATTGGTCCTTTGAATTCTATTTCCTTGTTTGAAGGATTGTTAATTAGAGTTTACAAAGATATCCGCTCTTGACCGATGTGTTTTTAGTGGTTTAGTCAGAACCTATTAATATAACAGATCACAAGCAGACAAGAAAACGTGTTTCGATGAAACTAATGGATATGATAACCCGTGCTAAGTAAAAAACAGTAACACAATGTATACATTAGAAATGCACGAAAACCCTTCAAATTTAATCATTTCACTGAGTTTAAATACCCTATTAAAAGTCTATTAAAAAGACCCATAAACAAATAAACCATTTATATGAAATAAATTTAATAGTTTTTAGTTAGCTGGTAACTTATCTGGTATACGAATGCGGGGATGGAAACATCATAACAAGAGCATGAGGTCATTTTGTAATAAAGCTTGCTTTACACATTCATATTTTTAAATAAATATATTTTTCATTTTTATTAATACAAATATTTTCTATTCTTTTATTACAGGTAAGTTAAATTCTAATAGTTTTCTGCATTCCTGAATTTAATTATTGGCAAAGGTACGTATGTAAATATATAGAGGTCATTTTCTGTGTGGTGCACGTTTAAATATAGGGTTTTCTTTACCTTAAAGCCTAAACTTTGACCTTAATAATTTAATTAGATGGTTTTGATGGATACAACCGGTAGTAGGATTTTCCATTACTATTTTAATCGACTGGCCGAGCATTCAACTAATTCAACTTAATTTTGAAAATAAACAACAGAAAAGCGCAAACAATTAAAAAGCGCCAATTCAATCTCATCAAGCTCTCTAAACGAATCAAACTTGATTTTTTTTTAAAGATAGCGACGCGACCTTGGATACCTCTAGTGTAATTATGAACTAGCATGTATCAAAGGAAGCAATAAGCATCCTTCTCAGATCATAAGTTTATTAGATTTGATCTTAAAAATTTCTTTAAGACAACAGATGTTGGTTAGAATACTAAACATCTACAACGGTCTACAAATAGAGCACTATCAACTCTATTGTCGACCTCGATAGAGTTGCAAATGACGTTACCGAGGTAACAACTGATGCCTACCACTCAAGTTCCCCTTTGTTGGTGCTAGGTGAGCGAGGTACGTTCCTTGGTGGCACCATACCCTGGAAACGCAGAGACGAAAAGTTCGTAAATTTTTTACCAGGGCTAAGAGAAGGAAAGACTGGATAACCTATCGGGCTTCTCTGACCCAATGTAACAAGGAAGAGCAAAAGGTTAAGCTGGAGAGACTTCCAGGAATCCTTTGATCTGTGAAACTAAAAGAACCACATCAAGGGAGGAGAGTCTCAAATGTATACTGAAAGTTCACGACCCAGAGAATACAGTCATTACATCCATTTTCAATGGAACCTTACAAGCTCTCGAAAACATTTTCACTCCTGGATTGCATATATCCTGTATTCTTACAGCGAGTTCTGTAAACTGTGTTGCCTTATATTATTAGACTCTACAGAGCCAGCTATAGCTTGGAATATGTTCCAAGATGCTTAAGGGATGTGCATGTGTTTTTCTATTCCAAAACCAGAAAAATGTTCCCCCCGAGGATATTAGGTGTTATAGATTAATTAGCCTCACATCATTTCATGGACAATCATACCTAATTTCAAGTAAGCAAGGAACAAGCAGAAGCAAAGGTACAGACTACCTCCATGGAGTGGATAATCAATACGCTTAGGAACAGCGGAAGATCATTGCCTCAAGATGGAGGCATCTCACTGTTATTGTGGTTACTCGTGAGGAATCAAGTATTTATTAGATTAAACAAATTCTCGCTTATCGAACAACACCTATACTGACGATCTGATCTTAATGGTCAGCAGAAATTAAATTATTGCACTCTCTTTAAAATCAATTTAGGTGTGACTACTCACAAATGGTTCCTTGGCTTTATTAGACCATCATACCAGGCCAATAAACTCCTTGCAGCGTTTGTAAGGTGTAGTCATCGACAGGCAAATAAGTGTTCGATACTGGACAAGATTCAAAGACTAATTTATCTAGGTGCAAAGGGAGCAATACACCTGCCATATTGCTGCTCTTAGACCAGGCCATAACAGTATTCTAGACAAATTGCATTTGGAGGAGCAAAAGGTCCAACTGCATGATTAGGTTATCCGATAGGGAGCTAGTGGAAAACATCATATCCTCCCTATCTCGTCATGCTTCTATACGATACTGTGACGGGTTGAAAACAAGTGTGGAAGCGGCTGCGGATCTAATCGAACCTGGTCTCGAACTCATACTATTGTTTACAGTAAAGCATTGTTTGCTACAGGAGCTTCAATTTTTACTTCTAAATTGAGCTGCTACTGTAACTTCTTGGAACTAAGCAGGTAGGATAAAAATTTTTGTGGTCTCCCGCCCACTCTGGTAGTTAAGGAAATGAGGCAGCGAAGCGATGTGTAAGAAAATGCTTGAGTTATATTAGACCATCTAGACAAATGGGGAAGTCTCCTAAAGACCGTTGCTGATTCTGTATTATCCTTAGAAGATTTAAATTTCTCAATGCATCTACGTCGGCCCATTAGATATGCGTTTAGATTGCCTATTAGATAAATAAGGTCACGCATGTTCGATTTAAAGCAGGAATCTGAAAATGTTTCCATTTTCCTAGCTCCGGTGGCTACACTTTCTATTATAATTTCAAAGTGTAAGAGTCGAAAGGTCAAGGTGCTTCTACGGATCAGGATCCGAAAATGAATGAAAGAAATTAAACTACAGTGTTTTTCATTAAGAGCGACATATTTTTGTACTAGATTTTTTTGTGTATATCGTGAGGTTTACAACGGTTTTCTTTTGATGTTTCAACTCATGTCATGGAACAATGCACGCTTCAACAACGTCTACAAATTATCCAAATTTTGTATCGAAGTTTGCGTTCGGTTAGCACACTTTACAAGAAATGAAAGGGGTGCTGAGAATATTGCGACTATAGGCGAGAGTGTGAATAGGAACCCAAATTAGTCGTTCGCAGGAATTGGGCATCTCTGAAACGTCAGTATGGCGAATTTTGCGCAAGGATTACAAGCCTTTGTGCCTATAAGATCGCCTTCTTCTCTGATTGGGCTCTAAACAAACTTCACGAAGATCCTTATTTTCATCTCAAAATCTTTTTGGCTCAACGGCTTTGTTAATAAGAAAAATTGCCGGGTTTGGTCAAGTGAGAAACCCGAAGTTATTCACGAAACGCCATTACATTCTGGAGGTGTCATTGGTCCATATTTCTTTTTAAACGAAAATAAAAAATCTGTTATGGTTAATAGAAACCGCTACCGAGTTACTCAGACTGATTTTTTGTGGTACATATTGAAAGAATTGGACTTAGCCGAGATGTGGTTTCAGCAGGACAGCTGGTCAAACCATCGATTTATTGAAATCGAAGTCGGCGAATGCGTTATCTCACTTTAATGCCTATAGATCTTTTTTCTTTGCGGCTATGTCAAGTCAATGGTCTATGCCAATAAGCCACAGACTTTAGAAGCTCTCAGAGCAAGCATCGAACGCGAAAATCGTGGCATATCTGCCGATTTATGCAAAAAAGTTATGAAAAATCGAGATTATGGAAACGCAAAAAATTTATGGAGTTTATTCTCCTGCTTATTTTGCTGTATTTTATTGACAGTTTCTTTGGCCCACGTTAGAGAAAAGGTGCACTTTGTTGCCTAATTTTGACAAAAGCAGGGAAATTAAGCGAAAAATCTGGAAAAGCGGCACCGTGATTAACTAGATAAAACCCCAAACAATATTTTAATACATGGTTTGGGTTAATAGGACCAGTAACTCTCTAGAAAAGGTACGCTTTCTCCAAGCATTTTTTTGCCTTTTTCGTGAATTTGACCCTTAATGAAAACCCTGTAACTCTCCTTGTAATGAAAAACCCTGTAGATAGTTTTAGTTAGAGCTTAGAACAAACTTTTGTCTTAGAATTTTTGGTGAAACACCTAGTAGGCGATCATCGTCGCAGTAACACATTTCATGAATTTTAGGCACATTTCTGTGAAATTTCAACAAATTCTTGAGTATTATTGTCCTTTAGCATCTGAATTGTCGGCATACATCTTTGTTAGTTTTGGGCAAATTACTTGAGAAACTGATTAATTTACGGTTACTGAATCTATTCCAAAGTAGTGGTAGTGGTAGACAGGGGAGTTCCACAAAGGACGCTATAAATTTTAATTTGAAACGCTATTTGTTTCTAAACTAAATTTATTTAATATGATCCTATAAATTGCAATTGAATTGGTTATCGAAAAGTTGATATAAATGTTCTACCTGTTTTGGAGCTGTTATCGAAAATCACCCGGATAAAAGCAGATCACCAATGTGACCTTGGCCAACATGGTTAAAGAATCTGAGAAAATGTGCGCCCTTGGATTTTTCCCAGACGGGAGCTTTTGATTTCTCTTAAAGGATTGAACTATTCTAGCAAACTATGGCACGTTAAACAAAAGTGTAAATACAGGGAGGTCCGCAAGGCTACATCTTTTGACCAACATCTTTGGAGCTTAGTATTCATCAGTAGTACGATGAATGAAATAGTTATTCATGGATGATAAAGTGAGATGTTTTTTGAAAAACAGGCTAAAAGATGATTTTAATGAAAGGCTCAGTGTGACCTCTCGTAAGAAGTGGATAGCAGAAGGTATTAAAAATGTCTTCTTTGCACTGAAAAGAATAGTATAGAGAATTTTGGATTGTCGACTAATTTTTCTATCTTGCCAAACAATGAAGAAAGGAAAATTAACCTATAACTCTAATATTAACAATACATGTGAAAATCGCCACAAACGTAAACTCCAACTCACAGCCACAACTTTCCTATGGACGTAGCCAGGTTAATGAAACTTGCCATATTTATTACATGAGGTACAGAAACAGGCCTATTTCCTGACAAAGTATACCGATACCGTGCTATTCCGACGTATTACCAACAATAGCAATAAGAATAACCAAGGAAACTTACAGTTTTTCGTAAATATTTATGTAGCGTCTTAGAGATCTGTACAACAAAACATTGTGCTGGAACTGGTTTACCTACTACGCTTTTTACTACCGAAAATAACAAAACTTTTAATTTTGCGCCTAAACGCAAGAGGAGTTCCACAATTTGTTTCATTCTAAACTTGAAACATTTTTCCAAGCTAAATAATTTGATATGCTGTGAAACATAGAAATTTAAAAAAAGGGTGAGACATTTCTTCTGTTTATCAGCTAAGCAAACAAAACTAAAAGATTACAAATTGATTTGAATCAATTTTTAATATTTTAAAAATCAAATTTTATGCTTACAATGAATTGTTAGAAATCTGAGAGGTAGGTGGAGCAGTGAAATCATTTACCTAAACTACTTTCACACCAAACTACAAAAAAATTTGAGATCACCTATAATATCTAATTTAGGCATGACCTTGGAGATTTTTCGATATTTTCTGTTAATATGTTCTGATCACTCTGCCGAACAAAATCACGAAATTTAATATTTAAACAACATTTTAATGAATTGCTGTTTTGCATAAAAATAAATTATTATGCATATGCATGTAAATATGAGAAATGCATTATATGTACATATATGTATATATGTATCCATATGTTAATTCGTCATTTCCTTCCACGATTGGTAATGAAATAAACAAAATGTTTATTAAGAATTTCAAATTAAAATTCATTCCAGTGGCAAATTCTTTTTATAAATAAATAACAATTTGGTTTTTGCGAAGACAACAAATAGTTTTGTTGTATATGTATGTTTTGATTTGTTTGATTAATACAAACGGAAAAATTCATATGTTTGGGTAAATTTTAAAGTAATCTACAAAAAATATTTGTTGATAAAATTTTGTCATTTTTTTTAGTAAATTTTATTACTACTTCTTCCGGATTACAATTTATTTAGTAAAAAAACGTAATTTTTTTATTTATTGTTTGTCGGCTTTACCAAAATAAGTAAATATGTACAAAACCATAATAGGTCTAGCGTAACATGATGTTCTATTATGTTTTGGTATTACTAAATTTATTCGATAGATTTCATTGACTTAAGAGTCGCATTAACAAAAAAAAACTATAAAATGACGTTTCAGGGATTGTAAATTAATTGTGTTCTGTACATGATCGATTTATAGTAGATTAAATAGCGCGTGCCGCATTAACAAACAGCCTTGCGGTCTATATGAAATTGGGTTGACGTTTTTTTTGTTTGGCACGAAAAGGAAATCCCAGAATTAGTGTATGACCGTCATAATATGATTAAGTTTAATCGTTTTCGTGTATGTGCATATTGATTGATTAAAATTACGCGAACCATAATTGCATTTTAAATTTACTTTTATATCAATCGTGTTTTAAATTTCGATGTTAATACATTTTGGTTTATATTTTATGCCTATTTATGGTCAAATGTATATCGATTCGTATATCTTACTACTGAACGTATTTTCAGAATCGATCTATCAAGCCAAATTTGTCGATGAACGACTAGTAAACGAAAAGAAGCAGAAGTGAAAAATAAGCAATGCGAAGGAGCGAGATAAAAGTCGTAATCACTAAAAATCAGAGATGTGATCATTCAACGTGTTAACTATTATTATCGACGCTTCAACAATAATCGACGCGTCAAGAATTATTGTCGACGCGTCAACAGTTATTGCTGACGTTGATATTTGTTGACGGGCCACATAACTGCTAAAAATACGTGAACAAATTTCCTAAATTTCTTGAGAGGCTTTTCAAACTTCAACCAAATTAGGTCAAATTAAATGAAGCAATTGACGAATGGTAAAGTTGTAAAAGCGCTTTATGCGGACAATATTGAAGTAAGCAAACGCTGTAACAAAAATTTACTAACTGAAGTTGTATGGAAATAGAGTCTAATTCACACGTTAATCAATCGAATATGATGAAATGGATTGATTAGATTTAACATTCATCACAATTTCACTAAATAAAAATTAAAATGAATTAGACTCTATTTCCATATAACTTCTTATAGCAGATTTTTGTGACAGCATTTACGTAGATAATTCACTAACAGCCGAATGAAATGTGATTAAATTGTTCTAGAATATAATATAATAAAACCGTTGACGGAACTTCTGCTTAAATATTAAATGAGCAGTGTAAAATGGTTAAAAGGTTCTGTCTTTATAACTAATTCAAATCGGCTTCACGAACGCCTTTTAACCGAAGACAGCGTCAGCATTATTTTGTTGGTTCCAATATGATTTATTAAAAATTAACTTCAAAATTCTTTCTTACTCGATATATCAGTTTTTCTTATTTTTGAACGAGTCAAATCCAGGCCAGGTGTAATATGACATGTTCTGGGTCATATACAAACTAAAGTCAAAATTAGGATGCTCCGTCGAACAATTAGAAAGCGTATTAGTCAAAGATATTAGAAAACGTATTGATTCTAAAAATAAGCAAGAATTTTCTATATCGGTTCTACATAATTTCTTGTATATTCTGACAAATATTCTGCGGGACTCTCAATCCGGCTAGTCCTTTAAAATGCGGATTAATTGTCACCATATCCGACGTAGAACTCAAAAGCGGATTTAAAATTTTAGATTAGAGCTAATTTAAGACAAACTTCTTCCAATCGGATTCAATAGTTTCAGCCACAACTTTTGCTCTTTTTGCCACTTTTGGAAAAGTAGGGCTTGGATAGATTTGTATGAATTGGTTGTCATTCTTGAAATGGTAAAACGAAATCTATTGCTCCTTAGAACGAAGGAGCATTAAATACTATTGCTCCGTATGAATGGCTAAGATGTTCAGCGAAAACCACCATGTACTTTCGCAAACCATAAAACTGTTGTTTGTAGCTTTAAGAACACATTACTCCAAGTTACGAGTTACATCATTTTTTAGAAAATTGTCTGTACCATTTGCACTTCGTCCCAACTTTTGGCTCCAGTTCGATTAAAATTCCTATCCCCTTATTCTTTATCTCTTTTTTGAATTTTTGCAGGATACATTTTTATAGAAGTAGAGGGAAAACACACTTTGTTTGCCCAATGCTTAATTTAGCCGTGGTAGACACGACACTAAAAAACGTAAAATAGTTAACAGATTTTGTCCTGTAATCCTTTGTTGATATCAGTTACTTTCGTAATTAGTACTGTGATACTCAAATAAAAAAATAAATGTGTTTTTAAAGGCAAAATCGACAGATCACGGCAAAATTGTTTCAAAAAATGAGTGACAACATTTCATCGTAATCAATATGTGAGGCCAAAATACGCGCATAAAGATAGAAGATGGTGATCTAATCTTTGTAATTTTAATAAATTACATCGATTTTTATAAGGTAGGAAAACATAGTTATTCACTCGCTGAGAAGGTAGGCCACGAATAGTGTACAGCACAAATCGCTTCCCGATGCTTTCAATTCTATCTGAACGACACTGATAAAACGGTGTCCATACCTGGTAAGCGAATTCAAGAATAGAACAAACAAAGAACAGATACATATAACGATTTTAGGGTAAGAGGGTCACAAAAGTCTTTACAATTCCGCTTAATGAAGCCTAACATAACGTAAGCTCTAGCAATTAAAGAATCAATATGTTTAGAAGATTACATCCAAGGCAGACATGAACTCATTATAAAGAAAATACTGGTGAAGATTAGGTGAACGCCTTCGGAAGAAAGAGATAACCTTACATAAGGCCATATTTAATAATAATTGGCTGTAAAACGATAAACCGCAAAATTTATTCATGTATCGTCTGCGTAAATAAGGCAATGTGTAAATTTAAAATACTCCACAACATCATTAATAAATAATGAGATCAGAAATGGGCCAATGTGAATACCTTGCGTTACTCCGTAAGCTGAGAAGCAGAATGATTAATGTTAACGTATTGTGACCGATCACAAAATTAAGTATGCGACCACTTGATTTGGATGAATTAATAATTCAGTTTCTCTAGCTTAAAGGTTAGTTTTATCAGAAGCTTGTGCCGACCCTCAATCCAATATCCTACTATATAAATGTCCACTGAAAGAGACCAGATTGGTAATTGTAGACCTTCCCGTATAAATTTCATGTTGAGCAGGCAAAATAATAGATTTCACATGAAAAAGCAAGGATTTCTCCACCATGGCTTCAAAAAGTTTTGGTATGGCGGAAAGAATAGCAATTCCTCGATGATTGCTAATTGCACATCTTTAACCAGAGATCAGGAAAAATTTCAGTCCGAATTCTTCTTCTCTAATAAGTACGAGTGGAATACCATCATGACCAGCTACTTATCTACTTTCAAGTCTGTCTTTTCTTCACCCACATAATCTGATGGAAAGTATTCTTCAGAATTCATTTTCATTATCGAGAACGTCCAGTAGGAAAAATTTAGATTTTTCTCGAATACTACAGGGTGACTGACACGAAGTGTTACCAAAACAAAACGCCACAGAATTTTTATTTTTTGATGAATTTTATTGAATCAAAGTAAAAAATGTTCACAAATATTTAAATTTTCGAATTGCATAAGCAGTTTTCGATTTGGCCACCCTTAGCCACGATTATGGCCGTCAAACTGCCGACAAAGCTACTACATGCAGCACGAAAGTGGCCCTGCGGTATTTTGGCCCATTCCCGGCGAAGCGCTTGCTTGAGATGATCGACACTTTGATATTTTTTTGTGCCAACCTTGCTCTTCAAAATACTCCAAACCGAGAAATCTAGCGGATTTGCATCCGGTGAATTTGGTGGCAATTGGGCAGTGGAAATGAACCGTGGAACGTTGTTTCTCAGCCAATCTTGATTGACGCGCGCTTTATGACTCGGCGCCGAGTCCTGTTGAAATGTCCAGGCTCTGCGGCCGAAATGTTTTTGTGCCCCTCCTTCCAACACATGATCCCGATAAATTTGAGTATTTATCTTGATGCCAAGGTCCAAAAAAGCGAGAGGTGAACGGCTTTCGGCCGTTACGGCGGCCCAAACCATCACCATCGGCGGCGCTTGGTTTCGAGTGGCAATCCGTTGGTCCAAATTTTCAGTAGAACGGCCGGGCAAGTAAATCCGGTCGTTTTGCTTGTTCACATATTGCTCAATAACGAACGGTGACTCATCGGAGAAAACCATATTCGGCAAATCGCCACTTTCGTGCAAGCGTAACAACTCCTTTGCTCTTTCCACTCTAACATTTTTTTGAGCATCGGTGAGACTATACGTTTTATGGAATTTCAAGGCCTTTAGTCCAAGATGATCTTTCAATATGTGCTACATCCGTTTGAGCGAAATGTTCTCCTCACGAGCCATTTTTCTGCCGCTACGGCGCGGATTCCGAGCCAATTTGGCCTTCACCTTCCGAATGATATACGGCGATGTTGCAGTGCATTTCAGTCCACCACCATGGCGTTTTGCAATACTGCCAGTATCGTTATAACGATTTATGGTGCGATACACAAACATTTTATTCACATGAAGATGTTTTAACTGATTAACAATCTGCGGCTGTGATTTTCCAGCCAAATATAGAGAAATCACACTATTACGCTTGAATTCCGCTGTACGCTTGTAAACAATGGAATGTCATTAGTGTAAATTTGAGCGCTCTGTCATCACTGGTTTGACAGCAATAACAGTCTGAAGTTGGTAACACTTCGTGTCAGTCATCCTGTAGATGCATTATGGTAATAAATAGAGACTATTGTGATTTGTCTGGAGTAGGCCGGATCATCTTCTTATTTAAAACAGTATCACTTAAATCCTGGGAGTCTTGATATCTACAGCCGGGTTGCAAAATTTTACGTTTGAGGCAACTGTTTTCCGAAAACTGTGGTTCTTAAATAGCCTAATATAAACGCCAGTTGGCCAGGTTTCCGAATTTAAAATGGCTCAGTTTTAATGAATGGAAATGTTCTCTACATGACATAATTTAACTTATATTTTTTTGTTTCCTTGTACAGTACTATTCTTCGGAGGTTCGCCATTTTCTAATTTTTTCATTTTTCTTAAAAACTCAAATTTTCAAAGTGCTCGTTCTCCAACTACTTAACTGATTTTAATTGTTGATGGCTCATATGAAACGGAGTAAACTCTTTATTTATGATGTCATTTTTATTTTTTATTAAATTTTTGTCGGAGAAAAAGTGTGTTTTCTGAAAAATGTCATGTTTGGTGACCTTTGACACAAGGGGTCACCAATTTTTATATTTTTTTTTTCTGAAAGCTTATTTACCTTAAAATCAAACAACGAAACAAATCAAATGAGTTATATTCCGTATATAAAATATGATTTTTGAATCTGAATATACACTCCCGAGCAACTAAATCGACTCAAACCTTCAACGTTGACAGAAAGGCGAATTTTTTTAAAACGCTTAACCGATTTTCATTTTTTATAATTAATTTTGAATGAAAAGGCAACCAAAATTGAGGATTATGAAAAAAAAAATATTGGGGATTGTTAAATTTAAATTACAACAAAAACTTTAAGCTAAACGAAAACAATTTTATTGGTTAATACTTAGTATTGCCCCCTATTGCGTCTATAACGGTTCGCATGCGGTTCCCCATTGACCTTATTAAGGTTTTGACATAGACTTGGAGGATCGCACCCCATTCCTCATCCAATGCAATCTTGAGGTCACTGATGTTAGATGGTACCGGATTTCTGGCTCGGACCCTCCGTTTTATGTCTGGACTGAGGGCTGGCCACTTCATCATCTCGAGTCCAACCTATGAACTTCCTAGTGGTTCGAGCTGTGTGACACCGGGTATTGTCATCCATCAATAAGAATGTCCTCTACGGCCTCCACCAAGTATGGAAACATCATCTGTTTTTTCCTCGAGCGATATGCCAGTCCACACCATGCACGAACCGCCGCCGTACGAGACTGTTTCAGCAAAACGGCACTGCAAAAGTCGCTCTCCTGGACGCCGGTAGACCCGGTCTTTCCTATCACCACCATGGAGACATATTCTGCACTCGTCAGTGAATAGAACGGACCTCCATTGCTCGATGCTCCAATTGATGTGTTCACGAGTAAATTTGAGTCGCTTTTTGCGGTGCATGCTGTCAATTTTGGGGTTCTAGCGGGCCGTCTTTGAGTGAGGTTGGCTTCCTTCAAGCGTTTTCTTACTGTCCATGGACTAACAGCTACAACACACGTGAGATTGCGATTTCGCAGTGAAGTTAGGACGATAAATCGAACGTCCATCTCAGATGTACATTGATATCGGCTGGTATGTGATCCCCGATTGAAGGTACCAGTTTCTTGAAACCTTCTGGACACTCTTGAGACAGCAGATTGGCTCATGTTTAGCTGACGAGCGACTTCTCGTTGATTGCGTCCTTCTTGTAATAAAGCAACAACTTGTGCGACTTTTCCTGGAGTAGTATCCATGATTTTGAGGAAACGACGAATGAAACCGGTAGAGATTTGTTCAGGTCAACGTCTGGTAAGCGTCTGATGCCAAATATCGGTCAACGTGCTATTATACAGGAGATTGCAGCACGCCAATTGTTTTCACTGAAACATCGCATTTTAATGATAAAGGTGTCCTTCTAAAGATAAAATACTAAGCTGTCAAAAAAAGAGTTGTTTTACGAAAATCAGTTAAGCTATTTAAAAAAAAAATCCATTTTTGTACGCGTGGAGGTTTGAGTCGAGTTAGTTAGTTTCTCGGGAGTGCAGATTAAATCAAGAAAATCACTCAAATTTGTCACTTGATAAAATTTTATTTTGAATCATTTTTTTGTTTTTAATTCTTGAATTGTTTAAGTGTTTTAGATCCTAAATTATGCTATTATTGCCAAATAATACGACACACCGAAGTTGTCTTAAATTCTCCGGATAGACCAAGTTTTTGGTAGCGATGTTAAAATCATATACTTTTCATTTGTTATTTTAGAGTTTTCATATTTTTGTCGTAATTGTTACATAAATTCCTTATTGTCGTGTGCAGTGCCATTATGCCCAGAACTAAACGGTAGTTGAAATATTTCCTGAGAAGTTTTTCCGGCAACTTCTTGAAATTTTGTTCTTGAGAACTAACTGTTAATTAATTAAATATATCGTTGAATGAAGAATGTATTGCTCCTCAATTCATATTTCTGATGAACTTATTGAAGAAGCAGATGAATATTATTTTGTACACCAGAGGATCCTTCATTAACACCACTTGATATTATAAAACTCAAAACAGTAGTAAATGCAAATTGCCTGCCCTTTATGTAAGCTAATGTAAACAAAAGTACAAAAAAAGTCTTGTATTTTGTGATTTTTTTAACCTGATACACTCAAATATCTCGGAAAATAAGCACTCTAAAATTGAATTATTCCGTGGGGGAAATACATTAGTGTTAAAATTAGTAAACCTCCTCCTTCTTCTAGGTGGGGCGGGGGGTTACTTTGAAACTAATTATGAACCCCTGTTTTTTATTGCAGATTCGGACTCTACGGCTAAAAAAACGTAGAATTCGACTGAATTTTATTCGATTCATGATAGATGGCGCTGTAATTGACGATATTCTTTTTCGATTTCTCCTACTGAGAACCTACGCAAACGATTCTGCAATACGTCTGCAATAAAAATACCACGGTTTCATTTGAGTCCCCGCGCCTCATCATCTTTCATTCAGATCCTACGTATTTTTAGCCGTAGAATCCGAATCTGCAATAAAAAATAGGGGTTCATATTTTAGTTTTAAAGTTATCCATACAAAAAATTAAAGTCATTTAAAAATATTTTTTTGTATGTTCCATTTAAAATGTCAAAAAACCGTCTTTTTGGCAGCCTCGTTCTACTCCTTTTCTGCTCTTTCTAAAGTGATACACTGTAGGTATTTGCAAACAAATCATTTCAGTTGTTGAGTTGTATCGGTTTTTTAGAATTTGGGGCACTCCGGAAATTAATATCTCTTCGTAGATGTGAATTAAGAACTGTCCTAGAAAGAACTCGCAAGAAAGCTGGATCTTTAGGCAAATGACTTCTGTGGAAGCTGTTTAGATGAAGAGGAGGAAGAGACTTTGGTTCAATTCCTTTGCTATGTCCGGCATTAGCACGTAGAAGGCATAAATAACTTAACCCCATAGTTTGACTGGACACATTTCGACTGTGACAATTTAATTCGGTGTAATTCGAGCAGGGAACAATTTAACTTGCACAATTTATCTTGGGGGAATATAACTTGAACAATTTAACTTTTTTCAGGGCGGCTCAGATAATTTGATGTTTTTGCCTTTCGCAAAAGTCTATGTACTGGCATTTGTCGGATATTGATTGCAAAATTAAATATGACATGAGTTTGGTTTGAAATTAGAACTTTAAGCGCTTGCTCCTTAATGAGATCAAGATAAATTTTACGAAATATTAATTGAGAAAAGTTTGCTAAAAGACAATGAAATCGCGAGCTATGGAATTTTTATGAAGCACGAAATAATGAATTGTGGTCCAAGACAAAGGACAAAAATTTCAGAACATTTATCTCGGATTGTTAACGATAATTTTGCTATACAACAATCATAAAATATTCAGCACAACTATCTAATCAACTAGAATATGGTTTTGCTAATACAAATTTATTTTTATCAAAAATTATCAATATTTTAAGTATGAAATATATAATTGTAATTTCTATTTTTGTCTTGTTAATAATTTTATTTATTTTTAATTCAATAGAATAATTTACGACCATTTAAAAGATCGTTTCTAAGTTTTTCAAAAGAAAACCATTATTAAATAAATTAACACACTGCGCCGTTCTTTTTAAATAGAATTCAGTCAGAGTTCAAGAATCTTATCATTTTTAGCGCAATTTTATTGCTCTAATTTAGAGTTGATTGTTATATATTATTTATGTACATCAAATGAATTTTTTGTACATACACATATGTAAAGGGTGTCACAAAATTAACGCAAGATCAACACAGTCTCCACGGCTTTGCTGGCACATACCCACTCTTTTGTCGAAATTTTCCATGACCATTCTGCATAAATGTGGCTGAATTTCGTTAATGCAGCGTTTAATTTCCTCCTGTAATGCACGGGTGGTTGTGGGCTAGTTGACATATACCTTTGACTTCAAATAACTCCATAAAAAGAAATCTAATGGTGTTAAATCACGCGATCGAGGGAACCAATTCTGATCACCGAAACGAGAGAGTACACGACCAGGAAATGTCTCATGCAGTAATCGAATTGTTTCACGGGCTGTATGGCACGTGGCACCGTCTTGTTGAAACTACATATTGGCCACATTAATATCATCCAATTTCGGCAAAAAGAACTGTTTTATCATGTCGCAATATCGAGCACCAGTAACAGTCAATGCTTGACCAGCCTCATTTTCAAAAAAGTATGGTCCATTGAAGCCTCCAGCCCAAAATCCGCACCAAACAGTGACACGTTGTGGATGCATTTGTTTTTTCGACAATCACATGTGGGTTCTCCGAACCCCAAACACGGCAATTTTGGCGATTAACAAAACCACCAAATCAGCAAAAAATCAGTGAAAAATCAGCATCCACTTGTTGATGTTCAATAATCCATTCAACGAACTCTCTTCGCTGTGCATGGGCATTAGGCTTCAATTGTTGTGTTAATTGAATTTTTTAAGGATGGAGACACAAAACTTTTGTGAGTATACGCTGTAGAGAGCTTCTTGAAATTTGCAATTCTTGCCGAATTGATGTTCTGGGATTTTCACCAACACTCTCACGCACTGTGCTTCGATATTGACATTTGAACGGCTTGTTTTTGAACGGCCAGTCTTTTTAGCGTCTTTAACTGATCCCGTCTCACTGAATTTTCCAATTAATATCTTCACAGTTGTCGAAGTTAAAACACTATTCCGACCATATTTTATATGAAATTTTCGAACTGTGGCCGCCGAACTTTCATTATTTTTGAGATATTATTCAACAATGCAAATACGTTGTTGTATCGTGAAACGGTCCATTTTTACTAACCCTAAACTCTCAGCTGTCAAATTGTTTTTTTACAGGGTCGCCAACAATTTACTGCACAAATGGCGACAAATTCATATCTTGCGTTAATTTTGGGACACCCTTTATTATGTTTCCCTAAAAATCATTTATGTACTAAAGAATAATTTTTAGATTGTAATAATAAAGAGGTTGATTGATGACTGTATTAAATTGTGTTTTAAGTACATATTATGTTTATTGTGTGTGTGTATGAAGAAATAAAAAACGTCGTAAGTTAAATGAAATTATTTCATCGCAATGGTTTGTTGAGTGACAACCAAATCAAAGTACGTACATAAGTAACGGAACCAATGCGGTAATAAACATTTTTTTTTTTTTTTTTCAAAATATGTACACATTTAATGGATGAGTTCGTAATTGAACATAATTTGAAATTAATGCGCTATTGTGAAATTTGGGAGGAGGGTTGATTTTATAAATGGGGCAACTAATAATGTTGGGCAATTTTTTTTTTTTGTCTGGCACATTTTTCCATCAATTATAAACTAGGAGAGGAGTATCTGTAGCAAGATACAATGACCTTTCAAAAACACAAGCGTAATATGTCATTACCAGATCTTAATCAAAACTAATTATTTTTAATTTTTTTGTTTTGTGCTCAAAATAAACTATCAAAAACTATATTTCTTGGTTTATTTAAACTATAAAATTTAATCTATTTATATTGATGACACATTACTAATGAGGTTATCAGTTTAATATTTTTAATTGTATTTATATAAAATTATTATGTTACGAAGTATGTAGTTCAATAATTTTATGATAATGTATTACAATAAAATTTATAAATCCGGAAGTAAGAAATGTTCAAATGTCCAACCGGATTTGGAATATCCTAATATTAGCGCATAACTTAACTTAGTTCATGAAAATTTGATAAACCCGGCAGTGGCTACAGTTTTAAATTACATTAGTAAAGCCAGAATTTTTTTTTATACCACATAAACTTCGATACAGTGAACTTCTGTTGTCTTAACTAAAATGACATAAGTTTTATTCCCGTTTTCAAATAAAATTAATTTTCTGATCCCATCCAATTTTCAAATTGTCTTGAAACCTGACCTCCGCGAATGTCAATAGTCGTGTTTTCCATGAGAACTGCACTAGAACTCGATACATTTTAAATTACTTTTATTCTATGTAAACAGAAAAAAAAACAAAGTTCATAAAGTGTGAATGTGTAGTGCATCTAACATAAATACACATTTTAAGTTGTTACAGCAATCAATAATTATTATTATAGCTTATTTTTTAGTTACACTTGATAAACCCATGAATTTATCGAGTGTAGTTGCGTGTAATGACGTCAGCAAGAAATAAGAAAATATTGATGAAAAAACTGAAGGGGGAAATTTTTAAACTTAAAATCTGTATTTATGTCAAATATACTACATATTCGCGCTTTATGAATTTATTTTTTCTCGATTTACAAAGAATAAAAGTAGTTTAAAGTTATCGAGTTCTAGTGCAGTTATCATGGAAAACACGGCTAATAAACTCCATTTGAAACAGAATTACATCTGTGTCACCAAGTAATAAAGAAACTAATAACCCCTCGAAAACATCCCCAGCCTCTCCAAAACAGGTATGTTAAGTAAATTTAAGTCAACTCCCTTGTAAGTGTTCCTTCCAAAAGAAAAGCAAACAACTTCAAGAAAATTTCCTGTAGCGTACTCTCACTTAAATGACTTCCTGCAGCGTACTCTCACTTAACGTACTCTCACAAAATACCCAGACCTACACACTTAAAAGAATAACTTTAATTTTTAATCCAAGCCTTGCATTATGACTCATGTAATACAAGTTATTATTAAATTGTCAAGTAATGATTGCATTAAAATGAATTTTACCGCAATTATGATGATTTTTAAAGCAGTATTTGCATTAAAAAAATGTTTAGTAAAACTATTAAACATTTTAAAGCAACCTGCTCAAATTGAAAAACTATACCAATATAAAATTCGCTAAAATAAGCGGACTTAAATCTACATATGAATAATGAATTCATGCACGTGTTTTGCTTTACTGATACAAAATTCGCTAAATCAAACCGACTAAATGACAAATAAAATAATTGGGTTTTCTGAATTCGAAAATGTCTATTATGTATTATGTACCTTACCCGACAAACAATCTCAATATTTAGTACTGAAAAATAACTGATGGGGGACTGGAGGACCGAACTGTATTTTGGCAGACTTTACTTTCCTCAAGTACTGTAAAAAAACCGTGTTTTGGAACAACTTGGGCGGGCTCTAATATCTGAACGAGGACCGTAGGGTACTTTACAGTCAAATTGCCGACAATTTGTAAGTGACATTCTCTGTAAATAAACCGTTATTCTGTGGGTATCAGATAACTTTATGCAGTCCCCTCACCCTTAATATGTAAGTGAAATTGTTGGATATAAAACCGTCCAATAGTCGAACATTTACATGTTAAATTTGCCGTAAATCAACCATCCCTTTGTGTGTATCAAGTAACATTCTACAGTCCCTTTGCCGATAGTATGTTAGTGAAAGTGTCGGATAAAAAATCGTCCAATTGTCGAACATTTATATGTGAAATTTGCCGTAAAGAAACGTATCAGATAACATTTACCCCCTCACCGTTAATATGCAAGTGAAGTTTTCGGATAAAACACCGTCCAATTGACGAACATTCTCAAGTAAAATATCTCAATTGAATTTTTCTGCTTTTTTATAGACAAATATATTAATTGTTCATGGCAATCCCAATATTTTCGATTTGGTAAATCAGAAAAATAAAGAAGCCAATCCCTCATAATATATCTACTGAAAAAAAGTAGAAATATCATTCTCCCCTCCCCGTAATTTTAGCCCAAGGCCCTAAAGAGTTATACCAATGTATTACTCTGCAAAAATGAGAACCCTCCATGAGTTCTTTATGTTGGTAGTTTGGTTTCGTACTGAAAAGTTGGTGTACTCATCAGGTAGCTACGACCAAACTACACTGCTCGTCAAAAAAACCCGGACACTTGAATTTCTTCGTAAATCTTCAATTTCTAGAGCAATTACGCTATTTTAAAGGCACTGTCATATTAAATAATACATATGTAACCGAAAAATAGGTGTAACAGAAACCGTATTTTTTTTATTTAAAATCCAATCACAGCAACAAAGTGTAATAAATGAAAAATATTCAAAATTTCGATTGTTACGTTTCTAAATAAATGGGCATCTATCAATTGTTTTGAAACATTTAAAGTAGTATTTATTGTTAGTATTATTATTACAGTTTACGTTAACAGTGCTTAGTTATTATTATTAGCAAATATTATAATTATGAAACGAAAATATCGCAAAAGTAATCGCTTTGAGTGAGGAAGGCCGTAGCGTGCGTTATATTGCTGCCCACCTAAATTTCCCTCGAAGTACAGTTCAAGACGCTATTAAACGATATCGTGAAACTGGTCAGTATGAGCGAACAGTTGGATCAGGTCGTAAAAGAGCAACAAACGAGCGGGACGGGACGATCGGTTTATGGTATCAATGGTACTGCGAGATCGTTTCCAAACAGCTAGAATCGTCGCTGGTCGATTGGCACAGGTACGTGGTGTCAATATTTCAGTTAGCACAGCATCGCGAAGATTAAATGAACATGGATTGCAGTCCAGGAGGGCTGCTACAGGGCCAGAGCTTCTCCCAGCTCATCGAAGAAACCGTTTGACTTTTGCTCGTAACCACGTCAGTTGGGCTACGGACGACTGGAAGTCCGTGTTGTTCACTGATGAATCAAGGTTCAGTCTGCAATCACCGGATGGACGGGAAAGAGTATGGCGGAGATCCGAAGAGCGATATTCACAATGTGCCATATCCCCAAGAGTCCCATTTCATGGCCGCTCACTAATGGTGTGGGCAGGCATTTCTATAGACGCCCGTACGGACCTTGTATTTCTACGCGGCGGCACTATAACTGCCCAAAGGTATATCGTGGAATGTCTAGAAGAATTTGTGGTTCCATACGCCCCATTTATTGGACAGCAATTTAAATTAATGCATGATAACGCCAGGCCCCACGTTGCAAACGTGGTCAACAATTATTTAGATGAGGTGGGAATTGATCGAATTGTTTTGCCCGCTCGCAGCCCTGACCTTAATCCCATTGAGCACATGTGAGATATGCTAGGGCGTCATTTAAGGCAAAGGGAAGTCGTTCCAGAAACCTTGGATCACCTTCAATCAGCTCTGCAGGAAGAATGGGAAATGATACCTCAGGAGTACGTTGCAAACCTTGTGCACAGTATGCCAAAAAGAATGCTAGATGTGATCAGAGCTCGTGGCGGAAATACTCGATACTAGAGTACCGACCACTTAGATTGATTGTTGGTTTTTATTTAAATAAAGATGAAGATATATCAATATCCGTTTTTCGGTAATTTTGTTATTTCAAATGTTTTGATCCTGTGGTTACTTTTATTAAACGAAAACTTGATCCGTTAGTGTCTTTTAGCGCACATTATATTATTTCGTACAACCATAACGCGAATAATGCGAATAGTTACCGTTAACACAAATATTTACTGAAAAAATGTAGTGTCCGGGTTTTTTTGACGAGCAGTGCACAAAAAATTCCACTCTAGCCACTTACATTAAGTATCTGGCCAGAACGTACTGACATAGCGAATTATTATTCACTACATTAAATATCAAAAAATCGATGGAGAAGCCTCATTTGTATGTGTGTATTATGCCCACACGAATATTTATCTATAAAAAAGCCGAAAAATTCAATTGATTACAGACAGACAAATTAAATTCTTAGTAAAATATCTCGTAAATAAACTGCCTTTTTGTGTGTGTACTATAGATAAAATTCTGCAGTCCTCTCGCCGTTTATATATATGTACAATTTTCGTATAAAACACCATCCAATTGTCGGAAATTTGTACGTACAATTTTCCGTACATAAACCGTCTTTGTGTCTATATTAGATAATTGGCTCGATTCAATGTAAATTATACCATTTCATGCCATCAAATCATTTAGTACGTGAACGTTTTGTTAGTCTAGTCGTGTTCGTTATTTTATTCTTTTTTTCATATTACAATGGGATACCTTTCGGGTAAATACTTGTTTAGATTTAGCTTTTCAACCGGCTTTTTACGGTCTCAAATCCATGAAGTTTGTTGCGCTGTTTGTCGGTATATTTTACAGCCCAGATGACCGTAAAATGAAGGTAATTTTACCGGACATACAACTGTCTACGGTACGAATTAATTAAATATTTAAGTTTTGATTTATAAGTGACGTAAGACAATAATATCCTAAGATTTTTGTCACACACTTCTTGCTTCAAACCATCTAAATGAACCGTATTTGGGAATACCTTAGGGATTGATTAATAACCATTTAAACGGGGTTTAATTATACGTGCTCATCCAATTTTTATTTTACTAAAAATCGAATTTTATATGGATAGTATTGTTGAAAATCACTGCCTTTAATAAGCTTTCATTAATAAACTTTGTAAATCTGTGATCAATGCATTTACATTTTTTTTTTTTTTTTTTGCCAATCGGATAGCCTTCGTTTAGATATTTTCTGTTTCGCTTTAATTTTTCAACCGACATTTTACGGTTTTGAAACCGTGAATCCTATTGCGGTTAACAATTGTTTGTCGGGTTAGGCGACTATAAATTGAAGTAGGCCGCCAATGGAAAGATGAATGTTTGCTTTTTTAAAGTAAACTGCTCTCTGAGATTTCGACCCTCAAGGCACCAAAAACAAAGACCAAATGACAAACGCCAGAAAAAAGGACTAAACTTACGAAACTTTTAATGCAACTTGCTTTAAAATTTAATACTTCTAAAATGTTTTATTAATGCAGTCTTTGATAAATTTTAATGTAATAGATTGACGGTTCTTCTACAACTTGCTTTACATTCTAATGGAATGTTGCACTAAAATTTAATGTAATTGCTGTATTACAAATTAATGCAAATTGTATTAAATCCTTTTTAAAGCAAGCTTTGTATTATGCCTTCCAATGGACTATATGTAATGGAATTTACATTAAATAAGCAATATTTTTTTAAGTGTGTAGTCACATACCTTAACTCACATTCACACAACTATCTAACCACTCTTACCCATACCAGCTCCCACACCAACACTCACACCGTAACCCTCATAAGTGAAGAGTTAATAACAACAAATTACACTAAACAATTTTGTTTCCATTTGCAAATTGTTTCATAGAAGAACAATACCAAGTGATTTTTATTGAATTTTATTTTGGATAAGAACTCGGCTCGACCTTTTCGGTAAGTTCATCGAGTGAAAAAGAAAAAAATTCATCTACAGTGTAATTTTGCACCGGTTGAATATTAAGTCACAGTGTTTGAGTGTTTCATAAAGTTTTGGTTTAATATCAACATTTGGTTTAAAAGTCAAAAAATTTGTTTTGAATTTATTTATTTAATCATTATATCACTAATAACCCTTTAACTTAATTAATATATAAAGAAAATTATAATTATAACTTTCATTTTTGGAAATATTAAAATCAAAGAACTTATAAAATTGACTGAAGTTTCTATTACCTATATCAAGAGGGTGGTGAGGTCCATAATTCGTTCTATGAAATGTAGGGACAAATGTTGTAGGTGAACTGCGATCCCAAACGTTTAAGTTTTTCAATGAAATATATACAGGCTAAAAAAAGCAGCGAGGGAACATTCTAATTACCACCCGGAACTATAATTTGAGCAAAGGACAAAGTTTTTCTTATAAAACATGATCATCAATCAAATTTAGTCTACGAAAAATAAATCTGATGAACTTTCGCTGAATTTTTTCAATTCTAACGATGAGAACTTCGTATATAGAGGGGACCAAATAATTTTTTAGTATTCCATATAAGATCTAACTAAGGCCAAAAACAATGTTTTAAAGCTATCACAATCTCTAAAGTTTTTGGCCGTGTGTCTCCCCTTCCCCTTGCCACCCCAATACCAATTAATTTTTAGTCGTATAACAAGTAACGTCTGTTCTTACGAAAAAATAATGGTAGACACTTATTAACATTAACGTTTAATTTGTTCTGCTCGGTCACACCTAGAAACGATTTAAATCAGCCTCAAGTTCTAGACACTCAAATTCAAATTCCACAGGAAGGAAAATTTTCACGTCGTTAGCATATAGGTAATAAACATCGAGCTGAAAGCTGTCACTGTCACTTACTTGTATCATGAATAAATATTAAATTAAACATTATGTGGTAGCGAAACGTATTCGCCCGATTTTACCGAATAGGATTTTTCCGAATACCAAATTCCCGCTGTTTAGAAAACGCAATCTCACTCGAGGTTATATTAAATGCTTTTGTGAAAGCAGTAAAGACAAGATCCTCTTGCTTACCGTCTGCAATAGAATATATCACAAATGAAACAAATCCTACGAGATTAGTAGCAGTAGATTTCGCAGTGAAAAATCCGTGCTGTTGAGGAATAATTTTACGTAGTTCTCTAAATAATATCACGAATGATACAATCAAATAAAGGGTGGGCCATCTATTGGTTTGTTTTTAAATCATAGGCTATGGCAACACTTTTTTTGAGCGATTTGCTTGGAATTTTGCTACCTCGTCAGTCTGATATTCCGCGTCACGAAATGTTTTCGCTTGGGAGCGTTTCGAATTTAAAACTTATTCTCAAAGTCAGTGTTGTGTAGGCGAAACCGTGCAATTTTTTAAAAGAAATATGGGTCGTGAAAGAGCGCCAAGCGGAACCGCTGTAATGAAATTAGTAAAGAAAGTTCGTGAGAAAGGCTTGCTATTGGATAACAGAAGTGGTCCCCGAGAAAGGCTTGCTGTTGGATAACAGAAGTGGATGCCGTCGCAGCAACTAGCCATTAGTCGTACCGGTCTGAAGAGAATACTGGACAAAGACCTCGGATTATTCGTGTACAAGATCCAGATGACTGATAAGTTGAAAGCAAATTACCATCCGGCTCGATATCCGTTCTCTGCGTGGATTATAGACTAGCTTGACAATGACGTCGATTTTGGTTGAAAAATCGACTTTTCAGACGAAGCAGAACTTCCGGATTTGAAGTTCGGAACAGCCATACGTAATCGTAGAGAAGCCAATGCATCCACCAAGAGTGACAGTTTGGTGTGGATTTTGGAGTGGTGGCATAATTGGCAAATTTTTCTTCGAAACGCTGCTGGAAACGCCGTTACCGTCAATGGCGACCGTTACAGAGCCATGCTGATCAACTTTTTATGGCCTCAAATCGACGCTATGAATAAGGACGACTGACAATCGATCTCTTGTGCACCAAATTTGGCAACCGAATAATCAGCCGTTAGACTTGTTCTATGGGGTTTCGTTAAGGATAGATGTTATGCGGATAATCCAGAGACAATTACAGCTTTAAAATATAAAATTGCGACTATTATTCCGAGATAGGCGACGAAATTATCGAAAAAGTTCTTGAAAACTGGACTCACAGGATGGCTTACTGTAAGGCCAGCAGAGGGAGTCACATTAACGAAATGATTTTTCATTCTTAAATCGGAGACTCCAACCTACACAATAAAAAAAAGTTTCCAGAAAATTTAGATGTGTACTCATTTTATAGCGTTTTTTAAAGCAAACTTTAAAATGGCCCGACCCTTTAGTTTCGGAAAAGCGATAAAATGAAAATACATAGCTCTAAAATTAACAACAGAATACCCCACTTCTCAAATTTCATTAAAACCTAAACTGCACACTCCTTCTGAACAATTGTTGGTTTTAAGGCAATGAGACGTAACGACCGTAAAAAGTTAAACCCAAAGTACCTAGAAAATAATTCACCAAATTTGCTTCATAGTACATGCGGATACCTTATGACACCTCGCTTAGCATTGATGAAAACCCAAACTTTTTTAGGATTTAACATAATTTTATTTTCAATGGAGCTCCGGGAGTACCACCCTAAAACATTTCAGTCAAAAAACGAAAGGCGTTTCAATCATAAAATTTCCGATACAAATATTATGACTTAAAATCCCGTTTAAAAACGAATTTCAGTCCAACAAAAAGGTGGAAATGTGTATTTGGACTCCCTTTCTATATTTGGACTGAACAACCTTCTGAAAGGTACTTCAGACACAAACTTTTTGGACCTGAATAACTTTTGGTAGGTTTGTGTCTATTTTCAAATATTCTGGAAAATGGAGATTTATTTCTAATAGTAGACTGAAAATCTGCATTTTCGAAAACCATTTCAGACGTACCCATAGTCTTGCCTGGAATTCAATTTTAATTGTTTGACTGAATCTTACTTTCAATAAGAATTGCAATATTGATTGTAGATTCTGAAAAGGCATTTCGGATTAAAAATATTTTGACTGAGTTGTTGAGGCGCCGGAGCCGACGTTCTTACTGTTACATACAGATCTATGAAGGCATTTCAGTCAAAAAACAAACCAACCAAAAGGTATGGGCAGCCCAAAAATTTGTTTTCTGACCGAAACACCTTTTTTTTTGGATTGAATTTCCTTTTTAAATGGATTTTTAGTCATAATATTTGTATGGGAAGTGTTATGACTTAAACGTCTTTCGTTTTTTCACTAAAATGTTTTTGGCTATGTATTTCCGGAGAACAATTTTGACTCGAATACCTTTTTATTTGTTTCACTAAATCTCCTTTTCAAAAGGTATTTCAGTCAAAAAAGTTTTTACTTTTTTGATTGATCTTCCTTCTTCAGTGTAAAACTATTTTGAGTTGCCTTTTAATTTTTAACTGAAACACCTTTCTGTTTTTGACTAAAATGTTTTTGACTGGTAATACCGGAGCCTAGTTAATTGGCTATTTATAAATTGATTTCAGCTTTAAAACTGCATACGAGTTTCTTGATATCTACTGAAAGATGACAGCTGATCCTTTACGACGGTATTTACTTCGTAAACTGTTCATACGAGTTTTATACTTAATAAAATAGATGTTTATGTTGTTGATTGTTGTTAGCCAAAGCATAAAGGCTTGAATGCATCGGATTAGTGATTTTACGCCATGCTGCGTGAACAATCTTCATTCAAGCTATACTTTAGTTCGACTAAATTACCCGAAACAATTACTAAATTTAAAGTCGGCCAAAACAATTTACGACTAAGTTGATTTGATTCAATTAAATCAGCCCCATTCAGCCTTATCGTTGGGAACCATTATTGTTATTATTATTATTAGAGGGCCATGCCGGCGATCAGTCACTTCGCACTGCGACCTAAAAGATCTATTGTGCTGGACCCTGCTTAATTATCAGTCCAGTCAATATTCAGGTTCTTAATGAACCTGACAATACTGCCTCCCGGTACGTGATATATACTATCTGGGCTTATTGCTCTCCCTCCTAGATATTTACTACAGCATGTAGTTCCGCTAGAAAGACGGTAGCATTGGAGCCCAAGGACCTCGAGAGGGTTGTCCCACTCCCGTATATTCCTACTCCTGCCCCGTATTCCGTTTGATTTTACTCTTACGAGTTGCTGAGAATTGCAAATCGCCTGTAGGTCACCCAGCTTTACTACAGGAAGGCTAAATAAAACTGGAGGGTGCCTGGTATCCAGAGTCGGCATATTTTGGACTGATTAACCTATCAGCCATTCATCCATCGGCATACCCTGTTCCACCTTAGATTGGTTTTTTTTGTCAAGGTTTTCTCTTTTAGCGCTGTATTTTAGCCTGTGCTAAATGGCCAAAAATGTGCCAAATGCCCTTAGTTACCAGTGGTTGCCACGAGGAGGCAGTACGTACACTTGCGAATTGTGAACAGGTTTCCTCTTACACAATTGTACCCATCACGCAGCTGCCTAATGACAAGACCAGAACAGCTCACGTGATGCGCACCCTACTGGAAGGTTACGGAGCTGGTAGATTAATCTACTCAACTTTGGTTCCCCCCTCCAATAGTCACCAAACCACCATTGGGGGCCATAAAACATTCCTCAGGCCACCATGTAATATTTGGCAGATTAGCATCAGCAAATAACAAACAAAACGTATTATCATCTAAATTCACAAGTGTATCATTTATAACAGAGGCGTATGACGTGTTTAATCGTAACTCAGAAGCTGAAGATGGAGGAATGTAATGAGCACCGATCAATAATTGATAATATAACTTAAATTCAGGTAACTTTGAACAACCTGTCTCAGACGATGATGATGAACGAGAATTAGAAGACTGTGTTAATAGATGCCTAAAATCACCGAATTTAAGTTTTTTAAGCTGGCCACAGTCTAAAAAAAATAATCAAAAAATGTTTATATTGACTTGATTTTCAGCTGACAAATACGATGAATGTGTTTTCTCCCGTAACAATAACAAGTATGAAAAAATTATAAATTGAAAACAACTCGGTCATGAGAATATTGTCCGCATAAAGTATAATCCAAAAAAAAAATCGGTCGACGACTAAATTACAGTCATAGCATGACCAGAGGTCAACACATAGCGCACATAATATATGTAATTGGAATTTATATAATTTTGGTATATCGATCAATATTTCGCAAACATTTTTTTCAAATATTTACACATTAAATGTGGTGTAGCTTGGGGCACTACTTAACTAATTTTATTGCCAATCATTTCCAAATCAATAATTAATTAAATAATTTTTATGTGTATCGCGATAAAAAAGAATCGCGACACCAATAAAATAGGAAACTTACATTAAAACTAAAATACCTAAAAAAAAAAAAAAACTTTCGCTAACTATACTTACACAAAAATAGAGAATGACCCAATAATAGAATCATATTGTAGTAAAATGGAAATGGTAACAATTAAAATTGTATTTCAAGAAATACATAAAATGATTATGTCGTTTATAAACAAAATGAGAAACATAAAATTTATGTAACATAAAAAAAGTATAATCGAGAAGCGTAACATGTATTCATCATTCAGGCTATCTGTCATTTATATAGTGACGGACTGTTGTGTTTATGCAAATAAGCGATAATGAAAAACTATTTTTGTACTTATAATTATCAATTGAACAATATTTATCTCATTAGTCGTCTCCACATTTATTACTTACATACACTCGTATTGTTTGTAAGTACATAGAGACCGTGAGAAAATTTCTAAGTTTTTTTTTTTATCATAACTGGAAACTTGAGAGTCATCAATAGAAAATTATATACTATTTGCTTTCAATTACATCCATTTGAAGTTTGTATTTTAAACAACAGATATTTGTCAATGTTTATATAGCTTATATTAGAGTAGTGATATTCAACTTTTAGTTTCAATATATCAAATTGAGAATTAATTGAGAGTTACAAAATAGTGGTGCAAAAGAAAGTGGAATCCATATTCGCCAAAACTAAACTAGAAAGGCAAAATATATATTTTTAGGTAAGAAACTAGTTGGCAAATTATTTCTAATTTATAATGTGTTCTTTTGAATAAAACAGGAGTACAAAATAGTTGTTTGATCATGTATTTAATTCGCCCTTGAAGTTATTTATATTCAGGTGAAAGGTTTTTAGTCGAATAGTTAATTAAATAAATGTTTAGTCAGACGTACTCTTGTATATAGGTGGCCGTATAAATAAATTGTATAAACTTGATTTTTGACCGTTTACGAATTTCCTGGTTTAAAGATTCGGAAATATGAAAACTCTTTGGTCCTGTCCAAATAAATTGTATTTAGGTTTATTTGCTTTATCTTCTTTAAATCTTATTATATCGTCTAGCTAGTTGATCTTTCAAGGTTTTTGAAGTAGCAATTAGTGAAAACAATGTCTCGTCAATGTTGTGGAAGATATTTAAACTAGAAAACTGGAAATCCATTGTTTTAGATGCATTTTATTAATTTAAATGTAGCTGTTCTAATAAGCATTGCTCCATACACACTTTATTGTACCACAATTGATCATACCCAAATTATTTTTATTAATTCAGGCACGCAAATTTATAAAAATAATTTCTGTATAATGAATTGTTTCGCGATAATAAGCTACCTCGCACTGCGACCTAAAAGATCTATTGTGCTGGACCCTACTTAACTATCCATCCAGTCAATATTCAGGTTGTTAATGGAATCTGATAATATTACTGGCCGGTACAAGATACATACTATCTGGGCTCATTGTTCTCCCTCCTAGATGTTGCAGTCTTTTCAGATCGCAGAAGCGGCATCCATCTGTCGTACTTAGGCCCATCTTCTTATGGTGATACCTTAAGGGGACATGATCTGTGAGGAAGCCAGTAAGCAGCCTCAAATCAGTTTTCCTAAGTTCAAGACACTCCTTAACCCTGACAGACGAAGGTGATACAAGTTTCTTCGCCTGTCGTAAACCTGGAATTCTGCGCCAGTAGGAGGACTTTTGAACATCCTCCCAGCGTTTTACCGCTGCTCTAAGGTGTCCCTTAGTGACGCCACAGAAGGGTTCTGGTCCAATAAATGGAGAGGCAGAACCTTCACGGGCGAGGCCATCAGCTGCCTCGTTTCCTTCGATTCCAGTATAACCTGGCACCCATGTAAGTGTTACCTTATTTGAGCCTGCCAGATGTTTAATAACCTTCAGACAATCCCATACCAGTCTTGACTCAACTGTACAAGACCTAAGAGCCTTTAAGGCCGATTGGCTGTCTGATACAATATAAATCTTTGCATCGTTTAGGCCTTTTGCTAAGAGTGCTATAGCATGTACTTCTGCTTGAAAAACGGTAGCTTTGGTACCCAAGGACTTCGAGATGGTAGTGTCACTCCCTTGTATTCCTATCCCCGCCCCATCTTCCGTTTTTGATCCATCTGTAAACCATACCATGGACCCTCGCTCAAAGGATGATCCACCTGCACTCCACATATCTCGGTCAAGTAACATAACACAGAATGGTTTGTGGAAGTCCAGATTAGCTGGCACACAGTCGGAAGGCATTCCTATGGTAGGATCTGTCTGAAATTCCTTAAGGATTTCCAGATGACCTGGTTTGATATTTCCTTCCACCTGCATTTTCAGGGCCATAATTGCAGCATCCTTTTTAACATGCAGGTATAACGGTGTCAGTTCTAGAAGTGACTCCATCGCAGCGTTTGGACATGTTTTCATTGAGCCCGTAACACCGATGCAGGCTATTCGCTGAACCTTATTCAATAAGGTTTGCGTTGCCTTCTGCTTAGTTTTAGGCCACCATACAACCGATGCGTAGGTGACCATAAGCCTAATGATTGTAAGAAATGACCAGTAGATTATTTTTGGTTGCAGTCCCCAAGTTAGCCCGACAGGCCCGGGAAGCCTTGGTGGCTCTATTTTGAACTTTCAACAAATGTTGGTTCCAGTTCAGTTTTTGGTCTAGGATAACCCCTAGATATTTAACCTCGCTGGAAAAAGGAACAGTAGTACCGTTTATCGAGGGAGCTGTAAGCGTGAGCTTTTTCTTCCTCGTTAAAGGAACAATGACAGTTTTGTTTGGATTGACACTGAGTCCGTCCTGATAATATCACTGCCATAATATATTAAGTGCATTTTGCATGCGATCAGAAATGACCTCATCAAACTTGCCTCTGATTATGATAGCCACGTCATCCGCATAGCCCTGGACATCAAACCCATGGCTACTCAGAAGGACCAGTAGTCTGTCAATAACCAATGACCACAAAAGAGGAGATAGTACGCCTCCTTGGGAACAGCCCTTTACGGCCCTGATGGTTACTGCCTCGGCACCTACCTAGTCTAGCAGTAATCTCACGATGTTCCAGCATGGAACGATCCACCTAATTGTAGAAAGCGGAACCCTTTTTTCCATTGCTGCCCTCTCTATCGATCCATAGGAGGTATTATCAAACGCCCCCTCAATGTCCACAAAGGCACAAAGGGCAATTTCTTTATATGTCACTGCTTTTTCAATCCTCGTGACTAGGCCGTTAAGGGCCATCACAGTGGATTTACCAGTAAGATATGCAAACTGGTCCCGATGCAGCGGTTTTTTTCCAAGGACATCACTTCTTATTTGATAGTTCAGGATTTTTTCCATCGTCTTCAATAGAAACGATGTGAGGCTAATTGGCCAATATGCCCTGGCCTGGAGACACAATAGCCCATCGCACCGTGCTTGGTGTGAATATTTTCCCAGAGAAACTCCAAACCCTACTGTGAGGCGCATAGGCCACCTCACTTGAGGGATCATGCGGCTCCTCTTGGGCTCTTTCCACTACTGAATCCGGAAAGTGGGTCTCTAGCGGTACCTCTAAGGTTTCCTTCTGGTTTCCAGTGAACCTCCCATCTTGCTTCTGGAGAAGTCCTAAACCATTTGAATGATCTCTGGAAAGGACTTTCTGGAGACGAGCTGCAGAGGGCAATCCATTGATTCCCTCACAGAAATTCCTCCAGGTAGCCCTTTTAGATCTTCTTAATTCGAGATTATATTCCTTCAAGGCCATCTTATACTCGCCCCATTCACCGGTGCGTTTAGCCTTGTTGAATAATCTTCTCGATTTTTTCCTCAGTTTACCCAGCGTCCCGTTCCACCAAAGGACCATCTTTGTGAGCTCTCTTCGCTTAACCGGGCAGCTGTTCTCGTAAGCCAAGTGTATAGAACTATGCAGCTGCTTTGAACAGATCTCCAAACCCTCTATAGACTCTATGTTCCCCACAACCGAGGGCATTTCTGATTCGAGTGAGACTCTATAAGAGTCCCTGTCGGTCAGATTTGGAATTCTGACTTCCTGCCGCTGCATGGTCTCAGCCGCCAAATCAAATCTGATGTGCAAGTGATCCGGTAATGAGGCCTCTTCAGACACATGCCAGTTTTTGACCAAGTCGCTGAAATGCGGACTAGCAAGTGTCAAATCTAGGACCTCTTACCTAATCGCATTTATAAAAGTAGATTTCCTTCCCCTATTGGCAATGTCTGCATTATTTGAGATCAGAAATTCAAAAAGGTACTCACTCTTGTTATTGATGTCCGTGCTACCCCACACCGTGTGGTGCGCGTTTGCATCGCATCCTATCAGGTAGGCCAGCCCATTGCGTTTGCAATGAGCTATGAGCCGCCTAACTTCAAGTGGAGGTATCAACTCTGAGTCTCCAGGAAAGTAGGCGGAGGCCATTATAGCCTCCTTTGCCTCTTTCACCGAGAACCTCCACCATTACTGCATCCAAGTCCCTGGAGATGAATTCTGAAATGGGAATAAAATTAATTTGCGAACTGGCCAAAATAGCCGCTCTTGGACTCTCAGTTTCGTTATGATAAATTAACTTACCCACTTGATTTGGTATACCTCTAATCTGGTTACCTGTCACCCATGGCTCCTGGATTAGAGCCATGCCAATATTTGGCAGATAAACCTACGATAAAGGACGTCCGAAGACGCCTTTGCATGATGCTGGTTTATCTGCAGGCAGGCGACGTATGCCTTCATTTTTCCGAAGGCCCCTTCTGAAGGCCCTGCTCAGCCTCCTTTACAGCACCGCCACCACCCGCATGCTTTTTTTGTCCGGCCGATGGCTGACCAGTATCCTCCAGCGCCGTTCTGCTGGCCCCCACTGCCTGAGAGCCTCCAGGCCTCACCAGTGGGTTGCACGGGGGGAGCTCTTGCGGGGCCTTCCCCCGTGGAACCCCTGACGCCTTCCTCTTTCTTTCCCGCCTTCTCCTCACCTGTCTCCTGGAGAGGGCGGCCACCCCAGTGGTCTTGCCTACAGGTGCCGCTACTGTAGCCTCCACAGGCTTGACCACTTGGGTCCCGCCGACCACCCTTGGTATGCAATTTGACAGTCCCAAGTTTATAGTTGACTTTAAAGCCAACCCGCTTGAGCTTCTCAATTGAAGAGTGGTCCATAAAGAAGGTGCAAAAGGCCGAAGAGCTTTTCGCCTCTCTCCTGATCACTCTCCAATTGATCGCCTGCTTGCCCTTGTTTTGGCTTTGATAAAACCAAAAAGCTTCTCCGTGGGCAATTCAGCACTGTTTGGGAAGGTGCCGAACACAATCCTGGCTTGGGGCAGGTCGCATACAGGAACTACTGATATGTCGGCGCCAGTGCTTAGTACGTGCAATTAGATGCTCTATCGTATATTTTAAGGTGACAGTTATTAGTGTTACTGTTGCAAGTCGCCGTTTGCGCTGGTTAATTTAGTTTTTTTTCTTAGATTGTCCAGCTAAGGTAATTCTGCCTGCTATTGCGGGCATCATCCTTAAAACTTTAATGAAAAAAACACAAACGCGGTACACTATTGCTTGACTGTTAACTGTCGATTGTTTGAGCGGTCTCTGAGATCGATTTTTTTTTTGGTATTTTGACATTTTTTATTCGTGCGATCCACGCTGTCGAGACGCCGAATGATTTCATTGACTTGGTTGGCTAACGACGAATCGTTGTTTTCCACTGTTGGTTGGTTTCAAGCGACGGACATTACCTGGGCCTGTGCTATAGTTTCTAGACGGCGATCTGTCAGTTCAGGAAATTGTTAATGAAGCAGCTGTAAGTTCTAGAATTTCTTAAGCCCGTCTTGACGTCAGATCCGCCGCTGGCTTTCAACTTTCGCAGCAATTGATATGCCTCGTATCGTCCAATATAAAATTCCGGGAGTCGGGTTTATACAAATGTACGAGAGGAGCAACATTATCTGCGTGCCAGCAATATTATAACGTTTATTTACCAGCAATTCCACCATAAACACGTTTTAGGAGGGAAAGCGGAGAATAGTCTTACCAACCAAATCATTTTCATAACGCTTTATCATATTCCTGATAATTTTGTAAAAGAAATTATTTGAATGGTTATGGCGTCATGTAAATCCAGATTCCTAGTAAATACAATCATAATAAAAAATTAATGTATTATGTAACTGTTTCCGATCACCATAGTGCGACGTGCTTCCCTCCATTGTCGTGTACATAATAAAATAATTATTTATTATCACGTATTAAGTATTTATGGGTTTTAATGACTAATGGATATCGGTAACTTTATATTATTCCAAATTTTTATTTTGTTTTCTAAACATCTGTCAATAACTCGTAAAATAAAAACGATGACAAGACACAAACTTTATTAGGATGAAACCCGGTGTCCCATTTCTGTGTTTACGTATGTACGTGTACACCTTCGTAATCACTCCCACATAGGTTCATCTCTATACCATAAACAATATTATGGCTTAATAACTTTTACTCATACACAAATTTATGATTTAAAATTTTAACTGTTTATTGGTCTCCAATGAGGAATGTTTTAAGACATTAAGTAAAGAAACAGACCTTTATGTTTTTATATAAAGATTAATCAAATTTTTTTTTTTTTTTTATTTATAGGCATCTATGGATTTACCACCAGACAAAGCCAAATTACTAAAGAATTATGATGATGAAAAGAAGTGGAGTATTATTTGTGATCAGGTAAGATGTTCTTTATTTATTTTGTCTTGTGATGTGCATGTGTGATATTTGAAGAGATTAAGGGATTTAAAAAATATATTAATCTCAACCTTGTGCGGCCGCAAACAATACAAGATGCTATAGATTTGGTCATGTGTTTTATTGATGAACAAAAGGTGACTCATTAAACGCGATTTAAGAATATGGTGTCATACATAAATGTTGTCTGTTATTAAATTGGCCTTGGCGTCGTCTAACTATACAATTTTGTTACTTATATAGAGATGTGTATGTATCTAACCGTATTTTTTATTTATTACGATGACTAATTAATCAAATTAATGATTGTAATAAGTTATTTACGATTTAATTGATGAGATTCTTGTTTGTTTTATGTTGTATAAAGTTTTGGGCCGGAAATCTTGGGTGACAGATAAATTTTTAAACCTACACATCATAAAAATCGTAACATCTAAAGTTTAATAAATAAATTTGATTATAATTTAATATCCAAAAGTGAAAGTGTTGCCAAGTTATAACCCTTTGGAGGGGTGGTAGAATCTAAATCACTGTTTTGGTTTTGAGAATCGCCTCAAATTTTTATAAGTTCTCAACAAATAATTTTGCGAATTTTTAAAATTTTAAATGTTTATTATCAATTTATGCCGGTAGTGCTGAATCATTACTTTTATTCTGGTTCAGAAACATATCGGAGCAAAGTGTTGAGTTCTGCGAACTCTAAAATCGTTACATCTTTCACCGTATGTTTTTAGAATGCTTTCAACTTCCTGGAAAGTGAAATCTAACAATTTACACAGAAAAATATCATCCTGGCCTTCGTGAATTTAATCGTTTTCGCACAAATATTTAAGAAAAAGCTCCACTGCTTTTAAAAAATAATAAATTTGCTAACAAGCGAAATATCTTATTTGCCTATTTTGGATATTGAGGTTGAGGTTTTGTAAACTAAATATCAAAGGGAAAGCCTCATCATCCAGCCGTTCTATAACCGTGTGGTGGAAAGAAGGAACAAATTTTAATATTTATTCGGTTTTTCGGACTATAGTTCAAGGTTATATGTGTGAAGAGACCATCTTAATGCCTACGTTACGTAGGTAGTCGAGACACATATCTGCACCCATCGCTGATTTGTTTATTTGACCGGGCGTAGAGATATTCTTTGTTACAGTCAGACTAAGCAAGTCGATTTACTCTTTACTTGTCGGTCCTCGATGTGAAAACTCATCGAATTAGATAAAGGCTGGCAGTAATATGGCAAGGGTACCGTTGCTGACGTTAATGTCTGCAAAAAATTTAGCAATGTTTGGCAGTCAAAGAAGAAGGTTAGAGATTTTTCCTGGGCAGATATAAAAATATTAAAATTATTAATAGACCTCCCCGTTTTGTCCAGAAAATCACTTCTGTTTTTTTTTAAATTTCCGGTGGATTTAATGTCCTTTAAAGGAAAAGCTAGTTACACTACATTCACATACCACGGCTCGTCTGAACGCGGCTCAACCCAAAAGTGCTTGCACTTCTGTTTTTTTATGGCTTCATGTTCCCTAAGGTCTAACAAATAAGATAAAAGTTTTTTTGAAATCATCCACCGACCAGTTTACATTTTCGCGCCAAAATTCGAAAATTGGAACCAAAAAAACGGTTTTTGGTCTGAAAAAGTGAAATATCTTATTTTGTATGCCCTTCCGGAGGATTCCAGCACACAAAGATCGAAAGAGGAAAGTCTCAGGAAGAGAATGCAGAAAAGTACAGGTCAAAAGGTTGCTAATTTGCGAATTATTTCTCTCTTTGTCGACAGATGTCTTCTAAACACATACTTGGGTAAATAATGAATTATTTCAAACAAATTCAAACTCATGAAAATCGAAAAGAACAAAAACCTTTATTTCAGTAACATTAATTCAAGTTTGATTTAATTAATTATATGTGGTAACTATTATATTCAATTACAGCTCTCATTAATTTATCATTATAATCTGGGTGGTTTTCAGAAACTTGATATTTATTCCACATTGTCTTGAAATCAGAATGCACTGTCTCCATGGCCTGTTCACTGTAAAACCCCAACCCTCTTCTATGGCCTTCACAAAAATCTTCTATATGATAAAATACTGCATGTACTTTTGGTGTAACTGATAGCCCTAGGGCCAAATAGCTAGTCTTGAATTGAGCATGTGATTTTTTCTAAGAATCATTTAATTCGATTCCAAAACAATTGTGAACTACACGATCAAAATCCTTCGGTGTTTCCACATATTTCAAACAACCAATGGAGCAAAACGATCGGAGACTATCCACTTTTTTCAATAAAATTCTACATGAATTGCCATTGAATTTGGTACCTCCTTGAGTAAATTCTCGTTGAACATTGCATAGGTTGATCCATTCTGTTGTTTCAGTAACAAATTCATCTTGCATATGGCTGACTATTTTATTAACCACACCAAGCATTAGATGTAGTTCTGGAGGAGGAATAATGTCAAGAATCTTTTTATCGTCATCAGCTGAAAAAAACTGGAGGATTGATACAGCTTTTGAAATTTTTCGCATTTTGCATTATCGATCCGCCAGCGTTTCTCCAAGCTTCAAAATATGAGGTGAAGTTTCCCACAGTTCGCCGAGTTTCGACGTGCTCCAAATTTGTGCTTTCATAAAGGCACCATGTACAAGGGTACCTCGATGAATGAGACATAATCCGTGTCAGAATATTGGCTAATTTGAGATCAGTCGCTATCGTACCAGAAAAATCCTCAATTTTCAATATTTTCCATATTGCTGACACGTTTTCATAATTCTCTTGAGCCGATTTCACAATAGCAAGAATAAAGATTTTTTTAACGCCTGAGTCAGCAAAAGCTTTAGCAAACACGCCATCATCATACTTTTGACGTTTTTTCTCGATATGAGAAAGAAAATCTTCAAGAGTATGGCAGTAAACTATGGGACATTGGATTGGTGTGCTCATTCGAGCTTTGATGGTTACAAAATCTATTGTCTTAGCACAAAAGAAACTTTTTACCTCGCCATTTTTCTGTTCCAGGCTTTTTTTCAATCCTGGCTCCATTATCGGCCCGCTTTTTGGTAGCAACTCTCAAAGCGGTCGCTATATCAAGAGTAGTCTTTGTACAAATTTTGTTTTGATTTTCAAGAAATCGGCTGTGGATATATTCGAAGCTGGTTCCTCTTCATTTTTCTCGTGGGGATTTATAAATAATTTCATGGAGTTTCCTCCACGTGCCTGAGTAAGGGAGACCGTCGAATCTTTTTTGTTTACTTTGTCATCAATGTCATGTTGTTGAATTGGAATTTTACTGATTAATGTTGACGTTACTTGTTCCATTACTTTCTCCCACATTGTATTTATATAATTGCATACATTATCAACTTAGGCAGTTTTGGTGCATTTATGAGGTGCTCCTCGTTTGGAATCGATAAAACATTTGGAACAACGTTTGATGCATTTCCCGTCAGCCGATTTTTTTTTTGTTAAGAAGTTGCGTGGATATCACATTACTTCGAGCAATCTGGCACAAATAGCACTGACAGGGATTTTGAGTCCTAGATCTCGTAGTTAAACTTACACTTAAAAACTTAGAATAATCAGGTAGCTCGACAGTCTTGGAGGGAACGATTCCTGGATCGGCACTGGGAAGTTGTCGGTACACGTTCCGTTTGCATCCGGCACAAAGAACATTCGGCAGTCTTTCCTTCACACAAGATATTGTCCACACGATGTTTCAGTCATTTTTCTAGATTCGATTGCAGCGAGGCTTCTATCTTGAACATGACATTATTCTTTTTTAAGCACAACAAACAAGTTTTCTCCGGTTCTCTTCGTGTGAAAGTGCGCGGGCAACTTTTGGAGGATTAAAAATTTTCGACATTATGAAAAACTGAAATGAACTGATCGAGGCGAGGAAGAAAAGTTTTCTGCTTTTCTTGTAACCTGCCTACTGCATTTCTTGTAACCTACCTGAGACTTTTCATAAAACATAAGATATTTCACTTTTTCAGACCATTAAATCATTTTTTTGGTTCCAATTTTCGAATTTTGGCGCGAAAATGAAAACTGGTCGTTGGATGATTTCAAAAAAAATTTACCTTATTCATTAGACCTTAGGGAACATGATGCCATAAAAAACGGAAGTGCAAGCACTTTTGGGTTGAGCCGCGAAAATGAAAACTGGTCGGTGGATGATTTCAAAAAAACTTTTATCTTAATCATTACACCTTAGGGAACATGATGCCATAAAAAAACAGAAGTGCAAGCACTTTTGGGTTGAGCCGCGTTCAGACAAGCCGTGATACACAATAACCAATCATGACAAATTTCTTCTTGCCACCACCGAGAATCGAGTCCGGGACCCCCTCTTTCTCTGTCTCTCTTTCTCTGTCTCCTCTCTTTCTCTGTCTCCGTATCTTTCTCTGTCTCTCTTTTTCTCTGTCTCTCTTTTTCTCTGTCTCTCTTTTTCTCTGTCTCTCTTTTTCTGTTTCTCCCTCTTTCCCTGTTTCACCCTCTTTCTTTGTTTCTCTCTGGTTCTCCATTTCTCCCACTTTCTCAGTTTCTCCCTCTCTCTGTTTTTCCCTCTCTGTTTCTCCCTCTCTCTGTGTCTCCCTCTCTCTGTGTCTCCCTCTCTTTCTGTTTCTCCCTATCTCTTTGTTTCTCTCTCTCTTTCTCTGTTTCTCTATCTATCTCTCTATCTCTCTTTGTTTCTATTCTCTGAAATCTCCCCGGGTTAGGATTTTGTAGTGGCCAAATGTAATATTAGCCAACTGTTTTGTGCAAGCAATCATGGATTTTACAAATGCAGTATAAATCTAATACAATTACAGATAGATCCACAGAGTCCTGACATATAACCACAAGATAGCTTACCGGGTCACTAAACCTTATATGTATTCTCGTGAAATATTTTTAGGGTTTTAGTATCAGACGTCGTTTTTTTGCTCGTAAATAACACGTCATCCAAAAGCGTAGTAACCCTTAATGGCTTACTGTCCTTACCAAACTCTTTGTGAGCATATAAGACCATACGTGACCTCCTTGAGGGCATCTATTACTGATAGCCTAAAACATCCTTTCGGTGCCAAAATCAATGATAACATAAGTACATTAGTTTTTTATTGAATACACCTTCAATCTTAATAAAAATTTTGATTTTTTGATACGCGTGTTGGTGACGATGAGAAAAACTTAAGAAAGAGAAACCGGTCTAAAAGTCTTATCATTTTACTGTATACATAAATCCTCGAATTTCTAGAAAATTTGGAATAGCGGCGGTTTGGAAGGAGCAACCCTATCCCTTTAAGGTACAATACGAATTAAAATAAAATTAAACAAAATTTTTCTGATTTTTCTTCATTTGTGTTTTTTTATATAGCAGAAAAAGTGTTTTATAGCCCTTGAAACTAATTTTTATAGCGTTTTAGCATTTAAATTTTAATAAAAATTAATGAATTAAAAATAATTGTCACTGGTGCTTTACATTTTTTCCAACTCATTCGGGTTTAATTTCCTAATTCTGACTTTTTCTAACTATCTTAAAGTCTATTAAATTTCTGCTATAAATTCAACAACAAGAAAATCGGGCATAAGGTCATCTGGCGTAATTTCATGAAGCCATAAATGGGAAACAGGTTTTTGATATTAGACAGATTGAATTTATCATTAAATCTAGTCATATAAAAACAGACCATATGGAAAATAATTCCATCGAAAGTGTTATTACATCATTGCACGCTTTGTAATAACATTAAGTAATTTATAGTTCTTATTTATATAAGTTTTATAACGGTATATGTATGTACACATATAAGGTTAAAATTTAAATGCGACATTTAACAATAATCGATGGTATTCATTCGATTTAATATTTTAGTTATTGTATCGTGATTATTTCGAATAGTTTTTTACACACGATTCAAACAAAAAATGTTAAATTTTCTTTTTTTACATTTTTGCCATTTCGTGCCATTATGAAACTTATTAGAAATTGTGTACAGCTTTTTATATAAAAATAGTCAAAGATAAATTGACGACGGAATTATGGAGATTGGTACGTTATTGATACTATACTTTATACCCTTGAAACTGTATTTTTTTATATAACAACTGATTTATTAAATACAATAAATTGTAATTAACACTCATAATATGTATTTCATCCGGAAATTTGAAATTATCTTTCAAAAAATCTAATAAAGTTCAATTAACTGACCCTCCTCACACTGTGCGAGTTTACTAATAATAATAAATTTAAAAAAATTACTTAGTAACTGTCAGAAGGAATTTAAAATTGTTTAAATAGCCATCACCCTGATGACGACCACCATTCAGCAATCAATTTATAATTTAATTTATGAAGGAATTTTATGGTGCATATTATGTATGATTATGACCCTGTTATGTACACAGCCATCACCGTACTTATAATAAACATAAAAAAAACAAGAACTGTAAAAATATGGATCAAAACAGAAATTGTTTTGTGAGAAGCCAAAGAAAATACTTTAAGTAGGTCTGCAACAAAAAAAAAAATAAAAAAAAAATGATTAATTGTGATTAATTCCGCGAATTAAAATTTTCACACTTTAATCCGTGTAGGTAATAATTATGTGTAATAAAAACCGTATACATTTGAAATGTAATGCGGTGAAACGTGTACGCGTCCGTACAAAGTAAGTAGATTATTTATTTAAATGGCGATAATGTTAGCCCCTCAATTAATTTCAAATTTTCAATGCCAGTCATTTTAGTCCATTATTTTCTTTTGTCAAACTTATTAGAAATCGTTGTTTATCGTTAGAGTTGGCAACTCTTTAGAAAAAGCTTTAAATTAACTTACTAAAATGATTGCTGAAATGAAGACCTGCTTCTAACCATTTCGGATAAGCACCTAAATTTGTTATTTCCAATTTAACGCCAAGCGTCCTATTTATTGTTAAAGTGAAATTGGTTGGAAATATCAGTGTCTGTTGATGTTATCTTCGAGATCGTAACAAACAACTCGAAAAGACACTTCAAAGATCCAATGACATATTTTGACGGTGTAGATGACTAATTGGGAAATTTTCCGAATTGGCTTTCAAAAGTGGACATACATAAGTCTGAGTATTTTTAAGGTTACATCGTACTCTACATATGCATGGTTTCACAAAGCTCATATTAGCATGTGACGAATTTCCCATCTTGCTTTAACATTTGTGGTAGCGGTGAACTTGAACGCACTTGAAACTATATTTTTCTGTTAGGCCATTTAGTTTTACGTAATCTGGCCCAACTACAGCCTTCTATTCTGATTATTTGATGTTTAAAAATGTAAAAAATCCTTTTTAAAATCGGTACAATACGAATTGAGAAGTTCAAGATTACTAAGCAAAGTTATCGCTCTTGAACGCGTCTATGTTTTTCTGTTAGGCCATTTGGTATGGAAGAAAAAACTTTATAAAACGTTAATTTATAAGTTTTTAATTTCAAATTAATCCTTTTCTCCCGTTGGGAAGTTTGAAGATTGTAAAATGGCGCCTACAGATTAAACTAAAATACAGCATTCTAAGATAGAAACTGATTAGAAATGTGGATAGACCTTTACTTAGAAACAGTAAAATTTGAATTGGTATAAATTGAATTGAAATGTTCAATAGCTCGCACAAATAATTTGTTCTCAAGTTCTGAAAATGTTGAATTGAAATTTTACGTTTTATGGCGAAGTATCGCTAAATAATTTTATGTTTGTCTTATCTAAACGAGTTAATCATATAAATTTGATTATGTCATTAATTTGTATCAACTAAGTTGTGTACTAAGTAAGCAAAAGATTTGCCTATCCGATTATTTGTATGCTGCACAGTACAATTAAGAAAGATCATTAAAAGCTTATAGAAGCGAAGGTCTTATCATTTGACGTACAAATTCATCTCTATATTTCTCTGAAATTTATTTCTACATATGTTTAGTACAAGTAATTTAACGGTTACTTGGACTATATAATATTTTATTAGTAATGAAACTATTTTGGTTTATTCCCCCAACGAATAATTATAAAAATAAACAAAAATATGATATATGCAAATTAATAACTCCTTCCTTGTTGTTGTCAAAACATGTTATCATCATAATCAAGATCAAATTTAATCTCAAAAATTATTTCTTGTTGGATATTATTAAATTGGTTAATTTAGAATATTTCTGTATGTAGTATGATGTCACCCGAGTTTAATAGTTTCGACGTTAATTTTGTGTTTAAGGTCTTTTTGTGTTTGAACTACACACTAGAAACCGTAAACGTATTTTATTAGCCATACGCTAAAAATGGTTGTAATGAATCATTTTTATGCAGCCATATATATGCAAAAAAATATTTTTCGCCTGAATAAAATATTTTTACAGGAAAAAGGATGAAGGTTTTACCTAAACCAAATTTTGAGTCAACCACAATTTTTGATTCATTCTCAAATATAGGTAATCGATTGCGAAAATTGTGTATTCTCTGTATTTTATAAAATTCTAGATTTCACAAGTTTGAGAAAATGTTAAGAAATTTCTTTGCTGGAGTTTCATAAAGCTGTGCCGAGTGTCTTATCGGGGTGTAGCCCTCAGTAAAAATTGTAACATGAGCCTTTTAATTCCAAAAGCGTAGTTGGAGGAGGATACGCACTGTGGAATGTATTATGTTTGATGGTATTAGTGTCTATGGACGTGCCTCAATCCATAAAAAATCCATTGATGGGATTTCCTTCATTTAAAATATATACACTTATTGTGCCTTGCAAGAAACTTGAGCAGCAGGCTTTTTCGATGGAGATTTAAACAAAACAGCGGATAAGCAATCTAAGGTTTAGAATTCATCACGGCTACAATCAAGCTAGGGAATCCAGCTGGACTAATAATTATAGATGCTGTTGGCTTGCCAAAACCCGTAAAAATTATATGAAAGTAAACGATCGTCAAATTTTCCTTACTTTTTGACTACTAAGCTACTGTGACTCAAATAAAAATTTCCCAATGATTGTAGACGTTAATGCTAACTCTAGGCGCTGTAATGCATAAGGCTACACCGCTAAAGCGTGACGAATTTCTCGAATACCTTTTATAACAAAATCGTTTAGACAGTTAAAAAGAACAGTTTTTATAAAATTGCTCTGCATAAGATAGTTACCGAAATAAAAAGAGCCACTGCTGGGGGATCAAAGGGATTTTGAAAGCGGATTAACGACAGTCGAATCGATTTATGTTAGGTGACGAGGGATATGGCTTAACAATCAACCGATGTCTCTCTACATAGTAAATTCGATTTTTTTTTTTTCAAAATACCTTTGTACAAATAATTCCGAGTTTAAATAAATTTTAAATATCCAAATTCTAAAATTTGCTAAATTTCAAAAATTGCAGATTAATTTTTTTTTTAAATAATAGCCCCAAAAAATAGGATATTCTAGAAGGCTAGAAAACTCTTAAAATTCAAAATAAATAAATTGTGAATAGTCGCAAAATTCATTAATGTTAGCCAAAGTTGTAAAATTAAATAACAAAATTCGAAATTACTTTGAAATTAATTTTTACAAATTTATTTGGAGGTCACCCGAATTTGTTGTTTTCTGACATTTTGAATGACGAATTATTCTTATTATTCAAAAATTGGTTTGAACCAGCCAAGGTTTCGCACTCAATCCCAAGAAGGGTTCATGGTGAAACCAGTAATTCTCTCCTGAACCGCGAACGCATGTTGTCTTATGCACCAGTAGTTGAAGATGTACTTTAAAATGGCCGCGAACAAGACTCTCAGCTCGTTCTTGCTGAGTGATAAACCAAACCTAGTGGCCCTCAAGTTAGGAATGACGAAACTTAAACGATTTAAAATCAATCAATCATTGGGTCACAACCGAAAAAAAAAATTTGCCAAATATTTATTGGCCTAATATTTGTTATTACTGCTGACTTAAGAGGATTACCCTCGATTAGACAAGCAAAAAAAAAATCTAGAAAAAGATCTCAAAAATCAAGTTTTATTAATGATACAAAATTTCTGAAAAGTTATTTTAAACCGTTCTATCCTTTGAGGATGGGGCTGCCGGCCCCAAACCCCCGCCACGACGATTTATTAAAATTCTAATACTAATAGAAATTAGAATGTTTTCAACAATTGGTGCTTTTTAATAATTATTCATATACTAAAATGGAGAACTCCCCAAAGCCGATTAGCATTGGAGCTTTCGCACAAGGATGAGAGGAAAACGTGATAATTGTTTCAAATATACGCATATTTGTATTAATATTTACATTTCTGTCATTTCCCAACTATTTTTTATTTTTTCGGATAATGGCACCAACCTCCCCGGTGGCACAGTGGTTAGCATGCTTGCTTTAAGCTCCGGAGGTGTCAGGTTCGATTCCCGGCGGGTGATGAAAAAATCACGGCTGCTTAATGTATGTTATTGGGTTTTTACCTGTTTGCTGCCCAATAGATAAAATAAATAAATAAATAACCAATTGTTTACAAGGGGGGATACGAACTAATTAAAAACTTATTTTCTGGGATTTTTTGTTTGAAATACGGAGGTTAATTCAAATGTACAGGTGAACGTTCCAAAAATCAATGTGGAAAGAAAAATCCAACTTTAAAGGTTGCAGTGTTTACAAAGAAGCTGAAAATTTCAGATTTCTCCCTCTCAGAGAGAAAATAGTGGAGAAGTGGCAGCCCGCCACAAATCCGAATCTATCTTATCAGTTAGTTACTGGGACAACATATGTATGCGCAGAAACATAAAGTTTCAACTTGTAGGTCAAACTTCGGAAGGAAATCGTACCAATGAAAACAATTCAATGGACAACTCCTAAAATAATGAACAACTGCCCGATCCGTCTTCCACACAACGGTTGGAAATTATTATGGGAAGGTTAAAAGATCCTTGATAGAACAGAAAATTGATGTCGTGTTAATATCCGAAACGCGTAATGATGTAGATGTACTATCTATGACACAAATCCTTCTGATGGAACAGCTAATGGTGGCACCACAATGTAAGAATGAGTGTCTACCAGCATCTGTGCTAATAAAAGATTAGCTATCTCCTTTAACCATTTCGATCATGTACTGCCCTCGAAAATATGCAATAAAAATGAAACAATCTGATAATTTTTATAATTCTTTATAGCAGTCATCGGTTTATAGCAGGAGCAGATTTTAATGCAAAACACCAACAAAGCGATCTCATAGTTGGTGACAATGAGAGGTCGATAGTTATTAAAATCAATTCAAAAAAATAATATTCATCATATATCATCCAAAGGACAGGAGAAAGATTCCAGATGACATAGATTTCTAGTATTAAAGCGACGCTATGTTTGAAGCTGTCATCGGACCACTCGCCTGTCTTAATCACTTTGGGAAAACTAAACAAAAACATCAAGTTCAATACGGAGAGTGATATAGATCAAGTAAACCTCACTACAAAATGAGAAAGAAAAGAATGGGGAATGTTAAAAGTTTTCAAGAAAATGATTAAAAAGAAGAGAAAGAAAGTTAATATCGATTGGCGCAAGAATATTTATCAAGACTCTCACCAACAAAAAACACAGATTATTCACTGTGGAAACCAACTAAGAAGCTGCAAAAAACACAACAGTATATGCTGCTGTAAAAAATATGCAATACAAAAATACATAAAAGACGGTCATTGGGCAAGAAATAATGAAGAAAAGACTGTTTTGAAATTGTATTCAAAGAGAATAACAACATTGAAAACTACTTGGAATCACCATTGAAAATGAATCATATAATCACAAAGTTTTCTATCCCTGAAGAAGCTTTAAAGCTTAAAAAAATGTCAGGATATGATCTTATCACAGGAAAAATTTTGCAAGAGTTGCCAGATAAGGGAGTTTGATTTCTAACCTACTTTTTCAAAGCAATTCTTATAGAACTGGATAGTTCCCAATAAAATAGAAGGTTAGTAAGAAGAAGTTACGTTATACAGACCTTTAAGCTTGCTACCAATTATATCTAAATTATTTGAAAAATATCTGCTTAACGGTCTAAAGTCTATATTGTTGGAGAAGAAACTGATTCCGGACCATCAGTTTGGATTTAGACTGGATCACTCAACAATTGAACCAGTACATAAAATATTTCTAGTAATTCATGAAGTTTCGGGGAAACAATTGCATGTGGGATTACAATACAAAATCGATTCGAATTCGATAACACAACTCTTGTTTCAAGAAGAAAATTGTATTCTATTTCACTTTTCAATTACGCTTCTTTTTTATTGCTATCTCAGTTTTTTTTTTTTTCGTTTTATTCTATGCAATCTTTTTTGGGGCTCAAATCACTCCCAACCAGTGCTGTCGAAGTGAGTACAATCGGAGTATATGTACTACTTTCGTTTATTGCTTACTCCTATACTCCGCACTTTCATTTTGTACTCCCCTATTCTTATAACTGCTATTCTAAAACATAATACTTTTACAAAATATTTTAACTTATCGGCTTTTGCTTGCAATAATTATAATATTCTGGGAGATAGCTGGCTTTTTCATAAAGCATTTTTTCAAAGCTTATTTATAATGGTTTCTGTCATTATCCAGCAAAAACCCATAAATGGTTTACTTCCATTAATGTGTCAGCCACTTTAGCAGATAATATCAATTCAAACATGTCAAATTTGCAAACTAAATTACTCTAACTTCACAATGCTTTTCCTTCAGAATCTGAAGATTTATTGGTAAAACTTGTAAAAAGATAATTCCGAGTTTTTTACAACTTATAAAACATCAAGGCACTCTGTATGGGGCACCAGGTAAACTCAAACATGACAGAGGTTACCTGATTTTATCAAAAAACTTTTATCTGTTTTGGCTAAATATTCACCTGAACACAAAAATTACATTAGCCAACAAATTATTTGGTCACTTAGTCTTACCGCATAAAAATTATATAGGGGAATCTGGATTTACAATACTCCCAAATCGTTTCTCAAACTTAGACTACGACCTCTGTATAAAAATAATACTATAAGATAATTTCTGCAATCATTTAACCTTTCCAGACTAGAAAGTTGTACGGAAGACTGGATTTATGCAGTGTGATATGGGAAACTTCATTCGTCCAATAAACCTTGACATCAACATTTTCAAATCCTTTGTTTACATTTGAATAAAATCGAGACTGCCATGCATCTTTCTTGTCTAGCAAGATGAAATTCTGACACCAGAAATTGTCTTTCAGCACTGGCAAATGCAAAATTCAGAAGGGATCAGAAAAACAAAAATTTCAACAAAATTTAATTGGAACTCCAGACCAAACAACTGGCAGAAAAAATTCTTCAGGGCGTGATTTAATATATTTGAGGTTAGGTACTCATTATATCGATTGAGCTTAATATCTCCGAAATAAAATATCACTAAAATACATCAACAAAAGTGTGTCTTCTATTCGATGCTGGAGGCGGGGAAAATTGTCTGGGTTAGCTGTGTATGGAAAACCAAAACTGGTAATTATAATTTTTTATCGATCAAAATGCCATTAGTACGAATAGTGTTTTAAAATATTTCTTGTCTCGTTGGGCTTATGTTTTATTTTAACAATTCTGACCCCAAACATACCTTACGACAGACATTTTTTTCCAGACCCTGAAATAATAGGTTTTATAATAGGAACTATTTATAGAATTTACAAAATATTATAGATATTAATAGATATTAATTAATAAATTTCACTCAATAAATGTTCTTATTGATTCATATGATGCTGGAGACTGAGAAGATAGTCTGAAATAGCTTAGTATATACAAGTTAATTTGGCGAATATGATTTGTGATTTAAAGTTCCAACCCAAAAATGTTCTGAATTTGAACCATAGTTTTATTAAGGAATCCGACCCCCAGATTAAAATTAATAATTAATAAATTTTACATTAGGAACTATTTAAAGAATCGACCTCTTAAATCTCAGTTATAAATTATATTAAAAATCATCCACAAACGTACCATCTAATAATAAATGGCTTCAACCAAAATGTCATTAATGGTGTTCCGCAATATATTTTGGATTAGGTTTTTGAGGTGACCCAAGAAATTTTCAGAGCGTGAATAATTCGATTTTATATTAGGAACTACTGATAAAATCGGCTTAATAGCTCAGATATAACATTTCACTAAAATCCAAAATCCGGTGCTGGAACCTGGAAATGTAGTAAAGGCCTGGAGTAGTTATGAAAGTAAAAAACAAATTTTTCTTTAACAAATCTAATTTCGACAAATTTTTTTCTAATAACCAAAATGTTATTATAGTGTCTTGCAATATTTATTGAATTCTGGCCATGTTTTATTTAAGAAACTCCATCCCTACACCAAATGGAACTGCAGTGATTATGCACGAATTCCATTGAAATTTATTATCTGACTTAACCGATATGAATCAAGCGGGTTTAAAACTTTTCTAAAAGAGATTTCACCAAGTGCATGTTTTATGCCAAGTCGTTCCCACCAAACCAATTTTATGTCCTGTTTATTTTAAGGCGATTTTTCAGACTTCCTCCAGGTCACCCTATTTAGGTATCTACTGTGGTATCATCTGGCAATGAAATTTCTTTAAATTGCACCCAAATATCCTTAAATTCTCAAAAATCAGTTTTGTAAAAATAACGAACATACACGTTCGCATATGTGTCAAAATTACGCTCGAACTTTGTAACGGGACCACTCTTGGAAAGCGTAGTCGCCGTTAGCAAAAATAATAATAATAAAAAGAAAAAATCATTGTGGTTGTGCTACTAAGGTACGCCATATTCGCCTTGGCTCAGTCGGTTTGAGGTATATTGGTCGTGGATTTTGTACCTTAGCTCCCAGCATAACAAATGGCAAAGTTAGGGAAAATAATCTCACTACCGTCTTACCTTAAACTCCATCACTCCATGGTTTCAAACTCAGCTCACTCACTCATTTTAGTTATTAGTTTTTAAATAATAAGAACAATTTGATTTAAACAGGTACAATGAAATTAATTTATTTGGATTTAGCAAAAGAAAAATGAAAATTTATATACAGGTTACAAAACAAAAAAAATTAATAAAACGGTATTGAATCTCTCATTTAAATTAATACAAGTTAATTAATATTTTGGATTTTTTTTTTTAAACACGTTAAATCCCAGAAAAAAAAATCAAGTGTGAACCTACTTACGATGCTCCCTGCGTAACTGAAGGACCGCAAAGAAGCCTGGTAAATAATATTATGTGCTGTTAGAAAAAGAGAAAAGGAACATATTAATTAACTTATAACAAAACAAATATCCAAATTAATAAATATAGAGAAAAAAAAAACATTAACAATGTACATATATAAATAATAAGAAAACTTAGGAATAATAATTAGGAATAACTTAGGACTTCCTCCTTAGAAATTCCGCCATTTAAACAGCCAACAACAATATTATAACTGCACTCTCGCCAAACTGCACAAGCACGATCTGGATGATTCTGCACAACCGAAATGAACAAACTGTTCATTTACGCCAATGATTCGTGAGTCACAAACTCGCCATGTGTATCTCAATTAATATTAACTTTATCCACAATCAATTATTATTTCAATCAACAACAATTATTATTATTAGACACTAATTGACTTCATCTAATTCAACCAAGCAAACCCCAGGCTATTCTCACTCAAACAGACCAATTTTTCAAAAAAAGTTAATATAAGTATTTTTTCTTTGCACCGTATTACTGAAATAGTAGGTACAACTTTATATGAGCAGGTTCAAACAAATACATATTAATCACTACACAACGTATAGTTTCTCCTTTGGTTAATAGTTTTTATTTTATTTTATTCACTTAATAATAAATAATAAACGAAAATATTCACCAACATAACATTTAATTTAATTTTTAATTCGACTCTAAACTTTGAGTGTTTTATACATATATAATTTTTTGTTTTTATGTTATTATCACATGAATATCATTTACCAACTACCGTCTTGCCAAATCGTTCGATTTTTCATCCTCTCCTTTCTATCTGGCAAACGGTATTCTCTACCAAAATAACAAATATCGGGTTTTCTAATTTTTCGCCGTAAAAAAAATTCATGAAATCGACGCTATTATACAACAATACACAGTGCTACCATTCACAAGAAAGCAATAGACCCTCGAGTATTGTGGTGCATGACGTGTTTTGCTTTATAAATAAATAAATTCGAACAACCGATTATTTACAACTTAAAGTTGCTTTAAAATAAGTTTTTTATTTACCGCGTAAAATTTAGGTAAAAATAGCTAAAAATTAAAAATTTCGCTTATAGTTTCGCTGATCGGTACTTTTCTCTACGAGAAAAACTTAATAATCTCAAAACGATAATCTAAAAATATCTATGATTTCGTGGAGAGTATCAAATTTGGCTCAAAAGTTAAAAATAATTTTACAACACCAGCAGTTACTTATATCTAAGATGTAACTATTGTATTTCGTACGTACTCCGACTAGAAATACTCCCCTGAAAATTTGAAACGTACTCCGCTCAATGTTTTCAGAGCGACAGCACTGCTCCCAACTCTTTCGCAGTTCACTTTTACCGTCCTACTTTACGCAGCAGTAGCCAAATCGCGGACTTACGGCTATAGATCGCGGTTTGGTCGATAAATCTCAGTTTATTGTGTACTTTCTCGTTTCTTCACATCGGTAAAGTCTCGCAAACAAAAATTTTGGGTGGTAAAGAAGAATGATGAATAAAAGTAGAAATAGAATGTTGTTTTATTCGAGCAGGTCGGACCGGTTTTGGGATTTTGTTTAGTTTTTTTGGCCGTAGTGTATTAACATCGTTTCCGTAGATCACGTGTCTCAAAAAAACGGTATAAGTTAGCGAGCTAAACTTAACTGTTTTTACCTTGGTAATGATTATAAAAATGCATGGCAGCGTGTTTAGTACGATATTATATCTACTATATGTCGCAGATATACCTACAAGCAAACAAGCAACTATAGCAATTATTTGCAGGCAGTACTGTCATCACATGAAGGTCACAACAAAGCTAAAGAAATTTTGTAGTAGAATATTAACAGTATTAAAAAAAAAAAATCAAAAAAATTGCGAATCTAAAGTTAATGATGCTAAATCTAATCATGTATTCTTTACCATGTTCTTCGCATTTGTCCACCAATGGCAAATGTCAAACTGGTGAAATGAAATAGTTAGGTATTCACCTCGACAAACGTCAAACATAGCGTAAATATATATGGACAAAAGAAAGTATTTGGGAATAATACTGAGCAAAATATATCGGCTGATAGGCAACAAATCTAAAATAAACTACTGCCCTATAAAATGATAATGAAACCTATTTGGACGTCTGGTATACAGTTGAGGGGAATGGCCAGCAACTTGAAATTGGACATTTTTTATGCGGATCCAGTCTAAACGTCTAAGAATCATAATAGATCCATCATGGTTCATATCAAACGTTGTAATTCACAGAGACCTATTGATCCGAACAACACGGGAAGATTGGCGTATTTCTGGCTCACAACGAGGAAACCTATAGACATTAATTTTCAAAATCTCTACTCTGATCATGAAATAAGAAAATCCGCCGATAAAAAAATTACTGAATGTTGTTTCTTAAGGAGATTCTGTGAATTACACGGCATTCACAATGCAAACATATTTTACTTTTACTTACAGAATTGTATTATGTTCGAAATTCATACAATCCTGTAAGATAAAAGTAAAAAGTTCTTGCGTGGGGAACGCGCTTTTAATTTAACAAATTTTGGAATTCAAGGGAAATTATTCTTAATTTTTGAGAATTCAAATAATACTTTGTATTCGGTAGAATGGTTTGTGCCTTTAGTTAAGATTATGTTTCATATATGATTGTTCTAGCGATTTTGCATACCAATCTTTGCGTCCTCCTGTGTAAAAAACTACTAATATTGTCTTTATACTTTAAATAAACATAACTATTTTAATATTTTCCTTAAATACAAGAGATCACTAAATCTTGATTTTGGATGTATTATAAAAAAAACAAAACAAATTAAATATGTAATAAAATAGACGATGACTAATGAGCTGTGCTGGATTGTTCAAAAGATATTTGAAAAAATAATTTATTTCATTTCTCAGTATATAAAGAAATTAATAATCTTTGGAGTGGTTGTTGTTGTCTCGTTGTTGTTGTTGTTTATAAAGATCTACTTGAATAAAATTACGAAAAGATCATTTGATGGTAATAAAATTAACCGTTTGCGTGGACGTATTTAGGAATCGAACAAATTCGCAAAGTGCAATAAACCATCCAATAAACAAAAAATGCTGTGAGAAAATTTCCTTTTTGTTTTCTGTTTAATAACTTATGAATTCTTAAGAAAGGATAATAAAACAAAAAGCGGACAAAAAAGTCTTGGCGCAACTTAGACACAAATTCGATATTTTATTGAATTTATATTGAGTGTGAGTGGTTTGAATTTTAATTAGTCACAAAAATTATGGTGGTATTTTTATGACTATTAGTATTTTAAATGAACATAATATGTTTTGAAGGCAAACATCACTCTCCCTCTGTTTTTATATTTTTATGATATTTTCTCACACAATCAGAGGTTTAAAACTGTTATTTTTTGTTTACCGATGACATAAAATTTTTTTAATTTCCGCTTCCATCCCCTTTTATGCTATATTTCAATAGCCAAATCGAAGAATTTTTAAAGTACGTGACCTAAACAAACTACCTGTGTACTGTGTTCCTTTTAAATAAGCGACATAATATTTATCCATGGTTTGTTGTTAAATATTTAACCTTCGAGATTTGTACATCAATTGTACAAAGTTTGGTATTTCAATCTATCTATTAATTAAAAGTTCGACTGTATAAAAAAAACTACGATCCCGGCCATTAGTTCATTTTTATTTATAGTTAATCGTTTACTTACGAACGAAACAGAAATATAGACCGTCAAAATTCGCAATGTAGCCAGAAATTCATGTGACGAACAATAAGAACTCGTGACATTATTGCAAACTTATTGATCGACAGAACGGTATTCATATAGCTGTTTAGGGGGAACACACCCTGAATTTAATGAAGTGAAAATTTATAAAATAACTGCCATGATATCATATTTTGTTTTAATTACCTATTGTTAAAGCCAAATTCAAAATTGTTGAATAATTTTTAACAATTAATTGAAAAGTGGTCGAATATTGGGCTCGACGGAATCCAAATCTGAATGTGGTTGATTAGATTTGAGGACAAATTATAAAACAGTTTATGGTTTTAGAGGCATAAGAGTTAACAATTTCTTACTTTGACTGAAATGTATCGATGTACCGGACTACTACTACAATAAGCTATTTTTCATTGATCTGGTGTTGTTTTCTAGTTGTTCTACGCAATATTCATTACACTAAAGTAGGCGAGAACAAACAAGCTCTAACAGAAATTTTGTAGGTTCGATCTTGATCAGAAAATTTCATTTGAAATATTTTTGTTATAACAGGCAAACATAACTCGAAAGCAACCGTCTAGCATATGTTAATCTAATCTCTTACCACCGCTCCACGGTCGTCGCATAATGGAACACTTTTTCAATATGCTCAAGTTCTTATTTATATTTGTAAAAATAATTTAATGGCAATAGGACTGTTTACGTTACAATATTTACAATATTCAACATTTCTTTTCTGAAGATTTGTGTTATTTGTTCTGATAACAACTTATACGAGATATATACAAGAAGAATTTTTAAGTTCGAAGAGGGAGCCACGATCTCATCGGATTGATATAATCGTCTAGGTTAAGATGGCTAGCAAACGTTTTTCGTCTTCCCAATCAGACCAGAAAAATGTCTTGAAGATGGCACTAAAGAAAGTAAGACCTCGCTAGGGTTCCTACCCGGGGATCTTATCATACTCGCTCACAGTGTCTGGCGTTATCTTGTCGTGGATCGAAACATTTGGAGGAGTATCGCTGAGGTGGCCAAATCCCTTCACGGGATGTAGTGTCAGGGGAAGGAAGGAACAAAAATGTTGCGGGAGAGGGGGAATTTGTAGTTACGCCACTACCTGAGACCCGGCTTTAGAGGCATCGAACAAAGTATTGAGGCGTTGTACGGGTTGACTGAACTCCAGAATCGACAGGCAGATCTTCTGTCTAATACATTCTTTGCGAGGCTCAGCTCGAAATTCCGCAAATCAATTGGAACCAAAATAAAACTGATAGAAGATTGTGATGAATAGAAAAGCTAAAACATTTCCGGACGATTGATGTAGCCATTCGTACGACAAACATTACCTCAAAAGATACAATTCTGTAACTAAGTTATACAACAATATGATTGTAAACTCATAGGATTCATATTACAGATATATCTAACGCCACACCTCCTCCTATAGCATCTACTTACTATTCAGAAGAAGTATCTGATCATTACTATCGGAATTCAATAAAGGAAACTTTATGAAATTCTCCAACAGCTTCACGAGTGATTATCTGTCGAAGCTTTACAGTAAATCAATCGGCAGTCTACCGTTTTCTGCGAGTTGCCTATCATCAATTAAACATTTTGTTTATGACAATCATAACAAAACTTACATTACCAATTTGGAATCGATAATACTGAAATATTGAAATCTGATAATACTGCCGGCCGGTACGTGATACATACGATTTGGGCTTGTTGCCCTCCCTCCTACGATAGCAATGGTATCCAAGGACTTCGAGAGGGCTGTCCCACTCCCGTATATTCCTACCCCTGCCCCGTTTTCCGTTTTGATTTTACTCGTTACGAGTTGCTGGCAATAGAAATTCGCCTGTAGGTCACTCAGCTTTACTACAGGAAGTCTAAATAAAACTGGAGGATGCCTGGTATCCAGAGTCCGCATACTTTTTAATTATCCGTCCAGTCAATATTCAGGCTCTTAATGGACCTGATAATACTGCCAGCCGTTACGTGATACATACTATCTGGGCTTATTGCTCTCCCTCCTGGATGTTTACTACTGCATGTAGTTCTGCTAGAAAGACAGTAGCATTGGAATCCAAGGATTTCGAGACAGCTGTCCCACTCCCGTTTATTCCTACACCTACCCCGTCTTCAGTTTGATTTTACTCTTTGCTGGTAATGGAAAGTCGCCTGTAGGTCACCCAGCTTTACTATAGGAAGACTAAATAAAACTGGAGGGTGCCTGGTATCCAGAGTCCGCATACTTGACCGGACTGATAAACCTTTCAGCCATTCATCCATAGATTAGGGTTTTTTGTTAAGGGTTTCTCCTTTAGCTCTGTACTTTAGCCTGTACCAAATGACCAAAAATGTGACAAATGGTCTCAGTTAGCAGTGGTCACGAGGAGGCAGCACGTACACTTGCAAATTGTGACCAGGTTACCCCTTACACAATTGTACCGATCGAGCAGCTGCTTAATACATGAGTAGAACAGCTCTCGTGATGCGCATCTTACTGGAAGGTTACGGAGCTGGTAGATTAATCTACTCAACTTTAGCCCCCCCCCCCCCTCCAATAAACGCCAAACCACTAGCCATTGGTACAATTTCATTCCGAAAAAACTGCTTTCAATCAAAACCAAATACCATATATCGACCGACTTAATTACGTCAACATGCTCTATTTTGATAAATAAGTTTATAACACGTTCTAAACATCTTAGTACAATTTATAGATGCCCTGCGCATGTTGTATAGGAGATCAGTCAGTTTTAACAAATGCCGGTTAATTTCCGATATTCCTTTTGTGCCGTATACGATGTAATTAACTTTCCCAAAATGCGATAAAGGCTATTAACAAACAATTTTAAATTACCTGATTCAAGTACAATCCAATTCGCTAGCGTTATTTGTATCCGACTGTCTGAGAAAGAAATTACACACACACACACACACACACACACACACGCACACACTCCAAACATCGCACTAAAATCAGCAGTTCGTGCTAAATCGGAAGAATTCCTGGCAAGATACTAGAACGGATCATCTGTAATAGGCAGCACCAGTATGGCTTCAGGAAATCGCGTTCAACGATAGATGCCATAAATCTAGTGGTCAATACCGCTAGCAATGCAATACGGGGTAAAAGATGGAAAGGAGGTAGCAAGAAATACTGCGCCATTGTTACTTTGGAGATCCAAAACGCTTTCTACTTCGCGAGGTGGAGTTACATTATAATGGCGTTAGAGGAATTTGGAGTGCCTAGCTACATTATAAAGATTGTGAGAAGCTATTTCCAAGATAGAATCCTAAGTTACAAAACGGAAGTAGGTATACGAGAGTACACAGTGACGGGAGGAGTTCCGCAAGGCTCAGTTTTGGGACCTTTACTGTGGAATATTATGTATGATGGGATCTTTCGACTACGGATGCCCGAAGAAGTGAAAGTGGTGGGCTTTGCAGATGATGTCGCAATAGTTGTTGTTGCGAAGTTCAAGGATGAGGCAGAACACACATGCAACGAAGCCATAGCCGTTATCCAGCGGTGGTTATCGAAGGTTGGACTTCAGTTAGCTGAACATAAAACCGAGGCAGTTCTAGTTACGAGCAGGAAGCAGCGGGAAACAATTACTATCCAGGTGGGCAATTCTGAAATCTCTTCCAAACCTTGCATCAAATATTTAGGCATCACGATTGATGCAAGACTTTCATTCAAGGAGCATATTGAGTACGTGAGCGACAAAGCAGCTATAGTAAATGCCGCTCTTTCACGTTTAATGCCGAATTTGGGGGGACCTAGACAGAGACGTCGGAGATTGTTGGTCGGTGTCGTCACAGCCATCTTATTGTACGGTGTTCCTATTTGGGCAGATTCACTGAGAATCAAAGCCTATAGCCGAGACATAAATTCAGTATACCGGAGGTGTGCGCTACGAGTCATCTGTGGGTTCCGCACTATATCAGATGATGTGGCGTATGTGGTAGCGGGAATGACCCCAATTGCTCTTTTGGCAAAGGAGCGACAACAAATATACCAACACGGAGTCCAAGGAACTAGGTCGATGACTAGAGAGGATCGTAATCTTGTGAGATCGGAAATAATTGCTGAATGGCAGCAACAATGGAGTTCATCAGGAAAGGGTAGATGAACATACCGTCTCATTCCTTCGATTGGCGAGTGGTTAAACCGACGACACGAAGAAGTTAACTTTTACTTGACACAGTTGTTGACAGGACACGGTTGTTTTCGTGCATACTTGCACAGGTTCGGGCACGATGATTCACCTGACTGCCCGAGCTGTACAGGTAGACCGGAGGATGCGGATCATGTGTTATTCATATGTCCGAGATTCGATGAAAGAAGGAAAGTGCTTGAGAAGACGATGGGAGAATACAATTGCACTAATGCTGGGTTCGACGGAGCACTGGTCTGCCGTTTGTAGTTTTGCAGCAGAGGTTCTGATTAAGCTGCGGTGTTTTGAGCGTGAGAGGAGTCACCAATAGACCAATAGTGAAGAATTATGAATAATTAAATCTGAAGGTGCAATAATGCAAATCCCACCCCCCCCCCTCCCCCCGAAGTAATACTTAACGGTGGTTCCGGGGGCCTTATGGTCGACGACGGTATGTGTTTTTTAGTCAGTCAAATCTGACATAACCATATGTATGGGCATATGGTAGATTTTGAATCTTTTTCACCTGACCAAGTAAAAAAAAAAACACACACACACACACATACACACACACGCACGCACACACACACACACACACACACACACACACACACACAAATTTAACTACTATTTACCAACTGCAATATTTAATACGAATTGCCTTAACTGCAAAACAACATAACCTTCTTCATGTCATCGTTAAATCTGGATAAAGTACCAATCAAAACCCAGAACAATTAGGAATCGATCATTTGGCCAACTTCGCAATTATGTGTTAAAAACGCTCTTTCCGGTTTATATCATCTATTAAACATCATTTCACAAAGGGATCCTGATTTCTGATTTCATATGTTCCACCATGCTCACCGATATCGTCTTATACTGCCTGCTGCGACACAATAATGGAAATCAACAATGCTGCTAATTTAACTGACACCATCTCAACTGACCAGCAAAGAAATGGATGAAATTTTACCTTTGAACGTGAGTTCGGAAACAGAGTGTCTGTTCATCGATACCATTTTCGATATAAATCTAAGCTATATTTGCTAGGTAAAAAATGCTCTGGACCAAATTTTAGACCTGATTTTTACAAATGAACCAATTCTATTTAAAGTAAATGAATCCCTAGTATAATTTTTGAAACCAAGGGCAATAATGTTAGTGATAAAACTTTAGAAAAGCCGACACAATAAACCTTCAACTACATCTTGAGCAGATTAGCTGGGAGAACGAACTTATCAGCAGCAACATAGATGTTAATGTGGGGAGATTCTACAAAATTATATTTAAGGGCATAGAACTATTTGTTCCTATTGCTGTGACCAAATCAAACAAATATCCACCATGGTATGACGATAAACTTAACAATCATAAGAACAAGAAAGACAAAGCTTACAAAGAAAATCTCAAATTTTATTCCGAAGAAAGCCAACAGAAATTCACTACGTGCAATCAAAATTTCGAAAATTACTTTGAGGTACAAGAGTTACTTTAGCCTTATTAAGGTAAAAATAAGACACGATCCAAAACATTTGTGGATATTTTTTAAAGAATAACGTGAAACTACTGATTACCCATCGTGTATGACACTGAAGGAACGTAAATCTTGTAACCCGGTTATATCAAACATTTTTGCTGAGTTTTTTCGAATTCAAAGTATGGTAAAAACAAAGTATAGCCATACTATCTCCAAGGATTGAAACCAAGGATATTCATGGAACTCTAGAAGTGATGTCATTCCAGCTTCATTATTGAAAGATTTCACAAGCCTTTGATTCCATTAGTCATTGTAAAACATTGGAAGGTTTATATCGATTCGGTTTCTCCAAACAGTTTGTTGAGTAACCGCATTCAGTTTATTGAGCTTGCAAATAGAACATCAGAATTAATTCAAGCTAATTCAGGCGTAACATAAGCCTCCCTTGTTGGTTCTTGGATCTTTATACTCTTAATCAACGGCATTACTGAAGTACATACTACAACATTCTAAGGTATTAATGTTTGCAGCTGACTTAAAAACTAAAGAACTGTCGAAAACATTGGTGATATCAATAAGCTACATTAAGACATAAATCAAAATAAATCGTAATATTATCACATACATAAACCACTATAATTAAGGGGAGGTATACAGTCCTGCCTTTCATAAATATGTCGAATTTCGCTAATTTTTAGGACCAGACTTGTACACTTAAGCTAGCTACATTTAATAACGGCCTATCGACTAACATAGATTTTAGAACTACGTTGGGAGTGTTGTTATATAGGGACAAAATTAAAATCAAAACTTTTCTCCCCGTTCAAAAAAACGACTTCTCGCTAAGGCTATACTATTCACAAACATGAAATCATAAAGCTTTAATGGATAACGCCAGCGATAGGCTACCAACAAGACATCATGTAGCATTGTTTGTTTATTCGACTTCCGACTGTGTTTCGGATCTCTACAATCTATTTTCCATCGCACGCAACAATCCGGATACAGAAGCAAATAAACGAAAGTTTCAAGGCGAAGCTTTTAAAGCTCATTAGATCATAATTGGAATCCCTCATCTATCCAGATTCTTTACGAAGCACACTCGACGAAGCATCCAGATTCTTACGAAGGACCCCAAAAAAATATTGAAAATGTTAATTCGAAAGAGTGACTACAATTATAACTTGACTATTCTTGGCAATATCGGAGATTTCATACTTAAACCTACTTATAGTCAAAAAAGAAGCCGAACTAGTTTGGCGGCCAGATTTTGACTCATTTTTAAGTTACTAACAAAGAATAACCACTGCCATTATGATGTCAATACCGTCGAGCTCCTACGTGCTCTCTTAAAAACCGCAATTTGTTCATCATGTAAATTTAATTAGTAATTAGCTAAGTCCGCTATAAAACAAAATTCAATTAATCTCAAGGTACATCTTTTGTTTTATAATTTTTATACAAAAAATATAGAGATTGGAATTTCAGTAATTCAAAACTATTTATAACTATTCTATATTGGTAAACGTATTATGTACCACATAGTATATAAGAAAGAAGATAGATTGGAATTTTATTGCTGCCCTTAAACTAATCATAACAGAACATCAAAAAAATGTTTCGTTCTTCTTCTTGTTTGGCTGGCTGGCTGACTACTGCTATACTTCTTCTGCATGTAAGAGTACGAGTAGGTGTTTATATATAATTTTCCACTCAGTTTCAACTAGTTCCAAAAACAAGTATATTTTTATTAAAAGAAAGTTATAAATGTGACATTCATATATAAAGCTGAGTTTTGTACATACATATGTAGTCGTATTTATAGTTTTTATTTTTATATATACAAAAAAAAATTCTATTTGTTGTTATTTTTATTATAGCAACGAGGTGGATTACAAATCAAAAATTTATACAACATAGATTTGTTATATGATGTAATCCTCCTTATATGGTACGAGTAACTTAAGTTTGTGTGTGTGTGTGCATTACGCGCGACTTACTGAAATACAACAAAAAATCGAATTTCTATTTATTACTCTATAACATATTATGCGCACTCAATGTACAGAGATTACAATTGTATGCACTTATAGGATTCAAATAACCAATTATTACAAACCTCACGTACTTTAGTGTATTTGCGGCTTGTTATTCATTGCTTTGTATGTACAGAGGAGAAATTCAATTGAATACAATTGGTTTATCTAGTTTTTTTCTATTGTGTCCCCCCATACATTTAGTTTGTATCTAAATGCAAATCTAACATTAATAAATACATTCCTAATATAAATCTTATTTATAAATTATTCTTAATTATATTTAATTTTATGGAAATTGTTTTTATTTTAACGGATATTGACAATTTACTATTTTATTCATGCATTTACTATTTACTGTGTGCTGCTGTGGAGCTGCATTGTAGTATTTTATTTTTATCAAAGGAAAAACTATTTGCATGTTATTTAAAAATTACTGTTTGTTGTTTTTTTTATTTGATTTTTCGTTTGGAATTTCAATGGAATGTTTTTTTTTTTTTTGTAAATCATTTGGATCGCAAACGTGTTTATTCGACGATTAATTGATAAACGATGAAATTTGCTGAATTCCATTGTATTTCGTAAAAGTAATTTGGTTTATTGAGGAACGTTCGGTATTTAAAAATCAATTTACATAATAATGTTGACTAATCTCGAGGAGTTTTCCTCGGACTGCTCGAGATCACGAATTAGTTTGTAACTGTGGGTCAAATCAATTGAATAGAAACATAAAAATTTTCAACATCTCAAAATAAGTTTAGAAAATAAAATTTAACTTAGCTACTAATTTACAAATGTATAATACAGACAAAATTGGTAGTTTTTTTTTTTTTAAAGAGGGTGGGTTGGTAAGAGGAACCCTGTGCACTTCGACCAGCAAGATCTATTGTGCATACCCGTGTAAGAGTAGAGAAATAAATCTATGTGAAATGTAGGTCCAGGTCCTTGATAAACGCCACAAGGTCATGCACATCCACAGGGTCGGCGTGAGACCACTGAACAGAGTAAGCATTGTGTGTTTTAATTCTTCTTAGGGCGATCGCACTGCACTCGAACAGCAAGTGTTCGGATGTTTCTCTTCCCAGATTACAGAACCTGCAGTTCTCTGATGGGGTTTTCCCCATTTTGAATAGATGGTAGTTAAAGGGACCATGTCCTGTCAAGTACCATATAAGGGATTTCAGAGATGACCGATCCATTCTGATTATATCTTGTAAGTGTGTAATCTTGTAATTTAGGAGCTTCTTTGTCTGTCTCATTCCCCGAGATGACTCCCTGAGTGAAGCAGAACATCTCTGTTCCCAGAAGAGGACTCTCCTCGCTACATGGCCTTTGGAATAGGCAACGCTAGGCTCGGGGCTGTAGAAGATGCCATCCGCACCTTCTTTTGTACAGGTGTCTGCGGCCTTATTTCCTGGTATATTAGAGTGGCCGGGGGACCACAAGAGGGTAACCTTGTTTTTCCTACCCAGCCTTCTAAGGTTGCTGTAGCAGCTCCATGTCAGTTTAGAGCTGAACACCGGAGCTGCCAGGGCTAATAAAACAGACTGGCTATCCGAGATTATGTAGATCTCCGTTCTTATATACTTCTTTTTGAAGCACTGAAGCACGCTAGTCTCGATGGGCCACGGTTTCTGCCTGGAAACCCGTAGGGGTCTTTCCCAACGGTATACAGAGCCTGAAACTGGGTCCCACAACCCACGCACCCGTTCCCTCGTTTGTTTTTGACGCATCGGCATACCACACCGATGCGTGCTGTGGTAAGGAGGAAATGATGTTCCTCACCATGTCCCTTTCGGGTATCCGGATCGTGAAGTTCCTTCGGCAATCAGTAGTCTTTACCATCATATCTGATAGCTGGGCAATATCGTCTGCCAAGTTTAGTTTATCCAGGATACTATTGTGTCCCGAACTAGTTAATCTAACCTGACTTGTTACCTTCAGTTTTATGGCTCTCAAACCTGCCACACTTTTGATATGTATGTGGAGTGGTGAGAGTCCCAACAGTCTTTCAAGGGCAGCAGTAGGGCAGGTCCTAATTGCTCCCGTTGCGCCCAAACATATTAATCTTTGAATTTTTCCCAAAGCTGAACAAGCATTTATTTGCTCCGTCTTTGGCCACCATATAAACGCCGCATAAGATATCATTGGTCTTATGATGGTTTGGTAAAGCCAGATTATCATTTGTGGGTTTAGGCCCCATGTTTTACCAAACATACGTTGGCACCCAAAGTATGCCTTGTTTGCCTTATTTGCGATGTATTTAACCTCAGACGTCATCTTGAGTATTTCCCCGTTCATAGTTATTGGAGGAAAGGAAATTCTCCTCCGATTTGTAAAGAGAAGTTTTGTTTGTTATTTTATTGGGATTGACGCTAAGGCCCACTTCAGCACACCACTCGGTTACCAATCTTAGAGCATATTGCATACGCTCAGCTATTGTGCTTTCAAATTTTCCCTGACCGTCAGCACCAGATCATCAGCATAGGCAATGATTGATATTCGAGAGTTCCTCAAAATAGCGAGCAAGTGGTCCATTACCAAGAGCCACAGTAACGGCGACAGTACTTCGCCCTGAGGGCAGCCCTTGGTAGGTGCAATTGAGATGCTTGCTTCGCCAATCGAGGCTTTAATTCTCCTGCTTCTGAGCATGTTTATTATCCACCCGATGGTTGAGGAGTCGATACCCCTCGCTACAGCTTGTTCCCGAATCACCCCGAAATTAGTATTATCGAAGGCACCCTGGATGTCAATGAAGGAGCATAATAGTGCCTCCTTGTTGTGAAGTGTTTCCTCGATTTCCGATGTTAATTCATGCAGGGCTGTCTCCGTAGATTTGCCCACCTGATAAGCATGTTGGCTAGGATTTAGAGGACATCTTTGGATTGTATTGAGTTTGATATACAGGCCCAATATTTTTTCCATGGTTTTAAGTATAAATGATGTAAGGCTAATAGGTCTGTAGGACCTAACGTCCTCGGGAGATTTATTCCCATTTTTTGGTATGAATATGACTCTTACCTCCCTCCAGCATCTGGGGATGTATTCCAGACTAAAGCTGGCTCTATATAATTTGATTAGGTGGGGCTCCAGTACATCCAGGCCTCGTTGAAGAAAAATAGGATAGATTCCATCCCCTCCTGGAGACTTAAAGGGACCAAATGAATTGATAGCCCAGCGCAACTCTCCAGGGGTGAAGATTTCCATCGCTCGCTTTTAGGCCCCCCTTGGGACTAGATATGGATGCACCACGCTCATATCAGGGTCCTCCCGACCCGCAATGATTGTGCACTCCGGAAAGTGTCCCTTCACCAGACATTCAAGAGTCTCTTCCCTTGATGTGGTTAAGGTCCTGTACAGCCTTCTTACTGAGCCCAGAGGGTTTTTATGATCTAACGCGCGGGCTTTTTGGAGTCGGCAAGCTGCCGGAATCTCGTCTATCTTCCCGCAAAAAGTTCTCCAGCTCTCTCTCTCTCTCTCTCTTTTGCTCTTCCTCAGAGTTTCATTACACTAGATGAGGGCAGTTCGATACGCTGTCCAGTCATCTGTTATTTTTGCTCTGTTAAAGAGCTTACGCACTGTTTTTCTTTTTTTGTCTCCAGGGCGGAGGTCCACCAAGGAACATCCCTAGTTCCTCAAACACGCAGCTCAGGAGAACTTGAGTGATAGGCATCAATTATTGCCCTGGTGAGATTATCAGCAACGATATCAAGCTCTGCAACAGAGCCGATAGAGTTCTGTAAACCCACTACATTGTCTTGTAGTTTATTGGTAAAGACAGCCCAGTCCGTACCTTTAGGTATTCTTACCGTAGTTTCTGTTATTTGGGGGGTTCTAATATCAAATTGTATATACCTGTGATCCGACAAAGATGCTTCCCCCGATACATGCCAATTCTGGACTGTGCTGGAGGTACCCATGTCAGACATAATAAGGTCCAGCACCTCCCTTCTAATGGCATTCACAAGGGTCGGCTCGTTCCCTGTATTATTTATAGCAATATTATTTGATGAACAGTATTCAAAAAGTTGTTAGTGCTACCCCCGACTGTGTGGTGTGAATTAGCATCACAACCAATGATGAACTTCTGCCCATGAGCTGTACAGTAGTTGATAAAGCTCTGTACTTTTTCCGGAGGTGGGTCGTTACCGTTCCCGGGAAAATAGGCTGATGCCATATTAATTGTGACCATGCCTCCTCTGGATAGAGGTACTCTAATGAGACTGCGGTTATGTCTCTGGAAATAAATTGGTTAATTGAGAAGATATTGTACGACGAACGGCAAAGAATCGCTGTCCTCGTCCTTTCTACTTCTGTGTTGTAAATTAGCTTACCTGTCTTACTTGGCAAACCTTTAATTCTTCCATTGTTGGTTCACGACTCTTGGATAAGCCCTATGTCCCAGTTCTTTGTGTTGAAGAGGCGACCCAGCATAGATGTGGCGGCCTTGGATCTATGTAGGTTGATTTGTACACATCTTACAGACGCGTGCCTAGATCTTTATGTTTTCGGGCCCTCCAATGAGCCGCCCTGTGTACTGCTACTACTAGCACGTGGTTTGGTGGAACTCTGTGAGTTCAACCGATGTTTTTTATCAGGCTTGTTCCCCTTTTCAGGTCTGCGTCCTCTACGTGCAGTGCCTGAGGTTCCTGGCTTGTTCGGGTCATCTTTGCTTCCGGGATCTTTCTGGCTGGGGTAACCAGCCGCTCTTTCCACGGAGCGATTTAGCCCTGCTTTACCTGCTGATGGTACCTGTGTCCTCTCAGTCCTGTTACTCCTCTCACCATCCTTTTTGGGGTGAAAGTACACGGCTCCAAACAGCCAGTTAACTTTATAGTTGGAGGCCTTTAAAATCTCCGCCGTCTTATGCGACACCGACAAGGTTAGTTGGAGGAGATCATTCTCTCTGTCTTTCCTTGCAAGAATTTTCCACTCCGCGTTCCTGAGATGCTTATTCTGGACTCCCAAGCGGCGAAGTATCTTCTCGTTTGGGGCGTGGTAATTCGTCCTCCCCGACTGCTCTCAGATTGGCGTTTTCCCATGGCTTTAGGGTCGGCACAGTGGCAGTAAGCCACTCCGCCGTGTCCTTGTCAGCACAGTTGACGGTCAACCATCCATTCCTCGTGCGGCATCCTAAAAATGTCGGGCTAATGCCGTCCATTGGTTCCGCCACTGCATCCATGATGCTATCTTGTACAGCCAGGATCTGGCTAATACCTAGTTTGACTTCTGGGAAGCCTTGGTCGGTTATTTCCAACCTGATGGCCTTCACTGCGTCCTTGTAGGTTAGCTTCACCTCGTTCGAGCTGCCACCATCTCCTAGCTTCGGACCTATCATATCTTGTGAGCTACCCTTTCCTTCGGTTGGCAAAGGTTGCTCTTTCTTTTCCCTTTTTGCTGGGGTGTTCTTTGGAGTCGTGTCGTCTGACCGGCTCCGTTTAGCGGTAGTGACCGTTTGATCTTTTATTTTAATTTGGCACGGTGCCAGAACTACCTCGTGAGGAATTCCCGCCAATTTAAGATGTGTAAGGCGCTTCTTCGCAGCTCCGCTGAGTCTCTTTCTCTTTTTCTTGCTATCCTCGAGTTCCAAGTCCTCGAGGCTGCTTTTAATTTCGGCGGTTGTAGGCACTGATGCGGTGTCCGAGAAAGATGGCACTTGTGCGCCTTGTACTCGGTCACCGATAATTGTCTCCGCGCTTGAATGTTCCTGCTAACATCAGATAGCGTGGTTTCCATATTAAAATTCTCAGAGGTAGGTCCTTGTTGGACCTTGTCATCCTCTGAGATTGGTGCGTTTAGAGAAGCACCTCCCTCATATTTTTTTATTTCTGAAATATCCATGCAGTTTCGGATTTGTTGAGAGGAAAAGAAGGTCCACCACAGCAGCACCTCTTACTGTGGTAAGGCTAATTGAAACCGGAGGTCACCAGGTATCCGGAGTTCCATGCTAGAGACCAAATAACCCATGGCCATTCATCCCTCGGCGCACGTGTCTCACCTTGGATTTGTTTTTTTTTGTCAAGGTTATTCCTTCCTTTAGCGTCATACTTTAGCCTGTCGTTCGGTAAACAAACAATCAGTTACCGGTGGTCACCACGGGGACGTAGCACGAACACTTGCGAACCACGATTAGGTTACCCCTCACGCGGTCGTGAGCGTCAGACAGGACTGCCTAAAACATGACCAGAACAGCCTGCTGGAGCTCACTCTACTGAAGGTTACGGAGCTGGTGATTACTACACAGCTTTGTTGCCCCTTCACCAGATGCCCAGACCACCAAAATTGGTAGTTCAAAAAGTTTTTTTTCACGGAAAATCACTCTTGACCTCGAAAAATCGAACAAAGGATAATATTCATTAAATATTCTAGACATAGAAGGCGTTGGTTCATTACATCCATATCGTCGTGTCCAAATAAGAGTATTACATCTGCAAATCATTAATTGTTTGGAGGGGCGTGTCACGTTTTTAATGTTAAATTTGGCTTAATTTTTTTTAAATAAAATTTTTGCCACACTTTGTGGAAAGGATTTTATTTAAAAAAAAATTAAACCGAAATTAGCTTTAACAAGTTTAAAGCCTCTTCAAAAAATGACCGATTTGTAGATGTAATACTCTTATTTGGACACGACGATATTCGGTCCTGGCGTAGATTTCGTTTGGGAACATAAATGCACCAGGTAGAAGTGTGGTCTAAACAATTCACCCGTCCACATAAAGAATCACCCACAAAGATCATGACACCTATCTACCTAAGACGGCAGGCCACATATCTGTTTCCACCTAGGTTGACTACGATCAGGGAGAAACCCCGAGTTTCTTTAAAATATAAATGGTAAATCGCCTCTGAACTGACTCTAATCTATTGATCTGTACTCAGTGGCGTAACTACAAATTTAGGCTTTCAATTATGAAAGCTTTTTAACCAAACCATTTTACTCAGAAATTCGATTTTACAAAGGGTAACGAAAGATAGAGATGGTTTAGTTTTCTTTTGTTTTTAAAGTAAATTATCAAGAACTTTTAGTGAAACCAAACCATTTTACTAGGAAACTTGGTATTATAATATTAGCTTTCATTTATCGAAGCTTTTTGAATCAAATCATTTTACTCAGGGATTTGATACTAAAAAGGGCGACGGAATTTTGGGATAAATTTAGAATATTTGCTAACAATAAGCTTTAAGCTTGACAATTAGGTAATGGTAATCCATAATTTTTGGGTTTGAACTTAACATTTTTGAGCTTTTAATTAATTTCAGGTTTTAAATAAAATTTTTGATGAGCATAAATTATGTATTTTAAAAATTTGTTAAGAGCTTTAGTTTTAAGAGCTTCCACTTTTCGAAGCTTTTTAAACAAACCATTTTAATTCGAAATTTGATATTACAAGAGATGACGGAATTTTAGGTAGGATTTAGAATAAATGTGTTCAATGTAAATTATTAAGAGCTTTTCAAACCAAACCATTTAACTTTATAAAGGAAGGTGGTATTTTGGGATTAATTTAAGTATTTGTTTTCTATGAGCTTTAAGCTTGATAATTTATTTATACTTTCTCGGTAATTTTTGTGCCTTTCTATAAATTCTGTATTTCGTTAAAATGTTTTATGAATTTGCAGGAAATGTCAAGAACTTTTAGCTTACTTATCGAAGCTTACTCAAATCTTTTACTCTGAAATTTGATACTACAAAGATATTTTTTGGGAAAAATTCAGAATATTTGTGCTCAATGTAAATATCCTTCATCCAAAATGTATTTCCATTTTCGAGCATTCCTTGTGTAAGAAAAGCCATTAGTTTACTCAGATTTAATTTTGTGGACATATTTCGGCCATCGTTCAAAAGTAGATGAAACAGAACGTGTTTCTTTTTTTTTTTTTTTACCTCGTTTTATTTTTTCACATTATCAGCATATCAAAGACGGTAGCATTGAAGCCCAAGGACTTCGAGAGGGATGTCCCACTCCCGTATATTCCTACCCCTGCCCCGTCTTCCGTTTGATTTTATTCTTACGAGTTGCTGGGAATTGCAAATTGCGTGTTGGTCACCCAGCTTTACTACAGGAAGGTTAAATGAAACTGTATGGTGCCTGGTCTCCAGAGTCCGCATATTTTGAACTGATTAACCTATCAGCCATTAATCCATCGGAATATTATGCTGTTCCACCTTAAGGCTTCGCCTGTTAATCTTAACTTTGCAAATTTATAAAGGCCTTTACATCAGTAAATCGTCATATTTATCGACTAGTACCACCGCACTTTTGAAGTCAAATTTGGCCATTGCAAAGATTTTTAATCAGCTACATTGTTCCGTATGAGAGCTCCAATTGCTGTCAACAGTGTCGCTGCTTCTATCTAGATGACAGACGTATAACATGGTGAAACTCAAATTTGGTCATCCTGTAGAACTGGTGGAAAACCGACCGAGATTTTCAGACAAACGAATGAGGCAAACCGAAAATGAGACAACATGACTCAAAAACTGATTTTTAGTTAAAGATTATGAACTATGCTAGATCCAGGTTCAATGTTCAACCCCAAATAAATGTGGGACAAGTCATCTAACTTCCAAATAATACTTTATTTTTTAACGATACGTGATGTAACAGTGTAGTCAGTTATATTCATGAATAACGTGGATGTTATGGATTTGATTATTTTAATGTTACTCGTTCAATGATGCTCAAAAGTAAATTTACAAACTTTAAATTTCTACGGAAGACCTACTCTTTTTGGATTTTCCACTGTACCTCTATACCTCTATTTAGTTAGTTTTCTCCCACATATACAATAAAAACAAACAGCTCAAAGGGTAGTACTGAAAATACAAGATCGAAAATAGTGCTTAGACGAGGACTTAGGGATCACTTTAACTATTAACCGGTAAATCGGTTAAAAATCATGTTTTAAGTTAGCATTAATCTAATCTTCAGTATTTTTCGCAATAAATTCAACAAAAATAGCATTGGGGTTTTCATGAGTTCCAATATCCAGCGGAAACTAAAATTCAAGCGGAGATATTGTTAGCATATAGTGACGATTAGAGTTTACGAATTGTATATTTATTATTACCTTAGATCCCAAAATTAATTGCCAACAAAAAACGATATCGTGCTTCAGAAATGTACTAAAGAACAATTTGGTAAAAAAAGTCGAAGTGAAATAAACTCCAAACACGATGGAACAATAATTGATTCCTTATACTCGGAATATTTCAACTTTTTCAGATCATCAATTTTTTAAACGAAAATCAAAATGTTGTCAACCCCAGATCATATAAGTAAAGCACCCTTTAACTGTAAAGCAGTACAAATAGCAGAAAACTGGAAAGTTTAAACGCCTGGGAGTAAAAAATTTTAACACCTTATCGAATATCAGGATTAATCTTATTTCGAGCAAAACAAAAAGTGGAACTGTGATGTTACTTTTGGCGGCACTGCATACGAGTACCTGTGTGGAAATACTATTGACAGCCCTTTGTAGTCTTTAACGAAGCGGTGCCATTGTGGGCTTGATACTTTATCTGATTATTTTGAGTAAACCCTTTAAAATTACCAAACGTCGAAATCGTTGTGGAAATAGAAGTTAGAGATTTTCGACTATTCCTCGAAAAATCTTGAAATTTTGTAAATTTATTGAATTTACTGGTGGTAATTGGACAAATTATGTTTAGGATAGGAATCAATTGGTAAATCCTCGGTACTTATGTATGGGTCACCTTGTGCTTACGTGATTTATTAGAACATTTTATTTTTTACTTTTAACAACAATAAAATCTTAATTTCTAACGAATATAAGAAATCTCAAATCTCGAGAAATAAAATAAGGCGAGAAATCACAAACGTTAATCCCAATATCGACGATGACAAATGCCTTCCACATTCTTCTAAATGGCTTTCACATTCACCGTCTTGTTAAGTGACTGAGCTCAAGGTTAGGTACATTTGACAGCAACAACAAAAATTAAACAAATTTTAGTTTTTAGATCAAAATATTAGCTCTTTGCATTATTTGTCGTCTCATCAAACATGATAAGATCTGGATCAAATCAAACGTCAAGAAATGTAACTAATGTCTACGTAGTTCTTATAAAATCCTCCAGGCTTCTTATTCAAAAGCTTTTTAAGCTTCATATTTATATTTTTTACCTGTATGGTGTAGGGCATTTATTAGGTTCGACGCATTGAAGAAATTATCGAAATAAAACGAAAACATGAATAATGTGAATCGTTTTTGCATTTTTGAACAAACGCCAGTTATACCGTACTGATTCTCCCAAACCTAAATTTGAGTCGTTCTGCTGGCAGAATCACTGGCAGCCACACAAGCTTGTTATCCAAAACGAAATGGGCATCATCCTTAGGGAATCATTGATTGGTCTTATATAAGTCTAAATGGTCGATAATCGATCCGTGTAACACGTTCTAACCGGATAAGGAAATTGCGTCACGGTGTGCCTGAACCACTTTTAAATGGCTCGGAAAACCACGTCTCTATTTTCTTCAAGGATCGAAAGTTCCATGTTTGAGAAGTCCAAAAAAACAAAAATTAGCAAAATCCCCGGAGCCGTTTTGAAAAAAACGCAATTTCAATTTTTTTTCTGCGACGATACGAAAATTCACGATTTTTTTTCATAATTCTGTAGGTGTAGCCAAGAGATATGCTGAAATGCTTGAAAAATAAATACATCACCATATCTGTCTGTGTACAGACATTGTTTTGTTTCTTTTCACGTAAATATGTTTGTTGTTTTCAAATGTTTGCTTCAAAAATCAGCAGAAAGACAGACTTAATTGTCGCAATATTAGTCAAAACAGTCGTTGACAAACCGGCCAGTAAATAACAGTTATTAGTAATAGACGAACCTATTACCTACATAAGAGTGAAACAAAATGTCACGAAAGACAAAGGACCATGCGCGAACTCATGAAGAAAACCGAGGCGTGATTTGTTTGTTGTGTTTAAGAAAGAAAGATAGGATGTGGGATATTGTGGGCCCATTGAAAATTGAGGTAAAAAATGCTGTAAATATTAATCTTGATGATATTCGTTACCCATCTGCTGTCTGTAGCAGTTGCAAAATCATCATATACAAATTCAATAAACAAAATTCTGAAGAAACCACATTAGCTCTACCGGACTATTCTGGTTTTCTGGAACTCCCATGTGTAACACGATCTAAAAATAAGATACTTTGTGACTGCAAGTTGTGTGAAATTGCGAGACGTGCACCAGACAATATGTGTCTAAGAATTGATTTCAAAAAATTTGTCTACCAAAGAAAAGGAAAAATTAGCTTCATCAATGCTAAAAGATATTCTACACGTGCCAGAACACTCAAACAATGAAGGACAGTTGCGGGTATCTCAAAGGAGAGGCAAAAAACTACCAGTTTCAATGAATTCAAACAATGTGGATAAAAGCTCAAGAAAAGAAACAGTCGCAGCTATCGACATATTGAAAATAAGTACAGAATTGGGGTTGTCTACAAGAAAGACACATTCTCTAACTGCTGCTTTGCGAGTTGGCAGTAAGAATAGGAAAATGTTTCAGCTCAACTTGAAGCAGGACCTGCTTTTGTTGAATCATCAGCTTGATTCGTTTTTTTGAATCTCGTGTTTGTGACGTATTGAATACCAAGAAGTCTTGTGTAATAAATAGATCTGGATGCTTTGTTTGTTGTAATAATGTACAAGGTTTAGTTACATATATTCGAGAAAAAAGAGGTTTGCAAGAAGTAGATTTGAAAATTGGGCTTGACGGTGGTGGAGGGTTTTTGAAGATTTGCTTATCCATTCAATCAAGATTCGAAGGAGCCGATAATAATCCACATTTCAAAGGGGCCAGGTAGCATTATCATGATGGAGTACACGCCAATAAATTTAAGGACACGGGTGTGAAAAAGTTATTCATCCTTGGTATCATTTCTGATACACAAGAAAATTATGTGAATGTTTGCACTCTGTGGTCCTCTCTACATTTGAATGACTTAAAAGTTATGACCATTGCCACAGACCTAAAAATGGTCAATATAATAACTGGGGTCATGGCTCATTCTTCTCATTACCCGTGAACGTGGTGTGCTGCATCAAAAGATCTCTTGAGTAAGTGTGGAAGTTATAGAACCGTTGGTAGTTTCCGTGAAAATTCAGACACCTTCAAGAATAGTGGCAGTAAAAAAATTAATGCCAAGAATTTTTACAGTCACGTATCTCAACCTATTTTTACAGGGAATCCAGAGACAGAAATCATCGATATAATACCTCCACCTGAACTGCATCTAATGCTCGGGGTAGTAAACACGTTGTATGGGCGCATGCTGAGGGAATGCGAAGACGATACTGAGAAAAGGGCAAAATCGTGCAATGTAAGCAGAGAATTTGTCCTTGGATCTCCTGGTTTCGCAGGCAATGCCTGCAAAAATTTGTTGAACAAGATAGATCTGATTCGGGCAAAATGTAGTGTTCATCGTTTAAAATATGTCAGATGTTTAATGATTTTTCAAGTGTCGTCAATTCATGTTTCTCAAGTAGTAGTCTTGACGAAAAATTTGAGGTGTATATTTCAGAATAACAAAGAAGTTATTTGGACCTAGCAATATCAATAACGCCAAAAGTTCATGCTGTCTTTTTCCACGTTCCTCATTTTTCCGAAAAATGGCGAAAGGACTCGGGAACTACAGTGAGCAAGCTATGGAGTCAGTTCACCATGACTTCAAAAATACCTAGATGAATTATAAAATCCACCATACACATCCAGATTATAGCTCCACACTTCTAAGAGCTATACAAGAATATAATTCTCGCCATGTTTAAGGTTCAAGGTGTTTCTGGCTTTTGTTCCACAGCCTTGAATAAACAATGACAGTCAAGAGAAGACATTTTTTCGTGTAAGGACTATATTATGATTTGGGCAGCCTAAATAAATTTTGCCTTTTCATTTTGATGTCTCCATGTATTTCATTCAATAATCTTGATTTTCGTAATTTTTCAAATAAAGTTGCATTACTTAATTCGATAGATTTCGTCCAATATTACTGATTTGGTCTGGAAAAGTTGATCTTTGTTGAAAATATTAAAACTTTCTATTCTCGATTCTTCTTTCTACAAGAGAGAACAAACAAGCTGCAAAAAAGTCGTAAATTTCCGTATCGTCACCAAAAAAATTTTGAAATTGCGTTTTTTTCAAAACGGCTCCGGGGATTTTGCTAATTTTTGTTTTTTTTTGGACTTCTCAAACATGGAACTTTCGATCCTTGAAGAAAATAGAGACGTGGTTTTCCGAGCCATTTAAAAGTGGTTCAGACACACCGTGGTGTAGTATATTGTATGAAGTATTCGTGAATTAATATTTGGAAAGAAAAACCAAAAAAAAATTAAATTGGCTTGGATGTGCCCTCATGGGCAATGGCTAAATGTTGATCCTTTCTTGAGTAAGCGTTCCTATAAAGAAAAAAAAATATCGTCTGGTGGCCAACGATTCATTTGCGCTTTATTAATAATGTTTATAGCGTACTTAACAATATCTTCCTGGCACCCGATTCCATTTTAATTAAATGAACAGGAAAAAACTTGTCGATTTTATATAAACGAAAAAAATCATGATGATGTTGCTTAAATGATACATTGAACACAAATACCCTGACAATTTTCCTTCATCGTGCTCTTGCCGTAAAAGTGTACAGTCTAAATCCATTGTGGCACTATAGAAATTCAATCAACATTTATGTAAGATCGATAAAGCGAAGAAGTTCAAATATGTTGACTTCTAAATAATTAAATTAAGATTCCTATATCCTTCGGCCTTAACTTACACAGATGTACATTGTCCAAATTTCAATCGAAATCGGTTGAATACATTTTTTTTTCTCGACTTCCGTGCACTGTATTCACTAAAAAGCAATCAACAATAGAGAAACATACATTTTTGAATGAGTGCAAAGCCCTTGAATTATTTACAGACACAATTGCCCAATTGTGTTCAAATCGACTGATTGAATAATTGAGACTTTCAATATACAAACATACATACGTACAAGATATGTCACAATAGGCCGCATCTTTAAATTGATATGGAAATAATTGCGTCTTTATTAAGATATGCACACACCTACATCATTTTGATATTAGTCACACGTATAAAATCACAAGAATGTGACTAATCCGCAGATATGGAACCGCACAAAATTAATTTATCGACATTTTTTTTTGTTTTGTTATTTTTGAATTGTGGTGTATACACATCGCGCCACTTGAGTGAAACACTTAACACCAACACACGCACAGTACGTTTTATGATTACGTTATAAATAATCTTAAATGTTTGTCTGCTACGCAGTAGGACTGGAATGTTATGAAATTATGTCGGGAGGTGGTCGTCTTTATTAAGATTAAAACGTTTTTAATAGAAAAATCTAAAAACAATTTATGGGAGTCCAAAATTGAATGATTTGCACGATAAATATGATATGCTCAAAAAAATTTCTTGTACATACATACATATAATTCTAGAATCATAAACAGCAATTTATGATTCATTTCATGAATGTACGATAAATCATAAAACGATTAAATTATTTAATTGAAATGTTATTGCCGAAATAAAATAATAAAACTTTACGGAAGTTGTAATTTTAATTGATTAAAAATTTTTATTTTTTTTATTTTTATTTTTAGGAAATGGTAACAGCAAAAGACCCGCCATTACACTACCTAACAAAATTGAGAACTTATTTGGATCCGAAGGCATCACGAAGTCATAGGGTAAGTAAATATTTTGAGCGAGTTTCCTGACTGTACGCTCACTTGAACACATGGATCTTCTACGCGCTTTCGATAAAAGCTACGTCCATCTATCTTCTAATGATAAACGATCTTCGATTTCTGGGTCTCCAATATCGCGATGGTTTCTTTTGTAGTAGTTGTTCAGGTATTCAATTAAAGATTGTGTTTTGATCACGGTAATGCAGTTTCAATGAATCTAATCGAAGTACATATCTCTTAATTTGACGAGTATACATTAAATCAGATGGCGATCGTCCCGTGGATGAGGAAGGTGTCCATTTGAAGAAGGATATCCGCATTACTGCATTACTAATTTTATTTCCAGCGCGATGAATTATCTCATAATCGTATGCCATGAAGGAAATTCTTCTTCTAAGCATTTGAGTTAACATGACAGTTGGATCAGCTTATGTGGATTAAACAATCCCAATAACAGTCGGTGGTCAGTGATTATTTTAAAATGTCTTCCGTAGACAAATATTCATCAAATTTTTTTACCCCTGCAATTACAGCTACCGCTTCCCTTTCAATTTACAAATAATATTCCGTTCACTTTTGGACAGTGTTCTTGAATAAAATGAAATAGGTTTAGAAGTAGTGGCAAATCTTGATTATAGTAAACTAATATTTGATCCGATGACAATATTTGTTTTATGTTGTTGAACGATTTTTTATGATCTTCCAGCCAAATCCATTTTTGATTTTTTTCCAATAATCGATGAGAAGTTCTGCAATTTTAGCTTTCTGGGTCAAAAATTGAGCAATCTTAAAAATGATTGGAGCAGCTTTTTATATGTTGTTGCGGTGCATTTTGAATATCAGGGTTTTTATAGGATGCAGGTCAGATCGCCAAAGAGAATGAAACTCCAAATTTACATTTATCTCGACGTAGTCGTAGCCCAGATTTGTCAAATCGCGAAAAATGGTCACTCAAACGATTTCATCGAAATATGGTAATACTCCTGGAATATTTCGCAGAAGATTTTCGATAAAAGGCTGAAATATTCGAGATGCTGATTACTCTAAAGCGTCTTAGTGAATAACAATTATCTGTAGTAATGATAATTTCTCGTCGACTGACTATTGCTGTTATGCCTATGCCAAATCTGTCTCTTAGCAAAGGTGTGACCTCGGACAATCGAAGCCAACAATGTTATTATAGCCGGAATTTGGAAACAATGCGGGTTTAAAGCTTTGTTCAAGGTGGATTTATAATCCCCGCAAATCCTAATTGTTGTGATCCTGGAGATGGTTCTATTCGGATAAATGATACACCAAGGATTACTGACAGCATATACTTTATTTCTAGTTTGTGTGTAGCTTGTCGTGGTGAAAGTCCTTCTGCTGTTTTTTCCATATGACATCTGCCAGGCGGGGTATATCCCGGCTTGCTAGGATAAGGTCGTTCAGACTGTCATCGTAACACTTCTCCCCGTTTTAAGATGCTGTTTATAAACAGTTGAAATTCTTATTTGAATGATTGCGATATGAATGATTATAATTGTTTCGGATGTGAATGAAAATAAATGGAAATGGGAAACTGCCTTGTTTAGCACACATAGTCTCCGAGATAGGCGGGTGGAACTCCAGCTGTAGCTCGTTGAGTTCTTCGTGGAACTTGCTCCTGGAGCGCTGGCAAGTCTTCTTGTTGATCGTCCAGTGAGTCTTGCAATGAGTCATCTTCTTGTACTTCCTCTTTCTCCTGCTCGGGTTCTGGGATGATTTCGGGCTTAATCTCTTGCTTTCCTGAGACCTGGATATCAAAACTGTCCAGAAGAACGTTGTGGACATCGTCGAGATACGTGTAGCGTTTTTTAGCTGATTTGCATGAGCAACGATCTCTCGTATATCGGTTTGCACCTTGTAATTGACCGTTCCCATTTTACACACGACTTCTCCTGAAACCCAGAGCCACTGGTTGTTGCTTAAGTGGGTTTTAATGAAAACTTTGTCGCCGATCTCAAACGTCTTTTCCTTAGCACCGTGGTGAGTGTTGAACTACTGTTCCATCTTGTGGTTTCGTTCTACTATAGCTTTCGTAGTTGGCATGAGCAAGTCGAGCTTCGATCTTGCTTGTCGTCCCGTCATCAGCTCATGCGGCGATTTCGATCCAAGGTTGTATGACGGTGTGAAACGGTAGTGCTTAAGGGACTTTCGCAAGACTTCATTAGCGTTTCCATCCTTCTCAAGCTTCTTGAGTCCCTGTTTCAGCGTCTGCACGAACCGTTCTGCCTGACCGTCCGATTGCGGATGATAAGGCGCTGTGGTGATATGCTCGATTCCTCTTTCTGCGCAGAATTGCTTAAATTGTTCCGATTTGAATTGCGGTCCATTGTCAGAAACGATTGTTTTGCAATCGCCGTGTCTTGCAAAGGCTTCTTCGAGCTTATCTGTTGTCTGCTGGGACGTCGTGCTCTGCATCTTGTAGACTTCTGGCAATTTTGAAAAGGCGTCGATGATGACAAAATACCAGAAGCTGTTGACTGGACCAGCAAAGTCGACGTGCAATCGCGAACACGGCGCTTCTGGAATCGGCCATGACTGCAGTTTAGCTTTGATCGGTGAAAACGCATTCGTTGCGCAATTCACACAGGTTCGAACTGTTTTTTCGATGTCGTTGTCGAGCGATGGCCAGGAGACTTTCTGTCGAGCTAATAGCTTCATGCGCTCAATGTCAGGATGACCTTGATGCAGGCAGTTCTTTCATTATTTCGCTGCGGTAGCGCTTCGGAATTATGATGCGATCACCGAAAAAAATGCAACCGTTGATGACTGTGAGCGAATCTCGTCTTGCGAAGTAGTCTGCAGCCTCAACGTCAGGAATTTGCTCTCGTTTGCGTGGCCAACCCTTCTCAATGCAACTTGTCATTACCTTCAACGTCTCGTCTCGACTTGTTTCGTACTGAATAGCTTCGAAGGTTACTGGCAGCTTCTTGGCGGTGTCGATAGCGAAGCGACCTAGTGAGTCTTCTGCAATGATCTTTCCAATGACGACGTCTTCGTCAGGCTTCTCGTGTTGACTAATGAGTCGAGAGATGAAATCTACGTATGCGAAGCTGTTTGTGCCGGCGTATTTGATTTCGAAGTCGTATGCGAGCAATATCAACGCGTAGCGTTGAATGCGGCTTGCCGTGTGTACCGGAATTCCCTTCTTATTCCCGAATATTGCGAGCAAGGGTTTATGGTCAGTCTGGAGCTCGAATTTTCGACCATAAATGTAGCGGTGAAACTTCTGAAGGGCGAATGTGAGCGCCAGAGCTTCTCGTTGGATTTGCGGGTAGTTTTTTTTGCTGCTGTGAATGAGCGTGCGGCATGCATTACTGGGCGCAACGACTTACCGGGCATCTCATGCATTAGACTTGCTCCCATTCCATAGCTTGAAGCGTCAGCGGCAACGATCAACTTCTTAGTTGGGTCGTCGTGAGTAAGTCCGAGGTCAGATGCCAGAATTGTCTTGAGCTCGTCGAAAGATTCTTGATGTTTTGTTTCCCATGCAAACGTGATATCATCTTGAAGAAGCTCGTCTAATCGGCCGCGATGTTTCTTTATACCAGGAATGAATTTTCCTTACCAATTGACTGTTCCTAGAAATGCCTGAAGTTGCTTGACGTCTGTTGGAGGCGGAATGTTCTGAAGCGTCTTGATCTTTTCTGGGCTCGGTTTAATGCCGTTGCTCGCATACTCGACAATGTGGCCAAGAAATTCGAGTTCTTTCTGACGGAACCAACACTTGTCGATTTTGAGGTGGAAGCCGTTCTCCTGAATGCGGCTTAAAACTTCGTACAGATTCTTGTCGTGGTTGTTTTGATCTGTTCCTCCCACAATGAAGTCGTCGATGAACGGAAATGCGCCTTTTGCTCCGCTCATCATGCTGCTCACAAGTCTTTGGAAGATTCCCGGTGCTGGCTTGACTCCTGGCTGCAACCGATTGACTTTGAAAAGTCCGCAGTGAGTGTTGATGGTCATCAGCTTCTTTGAGTCGTCGTCGAGCTCGACTTGAAGGAACGCGTCTGAGAGGTCGATTTTGCTAAAGAGTTTGAATGGCGATAGCTGAGCAAAAATCTCGTCAGGCGTTGGCAGTGGAAATTGTTCCGGTTCAAGCGAATCATTTAAGCCAGTTGAGTAGTCGGCGCAGATTCTAACCCGTCCATCCTTCTTCTTGATAGCGACGATTGTTGCGGGGTATGCTGAGTATCGCACGGGGCTAATCACATTTAAGAGCTGCAACCACTTGATTTCGTTCTCGATAGGCTCCACAGCGGCAAACGGAACTGGACGGATGTTGCGGAAAATTGGTTTTGCACTTGGTTCGAGCGTCAGCGATGCCTTTTGGGTGCAAAGGCCGAGCGAATCGCTGAAAAGGGCTGGAAATTTGATCCTCAACTCGCTTGAAAACTGCTGTGAAGCGTCGAGTCGGACGTTGTTGCAGACGCTGGCGATGGGAATATTCCATAGGTCGAGAGCTTCCATCCAGTCGCTGCCGAGGACGTTCAAGCTTGAATTTACGCCGTAGCATGAGCCGATTTCTTCTCGTCCGTGGAGCTTCAATCGTGCGGTGAATTTTCCGAGCATCGCCACCTGATCGCCTGAAGCGCTGTTTGCTTGCTCTTCGCATGGCGTCAACGGCGGTTCACCAATCTTTTTCCAATTTTTCTCGGATATAATTGTCCAGTCGGAGCCAGAATCCACTTGCAGGCGAAGCTTGTGATCATCGATGGCTGGTTCAACAAACTTGCGGGTAGAGATCGATGCTGTTGTGACTGCCAGACTTTGACGACGTTCAGATCTGTGGCTAGGTCTGCTTGGTCTTGATCGAAATCTGCGCAGGAATTCGGTCGCCGAGGTACAATGGCCAGCTTTTTGACCCTTTACCTTGCAAGTATCGCAGATTTTCTTCTTGTACGGGCAATCCTTATGCCAGTGGCAGTCACCGCAGAAGTAGCAGTTGTTAGGAGGCGTGTCCAATTTTTCTGTTGATTTGTGTGTGGATTTCTGCCGACCTTGCTGTTGCTGTCCTTCTTTCTTTATGAACATCTGCATCACTTCGCTTCTCAGTGCTGAGTTGGAGTGTTGGACCATCAATTTCTCGTCTTTGAGACAAGACAACCGCTTTGCTAGCTCGCAGACATCGTTCAGCTTCAATCTGGTCACTGTGTCTGGATTGGCTGCTGCTGCACGGGTTATTTCGACTTCCTCGAGCTTAATGAGAAGTTTTTCGAGAACGAGTGAGTCTTCAGCTCCCGTGAGCGCTTTGACGAACATGAGCACCTTAAAATCGTCGGCTGTGCACGTGGCAATCTCGGATTTTTCGCACTTCCTGTTGACTTGACTTGCGAAATCGTCCCAATTTTCTCCTGAACCTTTAGCGATACTCAAACACTTGTAGCGGAGTGTGAAGACCGATTCTTTCCGTCCGAAAATCTTTTTCAGCTCCTCGACTGCTCTCTCGAAAGTTATGGTTTGTATGGTCTCTGGCAGGATGCGATCAGCGAAACGTCGGTACTCCGAGGTTGACAACTTCTCAGTGAGCAAACTCACTCGCTGGCGGACCGTCAATGTCTGTGCTTCCTCTGTGAAAATGTGCTCGTATCGAGCGTACCAGCGGTCGAACGTTTCACCGTCCTCCGGGCAGTAGCCGAATTTTTCCATTCGATCGGACAGGTGCTTGTGTATTTGTGCCGCTGCTGGTCGGTGAACTGCATCCGCTGAATTTGCTGGCGGAGCGTTTCGCTGCTGAACCATTTGTTCCATGATTGCTGCCATTTGTCGTTGGTTTTCAGTCTGAGCTTCCATCAACCGTTTGATGAGTTCTTCCATGATGCCGAGGTTATGCTCAGTTGTCAAAAAAAAAAACGTAAAATTCGCTTTATCCTCGTCGCCGCTGTTGTGATCCTGGAGATGGTTCTATTCGGATAAATGATACACCAAGGATTACTGACAGTATATACTTTATTTCTAGTTTGTTTGTAGCTTGTCGTGGTGAAAATCCTTCTGCTGTTTTTTCCATATGACATCTGCCAGGCGGGGTATATCCCGGCTTGCTAGGATAAGGTCGTTCAGACTGTCATCGTAACATTAATGTTGTCATCTTTTCACGAACCGGAACAATTGGAGTGGCCCAGTTAGAGTATTCCATGGGAACCAAATCGCCATGCTCGATTAAACGATTTAATTCGGCTTCGACAAACCCCTTTCTTGCCAATGGTATCTGGCGTAGTGAATAAAGAATTGGTTGAGTTTTTTCCTCAAATTGGAGTGAAACGGAATGGCATGTGTAACGACCCAATTTCTTAGAAAACAAACAAGACATTTTTTTAAGTATGCCACTTTCTGTGATGAACGATATCTTTCAGATTCAAGCGTAGGTTATGCCGCAATCAGTATGGATCGGCACAGGTGAATGCTTTATTACCCACGTACCTAATTTTGAAGCGGTAGGCGAGAAGGTCCTCTGCATATTGCTGCAGATGGTTAACCGCGTAGATTGGACAAACGCGTTTTACTCTGAAAATAGACATCAGTGGTTAATGATCCATCTGAAGGTCAAACTTGAGAGTAGTTTTTACGGGTTGAACAAAATTCTGTTTCAGTATTAATTGTTTGCAGAATTATAAAACTTGAATTATGAACCGTGTAGATTAGTGTAAGTGTGTCTGAATATGAATGTGTGTTATTTTTTGTTGTTGACTCTTGACGATAGTTTCCGATGGAATACCTTCTCCTGTTCGAGCCTCCTAAGCTGCTGTTTCACTGTACAAATGCTTCCGCAAAAGTAGTAGTCCAATACTTACCTCGAGCATGTGTCTTGCTCCCGCGAACCGTGTGCATTCGAAAAACACGAAATCGATATTATTTACTAATTAGGTGCTTAATAAGGATTGTTGTTGTGTTTGTAATTGAACAAGTGCCATCGGAAGCAGCGCTGTTCTGTCAAGAATTGAGACAGATAGTAGTCGCCTTCCCCGGATTTCCGTGTTTCCTGTTCATCCAAACTTTAAGCTGACGGATGAAACGGTGAGTCCAGCGACCTTTGTTTCCATTCGATGTTATGCCATTCGATCATAGTTACTTATCGAAAAAAAATTCCTTGAAACCGTGGTATTCGTATAGCTTCACGTTCTTCGGTCAATTTTTTACGCTCCTTGGCAAAAATGTCTGAAGGCGGCAATCCTTCAATCACATGCACTGTGTCATTCAAAACTGTCCGAAATTCACAGATCACTGTTAAGCGCTGAGTCTCTAAGGTAAATACATGTTTCGACTATACGAAATCACTTTATCTGCCCAAATTGGAGCTCCATGTAGTATAATAGACGAGACACACTCTTCGTTTTTGCCTTGCTCCACTAGTTATCGTGACACTCTGGTATGTGATGGTTGGTTGTGATGTAATGACACATTCACCTAACCCCAGAGTTAGATTACTTTTATCTTCCTGCTAGTAATTAGCATTGACTCGGTTTTCTGCGTTTCCCGTTGATTGGAATCAGTTGAGGATGATACCCCGTCTTCCTTGTATTTAACCACTTATAACAGCAATATCGCCTGTGACTCCGATGGCTTTGGCTTCATTGCTGTTTTATATAGAAGAATCCTGTTACGAAAGTGTAGTCCTCCTTCGAGTGTACTCCTCCTCCTTAACTTTCCTTCGACGGGTTCCTTACATCAAAAGTAATAATGGCACCTTACTGCTTGCTACCTCTCTTCCATCTACTTCCGGCGATCGAATTTTGCGTAATAGCCTTAATTGTTGAGTGTAACTTTCTGAAGCCAAATTAAAATTTGACAAGGTCTTACAATTACCTCCTTTAACCTGCCCGAAATCCCTTGTTCCAATATCTTCCTCTCAGGAAACACACCTTCGTAAACAACTCGGGTATCCTTCAAATTGCTATTTTTAGTGCCAAATTCGGGATGTTGTCAAGCACAAGTGCGTTCTTATTGCCAACTTTCCTAGAACTGTCAACCACTTCGTCAAACGTAACAGTCTAGTTACATTATTAAACATCATCTGGACAGGTATGGGAGTTAAAATAACTAACTTTGACTTTTTCCATGACCATTTTATATGGTCACCCCTACGGTTTGCGATCAAATTCTTCGCACAGCTCACTAAAACGTTTTTGTTTGATCAATTTAATGGCGGTTTTAAGCACACTGCAACAAGCTGGTCGCAGATCCTAGTTACCTCGACGCCTTGAAGCGTTTCTGACGTAAACTATGTCTCCTCATTCCCTCAGAACATACCCCCACCGAAACCTTTCGACCTTGTCGACCTCCGTATATGTTGGTTTCCCGATTATAGCCTACTGGACATAATGTGTGCATATACTAAAAGTGCAGCTACTAACAAAAGTAAACTCAACAATGGTCTTAACAATGCCTCTTCGGAATGTTGACATATTCCCCGTGAGGCAAATGCTTCTAATTAAACTACTTCCGCTTGATAGTCTGCTGCCCCAATCAACAGCACAAGCATTAAAGTCACCTGCCATAAACACAAGGGTCCGATCTCGAGCGTCCTTCACCCGTTAAGTAATCTGTCGATTTTAAAACTCTTAACAAAACCAGGCTCTTTCCAGCTGTATTTTGGAATGCTCGTTGGCCGCAAGCCCAAATAGCAGCCCTACTATATGTGTCCGTTGTTCAAATCGTATCCTTGCGGTTTCGATATTGTTCTTGTGTTAGGGCGCCATCTCGTCTAATTTTATGCCCCCCTGGTCAAGCAGATCTTGCACTTATTGTATTTACGTGCTCTTTGTAACCCTTCTGGTATTTTGGGCACTTAAAATTACCTGATCCCAACTTCTCTGAACCGCCCAAACATCCTCTCACTTGGCCTCCAAAAAATCATATTTCGATCATTTCGTATTCAGACCACGTTCGGAACTTCGCTAGTTTCTTTAATGACTCATTCTCGGTAGAAAATATTTTTATTTATATTTCTTTTTTTCACCAAGCCACCCAGCTAAATTTAATTTTTGTTATTTTTCTATTTTCTTTACAGAAACGTAAGATAGTCGGTGAATCAACGTCCACTCAAGTGCTGCGTGATCTTGAAATTTCATTACGTACAAATCACATAGAATGGGTAAAAGAATTTCTCGATAGTGACAATCAAGGTTTGGATGCGTTAGTCGATTATTTAAGTTTTCGTTTGCTAATGATGCGTCACGAACAAAAACTGAAAGAAGAGAATAAACTATTGAATGAAAATAATTTAAATAATAGTTCTGAACTAAATAGTGATATTGGGGGGCATACGAGTAGTGTTAATAATCGTTTAGGTGGTGGTGGTAGTGGTGCGCCGAGTGGATTACCAAGTGACAATCACAATTACAATTCAAATACATCTATCATGCAAACGCAGAGGCCGCGCCTAAACGATTTAATTGATAGTCCGAGTTTGAAACGGCGATCACGGCATATAGTTAAATTGAATATGGGCACGTCGACCGACGATATACACGTGTGTATCATGTGTCTGCGTGCTATTATGAACAATAAGTATGGTTTTAATATGGTGATTCAACATCGCGAGGCAATAAATAATATTGCGCTAAGTATTATCCATAAATCGTTGCGTACAAAAGCACTCGTACTAGAATTATTAGCTGCTATATGCTTAGTTAAGGGTGGACATGAAATTATTTTGGCCGCATTCGACAATTTCAAAGAAGTGTATCAAGAGTCGAAACGTTTTTCGACCCTAATGACTTATTTTATGAATTATGAAATTTTTAATATTGACTTTATGGTCGCTTGTATGCAATTTGTTAATATTGTGGTGCATTCAGTCGAGGATATGAACTATCGTGTCCATTTACAATACGAATTTACGTCGCTTGGCTTGGATGACTATTTAGAAAAATTAAAATTAACCGAATCTGAAGAGTTGCATATACAAATTTCAGCCTATTTAGATAATGTTTTTGATGTGGCGTCACTAATGGAGGATAGCGAAACAAAAACATCAGCATTAGAACGAGTACAAGAATTAGAGGATAATTTAGGACGTGCCTTAGATCGTCAAACCGAAATTGAACGAGAATATTTATATAAGTTAACTGAAATTGATACTGAAATGCAAAATTTAAAGCTTGAACGGGATAGTTTAATTCAACTAAAGGATTCGTATGAGAATGAAATAAAATTGTTAAAGAATGTGTTGCAGGAGAATCAGCAAGAGTTGAATAATACAAAAAATCAAATAAATAGTTTTAGTAACGGCGATAGTAATCAAAATAAATTATTGAATAGTAGCATTAGTAATAATAATAATAATAATTCAATTAGTGTTAATAATAATAAAGTTCCTCACGAAAATACAACAATACCAGCGGCCCCAATTCCACCACCGCCCAGCATGATGATGCTGAATAATTTCAATAATTCAATTTCTTCGACGTCATCATCAACGCTATCACCACCATCACAAATGAACAATACTAGTGATAGTTGTAGTGTAAATAATTTAGAAGTAAATAGAAATTCAAGTACGAAACCAAATCAACCTCCAGCACCACCACCAATCATACCATTACCGCCATCGTTTACAAGTCCAATGGCACCACCAATGGCTGGTTTAATGCCAGCGCCCGATGGTGCAATGACAATAAAACGTAAAGTACAAACAAAATATAAATTGCCAACATTGAATTGGGTCGCTTTAAAACCAAATCAAGTAAGTATTCAGGCAGAGGATGCACGTGCTGCTCGCCTTATTATACATTCATTTAATCCATTCCATTTCATTTTCACAGGTTAGAGGAACAATATTCAATGAACTAGACGATGAGAAAATTTATGTTCAAATCGATTTTCTTGATTTTGAGGAAAAATTCAAAATTGGATTTGGCGGTGGTCTTGTTAACGGCTCGGCTGATGGTTGCGATGGTTTAAAATCATTCCCTAGTAAGCGTATCAAAGTACCCGAAAATATATCACTACTCGATCACAATCGATTACGTAATACAGCGATATTCTTGAAGAAATTAAATACTTCAATTGATACGGTGGTCAAATCGATTAATAATTTAGATTTAAAATCGTTATCACTTGATAAAGCCGAAATATTACAAAAACTTGTGCCCACCGACGAGGAAATAAAGGCATACCGCAAATATGTAATCGACAAAAAGGATTTAAATCAATTAACCGACGAGGATAAATTTATGTATCAGTTAACTAAGGTGGAACGAATATCGACCAAATTGTATATAATGCACTATATGGGCAACTACTATGAAAACTTGAATTGTATCAATCCACAAATTTATGCCATCAAAAATGCGTCCAACTCACTTAAATCATCATACAAATTTAAACAGTTGCTCGAAATTATTCTAGCATTTGGTAACTACTTGAACAGTAGTAAACGTGGGCCAGCATATGGTTTTAAATTACAGAGCTTAGATAATCTACTGGACACCAAATCAACGGACAAAAAAACTTGTCTGCTACACTATATTACGTCGACGGTGCGACACAAATTCCCGGAACTACTAAATTTTGACACGGAACTATATTGTATCGAGGAGGCGTCACAATTTTTACTCGAGAATATAACAACGGATTTGGCCGAATTGGAAAAGGGTATGAAAGCGGTTAAACAAGAAGTTGAAGTTGGATCGAAAGGGGTACAAATACATATGCTTAAAGAATTTTTACACAATTCAGAGGATAAATTAAAGAAAACGCAACGGGATGCGAATCTAGCGATGGTGAGTATTATTTATGACGTTTTTTTTAAAGGCCCAAGTTTAATAATGTTTTTGTTTTGTATCGTTTTACAGTCAGCATTCAAAGAGTGTGTAGAATATTTTGGTGAAACGTCACGAAATACCGATGCGAATACATTTTTCGCTTTAATAGTTCGATTTACAAAAGCTTTCAAGGTACAACCGCTTGATAAAAAATAATTTTTGATTGATTTTTATATTTCCTTTGTCCTCCTATCTATCTCTGTTATTATAATTTGCCTAATTTTCTAATTTTTCAATTTGCTTTTAATAAGTGTGCGTGCAATTGTATATATATATAAAACATAATCCTATAATTTCTTTGAAATATTTTTAAATAAAAATCAAAAAATTTTAAAGGCATCCGATCAAGAAAATGAACAAAGACGACGATTGGCACAAGCGGCTGCTTTGGCAATGGATAAAAAAGAAAATGGTGATTTAAAACAGAATCGGCTCTCGAAGAAACAGCAACAGGTAAGATTTTTAATAACAAAATAATTGATTCTGTTCATGCTTAACACTCAGTAATGTCTTTTATCAAACATTTGTGTCAACAATTCGAATATTTTATTTCAATCGTATGCATACTAAATCGAGAAGTTTTTGACCGAAACATGGGGAGACTGCATATTTCAATTTCAATAACGAGGAATCCTTTCCTTCGGATTTTTATGTTTTCGACGTGAACGTTATGCAGCGGGTAATAACCGTTCAGGTGATGGCGTGCTTTTACTTGTGAGCACTTTGTTTCGGATCCAATTTTGAATCTTTCAACTATCAAACTTAAACTGGGTGCACATTTTTAATTTGGATTTAATTTTTTATACGCATAAATTTAATTATTCGCTGCAAAAGTGTGAGGACTTACTTGGTCACTCGAGTGTTTGAAACCTGTAGTAACCTGAACTTCGTTATTAGTAATAATTATGTTTATAATTTTAGACAAGCAGAATACAATTCAATTTACTACTTCCTGTCGAAACTCGCTTGGAACAATGTACCGTTCCAAGAAACTGGTAAAGTGGTTGAGTTGCTATTTCCAATCAGTTATTTTACTCTGCGCTCGATAAATTTGTTCCTAAAGTTTATATAGAAAGAGGTTAGTTCTCTGAAAATCTGCAGCAATCAAACACATCCCGTTTGGATTATTTATTGAAACTTACTTGAATAGATTCTTATTTACCAATTCGAATATTGATCTGGAAGATGAATTGCGCTGTAATCCGAAAATGTTCTAGAAGTTTATTAGTTTCAAAACCAATAATAGGTTTACCTTCGAACATGTCATTCAAACGACCTAAGAGTGTTTGCCTGCCTGGTCAGTCTAAATACAGACTATTCTAAACTAAATTAGTGTCCGCTTTTCAAGAAAAAATTAGTTTAGTCTGTATTTAGTCTGAACAGGCACACACCATAAATCTAACAAGCTAACAAGCATCTAATAAGCTGCAATTTGCTGAATTTTTTAGTAGAGTTTTTGTTGATGGTATACCGTCTTATGTTTTAAAAACAAAGTTTTCTTTTCAATTTGATCCTTGGCGTCGAAAACTATCGAGGAATTGCAATTTTATTAAGATTTCTCAAGTTATTCGAATTATTGGTGAATGAAACAATTTTCTTTGACTGCAAACATTTGATTAGCTCTAATCAGCATGGTTTCTTTCCGGGACGTTACACCACTACTAATCTATGGCTATTTCAAAATTATTTTTAGTCCATAAATTTAAAAGTTCAAGTGGATGTGGTTTGTACGGGTTTCGCTAAAGCATTTGAGAAACTCAACCATAGATCGTGATTGGCAAAGCTTGACAATTTGGTTATGGTCTTATACAACTTCAGACTGTTTTAATGTGTTTCCGACGTCCCTCAAGGTTAGCATTTAGGACCGCTACTGAAAGAGTCAATAAAGCGGATCCTCTGACCTTAAAGCTGACGTTGCTGAAAATCATGAATAGCACAAAAAATTTATTTAAAATTACCAAAGAGCCAACCAGCGAGTTTTCTTAAAAATTAAAATTTCACTAACCTTTCACTAATGTATCCGGATCGGTGGCTAATTCGTTAAATATTTTTTAATGAATTAGTTTCGTCAAATCGGTTAGGTTTTTAATCCCAGGGCGAATCCCAGGCATTTCGATGTTCAATTTTATTTTAGTTTTTTTTTTTTTTTTTTTTTTGTTATAGTGGGGTGAGCTATTACTAACCCTGTGCACCGCGACCATTAAGGTCTATTGTGCCTCCCCAGATGGTTTTAGATAAAGTGGAGGTTCAAGTCCTTGATAAACGCAACCATCTCATGCATATCCAACGGGCCGGCGTTAGGCAACTGTATTGTGTATGCATGGAGGAATTTAAGTCTTTTATGGATTATAGCATCACACGTAAATAGTAGATGTTCGGATGTTTCCCTTTACAGGTTGCAGAATCTACAACGGTCTGTAGAGGACTTTCCGATTTTCTCCAGATGTCCATTAAAAGGGCCATGTCCTGTTAAATACCAAATGAGGGACTTCAAAGACTGTCTGTCCATCTTGGTTGCCTGATCTAGACGTCTAATATCATAGCTTAGTAGTTTCTTGGTCTGTCTCATTCCAGTGGAGGACTCCCAATATATCTTCATTTATCTCAGTTCCCAATTCCTTATGCCATTTGCCAGATGGTTCTTGGAGTAACCAATACTAGGCTCGGGGCCAAGGAAAGAGCCATCCGCTGCCTCCTTTGCACAGCGGTCTGCCGCCTCGTTTCCCTGTATATCAGAATGGCCAGGGGACCACAAAAGGGTTACTTTATTCTCCCTGCTGAGTTCTAGAAGGTTGCGGTAGCAACTCCAGATAATCTTTGAGTAGAAGACAAATGCTCCTATGGCAAGCAATGTCGCCTGGCTGTCCGAGATCACGAAAATTTCGTATTTCCTTTTTTTTTTTTTGTGAGACATCGAAGCACACATACCTCGATCGCAAAAATCTCTGCTTGGAAATCTGTGGGGGTTTTACCCAATGGGATACAGAGTTCGAGACCCGACCCGATTATACCCGCACCTGTGCCCACCCCTGATTTCGAACCGTCAGTGTACCATATGGAGGCGTGACGGGGTAAGGAGGAGATGATACTCCCCGCTTGTTCTCTGTCGGGTATCTCTATCGTGAAATTCCTCCGGCAGTCAATAGTTTTAACCATCACGTCTGATAGTTGAACTATTTCCTCGTTCAAATCCAATTTCTGTAGGATACTATTATGTCCTGGTTTAATGGTTTTAATTTGAGACGTTATTTTTAGATTGACTGCTCTTGAACCAGCTACTTTTTTAAGGTGCAAGTGTAGTGGTGAGAGCCCTAGTAGCTTCTCAAGAGCAGCTGTAGGGCCGGTTTTCATTGCTCCCGTTACACTTAAACAAACTAATCTCTGAATCCTATCCAATATAGAGCAGGCACCACTTTGCTCTGTCTTAGGCCACTACACAAACGCCGCATAAGAGATTATTGGTCTTACGATGGTTGAGTATAACCAAAGCGCCATTTGGGGATTCAGACCCCACGTTTTGCCAATCATCCTTTGGCAAGAGAAATGCGCCCTATTTGCCTTGTTTGTGATATATTTTAGAAACAGGTTCCATGTCAGTTTCTGATCAAGTATCACTCCCAGGTACTTAACCTCTGTCGCCATCTGGAGAATTTCCCCATTTAGAGACAGAGGTGGGAGAATTGTTTTCCTCCGATTTGTAAAGAAAGTGCAAATAATTTTGCTGGGGTTCACTCTAAGGCCCGTCTCAATAGACCAGTCGCTTACCAACTCGAGGGCATATTGCATACGTTCCGCTATTGTACTCTCGAATTTCCCCCCGACCATTAAGACTAAATTGTCCGCATAGGTGATATTCGAGAAGTGAGAGTTTCTTAATCTTCTAAGTAGTTCATCCATCACGAGTAGCCACAAAAGGGGTGAGAGAACTCCCCCCTGGGGACAGCCCCTAGTAGCCGCAATCGTGATGGTTTTGTTACCGAAGGAGGCCGTTATCTTCCTGTTCCTAAGCATATTAATTATCCACCCTATGGTGGAGGAGTCTATTCCCCTTGCCTGTGCTTGTTCTTGAATCATTTCGAACCTGGTATTGTCAAAAGCCCCTTGAATATCAATGAAGGAGCATAACAAGACCTCTTTATTCCGAAGTGTATCTTCGATGTTTGTTGTCAGCTCGTGAAGCGCTGTTTCTGTCGATCTCCCAGTCTGATATGCATGTTGGCTTGGGTCTAAGGGATGCCTTAGGAGAGCATTGGATCTAATATGTAGGCCCAGTATCTTCTCCATGGTTTTCAGAATAAATGATGTGAGGCTAATGGGTCTATAAGACCTGACGTCCTCTGCAGATCTTCTTCCAGTTTTCGGGATAAAAATCACCCGCACCTCCCTCCTAGCTTCTTGGAACATATTGCAAGCTGTAGCTGGCTCTAAGGAGTCTAATTAAATAAGCCAACAAAATTTCTAGGCCTTGCTGTAAGAATGCAGGATATATAAAATCCCCTCCCGGCGATTTAAAGGGACCAAAGGAGTTAACGGCCCATCTTATTTTTCCGGGACTGAATATATCTTTTGAAAGCCTGTAAGCTTCCCTTGGAACCAAGTAGGGATGCACGCTGTCTGCATCGAGGTCTACCTGGCCTTCAAGGACCGTACACTCTGGGAAGAGTGGCCTCTCACCAGGCATTCGAGAGTTTCCTCCCTGGATGTGGTTGTCTCTCCATTCGATTTCCTTACGGATCCCAACGGATTTCTGTGGTCCAAGGAGAGTGCCTTCTGGAGTCGACAAGCCGCAGGCAGCCTATCTTTTTTCCCACAAAAGTCTCTCCAGCTCGAGCTCTTGCTTTTCCCAAGAGCGACATTATACTGGGTAAGAGACATTCGATAGGTTGTCCAATCGTTTGTCCTCTTAGCCCTGTTGAAGAGTTTTCGAACCTCACGTCTTTTGGTTTCCAGGGTATGGTTCCACCAAGGAACGTCCCTTGTCCCCCTGATACGAACCAGGGGTGAACTTGAGTGGTAGGCATCAATGATTGCCTCGGTTACATTGCTTGAAACTCTATCAAGATCCTCAATAGAGTTGATATTGGTCTGTAGACCGGTTAAGTTATCATAAAGTCTTTCATTGTAGACTGGCCAATTAGTACGTTTTGGTATTCTTACCACCGACTCGTTTTTTGAAGGGGTTTTAATATCAAACCTGATATACATGTGATCCGAGAAGGATGCTTCCTTTGATACATGCCAATCCAGAATTGTACCAGAGGTACCCATGTCAGACAGGGTAAGATCTAGCACCTCCTTCCTGACTGCATTCACAAAGGTCGTGTCGTTCCCTTTATTATTAATGATAATATTATTTGCTAAACAAAATTCAAAAAGTTGCTCACCTCTGATGTTGGTGTCGCTGCTTCCCCAGACTGTGTGGTGTGAATTTGCATCGCAGCCGATGATGAATTTTTGGTGATGAGTCGTGCAATAATTAACGAATCTCTGTACCGGTTCTGGAGGTGGGTCGTTTTCGTCCCCGGGAAAATATGCCGAGGCACAGTTGAGCGTGCTTCGGCCTCCTTTGGGTAGAAGCGTCTCTATCGAGATCGCTGTTATGTCCCTGGAAATAAATTCATTAATGGAGAATATGTTAAGTGTCGAGCGACAGAGAATTGCTGTCCTCGGCCTATCCTCTTCCGTGTTGTAAATTAGCTTACCTGTTTTACTCGGCAAACCTTTGATTTTTCCATTGTGGGCCCACGGCTCCTGAATGAGCGCTATGTCCCAGTTCTTTGTTAAGAAAAGGCGGCTTAGATTACAAGTGGCCGCCTTGGATCTATGGAGATTTATCTGCACAAATCTCAAGGATGTGTGGTGTGTTGAACCATGCACCATCTTACTATACCTTATCCTTGGGCTCTGAAAACCCTTGTTCTCCCTTTTTATTTCAGTTTGCTTTTTTATCAAAAATCTTTTTTCTGGAGGCGCCACCCAATTGATTCGGCTGCACTTAATTAAACCTTTATCATGAGCATCACATTCATTCTCTACTTTGTTATTGGTACTATAAATATGTCAATGAAATGGTTAATTGACCCTGACCACAAATTAGATAACTATATAGTTTTCTAATTTGTACCCTGACCAATAACAATCATAATGATTCAAGTTTGTGTTACTTACGCAGATTATTCGAGATAGATTTTTTAAGATTATTCGATTAAAATAAGAAATGAGAGATTTTGAGATGTTTAGATTAATCTAGATTTCCCGGGTTGATTAGCGTTTTGTGTTTTGGCATCGAAGTTATTCAATATTTGTGAGATTATGCGTCGCCTTTCAGTTATTTTTCCGAGAAAGATGTTTTTTGTGCTTCTGAATTGCTTAGCATTCAAATGCTTTTATTACAAATTGTTCGTAATTTATTGATTTTTCAAGATTAGTCTAGAATTCTAATTTGATTCGAGATCTTCGAGATCAAAGTTTTCGAGTCTAGCTAAACAATTTCTTGTTTTTTTTATGATTATTCCAGGATCCTGAGCTTTTTCGAATGTTTCAAAAAATTTGAAATTTTTTGTAATTATCGATATTTTTCTAGAATTCTCACATTACTCGAATTTTTCGACGTTATTTGTGTTTGCCGATATTTCTCGAAATTGGCAAGAAGTGGAGTTGGTTCTTGTTACAGAATTAATGATCTGTTAAGCATGGAGTTATTTAAAGTTAAGTTTGGGGGATATTGGTTTACATTGATGACATTTTTTGAGAATATTTGGGACTATCGGAATAACTTCAAATAATTATTCCGGATATTACGAATTCAAACGTCGTTATTATTCAATACTTCCGAGATTAACCCTAAAGCTCTTAACATATTTTATAACATATCTTCTTAGCAAGAGCCTCTCAGTCTCTGACACGGAACTGTTTGTAAAAATTTAATTTTATTGAAAATAAACATTTAATTATTTTATTTTAAACTAAAAAAATAACAATTTTCTTTTAGAGAGTTAGAGACTCACAGGCCCTTGTTAAGAGCTTTAGGGTTAAAATTGAAGATAATTCGAATATTTTTTTTGGATTTTCGAGATTACCTGTTCGTTGATGTTATTCGCAAGAAATTGCGGTTAATTCAAAACTATTGAAGATTCAAGGAGAATTTTTTATGTTATTGAAAATTGTTCGAAATTACTAGATAATTGGCTAGAGTTCAGTATTGCTGCTTTATGTTCAGTTTTATAAGGACCTGTAACTGTATCATCTTACAGAGTTTTTGGTTTTCGGCAGGTAATATTGAAATATTACGAACACAAACAGATCGGTTACTGGAAAGGGTTATGGATCCCCGGACTATAGTTTTTCTTTTTTAATCAATTATTGATCATGGGTCTTCAAAAGATTTAGCTACGATATGATCTAGGTATATAGAATTATATTTTCGCCCGATTCAAAAGATTTGGCAGGGCAAGGAGACGGACATTTTTGATTGCTTAACATCAATGAGCGGATCCTATGTGTGGTAGTGGAAAATTCCTGTGTTTTAATAAAAGTCCTTCAATTTGATTCTCCCGATTTTCGTCCATTTTTTCCACACATTTAGAATTCGAATGGCCTTTTCAGCCAGCCTGTTCGATTATGGATAAAATAACATTGAAATTTCACAGTTTAGTGAAAGTTCGAAATGTTGCACTAGTGAATGGCATATTCTCGGACATAAAAATATCAGACCATACAAATGACTAAAGTAAAAATTCTTTAAAGAACTAAAATAACCAATTCCACTGTCTTAGACTTTTCAATAACCCTAATTCTAACCAATTCGAATAAGAATCTAAAATATAGGCTGAAATTCGTACAGAAACTTCATTAAGTTGTTTTGTTTTTACAATCGAAACTAGACGTTTGTGATTCGTAAGTGCTGCAGCAACATTTCGCCCATAAATAAACTATTTGAAGAGATGTGTCCCCAGTTTATCTTTAAATGAAATAATTTTCTTCTGTTCATTGAATTCCTTTTTTATTTTAAACAATTATTGATCATGGGTCTTCAAAAGATTTAGCTACGATATGATCTATCTAGAATTATATTTTCGCCCGATTCAAAAGATTTGGCAGGCCAAGGAGACGGATATTTTTGATTGCTTAACAATCAATGAGCGGATGAGGATCCTATATGTGGTAGTGGAAAATTCCTGTGTTTTAATAAAAGTGCAAATCCGAAGTAACTCAGTTTTATTTTTTGGACTACTCATATCGGCAGTAGCACATGAACCTCCTGAACGAATTTCATTTTCGGATATAACCTGACGCATAAATGTCACCTCATTCAACAGCAATTTCTCGTTCGCTGTAAAACCTTTCGAAATGCAGTGTTATGCTTGTTCTCAAGGATCCCGGAAATAATGCTCTTGATCTACCGCTCTTATAAAATCTGCATCCTTTAAAAATAATATTTGGTTCAGTAGTAGTGAGTAGTGAGTTTGCGGTTGAGTAGACATTCCATCGCAAATGACCTTTCCTATTATACTTTGCACATCTGTTATTTGCAGCAAAAGTACAAAATTGGTGGATGATCCTGTCCACATGTAAATTTTTTTGTATTAATAGTGCAGAGTGTCAATAACTGCTGCAAAATCTGCTATTACCTGTCCTCATAATTTTTTCCACATTTAGTAGTTCCGATGAATTAAAATAAAATTTGTATCGTCGTAAATAACCGAAACACCTAGCTATACCCAACGCTGCCTTATTTATTTGGCCCAAGAACACATTGGTTACAGTTAAACCGAGCATGTCAGCCGATATGAAAGTGCTCACACTTGAGCCAACAATCTCGAAAAATCTCTTCACAATCGCTTCTTCGGGGTAAATTCAACCCTATGTGCCTCACCCCATTTAACATTCGCAGTGAGATTTTGATCAAGCCGAGCTCTCATATCAATCCACTTCGCAAGACCGGCGTTCCGCAAAGAAGTAGAATATGGCAAAGAAACAGTGGAGGAAAGTGAGCTCTCATCAGAATATGATTGAATTCGTTTGAGAGTCGTGGATAAAAGATCATTGATGAAAATAAGAAAAAGTGCATGGGACAGAATGGATCCCTGGAGGATACCAGTATTTATAGACCTAGGAAACCCTCCATCACCATTCACTTGAGTTCTGCGACAGAAAAGAAAGTTTTCAATCCAAGAGACCAGCGAACTGAGAAGTCCAATTGCCAACGCCTTCTTGATACTGAGCGCAATGATTTGCAGATCACCAGATTGGTGAATACATCAGCTCCATAGTTCGGTAATACAGTGTATTAAATCACCAATCCGTCGGCTGCCTGTGTTTTTGAGTATTTCATTAGGCGGAAATTGACTATTGTGTATAGGACCTTACAAGTACTGAGCCAAGGTTTATTAAATGATAATTCGAAGGATTAGATTTCTTCTTGAGTATTGGATGAATATTGGTTATTTTGCATTAGAAATTATTTTCATTAGAATGCGATGTCGTATGATGTTTTTCATAATAGGGGTTCAGGCCCTTTACGTGGAAATAGTGTCGGGACTAGTTGATTTGTTATCATCAATGTGATTTTCCTTGCATAATATCTAAAAAGATACTCCTCACGCAACCAAACTATGAGTTGACTTGATTTGATTACCGTCAACTGGTTGTGTCAAAGTTGAGATCCATAATACCGATTTATTTTTTGAAGAAAAAAAAATCTGGAAATTTTTTTTCGTAATTGCGGAGGACGCCCTACATCTAGATCACCTAGTCGAAGAGAATAGACAATATAAATTAGGTACAAATTTTAATTTTGGGTTGGTGATTTTTTTTTCGTATTTATGTAATTCCATTTGATAAACTTCCATTTGAGCTTCGTAGGCTTTTTACTGGCGTATAATTTACCGTTTGGTCTTGTAGAACGTTATTTTGACACAACAATTTCTTTAGTTAGCATTATGAGGAAGTTCATTGATTTTTTTTTAATCCAAACAGTTGTGCTTACATTGCTTCATAGAGTTGTTTACAGCTCGGATACAATAACAAGTGTCGCACTCAAGTCTCGTTCCTTATGGTGGACGTTTTAACAACCTGAGCTTCATTAGATATGTTTTGGGTTGTAATCACCTCTTCCTCACTCCTCACTTGTTTCAACTTTTGGAGATGCACTTTTTCTGCTTCAGTTATAGGTTTACTGGATATCCACTTTAATTTGCTTATTTTAATTAATTTTGCTTTTGTGCTTGCTGCAGCATAAGCATCGTTTATTTCATTTGAGTTCAAGAACCTCTCGATCACTTTAATATGTATCCCATTTTTTATTTTTTAGTTGATAGGTTGACACCTTTTACCAACTTGGCATAAGTAAAGGGTTGAATTTTAGTCTTGTTCACTCCGGCAATGAAACTTTGCTTCATTCCAACTGCTTTAAGGGTTTCGCAATTTTTTTTGCGTTTTCCAGTCGCGGCTTCGATATTTTCTACTAAGCCAGAAAATCGGTTGGCGGCGACCAAACCGTGTTGAACTTTAGCCATTGAACGACAGAATTAAATCGTGGTTAAACAGATAGTCTGTACCAATCATATTATCCCAAATATCACGACCTACAGCACTTTCTAAACACGAATTGAAAGAAACTAATTTTTTTTTTTTTTTTTGTTTTTTTTTTTATATTTTAAGGAGGCTGTCATAAATGAATTAAAAAGCAAAACAACGGCTGTGCGTGAAAAAAAACTACTTCATCAGGATGAGGTGTACAATGGTGCTTTAGAAGATATATTACTTGGCCTAAAATCTGAACCATATCGACGCGCCGATGCTGTACGACGTAGTCATCGACGACGCATCGATAGTAATCGTTTATCGAAAAATTTGGAAGAATTACAATTATAAGAGTTGCAACATTTTCGACTCGAATTTTATAAAGTCTCGCACAATTTTTTTTTTTTTTTTAAATTTAATTAACGTACTATTTAGGCTTTTAGAAAACAAACAAAAAAAAAAAAATCTCGCGCATGTGATAGAATAGACTATGGGAAAAAAATTGAAATTAAATTATTTTAGGTTGGCGCAAAATTTGCCTAAAACACTGGACAGAAGGAGGTTCACAGCAAATTTTTTATAAACTTCATTTTTTTTTTTTGTATATAGGGATATTTCTAATATAAATGATATCTAAATTTATATATAATTAATTATACAAAATAAATTTATTTAAATATATTTTAATTTTAAATATTAGACACACTTGACATGACATTCTAGTATTTTATAAAATATAATATGTATAGTTAGGAATATAAAAAAGACTAAAAATAAATACGGACACCAGCAACATTTTTACATTCGAATATTTTTTTTAAAATAATTATACTATATATACACATATTATGATAATTTAATCAATTAATTAACTAATATTTTTTATACAACATACTCGTATATCACGAGGAGAACTCCCGCGATTTGGATACCAGATGGAAAAAAAATTGTATAACGACAAGCAATTAAAAATGTAAAATTTTGTTATTTTGGAAATGTACCATGTTGATTTGATGATAAATAGATATGTACACTATTATTTATATATGTATTTTATGTGTATAAAATTTTATTTTCTGCTTCCCTTTAATTGATTACTGTCGTAAGATGGAATCAGTTGTTTATCACATCGTTTAGGTTTCTATTTTTATTCTAAAACTGGAATTTATTAGGCATAAGCTCAAGTTACAATTTTGCTAGCACCGAGTAATCATTTAAAATTAATTTACTTATTACTTGTGTCTAAAGATGAATCAGCATTTATTACATTAGCATTTTTGTAAAAAATATTACGTAATTTAATACAAAGTGAATTACAAATTAATTTAAATAAATAAGAAGGGCATCGAACACTAATAAAAATAAAAGTACGTCGTCGACAAATAATGACAGTTCCATAAAAAGTGAAAATGCAATGACAATAAATGTTGCAATTACAACAGCAATAAACAGAAAGAAAAAATTTAAGAGAGATTAGAATAAATTTAACTCTAAATCGTCTCAATAAATCCGAGAGCCCCAACTAAACTCTACACTAAAGCGTAACAGCGGCGTATCGACACTCAATAATACAACCATCCAAAAAGTAAACGCGAGTAGCAGGTGAGCGTAATCTGGTAAAACACGAAGCTTTAAAGTTTGTCAGATCAGGTTGAAAGTCAAATGCATCATTGCCGCAAGAAATAGTTTTTAAAATTTTAATGTCCGCATAAATTAGAATATCGGAGTGACTCAGACAATTTACCACATCATTTACGAAAATAATAAAGAGTAAGGGTCCTAAATGACTACCTTTAGGTAATTCTGAAGAAACATCAATAATTTATTTGACTTCTAAATTCGATGTAAGACCTAATCCAATCAATTGGCAAAAAATTACAATCCAAGGTCTAAGCAAGAAGAATTCATGATCGATATTGTTAAAGGCCTTGCAGAAATCAGTTTAAAGAAACCTAAGTTAGCAACAATTAACCTAACCAGGGAATAATCCAAGCTGTCTGTGAGAAATGAATGTCTTAAGGGCTAACCAGCGAATCAGTAAGAATCCTTAAAGAATTTGACGAAATTATTTCCTTACAGAATATTTGACATATTGGCCACCGAATCCGTAACAACTGACAAATACAGTATTAAAATTGTAATGTGAATATGAAAATTTATTATTTTTAAGAAAAGTGTACGCGTTAATTTTCGCTCTGTTAAGTGACAGCTGAACTGAACGAAAAGTTCTTAAAGAATCGCTGGTCAGTAACATGCCCTTTCTGTATATCGCGTTATGGCTTAAAGTTGTTACTGACTCGCTGGTTCCCCCAATAATATGAAACTTTGACAGAACTGAAATAATGCAAATACCTCTATAATTCTCCACATTGCTACGAGATCCAGATTTGAAAATCGGCTAAATAAGTGAGCGGTTTTATAGATTAGGGAAGCAACCCTCAGCGAGACTTCGACTAGACAGGAAGGAAATATGGTCAGAAATTGCATTACCGGTTAATTTAAAAAAAATGGGTGGAACAGAATCTGGCACTTTCACTATCCACTTCTAGATAAAACATTGAAAATTTTGACTCCCTTACTCCACTCCATATATATTTCTTAAGCAATACAACGGACGAGTTGTAATTAAGAACATTAGAGCCTTGTATTTTTAGATTTATCAACCCATTATTATACCACGGCCTCTTCTATGCACTTGAAGCTTTCTTCCTAGGGATAAATCCCTCAATAACTCGATTAATGTTTCGATAGAATTCGCTCAACATAGCATCGATAATAACAAAACGACCAATCATACACATCCAGAAATGCATTTAAAGAAACTGTAATCGCCCATTTTAAAATTGAAAATCCATGAGTTCACATTTTCTTCGACCAACTCGCAGCATTCAAATATAACTGAAACATTCAGCAGACATTGGAAAATACTAGACGATCCAGTTAAATCCTCACACGCGGAAATTGTTACCAATATTATAATAAAACGGTACGAAAGTCAGATCCAATACGTATCCACTATTATTCTTAACATTGTTACATTGTTTTAAACCCAATGAAAATATTCAGAGGTGAAGTTTTCCATCTCATCGTTCATGTTAACAGTAGGACAAATTGTGATCAACAATCTCCCATACAATATATGGTAAGTTTAAATCTCCAAAAATAAAAAAACGAGCTGAAGAAATGGAATGCTTGAATGACAGGGTATATATGGTAAGTGACACAGATGATCAGCGAATATGAATGGAATCGTAAACGAACAGCAACGATTTCGACATCGCAATTAGCTAACGTTGTCGGACTGGATAAATATTTTTTAGAAACTGCGACTACAATACCATCACACTTGAAGTGTACTGTTAACCACGACTCAACGATGCAAATGACATCATAATCTTCCTCCAAAATTAACAAATACAGAGATTTTGATTTAACTCGAATACTATTTGAATTAAGGGAGTAGATATTTAAAAACGACATTGGCGGAAGAACAGCTTCACTGCTACAACTGATAAATGATGGTGTGTTGGGGGATGGAGAAGTTACTTTAGATGTTGAAAAGAGGTGAATAATTTGTAAATGGCCAGATTAATACACCAAGAGGCCAAACGTCGGAGTTATTGAGTCCGAAATGGGACTCCTTCAATAAAAATTTTAAATTAAACGAACATCAGTGAACTTTCCCTTACGCGATCTTTAGAGAGTAACAGTTTACAAATAACTTCCTTTAGGTTCTTATTGGAGTTGGAGTCAGTCTCAAAAACTTTTGCGAATAAAGGCTTAGTGGCGTTACCGTCACCAACTTTTCCGCGGCTCTGTCCACAATCATGTCAATTTTCTTCAAAAGTTTGAACATGTTGTTATTCGCGAGCAATGATATACAGCAGTTGCCAAAATAGCGTTTACTTGAATATTTGAAACGATGTCCATAAACGTAGCTGTACAAATTTTTTTTGCAAGTGTTGCAAGACATTTTTGGTGTTATGTTTATTGAGACGAGAACCCTGAATATAATCGACGCGAAATTGCGAAAGCAAAGGCAAATCACGGCATCACCGGCCCCGAGGAGAAAACGGTTTCAAATAGGTAATTTGAATTGTAACTGAAATCGAAACAATGAAGCAGAGATCGCAACCGAATTCCACACTAATAAAGAGGACGCGGTGGTAGTTTGCAACTACGAGGTCCCGGAATAGGAAGGAACTACAGAAAAAGGAATAAAAAATTGAAAAGTAAATAAATTTAGTTAATAGAAACTGGGAAATCTCTAAAATGAAAAAAAAAGGTCTATCCGACTTCTCGAACAACACTTTTCCCACAAAGCGTTCATTATACGTCACCAAACCAACCATTTACAATTTACAAAAATTTTCCGTTATTTTGAGCTAGATGTCAGTTTCTTACAGACTCACAATTAATGTAACATTATTTAGAACTGAGACGTGTTGAAAATCGCATTCGCCAGTTGTCATCTTCAAACTTTAGGATTTGGCTTCAGTTAAAAAGCTTTAGTTTACTGTTGAAAATCTGTAAGAATTTAAATTACTTCATTCAAAGGGCAACCACAACGCTAATTTTTTAATTTCGATGTTGAAGAGAATCGCGATAACATACCCATCGCCAAATCAGCTTAAAAAAAACTGGGATGGAAAAGGAGCAGGAAGAAAACGAAATTGATAAAGACGACTAGAATTTGGCAGTAGTAAACGAAATTAATTTGGAGAATGCATGTTTCATATCAAAAGGCAACACTGACTATGTCCTAGAAGAAAATATTGAAATACAAATTTTTGATAAATCTCGGGGCGATTTCAATATGAAATTAACTCACAAGAAACAAATACAATGGAGACGACGACCGGAATATGTCGTATCGGAAACCTGTATGATGAAGTTGCGATACATCAATTGAAATGGGATGTTTTTTTTTTTTAATGATGAATTATTCGAGTTGATAGCTGAAAATACGAATATTTATTTTTTACAGCAGCGAATCTCATTTTCTCCAAAAACATCAAGGAAATTAAAAAACTTTTTGGTGTACATTTGTTCTGAGGAAGCACCAAATTTCCAAGAATTGATTGAAGCAAGCTTTTCGGTATCAGCTATGTATAGAACGCAATAGGCAGTGACCGATTCCATCAATTACGCTGAAACTTACATTGCATTAATAATTTGGAAATTCCACGAAACAATAAAGATATATCTATCAAAGTAATTTTCTTAAATACATATCAATATCAATAATAATAATAATAATAAAATTTGACCACAGTAATCCCAGGAGAAGCATCTGTAAAAAAAGCTGTGCAAATGGATCATGCGTCGTTTGGTTTCCTTATGTGTACTGCGAAGCTTCATAGCGGTGAAATAACTGTCCTTAAAACAGCCAATTTTTAGATTTAAACTTGAACTGACGGTGGTTCATTTATTTAAAAATTGTTTCAGAGTTAATAAAAAAAGAGATCGCCACGTTACTTATTTGAATAAGTAAGCTTCCACAGATAAGTACATATTCGTTTTTAAAACAGCTTAAGAACGCAATTTAATAGACCTAATTGTTTATATATAATATAATTGTTCTAATTCAAAATAGCGACAGATTGTACGGCTTTAAGGAGATGAAGTAAATGACCAGCGCAAGAATGGCATTAGTATGGCTTAATTTCGATTTTAAATTAGCAGTTCTCTCGGATTACCGAACACTTAACGACGATGCATTTAATACAACGTTGGATGGAGGAATGTGTAGTTTGTTAAATATTTTACTATATGGTCCGTTCGTACAAAAAATCACAAATTAAAATAAAGTCACGAGAATTAAATCATTTTTTTCCATTGACAGCAATTACAAATAAATCTATTTCAATATACACGATAATCTTCGACCTTTTCCAATAAAATATCCCTATCAGCCGCGGTCATTTGGACAAACTTTTCATAATGCTGATGAAAGTAAATTCCGTCGAGCTCGTTGTCCATCTGAAAAACACATAATAGAAAGAATTTGGTTTAAGCATAACTTGGGTTTAACGCTTACAGTGTTTATACCTACCAGTAAATCAGATAATCCAACCGTGTTCATCGAAATCGCCATAAATTGGTAAAATTTATCATATAAAAACGAAAACTCAAAAGGTCGTTCGGCAATTGTATTCGGATGTGATAATGAATTCATAGATTCTGGATTCAAGTTATACTGTTGAAGGCAATACAAAATATAATCAGCCTCCTCCCTTGCTATAAATAGGTTCTGGAAAATAAAACAAATTTGTTAAATGCCGGAGTGACCTATTGAATTGAGATGCATATACCTCAACCATATTCACCAAAGTTAATACAGCGCATACATAAGATTTTGGTATTTTTTCGATGGTTGTATAATTCAATTGTTCCGATGCAATCCAACACAACAATTTTAATTTAATTTCTAGTAAAGTGTCTTTATTTCCTGCCTTCTGGTAGAGTTGTAATAAAGATGGAACCTCTATGTTTGGATATATCGGGCAAACCGTTTCATAATTAATACTTTTTTTATTGAAGCACATAACTTCTCGTCTCTGTTCAGAAGGCCCCAAGTGCTTCAAGACAATACCCATCTGACGTTTAAGTATTTCTAATGCGACAGCCATAAATGTTTCGTACTTCGAAGTTTCGTGTAAAAATGACGGTTGCACCGGAATACGTAAATCCTTTAGAAATTCGTAAACATATGAGTTTTGTACTCCCTTAGCGACCGTAAGTAATTCACCTTCGTCGACTGGTTCCGGTTCGGTACGATTAGCAAACATCTCTAACAATTCTTGAACAGATTTAGTAATCCCTTCTATATGGTTTAGGCTCAATAACTTTACAATATACTTGCAATCTGGAACTAACGTCTTATCACGGAACTTTTCTATTATATATTCTGCAACGTCTTTAAATGAATTTGTAATATCTTTACATACAGATTTATTAAGAAATTGTTTGATCAAATCATACGGCAAATTATTCCCCGTGAATATACCAAGTAATGGCATTTCATCTTCATTTAATTCTAGAAAATTACGAACTATCTTCTTGTCGTACTGTTCAATTTCGAACTTTGCTGAATCAAATTGTTGAATGTCCCAGAAACTCCATTCGCCATTAATAAATATGAAATCAGAATCTCCACTTATGACCGCAATAGCTTTGTAACGTGAGGCATACGCTGCAATATCTCGTTCACATTCATTGTAATATGATTTATGGATGCGGCCATATTTTTTGGCCAGCATGATAGCGGCAACAAAATAACTTGCGTTATTATAAATGGAATCCTTTAGATTCTGTACGATATCTTTTGGGCTCCATTTGTCCTTGATCATTTTGAAAATACTATCGACATTATTATAAAATTGTTTTCTCCGGCCATTTATTAAACCAGGTTTATTTTTATGCCTTAAAGGTCCGCCACAGAAAAACTCTAATTGTACGCCTTTACTTTGTAAGCGTTTTAACATAGATTCGGTTATGTCAAGCGATCGTTTATGTTTGCAGAAAAGTACATCTAATTGGGCTTGGTCATTGTTACACATTAAACGATAGAATCCAGCAAAGTCGAATACTATTATGGGTGTGACGTCAGGATTGGCACTAAATAAGCATAGAATTTAGAATCACTCATAATTTAATATTAAATGAAAATTTACGGTTACCTTTTCCATTCATCGATTTTTTGTTCGATTGCGATTGGACTACATGCAGCTGGAATTTTTCTTTTGATGAAATCTCTTAAACCAGGCACCATTTTGTTAATTAATTTAAAATCAACCACTTAGTAACAATATTTTTAATAATGTCAACCAAATTCAATGTACAACTGAACTAATCTATGAGAGATTATACCGTTTTATATACCCAAAAATCGATTAGTTTGGTGGTTTCCGCGAATAATTAAATTTCATTGCAAAAATATTTATTGCTTTTATCACCATAAACGTGCTGATAGCACAATATAAGATAACGGTTTATGAAGACTTTAGAGTAACTAAAATTGTTCATCATCGTTGCATTAAACTAGCACGGACGTAAAGTATACTTTTGTCAAATGAGATACGAAAGAAGTTTGCGAAGACTTTTATATGTATTACTAGTTTGGCGAATGAATTCGAGAGATAACCTGAATTAATATTTTTTTGTATTTTTTGTAACTAAACGAGGTGATTCAGTTTGATTGTTATCGATGTTTCCTGGATATACTACGACCAAGCTGTTGCCTATATTAATGTTATATAATTATTTGTGGCCAATTATTACAAGTAGTACGAAATATTTATTTCGTGGTTAAAATTCGCAAGATCAGCAAGATCTCCTGGAGATGACCAATCCTCACCGAATACCATATTACATACAACATAAACGGGAGTTGGATAGGTTTAGTTAATATAGACAGAGATTATCCCGGTTACAGACACCTATGTATAGCCAATAGTTAGTAAGATAATGACAATACATTTCTAATCTACTTTTGTGATTTATTGAAAATGAAAACTGCATTCTGAAATAGCATTTATTAGTTTGCTGAATCAGATTTCTGGAGCACTTCTGAAAATCGCAATCATAATTAATTAAATAGACTTGCTTACTGTTCAATCTTGTGACTGAACGTGATAACAAATTTTACAATAGCAGTATCATTACGGAGCAGTGAATTTCTATTAATCCAACCACCAAGCAATATGCCAGGGTCCTCACGGGTGTTGCCGACACTAGATAGCGCACAAATCCTTCTGTTACCAACCAGCAGAAGGCAAGTCGGATGCGAATATGAACAAAACTATATTCAATAATAGCAAGGTTGGCAATTCGACAAGCACGAAAATACAAGGCACATGAAAATGCGTTTATGTTATAGATTAAAGGACGATGCGAAATATCTACTAGAAGCTGAGAATATCAACGATCAGCTCCAACATAAGCCGCATCAACTCGATGCCAGGATGGCACAAACTTTGCAGCTTTGTGAAGAAATATTAGTGGATGCCACTTCTGAAGAAGAAAATACGATGCCCTACTTCAGAGAAGACTTCTTCTCGCTTTTAGTCAACAATTTTGAGAGCCAAATAAACCAAAATCAAGGAATTCAGCAAAACACGAGTTTAAACAAAGACGGATTGACATTTTTTAAAAGAGAATTTTAGCAGGTTATGGATTGTACCAAAACCAACAAAAATTTTTATACGAGCCAAACAGTACAAACACTTAAGATATAAAAAAGTACAAACACTTAAGATATAAAAAAGTACGTTAAGGCGTAGTATTAGTGATGCGTATAAAATAAATCAGAAAGTATCTTTACACAAAACTAACACAAATGTTTATAATTCTAAGAAAAAATCTGTCAAATACCGATATATAAACACCAATCCATAAATAAATATAGCGTACATTTTGTTGATAGGATCTGTGTAAGGAGCGAAGGAGACGGCTTGTATAAACATTTTTGTTGGTTTTGATTGTGCCCAAAATCAAACATAAGAATACAAATAAATGTGCGTAAAAATAAAATCTAATATAAAATTTACTAAGCCGTATTTCTATTTAAGTTAAAATCTATTTCAATACTATCCAATTATTAGACTTTAGTAATTAAAAATTGAAATTTGATTTTATGTTCAATCCCACAGAATACCAAATCATGCACTTTTAATTTTTCTATCTACAAAAATAAAAACATTGCCTGACAAATGCATCCCGGTGGATTGCATTTTCCAAAATTACACTTTAATTATTTTCACTACACTTTCATTATTATTACACTAAACTTGAATTTAATTAGAATTAAATTTAAAATGTATATACTTATGTATATAAAGTATAAACATATCACTACATAAGAAACAAAAATAAAAAGAAAAGAAAATCAAATTAAATTAAATTTTTGAAGAGGATAGAAAAAACACGTCTATCCTCTTCGACGAACTCTCGCCAACACCCATTATCGAAGGTTCATAAAGGATTCATGTATCTTTAGTAGTAGTGTTCTTTAATAAAATAAAATCCATTCTAAATATTTCTTAGGTTTCTTGGAATGCTCTTGTTCTGGATAAACTTCTCAATTAGAGACATTTTATATAGAACAAGGACTTCGCACTCTAAAACTAACCAATTTTTTGAATTTTTTTTGTTCCTATAATTATTAGTAATACCACAGAAGAAAGATTAACCAGAATAGAGATTGCGTGGACCAAATTTTTTTTTTCATCTTACCTTCTTTTTTGGACATTGAAGTATAATTATTTTTGAATATTATAGTAGTTAATACAAATTATGCTGTCAAAACAAAACTTATCAAATAATTTCACTAACTACACGGTTAAGGATTCTCAATTTTTATTATTTCAAATCAAAACCAGTAAACCAAAGAATACATAACCCAACTTTCTCTTACCTTTGGCAAATCAAGGTCAAAAACATGAGTCCAAATTTTTCCATACAAAAACAGCGTTATATCTCTTCTGGTTTTATTCTGTGGTAATACATACAAATTTCTTCGCAACCCTTCTCTTATGACAAAAGTACACTTTAAAACGAAAAAGTACACCACATCCGTGCTTTTTAGTGTAACCGTTAAAATACTTTAGGGGCCGTTCACATATTACATGAAATAAGGATTTTATTTCAGTTTTTTTTAACAATTTATAGGTATATAAATAAATGAAGTTATAGTTCATAGGTTGACAATCACAGTTTGTTAAATAATGAAAGGTAGCAGTGTTGGTTTTGACTGGCATTTTAACTAAGCCACTCCCTTATAAAAATATATAATTTAGAAAAAATTCAATATTGAGTTGGGAACCGTTTTGCTTCAGGCTGACACTTCATCTCCTGCCTATACTATTTGTAATAAAGGTACGTTGGGCTATTCTGCTTATTTTGGATAATGCTCATTTCATTTCTTGAGGGCTTATTTTTGAAAATGCCAATTAAATTCTAGATTGACCAGTGAGATATATCCAGTGTAAGCGCTTATTTTTGAAAATGCCAAAAACCCGTTGGAACGGAAATAAAAGGAAAAAGGTTAAGGAACTACCTGAAATATGTAAATAAATAAAATAGAAATTTAGTATTTATTAATTTAATTATTTATTTATATTATTTTATAAATAATTAAATATTATGAGAAAAAGCACACATGGAAGCAAAGCAATCTAAAGAAAAAAAAAAATAATGAAGTTGCTTCCATTAGGCATAAAAACCTCTTAAATTTTGTCAAATATTAATAATAATAACAATGTTAATAAAAATAAATTAAAAAATTTCAATAAATAATTAAATATAAATTATATAATATAATATTAAATTAAATAAATATAATAAAATTTAAAATAATACAAAAAATTCAAAAAAAAATTATCACATTTAATAAAAAATAAATTAAAAAATTCAATAAATAATTAAATCAAAATTATAAATAAGTGAGATAAAAAAGGTCATTAAATAAAACGCCTTTAAAATAACATTTAAAATAATAAAAAAAAATTCAAAATTTAATCTCCGTAATCTAGTGTATTAATTTGCTCGCGGACACTTTGTGCAAAATATCGTTCGTTATTAACAATATTTTGTTTAATCTAATTTTTGATTGGCTAAACCAGGTGCAATGGCGAACGGTTTTGCGATAGCAGCATCGCACGCCATCGACCCGTTTCCCGCAATATTTTGCCCACACTTACCGCAATGTAACGCCTTATTGATTCCTGCGTCTTGGAGAAATTCCAGCAACATGTTGTCGTCTTCTCCAATTTTTGTCAAAAATCCCGCACTCGGAATTCCCTTCTTCATTGCAAATGTTGGTGGGAAACACAAGCTGGTTTTCAAAATTTGTTGATATCCTCCGTATGGTTTAATCTTGGGTGTTGAATGGAATCCTAACCTCATAAGTTGAATTTTGCAATTGCAATCTTCTGTATGCTCTTTTTACTTCTTCACATTTTATTTTTTCGATAGTTATCACTCTTTCCGGTTGTAATTCTTTTAAAAATTCCTGATTAAGTAGTTTTGCCCTGTTCACATGTGAAGTGAGCAATTTCTCTAGATGATCTCAAAATAAAATGTAATTACGCGAATAAAACAAAAACCAGTTTAATGGATTAAGTTACATAATATCAAAACAAATCACTTATATTAATAAATACGATAATCCTCAATATTTTCATACATTTTTAATAAATCATCTTGCTCAGCGCTAGACATGTGGATAAACTTTTCGTACTGCTTATGAAAGTAAATTCCGTCAAGCAGATTGCACACCTGAAATAAAACAATAAATTAATGTCTTATCATTTTGCTAGCAAGTTGCAATGATATGCGATATTTACCAGCAAATCGGCCAATCCAACCGTATTCAACGAATACGTCATAAACTGATAAAACTTATCATACAAAAAAACTAATTGAAAAGGTCGCTCGGCGATTGACGACGGATGCGCACATGAATTAATTGATTTCGAATCCGTGTTATGAAGGCAATACAAAATAAAATCTGCCTCGTTAGTCGATATAAATCGATTCTAAGATATTAAAAAAAATTAATATTACAACCAGGTAGCAATTAAATTGAGATGCATTTATTACCTCGACCATATTCACCAAAGTAAGTGCAGCACACAAATACTGTTTTTTATTTTTATTATTTTCGATGGCTGCATAATCCAATTGGTCCGATGTTATCCAACATAACAATTTTAATTTAGTTGCTAACAAGGCATCATCCGTCGCACCATGGTACAAGCGTAATAATGGTGGTACCTCAATGGTTGGATACACTGGAGTAACTATTTGATCTTTAATGTACGATTCATAAAAGCAAATAATCGTTCGACGCTGGTCAGTTTGCTTATGCTGCAAGACAACACCCATTTGGCGTCGATGTATTTGTAACGCGGCAGCCATAAATCTTTTGTAATCTGATTTACACAAAAACAACGGTTGTACTTGTATGGAAACATCATTTAGAAATTCGTATATAAACGAGTTATTTATCTGTTTAACGACGATTGATAATTCATCTTCGACGGGTGGTTCCGAATCGGTAAAATTGGTAAACAGTCTCAAAGCGTTTTCAGCAATTTCAGTATTTTTATCTATGTCGTTCGGGCTTAGGATTTGTGCAATTGCCTTTGGAACCATCAAATCTTTATTTCGAAAATTTTTGGAGATAAATTGCGCAACATTTTTCGTCGAGTATTTAAGATTTCCAAGACTTTTAAGAAAATTAGTGATCAAACCAAAAGGAAAATGTTTTCCTGTCAAAACGCCAACTAACGCAAGCTCGTCGTCAGTTAGCTCTAGAAAATCTCGTACTTTAGTCTTATCAATCTGTAAAATTTTGAACTCGGCTGAATCCAATTTTTCAATTTCCCAGAAACTCCATTGGCCTTTAATCAATACAAGATCAACCGTCCCACTTATGATTGCAACAGCATTGTGTCGTGATGCATATACTGCCATGTCTCGTACACAGTCATTGTGAAATGATTTATGCACGCTGCCATATTTTTCGGCGAGTGTGATAGCTGCAACCAAATAACTCCCATTATTAAAAATTTCCTCCTTTAGCTGTGTAACAATGTGTTGTGGATTATTTTCGAGCTTAATCATTTCTAAAATGTGTTCGACGCCTTTTAAATACTGCTGCCTACGTTTGAAAGTTAAACCAGGATTTTTCGTATATCTGGAAGGTCCACCACAAAAAAATATTAATTGGGCGCCCGTATTTTGAAACTGCCTTAATAAAGTTTCGGTTTTATTCAGCAGTCTGTCATGTTTACCGAAAAGTATATCTAATTGAGCTTGAGGGTTTCTACACATTAAACGATAGAATGCCGCAAAATCGATTACAATAATAGGTGTGGCCCCATGATTATCACTAGAATTTAGAAAAATAAAACTTAGAACCGCTTAGCTATATAGTACAAAATAAATAATTATATACCATTTCCATTCCTCAATTTTTTGTTCGATTGCGACCATTTCTTGAGCATCTGGAACCTGTTTTTCGACGAAGAGTTTTAAGCCTGGTCCCATTTTTATTAAGAAATAATAATATTACACCTATGCCAATGTATTTTTTTATAAAATCTTAGGATTTAAATCTTTTTACATTCAATTGAATTCATTTTAATGTCGAATTCGATTCGGAATGTCAAAAAATCGAGTTTTTGATGCCTAATCGAAGGCACAAGCAGAATAAAGTACTTTTCATACCAGGCGCCTCGCCTCGAAATATTTAGTTACCACAAATGCGAAGCTAAGACCCTTTCATACCGGTGGCGTTGGCTTTGAACATTCGGTTGCTATCAAATATTTTATTTAGGCCTATTTTTCACGTGAAATATAGCAAGAACTGAGATATTCAAAATTTGTAACGTACATATGAGCTAGATTTTTTGGTAAGTATAAAATATTTGTGCAAAAAATGTGATTTATAAGTCATGTTGAGAAAGCACTTCGCTTTGTACTACTTTAAAAAGTCGCAGTCGAGTGTGGAACGCATTGCCTTGGCTTTTTAGATAACTTCATTGCAATATATTTTGATTTTTTTTAAATTATCACTTAAAAATAAATTATTTTTCAACAAATTGAATTTATTACTGTAAAATTAAACGGTATCAATCGAATAAAACTAATTTACATAATTAAAAAACGAAATAAAAAATTTTTATTTACGAAGCTCAAAGCCGAGGCGCCTGGTATGAAAAGTACTTAATCGTTGTAATGGTGAATATTTTATTGAGGTTATGTTAACTGTCAGTAAATCTAGTTTGATTTTTCATAAAATTACGCGGATTTTTTTCACAATGATTATAATAACACAATTTATTTATTCACAACCAAACAAATAACAAAGCAACGAGAATAAAAAACTATGGATTTTATGTTTTAAAACTATTTTATAAACAATTTCAAGCGTGATGGCACGGTTATAGTACAAACTTTCAACATTTGCAACTAGAAGACGGGAATCCCAATTTTATTTAAAAAGTACAATCCAAAATGTCATTGGATAAAGGCACGAGTAGACGATGTGAAAATCAACAAATATTGATGATATGTAATGAGCACATTCGGAAAAAGACCGTAGTAAATTTATAGTAAAATTTATTTTTGTTATATTGATAAAAAATTTACTAAAATTAAGCCTGAATTCTAATGCGCATAAAAGTTTGTCAGTCAAAATAAAAGTAGATACAAATATAATATCGGTTGTTGTGTGAACGAAACACAAAACGAAGTCAGTCAAGATTTGACTTATGTCGAATTCTGTTTGTTTTTTCAAATCAGTATAAATTTTGTGTTGTAAAATGTACATGAAACAAATTAATGTGGTTTTTTGACGCTAATAAGTCAAAGTTGTGAATATATAGAGTTTTTTGTGTCTTGATTTTAAAACATTTTAATTGTTGTTTAATTATATTAATCGTTTAAATAAAATTTTCAATATATGCAGTTTTTTCCGTCTCGATTTTTATTCTTTTAATTGTTGTGCTAAATTATTTTAATTGAATTAAATAAAGTTGTAGATATAAACAGTTTTTTCCGTCTCGATTTTTATTTTTTTAGTTGTTGTGCTTAATTATTTTAATCGAATTAAACAAAATCAAGACACAAAAACTCTAATTGACAACTTTGTCAACTAAAATTGACGTTTCTAATTTGTTTTTGTAGTTGGTTAGGTTAGGTTGGAGTGGCTGCTTATGCACACTTAGACCGGTAACGGTCCATTGTGATACCACAGAATATATCCCCTTTTACCCCTATTGGAACCATTTCGAGCTACTTATGTAGCATAAGACATCCCGCACTTTACTGTTTTCGAGATCCGAGAGGCAGTCCATCTTGAACTTACATAATTGTTTGTGCCTTCTGAGAGCCAATGCTGGACACGAGCAAAGGAAGTGGACCAACGTCTCTTTCTCCTCTTCGTCGTGTTTCCATGATGAGATAATCCACGTTAACTCCGTCATTTACTACGTTTCCATGACAGAGTTAACCCGATTTAAGAGTTTCGTTGAGTTAATAACATGGCCGCGCTAATCCATATCGTTTCCATGCAATTATAAATTCTAGTGTAATTTGACATTTCACAACAATTTAAAGTCACTTTTGGAAATTTGATTTGTATGGTGGACATTTTTAAAATTAACATTTATTGTGATTTTTATGATTTATAAAGTATTATGGAGAGAAAAGAATACTCGCAATTCCATTTTGAATTAGTATAATTGTTTTTTTCGCTTTTGACAGATAGAATCCCTTATACCCCTACTACTTTCGTTGAGTTAAGTTGGATTAAGAAACTTAACGAAGATCCTAAACTCGACATGTTTCCATGATGAGATAATCCACGTTAATCCCGGTTAACTCCATCATGGAAACGTAGTAATGGAAGTTAATACCACGTTTACATTAGTAGAATAAAAGTATGTAGCAAAAAAGTATCGTCATGTGAACTCAAATTTAAATATTTAAATATTTTATCACATACTTTTTTGATATTTCGGTAAAGTATGTATCAAAAAAGTATTAGTATATTACGTTGTAATGTGAACTCTAACTAATAACTATATGTTAATGTCATTCGTATATTTGTTGTCAAAACAAAAATTTATGTTTTTTTGTTAAACTACAATTTCGGGTGTTAATCAAATAATTTGCCGACAAATCTAATAGAGTTTGACAAGAAATTCACAAAACATAAACTGAATTGAATACAGAAATCTATCTGTCAAAACAACAAACTTTTATAGTATGAGTTCACACTACAAATCGCAAAGCTAATGTGAACTGCAGCGGAAAAATAATTAAATAGCAAAAAAGTACATACATACTTATTAGGTACGTATAATGTAAACGTGGTATAAGTATTTGTTACTCTGAGTGCGTTTATGCTCAGCGTCGAGCCATCTTTTAGTTAAATTTAAATCATCTTGTAGTTATCTTTTTTAGCGTTTATACTGCAGAGTCAAATCGTAGTCGAGTCGAAACTAGGTTGAAACCGAGTCAAAAACGCCAAAATCATTTACTATCGTATGTTCATAAGTTTTTCTTGTATTATTTTCTGAATTTTATAAAAACAAAATAAGAAAGTTTTATTGCCACACAAGAATCGGAGATGCGCACACGAATTAAGAAATCAAAATGGTGTCTTTTTATTATTATTTTTTGTTGTTTTTATTTTTCGACTCGACTCCGTTTATAGTGGATGTTTTTACAGTTAACTCGACTCGACCATAGACATTTTTTAGGTCGAGTTGAGTTAACTATAAGATGACTCGACTCCGTTTATAGTAAAAGAAACCTATAGGTTCAAACCAGGTTGAACCCTAAGCATAAACGTACTCTCTAACGGATTAGTTTTTTTTCCTCCTTCGACTTGAAGTCAGTTCAGTCAATTAACTTGTTTCCATGTAAGGTTGAAACCGGCTTGAGTTGGAGTTAGTGTTCATGGAAACGAGGTTGAATTTAGGTTTTCGTTAAATCACTTTGAACTCAACGAAACTAGTGGAATTGAGTTGGGTTAAAAACCAAAATGGCGAGGCGATTATATATTAGTGCTTTTTATTATTATTGAAATAAAAAAAATATTACAATAATTAAATACAACAAGAAATGACAATGAAAAAATTAAGAACGCAATAAAAATGTCCTAAGTGCATTTATAAGATAACTGGCGTAAAATTTTCTACTCAAATCAATTCCCTTACATGTATCATGTTTCCATGATAGAGTTAACCTAGGTTCAACTCGGTTTATGTGCATGGAAACGCGTATTAGGGTAGAGTTTCGTTAAATCCAAATAAACTCGACGAATCTTGTTTGTTTGAGTTAGATTCTATCTGTCAAACATTTTTTAAAATTATAAATGGCGCATCGCATATTACTAAATATATTGCCCCAAAATAATTAAAAAAATACACAAAAATGTCGTTGTCAACGTTATGACGATATATTAAAGCGAAATAAAAGTTTGGTTTTTGTTCAATACGCAATTTTATTTTTTTATTCTATCGAAATATTATTCTTCAACTCTAAATCCTAAAGACCCAGTTACAATGCATCCGTTCCATCCCGTTCCGCTTTGCCAAAATTGTTTCCGATCCGTCTTTTCCGTTCGCTAGTTACAATGTATCCGTTCCGTTTATCTTAAATTATTTGTAGGTGTCAAAAATATTAAAAATGGATGACTACGAGGATTTAGAATTGTTGTTTGATTTATATATTTTATATAAAAAATATTCTAAATTATTTAAAAAAAAGAGGAGATGGTGGGTATGTCCATTAAATTTAGACCTAAATTAATTAAGAACCACTTAATTTTAGTCCATTAAATTTAGGGAATTTCTTTATTTCTTCAATAAATGATTCGATATCCATTATTTTGAATATTTATTATTTGTATTTTTGTGTATTTATTATTTTAAAAAATTAAATCATATACATACTAATGATGCGAGAGTGATGTTAGATTGGTATTATAAGTACTGTCAAAGTATCAAGAATTAAAATTGAGGTTATACTTTCCGCCTTTCCGTAAAATTTAAAATTTTAAAAAAAATATGTCCGTCGGATTCCGCTCATTGTAACAAACCTTTCCGTTTATTCATATAAATTATATAGAAAATGTCAAATTTTAATTTTGGCGGAAAAGCGGAACGAGACGGAACGGATGCATTGTAACTGGGCACTCTGTTCATGGAAACGGTACGGGTTAGCGCCACCATATTTTCAACTCAACGAAACCTAAACCTGTTTAAACTCGATATGTACATGGAAACGATCGACGCCATTTTGAAATTGAACGAAAACCTAATTTCAATCCAACCTAACTCAACCTCGTTCACGGAAACATGATAAATTATTCACGGTGGAATACAATACAGGCTTAATCCACGTTAATCCCCGTTAACTCCATCATCATGGAAACGTAGTGTATGTCGTCAAATACTCGTGTGAATCAGCATAACGCGCTATAAAATAATCTCGAAACGCCTTATTTAAAACTTTTGTTGTTGTGAAGGGTACCGTTCGCGTTGAAATAAATTAAAATTAAAATAGAAACTCGCAAAAATCTTCAATAGATTATAGCTAAGCTAATTAATAGTTTCAGTGTAATTGCTTCACGATTCCTTACAAAAATGGGAGTGGGCTTAAAACGATTTATCCAAGAAGAAATTCCAGATGCACATGAAATTGTCTCAATTGAACAACAAATAGAAGAGTGGAAATGGTATGTTGGTTTTTGTATTTTACGTGCGATTCTAAATTCGAGGTTTATTTCTAGTAATAATAGCGGTGATCCTGTTATTATAATCGATTTTGCTGGATTCTATAATTCAGTGTGTAAAAGTCTTCAGGCTCAATTAGATTTACTTTTCGGTAAACATGAAAGACTGCTGAATTCAATAGAAACTATATTATTGCGGTTTCAAAATACGGGTGCAAAATTAATATTTTTTTGTGGTTCACGTAAGCCATCGAGATATACGAAAAATCCTGATTTAACCAGTAATCATAGACTAGGGTATTTAGAGCCTATTGAACAAATTTTAATAATGATCAAGCACAAACGTAGTCCAGAAGACATTGTTGAACGGCTGAGATATAAAATCCATAATAATTCGAGTTATTCGATGGCCGCCAAAATACTATGCCAAAAATATGGCTCGGTGCATAAATCATTTCAAAATGACTGTGTACGGGACATGGCAGTGTACGCAACAAAACACAATGCAGTTGCGATCCTAAGTGGGACTTCTGATTTAATATTGATTAAAGGCGAATGGAGAGTCTGGGAAGTTGAAAAATTGGATTTACCAAACTTTAAAATTTTGCAGATCAACAAGACGAAAGTCAGAGATTTCCTCGAATTAACCGATGACGAGCTTGCATTATTGGGGGTTTTAACAGGAAAACGTTTTCCTGATGATTTGGTCATTAATTTTTTGACAGGACTTGGCAATCATAAAAATGTTGCGCAATTTATTTCCAAACATTTACGAAATAAAACGTCGATGGATCCAAGGCAAATTGCACAAATCTTAAGCCCGAACGACATAAATAAAAATGCTCAAATAATTGAAAATAGTTTGAGACTGTTTACCAATCACATCGATCCGGAATCACTTGTCGAAGATGAATTATCAATTGTCGTTAAACAGATACATAACTCCCATATATATGAATTTCTAAATGATGGTGTCATTTCGATAGAACCGCTATATTTGTGTAAATCGGATTACAAAAAATTTATCACTGCCGCATTAGAAATACATCGTCGTCAGATGGGCGTAGTCTTGCAGCATAAGCATACTGAACAGCGCCGCTTGGTTATTTGCTCTTGTGATTCATATTTTAAGGATGAAACGGTCAATCCAGTGTATCCAACCATTGAGGTACCACCATTATTACGCTTGTACCATGGTGCGACGGATGACACCTTGCTAGCAACCAAATTAAAATTGTTATGCTGGATTGCATCAGACCAGTTGGATTATTTAGCCGTCGAAAATATTAAAAATAAACAGTATTTATGTGCGGTACTTACTTTGGTGAATATGGTCGAGGTATATGGATCTCAATTCAGTGTTTAGGTAGTTTGAACATTTTAAGTTATACTTATCTCGACTTTTTTTTATTTCCCAGAACCAATTTATATCGAACAACGAGGCAGACTTTATTTTGTATTGCCTTCATAATGCGAATTCGAAATCAATGGATTCATTTGAACATCCCTCATCGATCACTGAGCGACCATTGCAGCTAGTCTTTTTATACGATAAGTTTTATCGGTATATGATTTATTCGATGAATACGGTGGGATTGGCCGATTTTGTGGTAGGTGTAGATATCGCTCATCAGTGCAACCGATATCATGAAAGATTATTATTTATATATTTCAGGTGGAGAATCAGCTCGACGGAATTTATTTTCATAAGCAATATGAAGACTTTATCCACATGTCTGGGGCTGATCAGGATAATTTATTAAAAAAGTATGAAAATATTGAAGATTATCGTTTATATAAATAACATTAAGTAATTTGAAATAAATTTTGTTTACATAATTTAATATATTAAAATTCTTTTAGAAAACAAACCGGGAATTTCGTCTTCAAGGTAGGTGTATTTGGAAATTCTATAAATTGGAACTCGTTTAAATTCTCAAAATTCAAAATTGTAATTCTCAAATTTTTAAGCCGAAAACCTTATAATTTACATTAAAAAAGATTATTTGGGGAACAAATCGCTGTTCTTGCTCCCTCAATATATATGTTGCAGACTGAACGATGATCAAATTCTAATAATCGTGAATAAAAACAGTTGTATTTACTTCTACACATAGAGCAACAATTATTCCTTACGTATAGAAGCAAATTTAATGGTTTCCGATGGAACCGTTGTGAGATCTACCATTTAGGTAGGCTTCGGAAGAAGACAAAACCTGGGGCTTTAGAAAACGGTAGGAAATCACGTCCACAAGTCTGGCTATATATTATTGATAAAATCAATAATGCCCGATTTCACAAAAAAAATGTAATCTCTAGTTAAATAATGTTTCCTCCCTTTCTTCTTTTATTAAATTGCGATTTATTTCATAACACAAATTCAACGCATGCTAATTTTATTTCTTTTTTTACATGGACATTTTAACTGGAGAGCTAAATATTTAACTGCCCAATTTCGTCGAGCTAAATATTTAGCTGAGGGCTAAATATTTCTACGTAAAAATCAAATATAATCAACTTGCATAGAATTTGTATTATGAAACAAAACGTAATTTTATAAAAGATGAAAGGGAGGAAATATTATTTAACTAAGGGTTGGATATTTTTGTGTGAAACCGGGCATAAGAATCCTAGATTTCGCCTTTCTCGGGCCTTAGTGTTGGGTAATCAATAAGAATGGTATATTCTAAATATTTTAAACAATAGACCTAGGTCATCAAAAATGGAGCCAAGATACCGGTTCGGATTTAGCTATTGTAAATTAGAAAAAAAAACGGAAAGAAGAGCAGCTAATAGTAGGTTTTCTTCTGGTAGTTCTGGGTTGTCCTCATTGCCTAATACGTTTTACACCACACGATTGCAACCACATTGCTTCATTTGCAAGGTAGAGAACAATGTATTCAATTAATGTTATGAAGTAAAGTCTTCAAAAATTATGATCGAGCGACTTAACGAGCTACAGTGCGATGCCAAAACAAAAATACAAAAAAACTCACATTCTGGTTAGTGCTCATTCAGTATTAGATAGGTCTTAGCTCAGCAATACCAAGGTAGTCAAATATGACATGCATTGATGTTATTGAGAAAGGCTTGGTTGAGCAAAGGTTCTAAACATCAACTATTTCAAAAGCTCCAATTCTTCTCTAAACCTTCTCTAAAGAGTGCTTACACCTGCTCAACTTCGGTATGCCAGAAAGCGAAATTTGGTTAATTTGAAAATATTTGGCTGTACGGCTTATTATTAAATACCAAAAGAACAACGCAAAAGCTTGATATGAAGGGCAAAAAAGTGTCATGATGGACTACATTAAATATTGTCGATGTCTCAAAAGATGAAATCAACGAAAGATCAAAAATCATTGAGATGTCGGACGATGATAGCAAGCAACAACCAGAACTCGATGAAACAAATAATGGTGAATCGCCGCGTAGTAACAGTGCAGATCACGATGAAAACAAAGAACAAAATGAAAGCACAAGCAACGTCAGATTTCATGACGCAGGTGAGTAATTGAAATGTAAATTGCGGAAATTGCGAATGTGCTATGTCGCGAAAAATAAAAAGGCAAGACTTGTCGTAAAGGGTTTTTCTCATATGAGAGGTTTCGATTATAATGAGCGTATGCAACAGTAGCTTATTGGATGTGAAAGCAGCGGTTCTAAATGGAAACTTGAGACTGAAGAAATTTACATGCAGCAACCAGAGGGATATCATGTTGGTGATAAAGTGTGCAAATTAAATCGAGCGAACTTCGGTTTGAAATAATCATCGGAAATGTGGAAGGGACAATTTTTTGTTTGTACACAATGGAGTAAAGTTTTATCTTCTAATGTATGCCAACGATTTTGTAGTGATGTGCAGGGATTTGGGACAAATCAATGTGTTGAAATTGGCATTGTCAAATTAATTTGAAATGACTCATTTGGGTGAAGCTTAGAATTTTTGGGGTTTTCACATCGAAAATGGAACACCGAAACTGAATCAAACAAATATTTAAAAAATGTTCTCAACAAATCCAACATGAATGATTGCAAAGCGGTATCAACTTCGATGGAAATTGAATTATCGAACTGGAGATTACTGCAGGTATAAATCTGTAATAATAATCATAATCACGTATGTACAGAACAAAACTTAGCTGGACCTAGACGGAACACAATTAACAGTAAATGTTAAATGTATAATAGAAGCATAATCATTTTTGTTGTAATAGAAAAACAGTTAAATTTGTGGCGAATAAATGACAAAAAAAAAGGTCTTCATAGAACGAAGGGTTGGAATTTAAATGCCAGGAAGTGGCGTACAAAATAAAAACTGATTTTCAACATATGAGAGGTATAGCAGATATAAGGTTATTTGGTGAAAACACGCCGCAAAATGGATCAAATTAGGAATGAGTCGCCAAATGCGCGGTCCAACGTAATTTGCAAGCAAGTCATCCATAAAATTGGTCCATCCGAATTATTCATTGTACAGTTTTCTCTGCTTGCTCCAGTAGTTCGAAGGCAGAAAAAGATTTTTTTTGCGAAACAAAAGGAGATAATGCGACAGCGGCGTGAGTTATTGAGCAATGGAAGCCAGAAAAGCACATGTTTCTCTTCGGTATCCTTAGGAGAGAAACAAACTACCACAGAAAACTGGCTGGACACTCATGCTAATCATGTACATTTTGAACTATTACCAGCACCAGAGACTCTTCAGCTACTAGCCATGACCATAGAGCAACCGACACGCATACATTTAAACATGTGATCCCGACTAGAGCTGGATGATGTCCTGGTTATGATCAAATACCACAGATCAATAATTCCTAACAGAACTGTGCCCGGTACCCCATAAACTTGTCTAAAAGTCAGTTGCTTAACGGCTTTTATAAACTCTACACAATAATGCGGTTTCACCGAAGAAGAAAATATAGCAAGCCTGAACAAGTGCCTAAAGGGGGATTCCTGTAATACCGTAAGACTGACTTGCTTATGCCAAGCTCACTACCTACTGCTATGAGTACATTTAGGATGTTCTACGTACGTCCTGAGTTAGTTTTCAATTTGGCTATAAAGCAGATAAAGCAAACACCTCCTGTAAAGCTCGAACGATTGGAAACCATCGTCGCATTTTCAAGGAGGGTAAAAGCATTTTGCGATATCTTAAAGACAGACGCCCAAGACGCATGCGTATCTGAACAACCCTAATTCATTATCCGAGACGGTGGATAAGTTGCCGCCGATGTTAGATATGGAATGGGCCGTCACAGGAGACTTGCGAAACTCGAAAATTATGTAGTCAGTATAGAGGTGTTTAACGTATGGCTTCGAGGAAATACTGAGACGACGAGTGGGTTGTCCAGCCCGTAGGACCAGTTACACCAATAATCTCGAACCGAAAGACGGCCAAAATGGAAGAATTTCACGGAGCTCACGAGACCATGACACTGAAGAGCATCGTCCGCTGCTGGAATGTAATGCGTCGAAAAAACCTATGCGTAGGTTGTTTGAGAAGCCATTGGCTCCACGACTGCAGAATTAAATCAAAACGCGGAATAGATGTTTGCGACTAACCACACCATATGCTGTTACATTCGCAGGCAAAGACGCTGAACTCTTTATTGATAGAACCGAAATCTCGAGGATCAAGCTTTCCAGAATGATGTAACAACAGTGTCTACATATGCATTACACAGTGCAGTGTGTACAGTGTCGACATATGCATTTCTAGACGGTGGATCCACAGCAACACTTCTAGAACGCGATCTAGTAGACGAATTAGGTCACTAAGGAGTGCCTGAAAAACTAGTCCTTAAATGGACGAGCGACATCACTCGATTGGAGATTACTGAGCAAGATCTCGGCAACCGATATGAGCTTCACGAGGTCAGGAGGATGGTTCAGCTATGCCTCCCAATGCAGTCAATCGAATGAGAAGTGCTACAAAAGTTCTGCCATTTAATAAACCTTGATATTGCGACATACACGGAGATACAACCACGTATTTTGATAGGTTTGGACCACTATCACGAGAAAAGAAATTCAACTACGTGTCAATGAATCATCATAAAATGGCAGACTAGGAGCTACACGAATATGTGCCAATTTCCTTCGCATTGGAAAGCCTAGGAGTGAAACTTCCCGAACGGAAGGTAGAATTCCAGGTAGACGCCAGAGCAAGAAAAATACTTGCTGTGACCGTACGAAGAACTAACGAGGGCCGCTACGAAGCTGGATTATTGTGAAGGAAAAAGCCAAGACGAGACTCGTGTGGGAGGTCGCTGCAACAGTCAACAGAATCTCATTAAACTCAAATCAGTTGACGGGTCCTCATCTATTGGTAAACCTCTTAGCGGTGCTATTTAAATTTCGTGGACACAGATATGCCGTCCGTGGCGACATACGGAAAATATTTCACCAGATTGGGATCAAGCGGGACGATTAAGACGCTTAGCGTTGTCTGTGGAGCCATCTACAGCCCAGCATGTGGGGGGGGGGGGATATCTGGAACAGAAACCACGAGCGTATGAAGCAATCAAACATCGCCACTATGTCGATGAATATCTCGATAGTATCAAAACAATAGAAGAATATGTAGAAAGGGGGTTTCGATCTGCAAAGTTGTATGCTCCAATTCACCGCGGATGTTGGAATTAATAAACCCCATTCAGGCTGAAACCGAGAGGATGTTAGGCGGCAGCGACATCCACATCAAAGTCACTTTGGTTCAGCGTTAATATGCAGCGAATAGGGATAGAATATTTATGAGGAGAAAAGATATAAAGCGGGTGGTGAGGGAGTAGTGTAACGGGTTAGACGGATGGTCAGTTATTGAAAATATTCTCATACCAAGATGCTGTTTCTCCAACTCTGAGACCTACAAGTACTAGTTACAACGTTTGTGAACGCGATTGAACGCGCAGCAGCAGCAGTCGTGTACGTAGTTAAACAAAGAGATGAGGTACATGATGAAGTGTTCGCCACCTTGAAAACGAAGATTTGCAGTTATATTGGATTCGTTCACCACGGTCATTCAAACCTTTCGTGGCCCATCGGATTGGGGAAATTATGGAGACGATAAACTGCCACAACTGGAGATGGGTTCCGACAGCCAGCAACATTGCGGACGAAGCCACCAAGTTGAAGCTGACCAGCCGATATTACTTACATGAGAGATGGTACGAGGGGCTGCCTTTTTTCATAGATCATGCAGCGAATGGCCTAAAGATCAAGATTATGAGCCAGAAGCAGAAAATGAAGAGCAGGAAGGTTTCCGAACATTAAGAAATTAAACAGAACGCAAGTGTGGGTGATGCAGTTCTTCCACCGTAAAAAACAGTTGAGCAGAATATGGTCGAACGAATTAGACGATTCTTTAAATTATCTGATCGGAAGAGTACAAAACGAAGTTTTCCACCACGAGGTAAAGGCGTATTGTGAAAGTTGTCTCCATTTTTGGATTCCCAATCTATCATCAGGCTGCAGAATGCAGAGTATCTCTCGTATGAGTAACGAAGTCCTATTATAACGCCGAGAAAAAATAAATTTACGGAATTACTCATCGCAAGCTTCCATCACCAAATATACCACCAAAATCATGCTACAGTTTTAAGTGAGATTAATTAAAGATACCACATACCTCGATTAAGAAGTTGCCTAAAAACATGCGAGCGGAGTGTGCACGATGTCACATGAGAGATGCGAGGCCCGAGGTACCAGAAATGACAGAACTACCAAGGTCGCGGATGGGGCTGGGATGCCGCCATTTAGGTTTGTTGGAGTAGATTATTTCGACCCAATCACTATCAAACATGGTAGACGTATCGAGAAGGAAAGAGGTGCAATTTTTACGTATTTGACTACCAGAGCCATACATCTAGAATTAGCTTCGGCCGTGTCTACGGATGCATTTATTCTGATCCTTTGAGAATTTTTAGGAAGAATAGGAATGCCAGCTGAAATATACAGTGACAACGGGACGGACTTCCAAGTGCAGAAACACAATTTCGGAAGGTCCTGCAGAATATCAGCAAGGAGGCACAAGGTCGGTTTGCCAATATTAATTTGAAATTTAATCCACCGGTCGCACCTCATAAGGAGGGAGCTTGGGAGAGGCGGGTCAGGGCCCTGAAGAACGCACCTAAACGAATAGCATCCGAAGACCTGCTCCGTTGCTGTCTGATTGAAATTGAGTACATGATTAATTCGCGACCACTGATATATGTCGAAATGGAGACAGATACTCTCGAAGCTCCCACTCCGAATCACTTTCTGCTAGGTTCCTCAAGCGGAACGAAGTCTTTTGGTAACTTCAATGGTGAAATCCGTGAGTTGCGTGCTGAGTGGTAACTCCAGCAAGCAATTACGCTGGTACGAGAAAACAATACCACTGCAAGAAGGAGTTGTAGTAGCAGTGGTACATACCGATGTACTAATACCCTAGACACACTGCGATTTAATAAATCCGGTTTAGTGAAATTTTCGAGATTAGTCGCAGTGTGTCAACCTCGATTTAGCTAATCCCTTTGTTTTTGCATAGAATACTTAAACTAGTTTAGCTAAATCGGATTTATTAAACCATAGTCTGTCTATGGTATTAGGCTTACATTTTCTAAAAGCACAGACCTATGGAATGCCAAAAGATAAATTTGAGAGACAAATTGCGTAAAAATAAAGGAACAAACGAGGCTTTACAGGCTTACCATAGGTACTACAATATTGTCAAATTATTTATGAGAAGAGAACTAACATTTAAACTTGAAACATTTAAAATATTGTTTCAATAAGTATAATCTTTATCAAATCTTGGAAAGCTTTGCTTAACCCCTGCAATTAGTTACTCCTCCACAAATATCTTCTTAGCTAATTAGATTTCAAAAGATTGTAAGTAACGTAAGGGTATATAACAAGATTAAATTCTGAAAGTCAACAATAAATAAAAGAATTTATTTGAACAAAACAAAGATCATAAATTGTCACCCGTTTAAAATTTGAATAAGCGCACAGTAAGTGCAAGAGAGAGCCTCGAAATAACAAAACAGCTGAATAAGAAACAAACAAAAATAAGAAAACAGCTAAGGAATTTTTTTATTTCTGTCCAAGTAGAATTTTTAATGATTTCTAATATTGTATAAAAATGAAATTGAGTTGTTTTTAGTTATGCTGTATACTGTACAGTGTGCGCACACACAACAATCCGCGAGAGTTTCAAATTCTGTGATAATTTCTTTTTTGACTCTTTGAAACTTGTTTGGTGGATGGTGTGCTCGCATCTTAAAAACGTGTTACGCACTTTTTTTTTTTTTTTTTTGCCTGCCTACCTATTATCTACCTTCTTGTTTCTCGTAAGTAAAATAAAAATCAATCGCCTCAAAAAAACAAAAATTATTTATTTGACAAAAAGGGCATACCAACTTGAAGATGATTGACAAGAAATAAATTATCATCATTTTTGCCTTATATATTTTATGAATTAAAAAATGATTTTCTATATCATCTCCGCGCGAATCGCGCATTGAACCAGAATTTGATTCAAAGTGGATAAATTGAACAGGTATAAATATATAAACAAATGTATAAGAAGGTAACAAATTTTGTTTTGGGGAAGAAGTTTTGATATGTTATTTACATTTTTTTGTTTTCGTTGGCAAAACATCCAATCGACTCTTGTATCCAGAGATATGTACAGAATTATATACATACATCACGCATTTTGGCAGAGAATGAATTTTAAATTTGTATTTTGGAATAAATTAAGGCAGGTGGTAAAACGGAATATTCTGAAGCCTTTCTTATGGTACCTATGTGTATGTATGTAAAGGGTTGCGGCCAAAACGATAAACACTATATAAATTTCAAGACGGAATAAGACAAAACAGAATTTTTTAAAACTTGAAATGAGAGAAAATTGTGATAAGTGATAACCCATTTCCAACCTAATTAGCCATATTCCGGAACTTTAGAATTTCATTACGTTTCCTCACCCGAATAGTTTCCGAAGCTACCATGTAACGCTAACTCCATTAATACCGCAAGTTCCCCCGAACCGTTTCCCCATTTTTTTATTTTAGTAATTAGAATTTTAGGTTTTAAAAAACATTCGAAGTGATATCACACAATCGACATAAAGATAGCCAAAAAACCTAGAATTTCGCTGAAGTTCTGGTGATTTTTGTAGAGTCAACTATCACAGTGGTAATTTCTAATTAATTTTCTTTTTTGTTATTTCTGGTTCGTAATGCAGCCTTATTCACTGAAAGTTGCAGTAAATGTGTTGTAATCCTTTTCTCGTTTTCTCGTTTGAAATCGTTTCGATTCAAAATATCACCAGGGCCCGAATTCCGGATCAATGACAAATGAGAATGAGAAATGACTTTATGTTTTATTTCGCCTACTCTAAATCAAAATGCAACCGACTAGTTGAAATAAAAAATCAAGTCATTTCTCATTATCATTTGTCACCGAACCGGAATTCAGGCCCAGGAATGACTAACACTTTTCTTTTTATATTTTTACTTTCTTTTACTCTAGTAAAATAAAGTATAGTATTCATGAAAATTTTGGACCTTGAGATTTTTAGAGATTTATTTGTTTTGAGGTCCCCTGAGTCCGAAAAAGTGGGTTTCGAAATGGTGTCTGTCTGTCTGTCTGTCAGTCTGTCAGTCTGTCTGTGTCCTCTCTACAGCCCATATGGTTTAATCAATCGAACTGAAACTTCAGATTTAAGGTTTTTTGATAAATTGGGAGGTCCCAGTGAATTTTACTCCAAATCGGCTAACCGGAAGTGGCCACACCCTTGGTCCAGAAAATTTGTTTTGCAAATATCTTAAAAAGTATAAGGTTTACAAAAAACAACTGTAAACAAAATGTTTCCAAAAATTAAAAACAAATCAAAATAAAAAATAAAAAATTAAAAAAAAAAAATTTAAAATTTAAAAATTAAAAAAAAAAATTAGGTACCGGGTTCGAATCCCTATAGGGGCGGGATGCAAAAGGGATTTTTCATCATTTGATTACGATCGGTGATGAAGATGAACACATCTATGACCCCCTGTTGAGAGTGCGGAATCCATGGGCCGACCCACCTTTCATGTCAACACTATAGATTGGCATGAAGCAATGCAATGTGCAGGTGGTTAAACGAAAACGGGTCTATAGCCGTACGTCCTCGATTTGGCTAAAAAAGCGTAAGGTAGGACGTAAAAAGCGAACTGCGAAAGAGTTGGGAGTGCCTCGAGCCCCAGAACAGATTGCAGAGATAAAAACAAACAAACAAACAAACAAAAAAAAAATTAAGAAAAAAATAAAATTTCTCAAAATTCTCTGATCGTAAAAGAAAGTCGTGTGTTGGCCACACCTCAATTTTAACTAGGTAATTAAGGGACCTATTCCATGTGTTAGCGATATCTTTATCATCATTGTTGAGTGCGATTTCCAAAAAAATAATTTCGTAGAACTTTTATTAAACGAACGATCCGTATGGATTAGGGTTTTCTAACTAGGTAATTGAGGGACCTATTCCATGTGCTAGCAAAACCTTTATCATCATTGTTGGCAATGGCCGATATTGGCTCTTGGGTGTTGAGTGCGATTTCCAAAAAATAATTTTGCAGAACTTTTACTAAACGAACGATTCGTATGGATTAGGGTTTTTTAACTAGGTAATTAAGGGACCTATTCCATGTGCTAGCGAAATCTTTATCATCATTGTTGAGTGCGATTTTCAAAAAATAATTTCGTATAACTTTTATTAAACGAACGATCCGTATGGATTAGGGTTTTCTAACTAGGTAATTGAGCTAACTATTCTATGTGCTAGCCAAACCTTTGTCATCATTGTTGGCAATGGCCGATATTGGCCCTTGGGAGTTGAGTGCGACTTCCAAAAAATAATTTTGCAGAACTTTTACTAAACGAACGATTCATATGGATTAAAGTTTTCTAAGTAGGTAATTAAGAAACCTATTCCATGTGCTAGCGAAACCTTTGTCATCATTGTTGGCAATGGCCGATATTGGCCCTTGATATTTGAGTGCGATTTCCAAAAAATAATTTTGCAGAACTTCTACTAAACGAACGATTCGTATGGATTAGGGTTTTCTAACTAGGTAATTAAGAAACCTATTCCATGTGCTAGCGAAACCTTTGTCATCATTGTTGGCAATGGCCGATATTGGCCCTTGGGATTTGTGTGCGATTTCCAAAAAATAATTTTGCAGAACTTTTACTAAACGAACGATCCGTATGGATTAGGGTTTTCTAATATGGATTAAAGTTTTCTAAGTAGGTAATTAAGAAACCTATTCCATGTGCTAGCGAAACCTTTGTCATCATTGTTGGCAATGGCCGATATTGGCCCTTGATATTTGAGTGCGATTTCCAAAAAATAATTTTGCAGAACTTCTACTAAACGAACGATTCGTATGGATTAGGGTTTTCTAACTAGGTAATTAAGAAACCTATTCCATGTGCTAGCGAAACCTTTGTCATCATTGTTGGCAATGGCCGATATTGGCCCTTGGGATTTGTGTGCGATTTCCAAAAAATAATTTTGCAGAACTTTTACTAAACGAACGATCCGTATGGATTAGGGTTTTCTAACTAGGTAATTGAGCAACCTGTTCTATGTGCTAGCCAAACCTTTGTCATCATTGTTGGCAATGGCCGATATTGGCCCTTGGGGGTTGCGTGCGATTCCCAAAAAATAATTTCGTAGAACTTTTACTAAACGAAGGATCCGTATAGATTAGGGTTTTCTAACTAGGTAATTAAGGAACCTATTCCATGTGCTAGCGAAACCTTTGTCATCATTGTTGGCAATGGCCAATATTGGCCCTTGGGAGTTGAGTGCGATTTCCAAAAAATAATTTTGCAGAACTTTTACTAAACGAACGATTCGCATGGATTAGGGTTTTTTAACTAGGTAATTGAGCAACCTGTTCTATGTGCTAGCCAAACCTTTGTCATCATTGTTGGCAATGGCCGATATTGGCCCTTGGGAGTTGCGTGCGATTTCCAAAAAATAATTTCGTAGAACTTTTACTAAACGAAGGATCTGTATGGATTAGGATTTTCTAACTAGGTAATTAAGAAACCTATTCCATGTGCTAGCGAAACCTTTGTCATCATTGATGGCAATGGCCGATATTGGCCCTTGGGGTTTGTGTGCGATTTCCAAAAAATAATTTTGCAGAACTTTTACTAAACGAACGATCCGTATGGATTAGGATTTTCTAACTAGGTAATTGAGCAACCTGTTCTATGTGCTAGCCAAACCTTTGTCATCATTGTTGGCAATGGCCGATATTGGCCCTTGGGGGATTGCGTGCGAGTTCCAAAAAATAATTTCGTAGAGCTTTTACTAAACGAAGGATCCGTATGGATTAGGGTTTTCTAACTAGGTAATTAAGGAACCTATTCCATGTGCTAGCGAAACCTTTGTCATCATTGTTGGCAATGGCCGATATTGGCCCTTGGGATTTGTGTGCGATTTCCAAAAAATAATTTTGCAGAACTTTTACTAAACGAACGATTCGTATGGATTAGGGTTTTTTATTTTCTTTTACTCTCGTAAAATAAAGTATAGTAATCCTGAAAATTTTGAACCTTGAGATTTCTAGAGATTTATTTGTTTTGAGGTCCCCTGAGTCCGAAAAAGTGGGTTTCGGAATGGTGTCTGTCTGTCAGTCTGTCACTCTGTCAGTCTGTCAGTCTGTCAGTCTGTCAATCTGTCAGTCTTTCAGTCTGTTAGTCTGTCAGTCTGTCTGTGTCCTCTCTACAGCCCATATGGTTTGATCAATCGAACTGAAACTTCAGATTTAAGCTTTTTTCATAAATTGGGAGGTCCCAGTGAATTTTACTCCAAATCGGCTAACCGGAAGTGGCCGCTCCCTTGGTCCAGAAAATTTGTTTTGCAAATATCTTAAAAAGTATAAGATTTACAAAATACTAATTACTACAAAATGTTTCCAAAAATTAAAAACAAATAAAAATAAAAAATAAAAAATTAAAATAAAAATTTCTCAAAATTCTCTGTTCGTAAAAGAAAGTCGTGTGTTGGCCACACCTCAATTTTTTATATTAAATTTATTGAGATTCACATAAATTTTTATTAATTTTAATCAAACATCTATCCTTTTTTTGATATTTTTAACTAGATGTACAATTTTATTTTAGGTTTACATTACATTACATTATTCAAGGTGTTTATATATACATATACATATGTATATTATTATTACATAGGTACTTTATTTTTTGTTACATCAAATGTCTGTCTTAAAACAACAACTGTTGAGAGCCTCACATAATAGCCGCTTTACATTCAACGACATTCGACGTCCGCAAAAAGTTGAAACACAACATTGAAAAAATTATAAAGACAGAAACAGAAAACTAACGATCTGCTTAAAAAAAGTAAATTCAAGCCAGCCGCATGCCAAAAGTCTTCAGGTTTTTCGACACGCAGTCTACACTAAAAAGATAAATTTTTTAATTTTTTTAAAAAGTTACCAAAAATAATCCAACAAGCAAAACATTTTGCTTGTTGGATTATTTTTGGTCACTTTTTTAGAATATAACACAAGAGAGATGGAAAAATTTTATCTTTTTAGTGTAGACTGCGTGCCAAAAACCGTGAAGTCTTTTGGCATGTGGCTATCTTGAAACATACCCCCCAGACAATCTCGACGCTGTAGCGCAGTCACACAATTGCACAAAAGTTAAATTACATGAAAATACATGCGAATTGGCAAAGTCGACGGGCGCTGCGCATTAGACCATGTACTAAAATTAAATTATTTTCAATATTGCACGCAAGAACGGATTAAAGTGTCACCCAAGACATTCTTGGGAACTAAAGTTATCCAAATTAAAGTGAAGCCAATCACATTAAACGGTTTTATGTAGCTAAATTATTAGTCATTAACTAGATTAGTAGACTTTTTACTACGACGGAAAATTTAAATTAGTCAAAAAAACTGTTACAAAATAGGATTTAGAGCCATCAAATTATGGATTTATGGAAATCAAAAAGGTTTAGTTCTTGTTAGATAGTTTAAAATTATTCTAATGTCAAAAACGTGCGTCGAGATTGTCAGCAAAATTTTTATTTTTACAGTACTAAATTAATTTTTGCGTTTTGTGCGTAATTCCGTCTCCGTCCCATCGATATTGTCTCTACCTTTAAGATTCATGAGATTTTTTAACCCAAAACTCCGTTAGTTGTAGTATTATTTATGTGTGAACGCGGTTGTACTAAAATATTGATATACACATACATATACGTAGTTTTTTTATTGTACTAAAAAAATTGTAATGTCAAAAACAGGTAGAATAAAATAAAAATCTTATTCTTTCTCTTTCCTAACCTAAAAAATCCTGAGGCATTATCTCATGTGTATAGTTTATTTTTAAAACTAAAATTTACTTAGTCGTATATTTCCATACGCATTCGAAATATCCAGTTAGGTTATTGGCCAATCGAGTAAATTTTAAAAAATAACTCGTCATGGCAGACACAAGAATTCAAATTGTGAAGTTAAACAACTAGCACTATCAAGTGTGGAAATTTAAACTTGAGTTATTGTATTGACTTTGAAGAATTTGTGGACTACTGCGTCAACGAAAGCAACTGATCCACCGGTAAATGGACCGGCACCACCGGCAACATTGCCTAATAAGAGATTATGGACGAACTCATAACTCTCGGTGAACTACTGGCAAATATTCTTTCAGCAGCCTATCCGAAAGTTATGGAATGCTCATCACAGCTCTGGAATCCCGCGGCGATCCAGAAATCGAGTTAACTGTGATTATACTGAACGGAAGGCTCATTGCAGAATGTATCAGATAAAATGAATGGACGGAATCTAGAGAAAATGGTATTGTGCAGCGATCGGAATGGAACTTCTTCATTGAAATTTTGTTTCTTTTGCAAGTAAAAGAACCACATCGAAGAGGATTGTAAAATTTAGTTTAAAATATGTCGAAAAGTTTGGGAAAGTGAGGTTTTCTGGAAATAGTCTAATATGCGTAAAGAAAGTGGAAAATAACGATCGTAAAGATTGATTGTTGGCTGATACGTTAAAGAATAAACAACTTGTTGCGTTTCAATATGAAATTGATTTTTAATCTCCGAAGATTTCATAAAAATGTTGTCGATTGACTATAAAATATATATACATATACAGTGAAATCCCGTTACAACAAACCACTTTTAAAAAAAGCATTCGATTACTATAAACTGCTTCGGATATAACAAACTTCTGTTATTTATAACACTATAGCAAATTTATCGCACACGAGTTTACTATAAAAATTTACCAACCACCTATGTTTAGGTGGCGGTCCCCTAGGACCAGGCATAAACACAAAAGTGTCCCTAGCCACACCGCGATTTAATTATTTAACCTCCAACTCATTGAAACCATTTTGAGCTGCTAACGAAACGCTGGATACTCTTGACGTCCATCCTGCTAAGGTCCGTCAGGTCATTGAAGAGCGGTGCTCAGAATGGTCGAAAATTGATAACAGTAAATTCAAGAAATGACATCTATAAAGCTTTATCTGAATATTGTGGATTAACTGAGATTTGTGGCGAATACTCGGACTAGATATCTATAAGACGTTCGCAGAATGGAATCGTTAGCCAAAGAGAAGAAAATCAAGAAATATCAAATTTGGATGTCTGTGAAACATGCTTTCAAGGCGTAGAGGCTGAGTCACACAGACCTATGTACGATTCAGTAAATTAGTCCAAGGGCAACAAGTACATTTTGACTTTAACAGACCATTTTACGAGATCCTTGCACGTACTTATATTTGTTGAAACAAAAATCCCACATGACAAGAAGAATGATCTATTTAATTAAGTTAACGGGAACTCAATATGGTAAAATACCAAAGATGCCAAGTTCAGCAAGGGGCGATGACTGCAAAGATGCTAGAATTAAAACCCCACAGCAAAAATGGTGTCGCCGATCATAAAAACCAGACCATGATTAACATGAACAAATGTATGCTAAAAAGTTCAGGAATAGATACAAATTATTGAAGTGAAGCAGTGTTAACGGTGAACCACAAAGGCTAATTTAAATTATTTGCGTCAATTTGGAGCATTATAAGGAGCAGCTGCATATGCCCATACGCCCAAGGATTAACGGATGAAGCTAGATGGTATAGCATCGAAATTAGTTTTGGTATATGCTATGAGACGATACGGTTCCGTTAGAACTATTTATTTTACACCCCTTCTTAAAACAAACCTGATCGATAGGATGGCATAATTGGTAAAAATTGTTACTGTCTTTGTTCTTGAATGAAACACAGGAGTATCAGCGAGTGTTTTCGCTCCCAGGTTGTTAGGTGCAGTTTCCTGATTATCAGTCTGCTATCCAGTCAGCATCCGCGCAACCACAAATTCTCTGAATAGGAAAACCTAACATCTTCTTGAAGTCAGCTTGAACCTTCTTCAGCTTACCAGGCTTCTTACATCTCATTTGTCTCATCTCACCCAAATCGCTAGTTTCGCGCGAACAGACACACTTATCAGGCAACCACATGAACGATGATAATAACTAGATAATATAGTAGATAGTGATGGCCCATATTTTAGAAACAGTAGGGTCTTGCTTCAGACCGTACAACCCGTCTTAATTCCACTAGGTTACATTAGCTAGATTTTGAAGAAAAGCAAATGCCTCTGCCAATGCCTAGACTCCCAATTTACGTCCTCAGGACAAATTTGTTATCCTTACCAGTATCTTTGACAATCATTTGGTACTTATTGGGTTGGCGAATAAGTTTCTTCGTTTCTTCTCGGTAGATGAGATAGATCGTTTCTTCTCGGTAGATAATTTAAAAGTTATTGTGTCTCCAAAATGAATGAAAATAGAGAAGAAATTAAAACGAAGAAATTAAATGTTTGGGTGCCACATGATTTAAGAATAAAAAATTTATTAGATTGAATTTTCAAAACGAAATTAAATTTTGTTTGAAAGGACTCATTACAAATTATGAAAAATGGATCACTTGGGAATGGAAGGTGAAGCTCCGCAAATGGTGGCAAAGCCAGGATTGACCGCCGGGTTTTGACCTCTACCGCCAACAACTGGAAAGATTACGTCCAAACAATAAAAAAAAAGCGACCGGAATTATTCTATAGGAAAGATGTTCCATCATGACAGTGACAGATCCCACACATCTTTGGTATCTCGTCCAATATTGAAAGAGCTTGGTTACACCCAAACGTTTAGTTCTGACGTTACACCGTCAGACTACCGTTTATTTCTGTCTCAGTGGAGACCTTCAAAAATCACTTGGCCCTGTTTTCTCCCGAGAAATTCCAGAAATTCTACAGTGAGAACGCAGATTTTTGAAGACTATTATATATTGAATTCAATTTTCGACTAGTTTTATGTTTCGATCAGTTGACGGTTGCCCATCAACTGATGAGATAGCGATAGTAGATCTTATGACAGGATTGTTATGTCACATGTATATTAAGATGGTCGTGTACGAAATCAGTCTGTAATAATAATAAAGAAATCTAATAATATCGAACCGAATTTATGATCATCCATCAATAATAATATCTACACATCATAAAAGATACACAACAGATTGGCGACGAGGTGAAATAAATAATAAATTACTGATTTTTCGAAGCTGTGCAACAAAAATTAAACATTCGTGCACGTGCAAAAATAAATAAAATAATTCAAGTGCAAAAATGAATCCGATAGACGCGATGAATAAAAATCAGAAATTATTGATCGAATCAATGTTATCTGGAGAAGGACGTAACGGTAGTCAATCATCAATGTTACCATTTCACATATTCCGACGTTCGAAAATTTTGATGCTAAGAAGGAAAGCTTGAAATATTACCGTCAACGTTTCGAAAATTATATTAAAATGAAACAACTGGATGAAGATAAAATCAAAACTGCACAGATGCTATTAAGTTCAATAGGCGCATCAAATTATAATGCATAAGCAGCCTTAGTAGCACCAAAAATGCCGGGGGAATTAGAATATGATCAATTAATCTCTGAATTAGAGAAGCATCTAGAGCCGAAAAAAAGCTCGTTAGTGATTCAACACTATTTTTTATCAACATATCAACAAGAACATGAAAAAATAGCAGATTACGTAGCAGCTTTACGCCGTAACATTGCTGAATGTGATTTTAAAGTAAAGTGTCAATGTGGAAACAGTACAACAATTTGTTCGAGGTATAAAGGATAATGGTATAAAGGAGAAAATCCTTCAATTAGAGCAAACTGACTTTAGTGAAATTGTCACGAAAGCAATAGCAATGGAAGCATCAAAAGTGAATTGTCAAGAACTGTCAAAAAGACCAGAAATTACAACAGCTGCTAGTGACATTAACAAAATAATCAATCATCAATCACGGAAGGACAGTTATTCCTCAAGAAATCAAAGTAAAAGTCAGTCAACACCAAGGGGAAATCATGATCAAACGCGATCAAAATCAAAAGGATGGGTCGACTACAAGAAACTTGGGATCGACAATGTATGTTTACGATGCGGTTATAATAATCATAAATAAAAGGACTGTCGAATCGAACGAGCAACAATGGAGTGTTCAATATGCCGTAAGACAGGACATCTTGCAAAAGTATGCATAAAAGCTCTCTTAAATAAAAGGAATCGATCAAATTCAACAAATGCTGTCACAACAAATAGGATAAACAATTATGATATGGGAGTAAACAGAATTATCGATATTTACGACCAGTCCACACCGGAAATGGGCCAGTACACAAAGAAGTTTTACACTAGTGTTAAAATGGAAGGGGTTCAGCAAAAATTTGAAGTCGACACCGGTGCTGGATTCACACTTATTCCTAAGAGTCAATATAGAAGTCTAGGAATCAAAAAGCAGCTAAAACCAACCAATATCGCATTCAGATCCTACATAGCAAATGTGTTCTTACCACTGGGGATAGTCAATGTAAAAGTACAATATAAAGGGAATGGATCTAATGAAGACATGTACGTCATTCCAGACGGGTTTGACCCACTATTAGGGAGAACATGGATCAGGCATTTAAAAATCAAGTTGGAAGACATTGTTTAAGAAATTTCAAAAATAAATCGGGAAATGCATATCCGATTAATAAATGATGAGAAAGACATTGAAGCATGTTTTCCAAATATTTTTACCCAGAAGGTTGGCTGTATACCAAATTTTAGTATCAAGTTACAACTTCGTGAAGGTACGAAACCCAGCTTCACACCCGGAAAGGATATTCCATACGCGCTACGAGAACAAGTAGAGAAGGAGCTGGATAATTTAGAACAAGAGGGTATTATAGCAAAATCAACCATGAGCGATTGGGGATCACCTTTGGTAGTGATTCCGAAAGGAGATGGAACAGTTAGACTTTGTGTCGATTACAAAGTTGGAGTAAATGATCAATTAATAAACGTCAATTATCCAATCAAAAAGATCGAGGACATATTGAATAACTTACAAGGTTCAAAATATCAAACAGAGAAAATTCATCTACGATCTCTTAAAGAGGGGCAGAGAGTCCTGCGAAATTTGTTATAAACAATAAGTCTATGTGGAAATTCGGGATGATCACCCGGAAATTGGGCCAACTTCATTACATCGTGAAATTAGATGAAGGCAGATCTCTAAAACGCCACATAAACCAACTTATTGCATCGGACGTAAGAAAAAAAATCGTTACGTTTGATGAATCAACCATTAATCCAGAAGTGATAATAAGCAGGCAACAAGAAGAAGAATTCGATCCGTTGCAGAGGAGAATGCGAGAACCTGATCAATCACAAACTCAGAGGAATGAGCCAGTACCACAACACGAACTGGAGGAGAACATCGAAGAATTGTTAACAAGTCCAGGGACCGAGACGGTAGAAAACAGGCCAGAACGGGTAAGGCGACCACCAACGTATCTGCGAGACTATATAGTATCTACAATACGACTATAAAGTTTTTACATAATTTTAAGCATTGCGAATTTTTTTTTACGTAGGGGAGAATTATTATAAAATGAATTAATATTAAAATTAAATTTAAATTCAAATTCAAATTCACAATTAAAGTAAAATTAAAAGTCAAATCAAAAATTTCAAATTCAATTCAAATTTAAATTCAGATAAAACAATTAATAGTTTTTCCAGTAGTAAGTAAGTTGAATTTGTTAACATATTGTGTTTAAATACGCAGGGGAGAATTATTATGTATTGAATTCAATTTTCGACTAGTTTTATGTTTCGATTAGTTGACGGTTGCCCATCGACTGAGGAGATAGCGATAGTAGATCTTATGACAGGATTGTTATGTCACATGTATAATAAGATGGTTGTGTACGAAATCAGTCTGTAATAATAATAAAGAATCTAATAATATCGAACCGTATTTATGATCATCCATCAATAATAATATCTACACATCATAAAAGATACACAACAAAGACGCTCCCAATTCTTAGCAGTTTTTAGAAACCCTTAAATGTGCTAAAAAGTACATCTTAAAATCCAAGAAATACCGTATCTTTATTTAGTCCTATTGTGAATGTCATATGTGCAAAAGGTTAAATTTGGAGTGCAAATCCTATAATTTAAAGGCATTCTCTGTAATAACAAAGTGTTAGTGGCTATACCATCCCGTTTGTGAATATTCCAAATCGTTTTAGCTTCGTAATTCAATTTCTAATTATGAATCATGCTCTTGCGATTTAAACATAATCTTGTTACACAATTTACAAAACGATCGCACATAAAAAAAAAAAAAAACCAAATTAAAAAACACTAAACTCAAACAATTTTATTATTTTTCTTTTTGTTATCTATTGTATCTCACTTTTGTGTCTTATGTGTGTGCATACTTTATGTTATATTCACATTACATATTTTTGTTTTGGTAAATTTATTCTTAAAGAAAATGATCGTACCTACAAACAACAACAAAACAGCCATAAAACAATTCAAAACGTTTATTATTATGGTCGATCATAAAACGAAAGAACTTCCACACGGAGAGAGAAAGAGACAGAGGGAGAGATCGACAGGCATTAAATGTTATGGTTGTATGAATATTGAATAAACATTTTTGTGAAAAAAAAAAAAAAAAAATATAAATGGTATTGTGTTAAAGCAGTGGTTTTTAAACGGTGGCCTGCGTAATTTAAAGTCGTGTTAAACCACTGATCTATACTACATGGATAGAACATGTTCAAAATCTTATGGTACAAAATAGTAATGTCTCTTTTGTAAGACAGAGACAGTAATATTTTGTCTCTTTCTTTCAAACTCGAATTTTCGAAAATCAACTTTAAATAAAATAGCACTTATCAAAGGACAGTTAAAAATATGATTAGTTTTTAATTTTTTTATGATGTACGTGGGAGCAATATTTTGATATGAAATAAGGGTGTATTTATTATTATTGTTGAAGGATAAATAAAATTTCTGTTTTTATTCCAAATTTCAGTTAAAATTAGAAATAAATATATGTTGTATGTACTAAATAATAATTTGTATTTATTCAAACAGGTGATGTAGAATATCCAATAGATTTGTTTGATATTGAAGAAGATTCTTACCACGGTGGAGAAAACAGCATTCGTGTATCAGAATTCCTCCAGGAAAACATTGTCTCAGCCTTCCAGGAAAATGTAATTGGCTATATAAGTGGCTATGTAGTAAAAATGGCTAGAAAAATAATATGGTGGAGCCCACACCTCGGCACTAAAATTATTATTAAAACTAAAAACTAGAGGTGGTTTAATAATTCCGGCTAAAGATGTAACTGATCTGTGCATCATTACAAATTTATACTTTAAAAGTGCCGACATAAATTTGAAGAATAAACATCAAGATGAGAGGCTGGCGTTACGAATATTACAGGATCTGAATATTACAGATATGTTTCCATCATTACATAATCATCAATTTGATACAGAAATACTATAGATAACAATCATATATATACTCGTAAGCTAGCTAAAGTAATAATAAAATGTTTTATAAAGATTAAATTTTCACATATTTCACGGCAAATTAACGACCAAAATACGACACACATACGGCATCAATTAAGTAGATTAATTTTATTTCACCATGAATAGATTTTTATGATTTTTATGTACATATATATGAATAGATTTATATTAGATTAATTATATTTCACCACGGTATAGATTGATATATTATATTAAATCATTAATAACTTAAATAAAAATTTTTAAAAATCGCTGTATTTCATTCCAAATATTTTTTTGTTTGTTTGTTTTGGTTCATAACTTGACATTTAACTCCGAAAATTTGTCGCATTACGTGTGTATTCCAGGTGTGCATTATAAATTTTAAGGGTTAAATAGTAAGAAATAGTGTAAATAGTTTCTGAAAAACGTAATTATTGTGATATAACTTAAAGTGAAATAAATTGTATTAATTATTTTTAATACATTCATAATATTTTATTAGATTTTATTTAAAAAATTAATAATTTCAAATATTTTCGACATTAAAATTATTTAAGTGCGGCCCTATACAACTTGTGTCTCTTTAGATGTAACAACTATATAAAAACAAGCGAAATAGTTATATTAAAAAGTTCTACCATCAAATTGTTGTTGTTTGCGTAGAAATTTTGAAGATGTTCTATCCATGTAGTATAGATCAGTGTGTTAAACCGATCTATTTTTTTTTCTAATTGTAATCTAATAGGACTTTTTAAGAAGTTCATAAGTTAGCATTCGGCTCGGATGTTTACCCTGAAAAAGTGAAGGTTCCCATCTAACAATTGCTCTTTTGTTGCAAGCTACACTTAAGATGTTTAACGAAATAAAATGGGCCAGACGATCGACTCTAGTTCTGTTTTCTGCACTGTATGGAAATGAGTATCGGATCAGTACACACAATAATTTATCAATTCATAAAAGGGACATGTCTGATAGTAGTTATTTATTAAAATTAAGGTCGGCGGACGATCTGACGACGGATTGGATGTGGTATGATAAATTGCCAAATATTTGAATATTGCCAATTATAGAGTTGAGCGAGCAAAATCTTTTAAACTCCGCGGAGGTAAACTGGGTTCCATTATCACTTATAATTGTGTTTGGAAACTTATCGACGGAGAAAATCTTCTGAAGTGACGAGCTCGACCGTGTATGGAAACTTTGAATACGAATCTACAACCATAAACCACGTGCGAAAGTAGAACGGCCATGATGATTCACGTTTCGGATCCACTGCTGCTTGCTGACAAATGGAGCACAAAGAACGAGACATACCGCTGTGCCATTTGCTTCATTCTACTCCTACCCCAATGGCCTTCATGTGACAATTGAAGCACTTGTTCTTGCAGTTTTAACGGTATAACTAAGAGTGTATATTCCGTTTGTAGAAGTACGATTCCTCTCTGTACGATTCCTCTCTGTACGATTCCTCTCTGTAAGTGACTGTTGGATGTCAGAATCATTCCTCGCATATTCAGCAATGATATCTGCGTTGATTGGGAAATCATTGATTGTGACTTGATAGATCTCCTCCCCATCCAACAGTTTTTTGTCTTTTACATCGAATTCGTAGTCGGATCCGACCGGAAGTTGAGAATGTATGCTTGTATTTGATTGTATAATTATACGCTTGCAGAAGAATTGTCCATCGCTGAGGTCGATGCAATGTCATCACGAGCAATCTTTCTGTTAGATGAAATAACGTAGTATGAGCTGGATGGTCTGTTGTTAGGACAAAACATCTGCCATAGAAATAATTGGCTGTAGCTGACTTGGCTACTGTTAAGTGTCTTGGATGCGTTGAGGGGTGCCGCCTTTGACGAAAAATTTGGCACAAAATTATTGTAATAGTTTAGTTTACCAATAAAAGCGTCTACTTGTTTAACATTCTGTTGTCTAGGTATCGATTTGACCGCATCTAACCTTTTTTGTGATGGCAAAATTCCTGACGAATCGTTTTCATATACCGAGCTAATCTTTTCATTATTACCTTGAGGTTATGCATAGCATCTAAACCGCGCACGTAAACCGAATCGGTACAATTTTTTTTTTCTAGATTGGTACAACCTTCTTTGGCATTCGTGTAACGTTTGAGCAGAAAACGTCCATTAGTGTGAGTTTGGCAGCCATTTGTTTACGATGCGAAAAGTTTGTCTGGCGATTTTTACGATGGAAAAAATATTGGACAACGAGTTTGCTTGAAATTTTGTGTTTGCAATGGAACTACGGGGCTGCGGAATCATTGAAAATGTTGCAGAAGTGTTTTGGGGAGTCTACTCGATCGGGAACGCAAGTATTTGAGTAGTATAAAGCATTCAGTAAGGGTCGTGAGGTCGTAGAAAACTTGCATCATGCGATTCGTCCATCCACCTCTGTGAACGACGATAACATCGATAAAGTGAAGAAAATTGTGCTCGAAAATTGTAGTGTTGGCATTAGAGAGATATCAGAGGCTCTCAACATCTCTTATGGATCGACTCAACAGATTTTGGTTGATGTTTTAGGTATGAAACGCATTGCCGCTCGACTAGTGCTTAAAAATCTGAATGTTCTGCAAAAGGAACGTCGAGTATAGGTCGCAAAAGATATGTTTGTCAACGAAGCTAATGACCCTACATTCATCAAACGAATTATTACTGGTGACGAGACGTGGGTTTATGAATATGTCGGCGAAACTGCCCAACAATCTAGTAAATGGCGCGGCAAGGTAATGCTCATCGTTTTCTTCGATTACCGTGGTGTGGTTCACCATGAATTCGTTCCAGACGGTTAAACGGTTAATACAGCATACTACTTGGCCATTTCGAGGCGTCTTCGTGAAGCAATTCATCGTAAACGGCCTGATTTGTAAGCAAACAATTCACGGATTTTTCACCATGATAATGCGAAACAAAAGTCATCGCTCAGCCACCGTACTCGCCGAAACTCAAATGTCCGCTCCGGGTACATGCCATGAGTCGATTGAAGCCATAAAAAGAAATTTGCTGAATAAACTAAAGGCCATCCCTGCCGAGGCCTATAAGATGTGTGTGGAAAAATAGATTAACCGTTCGCATGCTTGTATTTTCTCAAAATGAGCCTATTTTGAAGGCGATGCTCTTCATTATTTCGATCTGTGATAATAACGTCATCTAAGTATATTGTGCAGCTAGGTATACCTGTTACTACCTCCTCCATGAAACTCTGAAAAATACCCGGCGCTGATGCAATTCCAAAGGGCATCCGTTGATACTGAAAAAACCCGAATTGCGTGTTTATTACCATAAATTTTTTTGATGAGCCTTATAGCTTAATCTGCAAATACGCATCAGTCAGATCCAATTTCGTAAAATATACACCGCCATGGAGTTTATGAAATAGCTCCTCGATACGAGGAATCGGAGAACGAACAATCTCCAGCTGAGAATTTACCGATACTTTGAAATCGGTTCACCACGACGATCGGTGTGGCCCATTCGCTTAATTTGAGTGGTTTAAGTACCATAAGCGAAACAAGTCGATTGATTTCAGCTCGCACAACACCAAGAATTGTGATTCTTCCGTAGTGTTGACAATCGAGGAGAAACAAGTGGAAACCCATTTTCGTGAGGACATCAAACGCCAAAACGATGGTCTATATATTGTAAGGTTGCCCATCAAGGAAAATATTCGTGAGTTGGGTGAATCTAAATCAATATCCGTCAAAAAATTTCAATATTTGGAGAAAACGCTAAAAAAATGAGATCTTGAAAGCATAATATCGCGAAACTGTGCATGATGTTCGACGCATCGGCGCCGTCGAATACGAAGTTGTCTTTGAATAACGTGATTAAAGTCTGACCCACGGTTCAACAAGAACTTTTCGAAATTATTGTTCGATTTCGAAAACATCGAGTTGCTTTTACGGCTGACATTACTAAGATGTATCGGCATGTGCTTGTTGATGAAAGCGATCAACAAACAAAGGATGTTCCAAATGAACCAATTCAAGCATTTTCATTAAGGACGATTACTTATGGCACTGTATGTGCAAAGTTCTTGGCAACACGATGTTGTGTCTGGGTCCGATAAACTGTCGAATGCGATTGAATTACAACAACAATTGATCGAGATGCTAAATAGGAGGGGGGGGGGGCTTTCATATGTTGTGCTAACATAACCGAGCTATTACAAAAAGTTCCGTTGAATGATCGTAATCAAGAAACAACTATTTCCGAAGTTTCCGAAGATAGTACAGTGAAGACGTTGGGGTTAACCTGGTAACCTAAATCCGACAGCCTTGTGTTTTCAGCCGCTGGCTAAACGAGAAGTGACAAAGCGAACAATTTTGTCTGATATCGCTAGATTCTACGATCCATCAGAGTTGACTGGTCCGATAATACTGACAGCTAAAGTCGTATTACCTTAACAGTTGTGGCAAATAAATGTCGAGTGTGATCAACTGTTACCGGAAAAGAATGAAACTGAGCGGCTGAAACGCCAAATTTGGAAGTTAATCGATGCGATATGCCATTCGCAAAGTGTAAATCAGTACAACTGCATGGATTTAACAGTGCTATGGTGCGTGCATGCAGTGCTATTTTGTTGTCTAAACTTACCAAGAAGACAGAGTTGTCTTGTGGACGGACTCCACAATTGTGTTGGGTTGAATCAATTCCCAATCATCCAAGATGAAAACCTTCGTACCTCACAGAGTTCCCGAGATTCAAGATCTCACGCATATTTCCGATTGGCTCCATGTTACAACCAATGAAAATCCAGCAAACATAATCTCGAGAGGTCTCACAATACAACCTTGTTTAGCTGGATCGGACGTCTTGCAACGTCACTAGACTGAGTGGCCAAAGTTTGAAGTTCGCAGTCACGTTCATGAAAATATGTTACTAGAGATGAAATCAATAACAACATTATGAATTCAAACCATCGAATGTTTTTCTTTTTTATCAAAATACAGTTCCATGAAAAAGTTGGTGCGCGTGATGGTTTACATCTTGAGGTTCAGCCAAAACAGCCGAAAATTAAGTTCTGAACGTGAATTAACGCATTTATCTGCTGAAGAAATGTCAATGAGTTTGAAAAAGCTTATTCAAATTGTTCAATATGAAAAATTCAACGACGAGGTAAATTCATTGAGAAAAGGAAAAGAACTTAGTAAAAACTTAATGCTGAGAGATCTGAATATTGTTACGTTTTTGCCTTGTCAGTCAAGGTTCGAATCACTGGATTGCGAATAAAACAAAACCAATTCAATTTATTACCAACGAAATTATTTATTTATGTCACACAAAAATTATTACAACACAATTTATTAACGATAATTCAGAAAATCACTTTACTTTAATATTCGCACAATTTTTACTGATCACTTATAATTTTTATTTCGCACTAAAACACTTTTTAAATCACTTTTTAATTCCGTTTTAATCCTTATACTATCGCTTATAAAAAACTAATAATCCAATTCGAACACAAATCAAAATTAGAATAGTCTAGAAACATTTAGAACAGTTTTATCATGGAAAATTCCATTTTAGTACAGTAAGACATTGAGCTATTAATTGAACTTATTCTATTACACCCTAGGTGTCACCGTCGCAGTATGAATTAAATGAGATTTAAACAAAAAACCAACGGGGTAAATGTTCCCATTAAATACAGATATCTACGTGTGATTGCTGACATCCTTCTGCTTCAAACTTAAATTTACAATCACAAACAACTCCCCGTAACTCCGTAACCCAGTCTGCGTACGATTGTTGAGGTTGCATTATCGTTCGATGAAATTTGAAACGGACAGCGAGCACGTGTTGCTTTGAGTCGAAATGCTCCGTGAATTTACTATGCAAATCCTTGAAATCCTTGAACCCTAACTTCTCTAACAATACGTAGGTGCGTTTCGCAAGATTTTATAGATTTTTCGATATTATTCGAGAAAAATTAGGTTGAATTAAGTTTAATATTTGTTTAGGTGAGACTCTCGAAATCCGAGATTTTTGAGTAATTCTATAGATTTCCGGGCTTGCTTAGTGTTAAGCGAATTTATTTGTTTGAGAGAGATGTGTTTGTTGCTTTTAAATTGCTGGGCATTAAGATCTTTTTATTACAGAGAGGTTTCGATATTATTCCAGTTTCTCAATATTACAAGATTTACAAAACGGATTTCCAAGGATTTTAAGCTTATTCGCGATTTGTGTCGAAATTCAAAATTTTTGGATTTTCGAATTTGTTTTCTATCGAAGATATTAGAAATTATCGACATTTTTTAATATTTTCGAGATCATTTTCAAGCTGTTCCGATGTACAATGGTTTGTTTTTTAGTTTTAATACTAAGCTTTAAGAAGCTTTTATTTGCTTTAGTATTTATACGTTGAATTACATTTAAATTCATGTTTTTTATTTTTGAATTGACAGATACAAAATAAACGTCGTGAAATTTTATAGAAATCAAAGTAGGTAAATAAACTACATATTTGGTGTTCGGAACATATTGTTACGTTTTTGCCTTGTCAATCAAGGTTCGTATCACTGGATTGTGAATAATACAAACTCAATTCAATTTATCACCAACGAATTTATTTATTTCATAAAATTTGTTACAACACAGTTTATCAATAAAAATTCACAAAATCACTTTATATAAATTATTCTTAAATTTTACTGATCACTTTTACTTTATTTATCGCACTACAACATTTTTTAAATCACTTTTTAATTCCTTTTAATCTTTATACTATCGCTTACCAAATATTACTAATCCCATTCGATTTCGTTCGCCTTTTTATATACACAAACCAAACTTCTAGAAAGCTCATGATTTTTCTAGTTAGAATAGTGTAGAACAATTTTATCATGGAAAATTCCATTTAGAACAGTTTAACATTGAGCTATTAATTTTAACTTATTCTATTAGACACTAGGTGTCACCGTCACAATATGTTTTAACGCTGTTCGCAATTAAACGCAATAAAACGGGAAAAATTATGCCATTTCGAAACTGAATTCAAATTGTGTTGAAATTGAGGTTAAATTTTATTCCAGTTTTAGGGGATTATTCGAACTTTTTGAGATTATTCTTGTTTCGGAATGAATACATACCGTGGAGTTACATAACTTAAGTTTCGATGATTTTTAAGGTGCAAGGATGAAATTTTTCATTTGAAACGATATAGACATTCTTAGGTATTAAGCCTGGTTTCCATTATGAAACATTTACTGACAGTACTTTTTACTGAATAAAAACATAAAAATCGAAAATTTCATTGAATTGACACAGATCATTCTTTGTTTTTAAATTTTTTTGAAAAATTGAAATATTTTTCCAGTACTGAAAAAATATACTTCGCTTCATATATTTTTCAGTAAATATTTTCAGTACACATACTATAAAAAATGTCAGTATGCTATAATAATTTTTTCAGTACTGTAAAACTGAAAAAGTTTTTTTTTCTCTCACACAGCACGCGAATATATATTTTTATCCCATTTTGTTTTTACTGTCAGTAAATATTTCATAATGGAAATCAGGCTTAAGTATTAAATTAAAAGACAAATTAATGTTTAAAAGTTTTGAATATTTAGTATTTTTGTTATACTGTTATATTGTTATACGTATCACGTATGTCACTAGGGTAGTTAGATATAGAATGCCATACTGATGAGTTGTGCTCTAATAAATAAATATATATTAATCTAACTAGTGTAATGACTGAAAAATCCCTTCAGTTCGAAGTTGGCGTATTTGGTGTTTAGGGCATGGTGATTTCACATTGCTCTCTCCTTTTGACGGTTGGCGCGGTGAAATACTGATTGGGTCGGTTGTAGGGTTTATAGGAAGATATATAGACAAGTATATAGGGGAAAGAGGATTAGAATACTACTACTGAGACGTATCATCGCCGGTATAAACGATAGAGTAGAATACAACAACATGTACACGACGAATACCGGTGGACGATGAAAGTGGACGAACGAATATATATGTATATAGAAAGAGGGTAGAAATTAGATGACGGTCGAGTTGGTTGAGTAGCAGCAGCCAATAACAGGGCGTCAAGGGAGTAAGCTGGTGAATCACGCTAAAATAATTACTATAATAATTATTCTGACGCTTGGTGAATTTTTGGGCAAGTGTTTACAGTTCAGATGTGGGGTCGTACATTCGCGTGTCGTATTGCGTAATATTAATTTAAAAAAAATAATAACAAAAGACAAAAACAAAATCAAATCAAAGTGTTTAATAGTCAAAATGGCGATTGCGAGACAATTGAAAGAAGTAACAGCTCAATTAGATACAGCAATGGCGGAAATGGGTCGTTTGAGAAAAGACAACGAAACTTTACGATCGCAAATGAATCGTGTTGGCGAAAATGTGATTCCGGAAATTGAATTACCTGATCGTCTAGAAGATGAAAGTCGTTCGTCGGGAATGAACACAACTGGGGTACAGGCATCTCAGGTGAGTGGAAAACCTTTTCGTATGGGAATTAACGAAGTCAGTGTTTTGATCCCAATGTTTGATCCTCAACAAAACCGTAAATTGTCTGCGGGTACATGGGTAAGACATGTTGAACGTTTGAAAATAAATTATCAGTGGGACGACATGAGTGTTCTATTTTACGCGTCACTCAGGTTGTCAGGGCCAGCAAGTTTTTGGTTTACTGCAGTACAAAGCCAAATTTGTTCCTGGGAAGATTTTAAAATCGAAATTATTAAGAGTTTTCCCGAGTGTTGTAATGATGGCGACATATTATTCAAGATAATGAGCCGTAGACGGAAAATGGATGAATGCATTGAAAATTATTTTTACGAAATTGTTAGCCTGGGAAAGGAAATCAGTTTACCTGATGAAGCAATCATGCGGTATATCATTTCGGGATTAGATAATGAACATTTAAAGGGCGTTCTCTTGGCTTCAAACTGTGTTGACATGTATGACTTACTGAAACAAATTAAAAAGATTGAAGCTGTTGATATACAAGTTGGTAATCGGAACCGGATTTCTAATAACTCGAGAAAAGAATTTAACAGTGCTGAATTGAAAACTCAACGGTTTAACCCATATAATCATAAACGTCGTCCTTGTCATGTGAATGAAAATAAAGAAGTTATTCGTAGAAATATTGAAACCAATGTCCGTAGATGTTTCAAATGTGGGGAACTTGGCCACTTAGCGAATAGTTGCCCATGCAAAGTGAGAATTTGTTTTAATTGTAAAAAAGAGGGACATCTGGCTAACGACTGTAGGTTAAAACAAATGACCATCAATAATCTGGACAAATATCCGAAAGATGAATATCATATTCTGATTCAGATCGAAGGTATGGAATTAGTCGCTTTCATGGATTTGGGAAGTTGCTGTACTACCATTTGGCAGAGCATTGTAAACCAAAATAAATGGAAGATCGAACCGCACGTAATGATTTTGAAGGGATTCGGTGGCAGTAGAGTTCAGTCGTTAGGGAAATTTAACAGCAAATTGACATTACAAAATAAAACGTTCGATATTGAATTAATTTTGGTGGATGATTCTTCTCAGGATTACCCTGTTATCATCGGACGTGATTTATTTGATAGGCCAGATGTACAGATTGTTAAGTCATACAAAACCTTTGAAATTGTGAAGAAGCATAATACAAATGCTGACTCAAGTTGTGAACCAATCGAAGTATGCGACCTTAATATCGGGGAAAATTCAAAGAGCGCCGCGATCGAATTGGTATTATCACTATTAAATAAATATCGCAATTGTGTGGCTTTGACATCAGATGAAATTGGAAGAACGGATCTACTGGAGATGGAAATAGTATTGAAAAGTAATGAAATCATCAATTATCGTCCTTATAAAGTGCCATATGGATTGAAATCTACAATAAAAACAATTGTCGACACGTTATTACAACAAGGCATTATTCGAGAATCGGCTTCGGAGTATGCTAGTCCGGTGTTACTGGTTCCAAAAAAGAACGGTGAGTACCGAATGTGCGTTGATTTCCGAAAATTGAATTCTATCACCAAGAAAGAGAACTTCCCAGTACCCAATGTTGAAGAAACATTGAATTCTCTAGCCAATAGGAAATATTTCACGAATTTGGACATGATGAATGGATATCACCAAATTGGTATTTCCGAGAGGTCAAAACACCTTACGGCATTTGTGACCCCTGATGGCCATTACGAGTATAACCGAATGCCATTTGGTCTGTCGAACGCACCAGCTGTTTTCATGAGACTAATGAAGAAACTTTGTCTCGGTCTGAAAAATTCGGATAACCTTGTTCATTATATGGATGATGTATTAATTGCCACCAAGACAATCGAGGAAAACTTGGCAATTTTAGAAGAGTTGTTGAACGAAATGACTAAAGCGGGTCTCACTATAAACTTAGCGAAGTGCAACTTCTTACAGACTGAGATTAAATTCCTGGGACACGAAATCTCGGGAGAGGGAATTAAACCGGGGCCAGCAAAAATAGCAGCTGTAGAACATTTCAAAAAGCCAGAGACGATTAAAGAGGTGAGACAGTTCTTGGGATTATGTGGTTATTTTCGAAGATTTGTTCCGGGATTTGCAAATATAGCACGACCATTGAACGATCTATTGAGGAAAGACACTCCATTTGGTTGGGATGATGAAAAGGACAGGGCATTTAACCGATTGAAGGAAATATTAGTGAACCGACCGCTACTAGCTTTGTATAACGTGAATGCGGATCATGAGCTTCACACTGATGCAAGCAGCCATGGGTTAGCGGGAATTCTATTGCAGAAAGAAACAAATGGAGAAATGAGGCCGTTATCATATTTTAGCAGAGCGACGACAGAAAGTGAATCGAAATACCATAGCTACGAGTTGGAATCTTTGGCTGTAGTTGAAAGTCTCGATCGTTTTAAGCATTATTTACTGAACAAACATGTCAAAGTAGTTACCGATTGTAACTCACTGAGATTAACTCAAGAAAAGAAGAATATAAATCCCAGAATAGCTAGATGGTGGCTTCGTATATCAGAATTTGACTATGAGTTGGAGTTTCGTAGCGGTAAACAAATGGCCCATGTGGATGCTTTGAGCCGCGTCCCATATGAGGTTGGCCATAACTGTGATACGGTTAGTGATAGGGTGTTGTCGATTGGTATTGACAAGTATGACTGGCTTGCAACATTGCAGCAGCAAGATCCACACCTGGTTCACTTAAGAGAGGTATTGGATGGAACGAATAGAATCGATAGCAAGACCAGATCATATGTAGATACCTATAAACTGAAAGATGGACGAGTTTATAGAATGTGTGATGATGGAGAGAAGTTTGTGGTTCCAAGTGGCGTTCGATGGCGAGTAATTAAGATGGCTCATGATGATTTGGGCCATGGTGGTCTCGAGAGGACACTCGGATATATTAGAAAATATTTTTGGTTCAGTGCGATGCGATCAGTTGTGAGAAGATATATAGCCAACTGTGTGGAATGCCTATATCATCAACGTGGAAGGGATGAAACGAATTATACCTTACATGTGGTGGAGAGAGAACCAATTCCATTTCACACCATTCATATGGATCACGCGGGACCGTTCCCTAAGAGCAAAAGCGGGAATTTGTATGTTTTAGGGATCGTTTGCACATTCACCAAATTCCTAATTTTAAAACCTGTAAGAACCACGAAAACAGGACTGGTTATTAAGATGTTAGATGAAGCTACGCAATACTTTGGTATGCCCACAAGGATTATCACGGATCGAGGAACATCGTTTATGTCTAAAGAGTTTGGAAAATATTGTGAAGAGAACGCAATCCAACATGTAGCAACAGCTGTTCAAACTCCTAGGGCAAATGGACAAATTGAGAGATATTTTCGAACCATTTCTCCAGCTATATCAGCAATGTCAACTGATGCCGAAGGAATAGATTGGGATAAACACATTACAGCAATCCAATGGGGAATTAATAGTCTAAAGCATTCGGTGACTGGTGAATCTCCGCAACAACTATTATTGAGTTATACGCCTAAAAGTATATTGAAGAATAAACTTTTGATTGCTTTACAAGAGGAGTTGCATGGTGAGATTGAAACTAATGTTTCCATGGTTGAATTGAGGGATCGAATATGTCAGCAAATGTTAAAGAAGCAAACGAAATATGCTGACAGATTCAATGCAACTCACCGATCTCCAAGGACGTACGAAGAGGGAGACCTTATATTGATCAGGCAGCAACCACTGGCCGGGGTTTCGAAAAAAACTCAACCTCGATACAGGGGACCATACCAGATTAAAACGGTGCTTGATAACGATAGATATGTAGTCACAGACACAAACAACACTCAGATTACGCAGAAACCGTATGAGGGCGTTCAGTCGGCAGATCGGATGAAACCTTGGTGTAAATTAGAGGATTTAAACTTTGATGACGACTCAGATGATCGAAACGAAGATTCAGACACCATGGATATGGAGTAAAAAAAAAAAAAATTTAATGAAAATTATTGAATTTTATTACATTATATAATTTGAGCTGCTGAATTAATTCAATTATTATGTTAACTGAATAAAATATTGTTGTGTAATTGAAGAAAGTTACGCATGTTCGTTTTTAAGCTTTCCTGTTCATTATGCTGAATATGAACGAAAACTATGGCTGTAAATACCACGCATGAATTATGTGAAATTCATGGGGGTCAATTCTTTTGTTATAGTTGATGATCGGGGTATGCTGTAGAACCGACGTTCAGTGAGACGGTGATAACAAGGGAAGCGTAGCAATTAAAGCTGTAAATGATTGCTCAGAGGTCAAAGCTGGACCTGATGCTCGTATAACACAGTCTGACTGATGCTGAGTGAACCATATATGAGGCATGTGTTGAAGTTCACTGGGGGCAGTGAAATAGTAGGTTGGCCGAGCTGTAATGACTGAAAAATCCCTTCAGTTCGAAGTTGGCGTATTTGGTGTTTAGGGCATGGTGATTTCACATTGCTCTCTCCTTTTGACGGTTGGCGCGGTGAAATACTGATTGGGTCGGTTGTAGGGTTTATAGGAAGATATATAGACAAGTATATAGGGGAAAGAGGATTAGAATACTACTACTGAGACGTATCATCGCCGGTATAAACGATAGAGTAGAATACAACAACATGTACACGACGAATACCGGTGGACGACGAAAGTGGACGAACGAATATATATGTATATAGAAAGAGGGGAGAAATTAGATGACGGTCGAGTTGGTTGAGTAGCAGCAGCCAATAACAGGGCGTCAAGGGAGTAAGCTGGTGAATCACGCTAAAATAATTACTATAATAATTATTCTGACGCTTGTAGAATTTTTGGGCAAGTGTTTACACTAGTGTTTGTTATTATTAAATTAGCAACCAAACATAACATGGTGTCAGATGTGGTGATTTAAGAAAAGAATTTTCATAATACATAAATTATTTCTTAAATTATCGATAAATATAATAAAAAATAAAAATAAAAAATCACATAGTGAACATAAAAACAAAATGGCTGACGAGTTGAAGAACGTGTTTAAGGATTTTTCGGAAAATTTTAAACTCATATCGGACAATTTACAAATGCTAATTGTAAACATGATAGAAATGCAAAAGAATTTAAAACATAATCTGAAAGGTGGAAATTCGATTAGCCGATCTCAAAATGTTCCATTTCCAAAACACTTAGACGTCGAAAATGGCGATATCAGCGAGAAATTCGAACTATTTAAAAATAATTGGAACGAGTATCTAATCGCAGCTGGTATAGACAAATGGCCGGAAGAAGATGAAAAGCAATGATCGTAAGTGTAAATTCTGTGGTACATATCACGTATTCGATAAAAATTTATGAAAGTGACAGTTCTAATAGCAGCGATTCATGTTCGCAATATCCATTAAAAATTGATAAGATTGTTGACAACTCTGTGGTGATACAAAAGCTGAATTAAAACTAAAATTTGATAAATGGGAAAAAATATTGTGCTATCTCGATACAGGTGCAGATGTACCATATGTTTAATCGGATGTAAACAGTATTATAGTTTAGTGGAATGTCCGAAACTAAATAAATCAAAAATAAAATTAAGCAGTTTTGGTGGTAATCCGATAAAAGTTTTTGGTGAAATTGAAGTACCATGTGATCATAACAATGAACAGCCATGGACCATTGTTGTCAAATAGTGCGTGTATATCTCTCGGACTTATAAAGTATTGCAATGTTATAATAAAAAATAAGCTACCATTCGATAAGAACGGAAATAATAACGAATTGGATATTAAAGTAAAGTAAAAATATAAACAGTAGTATAACAAATAGGAATGCAGAAAAAATTATGGAAAAATATAGTGATGTGTTTACTGGCTACGGTTTATTGCGCGGTGAAGTAGAACTGGAGATAGATCAATCTGTAGAACCAGTTATCCAATCAGCTTGACGGGTTCCGATGGCCTTAAGAAAACGATTAAAAACGGAACTGGATACATTAGAGAAGGATGAAATTATAACAAAAGAAGAAAATAATACCGATTGGGTGAGTAACATTTTGTTAGTAAAAAAGAACAACTCATTTAGAATCTGCTTAGATCCGATTCCATTAAATGTTGCTATCAAAAGTCCTCTCTACCAGTTCAATATATTGGATGAAATTTTGCCTGAGCTAGGAAAAGCTAAAATATTTTCTACAGTTGACACAACGAAGGGATTTTGGCATGTTAAATTCACCGAATCAAGTAGTAAACTTACAACATTCTGGACGCCTTATGGTCGACATAGATGGCTAAGATTACCTTTTGGGGATAGCGTCGGCGCCAGAAATATTTCAAAGGAAAACATATGAAGTCATACATGATCTCAAAGGTATTGAGATTCTGGCGGATGATATTCTGATATACGGTTGTGGTGAAACAATGTCTGATGCTTTAATGGACCATGATAAAAATCTCGAAGGCCTTTTATTACGATTAAGACAAAATAATTGTAAGCTAAACAAATCCAAATTAAAATTATGTCAAAGAAGTGTAAAATTTTATGGACATATTTTAACCGATCAAGGTCTGATGGCAGATGAAACTAAAATATTAGCAATAAAAAATATGCCATCTCCCAAGGACAAGCAGGACTTACAACGCTTTATGGGTATGCTTAATTACCTAAGTAGATATATCAAGAATTTGAGTACAGAATGTGCTGAACTTAGGAAATTGACATTAGAAAAAGCTGAGTGGAAATGGAATGCGAGTGAAGATCATAAATACCAAAGACTAAAAGATCTAGTCTCTGACGTAAAAAAATTAAAATATTTTGAAGTTGGAAAACAAATTACGATAGAATGTAATGCTAGTAGCACAGGACTTGGTGTAGCTGTTTTTCAAGATGATAAGATTATTGGCTATGCATCACAAACTTGGACATCAGCCGAAAAAAATTATGCGATGATCGAAAAAGAGCTATTAGCAATAGCTTTTGCCTGCGTTCGTTTTGATCAGATGATAGTGAGAAATTTGACAACAATAATCAAAACAGATCACAAACCATTGGTTTCGATCTTCAAGAAGCCTCTACTGAAAGCTCCAAAGAGACTAAAGCTAATATTAATGATTTTGCAGAGATATAACATTAATATTCAATATGTTGAAGATAAAGCAAACATTATCGTAGATGCTTTGTCAAGAGCTTCTTACAACATATGCGAAAATAATTCATTTAATAGGGAAATCAATCGTGCAAATATTTTCAAAATATCTTCGGAAGAACAAGAATTCGAAAATATTCGAGGTTTAAATTTAATAAAGTGTTTAGATGTTTCCAATGAACGAGTGGAAAATATACAATTAGAAACTTCAAGTGATCCATCTCTACAAACATTGGTTATTTTAAATATAAAAATGAGTTATCTGCGCAACAAGGATTGATATTTCGTAACAATAAAATTTTAATTCCGTATATTTTGAGAAAACTAATGATAGAAAAAGTTCATGTTTCTCACCTAGGAATTGAAAATACAGTAAAGTTTGTAAAGGAAAACATATTTTGGCCTAACATGTCTTCGGAAATAAAAGAGAACTTGCAAATGTGCGATATATGTATGAAGTTTTCTAAATCGCAACCCAATCCACCGATGCAGTCATATGCAATTCCAACATATGCTTTTCAATTTGTTTCCATGGATGTGTTTTCAATTACATATAAAGGAAAACCATATACAATGTTGATTACAATAGATAAATATTCTGATTTTTTCGAACTGTATATACTAAACAGCTTATCGGCGATAGTACTTATTGAAATTTGTAAACGAAATTTTAGCCGCCACGGAATACCTCAACGTGTTTGTTCTGTCAATGGAACAAATCTTGTTAAAAAGCAGCTTGAGGAAATTTCTCGAAAATGGGGATTCAAACATGATACTTCATCTCCTCATCATCAAAGGGGAAACGGTAAAGCGGAATCAGGAGTTCAAATTGCTAAAGATTTAATAAGGAAAGCTGAAGAATCTAACGATGATTTATGGTTTAATCTATTACATCTATGTAATTCTCCGAACAAAATGAATTCGAGTCCAGTACAAAGAATTTTCCCTAGAAAAACTCGAACTTCTATACCTACAGCTGTACAGGAGTACCGTCCGAAAATTGTGGAATGTGTACCGGAACAAATGGTACAATTACGTCGTGATAGTAAATTCTATTTTGATAAAAAAACAAAGCAGTTACCTGAATTAGAAATTGGACAACATGTGGCTGTTCAAACACATCCACAATCCAACAAACTATGGTCAAAAGGAATTATACAACAAAAGCTTAAAGATAGATCATATTTGGTGAATGTTAAAGGAAATTTATATCGACGAAATATTGTACATGGAAGTAAGAGGTTTATTACTTCGGGAGACGAAATAATCGAACATAATACGGTAAAACCGGAAAAAATATCAACACAGTTTAATTCTCAGGATACTGCTAACGATTCTACTGGTAAAACTCAAATGTTGACTCAAAATATCAACACAAACGATATCTTAGAAATATAAAACTTCCAAAAAAATTTGATGACTTTGAATTATTTAAGTAGTTTAAATAAAATAGATATCTGTAAAATTTTGAATTATATAACTATATTATTTTTAAATAAAATTAAAACAGGGAAGATGTTATACTCTTATACTGTTATACGTATGTCACTAGGGTAGTTAGATATAAAACGCCATACTGATGAGTTGTGCTCTGATAATTAAATATATATTAATCTGACTAGTGTTTATTATTATTAAATTAGCAACCAAGGACGTGTCCGATTTCTGTGCGAAATAATTTTTTTGTGATAAATTAATGTTAAACTGTACGCAACCAAATTATCACAGCACCGGTGTGTTATAATTTTGACATGTCCGTAATAATTCTTGTTTCTGTGCCGGTGAAATAAACAAAATAAGTTTTACGAGTATTTAATTTAATTTTATTTTATTTATATAATATAATAAGTTCCAGCATTTTCTAGTGTCCAGCATTTTGTGAACAATATCACAAACTGTGGATCTTGATATGTTCATTGCTGCACCTACAATTTTATAACTAGTCCCACTTGTCAGCCACAGCAAAAATATCATTAGTTCCATTTCCGGTCCCCAACCATGGTTTTTATTGGGCAAGAATTTGCTAATGGCGATGAAAGTGTTAGACGATATCCTTAAATACATTCTCGTCACAGGATCATTATAACTAGGTATTGAATTAACAATACTGTTTGTTGAGGGAATTGTGTACATTATTGGTCGCTGCAAGAAAGAATTTTGTTAATATTTATAAATACAAGAGGGCAATACCTAACATACATACCTGTAAGTTTAAATGTATCATACCTGGGAGTTTATGAGATCCATTATTAAAGGTCGCGTAAAGTTCCATGTTCTTCTCATTAAATACATGTAACCCGAACTTAATAGAAATAATATCATATTTGGATCAAATTCTGCTTCTATCATTTTATAAACACTTTTAAATAACTCTCTATGTACAATTTGTCGTTTGTTGTATTTCCAAATGTCAATTTTATTATGTCAAAATTATTTCAGTATTCGGACAGCAAATGAACTTATTTCAAATATGGAAGAGAAAATTATTTCACTAATGTCAAATTTATCACAAAAAAATTATTTCGCACAGAAATCAGACACGTCCCAAACATAACAATTTTAAACTGAAATGTAATAAGTTTTATGTTTTTCTTAATTTAATTAGATTTACTAAAACTAATCCGGTCACTCAAAGTTGTTAAAATTTTGTGTTTACTTCATTGAGAAGACTAAAGTGTGGTAGTTGTTCTACTGCTGGCAGTATATAAAAATTAACAAAAATGTTTACAAACTCTGTTTTCTTGAATACAAGAAAATACGTAAGTATATAATATACATACAATTTAACATGAATTTTGTATTGGTGTTTAAGACGACGAAAAAGACAGCGACGATGTTGATGAGGAAGAATAAGAAAAATTCAAACTTTAAAGATTGTGTAACAGTTTGATTTTGGATGCTGAGTGTTTTAAAAGTATTTTTATTTTATTATTATTAAAAAATTATTAAAATTAATTATTTATTTATATACATATTTAATTAAGGATACAGATATTATATAATTTGGATAAAACGGTGTTTTTTATTTATGTAAATATTATTAAAAGTGTGTGAGTGTGTTTAAATTTGTGACCAAAGAATTTCAATCTTTTTATTGTTAAAAAAAAAATTAAAATTAAATTAGAAAATTAAAAGTAAGAGGTCAATGTTAATTGTCTTATAATTTGTTTGTGAGAAAATAACAAAAAAGAAAAAAAAATTAAATAAATAAATAGAAAGAAGAAAATTTAAAAAGGTGAAAATTAAGATAATTAATTAGGTATTGTTTTGTAGTGTGTGATGTGGCAAATTTTTTTTTTTTAAATATTTTCTATAATTTTAATTAATTAATATTAAGTTTTGAGGATAAAAAAAAAAAAAAAAAATTTAAGTGATTGAAAAAAAAAAATGTTGTTAATATGATATAAAAAAAATAAGAGGGGAAAAACAAAACAAGATTGAAGTGAAACATAAAGAAAAATTTATAAAAGTAAGAAACTTCTATCAAAGTCGCGAGCGCGCGCGAGTTCAACCAACCAAACCAACATTTTTGTGTAAAAAACAAAAAAAAAATCGTACAACAACAAGACAACAATGTGTTCCAGAGATGAAGAAATACCTAAGTGAAAGGTGTTAAATTTTGTATTAATTATTATTTTATTTGATATACCAATATTTTGATTCTTTTGTTAAATTGAAGTACAAATTTCTCAAATAAGCGCGCGATCAATCGCCCTTTGATCATTTTTTTATTTTTTTATTATTTTATGTAGTGTACACTTTAAAAGTGCAGATATCAATGTCATCATCGATTCTATCACATTATCTATAATATATATAACTCAACACTATTTTATGTATGACAATCACGTTTATTGATTGATGAAGAAAAAAAAAAGCAAAATATCTTAAAGATCAGTAAATAGACATTATTAAGAAATTATGTGACGTGAATGGCTAACAAAAATTCAATTGATTTATACCGAAATTCCCGCCAATCACATAGGTAAAAAAAAATCGTTTGTTTTTTCTTGTGCTTTGAATATATCCAGTAACTGTGTGTACAAGTACTAAGACATATTTAAGAAAAAGAGGTGATGGCAAAAAAAAAATGCAACGAATAGCACTAAATTTTGATTAGAAAAGGTTATTTTGCAGGCTCTATACCAGTTATTTTGGTTTCAGTCATTGAATTACTATTACTGCCGATTTTCATTGGATCTCCAATCGCTGTCGTAATGATGTTTAGTTTCCAATCTCCTTTATTGTATTTTTTCTTTTACTTTATGTCAATCACTTCTGGAGCAAATAACTTGTGCGCCTCGAAAACTATCTCTGATTTGGGCTCAATTTCTTTTTGTTGAGTGTGTTCCTATAATTTAGCAAACACAACAAAAAATTTAAATTGTCCTCTTCTGTTTTTTTCATCAAATGCTTTACTATTTTGGCAACAGGTTGTGTTTTCCGTTGTCCTTTCATAGGACATTCCCATTTTGCCCAAATGTCGGAACTACCATGTTTAACGATTTTTTACAGGTTCAAACGTTCCAGAATTTTAAAATTCGCTACGAGTTTTATGAATATAAAGTTATTTCGAATCTGCAATACAGCCATAATTGAATATGGTGTAATATGGCCATAATTAATTTCATATTAATTTTAAAATTAAATCTCAATTTTATAGAAAGTTTGCAAAGCACAAAAGGTCATAAAAAATAAGCATGACCCTATTTCGTACGGCCTTAATTTCACTGCCGCGAATGCTCTTAACATCTTCTAGTTGAATTGAATTAATAAAAATATTTTTAGGTTTGCAAACAATTTTAAAAACCTTAGTCAAACAAAATAGGAGAAAGGAGTTACAGATATAAAATTTGCCATAAACACGTTGTGACTAAAACTGCTTTGAAAAAGGAACTTCAGCCCTCAAGGCAATATTCCCAATTTAGGGGGTAATAACACCTTGTGGGAGTGAAATCATGAGTCATTTTCTCCGATTTATTTAAATTCGGTTTTTAATACTTGTATATGTAAGTCTTGAAGTACAATTGAAAAATCTCTTCTCAAAAATCCTACGTACATTTTTGAGAAATATTAACTTTACAAAAATTGTGTCAATATGAAGAACATTTTTTGAAAGTACGTAAGACTTCACTAGAAAATGTTATTAGGAACAATTAAAATTTGGAGTCGATCAGTTCAAAATTGAAGGCGCTTTACTAAAATATCATGGAAATTTATTGTTTACCTTCGGCGATGCCTCGGCCGTGCAAATGTAGTTATAGTTAAGGGAAGTTTAAAACCAATCAAAAAAAAATTTACTGGCGGTTATGTCTATTTGAAACAGAGTTAATGGCCAGAAAGAAATGCTTACTAATTTTCCACTTAGAAAAGGGCCCCTTAGAAGAGGTTCATACCTCTAATAAAACGTTTCGAACTAGCGATTATTGAGCTACAACTTTAATTTGGGTTGCTCTATTATTTCTATCCAATTAAAGGAGAAACGGGGTGAATTGAATTTTGAGCCATTAACAAAAGGTTTCGGACACGCAATCAGTGAGTCACAATTTTAATTTAGATTGCTCATTTATTTTGTAAACATCACTGAGCTTCGAATTTTGAGGGAAAAATCTTAAATTCGTAAAAGTGCTCTGATTTAATGGTCTTAAAAATTTTTGACTGCAATACTTTACAAAAACATTGTTTAATCCAAATACTTAAAACCCATTTCAGTTAAACAGTTTTCTGATCGAAAAACTTTTTTTTTTGGACTGAAGTTTTATGATTGAAATGCCTTTCGATTTTTGACTCGTATTCTCGGAGCCTGATAATTAAACAACTTCTGACACCATGTTTTATTCTATACTTATTTTGTATGTAACATAAAGATTCTTTATTTGTGGGATCTCTCCTTGTTCCAGAAACTAAAACTCTAAAGCAGTTGAAATGAACTGAAATTTTACCTTCCAAAATGACACAAGCAAAATTGAAAATGTAAATTTCACCGCAAAATTTCATTTTGGTAAGCCTAATACTCAGCTCGATTTCGAATGAAATATTCATACAATTTTACCAAAGTGAAAAACCTAATACCCTTGACAGACTAGTGATTAGTTAATTCAACGTTTGGTTACGCTCAAAATGCAATAACGCCATTGACTCAATTGATTGGAATAGTCGGATTTATTTTTTAATTAATACATAACCACTTATGATTGCTGATGTTATAAGTCCTTCCGCATAATAGCATAAAACTTCCAAATTTTCAAAGATAAGTGCACTAATCTCTTATAGACCTTTCTCCCTCAAAGAATATGACAGCTAAAATCAGAGACCTGTAGGCCAAACAAATAAAATGTTCTAGACAAAATAAATAAACGAATTATTCTTTGAAAAACATGACGATAGTGATTAAAATACTGAAAACAAGATATTTTTTGACAATCCACTGCATTTGACAGTTAATGAAAAATGTAATCACAGTCGCCTACTATAAAAAGTAAATTCCTCCAAAAAATCATTTTTATTGCTCCAATTTCACTTTTATCTGAGTGAGTGTAGTACGCAGCTAGCGAAATAGAGGTTTTCGTATTAGAATATAGATGTCTCTATTTTATCTCTACACTGTGTTTTTATCTTCATGCACGATAAATGTTTGATTCATGAGCTGAACTTCTTGGTTTTTTTTTCAGTCGCATAGTGCATTCTATTTTGATTTTATAGGTAATTTATGTAGTAAACACAGGTCCTTTTCTGCCTATAGATGGCAGAATCCTCGGAGTGCCTAGTATATATTTCCTTTGAAAATGCACCTAAATTTAGAAATGAGTGAGAAAGTGTTTCGTTTTTTCATTTTTTATATTTAGTTTTGCCAAAAAAGTGATAGCTCATTGGCAAGGTACGCATATTTACCTAAAAGTTGGGTTTGCTGATCACACTGGTTTGTTGCATATCATGCATCGTTTACGTGTGTTGCACTGGCATGAGCAAATATAGCAACCTTCCTTGGGTTTGTATGCGGCAAGATGAATCCTTTTCAGCTACCACTGGATCAAACCTGGGCAAGGAATCAGTTAACTTGCAATCTAACATATCCTCAATGGTAGAAAGGACGCCAGGTATGCATGTAACCATTCGATGTAAAGCGCGACGCGAGATGTGCTTGTGCCAAATCGGAAGCTAATTTAGTGATAAATCTAATCTCGTCTTTCTCTTGCAGGAATATGTTGATGGCTGCGAAATGAAACAAAATATAGGTTAAATTCCATGAAATGTGTAAGAGAAATGCTTACCGTCTGATTCTTGGTGTCCACACCGCCTTTCGTCTTGTTATAATCTATTACCATCTGTGGCTTATCGCTTCCAGAGTAGATCTCAAATAGTGCATCTTAGATAAAAGGATCATATTTGTTTGCGGTTTGCGATATATGCGGTAGTTGTGTAATTCGGGAATGCTTAGACAACATTAGTTCCTTGGCGACGAGCATGTCAGCCTCTGGCTGTGGAGTGAAAGAAGTGAAAAAGGTATCAGTTGTGATGTTTTGGCACTGTTTTCATATGGTTTCACTAACTGAAGAACAACATTCGTACCCATATTACGTACCCGATCGACTTTGGGTTGCCGCCCCAGAGAGATGATGCCACTTATCGGATAGTGTGTTCTCGCTTCGGCGACCCAAAAACCCTTCAAACAATATTTAGCCGGTTTTGACGGTATCTATTGCTTGAACGATACTCGTCCACGAAACGGAAACAGTTGTTCATCGGATATAGGTGCCGCCTTATCAGACGCCTTACTCGATTCTCGTGTAGTCGTATCATCAAATGGCTCTCGGCTCGTTGAGGCACAATAAATGCAGTTCTCCTGGCGTGTCCACATCTCACTTAGAAGTTCACCATTTGATTTGTACACACCCACGACTGGATTTTTTTATTCCACGAAACGTAGCAAGTGCCAGAGTTTTGCGATTGGTATGATGAATGATTACGGTCTTCATTGGCTGTGAGACAATAGAGTTGAATGTATTGACACGAGTGTTCAATCGTTTCAATGTAGGCCACCTGCACAAAAGACAAGGACATTATAAAGAAATGAACAATAATGTTGATTTGAATAATATGTACATACCAAATTCACGAAGAACATTGCGAGAACTGCTTTGATAAGCCAGAAATGGTTCTTTTGCCCATTCTGTGCCATCGCGTGCTATTGATTTTTGCAACAATGACAATTCATTCAAGCGTGGGACAATATAATTTGCAGTCATTGCCTGCATCCTCTTCAATATTCATGACATCTTCAACAGTCGCATTGCATTTTACTGCATAATCTCTCAATTCTTCATCGGATGCATGACCACCCAGTACCCAATCATCATCGTCGGTATCACATTCAATGGTACGACCATCACCACCAACGTACAACATTTTCAAATTGCCACAAACCTTGTTAAATCCAATAATTCATGCCTACTGAAGGGCAGATACTGAGTCACTACTTACAACATTACTACCGAATTGCTCATTCACACACTAGGTATTTATTCGATAAATTTATATTCTAAAGAAAAAAATTCGTCCTCACTGTGCACCTCTCACGACCAAATAGAATAATGCTATGTGTCGCAACGAAAGAAAACAGAACACAATCTATCATATAAACATGCCCAAACATGTTTTGGCCACACAATTTGCCGTTATAATACTTTTCGCTTTTATACCTTTCTCCCTCTCTCTTTCAGGCCATAGACGTTTCGTGTATAAATATCAGAATCACCCCTCGGTGGACTCTCTTTTGCCGTTTAGTAAGGATTAAGGTTAACTGATTGATCTAAACTTTTCGGGTTATCAAATTGATTGGTTATCAATTGTAATAAAAAAAATTGTCACGAAAGAATCAGTTTCATCTGCAGTTTTACGAGAACTCGAAATGTCTTACGAATGTTTTACGAAATATCAACTTCGATATTATTTCAAACCTTGTTAATTATTCGAGATTTTCGATATTATTCGAGTTCAGCCTAGTGTTGAATTGCGAGTAAACAGTCAGTTAATCCATCTTTATAGAGAAGAGATTCTCGAAATTCAAGAATTTTGAATTTATCTAGATTTTCAGAATTAAATAGCGTTGAGTAACAGCGTGACACCAAAACATCTTTGTGATATTTCCCAAATTATTCAACGTTTTGCGGAGACTGCGTGATAATTTTTTAGGTTATTCGAAACGTGATATCTAGACTTGCCACTGTGGAAACTTGGAAAGAGGGGTACCACAATGTGAATCACAGTTTGTTCCTTTTGCTCTTCTTTAGCTCACTGTAATCGAACGAAAGCTGAGGATACCGTGAAGTTATTTTTAGTCTCACTAGCTGGTAAAATCACATTGCTCTAGACAATGCAATGCATGAGAATTATCTTCCACATAATAATAATTCATTATTCGTTGAGAGCATAGTTTTACAACTCTGTAACATTATTTAAAAAAAGCTAAATAAATTCTTAATTAGTTAAATATTTTCAAGATATCTACGAAAATCATGAATACTGTGAAATGATCTTGTTACAGATTTATAATGCAAGTTAACCTAAATCTGTAATTCAAGAAGTCAACACTAACAAACTAGTAACTATCTTCGCACAATTTTCAGTATTATAAATCTTGTAAATGTGAAATAACCTCGAAGAATAAACCTTCCATTCTTCGAGATTATTTCACATTTATTCATTTTGAATAATCTGCATGAAGATTAAGGTCGATGAATAATTTTACCTTCAATCTCGAAAGTGCCGAATAATCTCGAAAACACTAATTACTAAAGTAGTCAAGTATTCGAATTCGCAATATGAATTAATTTAAAATTATTTCGAGGATCTTAGAAAATTGCGAATATGTTAGAAAAATGGCGTCTATATAACTCAATATCCTACAAACTTCGCTTAATTGGATCTGTAAGTAACTCAACGTTATGCAGATTAAGATGCAACAAAACCCATTGCAAATTCCAAGAAATATCAAGTAACCCAAGTAATCTCGAAAAGCTTGTGTTCTGAATGTAATGAGAATTGTAGAATAATCTCGATATTTATATAAAATTTCGAATATTCCAGAAAATCTTAAAATCTTGGAAAGCTAAGAAAGCAGTATTCTAAAAAATATGACAATGACAATCAATTCCAAGCTAAACTCGAATAATATCGAAAATCTCGAATAACATCGAAGTCTACAAAATTTCGAATAATAAACTAAAAAAACCTCGGAAAGTCCCATATCAATACATCACTAATTCTGGAACATCACGCAACTCCATAACACCTTTCAAAATTCGAGTATAAGCGAGAAACTCGAATAGACTCGAATAATTTCGAAAAGTTTTTAGAAGTTCTAAAATAATCGAGATATTCTCAAAAAAAAAAAAATGGAATATGCTCGAAAATCTTGAGTAAATTTAGGTTCTTAGAATAATCTTGAAAATCTCAGAGCTAGCGGAAAAATAACGAGAACCTCGAAAACCTAGAAAATGTTGAGTAATTTTGATGATTTTGAACATGTTACTTAACAAGCAACTTATCACTATATAGTAACTTACCACTACTCAGATATCTAGATTATTTTAAAAATCTCAAAACCTAGAATTTCGGAGATCTCTTATATTTCAATCCACATTAACTCGGACAGTATTGAAATCTTGAAGAATATCGAAGAATCTATAAAATCTCGAATAATATCTTAAGGCCAAACAAACCTCAAATAAGCTCGAAAGCCTGGAAAAGTCACATAAAATCTTGAAAATCTCGTTGTATCTGTAATTCGGGAATATGACGCAATGATGATGACTCATAATTTAATTACAGGTTGCTAAGCAATTGGAGTCCCAGCCCAGTAAGCTGAGAATTTGCGTGCCGAGCCTAATTTATCAGTGTCAAGTTTATGCTAAAAAAAATACTAACAAATTACATTGTTAAATTAGCTACGTTTCCAATTGGAATTTAGATTATATGAAAAGTTAAATTTTCTGTACTTTAGAATTTTTTTTACGACCAAACCCTGCATAGGAAACAGTTTTTTTTCATTATTTTCAAAGAGCTGGACCATCTGTTATACCACATATTTTTTAGAATAGCTAGACGATACAGGTGTCTATGTTATCAAGTTGATCCAATTGTGATGAACATTACTATATGTCACAGAATTTGGAATTTTTAATAATTTTAGATGATTTTAAAAGTTGTTATATCGCCGATCACATAGATGTCCACAAGGCCCTGCCCACATTTTCAAGTAGCTTGGTTGAGTACCAGGCTTTTTGGGCTATCATGATCCAATTGTGATGAACTTTACCATATTTCGCGGAATATAGAATTTTCATAAATTTGGATGAATTAAAAAATGTCGTAACGCCGATTTTCGGATAGCTTGGTCGTATGCCAGTCTATGTGGCCGACCTGACCCTGTTGTGATGAACTTTACCATACTTCCCAGAATTTAGAATTTTTAATAATTTTGATGGTTAAAAAAATTGTTCTATATCCAATCAAAGAGATATCCACAAGTACCAGTCTCTGTCTCTGGCCAACGTGATATAATTGTTATGAACTTTACTATACTTCCCAAAATTTATTGGTTGTATGCATTAAAAACCGGAGTTTGATACTATAGATGTCAATACTTGTTTATGCGTTATAGTACATCATGGACATATATGTCATTTGAAAGCCTTATTCAATACCTGTCAAAATCAGCTAAAAGTTTTTGTTTTGATTGTGCACATCCAACCGATTTCAACGATGGAAAATTTATCAAATTTGCGAAAAAAACAGCATTTGAGGGAAGTTTTGTTGAGTCACTTTTTCGCAAATAAAACTGCAGTTGAAAGTCATCGTTTGCTCGTGGATTTGTATGGTGAGCATGCTCTTGCGAAAACACAGTGCTTTGAGTGGTTTGAAAGATGGGAAAAAGTAGTGGGTAGCGATGGGCAATACTTTGAATAAAAAATCTTGTAAAATTTTTCCATAACCGGCTCAAATTTCATAAAAAATTCCGGTTTTTAATGCATGCACCCAATAGAATTTTTAATTAATTTGGATGGTTTTAAAAATGGTTGTATCTCCGACGGCAGATATGTTCACTGGGTGTTGCCCATATTTTCGAATAACTTGGCCATATGCCAGTCTACTTGGCCAACCTTATCCGGTTGTCATGAACTTTACTTTACCTCACAGAATTTTCTGCCTTTTCTGAATTTTAAGCCAGGCTATCCTAAAATATGGAACAGACTAGGTGAGATCGGCGGTATACATTTTTTTTAATTCATCCAAATTTATGAAAATTTTTTATTCTGCGAAAAATGTTAAAGTTAATCACAATTGGCCGCAGAGACTGGTGCTGAACAAAGTTATTCGAAAATGCGAGCAAGACCTTGAGAACATCTCTGTGATCGGAGATACAAAAATTTTTAGAACCATCGAAATTATTAAAAGTTCTAAATTCTGTGAAGATAGTAAAGTTCATCACAACTGGAACAGGTTGACCAGTTAGATTGACATATGACCACTCCGGTATCCGAAAATATGAAAGAGACCCTCTGAACATCTCTGGCGATCGGCGGTACAAATTGTTTTTTAATTCATTCAAATTTCTGAAAATTCCGTATTCCACGAAGTATGTTACAGCTCATCACAATTGGATCACGTTGGCCACAGAGACTGGTACTTTACCAAGCTATCCTAAAAACTAAGCAAAATCTTGTGGACAACCTTGTAGTGCTAAACCTTGTACTCAACCGAGCTATCCGAAAAAAAGGGTAAGACATTGTGGTCATCTGGGTTTGATGGTACGAAAAATCCAAAAGTTTAAAAAATTAACTTTTCATATAATCTAAATTCCAATTGGAAACGTAGCTAATTTAACAGTGTAATTTTTTATTATTATTCATCCTAATTTTTGTGAGAATTTTTTTCACAAAATTTACTAAATAGTGCAGTATAAATTGTATACTCGATAAAAATTGATTAATATCGGATTGATGAAAAAGTTTAAATTAATCTTGTAACCTTGCCTAATGCCTAGTGGCATTTAATTTCTAAATCAAATTCTAAAAACTTAAAATAGATAAAGAAACCAATCGGTTTATTCCATGCGTGGTAATCTAGGTCAGAAGCTGACACTGGAAGCTTTGTAGGAACAGAAGACAAATAACTTCTTGAGATTTGATCAATTTTTAGTACTACACGATATTCGCTAAACTCGTTTGAAAAAAACAACTTTTAAGATCAAAAGATAACGATTTTAGCGTTGGAGATCTGACCTAGACTTTCGGTAACAATTCATTGTTTTTACAAATGAAATCAATCAGCAGTTCACCAAAGCAAGAACACATTCAATATGCTACACAAGATTTGAAATGCGTCGGTCCCTACATTCAGGCATTGAAATCGAATTCAGAAAATGCGAGTGGAAATTATTGGACACACAGGGAGGGGGGGGGGGTAATACCAAATGACATAACCCGGTCGTCATTAGAATGAAATCCGCACGGTAAGCTGAATGTGGGAAGGCCAACAAGCCCCCAAAAGGACTTAGGCACTTAGGGAGTGAAACCAAATTTTCAAATCTTCCATGTTTGTTTATAGGGACAAATAGTTAAACGGGACAGACAGATTCAAAACTGGTTTGTCCCGTCGAAAACGGCTAGGATTTTAAGTTTGTTTGTTTGTTTGTCTCAATCTGTTTAATCTGATCTGGAGCTCAAGGCACTCTTAACAACAGTTCGCTTCTGACTGAGCTTTTTTTCGCTTTTTGAGATTATTCTTATTCGAAAATTTCGTTTTTAAGCTTTCCATGATTTCCCTGGCGTATTTTTCTAAATATTTTAGATTTTTCGTGATCCTTAAAATAGTTTCATATTGCTACAGATTATTTGAGATTTTTGAAGTCAGATACTCGTTGGTGTTGCTCGCATGTTGTAATAGAGTATTCAAAGTTGTTGAAGTTGTTCAAGGAACTATTCGAGACTATTTCAAATTTTCAAATTTTTTCGATAACATTGAAAATTGTTAGAAGATACTTGACTATTTATTACTGGGAAAAATAATAATTTTATTCAGGCTTCCTGTAGGAATGTACATTATGTACACAAACACATATTGGTAACAGTCTCACATTATTATCCCCAATATCGTTTTAATCAATTGATGATTATTGATTAACCTTGAAAATATTTAGCTAATTTAGAATTATTTAACTTTCTTTAAATTGTCAAACTGTGAAGTTGATCGATTATATATTTCTAAAAAAAACAAAGAAAAAATCAGTAAAGTGGTCACAAAAGAAAGTTTTTATACCATAAATACCACTACAACAAGGTTTTGGTCGAGGATACACAAACAACATCATTTCCTCTTATGTTATATATAATATATTCTCACTTGCATGCACAATTGAAATTGCTTTTTTGCAATGTGTAAAGTGACGTGTAGAAATAATATGAAAAATTTAAGTTGCCTAAAATTTAGTGGTTGTAGTAGAATATCTGAAATAGAGATTCATTGGCTGACAGGGAACCCTGAAATGGGCAGATTATTTACGTAAAATAAACCTAAAGCCCAAATCTTAGTGAATATCAATCAATTTGGATGTGTTAAAATTCGATTACAGAAATGGCAACCATCATCTAGCTTTGGATAAATAACTAAGCCGCGTTACCAAAATGGAATTTTCAAATTTAATTTAACCATATTATGTACAAAGGGTTTCGAATTAAAATAGATAATTTTCTTAGAAATAATGTATCAAATTATATCATCAAATTTATGTGACAGACGTGATTAAATAAATTATCTCCACACCTTGTTTTTGCAATTTATATGGTATATACAAACACTACCTATGCCTATGGATTACAATTTCCAATTTATAGAACAAGTCCAAAAACTAAAGCAAAATCTATCAAATACTACATGCTAATCACATGCCATTCACAAAATCATTGGGTGGTCAAAAAAAAAAATAATTGGTACGGAACGCTTGATTTTGAAATTGTATGGCTTAAAACTGAAATTTATGTGAAATAACTCAAGCTTTACGATCAACTTACCCCTGTAACAATTTCCATTATTTTATTTCTAATAAATTCTCATACAAAATATAAAAAAAATTACGATCAAATAGATGTCACCATAAATTGTTAAAATTTATTTGCGAGGGTGCGCGCGCGCACATTCTCCCTGATTATTTATTTATAATTCTTTGCCGTGATTACTAGGACCTACATTACATCATCTACATGTGCATAATATGCATATAAATTTAAAAATGAAGATGTATATTTGACCTTGATTTCAAAAGGTAAGTACAACCAGTTATTTCATGTTGGATATAAAGTAAGTGAAATGAGTGTTCTCTTTTCTTTATATATAATTAAATTGACGTAAAGAATTTTTTCGTTATTTTGTTTTTTTTATTTATTATTATAAGACAAAAAAAAAATTAGTTAATGGGCGCCTGTATATAAAAAAATATGCCTCAGGTTATTTAATTATATACACGTACATATGTATATAAATATGAAAGAATTTTTAAGATTAATACCATTCTTATACAATAAATTTAGTTGAGAAATTTTTCGATAGGTGGCACATTGAAGTTTTTGATATAATTTATTGTATTTTTTTAAAGTAGGCGGGTCACTTTAATTAAATAAATTAACTCGTAAAAATTTGGTAGTAGGCGAAATGCACCTTTCATCAAATTTGTTTTAATTTCGAGTAATCATCTTAAATTACGTCACGTACATCGTTAAACCTGCGCGCGCATACAGTTAAAAGGTCAATAATATCTATGTTATGAACAAGCGGAACTTCACTGATCCAAATAATATAAACCATAAAATCAAAAATATTTTAAAACTCGTTGGTTCTGTTGGTTTTTTCCCAATGCAACAGCACACACAAAAAACAAAACAAAAACAATTGATTAGTTATAGCTTGTTGTAATAACTATAAATTCCAAATAGTTTTGATTTTATGCTAATTGGATTGGCAAATTGAATGGTGGGGCTTAACGAGTTTTCAAAACCAAAACTGTTTTGTGAAAACATAAGAATATTAATTTAAGCGCACAGCATGTTGTGTCAACGGCAAGTGTACACATAAAGAAAGTTTGTCATAATCTGTGATTATCAAAATCAGTCTTAAGCTTAGCTTAATATTTTTTTTTTTTTGGCTGTAGTTATGCAATTTAATACTTTCATTACTTTCGCTAGATTTTACTTTGTCAAGGTGATTTATTTCATCGATTATTATTATCATCGAACTCCAAAAATGCCATAGAAGCCGAGTTTAGTAATTTTGTTCGTTTCAAAACACTTTAGAGGAATGGACGATTGCACAAGTAGTTAAACAGAAGCAATAATTAGCTGAATATCGTTGAATTTTTTGTTTTGGCAGCCATGTCAAAATAAATTTTTGCTTACTTGTATTTATGTCAAAAACAAATGAAAGAAATTCATTTCATTTGGGATGGCGCGTTTATTGAGATGATGAAGTACAAAATATTTTGTAAATTTATTTATGTTTTGTGAAATAAAATCTAAATAAATTATAAATGAAGCACAAATAATTTGTACATTTTATTGTTTTGAGGTTGCAACCCTGCAATGTTTGGACGTGAAAAGAAACATTTTTAATCTGAAGTGGAATTTTGAACGAACAAAAAACAAACATTTTTTACGGTCCTTGATGTGAGTTTTATTAATTTACCTTGTAGTAAAACTTCACTCAAACACAATTTCATTTCAAATAGACACAAATATATTACTAATAAATGTCATTCACAAGAGTTTTCGATTGGTTAATCAGAAAAAATCAGGAGGCCAATCATTTAGAATATGTATATCTACCCAAAAAAGTAGAAACATTAATCCCCCCCCCCCTCATCCGTACTTTACCCTAAGAGTTATACAAATTGTAATAACCCTGAACAAATGAGGGTTTTCCTTGAGTTTTTTGATTTAATGAATATAATTCGCTAGGTTAGTATGTTCGTACTTGATACTCTCTGTGTTAAGTATGAATTGTATTTTTGTAGTTTGGTCGTAGCTACCTGATGAGCAGTCCAATCTTTTCAGTACGAAACCAAACTACCAACACAATGAATTCAAGGAAAGTTCTCATTTTTGTTCAGGGTTATTGCACTTTGTATAACTTTTGAGTAAAGTACGAGGGGGGGATTGATATTTCTACTTTTTTGGGTAGATATATTATAAATGACTGGCCTCCTGATTTTTTCTGATTAATCAATCGAAAAATGTTGTGAATGTCATTTATTAGTAATAAATATATTTTCATTTTTGTAGACGAAAAAAATCATTTCATATTTATAAAACGGACAAACTTCTTTTAACTTTAATTTCGATATACTCAATTTTGTTAGTTAGCACGAAACTTTCATACCAGAGAGTTTTTTCCAAAATATATGTCTCGACTAAAATTTAAGGTGCCCCAGTATCAAGATAAATTGACGGAACAATTTCGAACAAAGAATAAAACAGGGCAAAATATGTCAACAACAGCGCTGCCAAAAGACACACTACAGCACCTTTCGGGCATTTGGATGAAAGTAAGGGACTGGGGCACTATAAGAGATACCGAAACACATTTACTGAGGCACTGTTTCAATTTGAATTTTTTTATATTCGTTTTTTGCGGAAATTGTAGGAATTGAAGTAAAGAATTATTAATTTCTCTGTCGAACTCATTTTTATTTTGTACGCGATGTTGTTGCTTGATCGATTATAAAGGGGAGTGGCTCGAAATCTTGTTTTCCAAAATCTTGTTTTTTATTTATACTTATTTATTAAAATTAAATTCCCAAACAAGCCCCTCGAAGGGCTAAGCGGGGGGGGGGGGGGGCGAGGAGGAGGGTGCGCAGCGACCTCCCACGTGCCCGTGAGAGTTACTGAAGCCGTTAGCCTCTACAATTCTAAGTTAAATTAGGGGTTGGCCACCTATCGCTAATACGTGTCACTAATAGATTCTATATAATCCGATTCTACGTGCGGCACGCAGTGCGACATGTTTGCTGATCCCGGCTTCAACGTCCCCCGATGTAACTCCCCATGTAACCGAAATCCCCATTTTCCAGAATTTATAGAAAACAAGATTTCGTACCCAACCCCACTCGTACTACTATACTGCCTTACTAAACATGCCTTACATAACTATGGAAAGTGCATTTTGAGAACGTGTTTCTCAATATAGTTTAATATCTGTTTCTAGTTTTAATGAAAAAGTTTATTATTAGCTGTCGATTTTCATCAATAACTCAATTTGGCCAAAAACTTATGCAGAATATGTTTAGCACGGCAGTATGCATAATAGGGTTTTTTAATACACAACACTAAAAACTAATCTGGAACGTTTTTATTTTGAACGGAACATATGTACTTCCTCTTGATCCGAATTTCTCCTCTGAAAAGTTCACCTTTCAAATTGTTCAAAATGACAGAACTGCTTAAATCTATTATCTTGTTGGAAAATTAAAACCGGCTTGAATTAGTGTTAGCGTTCATGTAAACGAGGTTGGAGTTAGGTTTTCGTTAAGTCATTTTAAACTTACCGAAGCTAGTGCAATTGCAAATCTTAAGGATTTTTATTATTAACGCTATAAAAAATATTACAATAATTAAATACAACAAAAAAAATTTACAAAAAATTAAGAAAGCCATACAAAATTCCTAAATATATTTATAATATAAGTGGCTGTTAAAATTTCAACTCATCCTAACTCATTTCCATGGAAATGATCAACGCTATCTTGAAATTAACACTGATAGACTAGGGATTAACTAAACTGAATTACCCTATTCTAATTGCAAAGACAGAGTAAGGTTTAGTTAGTGACGCCGTGAGTTGAGACGACTTTTATCGCTGCCTGAATCGACTAAATTGTCTAACTAAACTAAAATTTGATTAATTAATATGATTTTTATGAAGATGGCGCCAGTATAAAAGTCATTGATTGTGCGCTATTACAATAAAAATACACAAACCTGTAAAGTTGTAGAAAACAAAAAAGTGTTTCAAAAAATGAAAAGAAATGTCGAACAAAAGTAATTCACAATTGATGATTGGAGGGTCGTAATATTTATCTCCTGCAGAACACGCTGATTACACAATCGTCAATACATAAAATGTAATTGAAAAATAAGCTCATGGCTGGCTATGCGACAATAAGAGAAGCTAAAATTTTTTTTTAGTTTAGTTGGTCTAGTTGATTAAGGCACACGAAATGAACTTTTTGATTTGTTTTGAAAAATAAATCAAAATAAAAACAACACAAATATTAAGCAAATAAATCAATGACATCATAAGTGCTTATAAGTACTTGCGATGGTCGATTGGAAAACCTGTTATAAATAAATTATGTCATAATTTTTTGTGTGTTCCAATCGACATTTAGCCGAGACATATTTTTCGCACTTATAAATACTTGCGGTGGTCGATTGGAAAACCACTATTAGTTCACTACTTATGCTATATCTTGACGCTATAATTTTAGTACTAAAAATTGTCAAATTAAATTTGAAATAAAAAACGATTAGTAAATCTTGAACTTGACAGCTATCATCCCTAGTTTGTCTGTTCAGTTCTAGGGATTATCTAAGCGCCATTAGTGAATTTTCCGAGCTTTAAGCTGCCGTGTTTCAAGTTAAAATTAGCTAACTAATTGTTATCTGGTTTCTAGATTAGTAACTAGCGTGAGAGTTTATCTCTTTTTATTGAATTTAGTTGAAGAACAAGAGGCGCCAGTATATGTAAATGTTAAAATAAAATTGTAAATATAGGTTGCGCGCGCTATTTTAATATAGATGGAACTACTTTTGACTTGTTTAAAGATACAAAAAATTTGTGGTGTAAAAAAATTGAAAATATTAATTAATAATTAAAGCATTTAAATTATAATTTATTTATTGTATAAAATCAAAAAAATCTGCTCATCAAATGCTGTGTTTCTTATTTCCGATCTAATTGGTCTGATCGATCTGAGTACTAAAAAGCTATGTAAAAACACAGATTTTTAGTGCTCAGATCAATCAGATCGATTAGATCCGAAATAAGAAACACAGCATAAGAGAGATGATATTTGTGTCATAACGGTACCACAAACTCGTAGCACCACTAACTATACCTTAGTCTCTTAATGCATTTAGGTTAGTGAGAAGCTAATCGAGCTTAGCTAATCGCGCTTAGGTAATCGGTAGTCCGTCAGTGGTACTAATCTCGTTCAAGGAACCGAGATTTATAACGAATAAAATCGTTAACACGTTTCATTGAGACACTGAAAGGGACCTAAATTAAAAATTTGTGATACCGTAACCGAAACGAAACAACAAACGACAAAATCACGCGGCGGTAATCCGCTATTCACATATTGCGTAACGCGTCATGGAGGATGGAGGTGCTTCATGATTTGCTACAGATGGAAAGACGCCTATAAGTCGCAATTTATTACGGAAAGCGAAACAATTTTGTTTAAAAGGTAAAACTCGCTTAACGTAGAGTTACGCACCAACACAAAATACAACTAGTGTGAAGTTTATAACAAAAATGTTTGACAAAACATAAAAACACTTAAGTATTAGTAAATTTAAACCTAATAACAGCCGATTAAAAAACAAGAAGTTATATAAACTTAAACTACCAAAATGGTTTTGCGCGTCCCTTCAAACGGTTTTTAATGAATTTTTCAAAACCGCTCTTCTTAAAAAAAAAGTGTAACTAATAATTTGGCGGCCATTGACAGGCAATCATAGAGGTGGCTACGCAGATCTGAGTATGCCATTATATTGTATGCACTTTTAGAGATGTTTTGGGTCAGGCGAAATATTTGCGCGGCCCGTCAAACGGTTTTAATGATTTTAATGAAAACCATTCTACTTCAAAAATTTTCATATTATGTTTAATCGAACTGTTGTAAGGTTTTCTTATGTAGCGTAACACTTTTACTAACACACTCACATATTTTGTCAATTGTAATAAACTTCACGTTAACCCTAAATGTATGCAATTCGATTGTTTTTTGTTGAATTATATGTATTTCTGAAGGGTCACATAATAAATGATTTACATAGATAAAATCTGTGGTAGTCCGCTTTGTTAATTGAAAAATGTAATTGCATCTGATCAAAAAATTTGAAAAACATTTTTAAATTTACGTTACGTCACGTTCTAATAAAAATAAGTGCCGCCTGGAGGGGGTTCTGGGATATGTTACGACCCAATACAGCAGGGAGTGACAGGTTAAAACAGGGAAAACATGTTACGAAATATGTGGCCGGCCGGTAGGGTATTTTTTTTTCGAGGGCATACATCACCCAAAACAAAACATAAATTATAACATAAATATATAATTATAATTATTATAAGGACAAAATATAAATTTTTTTATTAATCTAAACGTTACCGTTAATCATTCCGATATTATTTGATTATTAATTAAATTTTGCGAAACAATTATATTCATTTTAATGCCGCTATTTTGATTTCCAAGTTTTGAGACTGTGATTTCTCGGAATTTCGAGAAAATTCTTTTAATTCATAATTGACCCGTTAACGATTTACACGTAAGAACATCGCATATTTTGATATTTTATGGGAGTTTTCGAAGTTTTGAATTTTATTCGAAATTAGGCTTATATACAGTCATACCCCGTACAACGTCCCCCCACCCCTTATAACGTCGTTTCACTGTAACATCGTTATTAAAATGCGAACAAACCTCGCTCTATCGTCGCTGTGTTTCGTTGTATGTAACGTCGTTTAAAATAATAAGCAAAGCAAAAAAACACTGAGAAAAAAGGCAACAAACATAAAAAACAATGAAATTTTCTCTTTTATTCATCTATATAAAGGGTTTTCCAATAAGGACTTGACAACTTTGTTTTTAAATGAAACGCAAACCATTTGAGATATCTCGAAAATTTTATTATTGGGTCAAAGTACAATCAAAACATTTATGTATGGAATTCGACATCGTTCATATGTCTACCACGGAAACGTTTGCAAGTGTCGATTCGTTGAACCCAATTTTCGATTACTCGGCCACACATTTCGACCGAAACGGCCGGTATCTCTCGTTCAATATTGGCTCTGAGCTCCTTTAACGACGCCGGCTTGTTGCCATAGACCAATGATTTAACGTAGCCCCATAAAAAAAAGTCTAGAGGTGTTAAATCACACGATCTAGGCGGCCAATCGACAAGACCATTTCTGGATATAGCACGTTCATCGAATTTAGATTTCAATAAGTCGATTGTTAGACCCGCTGTGTGGCATGTCGCATCGTTTTATTGAAACCACATATCATTAATGTCTAGTTCATGCAATTGACCAAAGAAATAACGTTGCAACATGTCTCTGTAGCAGCGAATCGACTGTTTTGGTTCGTTTGCGACGGTCGAATACGACCAAAAATTGGAATTAACGCTCTTGAAGTTGCAGTCACCGACTTGTAGTAAATTTTAATTATTTGTAAAAGTGGTTCATTCGTGTACTTCATCATGATGAAAATGTTGTCTTTACTGAATGTTTTGACACTGACAGTTTGGTTATTGGTTTAAGGGTGCGTTCACAGTGAAAGTTCAAAGTTGTCAAGTCCTTATTGGAAAACCCTTTACATACTTTGCCCCTTATAACGTTGTTTCGCCTAATGTCGGAACCAATTAATAACGTTAGGCGGGGTATGACTGTATTTGATATTTGATTGGCGTTGAGTGTGTTACGTACGTGTAACTTTCGATATTATTCGAGTTTAGCTTATGGAGCTGAATTAAAAATAAAATTCGGATTTGAATTACGTTTAATTGCTTGTTAACGTAGAATATCTTCGATATTTTTAAGATTTTAGCGAGTATTGAGGATTTTTTAAAATTATTATTCAACAATGGATCATGTTTAAATGTCAAATTTTCTTAAACCGCAAGAGCTACCATCTTTAGGAAAACTCCGAAAGCATAAACAACTTTCACATAATGTCACTAGGTGTCACTAAATATTTGCTGTCAAAAATTGTATGACATTTTTATGTGTGCATTTTGTAAACATAAGGAAAAATATTTTGGTGTTATAAAAGTGATTATTATTAATACGTGATAATTAAATTGATTTTGAGAAGTTTTTATAAACGTCCTTTTGAAAAACGTCGGTAATATTTTTTTGATTGTGTAGTGACATCTAGTGCCACACGCTCTGTACTTTTTCTTTTATCGTGCTGCCTCTTTCGGAAAACATGATATATAGTTTTATTCGAACCGTGTTTTCCGTGTTTGCGAGATATTGATTTGCATCTTTTTTGGTGTTGAGTTACTTTTTGGATTAATCCGGGTATTGGGAATATGAACGCCTTTGGGTTGCTTGGTATCGAGATAAATCGACAATTTCGAGATTATCATTGAAGATTGGTGTAAAATACAGTAAAATTTTCATAAATCGAATCACCATTTGTCAAAATTTTGTAGCAAAACTTCGAAACATAGAAGTTAGTAATTACACAAATCAAATGTACATTTAAAATCCTTATACCATTTCTGAATAATCCGAATAATAGAAATTCGTAATGCAGAAGTTTGACTGTTCTTACGAATTGAGATTTCACCTCTTAGTGTTTATTTCACTAAAATGCGGTCTTCTATAAATAATTTTCGGAATGAAATCCGTTTCGTTTAGTATCCCGAATATTTATTCTGGGTGAAATTAAAATGTCCATAGTCCATACATTTTAGTCGAGACACATATTTTGAAAACAAAAAAAAAATTCTGGTTGAACGTTTCTTGCTAATGTAGGGACCAATTCTTTGTAACAATTTTCTTTTCTTTTTAAAAATCACTACCGATTTCTTATTTATTTTACACACGCGAAAATAAAACAACGCCATTCATTCAAGTACAAAACTCAACTCTTCCATTTTTATTTTTATATTTCAATCTCTTCCACACATCGCTTTACTTCAATTTTTTGTTATTCTTTTAGTACACATAATATATATATATATATATACTAAAAAAAAGGTTAGTACTACAACCTACTTCACTTCCCTTATTTTAAATTCAAATAAACATAAATCGTTATTTCTTTAAATTGCTTACACTAACGTCTCACTTTTCATATGTTCACTCTGTGTAGAATGGTCTTGCCATGTTGAACTTCATCAAAAGTTTTATTCTTTCAATCCACGACAATGAAGTTTTGAAAGATCGTAAGTTTTCTACAATTTGCTGTGAGATTTGAGTAGCGTTTTCATCAAACTTTTCCAGTACTTATATCACATTTCCTGTTCCGTCTTGTAGAAACCTTTTGTAGTGGTTCTAATATCAAAGCCTTGCATGAAGTATAATACTTTCACAAGGTCATCTGCAATCGCGATCATTAGAGCGCAGGATGCCCGGGTTTATGAAGTTTTTGTTGGTGTTTTTTGATTCCTTCGGGCATACATATTACGTAAGCTTTATGTGACAGCAAAAGTAGCATTTTTGCAAAAACCGGCTAATTGACAATCCAAAGAAGCGAAAGAGATAAATCTTTAGTATGGTCAAGTGTGATCATGTAAGTGTGAATGAATGCGGTTGTTGATATCTGATAGACTGCACAGAATATCTGGATAAGCCAGATCACCTTAATTTATAATGTCAATGGACAGTGTTATCAATTTGTTGTAGTATTTCAAGAGTATGTTGTCTTTGAAGAGCTCTCCATCTCTGCATTGTCACTTTTTAAGCCACGATTTTTTCAAAAGTTCTTCTTCGATACCCATTGTTTGATATATGTACTACGAAACATTAGATTATTTTAGATTGGGCAGAATTTGAATGATTTATTTGGATTCCATATCAAATTGAACAACTCAACAAATTTTGTAAAACAATTCTAATAAAAAAAATATAAAGGGCTGAGACCTCATGAGTTGGTCAGAACTTCGGTCTTGATTAATTCAACTCCCAAATCAATTCCGAAATCGGAAATCAATTTTCAAATCAACCCTTAACTTAACTCCAAATCAACTCTTAAATAGTTCCCCAATCGACCACTCACTTAACCCCAATGCAGGCTAACTAAACCCTAACTCAACTTCAACTCAACTTAGCTCGAACCAAATCTCAACCCTCTGCTCAACTCATACCATCATACCAACATACCATCATACCATTGTACCATCGTACCATCATACCACCATACCATCATCATCATTATAATCGGTTAAGAAATAGCCAAGTTCCTCCCTACTTGGCCATATTCCACAATTTAATCCAGAAATCATTTTAGAATTCCATTACCATCAGCCACATCAAATTTCATCATAATCGATTAAGAAATAGCCAAGTTTCGTCATCATTGGCCATATTTTAGAACTTTATCCAAGAATGATTTTAGAATCCCATTTTCATCACCCACATTAAATTTCATCATAATTGGCTAAGAAATAGCCAAGTTACGTCCTCATTGACCAAATTCCCCAACTTCGTCTAAAAATCATTTGAGAATCCTATTTCCATTGGAAATGCTGGATTTCATGAAAATCGTATAAGATATAGAATCCCAATAAAATTTTTATAAAAAAAAATCACAAATTATCAGTTTAACGGACACCTCACTATAACGGACAGCTTTTTTGGTCCCGTCGATTACCGTTGTAGTGAGGTTTCCCTGTATATATGGTAGATTGCCCAACTGCTCACTAAACCCTAATCCGATCCCAACTAAACCGCAATTTAACCCTAATTCAACTCGCAAACGGAATCCAACTTTACCCTCAACTCAAAAGCAAACTTCACGCCAAACTCACTCCTCAAACCAGCATATATAAAAAATTGGTCAACAACTCACTATATCCTATCCAACCCCAACTCAACTCCAACCCAACTTCAACTCAACCTGCAAATTGACCCCTAACTTCAAATCAACCACAAATTCAATGCAGAATTCAATAATCAAACCAGTACATATAAAAAATTCGTAAATATTTTTATATAACCATCTGTTTTGGTTCAATTCGAATGGCACCTCACCCTCTTGACGTACAGTTTCCAAAACCTTTTCAAATCTCCCCCTCGGCCATAGAAACAGATTGGCGAAAACAAATTTCAAATCGGACAAGCTGTTCTCGAGATACCATGGATACAGACGTCCAGACAGACCGACGGACATTTTTTTTTTTTTGATTTTTCAAACTCAGGGGCTATGAAATCGTCGAGAAAAATGGTTTTGCCCAACCAAATATTTCGTCACTTTTGACAAGATTTCAATACTTTGGTCTTTTCAGACCGCAGTAATATTCGTTCGAAATTCTAATCTCAAAACTAATTCAAGTTCCAGTTAATTTAATTAAAAGTTAACCAATTTAATTTCAATGTAATAAAGACTTTTCAAATTAATTTTATACGAGTTTTCTAATTTATTTAAGAGCAATTTGAGGCGAAAATTGGAAATTATGTCCAAATCATCTAAGTAAAACTTCGGGCAGTAATCGGGCAATTTTGTTGGTCTCAATTTTATTAAAAGTCTTATGTAAATACAGTTCGTTCAAAAAATTGGCCGATGCTAAACTATTTGGCAACTGGTGCATTAAAAAAAACGCCCTAAATTTTAGGCTTAACTATGGATCTAACTAAGAAATTGATGGTTGAGTTCGAATTTGTTTGAGTAGTTCAGAAAACATCCTAAATATGGTTTAAATTAAAACTCTGTTTTATATGAAGAACTGATCAAACAGTTATAGTTTTACGAATTACAAACTTTATTTTATCCTTCATATCTTTTTGAAAGTTTTATTTACGATTTGAACTGATGTTTCTAAGATTGAAGAAAATGCCAGTCTAATAATTATTTTGATATTGCTAAATTTCAATCTAATGTGTTTTATTTAATCAAAGTTACACACTAGCATTTTACTGCGACCAGCGCCAAATTGTTCTAAAGCGGTAATGCCGAACACTAATAATTAAATTATTTCCTTCACCGTCTGTCATGTCGAACAAAAAAATTTCATATACATCAAAAATTATATTATAAACACATTTAAGGCCACTAGAAGTACGGGCACTAATCATTTTTTGCATTTAAATGCATCAATGATAAGTTTATTATTTATTACAAACTTAATAATCAATAAATTGATTCATTTTCAAGGATAAATTCAACAATTTGTAAATGCCAGATTAAATTAAATAAGATTCCTATTTCCATTTAGTTGATAAACGAAATTAAATTTTTTAGTTTGTAATGGAAGGTTTGATAAACGCCTTGCTGATCTTTCATGTAGTATTACCAATCTTGGAGAGATTTACATAGATGGTTTTAAAAGTTAGTTGAGGAATTGGACGAATTGAGACAAACGTCAAAAAAATAAATTGTGTTATATCAGGAATCTGTATTGTCAAATTGTAATTGATTAGTTTTTATTGACATGAGAGGTTTAACTTTGGATTCGCGATTTTGAGGGATAATTGAAAAACATCATTAATTTTTTACTTTTGCCAGCCTAATATTTTGGCACCCGTCAATTGCATCATCTGCGTGTAAGTAGACGCCGGGCCCTTCAATCAAAAAACTATTTAAAAGTTTATTTAAATATTAGTAAAAGTCCTTATAAAAATTGATAAATGTCAAGGTTTTTAAAGAACTTTATTAGAAAAAGTTTGATATACAGTGTCTGGGGAAGTTTACATTATATTTACAATAGAATTATCTCTCAAACCAATTCTACGAACTGTTCATGGTTTTTTGACTTCAGACCAAACAAACCTACAATAAAATCCAATTTTTTCAAGAATTTACTCGTTTCATATTTTCAGCCATCACCTCCTGCTCTATATATTTTATACTCGTACATATATATAAAATAAGCAAGGTTCGTATTATTATAGTTAGGCACAGAGTAATTTTATTGATACAAAACAAGTTTTTCTTATAAACATTTTCTTCTTCTTATTCCTCGTCGTCGTCGTCGTTGTCTTAGCTGTTAGTTAAGTATAAGTACACATTTTTGTTATTCTGTGTACGTTGGAGTTTCGTTTATATAAATCCGCGGAAATTCTTACAATACCAAAACCAAAAAAAAAAAAAAACCAACAACAAAAAATTCTGTGAACGATTGTTTGAATTTTTTTTTGTTTTTGTTACAATGCCGTTATATTGTTTAAAAGATCATCTCAAGATATGTGCCCGCGCGCGCATATTGTCACCCAAAATCAGGAAACATATTATATTTGTGTAATGAGCTGGAGTTCTGGGTATTTCAGATGACACAATATATTATTTATATTGTAACCGAAAAACAGAAAAAAAGTGTCAAGAAACGCTGTAAGAAGGAAGTTTCTTTTCTTGTTTTTATTTTTAATTTTGTGTTGTTGTCTTGGTTTGTTTGTTGAGCACATTCCAAAAACCGGTCAAAATTTTTGTGATTATTTATGTATTTTGCTTTGTTTTAATTCAGGCATGTAACAAGTTTAGGGTGATTCTGAAATTTAATTTCGCAGCTGGTTCGGTTTTACTTTATTTTAGGTATATTTTGCGTTTGATACTGTTCAGTTGTAAAATTTCAGATTAAAGCCCTCGCATTTTCCACAACTATCTGACTTGGGCTGATGTATTGTAAATCTAAACTGAGATTTTTGTTAAACATACTAGTATGCAAAATATTTTGAGAACACAACAATACAACAATAGTACAGCGAACGCTTATCTATGGATGTGTAATATTCGTTTTATTTCATATTTTTAGTTGTGTAATAGTTTACTTAGTAGCTTGGATTAATTAAATCAATTAGTGATCATAATATTGGAGTGGACGTGCGGACGCGATTTGTATATTTGTGCATAATTTACTTTATCCAGAATCGGCCTTTTCCAAGTGAACTGCCGTTTTGATAAGTTGTGGAGGTTCTATGGTCGATGTAGGTATTCCTCTCGAAAGTGGTCAAAAATCTGGTTTGGGTAAGGCGCCCAAAAAAGGCTTTGTAGTTTCTAGTGGCTTTCTTTTACCATGATAGAAGCGGAAGCATTTCGCATCACGCCTTTTGATTTAAATGCGAATCACCAGTTTCTAGTTCTGTATTTCTATCAAGTAATGCCAGGTAATAAGTCAAAGCAGTGGCATAACTAGGTACCCGCAGCTACGGTTGTTGGGTCCCACGAGATTTCCTTTATTAGTTCAAATTTAAGATTAAATAACTCAGATTAAGCTTAAAGTGTAAATTTGAATAACGGTACATTTCTTGGAAATTTTTCAGAAAAGGCTAGTCTAATTATTAGAAAAAAAAATCGTTCCTGTTGCTATTAAATATTTTCTTAAGACAGGCTCAACCATTTCTTCTAGGTTCTGACTAGATAGAAATAAAAATGCCTATAGGTTCTGACCGATATTTAGATTTATAAGAAAATTACCGACAACGATTTTTGTGTTTGCTGGGTTGATTTATTTGTATTATACCTTTTGCGTAACTCCAAGTTTACGCCTTTTGCATTTATCAAAATTCAACCTTTCACAAATCAAATTGAGCCTTTAGCCAAACAAATTCAACCTTTTACAAAGTAAGTTTTGATTAGAAAAGGTTCAATTTGATTTCACAACAGATAAAATTTCTTTTGCAAAAAGTTAAATTTGATTTGAAAAAGGGAGCTTATAGTAATCTGCTGGTGTTAGCAGCTTGCGATGGCTCATTGTGATGTTCATAAAAATCAAGAAGAAACTAGAAAAATACATAACCGCGACTGAAAATAAATTCTTGTTTCCCTCACTTGAGCCAAACCAGTTAATCTGTATAATCAATTAGTGTTCGGATCTTTTGATTACCAGTAAACGGTAAATAAAAATGAAATTTACAGGTTTATTTTGGAAAACTATTTTAAATATAAGGAAAATACAAATTCCAACTTAATTTTGCAACTAGTGATGGTTTTTTTTTTGGTTCTGTTTGGTGCAGTTCTCCTGATTTTGGAAATTCTCGTCTCTTTGATCACTTTTTAAAATTTCTCGAGATTTTTTGAGTTTATCATTAAAATGAGATGGGCATGTTTGAGACTTAATTGGTGATTCGGTGTTGAGACAGTTGATGAAACAGTCAGGTTATTCGAGATTTTCGAGATTATTCGAGTATGTTTGATTTTATAGTAGTTTGATAGTTCGATGTTTCCATATGCTTCCGATGCTTCCAATTCCAAGAATACGATTGTTCAATACTTAAATAAATACCCGGTAAGGTCCGAGGGTTCTATTCTTATTGCATATCGTTTTGTTGAGCTAAGCCTTAACTTGCTTAGTAGTATTAGTAACATTAAGTTACTTGACAAATAATTCCATATTTACACGAATTTAATTTTTTTTTTTAAATTATACGAGTAAAAGTAATAAAATAAAATAAAAGACAAAACTATAATATTTTGAGAGCTTTGGAGAAAGCGGAAAAGCTGAATTGTTCGAGATCAATCGACATTCACATAATATAGGGACTTTCCGAATTATTCTGGGGGAATCGCACGGTTTATTCTACATTTCCAAAGTTTTTCGACATTTCTTAAATTGTAAGAACTTAATTTGTAAGAACTTGCAGAGTTACACATGTAAATCTAGATGGTGATATTTAAAAGATCTTGCTGTAGATTATTCGAAATTATTCAAGAATGTCCAGATTATTTATATTTCACATGCCAGTGATTAGCAATTGATTACGAATAATTTGATATTTGAGAACTCTCTAGAATATTCAAGACACTTTGAAAATCCGACATTTTCCAGATTATTTCGAAATTCTTGATATTTTTCTAATATCTCATTTGTGATGCTTTATTGATATATTTAGAACTCGTCATAGCATAGAGTTGCAAGATGTTTCTGAGTAACCCAATTGGTTTTCTTACACGTGTAACGCTCGAAAATGGAAACCCATTGAGAACAAATATTCCGATTTTTTTTCTCAAAAAATACCATTTGTAATATCAAATTTCTGAGTAAAATGACTTAATTTGAAAATCTTCGATAAGTGAAAGCTCCTAAAACTAAAAGTTCTTGACATTTCTTGGAAATACAAGATTTATACTCATAAAACATTTTAACGAAAGACAAAATTTATGGAAAGGCACAAAAATCTTAAAGCTTATTGAAAATAAATACTCTAAATTAATCTCAAAATACCATCCTTCCTTTATAATATGAAACTTGAAAGTGCTCTTAATAGTTTACATTGAGCACAAATATTCTAAATCCTAACCAAATTTCCGTCATTCGAACTAAAATGGTTTTGCTCTTGACAATTTTTTCAAATATATAATTCAAGCTCATCAAACATTTGATTAAAAACCTGAAATTACTAAAAAGCTCAAAAATGTTAAGTTCCAACCCAAAAAGTATGAATTAATTATCAAGCTTAAAGCTCATTGGAAACAAATATTCTAAACTAATCCCGAAAAACCATCCTTCCTTTATAATATCAAATTTGAAAGTCCAATGGTTTGGTTTGAAAAGCTCTTAAAACCAAAAGCTCTTAATAGTTTACATTAAGCACAAATATTCTAAATCCTAACCTAATTTCCGTCATTCGAACTAAAATGTTTTGTTTAAAAAAGCTTCGAAGAGTGAAAGATTTTAAGCCTAAAGCTCTTGACAATTTTTTCAAATATATATTCAAGCTCATCAAACATTTGATTAAAAACCTGAAATGAAAAACGCCAAAAATGTCAAGTTCCAACCCAAAAAGTATGAATTAATTATCATGCTTAAAGCTCATTGGAAACAAATATTCTAAATTAATCCCAAAATACCACCCTTCCTTTATAATATCAAATTTAAACTTCCAATGGTTTGGTTTGAAAAGCTTTTAAAACTAGAAGCTCTTAATAGCTTACATTGAGCACAAATATTCTAAATCCTAACCTAATTTCCGTCATTCGAACTAAAATGTTTTGTTTAAAAAGCTTCGATAAGTGAAAGCTTTTAAACCTAAAGCTCTTGACAATTTTTTCAAATATATATTCAAGCTCATCAAACATTTGATTAAAAACCTGAAATTATTAAAAAGCTCAAAAATGTTAAGTCCTAACCCAAAAAGTATGAATTAATTATCAAGCTTAAAGCTCATTGGAAACAAATATTCTAAATTAATCCCAAAATATCATCCTGCCTTTATAATATCAAATTTGAAAGTCCAATGGTTTGGTTTGAAAAGCTTTTAAAACTAGAAGCTCTTAATAGTTTACATTGAGCACAAATATTCTAAATCCTAAGCAAATTTCCGTCATTCGAACTAAAATGGTTTGTTTCAAAATCTTCGATAAGTGGAAGCTTTTAAACCTAAACCTCTTGAAAATGTATAATTCAAGCTCATCAAACTTTTGATTAAAAACCTGAAATTATTAAAAAGCTCAAAAATGTCAAGTTTCAACACAAAAAGTATGAATTAATTATCATGCTTAAAGCTCATTGGAAACAAATAATCTTAATTTATCCAAAAATTCCGTCGCTCAATACCGAATTTTGAAGTAAAATGATTTGATTCAAAAAAAGCTTATGTTATAATACCTGGTTTCCTAGCAAAATGGTTTGGTATGACTAAAAGCTCTTGATAATTAACATTGAGAACAAATACCCTAAATTCTCCCTAAATTCCGTTACCTTTTATAAAATCGAATTTCTGAGTAAAATGATTTGGTTTAGAAAGCTTTTCTAATTGAAAGCTCTTAAAACTAAGAGTCCGTGTCATTTTTTGCAAAACATAATTTTTGCCCATAAAACATTTTAACAAAAATCTGAAATTATGAAAAGGCTCACAAATGTTAAGTTTACACCCAAAAGGTATAATTTGATTATCAAGCTTAAAGCTTAACAAACATTCTAAATTTATCCTAAAATACCATCTTCCTTTATAATATCAAATTTTAGAGTTAAATGGTTTGGTTTGAAAACCTTTTAAAACTAAAAGCTTTTGATGATTGATGATTAACTTTGAGAACAAATACTCTAAATTTTAGCCAAAATTTCGTCACCCTTTGTAAAATCATATTTCTGAGTAAAATGGTTTGGTTAAAAAAGCTTTGATAATTGAAAGCTTAAAAAATTAAAAATAAGAAAAAGGCTCAACGTTAAAAGTTAAGTTAAACTAATTGACAATTTTTGCAAATACATATTTTATGCAACAAGTAAAGTTGTTGTATCTTGGTTTTGATTATTTTAACCTCGATGATTGGTTTAAATAGTCACCCCTATTATGCTTGTCGAGTCGATCGAGAATCGATACGACTCTGTCTTGCCTTTTTCCTTTTTCGTATTTTCTTTTAATCAAATGAAAAAACGAAAATGATAATAGAGTCGTGTCGATTGTCGATCGACTCGATAATCATAAAAGATAGCAAACAAATTACTTTTTTTCTTCATTTAAGCGTTTATGGGGAAACACCCCTAAAAACCCATATTTGCTTTTTGGGTGATTATTTTATATTGAATATTCTGAATTTCAGTCGTCTTTGTATACAGTGGCGTAACTACAAATTTCGGGCCCCCCGCAAAAATTTTCTTGGGCCTCTAAAAGTGCTTTTTTTGCCTTGAACAAGTGAAACTTTTATTTAACATAAAAATTTGTATTACGTCGTTTTTTAATTAAACAAATTATTTCTTCCTATTATCTAGCCTCCAGACTTGCATTGTTTAAAGTTATCTGATTTCGAGAGGGTGATTTACGAAATTGAGCAAATTTTAATGTTTACAAGTTCATATTTAGACTGTGCAGACTGTTAGTGCCCGAAAAAAAATCTCGACTAATGCAGTGGAAGATAGTTTCTTTACCGGTAAAACCCTTTACCATATATAAGTAAACTATGCGATTTTCCATTTACCTGAAGTTTTTACCAATAATTAAAATTAATCAAAATGTTGCTTAAATTCGTTATTGAATAGAGAACTACACAAGAAATGTGATGGAATATCCTAGGAAATCGAAGAAATATCGAACTTTTGGCATAATATCGAGAAATCTAATAAATATCACGATTTATACATATGTATGAAGCTCAGAACATTACCATACAAAATTCGAATAAATTCGAAAATCTCGAATAATAATATAATTGTCGAAAAACTTAAAAAATCTATAATAAACCATATACGGAATAATCTCGAATTAGAAGAGACTTCTACTTGCTGATAAGCGCCAGTGAGATCTAATACACAAAAGATTTCACTATTGGCGAGACTTGCAAAAATTTTTTCTACCTTTGGCCACGGATATTGATCTGCATCCAATACCTTGTTGACAGCGACCTTATAATCGCAACATATCCGTAAGTCCCCATTAGCTTTGGGAACACAAACAATTGGACTTGCCCAACGACTAAACTTGACAGGACTAAAGATCTTCGCATTAACGAGATGTTTGATTTCGTCTTCTACCTTTTTTTCCTAATGCCAATGGAACATCATAAAATTTACAGAATTTTGGAATTGCTTTTCCTTGTACTCTAATTTCCGCGACAAACTTTTTTATGGGACTATTATCTTCAGAATTAAATACACTTCTATATTTGTTTCGTAGATTTTCCATAATTTTTGAACAAGGTATTAATGGCTGACTGATGTGACATGACTGAATTGGATTTACTACACCATTCACGTTTTGAACAATATTTTGTTTGTAAAATTCCGAATAATCTAATTTTAAAATTAACTGACGGTACCCTGGCATTATTAGTTCCATCCAATCTCTTCCAAGTAACGGTGTAAACGAGTGATTCGACTTGACGACTGTGATGCCCAATCTGAATAAGTTTCCATGAAATTTGACCGTAACTGGAAATTTACCGATGACTTCCAGTAATTCACCGTTCACTAACTGTAGTTTTACACCACATGGACTCGACGACACATCTGGAAAAAGAAATTTATATGAATTATATGAGAAAATTGTAAAAGCTGAACCAGTGTCCACTTCTAATTTAATTAATTTATTAGTAATATTAATTGTTACTAATATAGGGTCCAACGCTGAAGATGCAATGTTTACAACATTGTTGATGTTTTCGACCTCTTGATATTCCCGTTGCACAGATTTCATGTTTATTTCCGGAAATTCACAAAATTCTACGTCCGATTCGATTCGATTTGATATTTTCGCTTTATTTTCGTTTATAACATTAACTTTCTTACCGAATTTAAAAGAAGCATCCGTGTCTTTTAAATTTGACCAACTTATAGATCTTAACCCTGTCGCTCTAAAATTGTTTACCACCTCACCACTATCACCATCGTCATTTTCTGATTCATCACTGTTGTCATCTTCTTGTACATTCAGATTGTGTACTTTTGCACTGTTTTGATTTCTAGTTCTACACATCTTAGCAGTATGACCTTTAACATCGCATACATAACACTTCCAATAACGAGCTGGACAATATTGATGATTATGGTGGAAGGCCACATCGGAAAACATTTTACTTGTTTTTCATCACTTTTTGACACTTGACTATTACTTGATTGCGGTTTTATGGACCTCGTGCTTTTGAACGACATAATTTTCGACACCGATGTACTTATTATATGTAACTGTGTTGTTTCAATTTATTCACTTTGAATTATCCGTGTAATATTTAACTATATGCTTACCAATATATTATAAATAATTTTATAAATATATTACAGAATTATTATCCTTTGCACGACTTAAAAAATATTTTATTCGCGTCGCCAAATAATCTGTCGCGAATAATTTGTATCCATACAAAATAAGATGTGGCTTTCACGGTGGTCCAAAAACAAGAGCACGACCATCCATCATTTATTTAATTCAAAATATACTTAATACTAATACATTAATGTCGACATACATATCAAGTACGATAACCTATAAATATAATTTAAGTGCTCTGGTTCTATTAAATACATTTCTAAATTTTTCTTGCAAAAAAATAAATGCCTGCCTTCAATTATTTTACAATGTTTTATACAAACTACTTCTTAATAAATTTTCGGCATCAGAAAATTTTAACCAATGCGAGCGATACAGAAAATGACAACAAAAATTTTGTTTTACCCCTTTTTGTTTTTCAGAATTGCTCGAATATAATTAATTGACCAGAACGGGATAATCAGCGTCTTGCTCATAGTAACGCCGCTAAAACTGGTCTGTCCCGACGAAAACGGGACGGTTGGTAAAGCTTAAATAAAATGTTCAGGTCGATCCGTTTATCCGCTTGGGCTGTAGAGAGTAATAGACAAAGAGCCCTACCAAAAATTTCCCACAAACACAATAAATTGACTTCATTCACAATATGCGGTATGAACGTTTTTACATTGTTATGTAATTATCCTCATTACAGTACCTCAGACCGACGCTTGCGCTGTTGCATCGATGTTGTTTTCATTCAAAACTTGATTTAATTCATGTGTAGAGGTATCAGACAGGAAGCATGTCAATCAAATCGTGTTTCATGAAACGACAAGAAAATGCAAACAGCTACTCGGATCAAAATTTTAATCTAAAAACAAAAATTTGTTTAATTTTTTGTTTACATTCAAACCTTAATATGCGGTTGACAAAAAAGACCTTACCGTTAGTTAGTTTAAATTGTTTCTCTTTCTGTTTTTATAAAATTGTGGTTTGTTTCACAATGGAAACGACAACATAACGATCAAGATCAATCTTCGGCTAAACTGATACTAGGACAAACACACTGCGTCCATGTTTTGGTTAGAATTTTGAAACTATGTATAAGAGGTTTTAGAAAGCAAAATCAAACTCTGTAAAAACCAAATGATTTCCAAAAACTATTATTAATATGGCGATACCAGCAACAACTATTTTTTGTTTTTGTTGTTGTTCTTCTTTTCTCAGCAAAGCCTACTGATTTCTCTTGTATAAAAAAAAGGAAACTTGTTTTGCGAGCGCGCGCTTACGATTCAAATAAAACAAAAATCCAAAAACATACAAAGTATACACGTAAAATAATGTAAGATGACAAGTGTAATTTAATTTTTTCGTGTCTTTCATCTATAAATTATTTTAATTTAATTCCAAGTAAATTATAATTAATGCGTGTACTATTTGTAAATATGTATACAAGTTAATTGGCGCGCGTGGTTTTGTGTCGCGTGGCTAATTTCTCTAGTTCTCGTAATAATTTCAATTTTTTAATTGTGGTGAATAAAAATAATGTACGACAAGTTTATCATCTCTTGTGCGTTTATCTAAAAAAAAAAAAAAAAAAAACATCAAAACTATAAGTCAAAAATGTTAATTTTATGTTAATTTTTGTTGTTCGAATTTAAATCCAAACAAAACACAAATCTGTGTAATCAAAACAAAAAGTCATTGGACTTAATGTTTTCGGATGTATTGTTGTAATGTAAACGAGATTATTAAAATCGTTTTTATTACGTTTTATTTGTTTTAAATAGATTGGTTTTTATTGTAAGCCGGTTAAGTATATTATGGGTGGGTTTTATTACCCCGGCCGTTAAATATTCAATATACTGGTCATCATTGACTTTGAATTTATAATATTGTTATTATATGGGTGCTGCTTACAAACCTGCTTTAGGCTAACGTACAAATAATTACTTGTGGTTGGAATGGAATATGCATTTCACGTGGTGTATTGTAAATTGAACCGATTTCCAAATGGCACAATGGTTAAGGGGGTAGTGTTAAGAAAGCGACAAATGTGAATGCTTTAGAAAAGTCTCCAATTGAACTTTGGTTACCAGGTGTGCAAATATGAAACCGGAATTTTTTAGTAAACCTTTCTGTCAATGCGTGGATGCCACGCCAAAAAAACTGTTCTTCTTTTGAGGCAAACCAGTTATCGAGCCATTTTCGTAGAAAGTGTAGTGCTCTTCAGCAAGCCCTTGCCCCGTCGATGCAAATAAGTGATAATTGGACGGAACCAAGTCTGGCGAGTAAGCCGCATGTGAAAGTAATTCCCAATTAAGTGCTTCCAAAGTTTCCTTGGTCGGTTTTGCTTTGTGTGATTGTGCATTACCATGAAGCAAAATCACTTTTGTGTTGCCTTTTATCACATTCTGGTCGTTTTTCACGCACAGCTCGGTTCAAATTGATCATTTGTTGTTGGTAACGTTTAGTATTTACGGTTTCACCAGGTTTTAGCAGCTCAAAATAAGTCACACTCTTCTGATCCCACCAAATACATATCATTGTCTTCCGTCCGAAGCGATTTGGCCTTCCAATCGATGTCGATGGTTGTCCTGGGTGAAGCCAAGACTTATTGCACTTTGGATTCTCAAAATAGATCCATTTTTCATCGCCAGTTACAATTCGATGGAGAAATGACTTTCTTTTGTATCTGGCGAGCAACATTTCGCAAGTGGTTTTTCAATTTTCCTGTTGTCTTTTGGATCTTTCCCATGGCTTTTAAACGTATAGAGACGTTTGAGCGTCATCCTCATCCAACAATGCTTGCAATTCACTGTCTTCAAGCTTTTTTGGTGGTCTTCCACGTTCTTCGTTGCTCACGTCAAAATCGCCACTTTTGAATTTATTAAACCACTCAATGATGTTCGCAAATCGTAATATGTACGTAGGTACAAATCTCGACATTTTTAACACGTAAAAAACATGTGTTGTTGTATGAAACTTGCGCGGTTATGAATTGGATGTTGTTGACAGATGTCAAAAGAAAACAGCGCCGATGACGTGGATTGTCGAAAGGTACATTGACAGGTGGCGCTATTTATTGGTAAATTCCGGTTTCATTTATACGCCGTGTTATGCCATGGGCTTTCAAACCTGTATTTGAAATTTTTTCTTCACTGTGCTGTCGCGGTTCTCCGGATTTGATTTCAATAAAATGGACTGTATTTATTTTTATTTAAACAACTGATGATTTTATTTATTTTTAATTTTTAATTTTGCACACTTCAAAAGTTACCAAAAAAGAAAACCAATATGGATGTCCTTACTCTCCAAGATATTTTTTGTTAATGTTGACACACACAAAAAAGAGAAATTAAAAAAAAAAAAAAAAAAACAAAAAAAAAAACTTCCGTTCTATAAAATAATTTGACTAAAAAACAACTGAACTCTATTTGTGTGCGCGCCATCTACAATTGAGTTTTCTCAACCTTTCTTTAAATTTCAGTTAAACTTAAATTCAAATGAATTTAAGTTTACATTTTTTTTCCGTTTATTATTTACCACTTAACAAGCCGGTATCATTAATTTCGAGTTTTACGAGTGTCGAGAACTCATAATTAACAGCGATTATATGACCATCATGACATATTTTGATACAAATCGGCCACTACATTTAAGGCCTTTACAAATTCAGGCCTTTACTAATTCCTAATAAAAAATCGAATTAAGAGGGATTATAATTTTTCAAATAAAACTTGACCTAACGGTAAGAAATAGTTTGGGCACTACTCGTAATGGTATTGCAGACAATTTTCTCCGTCTTATTTTCTAATCTTAAACAGATTAAATCAAGAGCTAAAGAATGTTTTGGGGATGGTCATTTGGACCATTGGTAAAATTAAAATTTTATAAAAATTATTATTTTTGTAGTTCCAATTATGTTTTACATTTATTTTTCTTTATTAAATAAAAACGCTTGCTTAATTTTATATCTAATTTATTTTATTCTCTTATACACGGTCCGACCCGCATGGCGATTCTTCTCCAACCTCCTTTTTTACTTTCTTTCTTTATATCATTTATATTCATTAAAACAAACACTCTTCCATAAGAATTACCCTATTCGCCATACATATGGAATCGTGCATTACAATACAACATCTCCCTCCTTAAGATTAATCAATCATAAATCAAATTATACTGTGTTGTTCAAACACAACTTAAAACTTATAACATCTACAATTCAAGTTACATAATTTCATCCTTAAATTACTTTTTTTTCTTTATATATTCATTTAAACTTCTTATAATATAATTATCCTTAAACATAATCCTCAAACTTAGCAGGCTTTTTATACGTATCCTATTCGATCTATGAGGAACATTTTCGATTTCTGCGTTTCTCCCATCCGAATTAACATTATCAAAATTTGAGTTATTCTCATTATCTTCTAAAGTTTCTCTTGTATTCCGATCATGTTCCTCCTCAGTCTCACATATATGGTATACTCCCCACTACAATCAAAATAATTCTCTAATACACACTTCTTTAACTGATTAACATGCGCCCGTTTTACCACATTGTTAACCAAAACTTTATAAATCAATACACTTTCTCTCTCTAAAATTTTAGCCTTGCTCCAATTAACATAATCATTATTTTTACTACTAATTTCTTCTAAAATCTTCTAATTTCTTTAGTTGCGACACCTTATTCCTCTTAACCTCGTCTTGTGCCCTATGCTTACTAGGTACATTATCGTTTTGATTATTTCTATTATGCTGATATTCATTAGTTATTTGTTTGTCTTCTCCAACCCTCAAAAGATCTAAATCTGTTCTAGGACTAAAACTAAAAACTTTGTGAGAGGGTATAAAATTTTTCTCTGTACATGGCAAATTATTGTAATTCTTTAAAAACTGTCTGACTAAATTCGTCAACACATGATTATATCCGTTTCTTTTCGAATCTAAAACAAATTTTTTCAATGTATTTTTAGTTGTCTGCACGGCTCGCTCGACTTGTCCGCGTTACTGCTCGGGTGATAAAGTGGAGTGTGAGTTAACCTAATTCCCCTTTTCTTACAAAACTCCATGAAACATTCACTATTAAACGGGGGACCGTTATCACTTACTAATTCTGCTGGATAACCGAAAAACCTAAATATCTTATCCAATGAATTTCCCACTCTATCCGCATCTGTCTTTTCCATACAAACCACTTCTAACCAACGACTGAATACGTCTATCATAATTAGAAAATTCTTTCCCTCGAAATGAAAAAAAATCGATGTGAATTCTTTCAAAAACACAAGTAACCTCAGGCCATTTCATATATAGCTTGTTACTTTTATTGTTTCTAGTTGCTTGACACGAACTACAACTATTGATGTATACTTCTATATCCCTATCAATACCTTCCCAAAACACATATTTCCTTGCCAACACTTTCATTTTTACCATCCCGCAATGATTTCTATGCAATAACCACGATATAATATCAAACCTCTTTCGACCGTTAAAAATTCATTCTTTGAATAATAATTTTTGAACTTCTTTGAAATGTCCCACTGGTTCCAACCATGCACTATATATATATAATACTTTAACTTTTCCAAGAAAGGATCCCTGTCCATTTCCTGCTTCACCATTTCAATATCCGCAATAACTTCACTCCATTCAATGTGGTTTAATTCGAACAAACTTTCTTCTTGAACATCTTCAGATATTTTACTTTTTATCGGTAATCGGTTTAAACAATCCGCATTCCCATTTTTTGATCCTGAGCGATACCTAATTTCGTAATCAAACATTGATAACCGATTTATATACCGCTGTAGCCTTGTTGTAATTACCGCCGATAGACCCCTTTTTCTATCTAACACTACTTCTAAAGGCTTGTGATCACTAAACACTACCAAATCTAATGCGAAAATAACCGCTAAAGCTTCCCTATGAAGTATTGGATATTTTCTTTCAGTATTTGTTAATGTTCGTGATACAAAGAAAACAGGTTTCTCAACACTTCCGACTATGTGACATAGAATACCGCTAATTCCTACATTACTTGCATGACACACAATCACCATCGGCTTATCTGAATCATAGTGTTCTAATAATAAGCTATCTTCTAGTGCTTTCTTACAATTTTCGGAAACTCTTTGACATCTTTCATCCCAATGCCAACGATTTCCTTTACGCAATAAATTATACAATACCGCACAATTTCCATTTAACCGTGGCAAAAATTTTGAATAATAATTCAATAAACCGACAAATGATTTTAATTGAGAAACATTGGTAGAAGCTGGTGCATTAACAATTGCTTTTATCTTCTTTTTACATGGACCTATCCCTTGTGCAGACACCTCATGGCCCAAGTAGCACAATCCTTCTACAAAAAAATTACATTTTTCCCAATTAGCCTTTATATTATACTTCTGTAACTGCAATAATACTAATCGCAACCTATTACACACTTCGTCCAAGTCTTTACCTCCAATTAGGATATCGTTGATATACGCAAACGTTCCAGGAATACCATTCAAAACTTGGTCAATGACCGATTGGAATATTGATGCTGCTGGTTTAAGGCCAAACGGCAGTCTTTTGTATTTGTATAACCCGCGGTGCGTGTTTATGGTAACCAGTCTTTGGGAACCATCAGATAACTTCAATTGCGTATATGCACCTTTTAAATGAATGGACGCGAAATCCTTATTCCCTCCCAAACTTGCTAATACCTCGTCTATGACTGGAAGAGGATAGTGTTGTGAACAAACGCTTTTATTTATTGTCTTCGAACAATCTATACAAATACGGATTTCCTGATTATTTTTTGGAAACAAGACTATCGGCGATGCCCAATCTGATATGGTAATTGGCACGATAATATCTTGTTTCTCCATTTTTTCTAATTCTCTATCAACTTTTTCCCTCATACTAAATGGTACAGTATATACCTTAAGAAATATCGGATTAACATTTTCTTCCCATATGATATTTATTTAAATTCTTTAACAGGCTTGCTCAGATCACCATCAAATACCGATTTAAATTCTTCTTTTACAGCAGGTAAAATTTTCTTACGACATGCTTCACATGACTCTATACTATTCAGTTGAAATGAATCACGCCATCTGGGTCTGATAACGTCTAACCAATTACGCCCACACAAAGGGTAAATATTTTTTTCCGTATTTATGACTACTAAATCTAATTGATAATTATTACTTCGATCTTGGCTTTCCACCTTTACTTTAATTCTAATCCAAAAATATTGTTTCCGTCTTTTAGTGTATTACTATGTGCTTCTAAACTTGAATCATTATCTACTAATGCCAAATTACCAAAATTGAGGCCAGTAACCTGGTGAGCAGCCTCCTCATTAACCGTTATCTTATTACTATTACTACCATTATTATTAACAGTTTTAAAATCATCTTTTCTTTGAAATCTATATAACTTATGATTAAAATTATTATTATTACTATAAAATTGTTTACCATCATCAGATAATGACTTTGTTGATTGTTGCGATGGGCATTGTTTAGCCATATGACCGTATCCTTCACATTTGAAACATTTCATATGTCCTTTGTGAGAATAATTTCGCTGTCGATCATCTTGCTGTAGATTACCTTGCTGGTGCTGCCTATAACCTTGTTGCTGCTTACTCTGTTGTCGATAGCCTTGACGTGGATTATATCCTTCAGCTTGATAGTGTGGACGGTTCTGACGATTATTTACTACGTAATTTCTTCCCACTTTGTTCACTTCGACTGTATTTCCGAATTTTTTGTCCAAAATATTTAAATCCTTTTCAATAATTTCCAATGCTACTGCTTTTTCTACACACTGTTTAAATGATACCGTATCTTCCATAGCCATTAAAATTGCTTTGCTTTTTCTATTATGCATTCCCGCTATTAACTGTGTACGCAATGCCTTGTCCTTGTACGTACCGGACCCACAGCTTTCTGCCAATGACATTAATTCGATTGCAAAATCATTTATTTTCTCATCTCAATTTTGCATCCTTTGTGCAAAAATTATAGGATTTGTGCACGTTCTTGATTGCGGTGCAAACAAACTTCTGCACTTCTCTATTATTTCGTCATATTTAAACTCTTTAGGCTTTTTCGGCTTACAAGCTTTAATAAGCTTGGCTCCCGCGTCCGGTCCGATTAAATTATTTAATAACAAAATTTTTGTTTTTTCTTCTTCTATTTCATTTAACTCGAAGTAATTTTCAATTCGATCCAAATAATTTTCGAAATTATCGGACGCATTATATGGTATGGTAAGCGTACCCACATAATTTTTTGCAGCCGCCATTTTGCCTTTGTTTTACTCGTCTATATTTTTATTTTATTTTTAATTTGCGCACTCTTTCTACAATTTCCTTTACCTATGTCATTTCTTTGATAATCCCGCTCTCGTCGCCAATATTATGTTTTACATTTATTTTTCTTTATTAAATAAAAACACTTGCTTAATTTTAGATCAAATTTATTTTATTCTCTTATACACGTCCGACCCGCATGGCGATTCTTCTCCAACCCCCTTTTTTACTTTCTTTCTTTATATCATTTATATTCATTAAAACCAACACTCTTCCATAAGAATTACCCTATTCGCCATACATATGGAATCGTTCATTACAATACAACATTCCTTTGGCATTTTGCATTGTCGCTCGATCTGAATGAATATTATCTAAATATCAGGACAATATAAGACATTTTCCTGAGTTGTGCATGTAGCTGTTGCCCGAATAACTGCAGTATCAACTAGAAAATCTGGTAATTGAGTGTCTAAATGATCAACGTGAACAATATCTTCGTCCAGGCCGAAATAACAGTAGAAAATTCTAATAAAACTGTGTGAAGTTGGGTTATAACCGAAAGGTACCGCCAATTGAATTTAACAAGTTAAAATTTAAAATTTTTGTAAAATTGTTTGTCTAATTAAAAAAATACTTCTCAGGTCCTCCTGGACACTTTGTTAGTGAGCGTTTGTTTCTTTGTGCAGCCAAAATATTGGACAAGGAGTCCAATGACTTTAATTTTATCAGCAGTAATTTGCTAGTGTCTTTGAAGCGAAATAGGTTGGATGCACTGTTCGATAAAGATTGCGATGAGAAATACAAAGCCAATTTAAACCATAAGGTGCCTATACGGCTTTTGGATGAAAATACTCACTTTTGTTTAAATTGCATCTTGGATTCCGACGAGATTTGTGATTTCGTAGATTTCTTCATTTAATTCATCCAATTCGGTTTGGAAATAAGGATTGGCCAGTTCGACTTGCATGTTGCATTGAACTGAGTTCAACCTAATTCTTGGATTGTACTTGATGGGGTCTGAAAAATTGAGCTTGAAGGTTTTATTACACAACGGATTTCCGTAAAACATATGACTTTCTAAAACATAAAAAGAGAACATAAAAATAGCTAGATCGCATCCGCAGTTCTGATTTTTTTTTTTTTTTTAATTAAACCCACTTTTCCCCATTTTTTGAGAAAGGCCTATTCATATAATCTTCCCAGGCTTAATAAGGCAAACTAAGAATCTAGGTTAATTTTGATTTACGAGCGCAATTTTTTATGTACTTTTCATCATTTATGGTACAGAGCAACACAAATGTGTAGTAAAATTGCTACAAACTATTTTTTATTTATTTTTCCTGTAGATCAATTCGAACTATAACGACGACCAACATATAGTTTTGTCGCCTGCAGCAGCAAATCAATAAAAAACGATTTTTTTTTCTTACTCTGCTGCACTTTAAGTGTTTTGTCTAATTAAAAATTCGACTAATAAAATTATTATAGTAATCTGAAACACCTGTTAGCCTTCGATATATCCATACCACAAAAAAATCACATGACAAATTGTCTATAAAATTATATACCTCCCATAATTATGTTTTGTTCAATCTTGATCGCACCGACACAATTTCGATCGCGATACTGCCTGCATATACCAAAGAAAACAAAAAAATCAATTAAAAGGTTTTGATCGATATTTTTGGTAATTGGTATTCGATCGATACACGACTATAAATATGTAACACGACTAATCCGTGAAAGTTTTGTGTACAAATGTACAACATATCGTTAGTACGGTAATGCCTTTGGGGATTGAATTGAAATAATTTCATTACTTTTATGTATCTTATGTAATTAATAGAATGTTATTTGTTTACTTTCATTTTCTTTACAAATCAAATGTTTTTTTGTTGTTGTTGTATGTGTAAATATTTCTTCTAATGCTATTTGTAGTCGTATAATGCCTATACCATTATAATTTGGTTTGGTGGCCATTCAATCAAGTTATGCGAATTAAAAATCAATTAAAGCTCGCGATATATAATTATACGAGTGCAGTGTGTGCTACTATAAAGACGCACCTAATATATTGAAAACGTCATGTCCTTATTTAGTCTACACACGTTCAACCTTTTTATGATGAATTACTCTTATATAATTGTATGTTGTACATATTTGGGTGCCGAAGTTGGCTGAATCCATGTAAATATGTACAAACACTCGAGTGTTTTATTCGTATTTATAATGTTTGAATAATGATAATGACTAATGACATTTAACCTGCATTTGAGATTTATTGTGTAGGAAATGTGTAAATTCAAATCGAATGCGGAGGTCAAATATGATTTGGCAAGAAAGCAATATCCGTGGGTTTGAAATGTTTTGATTGATGGTAAAATTTTTGTTGAGTGGTTATTATACTTTATTGATAAAATAAAAAATTAATTAATAAATTTTGAAACCGAAGTAGCCAAATGTAGAAACGAAATGTCAGCCTTTTTTACACGGTCAATATTACCGAAAAACATCATTAACAACAAATATTTTAAGGTGCGATTAAAATGATTGTTTTGTTTTGGAGGTAATGATGTTATCGGTAATAACATTAATATTAACCGTCTAAAGGCTGCAAATTATTTTGTTAAGTTTTTCCGACTGAAAAATGTTTAAGAAAATTTGGCTGTATTCGTAAATTGTAGTAAAGGTTTGTAGGCGTAAATTCCTCGACAGCCAATTTAAGCGATATGGGTTGGCTGCTTTATCCAGAAACTAGTGAGCACTACTTTCCGGATTTTTTCCGGATATTATTTAAAATTTTAAAATCTTATGTTTATGACTAATGCTGTGTACCTCAGAACACTTTTCAAACTAAACTTTTCAGATTTTCAAGCTTTCGCTATTTCCCCATAGATGCTTGGTGAAAAATATAGGCGAATAGCATTAATACACCTATTGTTGATAGAGATACACCTCCTGATAGCGTCCATATCCAATATTAATGGCCCGTTTGTCTGAGATACACTTGTTACGGCCACCGTAATGGAAATAAACCAACGGACCTTATTTGAATTAACGGATATTATTTGAATTATATAACTATTCAATTTTAATTATACATATAACTATTAATTAGTAGTATTACTAAAATACTATTTCTCTTTTATGTGAACTAATGCCATCTAGGGATGGACATTTCTACTATTAAGAAACCGAACGCATTAATCGCTGTCAAGTAAGAAATGGTAATAAAAAACGTTTAATCGCAATAGAACTTTTGTACAAACAAGACGTGTTTTATTTTCGTTACCAAAATATATTTTTGTGCAGTAGAAGCGCAAACATTGGTGCCAGAAACCCGGGAACGATTCGGGGACAGTGTTAAAAATTCAGTCTAATAAAGTAAAGTGGAAATTAATAGTAGTGACAAATAAGCAAATTAGTACAGCAAATTGGGACAGTGTTAAAAATTCAGTCTAATAAAGTAAAGTGGAAATTATAAGGAGCGATAAATAAAGCAAATTAGTATTTTTGTTGAATAGAGGAGAGCTAATTGGTAAAAACACCTAAAAAGAGAAAAGGAAAATAGTATTGGGGCACGCGGTGCAGCGTGAGAGAAGTGGAAAAATTCAGAAGTGATATCACAAAGGTGGGTAAAATGAAAATTTGAAACGTGGGTAACGGTAAATGAAATAATGCGGTATAAAATGAAAATTTATATAAGAATATGGGAAACCGCAGCAGTAATGAATTATCTGCAGGCGCATTCTATCCAGTGGCACTATAATGCGCCGAAAGCCCCGCACCAAGGAGGTCTTTGGGAAGCCGCAGTTAAATCAGTCAAAAATTACTTGAAAAAAGTAGGTGGAGCACAGTTGTATACCTTTGAGGAATTAGCCACGTTGTTAGCAAAAATCGCTGCATGTTTGAATTCAAGACCTTTAACGCCGATAAGTAATGATCCAACTGATTTGTCAACATTATCGCCAGGTCATTTTCTAGCTGGCCAACCAATTATTACCCCTTATGAATCTATGCTGGCTGAGGTACCATCAAACCGGTTATCAGCTTGGCAGAGAGTCCGGAAGAGGCAGCAAGAATTCTGGGCAAGATGGTCGCAAGAATACATCACAGAACAGCAACGTCGTAACAAATGGGCTAGCGAAGATAGGTCATTGAAGGTAGGAGACCTGGTGTTTGTTAAAAATGAAATGATGCCACCTAGTCAATGGCTGATGGCCAGAATCATCGAAGTATTTAGTGGACGAGATGACAAGGTACGAACATGTAAGTTAAAGACAGAAAGGGGCGAATTGGTACGACCCATCACTCAGTTATGTTTATTACCAATGGAGAAGGAAGCAGTCACATCTGAGGCTGGTTTTCCTTAGGGTCCTCAATTCAAGTTTTTCCTAAGGTTTTCCCAGCGTCCTTGAGCAAATGCTGGATGTTGATTATGAAAATTTGAATAAGAAAAGAGCATGTTGTACCGCCTAGTTGTATTGGAATTGGCTAAAGAAATTATTCGACATGGCAACGGAAACCACTATGGGGTCATCTTGTTCGTTTAGCCGGCCAGGATGTTACGGCCACCGTAATGGAAATAAACCAACGGACCTTATTTGAATTAACGGATATTATTTGAATTATATAACTATTAATTAGTGCCATCTGTAGTTCTGTAGTATTACTAAAATATTATTACTCTTTTATGTGAACTAATGCCATCTAGGGATGGACATTTCTACTATTAAGAAACCGAACGCATTAATCGCTGTCAAGTAAGAAAATGTAATAAAAAACGTTTAATCGCAATAGAACTTTTGTACAAACAAGACGTGTTTTATTTTGGTTACCAAAATATATTTTTGTGCAGTAGAAGCGCAAACAACACTTGTGATAGCTTCTTGCGATTTTGGATATTTTGTTGTTTGGTTGACTCGATATTAGTTTCGTTTGTAGGTTGTGTAGATGCTCCTTGGATTTCCTGGGTCTCACTTCTAATTTCGAACGATTGGAATATTTTACTGTTGATTGTTAATGTACAATTCCAAAACGTTGCGTTGTCTATTAATAATTTATCCTCGGTAATGAGATGCAGCGTTGTTTATTTGTTTGACGAGACTGACTGGCCCCATTATTAATGGTTTAAAACAGTCGTCCTCAAATTCCTGTGTTTCTGTATGTCTCTGAACAAAGTTTTTATAGTTGAATGTTAAAAATAACTGTTGTTCTGACTTGATGAGATGCTGTGGATAGTTATTGATAATCGTGTCTTTGATTGTTAATAGATTCTCTTGTAGTTTTGCCTCTTGAAGTTTCGGCATCTCTCTAGTATTTACAGTAGTGTGTCGCTTTTTTACAGCTATCTTCGGTCTTGGGTAGTTCGTTCTTGGTTTTGATAATCGCTTCTTGAATATCCTTCAGTATGGTGTTCACCGTCTCTGTGTTTATTATTAGCGTTATCGTTTCAAACTCGCTGAGTATTACCTTGTTGGCTATTGTAGTACTTGTTACGACCTTTTTTACGGTGCCTGTAGTTAATCGGATCCTGTCATTAATTTTTTCATTCAACCGGAATTGTTGGTTTTTTTCTTCAATCAACTCATTCATTGTGTTGTTTATTATTCGTAAATCCATTGCATCTGGATTACGTGACAGCCATTTCCAAGCTGAGCCTAATGCGTCCCATCGCTTGTATCTAAACGAAAAAAAATAATAATTTGGATGGTTCTGATGGGCATCAGTTTCATTTACATCAGTCCGAAAATGCAACCCTGTTCCATTCTTGCTTCCATGACATGTGGTTTTTGGCCAATTCCAATCGGTTTGCTTTAGTGATGCATTCAAAGGAGGTTTCTTTTGGAGTTTTTTCAGTTTAAGATGCGTAGCATTGTTAATCACACTTCGAACATTGATAAGCTAGCTTTGACTCCGGTTTTTGCCTTAATTTTTTAGGCTGATAAGCATGAATTTGAAGCTGATTGTAGCCTCCCCAATGCGTCCTTCTCTATTTTTACCATAATTTTTAATATTATTGATAAAGGATCCAATAACAGTTTTCCCTCTATCAATTTTGTCCGCTATTTGACGATTTGAGAATCCTCCTTCCTTCAAAACTCCTCCCCCTTGGTGTAAGCTTCACAAACATATCAATAATTTTGTGAACAATTCTTCTCACAGTATATCAATATATCAATTGAAACTTATACCAGTGGCCCTATAGCTCGCTCCACTGGTCAGTCAATATAGAAACAAGGAATTTTATTGAAAATTTGAAACATTTAAAAGTTTCATGTTGGGCGAATATACAGCATATTTTATTAAATGGATGAGCAGACAGTCTTAAGTGTTTGCGGATATTCCGCCATCTATATTTTTTGTACTAGAGTACCACATGTTATTTGACAGATGACCAGTACAAACATTTCGTTTAGTTAAAATGGATCGCTACACGAGTGAAAGTTATTCAGAAGTTGGAAGAAAATTTCGTTCAAAATACGATAGAGAAAATATTCCGACAAACCGTGCTATTAAATTTATCATTAATAAATTTGAAAAAAACTGGTTCAGTTCAAGATCAGAGAAGCAGAAGTTATTATCGTAGTGGTCGTTCAAGTGAAAATATTGCAGCTGTTAGAACAAGTGTTGCTGAAGAGCCAATGACATCAATTCGTCGTCGTTCACAACAATTAAGCCTCAAACCAACAACTTTTGTGAAGTCAATTGGAAGATATTGATGTGCAGAATATGTGGTTTCAACAGAATGGTGCAACATGCCACACAGCAATGGAATCAATCGATCTTTTGAAAGAGAAGTTTAATAATCGAATAATTTCTCGAAGAACACCTCAAAAACAACATCATCGAGCAAATTTTGGTAAAAGATTGACAGCCTGCCTAGCTAGCAGAGGAGGTGGCTTGAATGATATTCTTTTTCATTATTAACCGGAACCAATGTACTTTAATTTCCTTTTAATTTGAACACCCTTTATATATATATATATATATATATATATATATATATATATATATATATATATATATATATATATATATCTTATTTTGAATTACATACTTTTAATAAACGACTCAGTTTATTTTTTATTAGACGTAATTTATTTAAACGAGATATTGAAAAAGTTTAGTTGGCTATAAGGCACAATTGAATACTTTTAACCTAGTGACATCTATTTAAATATTGCTTGAGCTACTGGGTGCTACAAAAGTTTAGTTTGAAAAGTCTTCTGAGGCACACAGCATAAATATTTCATTATTTCTGTTTCGTGCAAAACCTTTTAGAAATTCTAAAACTCACGTGCTAAAACTTTCATTAATTGGTACAGACCAAAACGAGGCCTTTAAACGTCTGTGCCACATTTGAACAGCATTTTATGTTCGAGGTAATTCTATCAGATACTCATTCCGAAACCGTCCAAAACTTGGTAGAATATTGCGGAATTTCTTTTAACTGAGTTTTGTTTATAGCCCTCTTTTTGTATTTAGTGTTGTAAACTTTCCGATATTTTTAAATATGGTATTGTTACTGGCAATATTACTATACACTATACAATACACTTTTTATTCAAAACTTTGATTCCAATTTGTACCAAAGGACACTAATAAAATGTTGACGTCTGGACAAAAGAGGGACAGCTACTTGATCTAAATTTAGACATAACACTGTGATCAAAAAATAGTTCGAACCAGAAAGTCGATTTTCAGAATGGCCTACAAAACTTTCTTCGATTCGGCTTCAATCTCTTCAATCGTGTCAAAACGATATATCCGGAGTGCTTTTTAGAGTTTCGGGAAAAGCTAAAAGTCAGACAGAGCTAAATCAGGCGACCAATGCAATGTGAGACGTGTATATCGTGATGCAAAAACCAAGAGTTGTCTCCCCAAAAGTGTCGTGATGTCAACAAGATCTCTAATTAATTTTTAAGCACCAAATCCTTGACTTCCTTGACATGGTATTCAGTATTCATCGGTCGTAGACGTTGAAGGACGGCAAGGTCGTCTTCAACGCCTACAGTGAATAATAAATTTTTATATAAATTTGAGTTTATGATCAATTAAACTATTTAATCAATGTATGGGTCATCCCTAATAAGTCGTAAGTAGTTCCCTAGTCATAGTATTGATTACGCAGGGATAACTTCATCTTCCTTATTCACACTTCTTACATTCGATCAGGTCAGGTTAAAGTTATGCAAAATGTACGTTAGTACTGTACACTAAGTGTATAAAACCATAAGTATACTGAACATGCTTTCCGTTGCACCTCTCGATGCAGGCATGCTCAAAATATTAACCGCAAACACCCTTAAAGATGAAGTAGAACACACTCCTGCCCACCAAATCTAACTATAGAGCTGCTCACTTGCAACCACAAACGGTCATGAAAAAATTTCACTTCTAACATTGTAATTACACCAAAGACTCAATTATTTTGTTGCCGTCCTTATATTTTGGGTGAAGTTCTGCGATATTAAAAATAAACTCGAGTAGCTGGTTCAAGCAAATTTGCGGCATATTGTAGCGGTTGTAAGCATTTTTTAGCCCCGTCATTTAAGGATACTTATAAGTACTTCGTAACTGGCGCATTTATTTTTTGCAAGAGTTTGTTTTATATTTACAAAACCGTCCATCGCTTTAGTCAAAACTTCAAACTCTGAAAAGATTTCAAGGGCTACCTAAATGCATGAAAAACCTAAATTTTTGTTCTCTTGCATTTTGTACGTATCTTGTTTGATTTTTGAGTTAAACCTAGTACGCTGTTCAAGTGAAATGAAATTTTCTCTGGTCTCCAAAAATAGGAAGATAAATCTGATAACTTTTATGTTAGATAACTTCAATTTGAATGAAATGTCAAAATTTATCTTCACACATTTATCGTCTGGGAAAATAAAAATGAAGTGAAAATGTGTAGAGATAACATAGAGACATCTGTATTCTAATACGAAAACCCTCATTTTCACTAACTAAACTGCGTACCGCAAAGTGAAATTCGGCGGTGAAATTTTCATTTTCGTTTTCGCTTGTGTCATTTTTATATGAGAAATTTTATTTCATTTCGGTAACGTTCCGACCCTTATTGTGAAAAAACAAAATTTTTTCCAAAAATTTCAAAAATCATTTCAAAATTGAATCAAAAAATTTTTTTTTCAAGTCTAGGCATTCTAAACAGCTGAAACATCTAGAACATATTGTTAGCACATTGTAAATGGATTACGTTTAATTTCATTAAATTTCGAATTATTCGTGAAAAATCTCTCTAAAACATGTACATTTTACATAAAATATCAACATTTTCAATCCCGAGAAGGACTAGTAGGAGACACTATATAACTTTTCTTCCTTGAGTCATCCCAGACACTGGAATACTGGTACGCACTTGGCGTGAAATGTAATATTTCGCTGAATTTCATTTTGTAGTACGCAGTTTAGCTATGGGAAGCTGAATTGTTCGGATTAGAACATAGATGTCTCTTCTTATCTCTACACATATTTTACTAGATTTTTATCATTAAGCCTAGTACGCTGTTCAAGTGAAATGCAATTTTCATTGGTCTCCAAAAATAGGAGGAAAAATCTGACGTGGAAATTTAGTTTGACGAGTTTCGTAAATATTTTAGACTCAAAATGCAAAAACTCAAATGAAATTGTCAAAATTTATCTTCACATTTATCGTCCAGAGGCCGTTTTCTCAAATTCCACTTCCATTTTCCACATGTAGACATCTGTCAAAATTCATAAAAACGTTCGGAAATTTAAATTCCTGCATTCTTGAATTCGCTATGAAATTTTTTCCGTACTAAGGAAATATTTCCGAATGGGTATAAGCAGGTTAAAAAAATTCCTCATATACGAAAACGTCAATAATTACATAGATTTTGACAGATGTCCACATGTGAATCCAATAGAAGAAAATAGAGACATCTGTATTCTGATACGAAAACCCCCATTTCACTGGCTAAACTGTGTACCTCAAAGTGAAATTCAGTGGTGAAATTTTCATTTTCATTTTCGCTTGTGCCATTTTGATATGAGAAATTTCTTTTCATTTCAACTGCTTACTAGGCCTTAAAATAGTGTTTTCAATTAATAAAAGTTCTAACATCCTGAAACTTCATTTTTCTTGAACCAATTAGATTTTTTTTACTATCGTAATGGACAGTGACAGATTAAAGAAAATCTCAATCCAATAAGCAATTCGTTTCCGGGCCCCCTCGAAACAATAAGAAAATCCGTGCCCTAAGCAAGTTTTACTTTACAGATGCAAAATTTCCTTTTCCCACAAAAATTATGAAAGTAGATTTTTTCTCTGTCTTCCATGCCCAAAACTTGTGTTATCTGCATTGTTGACTAGCAAGCCCGGGTAGTCATGCATAAATTCTCTTGTTTTTAATGAAAATGTTTGCATTTTATGAGGAAAAACTCAACGGTGACTTCTTACTTCCCTCTTCAACATTATTAATGTTGCGTATGTTTACGGCTAACAACCCTAGTAGCAATGCTCGTAAAAGTCGATATTTTTAAGGGATCTGGCATTACAGTTAGATTTGGCACACGTTAATACTCGTGCATTAGTCTTAAATTTGTATAGAGATTTCAACGCACGTTCAGAATTGAATGCGTTCTCTAGATTTGCTATAGCATCATCCGCAAATTGGGAAATGCTGGCTTTGCTTTGAATCAAAATCAAAGAAACGTAGTGCTATGCGGAAACTATGTAAGGCTTGTAAAAAATCAGTATCCGCTGAACACACACAACTGCGATTGTAAGTTGCCTAAAGGGAAAACCACCAAAAATGTTCATACAACCCGTATTGTTTCTATTTCGCACGCATACTATTAAATAAAAAACCTACTATTTATTTAAGTGTTAGTGATATTTTCTACTATTTTTGATATAAACTACAATTTATAACCGAAGTACGCAAAGATTACACAATCAAAGTGCTATCGAATGGGGTGTCTCAATAAAACATAAGGTAGGATGAAGATTCTTTGACCGTTAGTAAAACAGATGGAGCCACACCTCGAATTACGCAGGGTTGGTCGGACAGGTCTATTAGACGTCGGCTATTTGAATCTAGGTTGCGTTACCTTATATCTTACAACATTATGGCTAGGACTAATAAACGAATGAACTATCTATCACATATAAAATGATATCATGGAAAATGTGATGAAGCCTTATTTATTTCATTTATTTTCCAAAAGGATAACGCTCCTAAATACACTGCAAACTTAGTAAAGCTTTGGTTTACCGATCAAAAAATTAATGCTTTGTAGCCAGGCCCTTCAGAAGTTGAGCAAGGAATAAAAAAGAAAAGTTCCTGTAATTCAGACGAGGATCTGTTCTATAATATGAAAGAATTCTGAAAAAATATTCTAGGGCCCGCACCCTTAAAATTTATGTGGAAAAAGTCATCAGTAACTTTCTAGTTAAATAAAGGCCCAGTGTCACATTTTCGAACATTAGTAGTCAGCCTTCCGAGATGCTGTGCGACGGTGCATAAAAACAAAAGGTAATCCTATTAACGGAGCACGAAAATTACGAGCCCGTAAAATTCACGGGCCCTAGGCACGTGCCTAGTTTGCCCAGGCGTTAAATCGCCCCTGGTAATCGAGATTCTCCTTCTCAAATTGGAATCTCCGATGGTGGTGAAAAAGTTAAAATTTTTGGTTATCCTCGTATTTAAACTAAAATCTGTAAAAAAGCTTCTAGTTTTATTACATAGAGGAAAGCTTTTCAGTTTGAATATGCCTCTATATTATTTGGACTAAGTTTTAGACGCGGAAATTTAAGCCTTTTCGAAATACGAAATTAAAAAACTTTGGGTTTAGAGTTAAATTTCTTAAAAAGTTTAGTTATATGTGCACACTTTTGGATGTCATTATATATTTTAATATTTCTGGCATAGAAATATCGTTTGCACAAGTGGGTTCTGTCGTATTGTTTTGGTTCCTGACTATTCTATTATTTTTATTTTTGAGCTTCTTATCGAGACTAATAAACCCGACAATATTTCATGTCACTCTAGATTATAGTAGCTGAAGTAATAGAAATATGAGATTATTATAGGAATTGAGCTTATCCGTTCAGTTGTTTTATACTTTAGCTCAAGCATAACCTGAAGTTTCGTAGATGCGAATCCTTTAGAGCAGATACCCTACCATGTTTCCATTTTTAATGACCCTAACAGAAAGAATTTCGAAACATTTTTAAACCTCTTGCTTTACATTTCCGAACTGTAATTAAAAAGATTTCCTGCAATACCTGAAATGTATAGCAACGACTTTTAATTCTTCTCCTATAAAAATTCCACCGAGTTGTACGTTTAGCTACACTTAATTTTTTTGGCAATATTTCAGGCCAAACAGAATGAAAGAAAGGCTGTCTCTCTGTCTAAGACGTTCCTCTAGACCACTTAAGGGTTTTTTGAAATTCTCAATTGATTCTTGTACAGCACCATAATTAAATTACCCCATTGTTCTCATTGTTTTGCGCAACGTGTACTCGAGTTTCTGGGATTTATGGTCATGTTGACCGTAGTCTACTCACTTTTCCCACTTTTAAGTGACGAAGTGAGACAAAAAATGGTATAGAAAGTATTTATACGAGAAAAATTAACAATTCTGTCAAAAACAATCGAATTTTGATAATTTTTGTATAAATTTTTTTCATTTTTGTGTTCTTTGATGTGTCTCTTTTAATATGTTGTCCTTTTTCCATATTTAAGTTTGGGAAGAGTGTGATTTGATGTAAATTGTACAACAATTTGGTCCTCAATAGATTACAATATGTAGATAGATAATGACAGTGCAAACGACAATATGAAATTTAATCTACACTTACGAGAAAAACATAAAAGTTTTACAATGCTACCAAGAAGTCGGTCTGTCCGGACAATTCAACATAACTTCGGCAAGTCGTATTATATCGCAAATAGAGCAAAAAAACATTCAGGAAGAAAACGTTAGCTTGTCAACCCAGAACACAAAATTAGAGTATAAAACTATTCAATAATTCAAGAATGAAAAACAAAAAGAAGATTGAAAATAAAATTTTATGAAGTGAAAAATTTGAGTGATTTTCTTGATTTTTTTGTTTAAAATATTTAGATTCAAAAAATCATATTTTATAAATGGAATAAAATCCATTTTTTTTATTTTGTTGTTTGATTTTAAGGTAAATAAACAACTTTGAGAATAAAATATAAAAAATGGTGACCCCTTATGTCAAGGGTCACCATACACGGCATTTTTCAGAAAAAAACACATTTTCTTCAACAAAAATGAGTACAAAAAAAAATACCATTATATAAATGAAGAGTCTATTCCCCTTTCATATGAGCTATCAACCATTAAAATCGGTTAAGTATCTTTTGAGAACGAGCGCTTTGAAAATTTGAAAAAAATTTAAGAAGGAAACAAAAAAATATGCATAAATCAGAACATTTTTAGTAATTTTCATCAAAATCAAAAAAGATCAGTAAATTTTTTTTTTGGCTTTTCTATCATTTTCATATGGAATTGCTGGTTGAGCTATAGGCGGCACCCAGCACACGTGGAATCTTCATTTGAGATATTCTTTCGCTCAAACGAAAAAACTATCTACTTAAACATGAAGAGTATAATATTTATCCAGTTCCAAAAACGTGGGTAGTCTGTAGGCTTTCTCATGCATACATAAATGCGTCTTTTTCATGGGAAACGTCAACCCTAAAATCTCTGCCACTGTATACTATAAAAAAGACAACAAGAAAACATCAAATAAAATTCCAAAAATCCAAAACATAAAACAATTGATCTTAAATATTATTATTGTTATTATTAATATTATAAGATTGTACAACAACAAGAACAACAAAAAAAAAATAAGATCACAACCCAAAAAAGAAAGGAAACAACTAACAAAAAAAAAAATTCAACAAAACCAATAAGCAAGATGATCTTTCTTTCAATTTTTTTTTTGTTTTTACGATCTGTTGATGATCATCATCATTAATGTCGTCTTCGTCCGCCCTGTTGTTTCTGTTGTTGTTGTTGTTGTTGTCGATATTATTGCGATGATGATCGTGCATGATTATCAATGTGATATGTCCATTTGTCCAATAAGTAAATGTTAATTTATTTCAATTTCTCCATTTTTTTTTGTGGTTCGCTCGCTCCAAAGTTTCACATTTGTTTTGTGTGCGTTTGTTTTTTTTTCTTTTTGAGGTTTGATGGTCTTCTTCTGTACCTCTTCTGTAAAAAGTAAAAAAATGTAAATTACATTTAAAATAAAATAAATGATTTATTTATTTATTTCTTCTTAAAATCTTACGATATTTTTGGATATATTTACATTATGGCGATACAACGGGATTTAAGTTCGACAAAAAACAAAAGAAAATCAAATATAAAAAAAAAAAACAAAGTATCGATTCGATTGGAATTTTTTTTTTTTTTTTTTTGTAGGTTTGGATTTAACTGTTCTATATATTTAAGAAATGTACATGTTTATTAAGATCACATGATTGAATGTAAAGGTATAGGCTTTGAAATGTTTAACAACTAGACGAATACAACTTTCTCAATTGAATCTCAAGAATTTTTGTGTATCGAGTTTGATCATCAAATTCTTATGATCGACTCTTTATTTTTTTATTAGATAGCAATTTACACGATTGTTGAAAGTTTTGAGTTGATTCTGATTCTGAAGCGGAATAAGATGAATCGCTTGGCAACTCATTGATATCAGCACCAGCCAATGTTGTGAAAATACTTGATGTAAAAAAATGATTCAACGTTTACTAGTTATGTAGCTTTACTTTTAATTTTGTTTAGCAGTTTTTGAAGCAGTAAGGCTTCGGAAGCACCTTTGTTTGGAGGAGAATGTTAATTTCGTTTTCAAAATGGGTTCATTGTCGTTGATTTCATCTCGTTCCACGATGCACTACTATCGTCCACGGCATCTGCAATGTTAAAATTCTTCCAAAACTGTTTGATCGAAGATTTTCCATCTTTTTCATTGATAAGCTTTTTGAAACTTCGTTTTAAATAATAGGCCTTAAAAGTTCCTATGTCATCTGGAAGCATTGATACCCTTAGTATTTTTATGGAGATATTCAATTTCTACTTCTTCAGAGAGTTCAGATAGATCAACGGGAGCATTATAGAAGATACAATACCTATTGCTCAAATTTTTAGATTGAAAGATTTTATTGAAACAGAATCTTGGTCATACAAGCTTTCTTATTTGATTTTCAAATGACTGGCAGTTTTTTTTGTTTACTGCTTTAAGGGTTCTTTGATTTTCCGAAAGATAAATCAAAAGTGGTTTAAGCTTAAAATCCTCCACTGCATTGAACGTCAGGCGCTCCTTTGAAACTTTTTAACCAAAAGCAAACTTTTCTTGTTTTTAAATAAAAAATCTCGGGCATTCGCTTTACGATATTGTCAGGAGATTCAACAAAAGTTGTACTAGGTACATGAAAAGAGGTTGCAGTTTGGAACTACTTAACGGATTGTGACAGAGATTACAACAATACCACCTTGAGAAAATTACAAGACGAGTTATGTGCTCAATACAAACACAACAAACAAATGGTTCAAAACTGCTGCTACAGCTGAACTATGGCCATTTCTCAAAATTTCCAAGATATTATCAGGCGTGGGCCTATTTTTTCGTAAAGTGGACATATCATGATTTCCGAAATATTTTTTTTTTTAAGATTAACAGAATTGGGCATGTTCGGCCAATTTTTGAAAATCGTGAAAATGACAAAACATGTTGAAATTACTGCAACACTAAGGTCATTTTGTCTACTTCTGTATAATATAGGCCCACACCTGGTAACATCTCTAGTGTAACTGTATTAGCCGTTTTGAATATTTTAAGTCATTTATAGAAATTTCCAATTCTTGTTTGTTTTCGAAAAGCATGACTTCTCAATTTTATGAAAATATAGACCCACAATTGCTTCTGCCAGTTATTTACACTTTTCTATGTATTCCTACACTTTTTCCGGACACACTTTCCGTTAATTTGTTTAGCTACACTTTATGTGAAATACTTTACACTAATATCTTGCCTTAAGTCTGGTACGATCCACTTTTATGATTGTTGTACGAAGAAAAAAGCAATTTGAGTTGTGCATGCAAGCGAGAAAATTATATGAGAGAAAATGATGTTATTTATATTTCTCCGACTAAAATCTTGTGTTAACAATATTTGGATCAGATGCGCTCTCTTTTGCGGTTGTTATTTAAAATTATCAAAATACAAGATTTTTTTTAAATTTGTTTCAAATTATTGTTTCAACAGCATTTTTACTTTTTGGTTGAGTTTGGGAAAACTAGGGTCGGTCTTGTTGCTAGCTTGATGAACTCCAAAAAAACTTCGAATAAACTGAGGGATCCTACATAATAATCTTAAAAAATTAAGAAATCTCTAAGAATCTCGAATAACTTCTCAAAATCTCGAATTTCGGAAATCTCATCCCATTAATATCCAGATGTACATATATCACTATAATCTTCTTACATATGACTCCCACATCATTTTATAAATTTAGACTATTATCTTAGCCATCTTAGGTATGATTATATTTACAGAGGGTTCTGGTAGTATCGAGAAACGCAAATCATCTTAGAATTCTAGAATAATCTCAATATTCTCAAAGGGATTCAAAAGCTAATAAGATCTAATAAGAACAAAAATCTTCAATAATCTCGAAAAATCAATAAAATCTTGCATAATTTCTGTACTTATAAAATAATACTCAATGCAAAACAAACCTCAAAGGCGCTTAAAAAACTCGAAAAATCACATAAATTGACGAATATCCCAAGTACCTGTAATTCAAAATTCGAGATCAGAACGCCAGGAACGCCAAGTGGCTTATTTTGTAAGCATCGAGTTATCGTAAAGTTTACATAATCGCGTTTTCTCGTAATATGACCTTGTTAATTATGAGTTCTCAGGTAACCGTTCTCGTTCAGAGGTAACCGTAGCAGGTTAAATAAAAATGTGGATGGATTACAATAACTGTGTATAACTTGCTGTGAAATTGAAGTGCAGTATCTCAAATCAATTTGTGTACGTATAAAATTTTGTTTACATGGAGCTTTATGAAATATAGAGGATTTCAAACTGGAACGGAGTGAAGATTATGAAATCAGCTTAAAATTTGTAGTGCGTTAATGGTGGAATGGATTTTGAAATACGACCGACCACGCGGCCACCTTCAAAGTGTAGTGTAATAGATTTTGAAGGTAGATTATGTGGAACATCAAATTTGTGAGTTGTAAATTTTCAGCAAAAGATATGCTACGGTGGTGCTGATTTTGATACCAATTAAAAGTTAGTTAATCCAATTTCCATCGTACATACATTGCTTTTCATGAAAATCGGTAAAAATTAACCAAATTTCATTCAGAATGATCAGAACCTCCATAGTTTAGAACTTCTCATAGAATCGCGTATTATCGCACATGTCGAAATTTATCAAAATTAGTTAAGAACTATACAAGTTCCAACCTAAATTCCCTCGCATACGTTTGATTTCATTCAAATCGGTTTAAAATTATCCAAGTTATATCCTAATTGGCCATATGCTATAAATCTTTGATTTCAAAATTCGATGTTCATATCAGAATTCGTTATGTTATGTCAGAATTTGAATTTTTGATGTCAGAATTCTATATATTATTCCAGAATTCGTTATATCGTGCCAGAAATTAACATGTCACATAATAGAGATATTATGGCAGAATCTGATAAATTATGCCAGAATTCGTTACTTCACGTCAAAATTCGATGTGTCATGTCAGAATTTGAATATCAGATGTCATAATTCGATATATCATGATATCAAGCCAGAATTCAATATGTCGTGTCAGAATTTGAATTTATGATGTCAGAATTGATATATCGCGTCTGAATTTGATACGTTAAGTGTGACGTTTTATGATATCATATGTGTTAATCATGGCATAGTTCAATATGCCAAGTCAGGATTTGAATTTATGATTTCAGAATTCGATACATCGTATCACATTTCGAAAAATTGTGCTAAAACTTGATAAATCACATCAGAATTCGATATGTCATGTTAAGATGTACATTGTATATCGTTTGATGTATCATATCAGAATTCGAATTTACGTATGTTAAATCAAAATATATCAATCCAGAATTCGATTTTTTCTGTCAAAATTAGAGTTAATGCTGTCTAAATTCGACATGTCTGAAGACAGATTTTGAATTTTTGGTGTCAGAATGTTATTTATCAGAATACTACATACGACATTAAAATTCGATGACATATCAAAATATGAATTTATAATGTCAGAGTTGTATATCTTATGTCGAAATTCATTAAAATCAGTTAAGAATTATACAAGTTCCAATCTAAATTCCCTCGCATACGTTGGATTTCATCGAAATCGGTTTCCATCCTAATTGGCCATATGCCATAAATCTTTGATTTCAAAATTCGATATTAATATCAGAATGCGATACTTTCGATACTTCATGTCAGAAATGAATTCGAGTTATCATGTCAGAATTCCACATTTTATCTCAGATTTAGAAATGCAATATCAGAATTTGTATTTTGATGTCAGAACGCTATATATTATTCCAGAATTCGTTATATCGGCCAGAAATTAACATGTCACATAATAGAGATATTATGGCAGAATCCGATAAATTATGCCAGAATTCGTTACTTCACGTCAAAATTCGATGTGTCATGTCAGAATTTGAATATCAGATGTCAAAATTCGATATACGATGATTTCAAGCCAGAATTCGATATGTCTGTCGTGTCAGAATTTGAATTTATGATGTCAGAATTGATATATCACGTCTGAATTTTATACGTTATGTGTGACGTTTTGTGATATCATATGTGTTAATCATGGCATAATTCAATATGCCAAGTCAGGATTTGAATTTATGATTTCAGAATTCGATACATCGTATCACAATTCGAAATATTATGCCAAAACTTGGTAAATCACATCAGAATTCGATATGTCATGTTAAGATGTACAATTATACACAGTACGTCGTTCGGCGTATCATGCCAGAATTTGACATACGTAGCCAAAACTCAATAAATAATTTTAGAACTCGACATGTCATAACAGAATTCGAATTTACGTTTGTTAAGTCAGAATTCAATACATCAATCCAGAATTCGATTTTTTCTGTCAAAATCAAGAGTTAATGCTGTCTAAATTCGACATGTCGGAAGACAGAATTCGAACTTTTGAATACTACATCAGAATACTACATACGACGTTAAAATTCGATGACATATCAAAATATGAATTTATAATGTCAGAGTTGTATATCTTAGGTCGAAACTCATTAAAATCAGTTAAGAATTATACAAGTTCCAATCTAAATTCCCTCGCATACGTTGGATTTCATCCAAATCGGTTTAAAATTAACCAGTTATATCCTAATTGGTCATATGCCATAAACCTTTGATTTCAAAATTCGATATTCATATCAGAATTCGATACTTTCGATACGTCATGTCAGAATTTGAATTTTTGATGCCAGAATTCGTGTTATCATGTCAGAATTCCACACTTTATGTCAAATTTAGATATGCAATATCAGAATTGGTATTTATGATATCAGAATTCTATATATTATGCCAGAATCCAATAAATTACGAATTCATTACTTCACATCAAAATTCGATATGTCATGTCAGAATTTGAATATCAGATGTCAAAATTCGATATATCATGATATCAAGCAAGATTTCGATATGTCGTGTCAGAATTTGAACTTATGACGTCAGAATTGAAATATCACGTCTGAATGAATTTGATACGTTTTGTGTGACGTTATTCCAGAGTTTGATATATCGTACCACAATTTGAAATATCATGCCAAAACTTGGTAAATAATATCAGAATTCGATATGTCATGTTAAGATGCAGTGTTCGGTGTATCATGTCAGAATTTTACATACGAAGCCAAAACTCATTAAATATAAAATTTATGTATGTTAAGTCAGAATTCAATATATCAATCCAGAATTCGATTTTTCCTGTAAAAATTAGTGTTAGTGCTGTCTAAATTCGATATATCTGAAATCAGAATTTGAATTTTTGTTATCAGAATGTTATATATCAGAATACTACATACGACTTAACATTAAATATGAATTTATAATGTCAGAATTGTATATCTTATGTCGAAATTCATCAAAATCAGTTAAGAATTATACAAGTTCCAACCTAAATTTCCTCGAATACGTTGGATTTATAGTTATAGTTACAGTTATATCCTAATTGGCCATATGCCAAAAATCTTTGATTTCAAAATTCGATATTCATATCAGAATTCGATACTTTCGATATGTCATGTCAGAATTTGAATTTTTGATGCCAGAATTCGATTTATCATGTCAGAATTCCACACTTTATGTTAGAATTCTATATATTATGCCAGAATCCGAGAAATTATGCCAGAATTCGTTACTTCACGTCAAAATTCGATACGTGATATCAGAATTTGAATATCAGATGTCAAAATTCGATATACCATGATATCAAACGATATACCATGATATCATTGATATATCACGTCTGAATTTGATACGTTATGTGTGACGTTTTGTGATATCATATGTGTTAGTCATGGCATAGTTCAATATGCCAAGTCAGGATTTGAACTTATGATTTCAGAGTTCGATACATCGTGTCACAATTCGAAATATCATGTCAAAACTTTGTAAAACACATCAGAATTCGATATGTCATGTTAAGATGTATATTGTATGTCGTTCGATGTATCATATCAGAATTCGAATTTAAATTAGAGTTAATGCTGTCTAAATTCGACATGTCTGAAGACAGAATTTGAATTTTTGGTGTCAGAATGTTATGTATCACAATACTAAATACAACATTAAAATTCGATGACATATCAAAATATGAATTTATAATGTCAGAATTGTACATCTTATGTCGAAATTCATTAAAATCAGTTGAGAATTATACAAGTTCCAACCTTAATTCCCTCGCATACGTTGGATTTCATCCAAATCGGTTTAAAATTAACCAGTTATATCCAAATTGGTCATATGCCATAAAGGTTTTATTTCAAAATTCGATGTTCTTATCATAATTCGATACTTTCGATACGTCATGTCAGAATTTGAATTTTTGATGCCAGAATTCGAGTTATCATGTCAGAATTCCACACTTTATGTCAGATTTAGATATGCAATATCGGAATTTGTATTTATGATGTCAGAATTCTATGTATTATGCCAGAATCCGATAAATTATCCCAGAATTCATTACTTCACATCAAAATTCGATACGTCATGTCAGAATTTAAATATCAGATGTCAAAGTTCGATATATCATGATATCAAGCCAGAATTCGATATGTTGTGTCAGAATTTGAACTTATGATGTCAGAATTGATATATCACGTCTGAATTTGATACGTTATGTCAGAATTTACATTCTTGTTATCGGAATATACATATCATTAGTGTCAATCATGGCATTGTTCAATACGTCAAGTCAGGGTTTGAGTTTATGATTTCAGAGTTTGATGTATGGTGTCACAATTCAAAACATTATGCCAAAACTTGGTAAATCATATCAAAATTCGATATCGAACTATTCGATGTTCGGTGTATCTTGTCAGAATTTAAAATACCAAGCCAAAACTCAATAAATAATTTTAGAATTCGATGTCATATCAGAATTCGCATTTATGTATGTTAAGTCAGAATTCGGTTTGTTCTGTCAAAATTAGAGTTAATGCTGTCTAAATTCGATATGACTGAAGTCAGAATTTGAATTTTTAGTATCACAATTCTGTATATCAGAATTCTCAATACGATGTTAACATTCGATGACATGTAATTTATGTCTAAATTCAATACATCAGAATTCGTTATGTCTTGTCACAATTTGATAAATCTGTCAGGAAGCCTTCAGAATTTCAATTTTTAGTTTTAAAATTCTACATATGAAGTAAGAATCGTAATCACAATTCGAAAGGTCTTATCAGAAATTGATATATCAACTCACGACTTCAGAATTCGATATATCATCAGAATTGGATATAAGTATCATCCCAGAATTCAACACAATTTATTAAATTTTGGTATGGTATATTGAATTCTAACAAAAAATCTCGAATTTTGGGTTGATATATCGAATTCTGAAGTCTTGAGATGTTATATCAAAGAATTCGATACATCATGTCAGAATATGTATTTTTGATGCCAGAATTTTTGTTATCTAGTCAGGATTCCACACTTTATGTCAGAATTATATATCCAATATCAGAATTTGTATTTATGATGTCAGAATTCTATATATTATGCCAGAATCCTACTTCACATCAAAATTCGATACGTCATGTCAGAATTTGAATATCAGATGTCAAAATTCGATATGTCATGATATCAACCCAGAATTCGATATGTCGTGTCAGAATTGAAATATCACGTCTGAATTAATTTGATACGTTTTGTGTGACGTTATGTGATATCATATGTGTCAATCATGGCATAGTTCAATACGTCAAGTCAGGATTTGGATTTATGATTTTAGAGTTCGATATATTGTTTCACAATTCAAAATATTATGCCAAAACTTGGTAAATCATATCACAATTTGATATGTCATGTTATGTATGATATATTATGTAGCTCGGTGTATCATGTCAGAATTCGGTTTGTTCTGTCAAAATTAGAGTTAATGCTGCCTAAATTCGATATGTCTGAAGTCAGAATTTGAATTTTTGGTATCACAATTCTATATATCAGAATTCTCAATACGTTGTTAAAATTCGATGAAATGTCAAAAAATGAATTTGAGTTATTTATGTTTAAATTGAAAACATCAGAATTCATAACGAATTCATTCATTTTTGTCTGGTCACAATTTGATAAATCTATCAGGAAGCCTTCAGAATTTCAAGAATTCGTTATCACAGTCAAATTTTATACATATGTATGTCTGGTCGATATTTTTAAACTTTTTCCGTATTCGACCAATTCGAAAGGTCTTATCAGAAATTGATATATCAACTCACGACTTCAGAATTCGATATATCATCTCAAAATTCGAGGCATCATATCAGAATTGGATATATCATCCTAGAATTCAACGCAATTTATTAAATATTTGTATGGTACGTATATATCGAATTCTAACATAAAATCTCGAATTTTTAGATGATACAATGAATTCGATATCTCTTGTCAGAATTCGATAAATCTCTTGAACGTTTGACCTTATGATCTAGTGGGGAATCATTGGCGCTTCTGTTGGATACCCATTTCCCAGGTAGTGTGGGTGTGTCGACGGAGCCTGGTAGGAATAGGGAAAAATTATCGTCGGGGTGCCCGGAGGAAATCGTGTGCAAAAAACGGATCCTATGGGCACTAAACGGCTTTAAACCCTATAAATCGGCAGGCCCGGACGGTATCATCCCAGCGGAATTGCAAAAACACTCGTCGATCATTCTCCTATGGCTGGAGGTGATCTTCAGGGGGTTTCTAAAACTGATTTATATTCCTAGGAAATGGACGGAGGTTAGGGTAATTTTCATCCCGAAAACGGGGAAGAATTCACAGGCCTACCCAAAGGACCTAACACCTATAACTCTATCATCCTTTCTGTTGAAAACATTGGAAAGACTGATCGACGTGTACATACGAGTACGTGCAAAAATAAAACCCAGTAATTGGGCGACTTTTCAGCATGCGTACTGGAAAGGGACATCTGTGGACACGGCTCTGCATTCCCTAGTGCGAACAATTGAGAAACCAATCCACTCGAAAGAGTACTGTATGGTAGCCTTCCTCGATATAGAGGGCGCCTTTAACAATGTCATAACGGAGGCAGTTCGGGAAGGACTGTCTTTCTTAGATGTGGACTACCCCTTAGGGAGGTTGATAAATCAGATGCTAGAATGCAGGATTATTAACGCGGATATGGGGGAATCCACCATTAGGAGGCGAGTAGTTAGAGGAACTCCGCAAGGAGTCCTATCACCTCTTCTCTGGAACATAGTTATCAATGGATTACTTTTGGAACTGGAGAGGGAGGGAATAGGGGTGATAGCGTATGCAGATGACGTAGCGATCGCGATCTCGGGGAAGTACCTAGGCACGATTAAGGAAGTCATGCAACACGCGCTCGTAATCATTACAAAGTGGGCCAGCAAATTGGGCTGGGTATAAATCCATCCAAAACAGAGCTGGTACTCTTCACCAAGAAATATAAAATTCCGGTAGTCGTTCCTCCTACCTTAAATGGCATGGCACTGGCCTTTACTGATAATGCAAGATTTCTGGGCATAATCTTGGACAGTAAGCTAAATTGGATGCCCAATATTTTAGAGAGAGTAAAGAAGTCCACCATGGCTCTGTACTCATGTAGGAACGCTGTAGTTAGACCGATTCTGATATACGGGGTGAGTGTGTGGTGGCCAGCACTAAACAAGAAAACTTATAAGAATAAGATAGAGAAGGTACAGAGAACGGCCTGCTTACTTATAAGCGGGGCACTGAGGACAACCCCTACACGTGCTCTGGAGGCTATGTTCTACCTTCGTCCTGTCGACATCTTTGGTAAGCAGAGAGCAGCAACTATGGCTGCACGACTCTCTGCCGTGTTTGAGCGGAAATGTTTTCAGACGGGCCACTCGACGATTGGCAGGTCGCTAAAGGCAGATGTGGAGCATAGTGACTACACGATACCGATTATATGCTTTGAAAAAGTTCCCGGACTCTTCTCATTGGGGATGGAGGATGCGAGGAGGCTTGGGTCAATGGCAAATGACTTCTGTAGAAGCTGCATGGATGAGGAGGAGGAAGAGACTCTGAGCCACTTCCTCTGCTCATGCCCGGCGCTAGCCTACAGGAGGCATAAACATCTGGGCAAGTATAGTTTGGACGGCCTTATGGATCTCGAGAACTGCAATGTGCGAGATATCTTACTCTACATAAGTAGCTCAAAATGGTTCCAATGAAGGTGTAAGGGGAGCGTAGGATCCCTTGGTATCACAACGGACCGTCATCGGCCTAGGTGTGCGTTTTGGCAGCCACTCTAACCTAACCTAACCTTGACTTTATGATGTCAGAATTCGATAATTCATGTCACAGTTTGAGTTTTTGGTGTCAAATTTCGAAATATCATGCCGGAATTCGATAGTCATACGTGTCCGATGTAACGTATCAGAATTCGATAAGTAGTGGTAGAAATTAATTTTGAGACATTAGCATTTGAGTTATTAATGTAAAATTCTACAACAGGACAGGCCCATAGTTACATCATTTGAATTTACGATATCAAAATTCGATTTCTCATGTCAGAATTTGATATATCATGGTAAAACTTGATAAATTATGGATGAATTCTATATGTCATCATTTTGGATACTTTTGGGGTATTCTGGTCTTGCTAAAAAAATACCTAATTTAACGACCGGAACAACTTCTTCTTTCCCCATAAAAACACTTTTCCCGAATTAAAAATTGGAAAATATTGGTGCTTATTAAAACAAAAACTAAAGTTTTGTCTTTAATAAAATACTAATAATAATTTATAAAACGTTTTTGTTAAAGTTGGGTGGAGTTCGTACCCATATTTTCAATTATTTAAAGTATATTAAATTTACGTTACAGTTTTTTACGTTTTTTTGTACATAATACATATTATGTACGTAATGTATAAAATGGCCTTATGTAAATTACGCGTTTTTTATGTGTGAAAAACTGTGTAAACTACACAGTGTAATTTACTCGTCCAATCGTGACCAACATAACGTAACCAAAATGGTTTACAGAATAAAAATTTAACCTGCAGGGGTACGAATCTAGTAACCAATTGGTTATGTATTCAAATCGTATAGCTACTTTTCACCAGAAATATACCATGTACACACCTTCAGATCGCCGCGTTTCGTGAATTTTTTTAGCGGCATTGCTATAATTAACTCTCAAAAGTTATATAGTATATTTACTGTACTTTACACTAAAGTCGGCCAAAAAGTGAGTGGGTCGAAATAAAACACCAACAATAAATAACAATCCAATTTTTTTTTTTTTTGTCTTAAACATTCTTAAATTCTTGAACCGTTACTTATTCTATGTAAATAAGTACTAAACCTCGATCGTCTACATTTATAATATTTAGATCCACTCACGCATCTTTTTTGAACTCATTCCATTTCGTTATTTACGTAATTATCTTTCTTCCACAATAAAACTGTATTATAAAATAAGCGAATATCTTTAAGTCACAACAAAATGCAAACTTGAAAAGGTTAAGCAAAACAAAAAAAAAAATGTAATACAATGTGACAATCATTTATAAAATAATAATGTTGCAATTTTTTTATTATTTATGTTGTATTACAACAATAGGTAAAATTTAAATTATGTATGCACAAGGCAAAATCCTTTTTTATGATCGCGCGTGAAAAATTTAAAATGGCGACACTATTGTTCGATGTTGATATTATTCGGCCATTTTGTTCATACTCTACTGTTAAATTACAATCAAAAATAAAAATTAATCAAATAAATTGTTATCTCGCCATTTTTACATTTGAAGACGATATAAAATGTGAATACTTTTTTGGAATTAACTTTTTATATTTTTTCGCTTTTAATTTTTACAAATAAGACAAGAAATATCACATTCCATTGTATTGACTCATTGTAAGTATATTACAACAAGAATGTTATATGTTCTTTAAGAATTCGCTTTTGTTATGAATTTTTTATTATTATTTTTTTAATAAATTTTGAATATAAAAGCGAGAGAAAATAAATAAAAAAAAAAAACAGAAAATGAAAAGAATGAAATTAAATATTATAAGATCATCATCTGCGCAACAGCATCACCATCATCATTATAATCACCGTCTTCGTGCTGGAAATGTTGAAGATCATGTTATTGGAATTATATAGACAATAATAATTTATTTATACTTTTGTCACGATATTAAAACAAGAAAATGGAAATTTTTTGTTGATAAAACGCTGATGAAAATTGAAATTATTTTGATCTACTAACATAAAAAACAAAAAACAAAAAAAATTGATCATGTATTTACCATCAATTTATTGATTATCAGTTTGTCCATTATGTTTGTATAGAAGAATGCAAAGTAATTTCCGGAACGTATAAATAAGTTGGATGGGCTGACTGCACGTCTCTTTATCTATTTTTTTTTTTTTAGGTTATGAGACAAAGATCCATTTAATACGCACCGTTATACGCGCATATATGAACATTTTATTCGGATTACTCATCAATACATGATTTAAAATATAACAGTATGTTAAATCAGAAATGTTGCAAAACATAAGTAGATTAAATCATTAATCAAAAACCGGGCGGATTAAGTCTGATGGTTGGCGATTGGTTGTTGAATAAACAGAAGTATTTTATTACCTTCTTATAGTAACTAACCTTAATAGTTGTGCCATACAAATAATACATTTTTTTCCATTAATATGTGAAATATCTTTACGTATGATTTATGTTAATGTGTACTTTAGTCAACTACAAATAAGTTACATTGTGCATACATATTGATTGTGGTTATAAACCATCAAATTAACAGAAAGCGATTAAATTTTTTTTTTTTTTTTTGTTATTTTCTGTAACCTCTCCCGACCTGTAATTTTACAGACATACATTCTAATCTGCCTATTAAATTTTAACAGTTTCAACTCTGATGGGTTTTAATGTTTGCATATCATGATTTATGTAAGTGAACGGCTTCTACTTTTCACAATTCAAAGATGTTTGCGGATATCTTTATTGAACTGGTAGGAGTACACGGGAACGGTTTTATTGAAGTTTTTGGTCTGACAAAATTGTACAATTTTTAAGAGACTATTTGAAAAAGAGATTGATATTTGTATATCTAGCTGCAGTGGCGGATTAAGGAAAATCCGGGCTCTTTTGCAACAAAATGCGTGAAGGTAGCCTCTTCTTTGTTTCTCATGAGCAACACGTCTGTTTTCTTTCATGCTCCCAAGAAAATACCATTTGATGATAATTTTATTAAGTAATTATCCGTAGGAAAAGTAACGTGTGTAACATGTTTAAAGCACTTTGTCGTGTTTGAATGGATGCTAAAAAATGTAGTAGGAAAATAAAACCACAAAAATATGTTTGTTTAATTCCAATTTATGTTACTCTCTCACATCCATAAATTATTTTTCTCATCTTTTTCTTTACGTGTCACATTCTATAATAACCCCTAACATTTTGGGCCACTTAAATTTTTCGTTTTCATTTTAAACATTACACCATCCAATGGAAAAACTTAAATTCCCTGTTTAAATATAGGAAAAAAACAATTTCAATTGATCATGCACTGAAAAAAATCCTACATCAATGTAGACAAAAACCGCATTAATAGTAAGAAAAATTCGTTAAAACTGAGCCGATACGACCCTTCGTTAATAGAATGAATATCATACGTTAATATAGTGAAACACATAACAATTTTTATTTTAATCTTGACTACTTACGTTGTAGTATTTATGATTCGATTCATATAAGATAGCTAATATAATTTGTGGATGAATAACTTCTTATTATTAACGTAAGAAATAGAAGATTAGATGAAATTTTTCATAATACTAATGAAATGGTAAATCACATTAACGAAAAAATTCATACATTTAAGTTAGAAATTCATTATTCGTATGTATGAAGAATGTAGTGCTCAGTGGTTATGAATAATTCATAAATATGATGATTATTTTCATAAATATTTTGCAAATAATTCATAAAATGCAGGAACGGGTTCTTAATTGATAATCAAAATTACATGTTATATACATGTTCATAGTAAGAATGTACATTTTTGGGTTGTTTGATGACTAAATTTGTAAAATCTATACAGCACATTTGTAAAGAAATAAAAAACTTAAAATTTCGTTTGGTTTCTTCTATTTGTTCTTAAAATGTTATCAATTTAATCTCATAAAAATAAACTTTAATTTTAAAATAAATATAATTAATAATTAAAAAATATAATAGGATTAATAAACGCCATGTTGACAAGTTACACTCGAATTTGTTGATTTCTCCCATTTTCCTCTTGAAATTCGATAGTAATTTGCTATTCTGTAAAATCAATAAATTAAATTACAATTACATGTAGGTACTTTTATTTGCTTATGCTTGTTACCTGATCTGATCCAAATAGGTACTCCAAAACGAGATTAATTCATGATTTTCTCCGCAAGTGTTGCTGAAATATCTCAATTTGCACGATCGGCAAAATTTGGAATAGTAGACATTTTTTAACAAGCGCACTATAATAAAGCAGAGGTATTACTAACACAACAATAAATCACATAAATTATAAATTTACACATTATTTAAACAATGAAATTTAGGCTTTTTCACACAAACGTGTTTTCATTTTAATTTCACGAAATAAGAATTAATCATCAATCACAAAAGCGATGATTTTAGTTAAGTCCTTATTAAAACGAAAACATGGACATAACATACCATATTTAACTGATTTTTAACACACAAAAATTATTTTAATGCCTCACGATTTTTAAAACTATATATTTAAAATGGTCCTTTCTTGTACGATGTTAGTTAATAATAAAGCGAATGCAATTTAATTATTTTCGTTGTCCAAATTATGATCCAACTTTATGTAATTTTCGTAAATGCTAGAATAGTTTCATCCAATCATTAATAATATGAACAAATTCATATACATTATGCAATTGTGAAATTTGCTCTTTTCGGACAAATAGAAATGTAATGGAATCGTTACGCATATGAATTTATTCGTAATATTCAAGTATTATAGAGCCACTTTCGTTAATATGATGAACAATAAGTATTTAAAATAAATTTTCATCATAGTCTTATTCATAAATATTATGAACTGTTCATAAATATGTTTTTTTAATAAAATCATGCAAGTTACACTAATATGCACACAACATGTGAATGTCTTATACGTATAGTACAATAAACTAAACCATTTTTAGTTTGTGAACTGTAATTCGTACTATTTATTAACGCACAAATTTTCATCAATTTTTCTAAATTTTGTTTTTTTTTACGTAAATATAGTAATTTTTACATTAATAGTACGAATTATGGTTAATGAACGACATTCGTAAATAAAATGCACTATATTTTTTTCAGTGTGCAATTGAGAATATAGTATATGAGAAAATGATATTGTTTGTGCCTCATCGATCAAAAATCTTGCTATAGTGGTATTTGCGAAACACAAGCTCTCTTTTGTGAGACTAAGAGTTCAAAATCCACTTTTTTTTAAATTGTTTTACAGCCCCACTTTTCTTTATTTTCAAATCGGTTCTTTTGTAATTCTAGAATTTGCAACTCGATACCCGATGAACAGAATTTTAAAAGCCTTTCACAATGTTTAAAGAATGCCTAATAAATTCGAAATTAGGTAAATATTTTAAAGATTCATCATCGTATACATAATATACACTACCTTCAAACTATGTGTAACTCAACTTAAATCAGCCTAACAAGTAACTTCCGATCAATTTTCAATATTTTAAATCTTGTAAATTCGAAATACTCTCGAAGAGTCCACAAACATCTTCAACAATTTTGAATAATCTGTAACATCACATATCGAATAATCTGGAAACGAAACAGCAAAGTTATTCTAGCAAAATGACATCTATGTAACCTAATATCGGAGTGGGAGGCTTAAAATCAAAATTCGTGATACACCACAAATTCTGAAATAAAATTTCGAATATTCTGGAAAAACTCATATAAATACAAAATCAAAGAATAATCTTGAAAGGCCCACGAAATCACTAAGAACCTCGAATAATCTGAAAAATGCCATGCCGTCTTCATAAAACCTTGAATAATCTTGAAAATATGACAGTGATGTATAACTTCAATGTTAACTTGCAGGTGAACGCTAATTAAATTTGAAAATCTAGATAAATCCACAAATCTTGAAATTCCAGATACTTTGTAAGACAATTTACTTGGGTGCTATGCTTACTCGTAATTCAACTCTAACCTAAACTCGAATAATATCGAAAATGTCGAATAATATCGAATATAAAATTTCGAATGATAAATTAAAAAAGCTCGGAATGTCAAAGAAACTTTCGAAAATAGCAAATTTCAAGTAAAAGCATAAAACTTGAAATATGAAAGACACATAAACGACAAGCAGAATCAATTCTAGCAGGTGGAATTGAAATTTGAATGGATTATAATTAAATACAACTTACAGGGTAACTGAAGTGCAGTAGGCTAAGTTTTTTTTTTGCTTACGGATCCCAAGTCTTCGTAATTTTTTTACAAAATTTAATAAATAGTTCAGTATAAATTTTATACTCAATACAATTCGGTTAATATAGGATTAATTAATCGAAAAGATTTAATTAACCGATTAACCTTAATCTGCTTTGATATATTACTGGTATAGAACTAACAGAACGTCTCCAAAAGCAATGCGGTGGAGTCTAATTTGTTCGTATACGTTTTAGTATCAGAGCCTTCCAAAACAATTTGTCAATTTGTTAAAATTGATTGGTTTAAAAACAAAAAAAAAAATTTTTTTTGCATGCGTCATTATTTAAGTCAGAAGCCGCCACTGAGGACCCATGCATAAATTTTTTGTGAGACCTCAACGCGCAGAATAGCCCCCCCCCCCCCCGATAAATTAGAATACTAGATACTTTCAACCATAATTTTAACCTTAACTGTTGATACTAAATTTTGTGAGCCTCAACTGTTACAAATAGAGAAATTGCAGCTGTTTGGGGGTGCTCAAAGAAGATGGTTTATCATGCCAAAATGGATGAGTTCGGCTGGTTGAATCTCGAGAGCCAATTGTTTCTAAACAAAACTTAAGACGAAAGATAAATTTCGCAAAAACAGCAGTTGCACAAATCTTTGGCGTTTTGGAAAAAGTTCTCTGGAACGACAAATCGAAGTACAATTTGTTTGGGTCCACTAATGAACCACGAAATTTAGCGGGTCCCAAAAACTCACTTCGCGCTTCATATGTTAAAATAAGCCTTTGAGAAATATATTTGTGTCATATTTCCTATCATCTTCTCCAACCATTGTTCGTAACATTCCTAAGATTGTTCTATTGTAATGGCTCCAGGAATTCCAGTCAAAATTTAAAAGGCAACTCAGCCAAAATAGTTTTCGACTGAAATGCCTTTTCAGAAGGAACTTCGAAGAACTAAAAAGGTATTTAAATTAAAACTTTTTCGGCTGGAATTCTTTTTGGATTTGGGGCTGAAATACTTGTTAAAAGGGAGATTCAGTCAAACATCTAAAAAGGAACTCCGCAGGTAAAATTGTTGTAAAAAGTGAAATTAATGTTACGGTTCGGCCAGACTGCGTCCGAAACGGTTTTAAAATATTCTGGAAAATGCAGATTTCCAGTCTAATATTCAAAATAAATCTCCATTTTCCAGAATATTTGAAAATTAATCTTCTTTTTCTAGAATTTCTGGAAATGGAAGCAAACATACGAAAAGGTGTTTCAGTCCAAAAATATGTGATTGAAGTAACTTTCGAGGAGGTTGCTAAGTCCAAATACACAAAGGACATTTCAGTGACACTGTTTCTGACCGAAACAACTTTTTTTGGACTGAAGTTGATTTTTAAAATGAGTTTTAGTCACATAGATAACAAAACAAAGCGTTCTTTTAATCTCTTGAACAAGGCGGAAAACTGCATAATCAAAAACTATAACTTACTGAGATCATAAAATGTCATAATTAGTTAGTTACAATATTAGAACAAAGGTGTCATTCAATACATAACACTGTGTTTGTTAATTTTGCCGGTTTAATGACTACGTAATTTGACAACGCATCTATTATAACTAGGGAAAGGATTCAAGTGATCTATATGTATGGTTTGCGTCGTATAAGTGGGTCGACGTGTTGCATCTTGTGACTTTACTTTGATGTAGAGTATTGAAGTTGTTTTCAGCCAATCAGAACCACCACGTTGTCAACGCAGAACAATCCGTAACCAAATTAAATGGCTTTCCGACTAAGCATCCAACTTTGATCGATATTTGATATTTTTTTTCTTATTAACAGTTATTTATCCGACGACTAAAATATGAAACAGGCTCATCTTTTCCATTTTTTGGAATAATTATTGCAATTACATATTTGCTTTTTAATAACTCGAATGACTCCGTCTGCTCGTTTGTCCAATTGAAGCGGCTCAGCGATCATTGAAAAGTTGTTAACCAACTTCCTGAAATAACTTGCTAATCCGATAATTGGAAATTCTAAAGTTGAGTTCGTTTTGCTTTATCCTGGTCGCATACCCTGAAAATCGATTTCATGGCCAAGCAATTCAACTTTTTCTCTGAAAAACTCACACCTCTTTAATTTTAATGTTAGTCGTCGTCGTTGTAATACCTTCAATAATAGTTCCAACTTTCCTAATCTGCCGGCATGGTCGTGCTTATAGCTTATATAGGGTTCATCATTTTTTGGAAAACCGCCGGAGCATTTGTTATCCTAAAGAACATCCTCAAAAACTCGAAATGTCCATCTAGCGTTACGAAAGCCGTACGAGATACTGAATCGGTGGACATTGAAATCTGATAATGGAGATTTCGGATGTTAAATCCATTACAGTAAAATAATTACAAGCACTGAGCCGTGATAGCTGATCTTCCATAATCGGTAACGGATGCTGGTCCTATTGTTTCTCACCGTCTTTTTTTTCTTACTAAGACGATTGGTATAGCATAAGATGATTCGGATTCACGTATTATTTTATGTTCCAACAATTCACTTACCATTGCTTTGATAGTCTATAAGGACGGTAAACAACTGGTTCATTATTGTTCAATTTAATTACCATTTCGATCTTCGTTTTCTCGAGTTCTTTTAAATTTCGAGCAAAACAAATACTAAATTTGGATATCAACTGAAATAAATATTCGCGTTCATTCAAAGTCATACATTCATCCCCATTTATTTCGTTCTTGTCGATAATGCGCCGTCGATAATGCCATTTTACTTCCTCTTATCATGGAGCATTGGCATCCATAATCAATGAATCCCAACAGTTTCACTTTGTTTTGTATGGTTTAAGGCAATTTCTAGACAAATGCCCTGGCTTTGAACAATTATAACGTTCGTATATTCTAGCTGATCGTATTGCGGTGTTCGCTTCTTTGTTGGTTGGTTTTATCTGCGCATTTAAATTATTTTGTATTTTCTACGCACTTCCTTGACGCATGCTCGAATACCGTTCGATACGTTCACGTAAGTCATCCACATTACCTATTATTTGTGTACGTAACGATGTATTTAACTGATAATCATTCAGCCCCACAATTATATTTCGTCCGATAGCACACATTTTGTAATAATATTCGATCAATGTTTGGTCTCGTTTGCGAATCTTTGATCGTAACTTATCGTGTAACACTGCTTCGCCCCACTTTGCTGCAGATCACACTCATCGCCCATATTGTTGCCGATCACACCCATTTTCATTGTTCACTTCTTCTTGTAAATGTGACATTCATGCATTTCTAACCGTCCTATCAATATTTTTCGCTTCCCTTTATCGCTTAATCCACGCTTTTCACATTCGTGAAATCATGAATGTACATCGAAAACCATGTTCTTTTCGCCAAAAGACATATGGAAATCGCTGTAGTAATGTAGGATTCACCAATTATAAGCTATGGTGTGCGCGAAGTGTAGCGAGATCAACCATGGCGAAGTTGATAAAATGGTGATAATCGTGCGGTAGTGTGTACGTTTAGTTATATTTCACTAAAAATGAAAAACGCAATTATTCACAGTATAATGTTTTATTTGTAACAATTTAACAATAATGATGATCGGTGATAGTGATGCAAGACTCGTAGTTCAACACTCGTTAAGAATTAAAATATCTTTTTTGTTCGTCGAAACATTTAAACGTGTTAATATGCGGACGCACATAAGAACAAACTATATGTCAATCGTTTTTCGTGTTACCTGTTGTACCTTTCTATATTGGTGTTACCCGTTGTACGTTTCGATATTGGTGTCTTGGTAATTCCACGATGGTGCTGCCACAGACATTAATGTTTGAAATGTACATTTTTTATAAATTTCACCTTGGCTACTAACACCAACAAAAATAGAAACGTCAATTTTTAGTTGTCAAAGTTGTCAATATATAGAATTTTCCGAGTCTCGATTTTTAATCATTTTAATTGTTGTGTTTAATTTTAATTGTTGAATAAAGCACTCGACTTAATACTGCAAAAATCGATTCGAAATTTTTTAAACGTCAAATGTCGATCAAGTAAAACCAAACCGCTTTAGATTACTAATCCAAACACAAAACAACATCAATTTTTGTTTCATGTACTTTTCACACCACAAAATTTACATTGATTTAAAAAACGAAAAGAATTCGACATTAGTGATTTTCTCAAACTTAATTCTCGTATTTAACATTAGAGGCTCAACAATCTCAAACATTTTTTTTTGCGATTTTTCAATATCAAAAATGATACAGACGGATGTAAAATGTGGGTACGCCGCTTATAGACGACTGTGTGTGTAATGCACTCAGTCTAAATAATAAAAAAATACAAAAAACTTCGAAACATAACCTCACCAAATTTGTGTTTCTGATTTCACTTATTTAATAGTTTCTTCAAACATATAAATTTTATTGTAATACGGCACACAGCAGCGCTGCCGAAGCGCGCAAAGATAAAACCAAAAATTTAATTTGGCAAATGTCTGATTTAACTTCTCAGCCTCTAAAAAGTACAAGTTTGGCCTGCAAACAAATTGGCAATTTTTTGGTTTTACAATTTTTTGAGATGTTTTGTTACCGTTGACTTGGACTGCGATTTTGCAGAAAAAGCGAGAAGCGAGTTTTGCTTGCTTCTATTAGAAATGTATTTTTTTGAGTGCTGTCTCAGCTAGCTAAAACGAAATGGTATTCTATTTCAACTATCATTCATCTGTGTCTCTCACCAATCTAGGTAAGTGGTCGAAACGGAGAAAAAGAGAGAGATAGTGTTTATGCTTAATATATCTGGCTGAGATCGAAGCAGAAGAAGCGAAATATAGTAAAAATTTGTTATTTTTAGAAAAGACATAAACTCGCTTCTCGCCGTAAATAATTGGGTTTTTAGCTTGGGTTTTAAACTTTGTCTTCCATTGCTATCAAAAAGAGATTTTATTCAAGGCAATCCGATGTCATTCAAATTACAGCAATATTTCGTATAAAGGGTGTCTCATTTTAAAATACCCACTCAAATATTTCGTCAGAAAAGCTGCCAACCAAAAAAATAACCTATATAAAAGTTTAAGAATTTTACGACGACAATCTTTGTTGGCCTTGAATTTAAGATTATTTCATGGTGAATTTTTTTTTTTATATAGGCACCCTCATTTTTGACCGCGTATTCTGAAAGAGTTGGGCTCAAAGTCAACAGCCACAGAGTTTTTTCTTAAATACCGATTGAAACAGAACTTGATGCTAAAAGATCGTCTTTGTATTTATTTAAAGTCAACAAATTTGTATTCTTACTTTGGAATTGCCCTTTAAAGTTTGTGGAAAAATCTGAAATCAGTAAATTCTTTTTCTGAGACTAAAGTCGGTAATAATTTTCCATTTTCTGCAGATAACAAACTTGGTTTTCCTTTCATTGATTGCTAATTACTTCACGCCTTCAATAGTGTAATTATTACATCCACTTATTGGAAACACTCGATTCTACCTATTCCGAAAAATATAGCTTGTAATAATAATTTATCTGATTTTCAACCGATTAGTTTATTGCCGGGATTATTTAAAGTTTTTGAGAGAATCGTGCAGATGCAAATATTGCGGTACCTTAAATCGTACATACTAAATAGTACATACTACCATGGCTTTACTTCAGATTATTGATGATGTTCATATAGGGCTATCGATGTTGATGATGTTTGTTCGTAGGGATATCTGTTGAATATTGGACTGGGGTAAACAATATTCTTGAAACTACTTTTACGTTTTTATATTATAATTTTATTTCAGAACAATTTTTAATATACACATCTTATTCAATTCATTACTTTTTTATTCTGCTCGTGTCCATGCTACGAGTAACTACTGTGTTGCCCAATGTACACATATTATGTTCGTGTTACCACCCAAAATTATTATCTAATCGACCCTATACCTTACAGGCTTATTAATCGAACGCCTATCTCGTAATTTCCGAGCGCTCCCCGGCGCATTTTTGAAGTTGGCCCCTCGATTTATCTCCTCCTCCTCTCTCATACCCTCGTTCTCATTATCCTCCGTTCCGTTTTGCCTATTAATGTCACCCTCGTAATTATTCCCCCTTGGTTCCAAACGAGCCATAACCCTGAAATGACTTTCCTCCTCTACAGTGCCATCCTTCCTCACCTTATTGTTGCTTGTCAACTCACGCCTAACTACAACGTGATTATCTTTACCCTTGTTTCTGATGTTTCCTTTACATTCCACATACGACCTCATTTGATCTATATGTTTCCCTGCGACCCTATTATCCTCTAACCTGCACTTATACATTCTTGGACCTTATCGTGCCATAACTTGCGCCTTCATCCACTCCATTTTATTCTGTCTATAGTAACGCACCATAACTTTATCTCCTCTATTGAAACTAAGACCTAATACTTGACCTTCCTCACACCTTTGTTCTTCCCTTTCTTTGGTCGGTAATAACAAATCCAACTTAATTTTTGCTCTATAATTTAAAACTTGGGATACTGGACTCTTCCCCGTAGAACCATGTACCGAATTCCTATAATCCGTAAGGAACTCACACACTATCTTGTCCACTTTACCCGGATTATCCTGAAACCCCGCATTATGTAATGCGTTTTTAATTGTACGTGGTGAACGGTGCCGTTAAACAATGTTTTATCCCATTGCCTCTCAAAAACTCTTGAAATTCTTCCCCCGTGAACTGAGCCCCGTTATCCGAAACTAATTTGTCCGGTATGCCAAACCTTGAAAATAAATACGATAAACACCTAATCGTAAACTGTGCAGTAGGATTCCGCGTATAATTTACTTCAACCCACTTACTGTATGCGTCCAACATTACAAGAAAATATGTATTTCTTATTGGACCTGCAAAATCTATATGAATTCTCCTAAATGGACCATCAGGCACTGTCCATGGAATAACTGGCACCCTAGGTGGACTTGGTAATGTGGCAATACACGCCTCGCATCCTTTAATCAAACTCTCAATCTGACTATCTATTTTAGGCCACCACACATACGATCTTAATAACGATTTCATTTTCACAATATCTAAGTGTGTGCTATGCACCTGACGCAATAACTCTTCACGCAACGCCGTTGGTATTACTACCCTATATCTCCACATTAAAACTTGGTCCTCCACCACCAATTCCTCTTTCCTGACCATGAAAGCCTTAAATTCAATTTTGTCCAAGAGATGAACTTTACTGTCTTTAACCGCCTCGATAACTGTCATTATCGTTTTATCCTTAACCGTTTCCTCCTTTACTCTATTCACATCTATTGGCATATTTGTATTATACTCGACCAAGGCTAAATAACTAATTTTTAACGATTCCTCCGAACTTCCCCTATATGGAAAACGCGAAATACAATCCGCACAATTTTTACTGGAACCCACATGACGTATGACATAATTAAATGGAGATAGATGGAATACCAAACTTGTCTCTCAACAACTCCTCCAACCGATCTCCAAATTCGCAATTAGTTGCGATACCCCTTAGTCTCATTACAGGGCAAGAGCTGTTTCCGTGCTCAATTTCGACGCCTCATAAAGTTTCTTTCTCTCCTGGTATAAAATTACTGGTGGCACGAAATGAGCCATTAACATCGCACACAATTCCTCATATGTAAGCTCCCCTGAATCTTTCGGACTGCACAAACCGTACAATAAATCATACGTCCGACCCCCACAATAGCTCAACAACGCATTTTTCTTAGTCTGCTATGCCGAAAGTTTTAAAAAATTGCTCTAATCTTCCCTTATATATTCTCCAATTATCCCGTTCATGGTTAAACGGTGACATGTTGCCCCAAAGCGCTTTTTCGCCGTTCATAATGAATCACGTTCCACTTTCAACACTATTTTAATCTTCTTCTATTTTTTTTATTTTATTATTCTTAGGTACATTTATAATCCCTTACTCGTCGCCAATGTTGAATTTTGGACTGGAGTAAACAATATTCTTGAAACTACTTTTACGTTTTTATATTGTAATTGTATTTCAGACAATTTTTAATATACACATCTTATTCAATTCATTACTTTTTGATTCTGCGCGTGTCCATGCTACGAGTAACTACTGTGTTGCCCAATGTACACATATTATGTTCGTGTTACCACATGTACTTATTTTTTAGTTACTCTTAGCACCGACACCACACTATCGATGTAGGTAAATTATGTGCACTTGTTTTGCTAGATTTCAGCAAACCATTCGATCGTATCGATCACCAGGTTCTTATCGGTAAATTGGTAAATTTAGAAAATCTTAAATTTGCATCTACCGTTCGCAGACAATAACTATTGTTTATGATGTATTTTAACGATCTTCTAGAAGTGATCACTAATTGTAAATATCATTTGTTTGCGTTAATGGCCGTAGTACGCTTTATTTCTCAAAAATATCGGTCAATGGAATTTGCCTTGACTTTACTGACACTGTTAAAAATCTTGGGATAACTTTTGACAAAACTCTCTGGTGGGATAGTCATATTGAATCTGTCAGCAAAATAATTATTTTCTTACTAAGAATGCTGTGGTCAACGATAAAATTCTTCACTCAAGAGAATAGACTTCATTTGATAAAGTTTTACATCCTACTACATTTCCTTTACGACGATTTAGTTTTATTTGGTCTTCAGAAACAGTATTTCAAATACGATCACATTTCTAAACATTTATACAAATTTCGGGTATCTCTCTACAGTTTTAAAATTTTGAAGTACCAGCAACCAAATTGACCAGTTGACCTTCAAATGACCTTGACGATATGGGTTAAGGTCACCAGTTCGGCACCTTATCTGTTGACGCCAACAACTGTTAATTGAATCATTCCACATTAAAATTCATTATCTGCTGATTATTTCATGTTATAATTTAACCTTCAAATGACCGCTGAAAGTCAATCAAAAATTGCCTTAAGTACATATCTGAATGGAAAATTTACGGTCCTTCAGAATCCGAGGTCAAAAATGAGGTTTCCTTTAAAAAAATAAGAGTTGACCTTTGTTATATGTAAAATATTCTAATCTATATCCATATTAGATTAAACATATCAATGATAATGAATTTTCCATATGGAGATTGTAGTTCAGTTGTACGAGTGAGAGCAAGGAAGAATATAATAAAAAATCATGCTTCTTTAAGTTTATTTTATGAAGTTAAATTGTGTGTTTTATTCATGTAAATATAAAACCATAACAACCTTCATATAACCTTGAAAACAGATTTCAAGGTCAAAGTTAGGGTCACAAATCGATTGACCCCATAAAATCCTATAACATTTAAATAGGTAATTTTTTTGATTTGCAGGTTTCCTGTTGAAATATTTGAGTGGGTCTTTTAAAATGGGACACCCTGTGAACGAGATATTTTTGTAATTTGAATGGCATCGGATTGCTTTGAATAAAATCACTCTTTGATAACTGTGAAAGCTAAAACTTGAAAGACCGATTATTTACATAAACCATTGATCTAGAAAACAGGACTGGGATTTTGCCCAAAAGGCGAGAAGAGTGCTTTATGGCTTTTCTCGATGTCGCTTGTCTTATAGAGAAATTTTCTTAAATGTATCTGTTCAGAAATTTTGTCTTATTCTATCAATCAAAGATCCTTATTGACGATTGAAGCATCACAGATTCCACCTAGTGGACATTTTTTAAACTGAGCTAGCTGATGACTTGACGTTCGAAATTGTTGTAAAGAATTCCAATTTTGGATTATAAAAACAATTTTAAATTACCGGATTGCAAAATTTTCTTTCGTCGCATTTATGAGAAATGCATTTTGTCAGTTGCCTAATTTTAACTTTTTTCCTCGAGAGGCGCTTTCTCAACTTTTATAATCGTCAATAAGTTTTCATCGCTTCAGTTCCAATTTCAGACAACATAATACTAGACTTGTGTTTGCTTAACTTCTCCCCATTTATCCATACCGAATATAGTTATAGTTTGAATTAGGGTCGTCGTATTTGTTATCAAAGTGTTCAGCTCCTTCATAAGTTCGTTTATTGATGCATCTACAGAATCTACACTGTAGCATCTAGCATAAATGTGGTCGAAAATGACATTTAGTACATGTGCTAAAGATGAAATATATGATGCAAAAATAAGCAAATATTAGTTTGCTTCCCTTGAAGAAATTTAGTTTTAGTGCAAAGTTCAAGTAAATGGTTAAGCTAAAATATTTTTTGACAAAGTGTTTCATTAGAATACTGGGAGCCAAATTTTGAACTAAAGGGAAGCAGTGCTTATCTTGCTTCCAATGATTCTAATGATTGATCTTAGAACTATACTTTTTAAATTTTGAAGTGTCTTTGTTGTTCCCATGTATTCATGCCCGCAGCATTCCTACAAAAAACGATAAATTTCACATTAAACATAACACGATGAAGTCACCGCGCGCACAAAGCAGCAAAAGCAAAAAAATTCGCAACAAAATAAAACAGTATACAGCTTCCGTTCAATAAAAAATTCATTGGAATTCCCATTAAATGGTAAATTAAATTTACATCTCTGCACAACAAGCAAAAGATTTTAATCTCCAACTGATTTTGAAAACGAACGAAAAGATTTTTGTCCGTCTCCATCTCCAATACATATCATTCACCTTCTTCTTCATGGAGTAACATACCTCTATACAGATTCAGTTTTAAGATTTTTATTTTTATTATTTTCGTCACAATAAAACAGTTACATTCTTTAAATATTTTATAAAGATTTTTTTTATTTATTTATTTATTTATTTTTTGTGTTGGTCTTTTATTTCATTTTAGGTTCTTCTGCTGAAGCTACAAAAGTATAATAAGAAGAAACAACAACAGCGACAAACCACTTTTTGTGCTTTCTTCGTTAAATTAATTTTATTTGTGGATATGTGTGTGTGTATATTATATGTATAGTTTGCTTCGTTTCGTATAAGCAAATTATAAATGGAGGCGAAAAGGATGATCGCGAGAGGAAAAAAAAGTTGAAAGATTTTTGAATTTGTGATGATCTCGTCTTAAGAAAAAAAAAAAAAAAGAAAAAAAAGAAAAGCGAAATGAAATTTTGTACACCTAATTAAAATTAGATTTTCATTTCGTGTGCAGTTTGCCATAAGAAAATGAATAGTAGTGTTAATTATAATAATAGTAATCATCACGTATCATCACCATCAACAACATCTTCATCATCATCCACAGTTGGATCAATTACATCAACCTCAACCACGATATTAATTTCACCAAATTCTATACAACCGAATAGTACCAATAGTGGTGGCAGTGGAGGTAGTAATAAAAATAGTAGTAGTAGTAATTTAATAACACAACAACAACAACAGCAACTTCAACACCAGCAATTACAAAACACAACCAAAAATTGGTCAATGGTTGGAAGACATAGTTGGGATCCGGGTAGGATTGGTGTCGAACATTTAGCTGGTGCATTAAGCCCCGTTTGTATTACCGATGCTAATCATGAAATATTACGACCAAAACCAAGGAGGTATGTACAATTTTTGCATAATTATTTATAAACGTATATTAATTATTAAAAATTTATGGCGGAAGTTGTAATTTGTTTGCGCACGCGCGCCAAATATTAATTGCAAAAAAAAAATGTTTCATTTGATTTATGTATCGCTTTCATGCATTCCATCTTGACGTAATGAAATTCTGTACACATATATGAAACATAAGCGCTTGTTGCATTTTATAAATATTTCTGAATTCCTTTTTTTTTTTTTCTATATTGGTATGGGGTCCATAACCTTAACATTGCATTCGGTTGTTTAAATGATGGAATGGACGCATGCATAATTCATAATGATTGTGATATTAATCAAGTTGAACTGTTGCAATTTATGGAACGTTTTTATTTTTTCCATAAATCTTTGAAAACCACAGTGTATAATTAAGTATCGATTGACCGTGTTTATTTGTATCTTTTAAGGAACTACTCGGTATTTCATTCATCGAATTGTTGATACAAAATGTTAGAATAATTTTTTGGCGGTTCACCGAAAAAATCTTAATACATACATTGTAAAAAATCGTACCCCCAACTGGGCCGACATTGTTATAGATGACCAAACCTAACTAAATATCTAATCAGACCAGGTCGAGTCAGACTACTTTTAAATTATCAAACTTTTACCCCTTAACGAACGAGAGCTTTTTTTGTAATACTCGCCTATAAGACGATAGAAAATTAGATGAAAGACTGGATTAGATTAAGTTCAGGAGTATGGCCAAATATGATGGAACTTGGCTATTCCTTAACCAATTTTAGTGAAATTTAGCATGCGAGATGGAAATGGATGTGAGAGAACTAAATTAGAATATTATACTTAAACAATCAAATCAAACAAAAAATCTAATGATTCGTTGATTAACTGACAAATTTAGGAACATTATTAAAAATTCTAGGTACTTTTACTAAATAGTAATTGAGGAATGAGTTTTACAAAATTTAGGAATTACTTTCAAACAATTACTTTGACAACTTAAATTCCGATTTCCATTAATTACAAAATAAATCTTCATAATTTTGAATATGTATAGATGCTTCAATGGAAGAATTTAACACGTTACAAACAATGGCCATGAGTGAAAACGTTTATTTTTAAAGAACATCAACCTAATTGCATGTTTCTGAGCAATAATCACTGGTTTAACTGTCTCATAGTAAGTTCCACCCCAACAGAAAATGCCGTAACGTAATCGCGAAAACCGAAAGAGATTTTCAATGTTGCTTTATAAGATTTCCAATCCAAATCACAATCAACATTTATTCCTAGGTATTTAATAGAGCTGACGTCGTGGAAAATAATATCACGGTTAAAAGACGGATTACTCATGCTTAAATTAAGCAATGCGAGTTTAGTCTTGGCACTAAGTAAAAGTTTGTGATCAGCAAACCATTCACTCAAAATTTCAAGATCTTTATTAATACAAGAGACAGCCGCCGAGTAGTTGCAGTAATCATAAGCAAATGCCATATCATCTGCATGTGCAACAACTTTGCCATAAAATTTTTGTTTAAAAATAGAATTGACATAAACAAGGAATAAAATGGGCCCCAGGATAGAACATTGAGGCACGCCTACATAAAGTTTAACTGTGCGGCTCAAGCAACCCGTTGCGAACGACCTTCCAAAAACGACTTAAGTTACTGATATAAGCAACCTCTAAAACCAATGTGACAAAGTATTAGGTGGTCCACCATATCAAAGGTGGTCCACCATATGATGGAACTTGGCTATTTCTTAGCCAATTTTGATAGTTAGTCATATTTCAGAATATCATCTAAAAAATGATTTTAGAAGGGTTAAGAAATAGCCAAGTTCCATCCTAGTTGGCCATATTTCAAAACCTCACCTAAAAATTGTTGTAGAAACCCATTTCCAACGCACATGACGAATTGCATCACAACTGGTTAAGAAATAGCCAAGTTCCATCATAATTGGCCATATTCCAGAACTTCATCCAAAAATCATTTTAGAATCACCATATCAAACGCACAAGTCAAATTTCATCACAACCGGTTAAGGAATAGCCAAGTTCCATTCTAATTGCTAAAATTTACCGAAAAATCATTTTAGGATCCTTTTTCAGGACGCACGTTAAATTGCATGTACATTTTTTGTTGTACGTCCTCTTATTGAAGCCTTTCTTTTTCAATGGCATATATGTTATGGTATGTCCACTCAGCGAAGCCTTTCGTCTGTTAAGGGTTAAACTTTTAAGCTTGTAAACTTTTAAACAATTTTAAACCCTTGTAAACACCTTTAAGCACTTTCAAACACTTTTAAACACTTTTAAACAGTTTTAATCACTTTTCAATTTTAAATACTTTGAAACATCTTAGAACTCATTTAAGCACTTTTAAATACTTTTCAACACTTTTAAATATGTTTAAATAATTTTTCACATTTTTAAACCCATTTAACATTTTTATACACTTTTAGACACTTTTAAATAGTGTTTTACCACTTTTAAATACTTTTGAATAATTTTAAACATAATTTTAAATATTTTTAAACAATTTTTCTCATTTTAAAACCCATTTAACACTTTTATACACTTTTATACATTTTTAAACCCTTTTAAATAGTGTTTTAACATTTTTAAATACTTTTGAATAATTTTAAACACTTTTCAACACTGTTAAATACCTTTAAACTCGTTTAAACACTTTTAATCACATTTGAATACTTTTAAACCTTTTTAAATACTTAAACACTTTTAAACACAGTTAACCATTTTTAAACAGTTTCAAATCACTTTTCAACAATTTTAAACAATTACACTTTTAAACATCTTAGAACTCTTTTAAACACTTTTAAATACTTTTCAACACTTTTAAATATGCTTAAACAATTTTTCACATTTTTAAACCCATTTAACACTTTTATACACTTTTATACACTTTTAGACACTTTTAAACACTTTTGAATAATTTTAACACTTTTCAACACTGTTAAATACCTTTAAAATCTTTTAAACACTTTTAATCACATTTGAATACTTTTAAACCTTTTTCAATTATTTTTAAACACAGCTAACCATTTTTAAACAGTTTCAAATCACTTTTCAACAATTTTTTACACAATTTTAAATACTTCAAACACATTTAAACACTTTTAAATACTTTTAAACAATTTTAAACCCTTTTAAACACATTTAAACAATTTTAAACACTTTTAAACACTTTAAACTGGGGTAAGATGAACAGGGCTGATTTGTGAATTGAAACGGAAACTTCAAGTATCATTTAACGCAATCACGATTCTGTTACACCATTTTCAAAAGGATTATGGGAAATGGAAGAACGAAGTATAGACAATGCATGTTTATGATTAATAATTCACAATATGCGGAAATATCCGAGATTTGTGTTAATTGAAATAGTACAGCAGCACTTCCATATCTACTTTTCTATAAAAGCCCAACCGTATTTTTTTGAATTTGGGATAGTGCATCATCACATCGATTCGATCGAAAAAATCAGCCCTATTATGAAACAAAAAAGGAAATTCGCATCGAATTTTTTCGAACCCACATGGCAAAATTCGACTGCTATTTAGTTGGCGGATTTTGCAAAAGTTATGGTATTTTGTGCTTTTGTGGAAAATACGTTTTTTGTAAATGATTTATTTAATTTTAAATATTGTATTTTATTGTAATATTTATAATAATAAATAATATTATAAATTCGATTTTTCAAGTTTCATAATAGGGTAAATCCGCGGCGTATCGAATTTTTCGATATCGTAAAAATTCGAAATCGAAAAATTTCATAATACAGGGTGACTGACACGAAGTGTTACCAAAACAAAACGCCACAGAATTTTTATTTTTTGATGAATTTTATTAAATCAAAGTAAAAAATGTTCACAAATATTTAAATTTTCGAATTGCATTAGCAGTTTTCGATTTGGCCACCCTTAGCTGCGATTATGGCCTTCAAACGGCCGACAAAGCTATTGCATGCAGCACGAAAGTGGCTCTGCGGTATTTTGGCCCATTCGACACTTTAGTATTTTTTTGTCCCAACCTTGCTCTTCAAAATAGCCCAAACCGAGAAATCTAGCGGATTTGCATCCGGTGAATTTGGTGGCCATTGGGCAGTGGAAATGAACCGCGGAATGTTGTTTCTCAGCCAATCTTGATTGACGCGCGCTTTATGACTCGGCGCCGAGTCCTGTTGAAATGTCCAGGCTCTGCGGCCGAAATGTTTTTGTGCCCAAGGCTTCAACGCTCCCTCCAACACATGATCCTTATAAATTTTAGCATTTATCTTGATGCCACAGTCCAAAAAAACGAGCGGTGAACGGCTTTCGGCCGTTATGGCGGCCCAAACCATCACCATCGGCGGCGCTTGGTTTCGAGTGGCAATCCGTTGGTTCAAATTTTCAGTAGAACGGCCGGGCAAGTAAATCCGGTCGTTTTGCTTGTTCACATATTGCTCAATAACGAACGGTGACTCATCGGAGAAAACCAAATTCGGCAAACCGCCACTTTCGTGCAAACGTAACAACTCCTTTGCTCTTTCCACTCTAACTTTTTTTTGAGCATCGACCGTGCGTTTTGTGGAATTTCAAGGCCTTTAGTCTAAGATGATCTTTCAATATGTGCTGCATCCGTTCGAGCAAAATGTTCGCCTCACGAGCCATTTTTCTGCCGCTACGGCGCGGATTGCGAGCCAATTTGGCCTTCACCTTCCGAATGATATACGGCGATGTTGCAGTGCGTTTCGGTCCACCAACACGGCGTATTGCAATGCTGCCACTATCGTTATAACGATTTATGGTGCGATATTCAAACATTTTATTCACATGCAGATGTTTTAACTGGTTAACAATCTGCGGCTGTGATTTTCCAGCCAAATATAGAAAAATCACACTATTACGCTTGAATTCCATTGCGGATAACTTTTTTTCTGAATATTTACCACTAAAATGCTTCTGTACGCTTGTAAACATTGGAATGAACTGTCATTGGTGTAAATTTGAGCGCTCTGTCATCACTGGTTTGACAGCAATAACAGTCTGAAGTTGGTAACAGTTTCTGTCAGTCACCCTGTAGACCCCCAGATTTTTGGTCAAACTAAATTTAAAAATGGCCCCTTTTACAATTTTTGAATAAAATCTGTTTGTTTTGATCTATCACTTTTTTGTGTACATGTCACTTTTCTGTTAATTTGTGTAGCTATACTTTTCTGTTAACGTTAAGAACTTCAGACATCATAACTAGTTCATCTTTTTGCGTAAAAGTTGCATCGTGCTGCACGAAAATTAAAAAAATCATGGTAACATTTTGAAAGGCAAAAATGAAATGTTGAGTATATCCATCCGTCTCTTTTCCTCATGTTTCTATTCTTGTTCGAATGGAGCCAACACATGTTGTTGATTTTATAAATTTTGGTGCAACATGGTGCAACTTTTACGAAAAAAGGCAAAGTAGTCAACTTTTTTTTTGATTTTTGTCCTGTAAATAGTTTAAATAAGACTTTTTGAGTAGTCCATCTGATTTTAATACAAAGAATTAATATAAAAACGTATCTGGAACTGTTTCACCAAAACATTACGTCGTTGTTGATTAATTCGCACAGACATGTGAAGAATAAGGTCTTATTATTCTTAGTAATGTCTTCGTTTAATGTTAAGCACACTCGATTCTTCTAACTCGAAAAACCTAAAATAAGTAAGAAATTTTTAAAATTTTCATATATCACGGGTAAGAGATTAGAGAAGCTTTATTACGTTTAATAATTTCAAGATGTAATACATAATAAAAATATTTTGTACATACGAGTATAGACAGAAGAAAGTGATTGCAGTAACATAAATTGTATGATAAAAAACGAAACTGAGTGAAAATTTTCACTTTTCAATTTCATTTTCAGTTTTTCCCCCCTTGCATAAATGCAAAAAAACAAAAAAAAAACGAGTTTCATCTATTATTCACCAATTTTCCCAATTGAAAGTGAGAAATTTTTGTTTACAAATGTTTGTGCGCGTACGTACGGTTGAAGAAGAAAGTGTGGGAGATTGTTTGTTGTCTTTGAAGAGCAAAAAAAAAAAAAAACTTCCATTTCCGATTAACTACTTGAAGATGAACATAAAAAACAAAAATAAAAATGTTAAAGAAAATAAATAAATAAAAAGTTTTCTTTTTAATTTAACATCGTAGTCTTCTTCTTCTTCTTCGTCATTACCATTATCTTATTATTACTCTTTTAATTATCAAGTCTTTGTTGTTCAGTTTTTTTTTTTTTTTTTACGTAATAAACAATAATAAAATCTATCTTAATAGTAAGATAACAGAAATATTTTTTTTTTCTGTAATCTTTATAAATCCAGATCAATGAACCGGTTGAACGAACAGAAAAAAAATCAGAAACACTTGAAATATTAATTTTTTATGGTTTTATTTGATGGGCCTGGCCTCATTATCATAATAACATATAGTCTGACCTAAAGATTTGTATTTAAGATATATCTGTTATGTTGTATCGATTAGTGCACGGTTGTTCTAAAGATAACAACAGTTCTAGGCGCTCCATGTGTTCGAGGGTTAATTGCTCGTATAATTTTCCTTCTATAAAATTTTCCCGACAAATTTGTTGAAATATTTAATTACTTTAATCGGTTTTAGATTATATGTATGGTAACTGCCGGAACTATCATGTTCTAATATTTACGTTCTTTTGTGTGTTTACATACATGCTGATAGTAAGTTAACGGCGCGGCGGCACGTGTTGTATATTAACAAAAAATTTAATTCATGCTGCTTTTTTCTTATATAAACATTTAGATTTTAGAGCTGCAGTGTTTACTTTTGGTTTATACGATTTTTTTAAATTCTCCTTTGAAATTTGATTTCCGAAGAATTTTTGTTGGTTCAAATTTAAACTGTCTTGCATTAGGTACTGTTATGGTGTTCCTATATTCTAATTACAAGTTTTGGTTTGGTATTGCTGATTTATTTGGAATTGGTGTTAATAAGATCGTTTTTGCCAATTTGTTGGATTAAGGCTATGTAATGACATACCAGTAGTAAAAATAAATGAAATATCAAAATGTTATTTTGGATACCGAAATCTATCATTAGAAACATAAACCATCGAAATTAGAGTACTTTTGTGAATTTTACGATTTTTGAGTCAAAACAACTTGTTAGTCCAGTGTTTAAAAATAAAAATAAAAATATTGATAGAAACCATTACTACAGTATAAATGGTAAAAAAATCAAAAATGAGAAATTTGAAGATTTTTTCGGGAGATTGTTCAAACAAGAAATTCAAAATCTCTCAAGAAGTAATCCATTGTAGTTTGTTTGAGATTGGATAAAATGTGTTTCGAAATTACCACCAATTTTACTTCAGATATCAAGTGTAATAAGCTAGAGTCATTTTCATTAAGAGTATAACACTGGATCTGTTCTAGACGTTGCAAAACTGTGCTTCTTGTGGGAACTGAGTTCAAAATTTCCTCAATCGATCCCGCTTCACCATCACAACAATTTCCATCTTCTTGGTTCCGAGATGATGTGACATTTGACAACACATCTTTAAGAATTTCATCATTATCACATATTACATTTTGAAAACGTTTGCATAAATTTTTGCCTTTAGTGATATCTAAAATTGGCGATGATCGCAGGCGTCTAATAGTTGTGAACATGCCAAAGAATTAGGAGTAAAATACAGCAATTTTATGTTAGAATCAGAATTTTTGGGATGACATGTGGTATTGTCTAAAAACAATCAAATTTTCCTGCTCTCTACGAAATTCCTCAAAAATAATGGAGGTCACCCAACCTTTCTTATTGGCACAATATTTTATAGCTGATGAGTTTACATCACAGATTGTTAGCATTACCTATAACAATAGGTTTTTTAGCAATTCCGTTCACAAAAACTATTAGGGCGATAGCGGACCTTTCTTTGACTTTTTTCCTCCAAAGCGTTTCTCCACTTTGAGCGCAATTGTCTGGATGGGCTCTAAAAAATTGTTGGCAATATTTTTGTAGAATAATCGTTCATGATTTCTTTTAGTTTACAACTATGAACCAGTTTCCTTCATTTGAATGACTTTGTATTTTTGTTCAAGGAATAAATTGTTGATTTTTGTGGAACACATTTAGTAAGCGTACCATTTGACAACGCCATTCTTTAAAAAGCGGAATTAAGGTTAAAGTTCATTTTGGATTGTGTCTTGGCTCAAAAAACCTTACTATTTGACAGCAAATACCGAGTCTTGGATTAAAAACCACTTACCAGTACCAGTATGGGTACAGAACAATCGCTAAATTTACGACGCCACTGCGGTCTTTAATGTCGAATTTCGATTTGTTTTTTTACCTTTATACATGATTTTTAGTTTGTTTATAATAATCTGAGATTTTTTTTCCATTTCTAGAAAGGATTTCGAGTGTTATAAAATATTTGAAGTATGTACAAACATTTAAACAATTTTTTATTGGTGGGATCGTATGGAGTAAAAAACCATGCCAAAATCAACATTTTCACCACTGATATGAAAATTGCCTATACACCACATATTTGTATATGGTACTATAAGCATATGGTAATGATGATGTTGATTATTGTTAAGCAACAATGATAATGGTGCATGCAGGTAATGCTAATTATGAATACAAAATATTCCGTGTTGAAATATTTTGGAAAAGGGGGAATTTACTGCTCTTTCTAGTATTAAATTCTGGAAAAGAGCGGCAACATATTCTGGAAAAAATTGGAGAAATTATTTCAAAATACTTTGTAAAAGGTGGAACTACTGCTCTTTCTTGTAACATATTCTGGAAAAAGCCGGGTCATATTCTGGAAAAACGGAGGAAAATTTTATATAAATGTTTTGGAAAAGAGACGATATACTGCTCTTTTCTAGATACATATTTAAGAAAAGTAGGAAATATTTGGGAAAAGGAGGAATTTACAGCTATGTTATGGTTATTTTATTTTCCGAGAAAGGAAATAACCAAGTCACCTTTTGATTTTCTATATTCTAGAACTTTACCTTAACATCGTATTAGTAACTGTCAAATTTCACCATTTCGGCTAACAAATAGCCAATACAACCATAACCATCATCATAATCATGATAATCACCACCATCACCTCTAACTCCAACCATCATCATCTCAACCCCCTCCTCATAACCATGACCATGATTATCATCAATACAATCATCATGAAACCGCGTTTCCGTCCTCATTTTCAAAAAAAAAAGTTCCGATGCTGCCTTTTGACCATAAAGCACACTAAACAGTCACTTTTTGAGGATGTAACGGCTGCTCTTGATATTCACATGAATTCTTCTTGGCCCAAATGCGATAGTTTTGCTTGTTTGACGTCCCATTCAACGTCAAATGCACCTCATCGCTGAAGATGATTGTTGATGAAAATTGGGCAACAATTGCACGGTGCTCTAAGAGACAATTGGTGAACACACGCGAATAATTGTCAATTAGCTTGATCTCTTATGTTAGTTAATTGGATCTTGTATGCGTGTAAATTCAAGTCCTTGTGCATATTTCGCAACAAATTAGTCCTTGAAATGCCCAATTCAAGTGATCGACGCATTGTTGATTGTTTCGGATTATCTCTCACACTTTGCCTCACAACAGCCATATTATCTGCTGTGCGAATAGTTTTTCGCCTGCCAGGCTTTGGTACATCGACCACAGAATCCGAATGTAGTAGCCTCGAATTTAAGCACCAAACGACCGCTGGTTGTTTTATTTGGGCGGTTTGGCGACCAAAATATTCACAAATTGCGCGAAACGTGTTTTTTATTTTTTCACCATTTTTGTAGAGCTCTTGAATAACTTTAACACGGTATTCAATCGAGTATGACTCCATAGCGATAAATGGCAAACATATACCTAACAAAATGACATGAAATGACAGAAAACAAACATGGCATGGCGTCTTTGGAAAATTATTTCTAATTTTCTTGCGTCCCATTTGGACAACCCTTTAAATAAATTTTTCAGGTATCAGAAGTTTCTGACATACCATATTCGAGTTCCGGCTAGGAGAAGTTTTATTGTTTTGTACTTAGAAGTTTTTGTACGTTTTAAATTGTTTCATTTTTTATCTGGGGTTTCTCAATGCACAACAAAAAACAATATGATTCCGAGCAATACCGGGTGTTCCAGCTAGATTATTATAGGGTTGTACAGTTTAAATAGAGAAAGCAAACAGCCACATGTAACTATATTTTATTAATGATCCAATTTACCGTTTTTTACTTTTATTTAGTAGATCTCATCGCTAAGAATTCACAAATTTGTGTAACTAAAATAGGCGCCGGCCCTGAAAAACCGGTCAAGTTTCAAGGTCCCTGTTTAGATTCTCTGCTTATGGATTCTTTAAACTTTTGATTTTCGAGGTATTTTATACAAGTTTACCAATTTGGACGTCTACTTTTTTAATGATGATAGTACTTATTCGTAAATGGGTTACAAGCGAATCTAGCGGAACACTTTTTTACTCTCTTCAGCTCTCTCTCTCTCTCCCTGCCTTATTTTGTGTTCCTTAGCAGTAGCTTTCGGCTTACTTGTTTCGTATGCTCCTTGTAACTGATGTGTTTGCCCCACTTTTTAATTCTCTAAACGTATGATTTTCGAAGAAGTTGATGGTTCAATTTACCCAGGTCATTTATTTTTAACCTATGTTCATTAGATCTGGAAAACCAGCTAGTCGGAGCAAATTTAGCTTTTCGGAGTTATTTCTCGTAACGTAGTAATACTTATAACAAGTAAAAATATAATTTTTTAATTTCTGTAATTTTCCAAAGTGTGATATTTTGCAAAACAGTCACCGATGAGGGCCTGGCTTACAAAAACAAACGCAAAAAATACAAATGCAGAAAAATTACAAATTTTAATTATTTATTACAAAAAAATATTCGTTGTATGTCGCTACAAAGTTTTTCGAGTCTGCAATAAATCATGTTTATATCATTAATCACACCATGCCGCTAGGCATCGACCGGAAAGGGTTAATCGTCTGAATTAGTTAAAATCTCTTAGAGTTGCGAACCTAAAATGGTCGCCGAAATCCGGTTTTCGAGGGGCATTTAGACCGATCCGCCTAGCCGGCCTTGGCGTTCGGTAGCTTTGCGATTCGCTACATTTGTTTGTTTCAATTCTTTATAACTTCAAGCGATTACAGTTTATAACGTTTTTAGGATAACTTCTCTGAGTAATCGGCACCCCATAGAACACAAATACAAAGACTCTTAGTTCTACGTTGAAAGACCATTTATAGGGATAAATTTGCCTTCAATAACCGCAGTTACACTACACTTTTTCAATTGCGACAAAAATCTGTACTATCTTGAGTTACCGCAAACGATCTCACATAACTGTCACTTAAATGCGGTGCTTTTTATTAAAACATCTTATACAAGTGATGTGCGATGAAGTTTTCAGTTAAAATGAGATAAGACAGAGGGAGGCCTGAACAGGATTTTTGATCGTGAAACGAGACACGAGACTGGTGAATTTTGTAAACGTCTACACAAAAATCCAGGCAGTTGTTAAAGAAATTGAATCTCTAAAGCAAAAAAAAGCAATTCCTCAGATTTTCTGGGTTCTGCGTTCAAAAGTAGGCTTGAAAGCTCGATTAAGAGAGCGAAAGGCTACAAACAAACATTTCTGAAATAATTTTTTTTTTTCTATAATACACCCGACATTTTGTCCAACAGAGGCCCAAAAGAAGGTTTAAAAGTATCTCGTCAATCAAAGGTTCCTAAGGAATTGTGTGATAAACAAATGGCAAGTAAGTTCCCTTCAACGTCAAAATTTATTCTTAACCGAGAGGCTTCACTTCGTATGCTCATAAAAGAAAAAAGCGGCTTTTTTGCTTTAGTGGATTTACAATATATACATATGAGTTGAATTAATAACTAATGCGGATATTTAACACTATACTTAAGTAAATTCAAATTTCGCCATAAGAATAAACACACCAACCGCAAATTTCTAATTTATAACATTCCAAACTAATCTTAAGCGTTTAAATTAGGGTGTGACTTGTTTGATGTTTTGTATTCTTTTAAACACAATAAAAAGACACCTGCTTTATCTATGTATAACTATTATATACTTTTATTATGTTTATCTTCAAGAAACCGAAAACTAAAAATAAAACAAATTTAACATAGTTCTTAAGAAATGCCGAAAATGTGTGTTAGCAGCAGAAGCAGCAGCAACAACTGTAACACAAATACGAGTTAAGATAGAGAGATAGATAGAGATAGAGAGAGAGACACGGAGGGAGTGTGGATTCGAAGGATAAGAAAATAAATCATAAAATATGTACCATGTTATGTGCGGTGCTCATACATCTTTATAGAAATAGGAACCCAATTTACGTTACCCAATTTCTTTTTTGTGTGTGTAATAAACATAAAAATTATTATTTACAGTAAGCTCATCTTTCATAAACGATCATGTTTTATTGTAAAATTAAGATGAAATCATTTCTTAGCTACTTTAAACTTATATTTGCGCAATTATCTGTATATAGCTTGTGTATAATTGAATTGATATGAGACTGAAAATTAAAGGTAAGAAATCATCAATTATTTTCGGTTGAATGCAATTTTATTGCAGCACCGCATGAACAGTTTTATATGTCGCGCTTACGATATTTATAGGTAAAAATGAATTATGGGCTCTTTGTCGTGTCTGTATATACTCGTATCTATATGAATATTTACGGGGAGAAATTTCTTTGGACAGGGTCATAATTAATTTTTGTGATTTTTAATTTTTTTTTGTTATATAATGGGTAAAGGTTGTGATTTATGGCATTATTTGGCAATCGATAAAAATAACGAAATACGATACATTTTGCGAACAACCAAACCATAAACCTTAGTCGTACAGGCTTTAGTGATTGCATTGACAGACTAAAATTTACCTAGTGGCGCCACGATAATCATGCTTGATTGAGTTAATTTTTGTGAATTGTACTCGTATGTCAATGATAGTATCTGTATTGAAACAGTGCAACTTGATTTACAAATTTATTTTAACATTTACATGTAATTTGTTTCATTAAACTCAATAAAAAGTGATAAACTTCAAAGTATGAGGGACTACTAAAAAGCGATTAGGTCTTAAACTTGACTGTTTGACATACTATATAGTCTCGAAAAATTCACCGGGCTTATAGTTAACTTCCCTGTCTGTTACTGGTATTAATCAGAGCTGAACTTTAAAACCTGCTGAAATTGGGTTGTATTGTATCGGAGACCTTTGACCCCGAAGTCTGACCATTTTGAAAATTTTATAGAAAACAACAACACCTGAGATAACACGATGGGCCAATTTTTACCTAGCTATATTCTAGAATTCAAATGTTCTTGACCTTGATAGCGTTTTACTTTGAAAAAATTTTCGGTTTCAAAAATTTCATTCCACTTTAAAATTAGGAATATAATAAGTTCATTTTATTGGTAATTTTACAACAACAACGTTCACATTTCATTCCATTCTGAATAATTGTATACCAACATTTTGTAGGCAAAGGATTAATTCTATTCTACTTCTAGTTATAGTGCTTACCACGAGAGTGGCTATTTAGAATATTGTTACGTTTTTGCCTTGTCAATCAAGGTTCGTATCACTGGATTGTAAATAAAACAAAATCAATTCAATTTATCACCAACGAATTTATTTATTTAGCATAAGAATTATTACAACACAATTTTTTTTAATGATAATTCACAAAATCACTTTATTTAATTTTTACACAATTTTACTGTACACTTATAATTTTTATTTCGCACAAAAACACTTATCGCTCACCAAATACTAATAATCCAATTCGATCTCGTTTGCCTTTTTATATACACAAACCAAACTTCCAGAAAGTTCGTGACTTTTCCAGTAAGAATAGTGTAGAAACATTTAGAACAATTTTAGCATGGAAAATTCCATTTTAGTACAGTAAAACATTGAGCTATTAATTTAACTTGTTCTATTACAATCTAGGTGTCACCATTACAATATTTTAATTTCTAACGATTGTCGCCTTGTAAAAATGAATGAATTAGAAATGTTATTTGTCAAAAATTAAATGTCAACTAGCAGATAGCTTTTGTAAACGTAAAAATGATTTTCCTACATTGAGGCATTTTGATGAGAAACTACAATACATTAACCCTTATCAATAATATCAAGAATAAAACGTTAACTATCCAAAGCTGACCGAGCAAACGGCGCAGTGGTTAAAGCTGCGGCGGTTGGATCGGGAGGTACCGGGTTCGAATCCCGATAGGAGCGGGATGCAAAAGTGATTTTTCATCATTTGATTACGATCGGTGATGAAGATGAACACATCTTGACCCCCTGTTAAGAGTGCAGAATCCATGGGCCGGCCCACCTTTCATGTCAGCACTACAGGTTGGCATGAAGCAATGCAATGTGCAGGTGGTTTTCAAAGGCGGATCTGTAGCCGTACGTCCTCGATTTGGCTACTCCAGGCGTAAAGTAGGACGGTAAAAAATAAATCAAGAAACAAACAAACAAACTATCCAAAGCTAAGTTTATGAAAAGTTGAACATCTAGACTTTTTCGAAATATTATCGATTTTTTTATTTAACACAACATAATATTTAAAAATGTAAATGGGTTTAAATATGCTCAAGAAATAATCCTCACCGCCAGCCTGTTGCTTTTTTGGCCGTCATTCTCACAAACTAGGTCTATTCTTACTATTAAATCGCTGCTAATAACTCTATTCTTCTAATGTACACGACCTAATTTCAATCAAGACTAAACATGTTCTCAAAATAGGTTGTATACCTTAATAATAATAACGGTTATCATTACAGACACAATACAAACAAAAGAGAAAGAGTGAGATTTATAATTCAGATATTTGTGTTTGATTATGTGAGTTTGTAAACTCAACATTGAAACTTGATTGAACTTAGTCGCAATATAATTAATTTATGATGCGGAACACATCATTTTCTCCCTCTTAATTTTTGATACACCGTAATGTTATATTTTGGGTTCGTTCTGATCGACAACGTCTACAGGTATGTTGGTTAGTTTTGCATTATTGCTATCAGTTTTGGTGAAACCGACCCAATCTTTCTGCTAGTAATGGTGTTTGCTCTGAACTTTGGTTTGTCGTATTTCTGGAAACTTTAGACGAATTTAATTTATATGGCGGTTGCACACTCCATGATGACTACCTTTCGTCCGATGATGGTTTTTAAATTGTTCCTTGAATCCAATTTTCCCCAGTTCACAAAATTTGCGAAACTCTTCTGCCGTAAATTGGGTGCCATTGTTGAATTATGAAGATTGTTTGAAGCGCCTGAACCGTGGAAGCTATCTGCTCGATAATATACGGAAACTTAGAAAAATCATCCACATAGATTAACATACGATCCAATGGACTTTTCGTGGCCGGCCAACTAGAAAATTTCTTCCTGGGGTCACTCATATTGGACTGACACGCTTTACTCTGTGACATGACTCATTCTATCTCTTTGTTAATATTCGGAAACCAAATGTATCTCCAAACCATCTGCTTCATCGTAATTGGCTCCAATGGCCCTCGTGTAAAACTTGAAGCACGTTTCTTTGAACTGCTTTCGGTGGCGATTCGATTAAGTTCTGTTTGACGAAGAATGCAATTTGTGACTGTAAAAATAAAACAACCTTCCTATTGTACAGTGGGTTAAGTAGAAAATAATGTTAAATCATCCAATATTATTTGATTTATACGGTCCAATTTAGTCAATCCTTTTTCAAAGTGATTAAACTCCTTATCTTTGCCTACCGCCAGTTTGGATAATGCATCTGCGTTGGCATGGTTGGTTTGGTATGGTGTTGGGATCCATCTGGAAAACGGTGAAAAATTAAAACACCATACTTGGAAGCGTCTGTAGCAAGTACGATTAGACTTCAACATCTGAAAAGCGGTTTCTTGATGATTGCTCCAAACGAAATTCACACCCTTGTTACGAAGCTCATCAAGTGCGGCAGCAACCCAAGCAAGAGTCTCTATGAATTTATCGTAATAGAGGATTTTGACATGCCTTGAGCATTGATATTATGACAACGTATTCTGCTTTGTTCTACATCGGAGATCATACCTGTCAAGGTGGCTCACCAATTTTTTGATATTTCGAAGATGATTTTCTTTGCTTGCTCCAGTAACGATTACAGCACCTAAACACACACACACCACACACGTTGGAACACACGTTTTTCTGGCACAAAGCACATTTTTTAATAAATGTTCTGATTCGTTTGTTTAAATTCGGGAATTCGTAATACTGCTTAATTCTCTTAATTGTGCGAGAATATCCCTGATGTCCACCAAGGGGAGTTATATGAAATTCCTTTATAACTTCGTTTATTTCATCTTCAGCTGATAATGACCTTCGAATTGGAATACTAAAATTTGGAGCCGTATTTGTAGGCGGAATGGTTGTGTCTGTTTGTCTCGAATAATCTTTTATGAAACGACGGTAGTAAGCCGCAAATCCCAGGAAAGATCTTACATCTTTTATCGTAGATGGTATAGGGTAATTTGTTATGGCGTTTATTTTAGCTGGATCAGGTTTAATTCCGCTCTGGGTTACTATATGCCCCAGATAATTAATTTCGGTTCTCAGGAAATGACACTTGCTAGGCCGTAACTTTAAATTGAAGAATCGCAAGCGTTTTAGTACATCGATTAGTTTTGCGTTGTGATCGTGAAGATCGTAGCCATAAATTACAACGTCATCTAGATACACAAAGCATCTGAGATCATTCAATCCGGATAATATGTTATTCATCAGTCTTTGAAACGTTATTGGAGCACCCTTTAACCCGAAAGGCATACGAACAAAATGAAAATGACCTGCTCGAGTACTAAAGGCTGTTTTTTCTTTGTCGGCAGGATATAGTTTAACCTGGTGGTATCCGTTTGCCAAATCGAGCGTTGTAAAGTACGTTGCTTTGACTAATTGATCGAGGATTTCTGTTATGTTGGGCAACGGATAAAACTGATCGACTGTAATATTATTCAATCTCCGGAAATCCACAACCAACCGCCATTTTCGCTCGTCGGTTGAGGACTTTTTCGGTACTATTAAGAGTGGTGAGTTCCAAGGACTCATGCTCGGTTCAATTATTTTGTTGCGTAGCATTTTGTTGACTTGGTCGTTTATTTCGGCTTTAGTTGTTTCCTGGAGACGATATTGTTTCACGTTGATAGGTTGTGTATTTTCGGTAATATGAATTTTATGATAACAAGCATTAGTTGTTGACAGAATATCGCCATCCAGATAAAATACATCATTAAAGTTACGGCAAATTTCTTGGATTGATGATTTTTCTTTCTCGTTAAGGTGACTAAGGTCAAGATTCTGGCTAAGTTTATATAATCTGACCTGTACATTCGGTTTCCAATTTTCAATAGCACATATGTCATAAGAAGCTACCGATTCGAAATTTACTTTGATTTTTTCGATGTTTATGTGATAATCGTTCGTATTCACAATACTTAGTGGAATATTACTATTATTAAAATTGACTACGGCACTAGCTATATAGACGCCTGTAATAATTTGTTTTGAGAGACATAGAAAATCTTTCTAAATCTTGCACGGATTTGGACAGTTTGGTAAATCGATTTGAATGGATTCAGATAATTTACATAGAGGTAAGCGATAATATATATCTTTAATTAAAATTTGAACATTAGCCTCATTATTATCTATAATACATCTATTCTGTTGTAAAAAGTATTTTCCTAAAATGCCATCAGACTTTATAGGGAAATTGTCGGACACTAATTGAAAACTTTGGTTTAGTTTTGAGTCTCCAATCAGTATGATGCCTTTGCAGAGAGCTAGAGTTTGTAGTTTTTCGGGTGTGATTCCCTTAATCTCTCATTTATATTCAGGATAACACACCGTTTCTTGATTTACCGATGCTTTTTTTTATTAGACTAACATCTGCCCCAGTATCTATTAAAAAATATAAATATGAATTTCCCGATATATCCAGTCTAAGTTTAACGAATTTCGAATTTACCGATGTTTGCGGACTGATCGATGACTGACAGAGTATTTGTTGTGAATTATTAGTACTGATTTTAGTTACTTCTGATATGGTAGATGAATAATCGCAATTAGGTGTCATAGAATTTTGAGCTGAACTAGAATCGAACTAGAACTAGATTTTCCGTCTTGAACTCGGACAACTGTATCCGTATTCGTCTGTTCGAGTTCTCTTTGGTTTTCCGCAATGTGAACACTATTTGTAAATCGCTGCAACAAAGCCGATGAATTAAAATTATTCCGCTTCTGGTTGTTGTACATTCTCTTACGACAGTCTTTCAGCATGTGACCCAAATTTTTGCAATATAGGCACCTAATGGGGTTTCTATTGTTTGTAATATCGTTGGCCAGTGGCCACTTTTATATCACTAGATGCCAAGTTTCGAAAATTTTCAGAGTTACGATTTTTGTCTGGATTGGAGCTATAATTTGATCTAGATTTATAGTCTGAGTTAGGGGTATATACAGATTTTGATATAGATTGTGAGTTAGACATGCTAGGTTTATTGTATTTAAAACATTCTGTCGCGACATGACCCGATTTGAAGCACAATTGACATTTTTGAAAATAATTCTTGAAATTCGGCACTGTTTGTGATCTAGACTTGTTCATTACTACCATTTCTTCTTCGATTGCCTTGTCAATTGCTTCTTTTAATGTCCCAAACCAACAAGCTTTAACAATCGTCGAAATCGATTGGTTAAGCCTATCTTGAAATGATCTTAGCGCTGTTGCTTCATTCAAATTATGAATGACATTACTAGCTTCTTTTCCTTCCCTACGAATAAACGCACTATTTAAGGCTGACAAGGTTTTATCTATTCTAAGAGAAAAAGACCTAACATCCTCGCCTCTCTCTTGTGAAAGGTTAATTAACTCAAGTTGAGGTCGCTCGACGGACCTTGAGTCTTCAAATTGGGTAGTTAATTGTTTTTTTAAGTCCTCCCAGCTTTCAATAGTCCTATATTGCACCAACTCATAGGCTCGACCTGAAAGCTTTGCTTTTACAATCTGTAGAAATAAACTTTTGTCGGCTTCCTTTGTTAATGGTGACTAAATTATTTCACACGAATTCAGGTATTTAGTTAATAGTTTACTTGAGCCATCGAAGTCCGGCACCAACTTGATCACATGATCACTATTTAAAGCCATGACATGTTTAACATATGAATAAGGATTGAGCCTCGTTGGAATGGAATTAATTACCGAAAATTAGAAAAATTCATAAAAACAATTAAAATTATGAATCATCTAGTGGAATTTAAAATTAGAAAAACAATTTACCTAACCGGCTCCGTTATGATGCTATCATCCGACAATAGGTAATACTCTCTTATTTTACCAACTACTGCTATCATTGTTGTTTATTCTGCATTATCACGACAGTTATATTTGTCTCTCTCCACCAATTTGTCACTCCTTTATTCCTTACTGTTAGAATGCACCACGGTTAATTTTGTTTTTTTTTTGGCTTCGTGAACGTTATAGTCACGAACTTAACACGACCTTGTACGGTTTATAATAATGTTTATCGTATACCAATGTTATGTTTATCGTTGATTTTGTGGTTCTTATATTTATCGTTTTTTTTCGATGCTGATTGATTTTATGTAACTGCTTTGTAATTGTAGCAAAACGTTTATTACATCCTTGTTTTTATTTCAATGCTCGGTTCGCATAGCTTGGTATTTATAGAAAAAAATGTTATATCCTGGCTGTTCACTTTTATCCTAAACAAAACAGATTTTATACACGATAACGGTGTATACACGGTTTCCGCTGTCACCAATGTTATAGTTGCGGGAATACACTCTTACGTTCCTTCTCTTTTATTTTATTTCAAGAAAAAAATTCGATACCGTTTAATGAATTTATAATTAAAACTTTTAATTTATATTTACAATAAATTTTATTTGAATTAATTAATCTCTATTCAGAGCTGGTAAATTAAAATGATATGGCACTTCTTGCCTTTACCAACGCTACTGATCGAATGCTCGAGGAAAAAACAGATTATATAAAAAAAACATTGCATATCTCTCAAACACTCGATGAGAGCGAGAATATTACTTATATATACCTATTATATTTAATAAATACATTTATAGAAAAAAACATTATATAATAATTCAATGTAATACATATATATACATATACATATTATATGGTATGTGTAAAACATAGGTTATAACAAATGGCTGTAACTTCTTCCATCAAGCTTTGAAAAATTTCAGGAGCTCTGGCCAAACCGAAATGTAAACGTTGAGATTGAAAAAGGCCGGAGGGTGTATTAATTACTGTCAACTGCTACTAGTCTCTGAATTTCCTCATCCATGTCCTTCTTCAACGCAAATGGTACGATGTAAGGTTTGAAGAATTTTGGGCTAGTGTCAGATCTCCTACCGCCATGTCGTTTTTCACGACTACAGTCACGTCACATCAATTTTGCCATTTTGTTAGTCGTTTTTACGTCTAAAGTCGCTTTATACGACAGATGTTACATGATTTTTGCAAGTGACATACGAATATCACAAAATGGAAGGATTTATTTTAAAATGTTGTTTTTTGAATTATTTTGTACACTATTTTAAATTTCTTGCTGTCTAAAATAATAATATTGTTATTACAAACCGATTTTATTCTTCTATTTGGTTCGCTTTCAAGAATATTAATTTTCAAGTGACGTGACATGCCTATAGTCGTGTCACTTAAAATGACACGACTTTGGGAATTGGGGTGGTATTAATCAAATTTAAAAAAAATCGATTTATAATAACGAAATTATTAATTTAAACAAGAACATATTTGAAACAGTGTCAAAAATTATTCAAGAAACGGCATTTTAAAACAAATCCTTCCATTTTGTGATATTCGTATGCCGTATGAACTGACTTTAGACGTAGCAAGCGACTAAAAAAATGGCAAAATTGATGTGACGTGACTTTAGTCATGAAAAATGACGTGGCACGACTATGATAATTTTGGTGATCACAATGTAACAATTTTCACTCGTTTGCAAGGTAACTAGAATTTTTTAAACGTGAAAATTACAACTGTAAGTTTTTAATTATTTTAAACCATATAACCACATTTTATTACATATCACAACATTACGAAATTTTAGATGTCACAGTAAACTATTTGAAAATATGTCCTTACTAAAATTTAAACGTTGGACGGCAGAAATCGGAATGGGAACATTAGTGCCCGTTTTAATGGGTTTCTTACACTTTTACTAGTAATTTAGATTCCAATGAAACATTAATAATTACTTCTAATAGTTGAAAATTAGTTCATTATTATGTTTTGGCTTTTTAGAAAAAAACCTTGATGTACATACATAAATAAAGCAAATCCTTGACTTCAAAAATTAAATAACCAATATATAAGTCACAAACATTCTTTTTTTATCCATAGAGCGTTTAATTGTTTAGTGTTTTGCAGAAAAGCAAAAAAAAAAAACATGAAAATCGACGGGATATCTTAATTATTATTGAATAAATTTTGCATAAAACAAAATGCCAAACAGAATTATATCAAATCTAATGTAACTATAATATAATGTTGCTTAAAATTTGCAGGGTTTCTAAACGGTTTTATATGCTCACGATATTTCGGTAAACACCCCAATTGCTTGCGATTTATCTTGATAGTAAAACATTAGCAAGCGCGCCTCAAATATTAATATAAATAACTTAACGGTTCCAGCCTTTTTATATCGACCATTTGCTGGCATGTTTTGAAACACTGGCTTATCTTCAACCTTCTGCTTGCAAATACCAAATATCTAACCAACTCTTTATGATTTATAACATTTTGAAGAAAAATTAATTTAAATTAAATTCTGGTTTCCCTCTGCCTGTTGTGCTCCTCTCAATATTTTATGGATTCGAATTTGTATAATAAATATCCATTAATAATTTATTGAATTAAATTAATCAGAAATATCTAACGTAGAGACAAAAAAAAAAAAAAAACTCGACACTCGTACCTAGAAATTTTTACGCCACTATAAAATTCCATTAGCAAATATGTACATAAATAAAATGATTTTGGTACTTTGAAGTAGGCAAAATTGCAAAACTCGAATTCTAAAGGTTTTTTTTGTTTTTTATCTGCGTTGTCTCTCCACGTTAATTTACGACAAGTAAAAAACTATAAAATAAAATTAAAAAAAGCTATCGACATGTACTGTGAATGGTGTTAATTGAGTTGTTAAATTAATTTGGTTAGATTACGATTTTTTGAAAGCTGTGCGTAAAATATAAAATTAACCGTTTTTGTATTATTTAAAGTGAAACATGTAATTGTGTTGGCGATTAATTCCAATATTCGAGTTATAGTGGTTATTGTGAGCTATACTTTTCAACTGTAACATTTCGAAATTTCAGTTAAAGTTGAAACAAAAAATCTGGAGTTGTGTTCCGATTGTGATGGTTTGATATTTTTAATGTAAGTTTCGAGACCTAAAAATGTTGTGCCAACTTGCATTTGGATCATTTCACAGAAAATTCAATTTTATTGCAAATCATCTGAGTCCAAAATTTTTATTGTTGAAGCTGCCGAAAATAGTATTTTGACCAAGATGCCCAGTATTGTTTGAGTAGCGTTGTCAAGTTACCAGTTCCCGTTTCTTACATTAATTTATTTTAATATTTGGTTGAACCTGGTTAGTTTCAGGCATTGACTTCAGCGGACACAATGTGGAGGTGAATCGCATTTTGTAGATTAGTCGGCGAAGATGATGTTTAAGGCGCTTATAGAATGTTATCCCGTTACACGCCATCACGTTTATCATAACAGCGAGTATATCTGGTAGTTTGTCATTGCTTTTAACGATGTAAAGTTCTAGCTCAACTAGTTCTTCCTATTGGGAAAAGGAAATGGGACGTGCTTAATTAATTAACACTAACAGAAGCAAAATGTTATATTCATTATTAAAATTAAGAAACAAAGCAATTGATGCAAGTGAGAAATGATGCTGTTTATACTTTTTCGACCAAAACCCTTTTGTAACGATATTTAGGGTATATGTCTCTGTTGGGACAGGTTTCCAGTTTTTTTAATTTTTGCTCCAACAGCAATTTTCCTTTTCTGATTTGGTTCGTAGATCGTACTCTGAGGTACTGGTTAATTTTTTATATTGAAAGAAATCTAGAATAGAACTACTTGATATGATGAGCACAGTTTTAAAAATCCGTCAAATTATTTAAATAAAACTAAATAAATTCTAAATTAGAATTAATAGATTAAAAAGCAATGATCATGTTACAGATAATAATGTCAAAGGATTACTTACTACTCTTGAACAATATTAAATAATCTATACCGTCATTTGAGTAACATCAACAACGACAAAGTTGGAAGTAGGAAGTATCGAATAATCGTGGTATTATATCAAATACCGTTCAAATTCGCAATATCTGGATTAATCCAAAATTATCTCCAGGATCAGGTAGAGTTTCAAATATTCCGAAAAATAGTATCTAAGGAGAATATGAAAAATCAAAAAGTTCGATTTATCACTAATTATGTTGCATCATGCCGTTAACAGCTTGCAAATATCTACATAGATCAAGATGAAAATTACCAATAATCTCAAGATTGACAAAAAAATTAGAATAAACTTAGAATTCTGTCTTGAATAATCAATTATCCTGCAATGCTTCACAATCCAAAAGCAAATCACACAAAAATGTGTGACCTCGAACAATCTCGAATAATCTCGAAATTATTAAATTATGTGTTTAATTTCGGATAACTTCGATTTCCAGCTCAATACCGAATAAATCTCGAATTAATCTAATAACCTCGAAAGGTCTCGGTAAAATATCAAGACTCTCGATTTATCGCTAACCTCGTAGCATCATGCAACTCAACGCCTTACAGATTTGACATAATCTCGAGTAACTCCAACAGAATCGAATAATCTCGAATTCTAGAGTAATCTCGGTATTCTCAAAAAATTTCGAATTTTCCAGAAAGTCTCGAATAAATTTAGAAATTAGAATAATTTTGAAACATTTTTTTCGAAAAAATTGTTGGAAGTCGTCGAATAGTCACGAAAATATTGAATAGTGTTGATAATTTCAAAAATTTCGATGCCAAGCAACTAAACATTAATCAAACCTGGAGATCAATCTATCATCAAACTAAGCTCGAGCATTATCGAAAATTTTGAATTATTTCGAAAAATCTTTAGTCTCGATTATTGTGTTTGTTCATAGCTTACTTAGCAACCAACCCCAAATAAATATCGAATAATCTCGACAAATCACCAAATTCGAAAATCCGGACGCTTAATACTTACGTTATACAAGCTTCGAGAATATTTTCGAAATTGCAACAGAACACGAATATGTAAAACTATAATTGTGATTTGTTGTTGTTTTACTCGTACACCTTTTTAAGTACGACAGACAACTCGTAATGATTGAAAAAATTCTTTTTAAGTGTTTTGTCGGGGCAACCTGAATTAAATCAGCTTGAAATTAATTAATTTTTTAGTTATTAATTAAATTCGCAATGAAAATAAACTAAATCAATAAGATTGTTTCGGCTTTTTATAGACAAAATATATTAAAAATAATGGCATTCACAACAATTTCGACTTGTTAATCAGAAAAAATGAAGAGACCAATCATTTATAAATATATCTACCAGAAAAAGTAGAAATATCAAAATCCCACCCGTACTTTAACCCGTGGTCAATACAAAGTGTATCGACTCCAAAAATGAAAACTTTCCTTGAGCTTTCTCTGTGGTAGTTTGGTTTCGTACTGATAAGTTCGTACAAACAAAAAGTTCGGTCTACTCATTAGGTAGCTACGACCAAACTACAAAAATAAAATTCTAACTTCATACATTAAGTATGAGGCAAGAACGCATTGATTTAGCGAATTATAAAATTCACCAAATCAAAAAACTCAAGGAAATCTCATTTCTGTGTGTTTTATGCCCACACAAATAATAGAAAGAGAAAGTTTGTCTGTATTAATTAATTTTTAGTATATTTTGTCTATAAAAAGCCGAAACAATCTTATTGATTTAATTAATACAGACAAACTTTCTCTTTCTAAAATAAACTATTATTTATTTAATTTATATGCATTAGTTTAAAGTACAAGTTTAATTCGAATTTATCGGTGGAATTAAATTCATTTGGAAAGTGAATTAATTTCGCCGATAAATTTGAATTTATTCCGCGTAAATTTAATTCTTTTTCATTATGAATTAAACCTGCGACATTTAACATTTAAAAACTAAATTAAGTCGCGGATTTATTTCATATTAAAAATTGGATTAATTACGCGGAGTTATTTCATACCGCTGAATCAAAATACTCGGATAATCGATCAAATTATCGGGGTAGTCGAGTATTCGAAAAAGGAACAAAATATCCGAGTACCCGGTTACTCGAGAATCGTCCATGGATACCATAAAGATGTCCTTCTGCAGCACGTGCTCTCTCACCAGGACTCCAAAACATCGATCAAAAAAATGTCGTTGTGGAGGGAGGCACTAGGAGGTGGGGTATCGGTCACAAGAGATAATTGACATTAATTTGGATTTTGAATTGTTTGTGTTGCTCAAATATTCTCTTTGGGGTTTTGGTACTCTTACATACCACACAATTCGAAACATAGTCATGAACCTATTTTGCCATTCCGAGTCAAAAATAAAGAGGTATTAGACGATCAATCGTTCTAGCTATACCAATGTGGAATAAGTTGCCTTGTTAAATATTTCGGTAACCACAACTTCCTTACCGGCAAATATGTTAATTTTTCTTTTGCCTTACGCTCCAATCGCAGGAATATCCGATCATTTTGAATCGGAAATGCTGAGAACTTTTGAGGATCTTTTTCTATTTTTTCTTTAAAAATTGTATATTCCGGGTCCTGAGACTCAGCCAAAGAAAGATGTAAGGCACTAACAAATAAGGGATGCTCATCTTTCAGTTCAGTCACCGTGTCGTAATATACTCGAGATAATGCATCGGGTACTATGTTTTGTCGGTTGTAATTTTAAACTCGCTAGACGTCTGTTAAGATCTATCTGGTTCATAAGGGAGAGAATTTTTAACCCTTAATATATGGCCGAAAGTTATTAACGGTTATTACTGCAGTAAGACATTCTAGCTCGGTGATTGAGTAGTTCTTGGACGCTAATTCTCGCCATCATTTTTTGGTACAGTACGCTACCAAATCAATACGGGAGCAGAAGATAGTAGAGGTTTTAAATGCTGGAATGCAATGTCAGCTTCAATACTCCAAACGAAATGTACATCATTTGAGCAGTCCACCCTGCCATACCGAGACGTTTCCTAATTTGTTTGGTTGTTGAAGGGGCTGTTAACTTTTGAGTTTTAAACATGTACATAGGGAGATATAGAAAGATTTTTAAAACTCTATTTTGGATTTTTATTTATATAAATAAAATTTGGAAAAGTATTTATTCAAAAAGCGTGATAAAGTGTGTTACAATTGACCAAGAATGTCAATGATACCAGATACTTAATTTTCTTCAATAAGAACTAGCTTTTTCCAAATTAATTGTCAGTTCAGCTTGAGAGATTCGCATGGCCACTAATCGGAACAAACAGAAATGTTCCTCAATAGATTCCGAGAGAATCAGTAAATCATCAAGATAGACAAAAATACGATCATGGAATCTATGAGGAACCACTTTGTGTAAGATTCTTCTGAGCCTGTGTATCTTATGACACGTAGGGACATGGATCAGTTGTATTTCTTTTGATATCGCGAATTGAGATAGAAGATATTTCTTTTAAAAATGATTTTCGTTTTTGAAAATATTGCGGAGTCCGATGTTGACGTTTCCTAAAAATTCGAGGTAAAGGTTGAAGATGATTTACCTTAGTATTTGTGACATTGCTAGTTATAAAGTTCAAGACCGAATTAGAGAACGACGATATAGGCTGATTTAATTTACTATTTATGGTAGATTTTATTTTAGGTTAGGGCCTGTTTCAGTCTCCGAACTTTTGCATTCGGATACCAGTTTCCGACCATTTTTTCTGACAAGCTAGACAGTTGGGGTTTCTAAGAGCTGATCGACTACATCAAAAACAGAAGACTTTTAAAATCTTACGTGGACAGTCATGATAAGTTTGACCAATGTCTTGATAATTCTAGCATATTAATAAATTTAGTTTATCTAAAACTGGCCCAAGAGGTATAGCGGGTATATTAGACTCAGATTCTGGAATTTCCGTGCCGTCTGTGATTGCTAAATTTTGTAGAAGGCCCATTCGTGATGAATCAGATGAGTGACCTATCGGATGTCCGCGGCGTACTCGAATTCTAGTTATTGCTCTTAATAGCTTGCCAATTGATATGCGTTTGAGGGAATTTTTTGTAAGCTAGTTCAATTTTAAACAATTCCAAAGATAACTGATTTACATTAGATGGACGAATATGGCTTAAAGTAACTGGGAATTTTACACTCAATATTGTTAAAATGAAGTAGCTCCTACTTCCTTTCGTTCAAATGATTATTCATATTTTTTCTCAGACGTGTAAGTATATAGTTCAGCTTCCGATAATCGGTTTACCAGTTTCACATTTAACATTTGAATCTCTATTACGAAATCGTTAAAAAATTCATTTGGATGTTGAAACCTGCTTTGGATACGCCATCTAACTTCATCCTCATTTTATGCAAAACCATGGTTTGCTGAACCTGGATAACACAGCTTTCCGTAATTGCATTCAATTTACGTCAGGATAATTATGTAAAAATACTCAGAACCAATGTTCAGCAGTATCGTCTAGAAATCGATCGGTAATATTTATTAGATTAGAAATTTCATAATTTTCACGTGCTGCCATTGTTTCAAGTCTAAAGTAATGGGATTTATTCTAACCATCAAATCGAGATCTATTACTAAATAACGATTAATAGGCAGTTCGTAGCCGCCGAGTAGGTCAAATGCATTAATAATTTCCTGATGATCCGGACTGAGATGGAAAATGTTGATGCATAGTTTAATGCTCGCTGCGGCTTGCTATCATTCTCGATCGTTTCATAGTAGATTAACTGAAACTTTTGTACAAGCGAACTTGTAAAAATTTGTGGGTGGGAAATGAAGCTTCCTTGGATACCTTATTAGAGCAAGCAACCAAAAAAAAAAACTGTTCAGTCAAAATAATTTACATTGATAAAGTTTAAACTCGAGATAATAAATCTAACGGGTATTCTGTCAACACTTTTCATCGTAAGATATTATGTCAAGTACTTCAGGTCCCTGTTTCGGCGCCATTTTTTGTAACGAATCTATATCAGCCAGCACATACTTGTAGCTGGATAGCGATCAGGGATATCTGGGGTTCAATTTTGGCCGCCATAATAAATCAACCCGTTAATAATAATTAAGAGCAAGAGAAAATAATCAGGGGAATGAAACATTTTTTTGTTCAACAAGACGAACAACAAATCAAAATGGCAAATGGCGAATACGATTTTGATTGCTGTTCAACACGTCTCAGTTATAAATAATCTAACATTAATCGTGAGTCTGTGATTTGGTGGCTTAGGATAGAGGATTTATATTGTAATAACCAATTGTGATATTGTGGAAGGGGTCTCCAAATTTAAAAAAAAAACGTGACATCTTTTAAGGATGCTCAAAATAACGAGAATTTTTTTTTTTAATGTACCTGGTTGGATTGGTTTCGCATAACGAACACTTTATGGGAAAAGTGTTGTCCGAGGGGTGGGATAGACCTAATTTTTGTTTATTTGTGTTTTTAAATAGAAATATTCAACATGCTCATTTTACTTGTATAGAATGTCAGTTGCTCAAAAACGGTTACATAACTCAATTGTTTATTTCAGAAAATATAAACCTATCACAATAAACAGTATACCACCAACTTTTTGACAAAAAAAAATCCAATTACCTTAAATTTCTCAAAGAAACCGGTCGAACCATGATTTTGAAAAGGCGGGTTGGGCACAATGTACTATGAAAGCCGTACTATTAAGTAGGCATTAAAGCTTAAGGTTCTCCATAGAATCGGGACAGTGAATTCGTATGGTGAAAACTGTATTTCGTGTTTCAAGCGGCCAATGTTGCCGCATTCCCAAGGCAATCAACAATATACTTTTTATGTACACTTGAGGTTCCGTGGTCTCTCCTCTAACTAAGGAACCCTTAAACGCAAATAATCTGTAAGATTTTATGGTTGTATGTGACGAGAACAATATTTGTCTCTTTAACTGTTAAGTATGATGAACTGTAAAAAATGTAAGAAACAAGTTATATCCGCGAATGTTTACCATTGCAACGTGCTATGTTCATGCAGTTACCATCCTACTTAGTGACATTGAAAGTGACAACCTAATTAATAATGCATGGACTAATATTAAACGTCTATAATATCACCGAAAAATGTGACAAACTTCCTGATTTGGAGGCTTTAATCCAATTTAATACCGCTTCTATTAATGAACTTAAAGTTGATAATGCAACCATACAACGGTTACCGAAAACTCTAATTTTTTTTAACGTCATTTAAATCCGTCGATATCATTAATTTATGGTGCACCGTATAATAAAAACGTTTTGCAAATGATCTGTCAAGCTATTTGGTTCAGTTTTGATGTAAATAGTGTCAACGTTGTATTAAATGAGAAATCTAAAGCCATTATTATTGAATTGAGCAACTAAACTTGTGCATTACTTCAGGAATTGGAATATTCCTCTTAATTTGTGTAGCTCCACTTTTACCTAAAGTACTCGATTGTGTAGCTTCTTAACTAGTTGAATTTAAAAACAATAATTGAAGTAACACGTATACATGGACATAAACCGTTAATTCCTGAAATATTTGAAAACACCAACACACTTATAAATTTTAATATTTATGTTGTAACAGATTAATTTAATCTATTACAAAGCTTTTGAGAAAATGTAATAAAACAAAATACTAGAATCGCGCAACTTCGTTCGTTTCAAAATTGACATGAGGATGGATCAGTCATTTGTTTTATTAGTTTACGTGTTTTGTGATTTTGCAATAAAACCTATTAAATTAAATTTTTATGTTTTAAGTTTAAACATTACAATATTATAAATTATTGAGTAATTAAAAATGTGGTAGTTTAGGAATTTTATAATGTGTATAAAAATAACGGACGTTTTAAATGGATTTTTTTTTTCAAACCACAAAAAACAGGATGTTATAAATTTTCGTCATTTTATGGGGAACTATGTAACTAACTCGCTGTTGGATGTGTTCAATTGTGATGTAGCAATAAAGAAACGATTTACATGTCGAGACAAGATTTTAAATCGATGACGCTTAATAATTTTACGGTAATAATTGATTGCAATGTGTGGGGCTGCACGCTCAACTCTCATTTACTGGAAAAGATAGTATTACTTGTATACTGCAGTAGCTGTTCAAGCCAAATTTATGCTTATAGAGGGAAGTAATATACCTCTAAACTTCACGCAATTATGAAATAACATTTTTATATTCTGTTGAACAAAATTTCGATTCTAAAAGGTATGTGCATCGCATATGTCAATCACATATTAATAATATGCAGACTACAGGCTAGGCCACGGTTTGTTTTATTTATCGAAACGACTAAGCATTATTACGAATAACATGTGCTGCACCATGCTAGATGTGCGCAACTATTTGTGTGTCGTCTGTCTAATTTTGTTGCGTTTTAAATAGTTGCGTTGATAGCAGTAACATGTTACACCGTTTGAATGTCCGTAGACAAACTACATATTTTATTGTTTTTGTCAGATCACTAGACTCTGAGGTTTTTATTATTATTTAAAATACTGTTTTACGGTTATTCATTTTATATTTGACCAACTTTTTAAGATAACAGGTTTACTTCACAGAATACAATTTTCGATGGATAATGCCGTTCACACGGTTTGATGGCTCAATTAACCGCGAATGTTCTTCAGGTGAAAAATTCCAATTTTTTTTCCTGTAGACAGTTTCTATCAGTCTGATATAGGAATGGTCGCTTTTTTTAAAACGTCGACCCAATTTTGCTGAAAATTTCTCAGTAGCACATTACATTCTTCTCCCTAATATCCCATGCTTTAAGCTCCTATAAAATGAGTAGCGCAAACAAGAAAATGAGGAGATTGGTTTGTACTATTGTTGGCAACATTTCTGAGTGCTGCACCGATTGCATGGATATTATTATCCCAGTTAGGGTGACTTTCACCGACGTAACAGCGAATTGCTGTGATGCATTAGGTTGCGGATAATATTTCGGTGTAACTATGGTATAGTTGAATCCCAAATATGTGGTATGAATTGAGCGCCGTTATTATTATGCATAATTTCCGGGATAGAAAACGTGTGGAAAACTCGGTTGTACAAGAAATTTCAAATAAGTTTCACTTTTGCATCTCGAATTGGCTCAACAAAAATATACTTAAGGCGGATTAACAGTTGCATTCGTTTATTCGTTCTTTCTTACGAAAAATAACGTCATATTCAAGGAATACGATTAATTAAATAAAAAAAATTAAGAACGAATGAATGAACGAAGGCAACAGTGAATCCACCTTTAGATAAGCGATGTAACACAATTAGAATGCATGAATTGCCAAGCAGGCCGATAAAAACTTTATGGAATGGACGTTAACTTTCAGAAATTTCTCCAATTGTTGGTTTTAAAATTTGGTTCACATCCTTTACACTCCTTGCAGACTGAGCATTTAGTAAGCCTGGCCAGAAAAAATATTATCGAATTAACTCTGAAGTCTTTTGTTAACCAAGATGGGCTGTCGAATAGAAATAAGTCGTGATTGGCTTGATAAAAATAAGTCGTGTTGAATCGGTTTAATGTTGATATACATTTAACCACCCATGACTATTATTAGGAAATTTCCTATGACTTTTTATAATAGTCTGAAGAAAATTTTGGTAATCAGTATCATTATCAAATTCAGTAGCATCTAAATAAATACCAAGAGAAGCAATTTAGTTCAATAATTCATCTGTATTTGCTAATTCAAAAGCACGTGATAGTGCGTCAGGTATCAAATTTTCATTACCTTTGCAAAATTCGATATTGAAAATGAATGCCTGAAGCTTAAGGCTAAAGCAAGCAAAGCGTCCGGAGAGATCTCTTTATCACATTAACCACTTCAATCTTGCGTGATCAGTGATTATGGTAAAAGAAAACCTCTCTGTATATTTTCTAAAATGTGGTGCGTTGTAAAGTGCAATCGGCTCGACTGTGAATGGATACTGTACTATTGGGATCTGCCTGAAAGCGTGTTTCAAATCGAGACTAGAAATAAATCTTGTCTGGTCAAGACGCCCCAGCAGGCCATCAAGACATAACCGTTCTTTGCCGTTAGACTTGCGCACCACTGTAATTGGTGGACACCATGAACTAAAACGTTCCTCAATCACACCTAAAGCTAACATCCTGTTTAATCGGCTCCACATTTTCCTTAATCCTGATTGAATAGGAAAGAAGATGTGTTTTTCCAGAGCCCAATACAGCAGATACCACGTTTTGTTGCTCAGGACTTCGGTCATGTTTTGGAATGGAATTACTCTGATTCTGCATGAATTCAGAAACACGGTGTGATGATATATCTCGAGTTTTACTCGAGGGTGAAGGAGAAATCAAAATTTTGAGATTAAAAGCACGCCAGAAATTCATACCAAGGTATAATTCCTGACTGAGATTAGGAGTCCTGCTACAAAAAAACCGTTATTTGAATATGACCCAATATTATTTCAGTTTACCCACTTGCGGTGCGCACGGTTGAAGGAAAATTACGAAATCGCATATTTTGATGATTAAAGTGTCCATCACTTTCATCCTTGGTGGGCGTCGTCACCCTCATTTCACGAAGTTTCCCGAAGTTGCCTGAGAGTTGAATGTTTTTGATTTTAGTAGCCCACGATTTGGACAATCTTTAAAAAGACGACCTGCGGCTGTTGACAGTTAAAACAGACGTATTCGCTTTGAGATCTACAAGAATTGTTAGATGCAAGTGGTGAATTTGCGTTTTGTTGATTAAAATTTTTGTAAAACGCTGCTAGTATGAACGAATGTAGTATGAATCCTGTTCGATTCCATGTATCTTTATGGGAAACACAGAAACGAACCATTTCATCTATTGTTTGGAATTCTCTGTTTGTAACCCGGTCTTGTAATCCAGCCCACATATTCCTCTACATGATAAACATAATTTCCGAATCTGGGATTGAATTTTCCATGTGAAGGGAAAACACAAGGAAACTTTCCTTGAAGCTCTGTTTTCTTGCGTTCACCTGTCTTCCTGTGCTGAAACCGCTTAATCATTTCAAGTTTCAACAAGATATATGTCGGTGCCTTTCAATAGTATCTTAAAAATTGGTTGAGCTCGTACACTAACTGCTCAGGTGGAAGCAGAATGAAGCATAATTTGCTGAAAATTAGGAGGTGGTCTCTTAACGTTCAGTAAAGTTGTCCGTCCAGGTATGTTAGTTAATATTTGGCTGACCCTTCATATTGTATGATAAATAATCCGCAATGTATTTTTATGCTTTGGAGCTAGTACTGGGACGATCTTGAACTCGATTTTTATTTTCAGTTTTATTTAAAACATTATTTACAGAATCAGAATTGTTTGAGAAAGATCCTTCTTCGCAAGAGCTCTGTATACCAAATGACATTTTTGGTTGATTCTACTGCTAACAGTTCTGTAAGTTTGGCATTTTTTTTCCACCTGTAATGTAATTCCAGGATATTGGTTCTGGCATCGGTTGAGTTGTGTTTGCTTATTTTTAGTAATTTCATCAATATAATCGATTTACAAAAATAAATAGTATGGGTGGTCTGAGTTTGCGGTCAACCAAACTTGTTAATTACCACTAACTATAATTAAATATTTATCCACTTATTTCTTTAGGTGCACACACTAACCGTGTCACTCGCCTCTCTCCCCAAATGAAAATTTAGAAATTTTGTACACTATAAAACAACTTGTTTTGCATCTTCTTGTTTAACTTCTTTAATTATTATTTTATTCAACAACAAATAAAATGTCTTGTGATTGTTTCTTTATTTTTCTGATGAAATTAATTGAAATTTATGTGAAAAAATTTCTATTGTACGCGAATAAATTAATTTTGGTAATGATCATGGTCATGATAATAAACAATAAAAATAAAAATTAAAATTCTGGTTTGTTTGATTAATAAAATTTAATTTAACGGATATTAAATGTATCCGTACAAATTGTATACAAAATATAGAGAGGAACACATACTGTGCGCGCGATTTAAGCATTCGATTTAATCTGGGTGTAGAATCAATTTCGTACATAATTCACTTTCTCTGTTCAATCGAAACAAAATATGAACCGTCTTCAAAAAAAAAAGAAAAAAAAACAACAAAAAACATTTCAAGGAGATTATAAATTACTTTAAGCCTTAATTAATTTGTTTGTACCAGCTTATAGATTGCTCTCGTCGGTATAGTGTCTACGTTTGTGCACTTTTTTAAGATTAATTTATTTAAAAAATCAGTTTTTAAACCGATTCATTTATACAACGAAGATCTTAAATATCGTAAATTTCTATACGAGTTTATCTTTGATGGTTTGACCTTTTTGGCGGATGTTTATTTCATGTTAGTTAGTTTATGTTTTAGTAGTCTCTGAAAAATATGTATTCAGATAATTTGGTTTTAAAATCACAGTTTAAGCAACTCCAACCAATTATTATTATTGAAGGCCCATGTGGCCGTTCAGCCACCTCGCACTGCGACCTAAAAGATATTTTCTGTTTGGAACCTGCTTAATTATCCGTCCAGTCAATATTCAGGCTCGTGACACATATTATCTACCAAGGACTTCGAGAGGGCAGTCGTAGTCGTCCGTATATTCGTACCCCTGCCCCGTCTTCCGTTTTATTTTACAATCTTACGAGTGGGAATAGAAAATCGCCTGCAGGTCACCCAGCTTTAGTATAGGAAGGCTAAATAAAACTGGAGGCTGCATGGTATCAACCTATCAGCCATTCATCCATCGGCATATGCTGTTCCGGTTTTTTGTCAAGGATTTCTCCTTTAGTGCCGAACTTTAGTCTGGGCCAAATGGCCACAATGTGCCAAATGGCCTCAGTTACCAGTGGTTGCCACAAGGAGGCAGCACGTACACTTGCGAATTGTGAACAGGTTAACCTTACACAATTTTACCTCCCACAATTGTGCCTAATACATGACTAGAACAGCTCACGTGATGCGTACCCTATTGAAATTACCCTATTCTGAATTCCTTACTGTGCCTTTTAAGCTATGGGTCCAAACCAGTTTAGTTAAACACGTTTGTTTTTCGTTTTGTTTTTTGTTTTTGGAGAAGAAAAAATTTCTAAATTAAGAAATTTAAAATGGCAAAAACTAAAACATCATTGACTGGAATACCGAGATTTATGGTCAAATGTTGTGAAAATTATCAGTCGTAACGAGATAGATGAGGAAAAAGAAAAAAATATGCAAGAATTCAAAATCCTTGGATACGTACATAAATGATATAATTACTCACGAAGGACGTTGTCAAGATGAAACTATTAAAATCACCTCTCTCCCCCTCCCTCAGTCAGAAAGCAGCACTAATGTGTGCCGATAATTTGATCTTAGAGATGGAAACCATGGTCATATTGGTTGAAATTGTCGTAATAAATAGCAGGCAAATACAGGTGATGTCTGAGCTGAAGAAATTTGGAATGAAGCGATCAATTATGCAGAGTATTTATTAAACCGATCTCCATCAGGTGGACTACATGTTACGCCGGAGCAAGCATGGACCAGCATATTCCTGATCAACAGAAAAATGTGGGATGAAAAATCACACGAATGTTTCTTAGTTGGTTTTGATAAAAAGACGAAAGGCAATCTTCTGTGCAATGCAAACAAAGATATCGTTATTAAATGTTATAATATGCTGTTTATCGACAAAGTCAAAATTACGAAACGAGAAGAAGAATTTTTCAACCGTAGTCTAGTATGTATTGAAAGTGCGTGCTCGAAAAGTGCGGAGTTGTGAATCTAACCGGCAATACAAATTTATATTTCACTGTATCCCCATCGCACTTGAATAAACTAGTTCTGAAAACTGAACGAGAGTTGAATCCTAACCCCCAGAGAAGAGTTCCCAGTAGTAAAAAAATCCAAATAGGTTTTCGAGCAAAGAGACAAATCAAAAAATAGAGCAAATGGATACCGTTTCAGCGTATTTGTAAGGACACTTGTGCGGAGAGGTTACATAAGCCAACCACTATCCCTTTCGTAAAGCTATATTCGGTTTACCACAAGGCGCCTTTAGAATATCGTACTAGATGACGTACTATGCAAAATTAGTCTGCACAAGCAAAGCTATTATTCTTTTGTGTATTGTATGACTGTCGTCTGTCTCTATATATGTCGACGATTTACAGATTTTCTTTAACAAAGAACAACATTTAAGATGAAGGATCTCGGAAGGGTTGGTTTTTGTCTCGGCATAGAAGTAGAACAATCAAAATCTTCTAAAAACCTTGACCAACAACACTATATTGATCCAATTTTGGCAAAGTTGAAAGAGAGTGTCCCTTAAGTATCAGAAAGCCATCGCATACCTGTCACAATGAATACGTTCAGATATAACATACGTCCGTAAACAAACTGAGTCGATTTAATATAAATCCGAAGCAGGGACGTGAAGCCTGAAAAGTTAACAAAACAATCAAACTGGAATTTCCGTGTAGCGATTCTGTGGCTGGATATAGGTTTATTTGACTTTGTTACTGTTTACAATAGGAATTATAGGTTGAATTTCATGAGAGGAGCCCAACATGTATCGTTGGTACCTTATCGAGATTCTGTCATCATAGAGTCCGGGAAATGGATTTCTAAAAGTACCTCAATTGTTTCGTTCCGGTTCTCAATAAACTCCCGTCTGCCCTCTGGAGCATTCCTATACCTTTAGAATGATCATGGTACCGGATGCTATATCGAATCTAAAGTGCATATAATCGGATAAAGAGGCCTCTTCAAATACATGCCAATTATTTATTAAAGAACGCAAATGCGAACTGGGAAGCGTCAAATCTATGACCTATTGCGCTATCGGATTTCTGAAAGTAGTTTTTTCCCTTTATTTATAATGTCCACATTATTAGCCATCAAAAAATCAAAAAGGTACTAAAAGGTACATCTATCGTTGATGTCACTACTACCGTGTACCTTATGGAGTGCAACGCCCTCTGCTTGCAATGTACTATGAGCCGCCTAACCTCATCCGGAGGAGCTACTTCTGTGTCATCGGGAAAATAGACGGAGACTATTACAGCCTCTTGTTTGCCCCTTTCACAAACACCTCCATCATTACCGCCATCAGGTCCCTGAAGATGAACTCTGTAATGGGGATAAGATTTATTTGCGAGCTTGTCAAGAAGGCCGCTCTACTATTCTGAGCTCCGTTATCAAAAATCGTAACTTACCTATTTGTTTCGGTAATCCCTTAACTTGATTAGCTATAGTCCACGGCTCCTAAGTCAGGACTATGTCTATGTGTTGGCAGATAAACCTGCGACCTTAGCATGATGCAGATTAATCTGTAATATTTTCATTTTTTTTTTATTTAAATTATTTTTGTTGTCACGGGATACCGATGACTGTAAAAGGCAGGATTTGCCCTTTTTACCTCTCCTTCCCTCGTCCTGACTGACAGAAAGCTGACATTTGCCCTCCATTTTATCGTTCTATTCCATCGAAGCCTGGTTTTTACCAGGTCGTGCAGGTCACGATGCACCCACCGACGCCCCCCTCCTCATCCTTTCAATGACCCGCGTCTGCTACCTCTTAGACAAGTCCTGGACCTCGGTGGTCCTCCTCTTTCCCGTTCTGATTGACAGATGGCTGACATTTGCCCTCCATTTTATAGCTCTTCTCCACAGGAGAATTTCTTTCATTCACCCGCCTTTACTGCCTCCTAGACAAGAGCTGGACTACCGAGGTCGCAGTTTTAACTCGTTTGGTCCTATCATTGGCAAACGAGTTGACATTTTTCTGGCAACCCTTCGGGGTGAAGCTGGACTAGACTAAACTTGTAGTTCACCCTGTATCCAGCTTGCATCAATTTTTCTTTGGGCTATTGATCGACCGAGAGAGTATAAAGAACAAATTCCAGTTGCCAGTATTGATACCCTCATTGTGGCTCTTAGTAAAGCCAAAGAACAAATCAGTTGGTACCTCTGCGCCGTTTGGGAAGGCCGCCAGGCCCGATTCTTGGCCCGAGGCCGATTGTTCAGCTCTGCATCTTCCCACGATTTTACTTTACCGATGGTGGCTTTAAGCCAATCAGCAGTGGTATTATTGGCACAAGTCACCAATAGCCACCCCATCCTGAACTAGTTCCCACTTTCTTAAAAATGCCCTTTTGGATAGCATTCAACTGATCCACGGTCAGGATCATCTCAAGAAAACCAACGGGAAAACGTCAATAAACTGCCTGAACGTAACTCCAAACTTAACAGCGGTGACCAAGTGTATCATCGGGATACTATCCTCACTTCTGGATTTTATTCAGCGCAGGTGGAGTGTTATCCTCAGGCCGGTTTGCACTGCCGGTCGCAGAGACCCCTTAGGGAGCTCTACTCTCCTCCAGTCGCCATAGTGCCAAAAGTTTCATTCCACATCCGGGAACTTTGCTCTGCACAAGATGCGTTTGCAGCGCTTCTTCACTGGTCCACACATTTTTACATGAGGATCCATTCAAGTACGATTAGCATCCTTCTCACTTACAAGGGTTCATCATCTCCTGAGATGCCCAATCTGGAGAGAAGAGGATTTAATTCCTCGTACTACAATGCGAGCCCCTCATCCGACGATATCCCAGTTGGGAGGTCCGCAGCGGAAAGAGGGCCGAAGTGACGCTTTAGGAGCATCGCCATGACATCATCCTTATTTTTAATTAATTCCTCTATTTTGTTTCCAAAACTTGCTGGGATGGACAAACATCTCGAAAAACACAATTGCTGATAATTCACGACCTCGATCATTTCAAGGAGTTTTAAATAATTGAAGTTAGAAAACTCGATCTGGGTGAGTAGTTAAACCGATCGCATGATTAAACTTATAATTCCTTTCGAGTTGGTTGTGGGTTCTTCATTGAAATTTCAGTCAATCAGATCCTCAAACTCCAAGTGGGATTGGACGGAAAATTTCCATGTGTCGTAATTTTCATGACATTATTTGCGACTTTCGTAACAAATTGTATTACTCCTATTTAAAAATAAAATTCTCACTTCGCTGGGCCCCATAACCTGTTGAAAGAATATACGGCGAAAAAATAATAAAATAGGACAAAGAAACATGAATTAACGTGTTGTCAGATTGAAACTTTTTATTATACCACAGTGACTTATTCACCAAAATAAACTCGGGCAATGGTACCAACTTAATAACAAAAAATTAATTGAAAAACTAATTCCATGTAAGTCTGTATACTCTTGAACAATTTTCGACAATTTTCGAAAATTTTTGGGGTAAAGGTCATTGTATCGACAGTATGACTAGACGTCTCAAAGTTTGATCCGGATACTTAAAAAGTAAAGCATTCAAACTAGATCCTAAACAACGGAGTATCGAATCTCTGGAGTTTGTTTGCTTCAAATTGGGCATAAAAGCTGATGTACGTATTAAGGTCCTAGACCCTGTAACTTGTGTACACATTAGGGAGTCTTACGATAAAATTTTTCGGACAAGATTGCCTTCTCGGGTCAAGTTTCGAACAACTGCTGCTCTCAACAAGTCAACAGAATAGATTAAAAGAGCTTACTAAGTAGTAAATTTGTCCTAAGTAATAACCAGGGGGTCTATGTATTACAAAATTTTTCGATTTCGAATTTTTACGATATCGAAAAAATTCAATACACCGCGGATTGACCCTATTATGAAATATTTCATTTACAAAAAATGTATTTTCCACGAAAACATAAAATACTACAAATTACAAAATCCGCCAACTAACTAGCAGTTGAATTTTGCCACCTACGTTCGAAAAAATCCGCTGCGAATTTCCTTATTTGTTTCATAATAGGGCGGAATCCGATATCGTATTTTCGATATCGTAAAAATCCGAAATCGAAAATTGCATAATAGGCTCCCTGCAGTGTGAAATTTCGGATACCAGCTGTACCAGCATTGGAGGTAAAGCAAAACTATTCCTTGCTCGGTAACATGGCTTACTAAAAGTTTCAATTCGGTGGAATATTTTCCACCTAACTACGTCGTTCACAGGAATGATCACCATGACTTTTGTACCAGCCTGAAAGGGTGCGTTGATCGCTGTTAAATATTCGATTTCGAGCGAACTCATTGCATGCCATCGAACTTAAGATGTTATTACTGTGCGTATTAATGCGGCCAGTGCCTCCATCCTCGTGGTTGCTGCATATGTTCCCTGCGGATCTACTCTGGAATATTATCTTAGAATTATTAATTTCATCGATTCTGATATTGCGCTATTGGTTCGTGTTGGTGATCAACTAATTGTTACTGGTGAGTTCAATCTTCCTGATATATTACAGGTTTCGGTTGTTTCAACTGACCTGATGTATTTGGAGCTCTCGCCCTGTGAAGACTTCACTGGATGTACGAGCATATATCGTACTCCAATTATGATATACATTTTTCAAGAGAATTGTAATACTGTGTACTTCTAGTAGTTCTTTTCATTCCGATTTTAGATATGCTGATTACGTTTCTTTAAACAAATTTCTTGTCGATTCGGACTGGGTATTTCTAAAACAAGTGTACGAACCTCGGTATCGGGAGCCATGGTATAATAAACAGCTAATTTGTATTAAAAAACATCGTAATATAGTAAGTTATACAGTTTATAAAAGTTACACGGTTTTAAAAAATGACATTTCAAAACTCTTTCGCCAGTCAGCCTCTGATATATCCAATTTGTTTGCCATTTTTTCGAGTCTGTCTATGAAGAACCTGCGGTATCATGTAACAAGCCTTTAACTAACCACAGTCTTTCTGTTATCTAAACTTGAAGTTGATATGCCTCCTTATTGGACAAGATGGCTTTCCACCCTTATTAAGAATTGTGCAGAGAATCTAGCCCCGTATACAGAAATTTTTGTTTTTTCATGTAAAAAGGTTTATTTCTCCTGCTCAACATGGATTTTGTCCGGGTAGGTCTACGGCGACTAATCTAGTCTCTTTTTTGTGGGCATTTATATAGTAGACTATAACATAGGCAACCAGTAAATGTAGTATACACCGATTTTTCAAAGGCTTTCGATAAAATTGACCATTCGATTCTTATCGATAAGCTGGATAGATTAAATTGTTAGTTCATCCCTATTAAGTGGTTGCATTCATCTCTTTCTGATCGTTACCAATTTGTTAAGATTAACGATTTTAGGTCTCGTTCATTTCGTATTATTATTATTATTAAAAATTGGTTGGAACCACCCAAGGTTCCGCACTCAATGCCACGAAGGGCCCATGGTGCAAACCAATCGGGGACAGCTGATTTTCAGCAATACACCTAGAGTCAAATAATTGCAACCTAACTCCGTTGAAAGCAGGGCAACTGCACACGAAGTGAATGCAATCATCATCATGAGTTAGCCCCATGCGCTGAAGATGTACTTTAAAATGGACGTGACCAGTAAGAGTCTCAATCAAGACTCTCAACTGGTTCTTGTTGAGAGATAAAGCAAACCCAGTGGCCCTCAAGTTAGGTCCATTAATCAAATGTTTCGCAATGCGGCAGCTACCAGTAGCAAGCCATTGCTGCTTTAATTCACTTATAGTGCAATTTTTGATCGCCTTCTTAACAAAGTTAAATGGCAAGGAAGCAACTGGTTCGGGACCGATAAATTTAAACCCAGTCCCCGCTTTTGCTAGAGAATCAGCAATATCATTGCCCTCAATGCCTCAATGGGCAGGAACCCACATGATCGTCACTCAATTACTTATTGTCTAAATTATGATTAGGACTCGATTTCCATTGATTTTGTGATATCTGTGGTTGTGGTAATAAAGTAATGCCGTTGCTTGAATTATTATCATCTTCTTCGTACTTCTTTGATTGAAGTTTTGCCTTAGGTCTAGTGATAACATGTACTTCGTGCTTTGCGTCTGGAGAAATTATTATACGACTTAGTGCATCAGCATTGGTATTGAATTTACCCGGCTTGTGGATCACTTCGAAGTCGTATTCAGATAATTTGATTTTCCAGCGAACTATGGGGGATCCTTCACATTCATCATCCAGATCAATGCCCTTTGATCAGTATAAAGTTTAAAGATACGGTCGAAAATGTTGCACAGCCCAAACGGAAGCTAATAATTCTCGATGATGAATTGAATAATTTTGCTCTCCTTTATTCAACATACGGCTTACATATGCGAATGGTAGATCGATATTGCTGTTTATCTGGGACAGTACCGCTCCAATAGGTTTTTTTGCTGGCATCAGTAGTTAAAATAAATTCTCTTCCATAGTCAGGAAATTGTAGAACTGGTGGTGTGATAATTGATTGTTTCAAACTGTGGAATGCTTCATCTGTAGACGGATTCCATTTTTAAATAACGTTGTTTTTCTTCAGCAACTCTGTCAATGGCTTTGCAGTTTTAGCAAAATTAGCGATAAATTTTCGATAGTACCCTACCAATCCATGATTTTAAGGATTTTTGATCTTGCGGAACTGGGTAATCGACAATTGTTTGAATTTTTGTTGGATCTGGATTAATACCGTCTTGGTTGATCACGTGTCCAAGGTAAGCTATCTCTTTTTGGAGAAAAACACATTTCTTCGGATTTAATTTTAAATTGGCAACTCGAAATTTTGAGAAAACATCTTTTAACTTTTGATTATGTTCCTCTAATTTTGCAGCATACACAACTACGCCATCTAAATAAATCAAACAATGAATTCCTTGTAATCCAGACATAATAGTGTTCATAAGCCTTTGGAATGTAGAAGGGGCATTCTTAAGGCCAAATGGCATTCTTATAAATTGGTAATGTCCGAGACTAGTACTGAATGCTGTTTTTTCTTTATTAGATGGTTTCATTAAGACTTGATGATAGCCGTTTGCTAGATCGAGTGTTGTAAAATATTGACTACGACCTAATTTCTCAAGAATTTCGGTTATTTTTTGTAACGGAAATACATCACTGATGGTGGCTTGACTTGGTTCAATAATAATTTCTTCAAGTATTTCTTGTATTTGATTTTCGACTTCCCGTTTCGCCGATTCGGGTAAACGATATGGTTTCTGAAATATTGGGTTAGTGTTGGAATTTAATTTTATTTCATGTTGGACTAAATTTGTTGTACTTAATTCATCATCGTTCAAATAAAAAATCTCATGAAACTCTCGACATAGATTAACAATTGAATTCTTTTCCTCAACGTTAAGCGAATGGAACTGTAATTCATCTTCAAGCTTCTTTAAACGATTATGCTCAGGATTTGCTCAACTATTTAATTGATAAATGTGAAATTTATCAATTGGATCAATGTTTATGGTTAAATTTGAAAATGTAATTGGATTATCATTAACATTTACGACTTTTAGTGAAGCTAAACCATTTTCACATTTGATTATCGAACTTGCTGCATATAAAGATGGTAATATTTCACCTGATTCACATATATAGTCACCTTCTGATAATGGGATGTGAACTACGATGGTTTTCTCAACACGTGCAGGAACAACTGTTTCTGGAATATTTGTATTTAATGTAAATGTTGATATCTGGTTATCAAGCGGTATTTCCAATGAATGTGTCGAAAAATCAATTTTACAACGGTTTGCGGTTAAGAAATCTTTTCCTAAAAACCATGACATTGAATGGGAAAATTGGACTTTACGGCATGAAATGTTTGTGGTATTTCTAATTGACTACTTAGCTTTAATTTGGCTGTAAATGTTCCTAGAGTTTCCAAATGAATTGCAGATATTCCTTTGATATTACATTTGTTGTTTACATTATACGGTGTATCATCAGCAATACAATCAATTTTTATTATGCTAATATCAGCTCCCGTATCTACCAGGAATGATAATTGGTTGTGTTCAGCTACATCGACGTAAAATTCAATAAATTTACTAAAATGCAATACCTTGGAAATTAATACTTGTTGAACATCTTCAACATCTTGATATTACCGGCCAGGTCAATTGATTTTGGAATTTCGATAGGATTATTAGAACTTCTAGAAACAGGATAAAGGAAATGAATTTTTTGTAATTCATTAGGATACAATTTTATTGTTTCAATTCCTTGGCTCGAACAAGAGTATTCTGTGGTGTCTGTCCAAGCCGTGAATAGTTTTCCGACTTATTCTGGGTTTCAGTTTGTTGAGACTCTGAACTATTATTTTTATTTCGATTTAGCCGATAACAATTTGAAAGTGTATGGCCCGATAATTTACAATATGCACATATCATTTTGATTCCTTGACTTGGAAAATTTCGATTATTATTAAATTGGGTAGAGGATGGTACTTGCACCGAAAGTTCTTCTTCACACGCCTGTGCAATTGAAGCTTGTAAATTATCAAACGCTTTGACTACTAGTCGGATAGGATCACGTAATCCATCTTGAAAAGTTTTCAATGCTGTATTTTCATTCAATTTTACACACACTTTTGAATTAGCTATACCAACTGACTGCGATCTAGCATCATTTAATTCGGACAATAATTTATTAACTCTAGCAGCATATTGCCTAACATTTTCACAATTCCACTGTCTGATTTTAAATAATTCTGCTTGAATTTCTGGTACTGTTCTGGGAAAACTATATTGAAGTTTAAGTTCCTGTTTTAATTCATCCCATAGGTTTCAAATTTATTATGTTTCACAACATCATATGCTACACCACTTAATTTAGTTTTCACAACCGTTAAAAATTTCTCGTATACCGTATTTTTTAAAGAATCGTACACTGCATCACAAGCGAAAATAAATTTATGTAATTTATCAGGTTCTCTGTCAAATTCAAGGATTAATTTTAATGTGGTTTCGTAGCTTAGATTCATTTTTATTATTTGTTTGCGATTCTTGTCAAATAGATTATGGCGTTCTACTTTCCTTACACGTTTAAATAGCGTTCTTAAATCATAATAATCTTCAACATCACTTTCGTTGTTCATAGGTTATATTCATTATATTATTTATGTATGTATACCATCTTGATCAAAAAGTTCCCGGAATAACCACCGTGTGACACTCTTATCGTTCCGATTTGAGTTCTGTTTTTTTTTGTTAAGTTGGTACATCTGTTGTTGATATTCCCTCTAAATCTTAGCGTCATAGCTTGACATTTGCAAAAGTTACGTAGTCAAGAGTACATCTACTCTGTGTGTGTTGGCGATTATTTACAATTTTAGAAGTTTAGACCGTAAACAAAGAGTATTATTTGGGCGTTATGGGACGTTTGCGTGAAGCAATTCGCCGAAAGAGACCAGAATTGTGGGCAGAAAACTCGTGGATTTTGCACCATGATAACGCACCGTCGCACAGTGTCATCATTATTCGTAATTTTTTGACGAGAAATGCAACAAATACCATCCATCAGCCACCGAATTCACCTGATTTGGCTCCCTGTGACTTCTTTCTGTTCAATCGAGTTAAAACACCATTACGGGGAACGTGTTTCAACAGCCGAGAGGAAATAATGGAAAAATCGCAGGAAGCACTGATGTACATACCGAAAACTGAATATAAAAAATGTTTCGAGGATTGGATCAAGCGCTGGCATAAGTGTGTTGTAGTCGATGGGGATTACTTTGAAGGGGACAATATAGATTAGTAGATTTAGATTAATAAACTTGTATTTTTAATTTTCTGAATAAATTCCGGGAACTTTTTGATCAAGGTGGTATATTAAAAAAACAGTATATTTGTTTATTGCTTTATTTAGGTACCGTTTAAAAAAAACTAAAATGAAAAATTTTGACTCACCCGTTGTTTCTTGATTTCGCTCTTCCAGGTTGATTGAAATTCGGATTGACTGTGATGATGGTTGTATATTGTAATATTCAAATGCTGGTTTTGAAATCGATGAAAAAATGAGGATCCAATATGTACCGCAATTTTTAAAATATTTTGAATTGAAATTGGTTTAATTTACTTGTACTAGTTAGTATCCGTATGAACTCTTTATTATTGAGGGATCTTTCGATCATAGTGACAAGTTCATGTAGAGCCGTTTCACAGGACTTATACCTACTCTATAAGCATATTGCATGTTACTGATGTTGAGAAAAAATGTTGAGGACAGACTGATGGGCCGAAATACTTTGTGATCAGTGTAATCTGATTTGCCAGCCTTCGGTAAAAAACAACGTTGCTCTTGCACCAAACATGAGGAACAAAGCTAAAAGCAACGCACGCTTTGAAAAAATGGAGCAGTTGGTGCTTAATAATAGGACAACCATGCTGTAATTCAGCCAAATCCTATCAGAACCACCTGATTTGTATGGTTTAAAGGAGAAAATACTCCAACGCAGAACTTCGAACGTAATTAACCGATCCGCTAATTCCCAGTCGGGAACTCCATTGCAATTCTTATTGGTTAGAAAGTGAGCAGAATCAGAGTTAACGATGGTACACTCCGGAAAATGGACCGAAAGAAGTAAGCATCAAGTCATTTTATATTACCTCAGGAGTTCCTCAAGGAAGCCACATTGGTCCGCTTTGAATTTGCACATTGTCTGCTTTACGCAGATGATATGAAAATATTTGCTCCAATTAATGAGGTTGCTGATGATATGAGGATGCTGTTTAATAACAAATTGTTGTTGAATGTGGAGGTAAATGCAGGAGGGCTATTTGGGAATTCAATTCGAACGTGATCGAGTCTTCGATGTATTAGATTCCTATTTGAATTGAATCAGATTCATACGTTTCTTATTTAAATCAAATATGAATCTTATACATCGAAGGCTCGATCACGTTCGAATCGAATTCCCAAATAGCCCCCCAGGATTTTATCATTCTCTCGGATGCGCTCGCCAATATTCCAGTAATATTTTTTATATAATATTGCTGTTGATAGAGTTGAGTTCATGTCCGACTTAGATATAACCTTTTCTTGTCATCGTTTCATTAAGCGCAATTGTAAAGACTTTTGCGACCCGCTCATGCAGTTCACACGGAATCGTTCATTATGAAATCGTGGATAATCGTAGTTTATGTGTGAAACATAATAATTTTACATTTTTAAATGTTACTAAAGTTCAATCTACTTTGTCGTCAAACACAAGTCATAAATAAGAAAAACTATTTTTATCTCTAATACTATAAATTCTAAATCACGTACAAACCGATTTATATTATAACCAAACCATTAATCACATTTAATGTTATTTCAAATTAATTTGATTAACTTTTGATACGTTTATTACGGTATGCTCCTCATGTGTTACTTGGTTTGGTGAGAATTTAACCATTTTTTGTTGTTGTAGTCTGCAACCAGATGTGTATTTTATGATAAATTAGATATCATTTCCGGTAAAGTTAAAGTTATTTTATTTATATCAAATCGTCGTATTAATTCTGTTTATAAAATTTTACAGTACATTTGAAAATGTACCAATGTTGAAAGATATATTTCTTACTAACTATATATAGGCCTGGGCCGAAGCTTCATCTAAGTATAACGCAATTCTTCACATACTTGATTTGTTTGTAAAGTCATAAAATTTAATTAGCTTAGACAAAGAATTTAATTTTATTCGTTTTCAGCCTTTCAGCCAAACATATTCTTAAATACCGCATTAGCCCGATTATGGTCTCAAGGGTTATTTTTTTTTTTACAAGACACATCTGCTAGATTGATTACATTACACAATTTTTTTTTTTGTTTTGTTTTGTATGTCGACGTCTTTAATTGCAGCTACACAAAATAAAAAATAGTTTATTGAAAAGTAAAATTTAATTTACTCTTTTGGTAAAAACTTCTTTTCTTTATATCGTCAATGTCTTAAAGGTATTCTTACATCTTCGTTTTGTATTTAAGAATTTTACAAAAAAAAAAAAAAACTGAATACAGATAACATTAAGTGTTATTTCATAAAAATACAACAAAAATATGTGCAATTATAATATTCAATTATGCTGCAAATGTGAAATGATGACGATCATCATGATGATGATGGAGAGAAAATTAATTTGTTTTCTGTTATTTCCTTTCGTTCAAATTATGTGTTTTCATCAGTTTCTTCTTATAAGAAATTTTTTTTTTGATCATGTCAAGTAATTGAAACATAGTTATTATATAAATGTTCTTAAGTATAACTTAGGTGATTGTAAAATTTTTCAAATAGCGTTTAAATACAAAAGGAAGAGGAAATTCTTGACATGGCCTTAGGATATGTTGCTGAGTACAAATTTATATATATGTACATATATGTATACAAAGAGTGGCCAATAAGTAGTAGTTGTCAAACTTGAGAAAGTGTCAAACTACTAAGGAATTCGAACTGTAGAATTAAATCTTGATTCGTTTTAACCAATTGCGAATACGACTGTTGAAATTTTATTTGTAAAAAAAAAACAAATTGCCAATTATTTCCAAAAGTGGACTGTACATTTAGTACCAATAATATTATTTCAACACTCAAATTAAATTTTCACATCCAAGATTTCTGTTTTGTAATAAAACTAGAAAAATGTTGCACCACACAAAACAAAAAAAAACGCTTGGTTTGACAAACTTTTTACCACTCCCCTCAAAATGTCAATACCTTTTACAAAATAAACCCTATCTGCATTAATACTTCATTTTTAAAAGGAAAATGGACTTTGTTCGCATTTCAAAATATCAAAGACTCAAACCACAATCTTGTGAATAATTCAAATAAACAAAATGTTGAAAATTAATTCAACATCCTCCCACCTTTTAAATGTAGAACATGATTTCTCTTCTTTTAAAACGCGAGCACCATCCAGTACAATATTGCTACCCACTACTTCAATACAAAACAACAATAAAGATTCAAAATTCTATAGCTACGTTAATAATTGATCATTTAAATAATTTTCATGTTTCCACTACTTTGTTTCTGGCTTTTTTTCTTCCTGTTCTACTTCAAATGGTAACCTTGCTAATTTTGATATTCCTCGTTCAATTATACCGCATTTTGTTCGAATAGCTGCACATCTAACATATCCAGCAGCACCTGGAAACACCTTGTGAACTCTACCCCAACATCCAATGAGTACTCGGGAGATGTTCATCAATAATCAACGCCAAATCGTTTATACGAAGATTTGGTTCTGGTGTATTATTTTTATTCCGTTTTTGAAGACTTCTAATGTATTCACAATTGAATCTTTTCCAAAAATGTTGGACGATTTGGGTAAGTTGCTTCTTTGTTGTAATTGTTGTACCTGTTGTACTGGTTCCATTATTGAATTTATTGCAGACCCAATCTAAAAATGACCCGGAGTCAATGGTTCAAAATCATTTGGATCTGACGACATTGCTGTCAATGGTCTGGAATTCATAACTCCTTCTATTTCAGCTATTACCGTATACAGAAATTCTAGAGTCTTGAACCCACAATTATTTTCAAATGCTTTTTGAATATCTTTACTCTAGACTCCCAAAGTCCACCGAAATTTGGCGTTCTTGGTGGTATGAAATTCCACTTGAATCTATTTTCGGTACATGCTTTCGTGATTTGTTCATTCGATTTGGCTAATAATATTTCCATTTCCACTCCACACTGTAGCTGGTTTGCCTCTTCTACAAAATCGTTTCACGCATGCTATAGATGAATGGCTTTCGTTGTCATGCAAATGAACACACAAACATACACCTTGTTATATGTATCTTTTCGTTGATTCTTATATCGGATTAAAAACGGTCCACAAAAATCCATTCCCTTATTATAAAATGGTCTACAAGCTTCCAAACGAAATTTTGGCAATACACCCAATAATTGTTTCAATGGTTTAGCTTTGGCCTTGAAACATTCTTTACATTTACTTAGAACACCTTTCACATAGCTGAAACCTTTCAGAAACTAATATTTCTGCCTCAACGTCATCAAAGTCTGCTGAACTCCACAATGCTGATTAGAAATATGAACATGCATCACCAATATAGGCTCGATACATGGTGGTGTGGTAATAAATATTGATATTTTTCACCAAATGATAATGAAGATTTACAAATACGTCCACCAACACGCATCAAATTTTCCTCATCTAGAAAAGGACTCAATGGAGCCAACTTGCTTTTTTTTTACACATAGCCCTTCCGTTGTATATGATCAATGTCCTCTTAGAAATATTCATTCTGCATTATTCTAACCAACATTTTTAAAGCTCCATCGTGATCATCTAATTGCGACAATTGCTTATAAACCTGTAGAAGATAGTGGTCCAACGTAACAATTTTATATAAGAACTAAATGTTTTGGTTCTTAAAATATCTTCTAACTTCACTGCTAAAAATATATACGTAGCACTTTTCGTTTCTGGTAGGTTATCCACTTTTTGAATACATTTCACCACATGCTTAGACCAATCATCCTCGTCAGTCAACAGAAACCGTGGTCCACCGAACCCCACCTCATTTGTCAAAAAATCTTCCGGCATTGCACCTCTGCTCAATACATCTGCAGGATTCTTCTTATCCTCAACATGGCACCATAGTATTTTTGTAGTGAGTTTTTGTATTTCCGCTACTCTATGTGCTACAAAAGTGTAAGGTGCCATCATCAGCCATTGTAAAACAGTTGTGGAATCTGACCACAAAATAATTGAATCACTTGAAATATCTAATACTGTAGCAACTTCTTTAACCAATCTAGCCAACAGTAAAGCAGCATTCAATTCCAAGCATACGAAGTACTGTATGAAACAAGTCAGGCTCCTGAACTTTTGGCCCCACTAGTAATACTTGATTTAATGAAAGACCAGAACTTGTCTTTGCAGATGCATCAAATAATACACGTAATTTTGCTGTCGTTGAACTATGTTTTACCACTGCATGATGTGGTAAAAAATAACTATTTTGTACACTACAGTTGGGCTCGATTTTTTTCATATGCCCCAACCTTTCATAATCCCACATAAATTCAACGTAATTATTTTTTAATTCTTCATCTTTAGTAAATTTATGTTCCATATAATGGAAACGACGAAATGCTTGTGGTTTAGATTCTCCTAATAACGGCCAATTTGCTTTAAACGGTAACTTCACCCCAGTAGCAACCATTACTGTCCCGTCTATGCGTGTTTTCGACCAATGTTTCACATAACTTTTCTTCTTCCGATTGTATTGGTTTATCGTTATATGTTTCAGATTCCCAAAATTTTTCAATGATTCGATTGACTGATTCTTCAGAATCATTATCGTACTCGTATGTTGACAAAAAACAATTGGATGATGTTTCTTGTTCCAATTTTCCACCGACTATCCAACCAAAAGCTGTATCATGAAACTCGGGCACATACAATCGCTAACTTCAAGTCGATTACTAAATAATATTTTATGAAATACTTCAGCTCCAAGAAGTAAATCAACTGGACCAGGGTTGGCGAAATCAGGATCTGCCATTAACATTCCATTTAAAAATCTCCAGGCAGAATGATAACAGAATACCATTTAAGGTGATGCCTAACTATGGAGATATGTATATAGTATGTCTATCAAAGGAAATTAGGTCACGTGAAAAATGCAATTTCATTTGTAACTAGGCATAAGGCAGTAATAAATATGAAAAAAATGTTGCCTGTTGGTAGAACACTTGATTTATCGATAAAAATTAACCCCGACAATGGAATGTATGGATCTCACCACTCAAGTGTCACTGGGGTTAAGAAGAGTCAAGATCCAGCCGAAAAAATTCCAAAAACTATACATCTTTGTTCCACTTGTCTCCAAGATGTATCTCGAGGGACTCCTCACCCTTGTATTTCTGACATCCGTTCGAAAACAAGGGCAGTGGAAAATTTGGAAATATTAGCCAAGCGGCTCCCTGAAAAACATCGAGATCAGCTGTGTACTTCTCTGCTCGACGAAAAATGCAGTTCTTCAGCGGGTGATTCCAAAAAGCCTGTGGTTCTGAGTACAAGAGATAGCAGAAAAAGAGTGTTTCTGAAAGAGGTGGGAGAGCCAAAGATTTTTCCAGCTGAAGCCCTTCATAGCCATCAAGTCGAATCTGAAGCGTCCGGACGGGGAAATGCTAAAATTGAGCCGCCTTATTACAAAAAATTGTGGCCAAAAAGCATTACCAGCGTTCTTTCAGAAAGAGGTGTCAGTAGTTCTGTCAAGGGAAAAAGCCTGTTGTCTGGGGTAACGCAGAATAACTTTTAAAAAATGTAGTGGATTGGCGTGGTTTGATTGGTAACTACTCAGTCAAAGTTATGACTGATGGCGGACAAGGATTTTTTACAATTTGTATGTCAATTAATCCGGAAAATTACGTTTCTGAAAATCTACATGAAAAAGGTTCATCAAGAAAGAAGAGCAAAATTATCAAGTGTACGAATGTACACAAGTTGATTATGTTAGGTATTGTACCGCACATCAAAGAAACCTACGAAAATTCGAAAATATTATTGGATCTCACAAAAATCAATAATATTTCCATGAAATTCGTGTCTGACTTCAATCTGTTACTTCTCGTTACTGGGCAACAAACAGACACAGCAAATTTTCCGTGTCCTTATTGCTTCATAAAATTGCAAGATTTGCGAGATCGTAAAGAAATAGAGAATATCGCAAATGATACCTCGATAGCGAACGATGACTACGACACAGACATGACAGATGATCCATTGGCCGCCAAAAGTTATGGCGATTTGCGTCACGATTATGAACTTTTGTTTATGGCAAACACGATTCCAGCTAGCAAAGTTGCTAATTTGCTTGCAATACGGTATCGAGAATGTAGAATTTTATTGGTCCACATGAGAAATGGAAGGAAAGGAAAGTTGATTTTGGTCGCAAAATTAGGATTGAGTTGAAAGTTACAAGAAGGTAAATGATATTGGTAAATGTGCGTTTGTTTTAATGATCATTTTTTTATGTTTTCAGATAGATAACATAAGACAAATAAGAGCCTTAAGTTTCGAAAAGAACGATCGAGAGAACGTATTAAAATGGTGACCCCACCTTATTTTGTTCTTGAGGTGCTGTAACAACAGTGGTGCATAAGGTTAGAGAAAAGGAATAAGGAAAGCCGTGTATAGTCTTTGGGGCGTAACTGTAACATGACAGGAGTTCATGAGTATGAGAACATCACACGCGACCGCGATAGACCTTGTCATACTCATGACCTCCTGTCATGTTACAGTACCGTTATGAAAAATGATTCAAATTTGACGCGACTATAGATAGTTTCTCATAAATATTTCCTCCGGTAATTTTTATTTTAACTCTTTTATAACCGATTACCTCATTGATTATGCGCCATTGACCCGTTATGTTATTTTCGTTACTTTTAAATTCTTATTCATAAAATTGCACTTGAGCTTCTTTAACCAGATTCTCAACCAACTTATTTGGATTTAGTATAACTTATGGGTTGAACTAAAGAGGATTTATGGGTTGAGCTAATAAGGCATAATGTGCCTGATCCCTTGTTATTCCTTTATTTTATTTAATTTTCTGGAAAATTTGGTATTTTTAGAGAGACAACATCTTAAAATTTTAACTGGGATTTTATACGATGTAAAGTATAACAGGTTTCGTGAAAGTCTTATAACAGTACGACTTATTGAACACACTCAAAATATATTTGACATGTTTCGTCTATTTCACTATAAAACTCTCAAAATGCGAAACACAATTTAAAGTATGGCCCGCAAAGAAATGCAGGATGAGTCGACTTTTGCACGCAAGTGTAGTTTGCGTTACTAAAATTATTATTCGAAATAAGCTATCGCATTACATAGGTATATGTAGGACAAACAGGTAGATAGTACAATAAACAATAATATTACACTACAAAAAATGCTCAAAATTAGTTGTTACTAGTAACCAAATGATTCTAGTTTGGAATTGGGTTAGCTTCACATTAATCGTACATGAAGATCAAAATGTAGTGGAATATGTGTAGAGATAAACAGAGACATCTATATGTTGTAATACGAACATTTCATTTTTCCCTACTAAATTGCGTGCTACAAAATGAAATTCAGCGATGAAATTTTCATTTTGGATTTCGCTCGTACTATAGGCTTAAATGTTAAAAAAAAGGACTAACAGTCAAAATTGACACATAAACGAAACTGATAAAAGAAAACAGATGGTTTGAGGATTGCATTGGCCATTGAGTTTAGGATGGATTAACGGTTGAGTTGGAGCAGTTCAGTTGGGGATTTATTTGTCAGTTGAACCGATGGTTCAGTTGGAGTTGGCTAGATTTGATTAGAGTTGATTTAGGAGTTGAGTTTCTTTGGCGTTGATTTTGGGGTTGAGTTCAAGATTGAGTTAAAGATTGAGTTGTAGGCTGAGTTAGGGATTAAGGGATTAGTTAGGAATTGATTTAGAGGTTAGATTTTCATTGTAGACAAATTTCAGGTAATCATAAAGTCTTGAAGCCGTTATTAGCGGAAACAAAACATAATTCCGTATAGTTTTTCTGATGATGGCTGAAACTCGAAAACCAGACATTTTCTTGCTATAAACTTTTCTGTATAATTTCAACCAAACATCATAATTATAACGGTATCATTTATATTAACGACAAAAATGACAAAAACAGAATCGCGCACTCATTAAATTAACCATAGAAGTATCTTAATTATACATATTATAGATCGGTATCTTCCCATACCTACATCGCTTGACTAAATATTGTATCTTTCTTATACGAAAATACTTCCTACATGATATCTGTTCTAACATCATACAGAAAACTAATAAATTTACATATAATTACCATTTCCCCCATATCTCCACTATAGTTTTCGTTTCATTCAAACTAATTAAATTTTGTACCGCATCATCTTATAAGAAAACGAAATTATTCATAAGTAAAATTAATAATTATCTACTCTACCTTCCGCAGACGTTTCAAACAAATAAAAACATTTCGCGTCTTTTGTCTAAAGTTATACATCCTCAAAATAAAAATATTGTGTACGTTGTTTTGAAGTTCCATGTGAAAATTTGTGGCCCATTGATTCAATTGTGTAGCACCCACCACCATCCAATGAAAGATGAAAGTCTATGTGTATTACGGTTGAAACACGAAATTTTCTTATCCATTGTCTTTTCATAAAATAAAAAATAAAACAAATTCCCTGAATTGTTGTTTGCAGCACGATTTATCTATCGTTTATACTTTCTTTCGAGCAAAATTTTGATATACCGCGCGCACATTGCTAGAAAACACTTTTACACAGTTTCAGTGATTAGTTGATATTTTTAACCCGATGGGATCGGATGAATCGTCTTCTTCACAACTGAAATGAAATTAGTAAATTATAAAATATTTGTGTACAAATTTAATTAATCGCAGTTAAGCTAAAAATGAAGTGTAAAAAAAATTGTCAATGTGGTTTGTGTTGTGAACTAAATGGTATGATCAAGAATTCGAGTGAACAAAAAAATCCAAATCGTTTCGATAGGTTTAACAAAAAATTGTGTAAAACAAAGAAACAATCGGATATGATCAGTGCCCTTTGTGATAGTAATTTTATATTACGAAATCGTCGTAATGAAATTCATGAACCAAAATACTACGATGAGAATAATAAGGAGATTCATAAGCGGCCCAATCCATTAAAACCACTAAAATCAAAAGTGATTGAAGATAATTCAAATCATCGTGTTGTTATCTATTTTGGTGACACATTAACACGATCGGTGTCAACGCAAAATATAAGTTCGAAACCATCACAAAAATTGGCGGCCACACCATCCGATTCAAAGTTGAGCCTAAATGAAAATCTGAGAACAGAGTTGGAAAATTGTTTTAAAGAAAAAAAAATTTTAAAACCTGCACCACCACCTCCCATTCTACCAATACCAATATCATCAGCATCCTCGTCAAAATTAATTGATGATCATCAGCCAATTAAAAATAATCCAATTCGTCCACCCCGGAATATTAATATTAATAATAATCATAACGGTAAAAGTGTTAATAATAGTAAGAAACCAGAATCAAAAGAAATTGTTAATAAACAATTAAATCATAAAAACGCGAATCATGATGTTGGTGCTTACGCTGATGATCAAGACAACGATCGACATAGCAATGAGAAAATTATCATTGAAAACAATACCAATAATCAGATAAGTAATAATAATAATAATAGCAATAGTAATAATAATAAGCACGATAACGATGATAGTAGTGCTTTAGTTAATAATGATAATAAAATTGGAAGTGATAAAGTTGCTAATGATAAATTACCATCGTATATCGAAAGTATTGTAAATGGTGTAATAAATATTCGAATCGAAGAGAATTTTATTGAAGCAACAAAACTAGTGCAAACTATTGAAAATGATAGTAGTAGTGATGATTTATTTAATAGTAATAATAATAACAATAATAATGATAGTAATAGTAATGATCACAATAATATAAATGATTTTGATTGGGGTTTTGTTCAGGAATGGCGGTCACGGTATGTATTTTATGATTTTCTAATTGCACACATTTAGAAAATATGCGTCCTGTTATAGTTACGGAAGTACTTTTTTCTAACTATCTGTATAGGGCTTGCAAAATGTTTAATGTATAGACTTTATTTCTTTTTGACTTATATTCGCTGTTTAAATGGAGAAAAAAGCAATTTGAATTGTGCATGCAAGTGAAAATATTATATAAGAGGAAATGATGTTGTGTATATATATTAATTCGACCAAAACATTGTATTAGCAATACTTAGAGTACAGAAGCTATATTTCGTGAGTGTGACTTTGGTTTAAAATAAAATAAAATACCAATATAGGGTTAAACGGTTTATTCACCGAGGCTTAAAATAATCGAATGATCAGAACCCAGCATTTTTTTTTAAATTTATGTTCCAATTCCAACCAATTTTACTTTTTTGACTTAGTTTAATATTTTGAAAATTCTAGGATCGATCAACTTTATTTTTGATCAAATGCATATTCCAAAAGGGAGCTGAAATAATATCTAAATAGCCTTACCATTTTTATTGAGCAAATTATATAGAGTTTAGCATCCAAAGTGTTGTTGTCGCAGAAAGCTCAAAAATCTCGAAAATATATATTAATCCAAAATGCTCGAATTTCGAGAATTTCTTGTAACGCGTTGCTAAGGCCCGAATCGATAGATATCGACCACCCCAAGTACTTATAATCACTTATGGTTCATGCCTTTGCTAGACTATCTATAGTAAATCTAGCAAAGAAATGAACCATAAATGCTTATAAGTACTTGCGGTAGTCGATTGGAAAGCCGCTAATGTTATTCTTGTGGAGATTTATCTTTTGCAATTGTTGTTGTAAATCTGTCAAGGAAATACGCTTAAAAAATTATAAAACATTATGACAATATTATTCGAACAAAATCATTACATAAATTCTCACCATCATCAAATCTCAAATAAGCTTAAAAACTTCAGAAAATTCTATAGAATCTCGTAACATCTTAGAAAACTTAAGAAAGATTAATTTTAGAAAATCTAAATACTAAAAAAAAAAAACATTTTACCTGTAATTCGGTAACGGATGAGGCAACTCAAAGTTAATATTCGAGAAACTCGAATAATCTAATAAGCGTATAAAATGTAAGCATTACAAGAGTTTCGAGAATTTTTTCGTTATTATAAAAAAAACATGATTATCTAAAGGAACAGTTATATAGCCGAAAATGGGCGCATTCAGGTAAGCCAATTGTTGGCAATACTATATGTCGGATAAAATCAACGCGTTGAGACTTGAACGCACATGATACATTTTAAACTTCATGGCAATGTGATAGTTTAAATGTCATCTTTTCCATCGGTAGATTTTTGAAGCCAACATCAAAGGCGACCTGAATGCAACCAATCACATATTGACGTATTTACATTTACTTTCTTACATTACGTTTCTCTGCTTTCAAAAAACCAATCGTCGTTTAGACGAGGTTTCTTGAAACGGGTTTCTTTTGCATTATTTTTCTATGTATTGTTACACCCAGTAACGTCGGTGACACTTTATTTATTTTAGTCTGCTTAACGGTTTATTATAAAAATATATATTTATATAAATTAAATGTTCGCTCGACGACTTTACAAAAATTTCTCTAAAAAATTATCCAGTTAGTTTCAAAAAGGAAAATATAAAAAAAAAACAAATTAGTGTTTCAGATGAGAGGAAATTTTAGTATACATAAAATAATTCGATTAAGTGACATCTATCAATGGGTACGATTTTCGTTTTACAGTATGTATAAAATTATTCCACAAACTGATGGTAAACAAAGAAAAAAATTATGGCCTTGAAATATTTTATATTCCTTTTTTGTTTGTATTAGTGTGAAGCAATCCGAGGTGAACGAAACGAACGAAATTAACGAAGGAAACCCTACTACCCAGTTGTATGATTAAGTGCTTGAAAAGCGTTAATTTAGCGGTCAAATTGAGCGCACGAGAACACCTCAATTTGAGCATCAGTTTACACTAAATTTCGATGAAAATGCACGAATGACAGTTGAACACAATCGAAAGTAGCGTAAAGTAGTGTTGGTAATACGACTGATTTAGTTCAAAAATTGTTTGATAGATGGTGTATCAATTTAGTTCGCACTACATACCACAACCGCGCATCTGCAAAAATATCATTAAGAAAAACAAAAAACATATTTTTGAAATTTTTGTTGCAAAGAATAGAGAGTAAAAATGCTCAAATATCATCGGCGTTAGCAGTGTGTGTGATATGTACATGCGGTGTTAAACAAATAACTTTTAATTTTTTTAGAGGGTTTTTCGTAGTGACTACTACGCCTAAAGGCTAATTTAAACATCTGTGCCTGCATATCAGCAAAACAAGCAGGCTTTCTAAAGAGAATTTTAGCAAGTTTTGATGCCTTTTCACACAAAAATCTTCGGTCACTCAGTCAAAGTACAACTGGAGAATTATTTAGAAGAAACGAAATGAAAACGAACGGAGGATGCGATCCAATTAAATTTTCTTTGATTTCGTCTTGCCGGTTATGTTAACGGATGTAAAATTTTCCACAAATCGTCCTCAATTTACATTTCTGCCTGGTCGTTCAAGGTTCGAATCACTGGATTGTGAATAAAACAAAACAATTCAATTTATCACAAACAAATTTATTTATTGAGCACAAAAATTAAAACAACACAATTTATTAACAAAAATTCACAAAATCACTTTCTATAATTTTTGCACAATTTTACTAATCACTTATTAACTTTTATATCGCACTAAAACACTTTTTAAATCACTTTTTAATTCCTTTTAATTCTTCACACTATCGCTTAAAACGTTCGATGTTGAAAGGCCGAATGTCAGAAGGCCGAATGTCGAAACACCTAACGCCGAAAAGCCGAATGGTAGGAAGGCCGAATGTCGAAAGGCCGAAGGTCGTATGACCGAATCTGTCGAAAGGCCGAAAGTGTTGAAAGGCCGAATTGGTCGAAAGGCCGAACGTCGAAAGGCCGAATGAGTCGAATGACCGAACGTGTGGAAAGGCCGATTTGGTCAAAAGGGCGAATTTTCATTAAATTTTCCTTCACTTAATTGATTGAAATCAATATTTAAAACCATTAAATTTATTTCTTAATGTAAAATGATTTAAATAAATTGAAAATACGTGCTAATAAATCCTGTGTATGTAGCATATTAATTTTGTCGGGTAAAAAGATTTATTTATTTTTCTTCTTTTTTTTATAATTAATTAATTTTTAATTATGTATAAGATAGAAAAAAAAGTAAGAAGATTTTAATATTTAAGGCGATTTACTATTAAACATTTTTATACAAAAGTTTTGATAAAAATATAAATTTTGAAAATTTTCTTTCATAAAAAGATTAAATTGAAATCAATTTCGACACAAACGGCCTTTCGACACAATCGGCCTTTTGAAATTCGCCCTTTCGGCCTATTCGGCCTTTCGACACATTCGGCCTTTCGACACATTCGGCCTTTCGGTGTTCGGCCTTTCGACATTCGGCCTTTCAGCCCTATTCCCTTACCAAATACTGATGATCCAATTCGATGTCATTCGCCTTTTTATATACTCAAACCAAAACTTCTAGAAATCTCATGATTTTTCCAGTAAGAAAAGTCTAGAAACATTTAGAACAGTTTTATCATGGAAAATTCCATTTTAGTACAATAAAACTTAGCGCTATTAATTTAACTTAGTCTATTATACCCTAGGTGTCACCGTAACAACATGTATTAGTTTCGCCCTGCTGAAATAAATTTCAATTGGAAAAATTACGATACATATTGAAAATGGAACTATAAGGTCAATCAATATAAGTGGAATTTAGTCAAGAAAATAGATGGACCATAAGAAAATGACTCCAAATCTCTGATAAATGAAGTAAATAAAAAATTGTCAGTTTAAATTATTCCTGTGTTTATGGAGTAATTGACCGACTTAAAGGGCAAGAAATTTAAGCAACTACTTCCATGCACTATCAGAACCTGAGTTAAATTATCTAGTAGTAGGTGTTAACAGCCATTGCAACCGTTGCAGTTTAAATCTTAATCGGTACCTATAGTTCCCAGACTAATTTATTACCCTGAATATGGGGTAGTTTTTGGGCTTGATGGACGGAGAATTAGGTCAGTTACTATGTGTACTATCGGAAACTGAATTCAAAATTCTGGCAAGGGGTGCTAAGGCCCATTTATCAGTTTCAGTCAAAATCTCTATTGGTACCTTAAGTTCCCAGAATAATTTATTCCCCTCGAAAGGAGGTATTTTTTGGGCTCTTTGGATGGAGAATATGGTCAGCTTCAAGGTCGAAATGTGAGTGAAAGTCGCTGGCAAGGGGTTTTCGGTTTACGATTTCAATCTGAATCGTTAATCATAAATATAAATATTCGGTTCAAATCAAAGTTTGGAAATAAATGATAACTCTGGCCAAAAATGTCATCATTTTCCAATTTTCTTTTTATAGTTGAGGAAATTTAATTTGTTTTAAATATTTTAATTTTCTTATTAGAATAAAATCGTATCACAAATACAAATTGAGTACTGAACTCTAGTGTGAGAAAAATTATCTAATTATTATTTTGTTAAAGCTTAAAAAGTTTATCCATTGAAATTTGCCGTAGCAATGTTCGATTTTTCGGTTCGTTTTAGTTATGATGTTTAAAGGCTTCGATCATTACCGATTTCTCTGTATTATAGGAATGTCAGACGGATTTCCAAATCATTGCAAAAGTAAGCCGGACAGCTTTGGCTGATTGTAATACAGCAGCCTCAGTGAGAGCAACATCCCACTCTGTATCGTCTGCAAGCAATCAATTTGCTCTACAGGCGTCTTGAAACATTAGGTGCATTACACCATCTACAGTTCTCAAATATTGAAATGATGTTGCTCCTCTTAATGTAGTAGGAGTACTCTCAAATAAAATCTTTCAGGATCATTCATCCCAACAGCATACCTTCTACTGATTGCTTTCTGTTCACGACGTGGTCTGCGTTTTGGAACACAAAGTGCAGAAGGATTTCAGGGTACAAAAGATCTTTCTCGTTTTCAACATCTTTCATCATTAGTAATATTCTCATTTATTTCTTCCACAATTTCAACATTATCATCAAATGTATCACTAGCCGCATTTCTTCACGTTTGATCTGATCCAGATTAGATCATGTCTCATGAAACGACACCAAAATGCATAAACAAACAAACACCAAATGTCAATTTTCTGTTTCGTTTAGTTTTGAATCTGCCTGTTCATATGCGTATTGTATTCATCATATTCATCATAATATGATGAATACAATACTCGTGTGAAGTGTATTGTTCATTTCACTGCTACCAACCACTTAATACTGTTACGTTTTTGCCTTGTCAATCAAGGTTCGTATCACTGGATTGTGAATAAAACAAAATCAATTCAATTTTTCAACAACGAATTTATTTATGTCACACAAAAATTATAACAACACTTTTTACTAACGATAATTCACAAAATCACTTTAAATAATTTTCACACAATTTTACTGTTCACTTATAATTTTTATTTCGCACTACAACACTTTTTAAATCACTTTTTAATTACTTTTTAATCTTCACACTGTCACTTTCCAAATACTACTAATCCTATTCGACTTCGTTCGCCTTTTTATATACACAAACTACACTTCTAGAAAGCTCATGACTTTTCCATTACTAATAGTGTAGAAACATTTAGAACTGTTTTATCATGGAAAGTTCCATTTTAGTACAGTAAAACATTGAGCTATTAATTTAACTAATTCTATCACACCCTAGGTGTCACCGTCACAATACAAAATTATTGTTCACCTACATTTTAATAGTTGAACTAATTTTTAGATCATCATTTGTGATGCAAAATCAATATTGGATCAAATATGGTTGTTGTTTCACGTATAAATTTTGATCTGTTCCGAATCACTATGCGTCAAGAAATCCAGCTACTATTGGAAATGCGATTGTTATCAAAGATATCGTCCATTATACCAACCAAGCCAAAAAAGTTGTGTCTTTGACCTTCTCTGCCGCTTCTTTCCAGGAAAATAACAGATTGTTGATACCATTGTTCCTCCACATAGCTTCAGCAGGGCTAATATATCGAGAGTCAAGAAAACTTTGCACCACATCAAGTTGAATTTCCATACTGGCGCAATCATAGCCTTTGAAAACATACTTTCACCACACTTACAGATGCACAAGCTTCCTTTATCAATGACAACTGAATGTTTTATTTATTTATTTTTTCTTTAAGATCCTTCATGAACTCTTTCAACTTTAAGCTAAATACTTCTTATTAGAGTATACAAATAAAATAATTTACTGATTAAACAAAATAACTTTTATTGAATGTTGTACTTATAATATGGACAAGGAGGAAGTGAAGTCAAAATAAAAATTAAACTGAAAAATCAAACTACTTATCGCTTTAACTTAATTCACTTTTGTCGCCATCTGTTGGCAATAATACTAATTAGAAATTAAATTGAATTTAAACTACGTTATCCAACACTTCTGCAATCAAATCCGGTCGGTTTGATGCAATACATCCACTTAGGTTTTCAGTGTTTGCAGCCCATTTAGTATAGCAGGTCATTGTTACAAAATAATCTGGATTTCCAAATTTGCTTACAACGGACATAACGTCTTGATAACGGTGTTGCATATTCCGTGGGCTTCCTTGGAAAGAAGATGGAAGTACAATGGGAATTTCAATTTTGGTTCCGTCATTTTCATCTCTTTGTTGCATGTGGCCCACTACGCCATTGTATTTTTCAACCCTCAATTTAATCATCAACAATAAATTATTGAGTTAGCCTTTTTGCAGAGAGAAAAGGATTAAATTTCTTCTTTGGGGCAAAAATAAGTGCATAATATTGTATTTGTCTTATTTGTCGACCAGGATGCAATCCATCCTCTCCATAGGGATATAAAACTGGGTATAGCATTGGTTCGCATTTAGGATGCAAATCTATTTTGCCGAAATGATAAAATTAACGGTGGAAGCTCTTTTCCATCTTTTGTCAAGCTTTTTTCAAATTCTTGCTATGTTTCCCGTTTCCATACAAGTTGACAATTTTTGCACTGTCTTTCCCACAACTTTTGTTGCGTTCATTTGCTTCATTTGGTTACTTATATGCTCTTCAGAGTCCAGCATTTACAACTGAGCGTATTTTCGTGGTTCACCCTCTTTGAGATGAATGTTTTTTAAAGTCACATGATAAATTTGCCCACAAACTTTAAAACAAAAGATTCCTCCAATAGGAATTGCGCTGTCTCCTTTTTTGTTGAAGTATGGACCCCACATTCAGGCGAATGCAGAAGCACTGTCAAAGGATCGAATATTTTCCAGTTGAATCCGGTTGTACTTCCCCTTTACGGCAGAAATAAGTAAATAATTTTTCCCGGTTGCCTTTCACTTTGAAATTTCAAAGATCCACAGCCTTTGCATTCAATTGGCATCGATCGTAAAAACTGTGGTACATCGATAGAATCGGATTTTGATATTCGTATTCGTGCTACGTTTCGGGTTTTATCAAGTTGTTTTAGTTTGTTTTACCCACAGTTGTTACCATCATTTGTGCCTTTCTTGCACGTTTTTGAGCTTTGTGCTCTTCTTTGTGATTGGCGTTTCTCTGGGCCCCTTTGTTCTGCTTTTATATTTTCCTTAACCTTCCGCTCTTCAGTGAGATGCCCCTTCTCAGTGTCATGCTTTGTGCTTGATTTGCTCGTTTTTGAAGTTTCTCCTCTTCCGACATAGGATCTGGGGTTCGCTTTTTGGCTGGTGCCATCAAAACATTTTTTGATAAATAATCGTTCAAAAGAAAATGTATCAACAAAATGATTGAAAAAATTTAAATTCGCTCTATAACCGTAAAATTTCCGATTAGTACTAAAATGGTATTCATGAAATTTAAAATTGTGCGCTGTAAGTTTACAGTGACAAATTTGTTGACGTAAAGCACCATATCTTGATTTTATTGGCGACACGATTTTTTCAGGATGTACTAGGCAATGGTTTATATGGGACGCCATAAGGCCAAGGAACGCCCTGCCACCGGTAATCCTCTACTTTCTCTGTTAAATTCAAAATAAATACCTCACACATACCGTCAAGCTGAAGGTATAAAATGATCACCCCATTTACTGCATTTGGCCGTAAAATATGATGCTACCGAATAACAAAAAATGGCTGACGAAATACAAACAACAAATGTTCGCATTTATTTACTATTTTTTCTAACGAAGCAAGCGCCTGCAAATGCTGTTCATGTGAAAGTTGATGATATATACCGGATGAATATAAGAGATGAGTGCGGTTCATGACTTTCAAGGGAAGAACCTTATGTAAGATTGCTCACACCTTGACAATGGTTCTACATACCGGAAATCAGAGTCAAAAAATGTAATGCATGCATTTCTCAAATTTTGCACCAAGTACAAACATTTTTTGTGATTTATCTTGAATTAATTCGCCGAATCGGCTCCGTCGGATTCACTCGATGAAAAAGGATGGCGACCGTTAATCGGACAAAAACCGTAAACATTTAGAATAGCTTACTCTGTTTTTCTCTTCCTCTCCTCGGTCATAAAATTTAAAAACACCTAAACTGTTCCTTCATAATTAAATATATTCTTTGGTTCTTATAGACATTGGCGGTTTTTTATGTTTTTCTAGATGCACCACATAACTATTTCAGTTCTATGGTCTATATGGGAGACAGAGCGAAAAGGTAAATTTTGAAATACATATTGTTTACGGATCCCATTCGAAACGCGATATTCTAAAACGTGATACGGTACAAAACGCGATATGGTACAAAACGCGCTAAAGTACAAAACGCGATATGGTACAAAACGCGATATGGTACAAAACGCGATATGGTACAAAACGCGATATTTCAAAACGAGATGTGGTACAAAATGCGATATTTCAAAACACATACCCTAATTCCATCGTACATGTTCAATTTCACCATAAAGGTGGAGCAAAATTTGATTAAATGAAGGCAGATTAATAATTTTAAAATATCGCGTTTTGTACCATATCACGTTTTGAAATATGGAATTTTGTACCATATCGCGTTGTAAAACATATCGCGTTTTGAGTGGATCCCATTATTTACAGACGTATTTATTGTAATACAAATTATACGTATGAATGTAGATAAAGAAAGCAATTCCCAATAGATTATAATAACGAGAGGATTTTTGTTCAAAAAATAAACCAAACAAAATTTTTCTCGAATGTCAGTATGATGTAAAAATTATCAAATGGTCCTTGGGGTCAGCCAGATAAATAATATGCATAGTATGGACATTCGAGAAAAATCATTTCACTTTGGGAGTTTTGATTTTTGTTGAACAAGTTTAGTCGTTTGTTTTACTCTCACTTCTATATTTTTTGCTATTTGCTAAGAATTTCACTTCGGTGTTCGGTCTTTTTAGTTATATGCGGTAGGTACACTTTGCTAAATTGAACTATACTACTGTTTGTGTGGAATTATTTTTATTAAACGATTATCTTTTTAATTCGACCTAATCTTTATGTAGATCATGTACATGAACGACAAAAATTCTTCTTTTTAGTCTGACTGAATTTTCAAATTATTCGAATTTTTTATTCACTATATTCAATTAGGGTGAATTCTTGAATCAAAATAAAGCTTTGACTGTTAAGAGTCAAGTTTATAGGGGAAGGTAGTCGTAAATAAATCCTCAAGATATTGCTACAATTTCAGAGCTATGTTTGATTCGATCACTGGATTTTGCAAAACACAATAGCCGTCTTCCAATAGGCAAAATTTGTAACTTGGAAGTACTTGTGAGTAGATACCCAATGGAAGGAGAAATTGAGCAACACAAGTAAAACATAGCCATCTGTTTAGTTGTTTTTTTTTTCTTTTGTAGTTGTATATTAGCTGTCTTCCATTTACGGTAGTAAAGTACTCGCAAGTACTTGTAGCTACTCACAACTACTGTGTTAAGAAAACAGAATTAGTTATGCATAAAATTTGCCCTAGGTGGATTTTAGTTGCGAAAATTCCAATAGATGGCTTTTATAACTTTTTCGATATTTTTCGAGAGTTTTTTATTTTGGTCGAGTTTTTTTTAGTTTTTGGTAATGTTAAATGTCAAATTTAATAAAAAATTATTTTGTTATTGATGTTATATTTTTATAAAAATGGATTTAAATACCAATACGGTAATAAATATCAATGATTTCCCTTCATTGTACTATATGTCCAATTTTTATCGCCTTTACCAATGTACAACTACAAAAGAAAAAAAAACAAGTAAACAGATGGCTAAGTTTTACTTGTATCACTCAATTTCGCGTTCCTTTGGGAATCTACTCACAAGCACTTCCAAGTAGCAAATTTCTCGCATTGGAAGATCGCTATTTATTGACGATTGTAAAAGTAGAGAAAGCGCCTCTCGAGGAAAAAAGTTAAAATGAGGCAACTGGCAAAATGACATTACTCATAAATGGGACGAAAGAAAATTTTGCAATCCGTTACTTAAAAATTGTTTTTATAATCCAAAATATGAATTATTTACAATTATTAGCAATCTGGTAAGTAAAAATTGTGTTTACAGTTCAAAATTGGAATTCTTTACAACAATTTCGAACGTCAAATTATCAGCTAGCTCAGTTTAAAATATTTCCGCTAGGTGGAATCTGTGATGCTCCAATCGTCAATATAAATCAGAATTGAAAATATGACAAAAAATTGCACATCTGCAATTTTCTATTAAATTTGACATTTAAAATTAGCAAAAATCAAAAAACTCGAACATAATAAAAAACTCTCGAAAAATATCGAAAAAGTTCTAAAAGCCATCTATTGGAATTTTCGCGACTTAAATCCACCTAGCGCAAATTTTATGCGTAATTAATTCTGTTTTCTACGCCATCGTGTAAGAATGAGTAGTTGTGAACAGCTACAAGTACTTGCGAGTACTTTACTACCGTAAATGGAAGACAGCTAATATTTTAGTAAAAATTTCCAAACACTTACTGCTTATAGCACTTTATTTCACACTTGTTCACTTATCATCACTATTTCACCAGTTAAATTAAACTGCAACCTATGCAGCAAATCGGCAGTTTCGGGCTTAACTACAAACACAATGAATTGTTATGAATATCTGTAGGTCAAACACAATATTAAGTAATACACATTATATTACAAACATCTTTGACCTAGCCTCGTTATGGCTCATGACCGTCGTAATAAGTAATTAGGGAAATTTTCTCTTCTTGTATAATAAGACGTAGTTGTCACTGTGTATAACATTATCACAACGTTTGACCACTTTCAGATGTCGCACAATATTGTGGGAGGTACTGTTATTGTAAAGATCTTGATCTGAAACCGTCACGAAAAGCCTAACTTTATTCATCACACATGTTCACCATAGTGTGGTGAAAAGCAATTTTTTTGCTGTCAAATGTGGTCACCCCATTAGAAAGTTTTTGAAGAATGAGAGAAAGAATTATCGGTCGCATTGGAAAGATCTTAGGTTGACCAGACGTCCAGGTTTCCCAAGTACAAGTTCTAGGTTTTCAAGCTTTTGCGAACGTCCGAGAAAATCTTTTACATTTTCCTGGTTTTTAGATAATACTCATTCAGGAGCCAGAAAAATAATAATTTCTAACCTTTCAAAAGAATGGAAATGGGATAATTTATAGAAGTTCCTGAGAAAAGGTCAAAATACTTCAGACGAATATTAGTATGAGTACGACCCAAGAAATTCTTCAGTAAAAGCCTGAATTGCTTACGTAAGTAAAAACAAATTTCCATCACCATGTAAAATCCAAAGTATTATTAATAGTGTCCTGCAATATTTATCGAATTCTGGGCTTGTTTTATTTAAGAAACTCCATCCCAGCCCCATATGGAACTTCTTCGATTACGTACCAATTTCCTTGAAATTTGCTATCTGACTTAGCTAACATATTTGATTAGCAATGAATTAGTCGCAGAACATTCAAAGAGAACATTCAAGGAAAGAAAGAGATTTCACCGCAAATTTGTTTTGTAACCAGTGGATGGTCGTCGCCCCAAACCAATTCTATATAATATATTTCGAAATTTAACAGGCCGCTCCTGGTTTTTTTTTTAGTAACTAAACTCTTAGCAAGATAAAATCGTAATTCTATTCTGAAACACCGTTTCACCAAATTTATTGTTAAACCAATTACTAAAATTTTATTTAATTCTAACGTTTTACCAAACTTTAATTTCAAGCTTTAAAATTAGTTAGTAAATTTTAAAAATTGTGTCGATAATTCTGAGATGTATATAGGTTATCAATGACGGCTCAACTTCCGAAGAATTTTCTTCCTAAGTAATTTGGATTCCGAACACTCATAAGACTAAAATGTCTAGAATTTCAGAATTCTAGATAATTCTTTACATTTTTGTATTACCTAAATTATATGAAGAACCATTGAAGCATGTATCAACTGCATACCTCACCTTTTCTTGTAAACATTGAGTAACTTAATATGTTTAAGTTGACCCAATTCTTGATACATATGCAAACCTCTAACCTTTCAAACAACATACACGTAAACAAAACTACAATTGAAGATGTTTTACATGATTCCTTTCCTTAAGCATTTATTTGAACGAACATAAAATAAAATTTAATGAACACTTCATAAGCATAAAACATTCTCGTATACGAGTATACAAACATTGTTGTTTAGATAAATGTAGATGTCAAGTGCCAAGTGTGTTGTAAATATGGGTGGTATTTTTTCAATAAAATATATGTAGCTTTTTAGTTTGACAAGTTTAACTACCCACAAATTACAACAAAAATATTCATTTCTAAATTTTTAATAATCAATTAAAATTCCTTACGGTTTGACTTATTATGTATCCATGATCAATCAATCGTGATCTTTGATCATTTTTTAAATCATAAATGTGTGCTCCTTAGACGACGTGATATGCGATACTCTAAAATAGTTTCAACAAAAAATCGTGCAATCTAATCCTCATCTCTTGCGGATGATTTTTCACGATTAATTACGAAAACACAATTATGTACATACATGAAATTAAATAATTGACAAACGTTTTTCTTTAATTTATATTTCCAGGCCATCAGGTGTTGTACACGCACGCACCGATTTCCCAACATCACCAAATTATACAAATTCTATAGCAACAGCCACAACCACAATAGTCACACCACCATCAACAAAACCATTAAGCCAACAACAACAACAAAATAATCAATCAACACAAGTAATCCATAATAGTAACAGTAGTAGTATAAATAGTAGCAATCATCAAATACAAAAACAAATTGCATCGAGTACCCAACAACAATTGCAAATGCAACAAGCTGCATCTTCTGGCCGCATCCAAAGTCCAGCTGTTGCAACAATCGCACCAAAAATATCACGAGAAATGGCATTTCGACCAACGGAATTAACCACACCGACGACAACATCACTTTCAACGGTTTCGGCCAATCCAAATACGAGCAGCAGTGGCAGTAATTCGAGCGCCAATCAAATTATCAATTGGTCACTTATAAATGGCGGATCAAATGTAAATATATCGCGTAAAGCTGATGCTGATCTTAGTTTTATGGACAATGATGAGCCGGTTATGATGAAGAGCAGTTCAAGTAAACATCATCAAATGCAACAGGTGCTGAATATGATACCGGAACGTGAACGTATAATCACAACTGATTTGCCACCAATGACAAGTATTGCAATTTCGAAACCGGTCAAAGATATATCAATACCGACAGCGTCCGCCCTAAATAGTTCGGCTGGTTCAAATGGATCATCGGCCAATTCATCAATGCAATCGGCTAAATTACAAACGACCGGAACACCAATCAAGCTCAGCTCAAATTCAAATCTAATCGAAAATTCAATACCAATGATGGCCAACCCATTAACAAAACCAATATCAGCTGGTGGCCATCTACAGCAAGGTATACCGCAATCAAATAAATTATCTGGCGGTGGTAATAATTCATCGCACAGTAATCATCATGACAAAGGAAATTTAATTTACCAAAGCCAAGCGGAATCCGATAATTTCGGTCATCACAAGGGGACGATAAATATGAGAACGCACCATCATGCAGGTGCCCATCATGATTTGTCTCGAATTCGGGCGAGTCAAGATTATCATAGTTCGTCGGATGAGAATCGATCGTCGGGTCATGCCAGCATGTCAGATAATGGACATAGAAGTTCATCGCCCGGTGGTAATCATACAAACGGTTTACACCGAAATACCGGTCTCCTTGGCCCTCTGCCCGAAGATCGTTTAGCGGCCGGTGTTACAAATCGAAGTGGACGATCACGAGTTAGTACAAATCATTCGAGATCACGACATCGTATTGCACCCGCTAAAGCACCGTGGGGTGGTGGTGGCCTCGAAGATATTAAACTTGCCATACAACAGTTGACAATACGTTCGCAGACGAGCACCAGTACGTATAGTAGTTTGAGTGCAGGATCAGAAAGTTCAGAACCGGTACGTCGTTTGGGACGGTATTCATCACTCGAAACCGTTAACACGAATATAACGAATGCCGATGAATTTGTATGGGTTGACTCGCATAACCGTTTAGTTGAATTGCAACAATTGCCCTGGACCCAGCATTGTATATTGCGTGTTATTCGTGCGGGACGATGTCGTGAACATGCCGAGCGTATATCAATGGAAGCTATACCACGAATTGGTTACCTATTACAGCGAGCACTGGTTCGAATAGCAAGAGAGGTGCAACGGTTATCAGGATGCCTGGGATTGTGTTCTAAACATGAAGTCGCTGGTGCATTCAAAATAGTCTTGTGTCCAGCATTAGCTGATTCATGTATTAAGGCTTGCCTTCGAGCAGCGGCCATGTTTGCTGTACCCGGCGATAGTGCCCTACGACAAAGTAAATCATCTAGAGCTGGTCTTCAATTGCCTGTCGGGCGATTCCATCGTTGGATGACTGATGCACGTTTGGGCCGTTTTGTTCATGAATATGCTGCCGTCTATTTATGTTCTGGCCTAGAAAATTTACTCGAAGAAATTTTATTACAATGTTTAGCTCGAGATTCCACTTCAAATTTGTCGGCTACCGGTTTGGAACATGCAATCGCTAGCTCGGGAGATTTATGGGGACTGCTTCAACCATTTGCACACTTAAATGCCGGCCGAATTGCAACCGGTGCTCTAACTATGCCAAGATGGGCTAGTCAATCATCAATTGGATCCAGTTCGGATAACTCAAATCATAACAGTAGCAGTGGTAACAAACAATCGTCGAGTCTTGAACCATGTCTTTTGACTACGTGCGTTGGAAGTATTTTAGAATTACGAGAATTAGTTGGAAAGGCACAAAAGAAATGTCAAAATATGTCGTTGTCGTTTGGCGGCCTAAAAGCTTTGTTTTATTTTATGAGATGCTCACAGCTGGAGCACAATGAAGGAGGTGTTAATGGGAATTGTAATACAATCCAGGAATTATGCTATGAGAGAGCATACGTTGTACTGCCTCCTCTAGTCGAATGGTTGAGAGTGGCATCAGCTCATTGCGAATATAGACACGGCATGCTGATTGATAAAGACGATATTATGCAAGCAGCTCGACTTCTATTGCCTGGAGTTGATTGTCCACCTCGACCATATCTATGTGATGAGGATTTACCGTGTAAAAAATCGACGACATTGATGCCATCACCGGGCGGACAAATAAGTTCACCAACACCATCCACACTAGCAACCGATGACGCAAATGAATGTGGCCGTAGAGCTTGTTTAATACTTGCTTTTCGCCTGATGTTATCTGGGCGGCCAGAACTTTTACACCAAGCCATTGCACTACTTCCGCCCGCCTCAAAATACGACAGCTTAAATCATCAAGGCCTAACAGCACTTATGATTGCAGCCATTCGTAATGATGAAGTTGTCATGCAAACATTACTCGATGCTGGTGTTGATCCTAATATTGAAGTACCAAATATTAGCCATCAACAGTGCTCAGCAATACATCCTGAAACGCAACACTGGACTGCAATGACATTCGCAGCATGTCGTGGAAATTACCAAGCAGTTAGACTGCTCCTGGAACGTGGTGGTCATGTCGAAGGTGGCGCCCGCTTAAGTGAGGATACATGCACTCTTACACCGTTACAAGTGGCCAGTGGATCAGGATCAATAGAAATCGTATCACTTTTATTGGCCCATGGAGCTCATGCATTTTTATCGACACAGCAAAAAGATTCGCTTTGTTATTCGGGCTCGGCACAAAGAGGATGCTTTTCAGCAATATCGGTCGCAGCAGCACATGGCCAACGACCATCACTACGCAAATTATTATCGCATCCACTATCACCGGGTAGCCGAGAAGTGCTGTCTTTGGAAGAAATGCTGGCCGAAAGTGATAGTACAACTCGTGGTGGTGCTAATGAACGCCAAAATGAAACACCACCAACATTAAATAAAACACAAATCAAAAGTTTACAAGAGGCTATGTACCACAGTGCAGAAAATAATTATTTAGGTAAGCGATCGGACGTGTTACTCATACAAGACCGTATTTAATATTTTGTCTAATTTTAGATATAACAGTAGAGTTACGGGCACTTGGCGTTCCATGGACATTACATTGTTGGATGCATGCCTTGGCCGCCGCACATGAATTACGACTAGATGCGGTGATTGATCAGCTACTTCAAGATTTTTTGCATGTTTGTCCCGACGATTATAGCACCCAATTTGTGTCTGAATGCTTACCATTACTTTTCAATATATTCAGATACAGTAAAGTAAGTAGTCGTGTATATTCCATTCCGCGTAGTGTCAAAAACAAACTAAATAATTTTTATATTTTACATACCTACCTAATTATAAACAGAAAGAGGGAACAACCTTGTTATTGGCCGATATTTTTGCAACCTGCTTTGGCTGGGAGCCCATCAAACCAATTATTGAAAATGTTAACCAACCGGTAAATGGATCACGCATCGATCCAAAATTTGTCAATAATCCGGAATTGAGTGATGTTACATTTCGGGTGGAAGGTAAAATATTTTATGGACATAAAATTGTATTGGTGACAGCATCACCCCGTTTCCAAAATATGCTCTCATCAAAATTGACCGATGGCACAACACCAACTGTACAAATTAATGATATCCGCTATAATATATTCCAATTAGTTATGCAATATTTATATAGCGGTGGTTGTAATTCACTTGAGGTATCATCGAGTGAGGTACTAGAATTAATGGCGGCTGCCAGTTTTTTTCAACTAGAAGGGTTGCTACGGTATACGGAGGCAAGGTGCTCAGAAATGATTGATATCGATAATGTGGTTGCTATGTATATACACGCAAAGGTAAGGACATATAACATAACTACCTACATCATTTATATATCAAATACGAGATAAATTTTCTCTCCCCAAAAGGTTTACAATGCATCCAAACTGATGGAATATTGTCAAGCATTTTTATTACAAAACATGGTTGCTCTGCTAACATATGACGATTCGGTAAAGCGCTTACTCTTCGCTAAGAAAATACCAAATCATGATGTATTAAGTGGTTTGTTGACAACACTGCAGGCCCGTATTAAGATGAGACGGCATCTACAAAATCCGGTTAATATAAAGAGACCAGCAACTGTATTATCAAGTCGAATATCATAAAACAAAAAAAATTATTAAATTTTATTTTTGATTTTTATTATAAAAAAAGTTATAAACTAATTATTATTTTTAATTATTTCTTTTTATTAATTATAATTATTAATTTAACTGCGATTTAAACAGAAAAAGAAGAATTTTAATATTTTAAAATAAATTTATATAAAAAAAATTTTATTATTGAAAAAGAAACATTTTTTTGTAATTTACTGGACAGCCAGAAGAGAGTTGGAGCCCTGGAGAGTTCAAATTAGATCATGACTATATGATTAAAGCGATAGTGTAAAGATTAAAAAGTGAATTAGTGAAAAATAAAAAATTTTAGGTGAAATGAAACAGATTCTCTCCGAATTAAGAGTTCCAGAATTAAAAAAGGAACTTGAGAAACAAGGTTTGGCCATTGATTGTAGTAAAGGTTCTTTACAAGTGGACCTACATTTCAGATATGGAACAACAAATAAAGAAAGTTGAACAACCAATCCAGGAAATTGCTTACGGGCAAAAGAGAATGGACGAAAAACTTCTCGTATTATCCACTTCGCTACATGACGAATTAGAAAAATTGCAGACGGATTACAAAGGAAGATTCAGCAGGTTGCACAAAAATTAGAAACGAAGGTTCAACAGGTTGAAGAGAAATTACAAACAGAGGTCTAACAAGTTGAAGAGAAGTTTCAACGTCTCGAGAAAGAATTAATTGCTGTCAAGTCAAGTGAAATAATGACGCAAGTGGTACAGACTGTTCAAACAATCAACTTAAAGCCACCAACATTAGACAGTACAACATCTTTCGCCATTTTCAAATTTCAATGAGAAACGGTGGCAAATCAATATCTTTGAACTACGGCAGTGACCACAAGCGTGAAATTTATCGCATAGAACTGAAAAGCCGCTACCAAAAGGGAGGAGAATCGCTTCAGGAATTTTCATCAGCAATCGAACGACTGAAATTGACTAAAAATAGACGCATTTATTGACGGCATTCACGATCCAGAGAAGCGCAAGGCGGTGATGTTGTCACCTAAAGCGACCTTTGCGGAAACCATCGCTTGTCCGTTGATGAACGAGACTGCATAAGCCATCACTAAACCATTAATGAAAATACGCAGAGTGGAAATCGACACCAGCATAAACACCGAGCGGTCGGACGTCGGAGCCAAGATACCGTGACGGAAGCAGCCAAATCAGATGTTGGACATGTGATAGAACCGATCACATCTCACGGGAAACAAGAAAAAAACAGGGAAGATCACCATCTCCTATGCAGCAAAGACCAAGCGCCAAATGACGACGGAGCAGTTAAACTCAAAATAGTCAGCTTAAAGGGGCAGAAGCTGACTCCCACAACCGATTGTCCCGTAATCTCCATCCGCGTTTCGAAAGTAGCAAGAGGCGGTGATAGCTTAAAAATCAAAGACGATTTGATGGCACGGGTGGATTTATTTTGGGAGGAGTGTTATCACAGGAAACTAATGGCCAAGAACGAGTTATTGCGTACTATTTCAAAACATAAAAACATAAGTATCTTTATGGCCAAAAATTCCATTTACGAACGAATCACTACGCTTTACACGGCGCTTTAACATCTGAAGCCAGATGCAGTCCTAAAGAGGAATAAACGAAATTCGCTTTTGAAATATCGGAAAACGTTTAACGGTGAAATTATTTTTTTTTAAGCAAAGTTACAAACCACACTTCAAAAGCCAAGAACATACTACCAAAATCATTTGATATGCTTTAGCCTATTCAGCAAATTAGAACATTACAATTACTGAAAAAACACAATCAATATTTGCTGGGTTCCATTTAATGTGGCAAAGTACACACAAGTACTTCTGACTGCAAGCAGCTACTTTTACTAAATTTTATGAGTAGTTTGCTTTTTGAATTTATGGCGATTTCGTTACCAGAATATTTAGTACAACTAATCCATATTATTTTAATGCAATAATAATGTTTAACAATAAACAATAATGTTTAAAAACAAAATTTTAATACAATAATAATGTTACGTAATTAATTAATTATTTAAAAATCGAGTTTAAGACATTTTTACAAAAGTAAAACACACGCCCTCTTTTAAGCAAAACCAAATATTTCAGCACTTAGCAGAAACATTGTGTAATAAATGTAGTACATATGCCCTAACAGAGATGTCACCATATCGACATATTATAGACACTTTTGTTTTGATTGCATAAAAGAAACAAATGTAAATTAACTTGTATATGATGAGATAGCTGAGGTAGTAAGGTGATGGATTGGAGTGAAGAAGAAGGTCTGGAGTTCGAATCCAAGCAAAGCCAACGAAAAAATTTGTTTTTAGATAAATAATTGTGAATTGGGAAGATTATCGAGATCGAGATCGTCGCTACAAAAAAAATTTGGTGAAATTCGTGTAATAAAAAAAAAAATCAAATTTTTGCTTCAAAAAAAAAATAATAATAAAGTCGGAAGTTTCAAGAATCGAACTCCAAACCTTGCACACATCACTCCTTCATCTTACCACCTAACCAATCATCTCTATATCAATTTCTACTCAGTTTTTCGTGTAAAATACTGATAAATTCGGACTTGATGAAAAATCGCATACAAATTTTTATTATTTTACCAGGCGAACAGAATTTAAAAAACAACATAATTGTCAGCAACGTGACATTATTTTGTATCAAAGCGTGCCACTTCAAGTTATGTGACATTTGAACATACAAAATAAAGTCATATTGCTGACAATTCTACCTTCTTGTAATTTCTGTTCGCCTGTTTAAATGACAAAAATTTTTTGCGATTTTTGATGAAAAAAAAAATTTTTTTTTTAAAATTTCTGCTTACCTGGTAAATAAAAATTAACTTTTTTTAATTAAAAAGGCAATCAATCAATAACTCTAGCCACCCAAATAGAAAATTTGGAGCTTTTTATTACAAAAAAGAAATCCCTCAGCCGCGAGGATCGAACTATTACCATAAGAGAGCAGATTAAAACCATAGATGTTTCTCGAGTTCGATTCCCGCACCTGAAGGATTTTTTTTTTGTAATCTCCAAATTTTCTAATTGGGTGGTTGGTTGGTTGCCTAGAGTTATGATTGCATTTTTAATTAAAAAAAGTTAATTTTTATTTACCAGGTGAGCAGAAATTTAAAATTTTTTTTTTTTTTCATCAAAAATCGCAAAAAAAATTTTGTCATTTTAACAGGCGAACAGAAATTACAAGAAGGTAGAATTGTCAGCAATATGACTTTATTTTGTATGTTCAAGTGTCACATAACTTGAAGTGGCACGCTTTGATACAAAATAATGTCACGTTGCTGACAATTATGTTGTTTTTAAATTCTGTTCGCCTGGTAAAATAATAAAAATTTGTATGCGATTTTTCATCAAGTCCGAATTTATCAGTATTTTACACGAAAAACTGAGTAGAAATTGTTATAGAGATGATTGGTTAGGTGGTAAGATGAAGGAGTGATGTGTGCAAGGTCTGGAGTTCGATTCTTGAAACTTCCGACTTTATTATTATTTTTTTTTTTTATTTACGCGAATTTATTCGAATTTTACCAATTTTTTTTTGCAGCGATCTCGATCCCGATAATCTTGTCGAATTAACTCAACTTTTTTTCATCTAAAAATATATTTTATCGTTAGATTTGCTTGGGACTCGAACTCATGACCTTCGTCACTCCAATCAATCACCTTACTACCTTTGCTACCACATCATATACAAGGTAATATAAATTTGTTTGTTTTATGCAATCGCGCAGAGCAAAATAAATGTCTCTGTTAGGGCATACGTACTACATTTAGTACAAAGTGTTTCTTATACAGTTTTCTTGTTATAAACAGAATGCAGATAAATTTTTCGTTGCTTATTTGCAACTGTATGTTGGTTTTCGAAATATATTCTTACCTTAAATGTACCTACCATTTTCTTTTCGATACCGCATTAAATTCTCATCCTGTAACCATTGTAAATTATAAAAATACAAAAAACGCACGATCCGAGGTAGTAATAAGAATCATTTGTTTGAGATTCTGCTTGCCTGGTATCAGAAAAATTTGTTTCTAATCCTCGATCGAACAAGTTGGCAAAATTCTCAAAAAAAAAAAAAAATTCAATTCTACCAGGCAAGCAAGAATCGCAACAGTTATAAATATTTTGAATAAAGGGGGGTTCGTTTCTGTGATAAAACAAAAGTTAAGAAATGTTTAGAAATAATCGAGCAATCAAAATGAAAATTGTCACAGCAATTACAGGTCCCGAAACCTATTGATAGAGGTATATCGGACCATTTTAGATTTTGCCTCCCAAAACCTTGTGGGCTATAGCCCAGTTGATTTTCAATAAAATTAAATTTTCTAAGAAATGTTAAGAAATAATCGAGCAATCAAAATGAAAATTGCCACAGCAATTACAGATTCCGAAACCTATTGATATGGGTATCAACCATCGTAGTCGGACCATTTTAAATTTTTGCCGCCCAAAAACTTGTGGGCTATAGCCCAGTTGATTTTCAATAAAATTGAATTTTCTAAAAAATGTTTAGAAATAATCGAGCAATCAAAATGAAAATTGTCACAGCAATTACAGGTTTCGATACCTATTGATAGAGGTATCAACCATCGTAATCGGACCATTTTAGATTTTTGCCGCCCAAAAACTTGTGGACTATAGCCCAGTTGATTTTCAATAAAATTGAATTTTCTAAGAAATGTTTAGAAATAATCGATCAATCAAAATGAAAATTGTCACAGCAATTACAGGTTCCGAAACCTATTGATAGAGGTATCAACCACCGTAATCGGACCATTTTAGATTTTTGCCGCCCAAAAACTTGTGGGCTATAGCCCAGTTGATTTTCAATAAACTTGAATTTTCTAAGAAATGTTTAGAAATAATCGAGCAATGAAAATGAAAATTGTCACAGCAATTACAGGTCCCGAAACCTATTGATAGAGGTATCAACCATCGTAATCGGACCATTTTAGATTTTTGCCGCCCAAAAACTTGTGGGCTATAGCCCAGTTGATTTTCAGTAAACTTGAATTTTCTAAGAAATGTTTAGAAATAATCGAGCAATCAAAATGAAAATTGTCACAGCAATTACAGGTTCCGAAACCTATTGATAGAGGTATCAACCATCGTAATCGGACCATTTTAGATTTTTGCCGCCCAAAAACTTGTGGGCTATAGCCCAGTTGATTTTCAATAAAATTAAATTTTCTAAGAAATGCTTAGAAATAATCGAGCAATCAAAATGAAAATTGTCACAGCAATTACAGATTCCGAAACCTATTGATAGAAGTATAAACCATCGTAATCGGACCATTTTAGGTTTTTGCCGCCCAAAAACTTGTGGGCTATAGCCCAGTTGATTTTCAATAAAATTGAATTTTCTAAGAAATGTTTAGAAATAATCGAGCAATCAAAATGAAAATTGTCACAGCAATTACAGGTTCCGAAACCTATTGATAGAGGTATCAACCATCGTAATCGAACCATTTTAGATTTTTGCCGCCCAAAAACTTGTGGGCTATAGCCCAGTTGATTTTCAATAAAATTAAATTTTCTAAGAAATGCTTAGAAATAATCGAGCAATCAAAATGAAAATTGTCACAGCAATTACAGATTCCGAAACCTATTGATAGAAGTATAAACCATCGTAATCGGACCATTTTAGGTTTTTGCCGCCCAAAAACTTGTGGGCTATAGCCCAGTTGATTTTCAGTAAACTTGAATTTTCTAAGAAATGTTTAGAAATAATCGAGCAATCAAAATGAAAATTGTCACAGCAATTACAGGTTCCGAAACCTATTGATAGAGGTATCAACCATCGTAATCGGACCATTTTAAATTTTTTGCCGCCCAAAAACTTGTGGGCTATAGCACAGTTGATTTTCAATAAAATTGAATTTTCTAAGAAATGTTTAGAAATAATCGATCAATCAAAATGAAAATTGTCACAGCAATTACAGATTCCGAAACCTATTGATAGAGGTATCAACCATCGTAATCGGACCATTTTAGATTTTTGCCGCCCAAAAACTTGTGGGCTATAGCCCAGTTGATTTTCAATAAAATTGAATTTTCTAAGAAATGTTTAGAAATAATCGAGCAATCAAAATGAAAATTGTCACAGCAATTACAGGTTCCGAAACCTATTGATAGAGGTATCAACCATCGTAATCGGACCATTTTAGATTTTTGCCGCCCAAAAACTTGTGGGCTATAGCCCAGTTGATTTTCAATAAACTTGAATTTTCTAAGAAATGTTTAGAAATAATCGAGCAATCAAAATAAAAATTGCCACAGCAATTACAGGTTCCGAAACCTATTGATAGAGGTGTCAACCATCGTAATCGGACCATTTTAGATTTTTGCCGCCCAAAAACTTGTGGGCTATAGCCCAGTTGATTTTCAATAAAATTGAATTTTCTAAGAAATGTTTAGAAATAATCGAGCAATCAAAATGAAAATTGCCACAGCAATTACAGGTCCCGAAACCTATTGATAGAGGTATCAACCATCGTAATCGGACCATTTTAGATTTTTGCCGCCCAAAAACTTGTGGGCTATAGCCCAGTTGATTTTCAATAAACTTGAATTTTCTAAGAAATGTTTAGAAATAATCGATCAATCAAAATGAAAATTGTCACAGCAATTACAGATTCCGAAACCTATTGATAGAGGTATCTACCATCGTAATCGGACCATTTTAGATTTTTGCCGCCCAAAAACTTGTGGGCTATAGCACAGTTGATTTTCAATAAAATTAAATTTTCTAAGAAATGTTTAGAAATAATCGATCAATCAAAATGAAAATTGTCACAGCAATTACAGATTCCGAAACCTATTGATAGAGGTATCTACCATCGTAATCGGACCATTTTAGATTTTTGCCGCCCAAAAACTTGTGGGCTATAGCCCAGTTGATTTTCAATAAACTTGAATTTTCTAAGAAATGTTTAGAAATAATCGAGCAATCAAAATGAAAATTGTCACAGCAATTACCGGTCCCGAAACCTATTGATAGAGGTATCAACCATCGTAATCGGACCATTTTAGATTTTTGCCGCCCAAAAACTTGTGGGCTATAGCCCAGTTGATTTTCAATAAAATTAAATTTTCTAAGAAATGTTTAGAAATAATCGATCAATCAAAATGAAAATTGTCACAGCAATTACAGATTCCGAAACCTATTGATAGAAGTATAAACCATCGTAATCGGACCATTTTAGATTTTTGCCGCCCAAAAACTTGTGGGCTATAGACCAGTTGATTTTCAATAAAATTGAATTTTCTAAGAAATGTTTAGAAATAATCGAGCAATCAAATTGAAAATTGCCACAGCAATTACAGGTCCCGAAACCTATTGATAGAGGTATCAACCATCGTAATCGGACCATTTTAGATTTTTGCCGCCCAAAAACTTGTGGGCTATAGCCCAGTTGATTTTCAATAAAATTAAATTTTCTAAGAAATGTTTAGAAATAATCGAGCAATCAAAATGAAAATTGTCACAGCAATTACCGGTCCCGAAACCTATTGATAGAGGTATCAACCATCGTAATCGGACCATATTAGATTTTTGCCGCCCAAAAACTTGTGGGCTATAGCCCAGTTGATTTTCAATAAAATTGAATTTTCTAAGAAATGTTTAGAAATAATCGAGCAATCAAAATGAAAATTGTCACAGCAATTACAGATTCCGAAACCTATTGATAGAAGTATAAACCATCGTAATCGAACCATTTTAGATTTTTGCCGCCCAAAAACTTGTGGGCTATAGACCAGTTGATTTTCAATAAAATTGAATTTTCTAAGAAATGTTTAGAAATAATCGAGCAATCAAAATGAAAATTGTCACAGCAATTACAGGTCCCGAAACCTATTGATAGAGGTATCAACCATCGTAATCGGACCATTTTAGATTTTTGCCGCCCAAAAACTTGTGGGCTATAGCCCAGTTGATTTTCAATAAAATTGAATTTTCTAAGAAATGTTTAGAAATAATCGATCAATCAAAATGAAAATTGTCACAGCAATTACAGATTCCGAAACCTATTGATAGAAGTATAAACCATCGTAATCGGACCATTTTAGGTTTTTGCCGCCCAAAAACTTGTGGGCTATAGCCCAGTTGATTTTCAATAAAATTGAATTTTCTAAGAAATGTTTAGAAATAATCGAGCAATCAAAATGAAAATTGTCACAGCAATTACAGGTTCCGAAACCTATTGATAGAGGTATCAACCATCGTAATCGGACCATTTTAGATTTTTGCCGCCCAAAAACTTGTGGGCTATAGCCCAGTTGATTTTCAATAAACTTGAATTTTCTAAGAAATGTTTAGAAATAATCGAGCAATCAAAATGAAAATTGCCACAGAAATTACAGGTCCCGAAACCTATTGATAGAGGTATCAACCATCGTAATCGGACCATTTTAGATTTTTGCCGCCCAAAAACTTGTGGGCTATAGCCCAGTTTATTTTCAATAAACTTGAATTTTCTAAGAAATGTTTAGAAATAATCGAGCAATCAAAATCAAAATTGTCACAGCAATTACAGGTTCCGAAACCTATTGATAGAGGTATCAACCATCGTAATCGGACCATTTTAAATTTTTGCCGCCCAAAAACTTGTGGGCTATAGCCCAGTTGATTTTCAGTAAACTTTAATTTTCTAAGAAATGTTTAGAAATAATCGAGCAATCAAAATGAAAATTGTCACAGCAATTACAGGTTCCGAAACCTATTGATAGAGGTATCAACCATCGTAATCGGACCATTTTAGATTTTTGCCGCCCAAAAACTTGTGGGCTATAGCCCAGTTGATTTTCAATAAACTTGAATTTTCTAAGAAATGTTTAGAAATAATCGAGCAATCAAAATCAAAATTGTCACAGCAATTACAGGTTCCGAAACCTATTGATAGAGGTATCAACCATCGTAATCGGACCATTTTAAATTTTTGCCGCCCAAAAACTTGTGGGCTATAGCCCAGTTGATTTTCAGTAAACTTTAATTTTCTAAGAAATGTTTAGAAATAATCGATCAATCAAAATGAAAATTGTCACAGCAATTACAGATTCCGAAACCTATTGATAGAAGTATAAACCATCGTAATCGGACCATTTTAGATTTTTGCCGCCCAAAAACTTGTGGGCTATAGACCAGTTGATTTTCAATAAAATTAAATTTTCTAAGAAATGTTTAGAAATAATCGAGCAATCAAAATGAAAATTGTCACAGCAATTACCGGTCCCGAAACCTATTGATAGAGGTATCAACCATCGTAATCGGACCATATTAGATTTTTGCCGCCCAAAAACTTGTGGGCTATAGCCCAGTTGATTTTCAATAAAATTGAATTTTCTAAGAAATGTTTAGAAATAATCGATCAATCAAAATGAAAATTGTCACAGCAATTACAGATTCCGAAACCTATTGATAGAAGTATAAACCATCGTAATCGGACCATTTTAGATTTTTGCCGCCCAAAAAGTTGTGGGCTATAGCCCAGTTGATTTTCAATAAAATTGAATTTTCTAAGAAATGTTTAGAAATAATCGAGCAATCAAATTGAAAATTGTCACAGCAATTACAGATTCCGAAACCTATTGATAGAGGTATCTACCATCGTAATCGGACCATTTTAGATTTTTGCCGCCCAAAAACTTGTGGGCTATAGCCCAGTTGATTTTCAATAAACTTGAATTTTCTAAGAAATGTTTAGAAATAATCGAGCAATCAAAATGAAAATTGTCACAGCAATTACCGGTCCCGAAACCTATTGATAGAGGTATCAACCATCGTAATCGGACCATTTTAGATTTTTGCCGCCCAAAAACTTGTGGGCTATAGCCCAGTTGATTTTCAATAAAATTAAATTTTCTAAGAAATGTTTAGAAATAATCGATCAATCAAAATGAAAATTGTCACAGCAATTACAGATTCCGAAACCTATTGATAGAAGTATAAACCATCGTAATCGGACCATTTTAGATTTTTGCCGCCCAAAAACTTGTGGGCTATAGCACAGTTGATTTTCAATAAAATTGAATTTTCTAAGAAATGTTTAGAAATAATCGATCAATCAAAATGAAAATTGTCACAGCAATTACAGATTCCGAAACCTATTGATAGAGGTATCAACCATCGTAATCGGACCATTTTAGATTTTTGCCGCCCAAAAACTTGTGGGCTATAGCCCAGTTGATTTTCAATAAAATTGAATTTTCTAAGAAATGTTTAGAAATAATCGAGCAATCAAAATGAAAATTGTCACAGCAATTACAGGTTCCGAAACCTATTGATAGAGGTATCAACCATCGTAATCGGACCATTTTAGATTTTTGCCGCCCAAAAACTTGTGGGCTATAGCCCAGTTGATTTTCAATAAACTTGAATTTTCTAAGAAATGTTTAGAAATAATCGAGCAATCAAAATAAAAATTGCCACAGCAATTACAGGTTCCGAAACCTATTGATAGAGGTGTCAACCATCGTAATCGGACCATTTTAGATTTTTGCCGCCCAAAAACTTGTGGGCTATAGCCCAGTTGATTTTCAATAAAATTGAATTTTCTAAGAAATGTTTAGAAATAATCGAGCAATCAAAATGAAAATTGCCACAGCAATTACAGGTCCCGAAACCTATTGATAGAGGTATCAACCATCGTAATCGGACCATTTTAGATTTTTGCCGCCCAAAAACTTGTGGGCTATAGCCCAGTTGATTTTCAATAAACTTGAATTTTCTAAGAAATGTTTAGAAATAATCGATCAATCAAAATGAAAATTGTCACAGCAATTACAGATTCCGAAACCTATTGATAGAGGTATCTACCATCGTAATCGGACCATTTTAGATTTTTGCCGCCCAAAAACTTGTGGGCTATAGCACAGTTGATTTTCAATAAAATTAAATTTTCTAAGAAATGTTTAGAAATAATCGATCAATCAAAATGAAAATTGTCACAGCAATTACAGATTCCGAAACCTATTGATAGAGGTATCTACCATCGTAATCGGACCATTTTAGATTTTTGCCGCCCAAAAACTTGTGGGCTATAGCCCAGTTGATTTTCAATAAACTTGAATTTTCTAAGAAATGTTTAGAAATAATCGAGCAATCAAAATGAAAATTGTCACAGCAATTACCGGTCCCGAAACCTATTGATAGAGGTATCAACCATCGTAATCGGACCATTTTAGATTTTTGCCGCCCAAAAACTTGTGGGCTATAGCCCAGTTGATTTTCAATAAAATTAAATTTTCTAAGAAATGTTTAGAAATAATCGATCAATCAAAATGAAAATTGTCACAGCAATTACAGATTCCGAAACCTATTGATAGAAGTATAAACCATCGTAATCGGACCATTTTAGATTTTTGCCGCCCAAAAACTTGTGGGCTATAGACCAGTTGATTTTCAATAAAATTGAATTTTCTAAGAAATGTTTAGAAATAATCGAGCAATCAAATTGAAAATTGCCACAGCAATTACAGGTCCCGAAACCTATTGATAGAGGTATCAACCATCGTAATCGGACCATTTTAGATTTTTGCCGCCCAAAAACTTGTGGGCTATAGCCCAGTTGATTTTCAATAAAATTAAATTTTCTAAGAAATGTTTAGAAATAATCGAGCAATCAAAATGAAAATTGTCACAGCAATTACCGGTCCCGAAACCTATTGATAGAGGTATCAACCATCGTAATCGGACCATATTAGATTTTTGCCGCCCAAAAACTTGTGGGCTATAGCCCAGTTGATTTTCAATAAAATTGAATTTTCTAAGAAATGTTTAGAAATAATCGAGCAATCAAAATGAAAATTGTCACAGCAATTACAGATTCCGAAACCTATTGATAGAAGTATAAACCATCGTAATCGAACCATTTTAGATTTTTGCCGCCCAAAAACTTGTGGGCTATAGACCAGTTGATTTTCAATAAAATTGAATTTTCTAAGAAATGTTTAGAAATAATCGAGCAATCAAAATGAAAATTGTCACAGCAATTACAGGTCCCGAAACCTATTGATAGAGGTATCAACCATCGTAATCGGACCATTTTAGATTTTTGCCGCCCAAAAACTTGTGGGCTATAGCCCAGTTGATTTTCAATAAAATTGAATTTTCTAAGAAATGTTTAGAAATAATCGATCAATCAAAATGAAAATTGTCACAGCAATTACAGATTCCGAAACCTATTGATAGAAGTATAAACCATCGTAATCGGACCATTTTAGGTTTTTGCCGCCCAAAAACTTGTGGGCTATAGCCCAGTTGATTTTCAATAAAATTGAATTTTCTAAGAAATGTTTAGAAATAATCGAGCAATCAAAATGAAAATTGTCACAGCAATTACAGGTTCCGAAACCTATTGATAGAGGTATCAACCATCGTAATCGGACCATTTTAGATTTTTGCCGCCCAAAAACTTGTGGGCTATAGCCCAGTTGATTTTCAATAAACTTGAATTTTCTAAGAAATGTTTAGAAATAATCGAGCAATCAAAATGAAAATTGCCACAGAAATTACAGGTCCCGAAACCTATTGATAGAGGTATCAACCATCGTAATCGGACCATTTTAGATTTTTGCCGCCCAAAAACTTGTGGGCTATAGCCCAGTTTATTTTCAATAAACTTGAATTTTCTAAGAAATGTTTAGAAATAATCGAGCAATCAAAATCAAAATTGTCACAGCAATTACAGGTTCCGAAACCTATTGATAGAGGTATCAACCATCGTAATCGGACCATTTTAAATTTTTGCCGCCCAAAAACTTGTGGGCTATAGCCCAGTTGATTTTCAGTAAACTTTAATTTTCTAAGAAATGTTTAGAAATAATCGAGCAATCAAAATGAAAATTGTCACAGCAATTACAGGTTCCGAAACCTATTGATAGAGGTATCAACCATCGTAATCGGACCATTTTAGATTTTTGCCGCCCAAAAACTTGTGGGCTATAGCCCAGTTGATTTTCAATAAACTTGAATTTTCTAAGAAATGTTTAGAAATAATCGAGCAATCAAAATCAAAATTGTCACAGCAATTACAGGTTCCGAAACCTATTGATAGAGGTATCAACCATCGTAATCGGACCATTTTAAATTTTTGCCGCCCAAAAACTTGTGGGCTATAGCCCAGTTGATTTTCAGTAAACTTTAATTTTCTAAGAAATGTTTAGAAATAATCGATCAATCAAAATGAAAATTGTCACAGCAATTACAGATTCCGAAACCTATTGATAGAAGTATAAACCATCGTAATCGGACCATTTTAGATTTTTGCCGCCCAAAAACTTGTGGGCTATAGACCAGTTGATTTTCAATAAAATTAAATTTTCTAAGAAATGTTTAGAAATAATCGAGCAATCAAAATGAAAATTGTCACAGCAATTACCGGTCCCGAAACCTATTGATAGAGGTATCAACCATCGTAATCGGACCATATTAGATTTTTGCCGCCCAAAAACTTGTGGGCTATAGCCCAGTTGATTTTCAATAAAATTGAATTTTCTAAGAAATGTTTAGAAATAATCGATCAATCAAAATGAAAATTGTCACAGCAATTACAGATTCCGAAACCTATTGATAGAAGTATAAACCATCGTAATCGGACCATTTTAGATTTTTGCCGCCCAAAAAGTTGTGGGCTATAGCCCAGTTGATTTTCAATAAAATTGAATTTTCTAAGAAATGTTTAGAAATAATCGAGCAATCAAATTGAAAATTGCCACAGCAATTACAGGTCCCGAAACCTATTGATAGAGGTATCAACCATCGTAATCGGACCATTTTAGATTTTTGCCGCCCAAAAACTTGTGGGCTATAGCCCAGTTGATTTTCAATAAAATTAAATTTTCTAAGAAATGTTTAGAAATAATCGAGCAATCAAAATGAAAATTGTCACAGCAATTACCGGTCCCGAAACCTATTGATAGAGGTATCAACCATCGTAATCGGACCATATTAGATTTTTGCCGCCCAAAAACTTGTGGGCTATAGCCCAGTTGATTTTCAATAAAATTGAATTTTCTAAGAAATGTTTAGAAATAATCGATCAATCAAAATGAAAATTGTCACAGCAATTACAGATTCCGAAACCTATTGATAGAAGTATAAACCATCGTAATCGGACCATTTTAGATTTTTGCCGCCCAAAAACTTGTGGGCTATAGCCCAGTTGATTTTCAATAAAATTAAATTTTCTAAGAAATGTTTAGAAATAATCGAGCAATCAAAATGAAAATTGTCACAGCAATTACCGGTCCCGAAACCTATTGATAGAGGTATCAACCATCGTAATCGGACCATATTAGATTTTTGCCGCCCAAAAACTTGTGGGCTATAGCCCAGTTGATTTTCAATAAAATTGAATTTTCTAAGAAATGTTTAGAAATAATCGAGCAATCAAAATGAAAATTGTCACAGCAATTACAGGTTCCGAAACCTATTGATAGAGGTATCAACCAACGTAATCGGACCATTTTAGATTTTTGCCGCCCAAAAACTTGTGGGCTATAGCCCAGTTGATTTTCAATAAACTTGAATTTTCTAAGAAATGTTTAGAAATAATCGAGCAATCAAAATGAAAATTGTCACAGCAATTACCGGTCCCGAAACCTATTGATAGAGGTATCAACCATCGTAATCGGACCATTTTAGATTTTTGCCGCCCAAAAACTTGTGGGCTATAGCCCAGTTGATTTTCAATAAAATTAAATTTTCTAAGAAATGTTTAGAAATAATCGATCAATCAAAATGAAAATTGTCACAGCAATTACAGATTCCGAAACCTATTGATAGAAGTATAAACCATCGTAATCGGACCATTTTAGATTTTTGCCGCCCAAAAACTTGTGGGCTATAGACCAGTTGATTTTCAATAAAATTGAATTTTCTAAGAAATGTTTAGAAATAATCGAGCAATCAAATTGAAAATTGCCACAGCAATTACAGGTCCCGAAACCTATTGATAGAGGTATCAACCATCGTAATCGGACCATTTTAGATTTTTGCCGCCCAAAAACTTGTAGGCTATAGCCCAGTTGATTTTCAATAAAATTAAATTTTCTAAGAAATGTTTAGAAATAATCGAGCAATCAAAATGAAAATTGTCACAGCAATTACCGGTCCCGAAACCTATTGATAGAGGTATCAACCATCGTAATCGGACCATATTAGATTTTTGCCGCCCAAAAACTTGTGGGCTATAGCCCAGTTGATTTTCAATAAAATTGAATTTTCTAAGAAATGTTTAGAAATAATCGATCAATCAAAATGAAAATTGTCACAGCAATTACAGATTCCGAAACCTATTGATAGAAGTATAAACCATCGTAATCGGACCATTTTAGATTTTTGCCGCCCAAAAACTTGTGGGCTATAGACCAGTTGATTTTCAATAAAATTGAATTTTCTAAGAAATGTTTAGAAATAATCGAGCAATCAAAATGAAAATTGTCACAGCAATTACAGGTCCCGAAACCTATTGATAGAGGTATCAACCATCGTAATCGGACCATTTTAGATTTTTGCCGCCCAAAAACTTGTGGGCTATAGCCCAGTTGATTTTCAATAAACTTGAATTTTCTAAGAAATGTTTAGAAATAATCGAGCAATCAAAATCAAAATTGTCACAGCAATTACAGGTTCCGAAACCTATTGATAGAGGTATCAACCATCGTAATCGGACCATTTTAAATTTTTGCCGCCCAAAAACTTGTGGGCTATAGCCCAGTTGATTTTCAGTAAACTTTAATTTTCTAAGAAATGTTTAGAAATAATCGATCAATCAAAATGAAAATTGTCACAGCAATTACAGATTCCGAAACCTATTGATAGAAGTATAAACCATCGTAATCGGACCATTTTAGATTTTTGCCGCCCAAAAACTTGTGGGCTATAGCCCAGTTGATTTTCAATAAAATTGAATTTTCTAAGAAATGTTTAGAAATAATCGAGCAATCAAAATGAAAATTGTCACAGCAATTACAGGTTCCGAAACCTATTGATAGAGGTATCAACCATCGTAATCGGACCATTTTAGATTTTTGCCGCCCAAAAACTTGTGGGCTATAGCCCAGTTGATTTTCAGTAAACTTTAATTTTCTAAGAAATGTTTAGAAATAATCGATCAATCAAAATGAAAATTGTCACAGCAATTACAGATTCCGAAACCTATTGATAGAAGTATAAACCATCGTAATCGGACCATTTTAGATTTTTGCCGCCCAAAAACTTGTGGGCTATAGCCCAGTTGATTTTCAATAAAATTGAATTTTCTAAGAAATGTTTAGAAATAATCGAGCAATCAAAATCAAAATTGTCACAGCAATTACAGGTTCCGAAACCTATTGATAGAGGTATCAACCATCGTAATCGGACCATTTTAGATTTTTGCCGCCCAAAAACTTGTGGGCTATAGCCCAGTTGATTTTCAATAAACTTGAATTTTCTAAGAAATGTTTAGAAATAATCGAGCAATCAAAATCAAAATTGTCACAGCAATTACAGGTTCCGAAACCTATTGATAGAGGTATCAACCATCGTAATCGGACCATTTTAAATTTTTGCCGCCCAAAAACTTGTGGGCTATAGCCCAGTTGATTTTCAGTAAACTTTAATTTTCTAAGAAATGTTTAGAAATAATCGAGCAATCAAAATCAAAATTGTCACAGCAATTACAGATTCCGAAACCTATTGATAGAAGTATAAACCATCGTAATCGGACCATTTTAGATTTTTGCCGCCCAAAAACTTGTGGGCTATAGCCCAGTTGATTTTCAATAAAATTGAATTTTCTAAGAAATGTTTAGAAATAATCGAGCAATCAAAATGAAAATTGTCACAGCAATTACAGGTTCCGAAACCTATTGATAGAGGTATCAACCATCGTAATCGGACCATTTTAGATTTTTGCCGCCCAAAAACTTGTGGGCTATAGCCCAGTTGATTTTCAATAAAATTGAATTTTCTAAGAAATGTTTAGAAATAATCGATCAATCAAAATGAAAATTGTCACAGCAATTACAGATTCCGAAACCTATTGATAGAAGTATAAACCATCGTAATCGGACCATTTTAGATTTTTGCCGCCCAAAAACTTGTGGGCTATAGACCAGTTGATTTTCAATAAAATTGAATTTTCTAAGAAATGTTTAGAAATAATCGAGCAATCAAAATGAAAATTGTCACAGCAATTACAGGTCCCGAAACCTATTGATAGAGGTATCAACCATCGTAATCGGACCATTTTAGATTTTTGCCGCCCAAAAACTTGTGGGCTATAGCCCAGTTGATTTTCAATAAACTTGAATTTTCTAAGAAATGTTTAGAAATAATCGAGCAATCAAAATCAAAATTGTCACAGCAATTACAGGTTCCGAAACCTATTGATAGAGGTATCAACCATCGTAATCGGACCATTTTAAATTTTTGCCGCCCAAAAACTTGTGGGCTATAGCCCAGTTGATTTTCAGTAAACTTTAATTTTCTAAGAAATGTTTAGAAATAATCGATCAATCAAAATGAAAATTGTCACAGCAATTACAGATTCCGAAACCTATTGATAGAAGTATAAACCATCGTAATCGGACCATTTTAGATTTTTGCCGCCCAAAAACTTGTGGGCTATAGCCCAGTTGATTTTCAATAAAATTGAATTTTCTAAGAAATGTTTAGAAATAATCGAGCAATCAAAATGAAAATTGTCACAGCAATTACAGGTTCCGAAACCTATTGATAGAGGTATCAACCATCGTAATCGGACCATTTTAGATTTTTGCCGCCCAAAAACTTGTGGGCTATAGCCCAGTTGATTTTCAATAAACTTGAATTTTCTAAGAAATGTTTAGAAATAATCGAGCAATCAAAATCAAAATTGTCACAGCAATTACAGGTTCCGAAACCTATTGATAGAGGTATCAACCATCGTAATCGGACCATTTTAAATTTTTGCCGCCCAAAAACTTGTGGGCTATAGCCCAGTTGATTTTCAGTAAACTTTAATTTTCTAAGAAATGTTTAGAAATAATCGAGCAATCAAAATCAAAATTGTCACAGCAATTACAGGTTCCGAAACCTATTGATAGAGGTATCAACCATCGTAATCGGACCATTTTAAATTTTTGCCGCCCAAAAACTTGTGGGCTATAGCCCAGTTGATTTTCAGTAAACTTTAATTTTCTAAGAAATGTTTAGAAATAATCGATCAATCAAAATGAAAATTGTCACAGCAATTACAGATTCCGAAACCTATTGATAGAAGTATAAACCATCGTAATCGGACCATTTTAGATTTTTGCCGCCCAAAAACTTGTGGGCTATAGACCAGTTGATTTTCAATAAAATTGAATTTTCTAAGAAATGTTTAGAAATAATCGAGCAATCAAAATCAAAATTGTCACAGCAATTACAGGTTCCGAAACCTATTGATAGAGGTATCAACCATCGTAATCGGACCATTTTAAATTTTTGCCGCCCAAAAACTTGTGGGCTATAGACCAGTTGATTTTCAATAAAATTGAATTTTCTAAGAAATGTTTAGAAATAATCGAGCAATCAAATTGAAAATTGCCACAGCAATTACAGGTCCCGAAACCTATTGATAGAGGTATCAACCATCGTAATCGGACCATTTTAGATTTTTGCCGCCCAAAAACTTGTGGGCTATAGCCCAGTTGATTTTCAATAAAATTAAATTTTCTAAGAAATGTTTAGAAATAATCGAGCAATCAAAATGAAAATTGTCACAGCAATTACCGGTCCCGAAACCTATTGATAGAGGTATCAACCATCGTAATCGGACCATATTAGATTTTTGCCGCCCAAAAACTTGTGGGCTATAGCCCAGTTGATTTTCAATAAAATTGAATTTTCTAAGAAATGTTTAGAAATAATCGATCAATCAAAATGAAAATTGTCACAGCAATTACAGATTCCGAAACCTATTGATAGAAGTATAAACCATCGTAATCGGACCATTTTAGATTTTTGCCGCCCAAAAACTTGTGGGCTATAGACCAGTTGATTTTCAATAAAATTGAATTTTCTAAGAAATGTTTAGAAATAATCGAGCAATCAAAATGAAAATTGTCACAGCAATTACAGGTCCCGAAACCTATTGATAGAGGTATCAACCATCGTAATCGGACCATTTTAGATTTTTGCCGCCCAAAAACTTGTGGGCTATAGCCCAGTTGATTTTCAGTAAACTTTAATTTTCTAAGAAATGTTTAGAAATAATCGATCAATCAAAATGAAAATTGTCACAGCAATTACAGATTCCGAAACCTATTGATAGAGGTATCAACCATCGTAATCGGACCATTTTAGATTTTTGCCGCCCAAAAACTTGTGGGCTATAGCCCAGTTGATTTTCAATAAAATTAAATTTTCTAAGAAATGTTTAGAAATAATCGAGCAATCAAAATGAAAATTGTCACAGCAATTACCGGTCCCGAAACCTATTGATAGAGGTATCAACCATCGTAATCGGACCATATTAGATTTTTGCCGCCCAAAAACTTGTGGGCTATAGCCCAGTTGATTTTCAATAAAATTGAATTTTCTAAGAAATGTTTAGAAATAATCGATCAATCAAAATGAAAATTGTCACAGCAATTACAGATTCCGAAACCTATTGATAGAAGTATAAACCATCGTAATCGGACCATTTTAGATTTTTGCCGCCCAAAAACTTGTGGGCTATAGCCCAGTTGATTTTCAATAAAATTGAATTTTCTAAGAAATGTTTAGAAATAATCGAGCAATCAAATTGAAAATTGCCACAGCAATTACAGGTCCCGAAACCTATTGATAGAGGTATCAACCATCGTAATCGGACCATTTTAGATTTTTGCCGCCCAAAAACTTGTGGGCTATAGCCCAGTTGATTTTCAATAAAATTAAATTTTCTAAGAAATGTTTAGAAATAATCGAGCAATCAAAATGAAAATTGTCACAGCAATTACCGGTCCCGAAACCTATTGATAGAGGTATCAACCATCGTAATCGGACCATATTAGATTTTTGCCGCCCAAAAACTTGTGGGCTATAGCCCAGTTGATTTTCAATAAAATTGAATTTTCTAAGAAATGTTTAGAAATAATCGATCAATCAAAATGAAAATTGTCACAGCAATTACAGATTCCGAAACCTATTGATAGAAGTATAAACCATCGTAATCGGACCATTTTAGATTTTTGCCGCCCAAAAACTTGTGGGCTATAGCCCAGTTGATTTTCAATAAAATTAAATTTTCTAAGAAATGTTTAGAAATAATCGAGCAATCAAAATGAAAATTGTCACAGCAATTACAGGTTCCGAAACCTATTGATAGAGGTATCAACCAACGTAATCGGACCATTTTAGATTTTTGCCGCCCAAAAACTTGTGGGCTATAGCCCAGTTGATTTTCAATAAACTTGAATTTTCTAAGAAATGTTTAGAAATAATCGAGCAGTCAAAATGAAAATTGTCACAGCAATTACCGGTCCCGAAACCTATTGATAGAGGTATCAACCATCGTAATCGGACCATTTTAGATTTTTGCCGCCCAAAAACTTGTGGGCTATAGCCCAGTTGATTTTCAATAAAATTAAATTTTCTAAGAAATGTTTAGAAATAATCGATCAATCAAAATGAAAATTGTCACAGCAATTACAGATTCCGAAACCTATTGATAGAAGTATAAACCATCGTAATCGGACCATTTTAGATTTTTGCCGCCCAAAAACTTGTGGGCTATAGACCAGTTGATTTTCAATAAAATTGAATTTTCTAAGAAATGTTTAGAAATAATCGAGCAATCAAATTGAAAATTGCCACAGCAATTACAGGTCCCGAAACCTATTGATAGAGGTATCAACCATCGTAATCGGACCATTTTAGATTTTTGCCGCCCAAAAACTTGTGGGCTATAGCCCAGTTGATTTTCAATAAAATTAAATTTTCTAAGAAATGTTTAGAAATAATCGAGCAATCAAAATGAAAATTGTCACAGCAATTACCGGTCCCGAAACCTATTGATAGAGGTATCAACCATCGTAATCGGACCATATTAGATTTTTGCCGCCCAAAAACTTGTGGGCTATAGCCCAGTTGATTTTCAATAAAATTGAATTTTCTAAGAAATGTTTAGAAATAATCGATCAATCAAAATGAAAATTGTCACAGCAATTACAGATTCCGAAACCTATTGATAGAAGTATAAACCATCGTAATCGGACCATTTTAGATTTTTGCCGCCCAAAAACTTGTGGGCTATAGACCAGTTGATTTTCAATAAAATTGAATTTTCTAAGAAATGTTTAGAAATAATCGAGCAATCAAAATGAAAATTGTCACAGCAATTACAGGTCCCGAAACCTATTGATAGAGGTATCAACCATCGTAATCGGACCATTTTAGATTTTTGCCGCCCAAAAACTTGTGGGCTATAGCCCAGTTGATTTTCAATAAAATTGAATTTTCTAAGAAATGTTTAGAAATAATCGATCAATCAAAATGAAAATTGTCACAGCAATTACAGATTCCGAAACCTATTGATAGAAGTATAAACCATCGTAATCGGACCATTTTAGGTTTTTGCCGCCCAAAAACTTGTGGGCTATAGCCCAGTTGATTTTCAATAAAATTGAATTTTCTAAGAAATGTTTAGAAATAATCGAGCAATCAAAATGAAAATTGTCACAGCAATTACAGGTTCCGAAACCTATTGATAGAGGTATCAACCATCGTAATCGGACCATTTTAGATTTTTGCCGCCCAAAAACTTGTGGGCTATAGCCCAGTTGATTTTCAATAAACTTGAATTTTCTAAGAAATGTTTAGAAATAATCGAGCAATCAAAATGAAAATTGCCACAGCAATTACAGGTCCCGAAACCTATTGATAGAGGTATCAACCATCGTAATCGGACCATTTTAGATTTTTGCCGCCCAAAAACTTGTGGGCTATAGCCCAGTTTATTTTCAATAAACTTGAATTTTCTAAGAAATGTTTAGAAATAATCGATCAATCAAAATGAAAATTGTCACAGCAATTACAGATTCCGAAACCTATTGATAGAGGTATCAACCATCGTAATCGGACCATTTTAGATTTTTGCCGCCCAAAAACTTGTGGGCTATAGCCCAGTTGATTTTCAATAAACTTGAATTTTCTAAGAAATGTTTAGAAATAATCGAGCAATCAAAATCAAAATTGTCACAGCAATTACAGGTTCCGAAACCTATTGATAGAGGTATCAACCATCGTAATCGGACCATTTTAAATTTTTGCCGCCCAAAAACTTGTGGGCTATAGCCCAGTTGATTTTCAGTAAACTTTAATTTTCTAAGAAATGTTTAGAAATAATCGATCAATCAAAATGAAAATTGTCACAGCAATTACAGATTCCGAAACCTATTGATAGAAGTATAAACCATCGTAATCGGACCATTTTAGATTTTTGCCGCCCAAAAACTTGTGGGCTATAGACCAGTTGATTTTCAATAAAATTAAATTTTCTAAGAAATGTTTAGAAATAATCGAGCAATCAAAATGAAAATTGTCACAGCAATTACAGATTCCGAAACCTATTGATAGAAGTATAAACCATCGTAATCGGACCATTTTAGATTTTTGCCGCCCAAAAACTTGTGGGCTATAGCCCAGTTGATTTTCAATAAAATTGAATTTTCTAAGAAATGTTTAGAAATAATCGAGCAATCAAATTGAAAATTGCCACAGCAATTACAGGTCCCGAAACCTATTGATAGAGGTATCAACCATCGTAATCGGACCATTTTAGATTTTTGCCGCCCAAAAACTTGTGGGCTATAGCCCAGTTGATTTTCAATAAAATTAAATTTTCTAAGAAATGTTTAGAAATAATCGAGCAATCAAATTGAAAATTGTCACAGCAATTACCGGTCCCGAAACCTATTGATAGAGGTATCAACCATCGTAATCGGACCATATTAGATTTTTGCCGCCCAAAAACTTGTGGGCTATAGCCCAGTTGATTTTCAATAAAATTGAATTTTCTAAGAAATGTTTAGAAATAATCGATCAATCAAAATGAAAATTGTCACAGCAATTACAGATTCCGAAACCTATTGATAGAAGTATAAACCATCGTAATCGGACCATTTTAGATTTTTGCCGCCCAAAAACTTGTGGGCTATAGCCCAGTTGATTTTCAATAAAATTAAATTTTCTAAGAAATGTTTAGAAATAATCGAGCAATCAAAATGAAAATTGTCACAGCAATTACCGGTCCCGAAACCTATTGATAGAGGTATCAACCATCGTAATCGGACCATATTAGATTTTTGCCGCCCAAAAACTTGTGGGCTATAGCCCAGATGATTTTCAATAAAATTGAATTTTCTAAGAAATGTTTAGAAATAATCGAGCAATCAAAATGAAAATTGTCACAGCAATTACAGGTTCCGAAACCTATTGATAGAGGTATCAACCAACGTAATCGGACCATTTTAGATTTTTGCCGCCCAAAAACTTGTGGGCTATAGCCCAGTTGATTTTCAATAAACTTGAATTTTCTAAGAAATGTTTAGAAATAATCGAGCAATCAAAATGAAAATTGTCACAGCAATTACCGGTCCCGAAACCTATTGATAGAGGTATCAACCATCGTAATCGGACCATTTTAGATTTTTGCCGCCCAAAAACTTGTGGGCTATAGCCCAGTTGATTTTCAATAAAATTAAATTTTCTAAGAAATGTTTAGAAATAATCGATCAATCAAAATGAAAATTGTCACAGCAATTACAGATTCCGAAACCTATTGATAGAAGTATAAACCATCGTAATCGGACCATTTTAGATTTTTGCCGCCCAAAAACTTGTGGGCTATAGACCAGTTGATTTTCAATAAAATTGAATTTTCTAAGAAATGTTTAGAAATAATCGAGCAATCAAATTGAAAATTGCCACAGCAATTACAGGTCCCGAAACCTATTGATAGAGGTATCAACCATCGTAATCGGACCATTTTAGATTTTTGCCGCCCAAAAACTTGTGGGCTATAGCCCAGTTGATTTTCAATAAAATTAAATTTTCTAAGAAATGTTTAGAAATAATCGAGCAATCAAAATGAAAATTGTCACAGCAATTACCGGTCCCGAAACCTATTGATAGAGGTATCAACCATCGTAATCGGACCATATTAGATTTTTGCCGCCCAAAAACTTGTGGGCTATAGCCCAGTTGATTTTCAATAAAATTGAATTTTCTAAGAAATGTTTAGAAATAATCGATCAATCAAAATGAAAATTGTCACAGCAATTACAGATTCCGAAACCTATTGATAGAAGTATAAACCATCGTAATCGGACCATTTTAGATTTTTGCCGCCCAAAAACTTGTGGGCTATAGACCAGTTGATTTTCAATAAAATTGAATTTTCTAAGAAATGTTTAGAAATAATCGAGCAATCAAAATGAAAATTGTCACAGCAATTACAGGTCCCGAAACCTATTGATAGAGGTATCAACCATCGTAATCGGACCATTTTAGATTTTTGCCGCCCAAAAACTTGTGGGCTATAGCCCAGTTGATTTTTAATAAAATTGAATTTTCTAAGAAATGTTTAGAAATAATCGATCAATCAAAATGAAAATTGTCACAGCGATTACAGATTCCGAAACCTATTGATAGAAGTATAAACCATCGTAATCGGACCATTTTAGGTTTTTGCCGCCCAAAAACTTGTGGGCTATAGCCCAGTTGATTTTCAATAAAATTGAATTTTCTAAGAAATGTTTAGAAATAATCGAGCAATCAAAATGAAAATTGTCACAGCAATTACAGGTTCCGAAACCTATTGATAGAGGTATCAACCATCGTAATCGGACCATTTTAGATTTTTGCCGCCCAAAAACTTGTGGGCTATAGCCCAGTTGATTTTCAATAAACTTGAATTTTCTAAGAAATGTTTAGAAATAATCGAGCAATCAAAATGAAAATTGCCACAGCAATTACAGATTCCGAAACCTATTGATAGAGGTGACAACCATCGTAATCGGACCATTTTAGATTTTTGCCGCCCAAAAACTTGTGGGCTATAGCCCAGTTGATTTTCAATAAACTTGAATTTTCTAAGAAATGTTTAGAAATAATCGAGCAATCAAAATCAAAATTGTCACAGCAATTACAGGTTCCGAAACCTATTGATAGAGGTATCAACCATCGTAATCGGACCATTTTAAATTTTTGCCGCCCAAAAACTTGTGGGCTATAGCCCAGTTGATTTTCAGTAAACTTTAATTTTCTAAGAAATGTTTAGAAATAATCGAGCAATCAAAATGAAAATTGTCACAGCAATTACAGGTTCCGAAACCTATTGATAGAGGTATCAACCATCGTAATCGGACCATTTTAAATTTTTTGCCGCCCAAAAACTTGTGGGCTATAGCACAGTTGATTTTCAATAAAATTGAATTTTCTAAGAAATGTTTAGAAATAATCGAGCAATCAAAATAAAAATTGCCACAGCAATAACAGATTCCGAAACCTATTGATAGAGGTGACAACCATCGTAATCGGACCATTTTAGATTTTTGCCGCCCAAAAACTTGTGGGCTATAGCCCAGTTGATTTTCAATAAAATTGAATTTTCTAAGAAATGTTTAGAAATAATCGAGCAATCAAAATGAAAATTGTCACAGCAATTACAGGTTCCGAAACCTATTGATAGAGGTATCAACCAACGTAATCGGACCATTTTAGATTTTTGCCGCCCAAAAACTTGTGGGCTATAGCCCAGTTGATTTTCAATAAACTTGAATTTTCTAAGAAATGTTTAGAAATAATCGAGCAATCAAAATGAAAATTGCCACAGCAATTACAGGTCCCGAAACCTATTGATAGAGGTATCAACCATCGTAATCGGACCATTTTAAATTTTTGCCGCCCAAAAACTTGTGGGCTATAGCCCAGTTGATTTTCAATAAAATTGAATTTTCTAAGAAATGTTTAGAAATAATCGATCAATCAAAATGAAAATTGTCACAGCAATTACAGATTCCGAAACCTATTGATAGAAGTATAAACCATCGTAATCGGACCATTTTAGGTTTTTGCCGCCCAAAAACTTGTGGGCTATAGCCCAGTTGATTTTCAATAAAATTGAATTTTCTAAGAAATGTTTAGAAATAATCGATCAATCAAAATGAAAATTGTCACAGCAATTACAGGTTCCGAAACCTATTGATAGAGGTATCAACCATCGTAATCGGACCATTTTAGATTTTTGCCGCCCAAAAACTTGTGGGCTATAGCCCAGTTGATTTTCAATAAACTTGAATTTTCTAAGAAATGTTTAGAAATAATCGAGCAATCAAAATGAAAATTGCCACAGCAATTACAGGTCCCGAAACCTATTGATAGAGGTATCAACCATCGTAATCGGACCATTTTAGATTTTTGCCGCCCAAAAACTTGTGGGCTATAGCCCAGTTTATTTTCAATAAACTTGAATTTTCTAAGAAATGTTTAGAAATAATCGAGCAATCAAAATGAAAATTGCCACAGCAATTACAGGTCCCGAAACCTATTGATAGAGGTATCAACCATCGTAATCGGACCATTTTAGATTTTTGCCGCCCAAAAACTTGTGGGCTATAGCCCAGTTTATTTTCAATAAACTTGAATTTTCTAAGAAATGTTTAGAAATAATCGAGCAATCAAAATAAAAATTGCCACAGCAATAACAGATTCCGAAACCTATTGATAGAGGTGACAACCATCGTAATCGGACCATTTTAGATTTTTGCCGCCCAAAAACTTGTGGGCTATAGCCCAGTTGATTTTCAATAAAATTGAATTTTCTAAGAAATGTTTAGAAATAATCGAGCAATCAAAATGAAAATTGTCACAGCAATTACAGGTTCCGAAACCTATTGATAGAGGTATCAACCATCGTAATCGGACCATTTTAGATTTTTGCCGCCCAAAAACTTGTGGGCTATAGCCCAGTTGATTTTCAATAAACTTGAATTTTCTAAGAAATGTTTAGAAATAATCGAGCAATCAAAATGAAAATTGCCACAGCAATTACAGGTCCCGAAACCTATTGATAGAGGTATCAACCATCGTAATCGGACCATTTTAGATTTTTGCCGCCCAAAAACTTGTGGGCTATAGCCCAGTTGATTTTCAATAAAATTGAATTTTCTAAGAAATGTTTAGAAATAATCGATCAATCAAAATGAAAATTGTCACAGCAATTACAGATTCCGAAACCTATTGATAGAGGTATCAACCATCGTAATCGGACCATTTTAAATTTTTGCCGCCCAAAAACTTGTGGGCTATAGCCCAGTTGATTTTCAATAAACTTGAATTTTCTAAGAAATGTTTAGAAATAATCGAGCAATCAAAATGAAAATTGCCACAGCAATTACAGGTCCCGAAACCTATTGATAGAGGTATCAACCATCGTAATCGGACCATTTTAAATTTTTTGCCGCCCAAAAACTTGTGGGCTATAGCACAGTTGATTTTCAATAAAATTGAATTTTCTAAGAAATGTTTAGAAATAATCGAGCAATCAAAATAAAAATTGCCACAGCAATAACAGATTCCGAAACCTATTGATAGAGGTGACAACCATCGTAATCGGACCATTTTAGATTTTTGCCGCCCAAAAACTTGTGGGCTATAGCCCAGTTGATTTTCAATAAAATTGAATTTTCTAAGAAATGTTTAGAAATAATCGAGCAATCAAAATGAAAATTGTCACAGCAATTACAGGTTCCGAAACCTATTGATAGAGGTATCAACCATCGTAATCGGACCATTTTAGATTTTTGCCGCCCAAAAACTTGTGGGCTATAGCCCAGTTGATTTTCAATAAACTTGAATTTTCTAAGAAATGTTTAGAAATAATCGAGCAATCAAAATGAAAATTGCCACAGCAATTACAGGTCCCGAAACCTATTGATAGAGGTATCAACCATCGTAATCGGACCATTTTAGATTTTTGCCGCCCAAAAACTTGTGGGCTATAGCCCAGTTGATTTTCAATAAAATTGAATTTTCTAAGAAATGTTTAGAAATAATCGAGCAATCAAAATGAAAATTGTCACAGCAATTACAGGTTCCGAAACCTATTGATAGAGGTATCAACCAACGTAATCGGACCATTTTAGATTTTTGCCGCCCAAAAACTTGTGGGCTATAGCCCAGTTGATTTTCAATAAACTTGAATTTTCTAAGAAATGTTTAGAAATAATCGAGCAATCAAAATGAAAATTGCCACAGCAATTACAGGTCCCGAAACCTATTGATAGAGGTATCAACCATCGTAATCGGACCATTTTAGATTTTTGCCGCCCAAAAACTTGTGGGCTATAGCCCAGTTGATTTTCAATAAACTTGAATTTTCTAAGAAATGTTTAGAAATAATCGAGCAATCAAAATGAAAATTGTCACAGCAATTACAGGTTCCGAAACCTATTGATAGAGGTATCAACCATCGTAATCGGACCATTTTAAATTTTTGCCGCCCAAAAACTTGTGGGCTATAGCCCAGTTGATTTTCAATAAACTTGAATTTTCTAAGAAATGTTTAGAAATAATCGAGCAATCAAAATGAAAATTGCCACAGCAATTACAGGTCCCGAAACCTATTGATAGAGGTATCAACCATCGTAATCGGACCATTTTAGATTTTTGCCGCCCAAAAACTTGTGGGCTATAGCCCAGTTTATTTTCAATAAACTTGAATTTTCTAAGAAATGTTTAGAAATAATCGATCAATCAAAATGAAAATTGTCACAGCAATTACAGATTCCGAAACCTATTGATAGAGGTATCAACCATCGTAATCGGACCATTTTAGATTTTTGCCGCCCAAAAACTTGTGGGTTATAGCCCAGTTGATTTTCAATAAACTTGAATTTTCTAAGAAATGTTTAGAAATAATCGAGCAATCAAAATCAAAATTGTCACAGCAATTACAGGTTCCGAAACCTATTGATAGAGGTATCAACCATCGTAATCGGACCATTTTAAATTTTTGCCGCCCAAAAACTTGTGGGCTATAGCCCAGTTGATTTTCAGTAAACTTTAATTTTCTAAGAAATGTTTAGAAATAATCGAGCAATCAAAATGAAAATTGTCACAGCAATTACAGGTTCCGAAACCTATTGATAGAGGTATCAACCATCGTAATCGGACCATTTTAAATTTTTTGCCGCCCAAAAACTTGTGGGCTATAGCACAGTTGATTTTCAATAAAATTGAATTTTCTAAGAAATGTTTAGAAATAATCGAGCAATCAAAATAAAAATTGCCACAGCAATAACAGATTCCGAAACCTATTGATAGAGGTGACAACCATCGTAATCGGACCATTTTAGATTTTTGCCGCCCAAAAACTTGTGGGCTATAGCCCAGTTGATTTTCAATAAACTTGAATTTTCTAAGAATTGTTAAGAAATAATCGATCAATCAAAATGAAAATTGTCACAGCAATTACAGATTCCGAAACCTATTGATAGAGGTATCAACCATCGTAATCGGACCATTTTAGATTTTTGCCGCCCAAAAACTTGTGGGCTATAGCCCAGTTGATTTTCAATAAACTTGAATTTTCTAAGAAATGTTTAGAAATAATCGAGCAATCAAAATGAAAATTGTCACAGCAATTACAGGTTCCGAAACCTATTGATAGAGGTATCAACCATCGTAATCGGACCATTTTAGATTTTTGCCGCCCAAAAACTTGTGGGCTATAGCCCAGTTGATTTTCAATAAACTTGAATTTTCTAAGAAATGTTTAGAAATAATCGAGCAATCAAAATGAAAATTGTCACAGCAATTACAGGTTCCGAAACCTATTGATAGAGGTATCAACCAACGTAATCGGACCATTTTAGATTTTTGCCGCCCAAAAACTTGTGGGCTATAGCCCAGTTTATTTTCAATAAACTTGAATTTTCTAAGAATTGTTAAGAAATAATCGATCAATCAAAATGAAAATTGTCACAGCAATTACAGATTCCGAAACCTATTGATAGAGGTATCAACCATCGTAATCGGACCATTTTAGATTTTTGCCGCCCAAAAACTTGTGGGCTATAGCCCAGTTGATTTTCAATAAACTTGAATTTTCTAAGAAATGTTTAGAAATAATCGAGCAATCAAAATGAAAATTGTCACAGCAATTACAGGTTCCGAAACCTATTGATAGAGGTATCAACCATCGTAATCGGACCATTTTAGATTTTTGCCGCCCAAAAACTTGTGGGCTATAGCCCAGTTGATTTTCAATAAACTTGAATTTTCTAAGAAATGTTTAGAAATAATCGAGCAATCAAAATGAAAATTGTCACAGCAATTACAGGTTCCGAAACCTATTGATAGAGGTATCAACCATCGTAATCGGACCATTTTAGATTTTTGCCGCCCAAAAACTTGTGGGCTATAGCCCAGTTTATTTTCAATAAACTTGAATTTTCTAAGAAATGTTTAGAAATAATCGATCAATCAAAATGAAAATTGTCACAGCAATTACAGATTCCGAAACCTATTGATAGAGGTATCAACCATCGTAATCGGACCATTTTAGATTTTTGCCGCCCAAAAACTTGTGGGCTATAGCCCAGTTGATTTTCAATAAACTTGAATTTTCTAAGAAATGTTTAGAAATAATCGAGCAATCAAAATGAAAATTGTCACAGCAATTACAGGTTCCGAAACCTATTGATAGAGGTATCAACCATCGTAATCGGACCATTTTAGATTTTTGCCGCCCAAAAACTTGTGGGCTATAGCCCAGTTGATTTTCAATAAACTTGAATTTTCTAAGAAATGTTTAGAAATAATCGAGCAATCAAAATGAAAATTGTCACAGCAATTACAGGTTCCGAAACCTATTGATAGAGGTATCAACCATCGTAATCGGACCATTTTAGATTTTTGCCGCCCAAAAACTTGTGGGCTATAGCCCAGTTGATTTTCAATAAAATTGAATTTTCTAAGAAATGTTTAGAAATAATCGAGCAATCAAAATGAAAATTGTCACAGCAATTACAGGTTCCGAAACCTATTGATAGAGGTATCAACCATCGTAATCGGACCATTTTAGATTTTTGCCGCCCAAAAACTTGTGGGCTATAGCCCAGTTTATTTTCAATAAACTTGAATTTTCTAAGAAATGTTTAGAAATAATCGATCAATCAAAATGAAAATTGTCACAGCAATTACAGATTCCGAAACCTATTGATAGAGGTATCAACCATCGTAATCGGACCATTTTAGATTTTTGCCGCCCAAAAACTTGTGGGCTATAGCCCAGTTGATTTTCAATAAACTTGAATTTTCTAAGAAATGTTTAGAAATAATCGAGCAATCAAAATGAAAATTGTCACAGCAATTACAGGTTCCGAAACCTATTGATAGAGGTATCAACCATCGTAATCGGACCATTTTAGATTTTTGCCGCCCAAAAACTTGTGGGCTATAGCCCAGTTGATTTTCAATAAACTTGAATTTTCTAAGAAATGTTTAGAAATAATCGAGCAATCAAAATGAAAATTGTCACAGCAATTACAGGTTCCGAAACCTATTGATAGAGGTATCAACCATCGTAATCGGACCATTTTAGATTTTTGCCGCCCAAAAACTTGTGGGCTATAGCCCAGTTGATTTTCAATAAACTTGAATTTTCTAAGAAATGTTTAGAAATAATCGAGCAATCAAAATGAAAATTGTCACAGCAATTACAGGTTCCGAAACCTATTGATAGAGGTATCAACCATCGTAATCGGACCATTTTAGATTTTTGCCGCCCAAAAACTTGTGGGCTATAGCCCAGTTGATTTTCAATAAACTTGAATTTTCTAAGAAATGTTTAGAAATAATCGAGCAATCAAAATCAAAATTGTCACAGCAATTACAGGTTCCGAAACCTATTGATAGAGGTATCAACCATCGTAATCGGACCATTTTAAATTTTTGCCGCCCAAAAACTTGTGGGCTATAGCCCAGTTGATTTTCAGTAAACTTTAATTTTCTAAGAAATGTTTAGAAATAATCGAGCAATCAAAATGAAAATTGTCACAGCAATTACAGGTTCCGAAACCTATTGATAGAGGTATCAACCATCGTAATCGGACCATTTTAAATTTTTTGCCGCCCAAAAACTTGTGGGCTATAGCACAGTTGATTTTCAATAAAATTGAATTTTCTAAGAAATGTTTAGAAATAATCGAGCAATCAAAATGAAAATTGTCACAGCAATTACAGGTTCCGAAACCTATTGATAGAGGTATCAACCATCGTAATCGGACCATTTTAAATTTTTTGCCGCCCAAAAACTTGTGGGCTATAGCACAGTTGATTTTCAATAAAATTGAATTTTCTAAGAAATGTTTAGAAATAATCGAGCAATCAAAATAAAAATTGCCACAGCAATAACAGATTCCGAAACCTATTGATAGAGGTGACAACCATCGTAATCGGACCATTTTAGATTTTTGCCGCCCAAAAACTTGTGGGCTATAGCCCAGTTGATTTTCAATAAAATTGAATTTTCTAAGAAATGTTTAGAAATAATCGAGCAATCAAAATGAAAATTGTCACAGCAATTACAGGTTCCGAAACCTATTGATAGAGGTATCAACCAACGTAATCGGACCATTTTAGATTTTTGCCGCCCAAAAACTTGTGGGCTATAGCCCAGTTGATTTTCAATAAACTTGAATTTTCTAAGAAATGTTTAGAAATAATCGAGCAATCAAAATGAAAATTGCCACAGCAATTACAGGTCCCGAAACCTATTGATAGAGGTATCAACCATCGTAATCGGACCATTTTAGATTTTTGCCGCCCAAAAACTTGTGGGCTATAGCCCAGTTTATTTTCAATAAACTTGAATTTTCTAAGAAATGTTTAGAAATAATCGAGCAATCAAAATGAAAATTGTCACAGCAATTACAGGTTCCGAAACCTATTGATAGAGGTATCAACCATCATAATCGGACCATTTTAGATTTTTGCCGCCCAAAAACTTGTGGGCTATAGCCCAGTTGATTTTCAATAAACTTGAATTTTCTAAGAAATGTTTAGAAATAATCGAGCAATCAAACTGAAAATTGTCACAGCAATTACAGGTTCCGAAACCTATTGATAGAGGTATCAACCATCGTAATCGGACCATTTTAGATTTTTGCCGCCCAAAAACTTGTGGGCTATAGCCCAGTTGATTTTCAATAAACTTGAATTTTCTAAGAAATGTTTAGAAATAATCGAGCAATCAAAATGAAAATTGTCACAGCAATTACAGGTTCCGAAACCTATTGATAGAGGTATCAACCATCGTAATCGGACCATTTTAGATTTTTGCCGCCCAAAAACTTGTGGGCTATAGCCCAGTTTATTTTCAATAAACTTGAATTTTCTAAGAAATGTTTAGAAATAATCGATCAATCAAAATGAAAATTGTCACAGCAATTACAGATTCCGAAACCTATTGATAGAGGTATCAACCATCGTAATCGGACCATTTTAGATTTTTGCCGCCCAAAAACTTGTGGGCTATAGCCCAGTTGATTTTCAATAAACTTGAATTTTGTAAGAAATGTTTAGAAATAATCGAGCAATCAAAATCAAAATTGTCACAGCAATTACAGGTTCCGAAACCTATTGATAGAGGTATCAACCATCGTAATCGGACCATTTTAGATTTTTGCCGCCCAAAAACTTGTGGGCTATAGCCCAGTTGATTTTCAATAAACTTGAATTTTCTAAGAAATGTTTAGAAATAATCGAGCAATCAAAATGAAAATTGTCACAGCAATTACAGGTTCCGAAACCTATTGATAGAGGTATCAACCATCGTAATCGGACCATTTTAGATTTTTGCCGCCCAAAAACTTGTGGGCTATAGCCCAGTTGATTTTCAATAAACTTGAATTTTCTAAGAAATGTTTAGAAATAATCGAGCAATCAAAATGAAAATTGTCACAGCAATTACAGGTTCCGAAACCTATTGATAGAGGTATCAACCATCGTAATCGGACCATTTTAGATTTTTGCCGCCCAAAAACTTGTGGGCTATAGCCCAGTTTATTTTCAATAAACTTGAATTTTCTAAGAAATGTTTAGAAATAATCGATCAATCAAAATGAAAATTGTCACAGCAATTACAGATTCCGAAACCTATTGATAGAGGTATCAACCATCGTAATCGGACCATTTTAGATTTTTGCCGCCCAAAAACTTGTGGGCTATAGCCCAGTTGATTTTCAATAAACTTGAATTTTCTAAGAAATGTTTAGAAATAATCGAGCAATCAAAATCAAAATTGTCACAGCAATTACAGGTTCCGAAACCTATTGATAGAGGTATCAACCATCGTAATCGGACCATTTTAAATTTTTGCCGCCCAAAAACTTGTGGGCTATAGCCCAGTTGATTTTCAGTAAACTTTAATTTTCTAAGAAATGTTTAGAAATAATCGAGCAATCAAAATGAAAATTGTCACAGCAATTACAGGTTCCGAAACCTATTGATAGAGGTATCAACCATCGTAATCGGACCATTTTAAATTTTTTGCCGCCCAAAAACTTGTGGGCTATAGCACAGTTGATTTTCAATAAAATTGAATTTTCTAAGAAATGTTTAGAAATAATCGAGCAATCAAAATAAAAATTGCCACAGCAATAACAGATTCCGAAACCTATTGATAGAGGTGACAACCATCGTAATCGGACCATTTTAGATTTTTGCCGCCCAAAAACTTGTGGGCTATAGCCCAGTTGATTTTCAATAAAATTGAATTTTCTAAGAAATGTTTAGAAATAATCGAGCAATCAAAATGAAAATTGTCACAGCAATTACAGGTTCCGAAACCTATTGATAGAGGTATCAACCAACGTAATCGGACCATTTTAGATTTTTGCCGCCCAAAAACTTGTGGGCTATAGCCCAGTTGATTTTCAATAAACTTGAATTTTCTAAGAAATGTTTAGAAATAATCGAGCAATCAAAATGAAAATTGCCACAGCAATTACAGGTCCCGAAACCTATTGATAGAGGTATCAACCATCGTAATCGGACCATTTTAGATTTTTGCCGCCCAAAAACTTGTGGGCTATAGCCCAGTTTATTTTCAATAAACTTGAATTTTCTAAGAAATGTTTAGAAATAATCGAGCAATCAAAATAAAAATTGCCACAGCAATAACAGATTCCGAAACCTATTGATAGAGGTGACAACCATCGTAATCGGACCATTTTAGATTTTTGCCGCCCAAAAACTTGTGGGCTATAGCCCAGTTGATTTTCAATAAAATTGAATTTTCTAAGAAATGTTTAGAAATAATCGAGCAATCAAAATGAAAATTGTCACAGCAATTACAGGTTCCGAAACCTATTGATAGAGGTATCAACCATCGTAATCGGACCATTTTAAATTTTTTGCCGCCCAAAAACTTGTGGGCTATAGCACAGTTGATTTTCAATAAAATTGAATTTTCTAAGAAATGTTTAGAAATAATCGAGTAATCAAAATAAAAATTGCCACAGCAATAACAGATTCCGAAACCTATTGATAGAGGTGACAACCATCGTAATCGGACCATTTTAGATTTTTGCCGCCCAAAAACTTGTATATAGCCCAGTTGATTTTCAATAAAATTGAATTTTCTAAGAAATGTTTAGAAATAATCGAGCAATCAAAATGAAAATTGTCACAGCAATTACAGGTTCCGAAACCTATTGATAGAGGTATCAACCATCGTAATCGGACCATTTTAGATTTTTGCCGCCCAAAAACTTGTGGGCTATAGCCCAGTTGATTTTCAATAAACTTGAATTTTCTAAGAAATGTTTAGAAATAATCGAGCAATCAAAATGAAAATTGCCACAGCAATTACAGGTCCCGAAACCTATTGATAGAGGTATCAACCATCGTAATCGGACCATTTTAGATTTTTGCCGCCCAAAAACTTGTGGGCTATAGCCCAGTTGATTTTCAATAAAATTGAATTTTCTAAGAAATGTTTAGAAATAATTGATCAATCAAAATGAAAATTGTCACAGCAATTACAGATTCCGAAACCTATTGATAGAGGTATCAACCACAAGTATAAACCATCGTAATCGGACCATTTTAGGTTTTTGCCGCCCAAAAACTTGTGGGCTATAGCCCAGTTGATTTTCAATAAACTTGAATTTTCTAAGAAATGTTTAGAAATAATCGAGCAATCAAAATGAAAATTGTCACAGCAATTACAGGTTCCGAAACCTATTGATAGAGGTATCAACCATCGTAATCGGACCATTTTAGATTTTTGCCGCCCAAAAACTTGTGGGCTATAGCCCAGTTGATTTTCAATAAACTTGAATTTTCTAAGAAATGTTTAGAAATAATCGAGCAATCAAAATGAAAATTGCCACAGCAATTACAGGTCCCGAAACCTATTGATAGAGGTATCAACCATCGTAATCGGACCATTTTAGATTTTTGCCGCCCAAAAACTTGTGGGCTATAGCCCAGTTTATTTTCAATAAACTTGAATTTTCTAAGAAATGTTTAGAAATAATCGATCAATCAAAATGAAAATTGTCACAGCAATTACAGATTCCGAAACCTATTGATAGAGGTATCAACCATCGTAATCGGACCATTTTAGATTTTTGCCGCCCAAAAACTTGTGGGCTATAGCCCAGTTGATTTTCAATAAACTTGAATTTTCTAAGAAATGTTTAGAAATAATCGAGCAATCAAAATCAAAATTGTCACAGCAATTACAGGTTCCGAAACCTATTGATAGAGGTATCAACCATCGTAATCGGACCATTTTAAATTTTTGCCGCCCAAAAACTTGTGGGCTATAGCCCAGTTGATTTTCAGTAAACTTTAATTTTCTAAGAAATGTTTAGAAATAATCGAGCAATCAAAATGAAAATTGTCACAGCAATTACAGGTTCCGAAACCTATTGATAGAGGTATCAACCATCGTAATCGGACCATTTTAAATTTTTGCCGCCCAAAAACTTGTGGGCTATAGCACAGTTGATTTTCAATAAAATTGAATTTTCTAAGAAATGTTTAGAAA